>CM050519.1:82290761-83608261 GCA_027563665.1 Antrozous pallidus
TACATTTAAAAATATATATCTATAACAATAAACACCATGTACATGCTTCATCATTTCAGTCGCAGGAACTGCCCCAGGCCTGGCATCTGGAGATGTCCACTGGGCCATCAAGGTATGGCTTTTCCTTCCATCTGGGTGAGTGGTGGGGTGAAAACTATAAGGATGATTTTTTAAAAACATTCCCCACCGGGCATGGGCACAAATGCCGTCAGAAACTAAAAACACAATGGGAATACAATGTCACTTTTGTACCTGAGTTTTCTCTAAGCAAACAACGGACAAATGTGGTGAGGAGGAAACAGGAAATTTTGGTTGGAAGCAGCTTTAGTGGTCAGTTGTAGGAGATGAATGAGGCCCTTTTGTGTCTGACTGGGAACCATCAGGCCATATTTGCACATTTCCTGGCACGATGGGATGACCCTGTCCTCCCCTTCCCACTCAGTTTCTGTAAGTGAGACTGAAATTCCCCAGCCCCGTCATCATTCTGTGAAATCATCATTCTGTGAAGCCCGCTGCTCTGAGCAGCTGGAGCAACAGTGATGGAGTGGAAGCAGGAAGTGACCACTGCCCTCGCTGGTTTGGCTCAGTGGCTCCCGCACGGACGGAAGGGTCCTGGGTTCGATTCCCATCAAGGGAAAGCACCTTGGTTGTAGGCTGCATCCTTGGCCCTGGTCGGGGTGCGTGTGGGAGACAACCGATTGATGTGTCTCTCTCTCTCACGTCCATGTTTCTCTTTCTCGGTCTCTCCCCCTCCCTTGCACTTTTTCTAAAAATCAATGGACAAATATCCTTGGGTGAGGATTGACAAAAAATAAAGCAAGTCTTCTGTGTGTGGCCTTCACAGTGGGCACTCTCAGGTTCCCCGACTCCTTTAACAACATGCTACCCACCCCACCACCAGGGCTCATGGCAAATAAATGCTGCCCGACCTTCTTCCTTAAACAAAAGCCTAAGGAATGAGAGGACTAATTCAGACTAAGAAGGATGGCTTGAAGCCTTTTCTCTTTACAATTAATAAAAATAAATGTCAAAGACACGTGGCAAATGCTGAAGACTGGTTATCAGAAGTTACCTGTGTAAAATGGATTTAGGTGGGCCAAGTCGGATAGCAGTATTTATGTATTAACTAGAGGCCCAGTGCACGGGAAGGGGGGTGTCCCTCAGCCCAGCCTACACCCTCTCCAATCCAGGACTGCTGGCTCCCAACTGCTCGTCTTCCTGGCTTCCTGATTTCCCCTAACTGCTTCTGCCTGCCAGCTTGATCACCCCTAACCTCTCCCTTGCCAGCCTGATTGATGTCTAACTGCTCCCCTGCCAGCCTGTTTGCCCCCAAATTCCCTCCTTTGCTGGCCTGGTTACCCCTTAACTCCCCTACCCTGCAGGCTTGATTAACCCCAACTGCCCTCCCTTGCAGGCATGGTCCCTCCCAACTGCCCTCCCCTGCTGGCCATCTTGTGTCCACATGGGAGAAGGATCTTTGACCACATGGGGCAGCCGTCTTGTGTGTTGGAGTGATGGTCAATCTGCATATTACTTTTATTAGCTAGGATATTTATTAAACGCTAATGCTACCTAATCCCAGCAAAGATTTGGCCTGGCAACTAGAAGCATTCCTACCCGGCACGTGCCTAAAAGAATTCTAAAGCCCTGCTGTGCAGATTCTGAAAGAAACCAGGTCGGCAGCTTCTGAAAGACCTGTTGATACCAACTCCGTGTCTAAGGCCATCTGGCCCAAGAGTCGCTGACTCAAAGCCACTGTTTGATCTATTCCAGTACAGTCATGCATGGAAGTGGGGCCAATCTTCATTTCCCTTTCAGTCCACATTGACTTACTGAACATCTGCTCAGGGTGCTGCCAGCTCTGCTCAGGGACCCTCAGAGACACCGTCCCTGCCCCAAAGCAGGGAGCCGAATGGAAAGGTGCTTCCCCGTTGGGTGGTGGTGGTCGGACGATCCTCCACTCAGGACAAACTGGTTCCTGAGGGCTCCTCACAGGTCCATGTGTTTGTAAGGTCCCAAGTGACTATGCGGGCAGCACCAAGAGCCACCAAGCCAGAGTCCTAATGGCCATGTGCCCTCGTCGGGGGCTCCTTACTACACTCGTCTTTCACCCCATCTCCCTCAGGCTAAGTGATCCACCTTTTCTGGCCTCTTCTCACTGTCTCTCCCCGCCCCCAAGCTCTGATATATATATATCCCATGCACCTACAATAGAGCAGGGTATATAGCAGTTGCTCAATAAGTAAACATGGCACAAGAAATATGCTACAATACGATTTTTTTGTTCCAGTAAAATGATCTTAATTTTTCTGAGCAGGATGCACAATAATACATTTGACATTGTAACCTTATACATGCATGTAGAAAAGCACACTGTGTATATAGGCCCTTATGTCAAATTGAAGTAAGTTTCACCTAGTAACACGCAAGTGATGTGACCTTACATTTTTCTATTCTATTTTGAACATGTTATTTGTTACCCACCAAAGCAACCAATTTGAAATACATTATTTTCATAGAAAGAAAAAAGGGAAGAAAAATAAACATAGATTAGAAGGAAGGAAGGAAGGAAGGAAGGAAGGAAGGAAGGAAGGAAGGAAGGGAGGGAGGGAGGGAGGGAGGGAGGGGAAAGGAGGTGGGGAGGAAGGGAAGGAAGAAGGGAGGGAGGGAAGAAGGAGGGGAAAGGAGGTGGGGAGGGAAGGAGGAAGGGAGGGAATAAGGACTTGTGTTTAGTACAGAGGAGAATGTGATATGATTGACAGGAGAGACCTCTATGAATTCCGAGGCGGGAGGGGAGAGGGTGGGTTAGAGGGATGGTGGGAGCAGAGCTGGGAGTAGAGACAGAATGAGCTAGGTGGAGAGGTAGGAAGCACTCGTGTTTGTGGAGTAGTGGAAAATAGCTGGATTTACCGTAACACAGCAAAGGAAGTGGGGGGCATGAAGAGGGGAGTAGATGTAAGCATCTCATCACCTGGTCAACCAAGGAGCAATCAGCTCCGCTTCCTCAGATGGAAAACAGCTTTGCATCTGAGCCTCCCAGACTCTTTCTAATAACCCATCCTAGACAGAGGGACAAGTATACCCTAACAGTCAGGAAACCTGGTCCAGGAAAGAACCCATTGTTCAGTGAAGCAGCTTTAAGAAAATAATCTCTCCGGACCTCCTTCCTCATCCGTAAACGGGGTTGCCACAGGCTCTGCAAATCCCCAGGGTTTCAGTCTGAGGTTTCCTTTATGCTCAATCCCCCTTCTCACTGACGCCCTAAAGAACAGGTTTCATTCCTACTGTCAGTTCCCAGATTTACTATCCATCTCACAAAGACATTATTCTCTCTCTCAAAAATCAGAACAATAGTACTGCTTTCAGCCCCGAAGTTGTAAATTCACTTTTAAAGCATGAACTGGTTCTTAGAGTAAGAACTGGACGTTTGAGGGAGTTTTCTTCTTAAGTTCTGCCCCCCTCCCTTTCTTTTCCTGCTTCAAGTTTGGAAGTGGATATGTTGCTTTCTAGTAAAAAATATTCCTAGAAGTAATATAAAGGCGGGGGGGGGGGGGGGGAGGACCATCTTTCCCATGGAGTGATGACAACTTAATAAATAGCTTCGCCTTGAAAGAAGGGAATCTTGGGAGGTGCGCCCTGCAAGCTCGTGCCTGGGATTAAGCACATGGCGTGACACTCGGCAAATGCAAAACTAAATCATGGCAAAACCCCACTGGGGATCATTTAGTTCGAGTGTCTGCAAAATACTTTTTAACACCAGCCAAAGAGAGGCAAGCAGCTCACATAAAAACAGACACGCTCTTCCCTCGCAAGGTAGACAGCTCGGCGTTCACTCGAGCCCACATCAGACATGGTTTTATCAGGCACTCCAGACTCGCTGATCCGATGACTTCCAGAAACAGAAACTATCGCTCAATGAACCAACGCTGGCACTTACTACCCAGCACAGAGAGGCCCAACTGCACCGAAAATAAACTATTAAGGAAATAAATACTGCATCATCACCTCTTTCAATTTCATTTCGATCTGGGGCAGATGGGAAGGATTCGTTTACACGTGCGGGCACACACACACGCAGTTTTAGTATTCTGTATCAAATACGAATTTCAAACCATGCATGGTTAAGAAAAATAGTTTGAAGTAGCTCTTAAAATACTAAGCCCTTTAAAGATGATAACTGCACAGATTAGGAAGGCAATCTGAAGAAATAAGCTAAATAATTCTTTTAAGGGCCCTTGTTTTTCAAGCTTCCTCTTTTTTGTATGTGTAAAGTGATGCATCTGTATTAAGATTATATAGTCCATTTCCTTTATTGTTTAAGGCAAAATACCTTGTTACAAACCCAAAGTAACCCTACCATCTCCATCATTAAAGGCTAGCAAGCACATCAGTACTTCCTTTTAACATGTTAACAAGCTAACTCTACTAAGGTCACACCCACCTAACCCCATCTTTGGTTTTTGCCCTAAATTCTAGAATGGTTTATATAGCACAGGAAATAGAAAATACTGTGCAAACTGTACTGCTACAAAAACCCATAAATTAGAAATAAAGGGAATAGAGTGAGGAATTCTAAAGAAACCGTTCATCCATATTTCAGATAATTCTGACAAAGAGAAAAAAAAAAGAATCAAATGAAAAATCAAGTTGCCTTATCGAACAGCAGTGAAAACGAACATGGACAGGTTGTGGTCAATATATAACCATCTCTAAACGTTCCTACGTCTAACCTCAAATAGGAAATGCTGTTCAATTGGACCGTTTTGTCTTTTAAGAATTATTTTCATCAAAATGACTTATCCCCCCCCCCCCCAACACATAGCATCTAATGGTGAAATTTTGTTTCAGGTACCCCTATCTAGTTTAGGAACCCTCCTGGTTTGATAACCGACACATTTTCCCTACAAACACATTAAGAGCCTCATGTTGCTGCTATTCCCGCTTTGTGGACACATCCGACAGGAAGGGCTATGAAGTTCCATTCAATTCGAAGGTGACCTTGGCCTAGTCACTGAACTTCCCCACTTCTCAGCAGGGAAGAGGCAATGTTTTTCCAGGCCGCTTCGCAAAGTTCTGGAATTTCCCATGCAATGCCTTTCACAAACACAAGGACGAGGCAAGATCCCTTTTTCACACCAGACAGTTTGGAAAAGAAAGGTGCGTGGAGAGAGCCCCCCGAGTCCACGGCTTCCCCAGACCCTGGAGGGGCCGATGATTTCAGAATTTCCTTGATTTCAGAGTTCCAGCATCTTCCATCTACTTTCCCACCTGGCTGTGAGGAAAGGCACCAGCGCAGGGGCACAGCCTTCTCACCTCCAAGGCCTCTCTCTCCAGCTTCCTGAGCGCAGCCGCCTGAGAAGCTACAGCCTCAGGGTGTGGAAAACTTTTGTCCCTCAGACATCCTCTGGGGACGCGGTGAGAAGGAAGGCGCCTTTCTGACAGGTCAGGAAGCTGCCTCCAGTCCTCTCCGCAGGACACCCCGAGGCGGCGGGCAGGGAACAAAACGTGGATGGGAGGTGTCAGAGGCATCTGGGGGCTGGCTGCTCCCACCGCAGCCTGCAGGAGCTTTGGATTTTCCTCCTGGGGGTGTGCGTGTGTATGTGCGTGTGTGTGTGCGTGCATGTGTGTGTGCCTGTGTGTGTGTATATGTATGTGTGCCTGTGTGTGTATATATGTGTGTGTGCCTGTGCGTGTGTGTGTATGTGTGCGTGTGCCTGTGTGTGTGTGTATATGTGTGTGTGCCTGTGCGTGTGTGTGCCTGTGCGTGTGTGTGCCTGTGTGCGTGTATATGTGTGTGTGCCTGTGTGTGTGTATATGTGTGTGTATGTGTGCCTGTGTGTGTATATATGTGTGTGTGCCTGTGCGTGTGCCTGTGTGCGTGTATATGTGTGTGTGCCTGTGTGTGTGTATATGTGTGTGTATGTGTGCCTGTGTGTGTATATATGTGTGTGTGCCTGTGCGTGTGTGTGCCTGTGCGTGTGTGTGCCTGTGTGCGTGCCTGTGTGTGTATGTGTGCCTGTGCGTGTGTGTGTATGTGTGCGTGTGCCTGTGTGTGTGTATATGTGTGTGTATGTGTGCCTGTGTGTGCATATATGTGTGTGTGCCTGTGCGTGTGTGTGCCTGTGTGCGTGTGCCTGTGTGTGTGTATATGTGTGTGTGCCTGTGTGTGTGTATGTGTGCCTGTGCGTGTGTGTATGTGTGCGTGTGCCTGTGTGTATGTATATATGTGTGTGTATGTGTGCCTGTGTGTGTATATATGTGTGTGTGCCTGTGCGTGTGTGTGCCTGTGTGCGTGTGCCTGTGTGTGTGTATATGTGTGTGTGTATGTGTGCCTGTGCCTGTGTGTGTATGTGTGCGTGTGCCTGTGTGTGTGTATATGTGTGCGTGTGCCTGTGTGTGTGATAAGATCTGAAAAGGCCACCAAGTAGAGGCAAGGGAAAAGGGAAAAGGAGCTTCCAGGACTTCCTACAGTGACACGCAGTCTAGTAGCCGGATAAAAACCAATTACGAATGATTAAGAGAAACTGATTTCTCTGTGTTTTGGCTTGACTTCGGTTAGGTTTTCACATGTTACCTTGGGGTGCCCAAGAACATTAGTTCCTAATAGGCAGGCATTTTCATGATGCCGTTCAAATGTCTGCAGTTTCATCTGCGAGATCATCCCCCCTAAGACATATTATTTAAAAAGACTGTCACTGCCCTGACTGGTGTGGCTCAGTGGATAGAGCATCGGCCTGTGGACTGAAAGGTCCCGGGTTCGATTCCAGTCAAGGGCATGTATCTTGGTTGCAGGCACATCCCCAGTGGTGGGTGAGCAGGAGGCAGCTGATCGATGTTTCTCTCTCATCGATGTTTCTAACTCTCTATCCTTCTCCCTTCCTCTCTGTAAAAAATCAATAAAATTTATTTTTAAAAAAAGATTGTCACTGAAGATAGCATTACCCAGTCAGTACAGGCTAGGATACGGTACCCAGACCCCCGGTCTCCACGTCAGCAATAGAGGCTCACTCTCCATCCACCTGGCTTCCAGAGACGGGGTGCAAAACCAACTGCTTTTCTATCCTGAACCCTAACACTGTAGGTCCCCACCTAGGAGCTCAGGTCCCCTAGGAAACCGCAGCCACCGCAGGGTGCACGATGCCAAAGGTCAAATGCTGTTTCCTAAAGAGAACCCACTCCCGACAAATGCATCTCCCTCAGCTGGGAACCCACAGCCACACACAGGGGGCCATGCAGTGAGTGACCTGGACCAGGCATTTACTCCTCCAGCCCCAGGGTCCTCTGGCCTGGAAGATGGAGACCCCCTGTATCTCCTCTGTGGTGCTGCGGCAAAACATACACGTGACCATGCATGCAGACATGACACATTTTACTTCCGTGCTATTAATGCTATCTTGTCAAAAGTCTGCACATTTTTTATAAAACTTAAAAAGGAGGGTCCCTAGAGAGAAGGCGAAGTGTTTCTTGTGAGCGACTCGAATAGTATACAGGCCAAGTGTGCAAGGCTGTCAATGTCAATGGCAAGGAGGGAGTAGCTGGGGAGAAGAATGTAAAGGCAGAGTGGACCTAATTAAAGAGCCCCAGCAGGACTACTCCCTAGTCCTTAGCCTTGGTCATGATTATCCTTAACAACAACATGGGTCCCCCGAGGAAAAAGCTAGTTAGCCCTTCTCAGCTGGGAATCTTACCCCTTTTGCATTAATTGGATTTCTGACTAATTTGAGGGCGGAAGAAAACACCACAGATTGCATTCACACCAGCAACCCATTCCTAGAAAACATCCTTTAGCCCTATGGCCCCACAGGGTGGGCTACAAGGACAGTTGTCATTCCCGAGAAGCATGTCCCTCCTAGCTGCACAGCTGTTGAACGAGGACCATGGACTGTGCTTTCTGGGACAGAGCGTTGGGTTATCTGCATTAGTTCACCCCCACCTCTAAATTCAGAAATTAAATTTTCTCTCCTCCGCCGGATCTCAATTCATAGAATTCTAACGATTGGATTATGCAAACATGAAAAGTGAAAATCTCCTTTCTCCCCAGGTCTGCTTTATAATTTCAAGCACAGGCTTGGCATTATATGCACCTTGCTGCTAGCTACACCCTTGGGTCAGGTTTTGCTAGAATGTTCTAAAGCAGGGATTTACACCTTTTCATCTCCTGGCACAAAACTAATTACTAAAATTCTGTGACACACTAAACATACATATATTTGCCGATCTGACAAAAAAAAAAAAAAAAAAAAAAAAAAAAGTATAGTTTTGAATCAGTCATACCGGATGGCCATTGTTGGGTTGGCTGTTGTCATTTTTGTTATTTGACAATCCAAGAGAAAATAGGTCAGTGCCCCTGACTGAATAGTCAAGTATTGAACGTTTCAAAAATCCTTACGGCACACTCGTTGAAAAAGCACTGTTCCAAAGCACCAAGTATTCAGTCTCTAGCGATCTGGCAACAGCCAGGGAGGAAAGGGAAACATCTGAAGTTATTTTTACTTTTGCAAGTCTTCTGGCTCTACGGGGTGAATGCTAGGGTGGGTCAAGTATTGTCTGGAGCCAGGCAGGGTCTTATCCCCCCCTCTCTGCATGGCCTCATTTCCGTCTTCCTGTTGCTAGGAAGGAGAACTAAGCATGAGAAACTCGTGTTGACAATACGGGACCATCCTGTCCAGCACCAGGCTCTCTTCAGAACAGGGCCGCTCGCTCTGCCCACTGTACTTTGCATGCCCTCGTCTTCTGGACCAGTCCACCTCCACCCTTTCCTGGGTATGTTCAAATTGCATATTTACTCGCCTAAGTCATAAAAATACCACTCTCACTTGAACATTGCATCATGGCTTAAAATCTCCATGGGGACACCAAGGGAAACCCAAGTCCTTATTTTTGTATTTGAAACCACCTCTTTGGAATCCCACCAAGCCTCTGGCTGGCAGCTTCTCACTGGGGCCGGCCACATGCCTTATAAGCCCCGGCACCGAGTCTACGACTAAGACCTTGGAAACACTTTTCACTCGCTCGCAGTCATAACTTGTTTAACCATAACACGTTTGCCCGCGAATACGGTATCTTGTCCAGAAGCAACCAAACATCCTTTTTACATGGAAAAACATCCTTAAACCGTATTGGAAATGCAGAACATTAACAAAATTAAAATAAAAAAAAAGGCTTTAGGTTAAAGGGCAACAGGCCTCTCCACCTTTGCTCCGCAAACAGAGGGAAATCTTTTGACTGGACCCGCGTATGAAAACCTGGATCCCTGCCTGCGATGAGCCATAGTTAACTAACGACCTGTCTGTGCAGCCTCTCCACCCTTTAAGGCACCTCAGCGGCGTTTCTCCTCAGATCTACAACTCGGAGCCACTTAGCTCTGACTCTGCAGTTGGGACACCAGGCCAGTCCGTCCCTTTCGGTGTAAGGTGTCGCTAACGAAGGGTAAGATCTGTTTTCGTCAAAAGCAGACTTGGGGAAGCAGCTGGGAGGAGATGAAGTCAGTCTGCCGCGCTTCATTTTAAACTCCCAACGGTAGTTCTAATCATAAAAACATGCGCCCAGGCTGGGGCCGTGCTGTCCGGCTGGCACGCTGCAATAAAAGTGAATTCGAGCCATCGCCAGCATTTTCTCCCGATTCGTCTTGAAGTAACTTCTGGGTGTACATCTGCTAACTATTTGACACTCCATCTCCAGGATTTTTGTTCTTAGGTCAGGGGGGCTGTCGACTTACATACAGGGCACCCCCCTCCGACCATCTGCTGCAGTCTGCAAGCCAGCATGGCACTGGGTGCCCCCACTGATCCCACCCGTATGGCCTGCAAATGTCCAGCAGAGGACCAGATGGATGCTGGCTTCGTCAGCCTCTTGGAGCTGCTGATAGATTTACACTCAGGAGTTCTGCTGGGCTATTACTTCCCCCTCCTCCTTTCAGCAGAGTTTTTTGGGGGGGGTGGGGGGGGGTGTAATTTGAGACTCAGTCGTCCTCTGTTTCCAGAGCTGGATTTTTTTTTTTTCCTACCCAAATGCGTCATAGATGCCACCCTCATGAATCTCTCTGGAGCAGATGGCTGTGCCTAGGCTACATACCTTCCCCCTTACCATGAGCCGGCCTCGGAATTCTGAGAATGAGCCCATTTGCCATCCAGGTTGAGTGTAGCAAGAGGCACTGGCAGCCGGCGTGGGGCAAGGTTTTCCTGCCCACGGAGCAGCCTGACCATCATCCACACGGGGGTTTCCCTCCACAATCAGCAGCACAGAGTGGGTGTTGGTGGCGCATGAGCACCAGACACGGCTCCTGGGAACCGGCCTCCCGCCCCGGGGCTCCACTCGCACTCCCCTCGTGACCGGGGCCGGGCTCTGGACAGACACGTAGCAGGCCCGGCTGACTGCAGCCGAGGGTGCATGCAGCTCCTGCGGTAGGATCAAAAGTCCGGCCCGTGACGTCGGGGGTGGGGACAAGGTCACCGAGGGTGGCAGGGCTCCAAAAGGCCGCCGCCTGGCTCCGGGGGGGGGGGGGGGAGGAAAAAAAAAAAAAAAAAAAGTCGGGCCGGACGGCGGGCTTCCTTCCTCTGGCCGGCCCTGGGACCGCTCTGCGCGGCGCCCCTCCGGGGCCAAGGGCGTGGGCATCTCCGCGGGGCATTGGACCAAACCGCCTCGACGCCCCGGCGCGGGAAGCCGGGTGCCCCGCAGCCTGTCCCGCACGCACCCCTCCCGCGCAACCCGGCCGTGGGGCTTGCCGGAGAGCCTCGACACGCTCCAGGGGCGGCAGCCATCAGACTCTTTCCCGAGTTATTTCAACAAAAACGGTTTGATTAACTTATGTTCAGTGGTTTTTTTTTAATTCCAAATGCCACCACGACCTGAATGTCCCGAAATGATAAACTTTCCTTCCTTACGGAGAAAGGGAAGCAAGTCCCGGGCCTTGAAAGGTCCCCGAAAGGAAGATAACTTTCTAGAAAGCGGTCCCGGAGCCAGAGGCCACCATCGCCTGGTTATTTCCAGCGAGGAGGTGGGCCGCGTGGCTCTGCGCCCCACGCCTGGCTCTGCAGCCCCATGCCTGGAGATGCGCCCCCAGCCGGGCCCCAGGTCCCGAGCGCCGGCAGGAAGTGAGCGTGGGCTTCCCTTCGTGAGTCGCGCTCTCCTCCCCTCCCAGCCCGCAGCCCTCCCCGGAGCCCACGGGACGCGCCGGCCAGCGAGCCCCAGGCAATGCGCCCCCAGGACACATTCCCCGAGATGAAGCCCTCCCTCCCCCCCAAACCCCCTCGCGATGCCCACACTCCACCTCCTCCACGCCAAGAAACTCGGGCGACTCGGTCCCAAGCCTCCTCGGAAAGCGTTTCAAAAGCACAGAACGCCAGGCACCGGCTTGACAAGGTGGGGTGACATTTCCTCCGCGGCGGGTCCCTTCCGCAGCTGGCTCCCGCAGCTGGCCCAACGGCAAGGCACAAGTCTAGCTTACGTGTTAGGATCATGGTGTCCGGCTTCTTCCTGCACATCAAGTGCGGCACGGGGCGGCGGGCGCACGGGGGGGAAATCGAGGCAGCCCGGGACACCGGGGCTTCCGCGCCGCGACTCACGGCTGCACCCCAGACGCGCGTCCCAGCTGTGGTCCTCAGCGCATCCTCGCTCGCCTCTCGGTGCCAGGCGCCGCGGCCCCGGAAAAGAACGAAGGGTTTTCTCAGAAGTTGAAAGAGGAGGCCGCTCAGGGAACCCGGCGAGAAGCCCGGGATCGGTTACTCCGGCTACGAAGATGGGCCATCGCCGGGACAGCAGCGAAGCGCATTCGCACCGGCGGCTGGAGCGCACTGCCTCTGGCGCGACCTCCCCGCCGCGCCCGCCCGCACTACCCACCCCGAGGGCAGGGGACCGGGCGGGGCCACCGGCTCCCGCCCCGCCTCCGAGGTAGCCAGCCTCTGCCTTCTGCAGCCCTCAGGCTCCACCCACTCCGCCAGCCCCGCCCACTCTCCCGCCCCTTTTCTTCCCTGCGGTCGGATTCGCCAGCCCCGCCCCTCGCCGCGCCCCGCCACGCCCCTCTTCCTCCCCGCGGTCGGATTCGTCAGCCTCGGCCTTGGGCGGTCCCATGGCCCCGCCCCTCGCCCCGCCCCTCCTCGGCGGGAGCTGGAATGTTATCCTGGGGTGTGTGCACGTCGGCAG
Organism: Antrozous pallidus; assembly: GCA_027563665.1. NCBI lineage: Eukaryota > Metazoa > Chordata > Mammalia > Chiroptera > Vespertilionidae > Antrozous > Antrozous pallidus. The sequence goes on from CM050519.1 coordinate 82,302,903, forward strand.
CAGGAAACGCCTAAAGGTTTCCAACTGTTGGGGCCTGAGGCAAAGGCAAAGGCTGAACCCCCGAGGCGTCCACTTATCCCGGAGGTCTCCGCTGGACCCCCGCGCACTTTCCTGTTTTTCTTGGTAGTGCTGCACGCTTTTGAAAAGACCCAGTAATTCTCCCCTTTAGTCTATAGGAACCGCATACATCCGCTTGAACCGAGGGGACGAGGGGAAGTAGCCTTTTCTGGTCTGTAAAATGGGGGGAAAGGAGCAGTCTTTTGGACGCCGCTTATGCATTGCTAAAACCCCTCGGGGTAATGTAAGTAATTAACACCGCCTCCGAGAAGGATGAGCTTTGCGCACGTGTTGAGTCTAAGGTGTGCAGTCAGTCATAGCCAGTGTTTCTCAAATCCTGGCCCTTGGGCTACAACCTAATGCAGCTCCTGGAACTGGTAGGACCAGACCCCAGACTGCAGAGCTATAATCTTAACAAAAAAAATTTTTTTTAATGTTTTTATTGATTCCAGAGAGAGAAAGGGAGAGGGAGAGAGGAACAGAAACATCAATGATGGGAGAGAACCATTGATCTGCTGCCTCCTGCTCGCCTCCTACTTGGTATCCAGCCGGCAACCTGGGCAGGTGCCCTAACCAGAAATCGAACTCTGAACTCCTGGTTCATGGATTGAGGCTCAACCACTGAGCCACACCAGCTGGGCAGAGTTATAATCTTTGATGGTGATAATCTGCATTTCTTCAAGTGCTCTGGTGATTCTGACTGAGGCACTGGAATTCGAGGGCCCCTGATACACTAGGAAGTCTAATATTTTTTAAGCTCATAAATGAAAACAACTTCTATAAGAATTAAAAAAAAAATCCAAGCCAGTTCCATGAAAATTTACTTTGGGGCTAATTGACACTTACTGCCTATTATCTCTGGGCAAAGAAAACTACTAGTAACCTAAACCCATTAATTCAACAGACATCTCGAGAGCATTTATATGTGCCCGACACTGTTCTAGGCTGTGAAGATAGCAGTGAACACAAAGGGCGAACACCCCATCCCTCCTGGAGTTTACTTCCTGGTAGGGAAGATGCACAATAAACAATACAAATAAGTTAAATACGTGTAGTGCCTTCGTGGCACTCCATAAAGCAGGGGAGACGTTAGGAGGGCCGGGGGCAGAGTCTACTTTTGAATTGGGGTAAATGCAAATGGGAGAGTTTAGTCTCTCTCAGTTTAAAATGTGTTGATTTCACAGTTAGGTCTTAGTGTACATCCACAAAATTCTTTTTCACATGTGTTTCAAAAGCAATAAAAATGTGCTACCTAACTTACCAAACCAGAATCGGGCTCTGAAGAGGACATTTCAGGAAGGCATGGGGCTTCTCTAGCAACATGACCAGGGCTTTCGCCTACTTCCCACTGCTGGGTAGGACAAGGGCCTCGAAGTCTGGGCCGCTCTCACTGAACGCCATTCTCGATAAAAGTTTAAATGGAAGACAGTATTTTGCAGACACAGCTATAAGCAGGATGACCTTGATAGGAGCCCAACAGATTAAGTGTAGCCAAATGGAAAGAAGTTAACATATAATCAATCAAATAGAGTATAGAAGCAACACGAAGCTTCCTTTCGCCCAGATGTGAATTCCCAAGGACACAAAGGTAAGCAAGAGGAGGCCCACCTCTGCCTACTCAGAGTTTACAGCCCAGTGTGGAAGCAAAAAGGGGCACATGAAAAAGAGGGGTGCTGGAGGAGCTGTCAGAGTGCTCACAATTGCCAGCAAGCGGGGAGTGTGATTCCAGGGGATGCTGGGTAAGAAAGGGCAAGGACTTTTGATTTCCTGCATGACTGTGTTAAGGATTTTTAAAAAATCCTTGACAGTGATGAACAGAGAGAAGCCATTTTAACGAAAGAAGGTCTCCTATGATCAAATCTACATTTTGAAAAGATCATTTAGGCTGCAGTGTGTATTTTCAAGGTTGGAAATTAGGAACACACCTCTCAAATATGCTCATTTCCCTTATTTATTAGAAATCCAAACCTTAAAAAATATATTCTAAGCATCTCGTCCAAAGCATATCAGTTCTCAGAGTAAGTTCTTAATTTTTATTATTAGCTGGGAGAAGTTGGCGTCTACTTTAATTAGGTTTCTAAGAGTCTATGCCATCGCAATATACCCACCCCACTAAGTCCTCATGTCTTCTTGTTCAGCCACATTCCTTTTTCCTTGCGTATCGATGTCGTCTTCTCTGGATCTCCTCTAATTTCATTTCATCTCTTTGGAGATTTGTATTATGGGAATCGCTCATCACCTAATAAGACTAATGACTCCAAAGACATGTCCCTTGGTGACCCCTGGGTTGGCAGTTAGCTTTCACTCCTACCATTCTTTGGTTTCCTGACACAGCCTGTGTCCTGGGCCAAACCCCAGTCCTCACAGCTTTCATCCTTACTTCGGTTAGAAATGGACATGCTACATTTTGAAGGCTGCTCCATGTGTAGAATAGTGGTTGAAAGCAGGACTTTTGGAGCAGGCTGCTTCCTAGCTGTGAACACATGATTTAGCCTCTGAAACTTCAGTGTATCTTTGAAAAGGAAGCTGAGATAGCGCATATTTCGTGGGGTTTTTCCTGAGGATTGAGTAAGATAATGTATGCAAGTGCTTAGCTCACACTGGCTCTTCATCATGTTAGCCATTCTATAGTACTAAGTGGGGACATGAGCAAAAGCATGCCATTTCTATTTAAATAGCTATCTAGGAGATGAAGAAAACAAGACCTTGACTTTCACCTTTCCGAGTGCGAGGAGCCTTTATGGAGCGGGGGAAGGAAGGACTGGAAAAGTCATTAGGAGCGTCAACAACCTGGTGCTTAACCCGGTGAAGGAGAGTCCCGGGGACAGTTCAGAGTCCTTCCTCTTCATGTAACCTTCAACTCACTCTCCAAGGTTTCATTTGTCTGTGACACGCAGATGGCATTAGACTGGGTTTGTTAGCTGATCTGTAATAAGATTCGGGTATTGAAACCCTGGCCTCTTAAGAGGCAGTGGGTAGCCCATTTCCCACCAGCAGTCTATGGGTCCTCCGAAACCCCTTCAACACATGGGAATTTAAAAAAAAAATAGTACATGAGGCTCAACTGCTACTGTTGTCAATTTGTGCTTAATGTCATTTGAGAAAAAAAGAAAGAAAGAGGTTTGATGTGAGGTCCTCTGCTTTTGCTCTTCTCTGTTTGGGCATCAGCTGCATGGAATCCGTCCCCAAGAATATCCAAGCCCTGTCTCTCTGGATGTTATCACAGTCAACGTCATATTACCAAGGCTAGAGACATCACGTGGCCAACTCCGGCATGACGGAAGCGGAGTGACTAAGGACAGCCCGTTGCATTTTATAGAGTGAAAAAGAAAGGAAGAAAAGAGCAAAAACGTGTCGACAGGCACTCAGGCAGGTAGTGCTGGTTAGGAAAGCAGCCTGCGCCCCAGGCAGGCGAGGACCCAGGAGCCCAGGACCCTCCGGGGAGGCAGTGCCACTCAGGCCCTCTGGGCTGTTGGCAAATGTTACACCAACCCCACTGGGCTTAAAGATTTTTCAAGAGCCCCTAGATTTCTACATTTTTATATCAACTCTTCCAATTTTTAGATGTTGGCAACAAATCTGTTTTTAAAAATTGGTTTTTACAGAGGGGCGGGGAGAGAAACATTGATTTGTTGTTCCACTTGTTTATGCATTCATTGGTTCATTTTTAGAAAATATTTTTATTGATTTCAGGGAGGAAAGGAGAGGGAGAGAGAAATGGAAACATCAATGACGAGAGAGAATCACTGATCAGCCGCCTCCCACACTGGGGATGGAGCCCGCCGCCTGGGCATGCGCTCTGACTTGGAATCGAACCTGTGACCTCCTGGTTCATAGGTCCAGCCGGACTTCATTGATTTTCTTTAGAGAGAGAGAGGAAGGAAGATGGATGGAAACATTGATGATAGAGAAACATAATTGGTTGGCTGCCTCCTGCATGCCTGCTACTGAGGAGTGAATCCATAATGTGGACATATGCCCAGACAGGGAATCGAACCGTGACCTCTTGGTTCCTGGGTCGATGCTCAACTGCTGAGCCACCCTGGCTGAGCCACTGGTTCATTTTGGTATGTGCCCTGATGGTGGATGGAACCCGAAACTTTGGGGCATGGGGAGACCCTCTAAACAACGGAGCTATCCGGCCAGGGCCCAGCTGGCAACAAATTTTAAAAGTCTAAACCCATTCCAAGTCATTTCAACTTTGGGCTCCATTTAGCTGTGGGGCAATGAATTTAAACCTCTGCTCCAGTGATGTGAGCCAAGCAATCTCTTTGGAAAAGTTATGTCTCTCCCACAGGAACAGAAAGATTCCTGAGCTTGGAAAGTGTCGTAACATAATTTGTGTTCAATTGCAGCATTGTGAAATGAGTGCATAAAATCATTTTATTTGTCATGTGCAAAGGAAATAGGACAAATAAAAGAAAGTTTTGAAAAATAATTTTTAGACAGTGTTAACAGAAGTACTTGAATTCAAAATTTAATGGTTGTTTTTTTAAATTATTTATATTTAAGCTTCAGTGATCCAAGTCTGGGTTCTTTTCCCACCATCTATTCTGGAATCTAGTCTTTTCAAACACATTTAAAACTCAAATTCTGGGCGTGTGGGATGGGGAAAGGGGAGAGCAAGAGAGCCTTAGGCAGTGAAATAAGTTCATCCGTTTAAAATGCTATCCAAATAGCTCTCTTTTTCAATAGATCTTTTGGATAAACATTTTTGAACAATTTAAGTTTAAAAATATGAAGGTTTACTTAGTCTACTAGTGATATTTAAAAAAAAAGGGGGGGGTTCCTTGTTCCTACATAAATATAATATAAATCTACTTTTTGGATAATCACTTAAGTCCCAAATATGAACCAGCCTGGCATCATACTTATTTCTTTTTATTTATTTTAAAATGTACTTTTATTGACTTCAGAGAGGAAAGGAGAAGGAGAGAAATAGAAACATCAATGATGAGAGAGAATTACCCTTGACTGGAATCAGGTCTATGCTCTACCCACTGAGCCAAACCAGCTAGAGTTGTTTTCATTGGTTTTAGAGAGAGCAAGAAGGAGGGAGAGAGAGAAAAACATCTATTGGCCGCCTCCTGCACGCCCCCTACTGGGGATTGAGCCCTGGGCATGTGCCTGAGTCACACCAGTCAGGGTTGGCTCAGTACTTTTATCACTTAACAAATATTTTTTTAGCACTTGTGCTGGGGAAACAAAAATGAACATGAATAAGTAAGTCCTGGGGGCAAGTGACTATAATTAATGAAATAATACTGTATCATATATTTGAAAATTGCTAAGAGAGCAGATCTTAAAAGTGATTACCATGAGCAAAGAAAAATGGCAACAATGTCTGGTGATGGATGTTAACAAGATTTTATGTGGTGATCACTTTCCAATATATACATATATTGAATCATTACGTATTACATCAAAAATTAATGTAATATGTCAATTATACCTCAATAAAAAAAAATCAGTAAACGACTCAGAACGATGAACAGGAAGAGAGGGCTTGGGGAGAAAGTTATTAGCTGGAAAGTCAGAAGAGATCCAGTTCTGTGAAAGCTCAGAGGAAGGCCTGAACACACTGAATTCTCAATTCTCCTGGTTTAATAAATCCATGGGCATGCTTTCCTGAGATAGTGACAATATTTACCGCAGAATCTCCTATTTCATTTAACAGCTCGGCTAGCTGGTCACTGCAAGGCCTCTCTGCTCCAAATGGCAGAGGAGTGAACCCCAAAGTGCTGGCTCGCAGTCAGTGCCCCTGTGCCCCCACCTCCATCTGACCTTCACCAGTGCCGGCTGTCTTTCCTGTGACCCTTGGCAACACAAAGATCAAGCCAAGTGAAAAGTCAAAACTGCCATTATTTTTTACTCCATGAAAGAATCTGGGCTACCTTCCCACCGAATTAGCCAATTTTAATGGCATGCTTCAATTCTCTGTTTATTCTGACATTATCCTTGATTTAAGAGTTATTTTTTTGAGCTTGTAGATTCATTGAAAGCTGAGGATGGCCAACAATATTTTATAAGTACTAGTAATATTTAATATTTTGCTTCCTAATTGTTTAAATTTTATAAAGATAAAACATTCATTGCTAAGAAACTATAAAAAGATATGAAGAAAATGATTTAACCTCATACTTTCACTAAGAGACAACTACAGATTTATTTTCATGTCTGTAGTTCTGGTCAGGTATTTAAGGACACATACTTTAGTCTACAAAATTGAGGTCACAGTGCATATTGTTTTGTAATATTTTATTTCACTTGATATAGCAAAAGAATGTGACTTTTTATAATTGTTTCTTATTCCATCCATGGATATTCCCCTCTTTATTGAATATTCTTTTATAATAAATATGAAAAAAGGCAAAAATAGTAATTTCCGTATGCATACTCCTTAGTTTGAATAAAGCAGTCAAAGGGTATTTAGGACATTTGATACGTATTTCTGAAGTCTCATCCAGAAAGTTTGCAGTTATCTTACATTTTCACCAGTGCCTTGGTGTATCTATTTCTCTTCATGTCAAGAACTTCAACGTTCTTGCCACCTCTATTAACTAATTAAAAAAGCAAAACTATCTCATTATTATTTGAGTCTACATTTGTTTGAATACTAAACTAGCTGAATTTTTTATTGTAGTAACATATGCATAACATAAATTTATGATTTTAATAATTTTTAAGTGTACAGTTCAGTGGCATTAAGTATATTCACAATGTTTTGCAACTGTCACCACCATCCATCTCCAGAGCTTTTGCATCTCCCCCGACTGAAGCTCTGTATCCATTTAACAGTAACTTCCCACTGTCCTCCCCTGCCAGCCACTTGGAACCACTGTTCGCCATCCTGTCTGTAGGAGCTTGGGTATTATCAGTACCTCGTTTAAGTAGAATCATACAGCGTTTGTCCTTTTATGTCTGATCTTTTTGTTATGATAGTTGAATATACTCATACTTATAAGTCAGTTGTACTTTTTTAAAGTTGCCTATTTAATCATATAGTTCTTTTTTGATGAAACATTTTGTTGTTTCTTACCGATTTCTAAATATTATTTATACATTAAGGATATTAACCATTTGTCATCATTTATTTATTATAAAAATATTTTTATAAGTTTGTCATCTGCCTTTTAAGCTTGTTTATTTATGATTTCAAAAAAAAAAAAAACAAACCCAACAAGGTTCAAACACAATTCAAAGGTCTTAACTATTTGTTCTTTTTCAATTATTAACTAGGAGTTTACTTAAGTAGTTATCCCTACATGTTTTGGAGGTAGAAATGCTAAGACACAAAATCAACTTACAATATAAAGTCATTCAACAAGTGGGATTTTGGCTTTATTTATTTATTTAAATATATTTTTAATGATTTCAGAGAGGAAGGGAGAGGGAGACAGAGATAAAAACATCAATGATGAGAGAGACTCCTGCCTCCTGCATGCCCCCTACTGGAGATCTAGCCCACAATCCAAGCATGTGCCCTGACCTTGAATTGAACCGAGACTTCCTGGTTCAAAGGCAGACGCTCTAGCGCTGAGCCAGGCCGGCGGGGCTGTTTTTTAAAATAGGTTTCACTATTTACTCACATAAATACTTTAGCTGTTTTATTTGATTTTTCTACCTCCCCTAGCATCATAAATACATGCCTTGCATAGAAGGAAGCCTCCATAGAGGTCCCTTGCAAAAAGGCCAGCAGGGTCAGCGTATAAATTGGAGACCTCGGATTATTGACTTTCTGAGAAGCATTCAGATTTTCCAAAAATGCAATGTTTGTGTGTGTGTGTGTGTGTGTGTGTGTGTGTGTGTGTGTATCTACTAATCAATAAATCCTGGGCAACCTAAGAGTGTTTCTGGAACTAACTACAATGCCAAAATAGTCATTGTTAACCTTTAACCATGTGGGCAAAAACTACTGTTTTCTACCAGCCTGTCGGGGGGAAAAAAAAAAGCCATTTATGTAATTCCTTCTGAACTCTGACTTTTAAATCAATACCTAGCATTTCTAAAGTACCTGCTCCAAGAAGATTATCTATCTAATAGCTTTGAAAATCTGCGTGAAATCGTTCATAAGATTATTTTTAAGGCGATGCCTTGGGTTCATTTGCAATGTGTTGCTGTTTCTTCATAGGAGACTGGTTTCTTAAATAAAAATACTACAGCATGGGTTTGGGCAATCGCCTGAAAAATAATAAACAGTCCTTTTTCTTAGCTGCTAACTGCAGCAAGTTGGCCTTTAGAGTGTTATTTCTGGAACCCCCTCCACAGCTCCAGGTCATTAACTTACTTTAACAGTCAACAGGAGCATGGAGTTGCAGTGTCTCGTCACGCTTGGCTTTTCATGCATGACTAACTCAGCAGTTATCTCGTATGAATTCAGTGGAATCAAGCTGTATTGGAGGGAACTGCAGGGCAACAAATCATACATTTTTCTCTTCTTCAAATTATGCATTTTTAAAAGTAGACCTGCTAATAAGAGTCATGAATTGGGAAAGACTGATGTTTGAAGATTTATCAGGAGAGAACAGGCTAGATTGAATCTCTCTCATACAAATAGTCTATTGTTGAACAAACAACTGTTTTTGTACTGATTATTGTCATCTTTTTGATGGGCTGACAAAACAAACATATAAACGGTAACAGTTAAAAAAAACAACAACATTGAATTTCCTAACTGTGGAGTTCTCAGGGTCTGAATTTGAAAAATAAATTGGTAAGAGTCCTTAGGTCCATGCATATGTAGAGGAAAGAGATCTGATATAAATCATGTTTTTGACTTGGTTACATATCAGTGGCCTTGAGCTGCTCACATAATAATTTCGCTTGTTCCTTGGCTTATTTTAAAAATCATATAAAATATGATATTCAATATATACTACATAAATTACATATTATTATCTAGAAGTATATATTTTATTATTTATAAATAAAAATGGATATGATTTACATGGTGATACAAGAACACTGGTTCATTTAACTAACGACTTTAAATTGAAGATATAATTTAGAGGTAAATATTATTATTACAGATAAGGAATTCAACTCAGAGAGGTTACATAATTTGCTTGACTTCACACTAATAACTAAGGAAGAAAGAATTTGCAGCTTATCATAAAACTCCTAGAAGAAAACAGAGGCAGTAAATTCTCTGACATTGCTCTTAATAATATATTTTTTTCCTGATATATCTCCTTGGCAAGGTACACACACAACCAAAATATACAAATGGGACTACATCAAATTAAAATGTTTTTGCACAGCAAAGGAAAACAGCAACAAAATGAGTAGACAACCAACTCATTTGATACCAAATTTGGGTTAATATTCAAAATTTATAAAGAACTTATACAACTTTAACAATTAAAAATGGGACTGAATAGGCAGTTTTCCAAACAGGATACATAGTTGGCCGATAGACCTATGAAAAGATGCTCAATGTCACTTATCATGAGAAAAATGCAAATTAAAACCACAAGAGATATTACCCACAACTGTCAGAATGGCTACCATCAATAAATCAGCAAACAGCAAGTGTTGGTGAAGATGTGGAGAAAATGCAGTCCCTTGTGCATTGCTGGTGGGGTTACAAATTAGTGCAGCATCTATGGAAAACAGTATGGAGGTCCCTCAAAATATTTAAAAATAAAATTACCTTATGACCCAGCAATTCCACTTCTTGGTATTTATTTGAAGAAATCCAAAACACTAAATCAGAAAGATGTATGTTCTCTTATGTTCAGTGCAGCATGACTTACAACAGCCAAGATATGAAAGCAATCTAAGTGCCCATCCTATATAATAAAACCTTAATATGCAAATTGACTGAATAGCAAAATAACCAGTGCACTAACCACCAGGGGGCAGACGCTCAATGCAGGAGCTGCCCCCTGCTGGTCAGTGTGCTCCCACAAGGGGAGCACCGTTTAGCCAAAAGGTGGGCTCACAGCTGGCGAGCACAGCGGCAGTGGCAGGAGCCTCTCCTGCCTCTGTGGCAGCACTAAGGATGTTAGTCCCACTCCCAGCAGACCTAAACCAGCAGACAGACATCCTCTGAGAGGTCCTGGACTGCGAGAGGGCACAGGCCGGGCTGAGGAGCGCCCCCCCCCCCAGTGCACGAATGTAGTGCACTGGGCCTCTAGTTACAGATAAGTGGATATATATAATGGAATATTACTTAGCCATGAAAAACGAAATTTCACCATTTGTAACAACACGAAGAGGGTATTATAATAAGTGAAATAAGTCAGATAGAGAATGATAAATATCATATGATTTCACTTATATGTGGAATCTAAAAACACATGCAAATGAACAAACAAAACAAACAGTCTCATCGGTATAAAAACAAACTGATGGTTGTCAGATGGAAGGGGGTTGGGGGACTGGGTGAAAAAGGTGAAGAGATTAAGAAGTACAAATGGTCAGTTATAAAATAGTTACAGGTATGTAAAGCACAGCATAGGGAAGGCAGTCAGTAATTTTGTAATCTACATATAAAAAAACCCTAACATGCAAATAGAACAAATGGCGGACAACCAAACAATGAGTCTCTGGCGGGTGTCAGCAACAGGCGGCGGAGTGCGAACATGGTGGGCACTGGCTGTGGCGGATGGCGGAGCAGGTGAGCGGGGTTCCAGACCAAAGTGGGGTGCTGATCATTGTCATCAGGGTGAGCCTCTGGTTGTTATTGAAAACTCTTTGCTCCCATGTGCCTTGGTCCCACCTAGAGCTTGCACCCACTGCTGACGTCAGAATCGCCACTAGAACCTGTTGCTGGCCCTGATTACCCCTGAGGGCTTCTCCACCTCCTCCTGCTCCTGAGAGGTGATTGGGGAAGCAACTGCTACTTGCACAGGCTGATGGCACTGGCCATGCCCACACCCACCGCTGGCACGGGCCCTAATCGCTCTGCGCAATCAGCAGGTGCAAGCGGGGCCTGTGCCATCAATGCCAGCATGTGGGAGCGGCAGCAGCAAAAGCAGGGCTGCCAGTAGACAGGGGACTGGGGGCTGAGGCAGGAGGGGCCTGGTAGGGGCATGGAGGATGGGCTGAGGCCCGTGCCTGTGCCCACTGCAGCCTTGCGGCCCACAGTTCCTTTCAAGGTGCACAAATTCATGCACTGGGCCCCTAGTAACTATTTATGGTGCTAGCTGGGTATTAGACTTTTGGGGGGGATACTTTATAAATTATATAAATGTTTAATCATTGTGCTATACACCTGAAACTAATATAACATAGTATTGAATGTCAACTATAATCGACAAAAAACCAACAACACAAAGAACTAGATTCTGGGTTTCTGCAATGATAATCATGACCAAGCTTTAATGTTTAACCATGTGGGCAAGGAACACCATTTCAGGTCTCACCTTTCCTCAAATGTAAGAGGAAGGGGTTGGACCTCAGCTATTTTTAGGTTTTAGTGTGATGTTGAATTAATATTCACATTCACCTCTTTTAGTAGGCCTCTAAGCACATTCAAAATTGCTAAAAAAGAAAAAAAAATGGTGGTAAGGAAATAGCATCCACTTGTGGGCACCAGGATTCACACCAATTCCAACTGCAGGCCATTGAGCGTGCTGCTGCAAGTCCCTGGGCTGTATCTGCTATGGTTGGACTCTTTCCCCTCGAAGGCCAGCCTCTCACGCTTCCTAACCTGTACCAGAGCCCCACTTCCCGGAAGTCCACACATCAGGCTTTCCTGTCTCCTCCATCATCAGCGAGGCCTCACGAGGTGTGTGCTGTGGTCCCTACTCTTGCCCATCGAAATCAGACCATGCAGTTTGGTTTGGCAGAATTTTGAGACTCTTCACAAGAATGACCATTTTAAATATAAAGGCTTCCTTTTCCTCTCCCTCCACCCCCCTGTGTTGCTGCACTAATTTGCAAATAATATTTTGATTTTAATCCTCCCTCTGGATTTTCAAAATGGAGTATTTCTATCACTATTGGTGAGATTTCTTTCACACTTGTTACTAAGAGTGCTTTTCTGCTTTTCATACACTTAATCTCTCTTCTACATTTACTCTCCCTTCCAAGAAACCTACTGGGGTTATTAAAAAAGAATCCTCAGCCACCATCCCAAAGTGGTACTGACAGAACACTTTGGAGCCAAGCCTTTCCTCTCACTGACACAAACTCTTTGGAAAAAACTACCAAACTAACACGAGATGACAACACGTGGGTGGCTGTCTCATTTTCTTGCACTACAACCTTCTACATACATTCGAGTCATTATGTAGACTGTCTGACATGTTATAATACTCTACATTTGGAGTGCTCTTAAATATAACCTTTATTTCCCATAACACTCAATAATTGAGCAAGGTATTTTGTTGTATTTTCTTTTGATCTTTTTCTTCTCTCACCTTCCTTTCTTCACCTTCCAAGTGTGTGTGTGTGTGTGTGTGTGTGTGTGTGTGTGTGTGTGTGTGTTTGCCTTTCGTATCCCTGCTCCTGAGAGGTGATTGGGGAAGCAGCTGCTACTTCAAAGATGAGAATGTGGTATAAGTGACTCTGCTTTACCTCCAGTGTGGGTTAAGAAAGGTCATATGGCTTCAGCGAATTTTTCTTTGGACAATCCCTTACTCTAGAACCTTCTATGTGAGAAGTTTAGCTAATCTGAGATCTTGATATGGACACACCAAATGTAAAGGGGAGGGAGAGAGAGAGAGAGAGAGAGAGAGAGAGAGAGAGAGAGAGAGAGAGAGAAAGAGAGAGAGAGGGAGAGGGAGAGAGAGAGGAAAGAAGGAGGAGGAGGAGGAAGAGGAGGAAGAGGAAAAGTAGAAGGAGAAGGAGAAGGAGAAGGAGAAGGAGAAGGAGGAGAAAGTGGAGAAGGAAGAGAAGGAGAAGGAGGAGGAGGAGGGGGGTGGGGAGGAAGAGGGGAAGCTCAAGCTGTTTGCGTGTTCTGAGTCCAGGCACCAGAGCAGACACAAGAGTGGAGCGCCTTTAAGAGACTCTAACCCCAGCTACCACCTGACTTCAGCTGCTTAAGAGACCTTGAGAAAGCGCTGAGTCCAGTCAGCTCCCAGATCCATAAGTAAAATAATTGCATTGTTTTATGCCAGTGTCTTGTGGTGGTTTGTTATGCAGAAATAGATACATGGAACAGCCATGTTCTCTGACCAAAATGCAGCTAACTCAGAAATCCATGACAATGCTATAAATTTCAACTATTTTAACTTATAATTTAATAAAGTACTACATGTCTCATAACCAAGGAGAAATCTTACTGGGAACTTTAAAATACTGAACGAGAGTGAAAGTACTGCACATTTAAGCTTGTGAGATGCAGCGGAAGGCAGTATTTGATGACATATATAAGCTTAATTGTTTAGGTTAGCAAAGAAGAAAGGCTAAAAGTGAATTAAGCTCCTAGCTTAGAAAAAGAGCAAAAGAGTAAACTGAAAGAAAGCAAAACAAAGGGATTCATAATCAAGAGGGCAAAAATTAATAAAATTAGAAGATAAGAGCAGGCATAGAAAACACATAGGGAATAAAGATGGAAAAAATTTTAAACTAATTAGTAATAAAGATGCAAATCAAGACCATAATTAGCTGCCATCTTAAATATGCTAGATTTACAATCTAAAAGTCTGGCAATGCTAAGTGTTACCAAGAATGCGGACCTGTATATATTGCTGAGAAAAGTGTTCACTGGAACAACCTTTTAGGAGAAAAAATTTATATTCTTTTAACCAGTGAACATTGGCCCCAGCTAGTGTGGTTCAGTGGGTAGGAGCGTCGTCAGAAACACCAAAAAGTCCCGGGTTCATTGCCGGGTCAGGGCACACACTTAGGTTGCAGATTCAATCCGCACCCCAGTTGGGGCTTGTGTGGAAGGCAGCGATGGACGTTTCTCTCTCACATCAATGCTGATGAAGCAGGGGCACTGCTCGAGGCTAAGATTTGAACAGTATTTGCCAGGGTCCTCTGTGACTGAGACGAGTAGGGTGTCAAGGACACCGCACGTCCAATGTGGGTTTCCAGGCCTATAGAGAGTCACTTTTTCAACCACTAAATCCTGTATGTGTGTGTGTATGTGTGTGTTGTGTGTGTGTGTGTGTGTACACATGTGCCTGCAATATACAAATGGGGCACAGCCATTCTGGTATTTCTTCACAGGTAGCATTTGAGGGCTTAAGAAGGTTTTTTTTCCCTAAAGACCTAACCTTTTATATTTGACTAGAGACCCAGTGCACAAGAAATCGTGCACTGTGAGGGTCCCTAGGCCCAGCCTGGCCTCCACTGCATGGCCGCTGCCGCCCTGCGATGCTAACTGAAGCTCCCTGCTCAGGACGCTCTGCAACGCCCGTGGCCCCTCGATTGCTCTGCGGGGCTCCCCCTGCCCCTCGTCTGCCCCTCGAAGCTTGCTGCTGCCCCTCGAAGCTCGCAGCTGGACACTCCTCGAAACTCCCCCCACCCCACCACTGCTCCGAGAGGCTCCCTGACCCCACAACGGCTCCATGAAATTTCCCCACCCCGAGACTGCTTCTCAAAACTCACTGCCACCTGAGTGACTGCTCTGCTAAGCTAACGGCCACCCCGCGAAGCAGCCCCCGACTGCCGCTCAATAGTCCCCAGTCCTGCCCCACCGCCAGCACCCCCTCATGGTGAGTGGCTCAGGGGCTTGAGGAGGGGGGCGGCGAGAGGTGCTCCATGCACTTCATGGTGACCGGCCACCCGTTCGGTCATGACACCACCTAGCTCTTTATATATGTTAGGATGCTTTCACCTCTTGCTCTTCCAGGCCTGTCCTGGACAGCAAATCTCCAGCAACAAAACACAGAGGCAGATTCATGCCAACTGTCCTGCCAAAGCTTAGCTCAAGCAAAATTACCAAGCCTCTCCATCTGCCCTTCCGAGTTCCGATCCCACCCAAGAATCAGGCTCTTTTCCTTTGCTGCTTGCTCCTCTATGAACCCTATTCTTTTTCTTCTTTAATTTCCCTTAAATCCCAAAACTGTGCAGCTAAGCTACCTCATTACATTCTGAGCATTACTAATCATCTCATTTCTTACTCTCAGGATTTTCTCTGAAACAAGTCTCTTTCTTAGAGACAAACTAGCCAACTCAACTTCTCTTTGTCCCTTGTCCTTTATTGAGGCCATGCCCTCCTCATTGTCAAGTCATTAGATCTTAATTTTTTTTTCTGTCTCATCTCATTCTGCACAATTTGATCTGGGTCCTCCTTCCTAGCTCTAATGGGCCCCCCTACAAGTCACTCTCCCCAGACAAGCATGGGCAGCAGTCCTATTTCTTGAGCTATCTTTAACGGTTGATTCCTTTTCCCTCCATCTCAGAAGGGCAAAGAGATCCTTATGGACTTGGCCAACCTTGCCACCAGCTGGAAGAACATCTGTACGTGGGAAGGAATGAGATTTTAACAGCCCGAAGTCTCGGCTGACGGTGGCTGAAATAAAACAGGTGATTGTGAGACAAAAAGCTCCATTAACCGTCGCTGGGGTCCTGGGGCCTCTTGTTTGAACTTGGTTTGGGGAGACTTGCCCAAGTGAATTACTCTCAGAGTCTGAAACGGAGACTTTATTCTGCCGGTAACCACAACACTTGTTTATAGAACTCTTCCAGGGGACATAATAGGCTTTTCCCAAGATCTGTCGGCTCTGGGCCAGTATTAGCTCAGCCGTGTGTCTCTGAAGTGTGTAGTGTTGCTCATAAAACCACCACCACCTGAATGTCTTTTGTGGTCTGGGATTTATACGTGTAGGGATGTGTGTGAAAATATATCCCCAACCCTTTTAGGCAGCTTAAGAGAAGTAAAGGGAAGACAGGTCAATAGGTAGGGTTGGGGGAGCTCTATGAACTCTTTTATTATGTGTATCTATTTTTTAAAAAAATGATTTTCGAGAGAGAGAGGAAGGGAGAGGAAGACAGACACATCAATGTGAGAGAGAAACATTCATCAGTTGCCTTGTGTCTGTGCCCCGACTGGGGATCGAACCCGAAACCTGGGTATGTGCCCTGAGTGGACTCGAATCTGCGACCCTTCGGTGCACGGGACAATGCTCCCACCAACTGAGTCACACCGGCCAGGGCTCTGAGCGTTAATTTTTTAACAACCGTTTTTTAAAATGAAAAAGTTGCAATGAGTATTTTCTTTTAAAATGCATCTCACCTTTCATGTTGTCAGAGCCTGACCAAGGAGCACTGACAGAGACTAAGAACTGTAAAGGCTTGCCCAGCAGGCTCAGTTATTCCTTTAAAGCTCTATTTCTTTCTTCTCATTACACTAGGCAGCGATTGGGAGGATGGTCCCTAATAATAAGGGTCTCATTGTCTCTCTTTTCTTCTTCGTCGCCAATACTCTCATTACTCACTATAACGCGCTTTACGAGGCGCTCTGGAGGGGCCGGGGCTTGGACCCTGGTCCTGCGGCTCCCTGGCGCAGACGCGGGTGGTGAGACACAGGGCTGGCTGTAAAAGAAAGGAGCCTGGATGGCTTTAATATCCTGTTAGACAGAAGCATGACAGATTAGCGGGGGACTCCTTCCTTCTCAGGAAACCAGGCCTCTGGCTATGGCTTTGTCTTCAGTTCAGTCTTAGATCTTTATAAACACTTTCCTCCTGAACTTTAAAGGACCCAGACTTTTCAGCAACAGTTTAATGTGCATGAAACGAACACGCAGATAAAGGGTTCAAGCATAAAATCGTACTGAAGGGTCTGATTTCTCAAGTTGCTTTCTAAACCCGGACTTCACGTCCAGAAAAAATATTTCAACAGAGCACTGTTCCCCTAGAGAAAAATATCAGCCCTAGAAACGCACGAGCCTCTATAGGCACTGTTAAATCTCAGTTGTTGTCAAGAACTACAGCAACTTACTGCACTTCACTAGGGACAGGTGTGTAGGCAGGGTCCTCAGGGAACTCTCCTGGGTAAGAGATATACCAAAAATGGACCAGGACAGTTGGGAGGGAATAACTAGGAATTACAGGGAATGGAATGAGAATCACATGATGAGGAAATATCTGTGGAGGAGGAATTGTGGAGAGGAGGAATGTGAATCCTGACACAACATGGATCAAGATTTGTGGGCAAATGTCTGAAGACATTGGACACAGAAGAGTCCAGGACATGGCAAAACCACATGCTATTTATTTGGGAAGATAGTATTCACACATGCCAGTTCTCTCTTAATGTGTCAATGTAATGAAATACCAATGAAAACAATAGCATTTTAAGATTAATGATCACTAATATATATTAAGTGACATCTTATGTCATGTACTTTTTGAGTGTTTTAATCTCTTAAACAGCTTAATGCCCACAGCAATCTTATGATTTTTTAAAAAAATATATTTTATTGACTTTTTTACAGAGAGGAAGGGAGAGGGATAGAAAGTCAGAAATGTCAGTGAGAGAGAAACATCGATTAGCTGCCTCTTGCCCATCCCCTACTGGTGATGTGCCTGCAGCCAAGGTACATGCCCTTGACCGGAATCAAACCTGGGACCTTTCACTCTGCACACTGACGTCTATCCACTGAGCCAAACCAGTTTCAGCTTTTATGATTATTTATATCACTTTTATAATTGAGGAATTTAGGCAAAATTTAAGTAACTTTGCTTAAAGTCACACAGCCAGTAAACATTAGAACTGATATTCAAACCCAAGGATTCAGGCTTAGTAGTTTAAACGTTATCTGTAGTTTCAATTCAATGGAGCAGAACAGTGAGTCTATAAATTGACCCAAATTAAAGAATTTCACTTCTATGAAATGTAGCACTGCATATCAGGGGAGGAAAAGATGGATGACTATTCAAGGCCTGACACTGAGACATCTAGGTAAGCCACCCACCTGGAAACAGTTGAACCTGAGTCCACCCTCTGCAGCAAAGTATTTTCCAAATGTATCAAAGATTTAAAAGTGTAAAACAAAACAAAAACTACCTAAAAAAACCTGAGTGACTGACAGGGTTGGGAGAAGACACTTTAAAATTTTATATTATTTTCATTTATTGTCTATTAAAATTATTTATTTTAAAAGAGAAAGAAAATTGTAGGGCTGCCTACTGCGCGCGCACATGCGTGTGTGTGTGTGTGTGTGTGTGTGTGTGTGTGTGTGTGATATATGAAACAGGTGCTAGGTGGCATTCAGACCTGTTCCTGAAGGAATAGATTTCTGGGGGTTTACTCTCCCCTAGACAAATGTGGCTGTCTTGTGTCTATTTCTACTTTTTATAGTTTCTTATTTTTCTAATTTATTTTTTTAAAATATATTTTTAGTGATTCCAGAGTAGAGGGGAGAGGGGAAGGAAGAGAGGTAGAAACATCAATGATGAGAGAGAATCATTGACTGGTTGCCTCCTACAAGCGCTGCTCTGGGGATTGAGCCCACAACCTGGGCGTATGCCCTGACCAGGAATCGAACCCATGACCTCTTGGTTCCTGGGTCAATACTCAACTGCTGAGCCATACTCAGCTTGGCTATAGTTTCTTATTAACTGAACAGTATGCACTTTCCCTCTGGGTTACTAAACACATGGTCTGAGTTGCTTTGAGTGAGAGACAACTAGAATCTGAGGCATGCTTTATGGAGAAAGGCTGATCCCTTGAGACTTACGCCAGATTTCCTCAAGTTGACATACCCTGGTGCATAGACGTATTCTGAAAGAAGACAGTACTCATCGGTCATCGCTCACAATGGTTGCCAAGCTTGTGTGCTTTTCTTGCCAGGTATAAACCATTCTTTTGGGTTCATTTGCAAGACTTAGGATAGGAGACAATAATTCCAATATTATAAATATGTATCCAAAAAAATGACTCAATATATTTGATTAGTTTCAACAGTATCTCAAGCTTTCATGAAAGCATCTTTGTTTAGTGAGATTACACATTATTCTCAGTAAATGAAGTAATGGTTTTAATGTCCATGGAATGTTGAGGCAACCATTGAAAATAAGTTGACTTATTCCCAGGCAAGTATCAGTGTTTAGAAATCTGACTGAGTGTAAGCTTTAATATGAAATGAATATTGTATATTCATTATGCTGAAGAAATGGTCCTAAGAACCATTATGGACGGACCTCTATCATGTGCTCAGTCTTTACTTCAGTGAATATCCTGGAGCAAGCAGGCTTAGCGTGAGCACAGGACACCCCCCCCCCCCCCAAACACAGGTAAAAAGGGGAGGAGACTAAATGGTCAACAGCAACAATTTTAACGCCTATAGATTTTAAATTACATTGTTTATTGTAATAGTTTATCATTCGAAGGCCCTCATCACAACTGTTAAAAAATCTTGCTAATTGAGCATTACCCTCTCCTGGTAGATAATACTTATCAAAAATGCAATAAAGCTATCACTTCAAATGAGGAATAGAAGAACTGAGAGTCGAGGGCCAGTAGTAGCTTTATCTGAATATTCCAATGGTAGGCCTCTGAAATGGACTGAGGAACCTCCACTAGTTTTTGTTTTATAGGATTAAAACGTGTACAAGTAGATAAAATATAGACCAGTCTTGTTTAATTTTTCATTCTGACGCCTGCTTTCTTTTAGGTGTGTTTAAAGGCAATGTGGTCTTCAGATTTCGTTTGCCTGGCGTCCTTCCGTTTCTGACTTTTAAAGTTGGAGAAAATGTAGCCATTTCTTTTCCTGCTGTTTGTTTAACTGGCAAGAGGAAATCAACCCAGCATCTTGCAAAGATATGACTACTGCCAGATTACTAATCTCTTAAATACAGTTCTATTCTTTTTATTTATTTAATATAATATGTTCAGATATTATTTATTATTATTTTTATTGTCTCAATATTACAAATAGTAGTACAGATGTCTCCTTTTCCCCTCCCCTTGACCTCCCGCCCCCAGCTTTCCCTACCCCCCAGCACATGCCCTCACCTGCTCTGCGCCCGCCCCCCCATTGATTATGCTTTTATGCATGCATACAAGTCCTCCGGTTGATCTCTTACAGCCCGCCCTCCCAACCTCCCCTGCCTTCCCGAAGTTTGGCTGTAGTTTGACAGTCTGTTCCATGCTTCTTTGTCTCTGTTATCTATTCCCCCCCCCCCCACCCCCCGTTTCTTTTCTTTAAAAAATCTTGTCTCTGCAGACTAGAAATAAACATATGAGAACATTAGCTCAGCGGTTCCTTCGACTGAAATTCTATTCTTTTGAACTGGAAAGTTTTTCTCAATTAAGATATTACTAAGTTTACTGTTCACCATGCTCCCACCCTCACCCCACGCTGTGTCCTGGGGCAACTTCCTTCCCAGGGCATCACGCCCCAAAGGCCATCCCAAGAGATCCGAGGTGCGGCCCCACCGAAAGAGATCGGGAACAGAGATCTGTTTTGTTCCGAATTTCTCCCGCTGTGCGAGATGATTACAAGGTTACAAGGTTAGAGTGTGCTGGATGAACCAGATGCTTTTTCTATATTAGCTGTAACTTTTCCTTACATTGTTCTGCCCTGTGCGGGGCCCGGAGGAAAACTCTTCCTTCCCACCGAAGCCTCGAGGAGCCGTCCAGCATTTTCTCTTGGAAACCCTGACTCTTGAGTCATTGGTGGGCTCTGCGTCCACACACTCCCCGTCATTTCCTTCCAGGGCTTAATCACAGTTGTGGGTTCGGAGGAGGAAAGGGTGGGTCCCCACGTTTATAAACTCTAGAATGAAAGGTTATGAAAAATCCAAATGTTTCTGTATCTGATCTGGCTAAGGAGACTGTTTGCAACTAAAGTTAGGGATCTGGGGCGACAGGGTAGGACGCAGCCAGCATGCAATAACCTCTCCAAAATCCACTGGGGAGTAACCTGATGCCTCTGCCCTGGGACTGCAACCCCGCCCTGCAGTCAAGGTAGACTTTCAGAGAATATCTTCAGGAGGGAAAGAATAGCTGCCTTCTATTGCTTTTCAAGTCTGGAGGTTAGACTAAAACACCAGGATTAGCTGCAGTGGCTGGAATCTGATGCCTAGACAGGAAGTGCAAACAACAGCGTGAATGGTGCTCACCCAGAACCTTCAGGCCGACTTCACCCCGAGCTCTTTGGGACTTGTCATGCGTGTCGCACTGACCTTGCAGACTATATTTCTTCCTAAGTCTGAAGGCCGCTGGATTCTTCTCTGTACTGTAATTTACAAATCAAATCCTGTCCCCTCCCCTCCTGTTTAGCTATTTTTCCCCCCTTCGGGCAGACAGGATCAATTATGTTTGTAACAGTGAGACATGAAGAACTCAGAGACACGAAGAATTTCTGGTGGTAAAGCAAAACAACTCACATGCAATCTGAGGAGGTGGGGTTAGAGAAAGTGCAAGAGTGGAAAGTGAAATTGAGCCGGGAGGAGTGTGGGCTGAGAAGAAAATGCACTTCAGAGAAGAAGAACATGTGTTTTTCAAGAAGAGACCCTGCTGGTAGTTAGCTCTGGAGGGAACAATAGGCATAAGTAGAGCAGAAAAACAAGATTGGGGGGCAGAGATGAAAGGTACTCTAGCATTTGAAAAAGAAAGCATTGGTTATCCGCCACATAGCTATTTATTGGCTACCAAACCACAGGTTCGCTGGGCTTACCTGAGGGGAAGGCGGGCTGTCCCCTCACAGCAGTAAGAAATGCATCACAAGGTGTGGGGGGCAGTGATTTAAAGGAGGAATCCCTCCAAAACGCTGTTCTGAGCTCGAGAAGTTAAACGTGGAACATGATGTCTGTACAGTATTTAAATTCCGCCCAAGTGTAAATCCTTGGAGATTCCTGGGTAGACTTTTCACACCCGGAGTGGGAACTTAGCTTGTGTAACTTTTATTACGTTTGGATCACAATTATTTTCTTTTTCCTTTCCCACCAGATCAATTTACATGTCCTCCTCTGTCAATTTGTATTTATCACGTGTAATAATTTGAGAACGAAAATAAAAATTTAAAAGAGAAAACACCTCATAGCAGTTTGGTTTACTCACTAGTTCACAGTAGTAGAATTCCCTGAAACTGGATACCATGGGAATAATTTAGGGTTTGGAACTGGGGTGTATAAACCAGCTGGGCTTTGTTTAACATTGTAAAGCCTTCAAATATTTCGCTGAAAGAAACCCAAGATAACTTCTTTAATAGATGCCAAGGGTCACATTTTTATTGGTTCATCTGTGTGTCATTTAAAGAGTCCTTCACATTTTTAACCATAGTAGGTCCCTAGGTTCCCAGCCCAATCACCTCGTATCATCAAGAAAGGTTAATCGCGAGTCTTACTTTTGTTAAGTATAGCGCTTATTTATAGGAGCCATATTTAGTCAAACTTGTTTATCTTTCTATGAAAAGGGATGTAATAAGCAAAAGAAGCAAGATTTTACTGTGAACCTGCTCTTCATGGAGTCACCAGGTTACATTTTAATTTAGAAGCAGTGGTGCTAAAATAATCTGAGTATTGGAGGAGGTGGTGGGGTCATGGCTATGCAATTGTACCTTTCCTCTAACTTTTCTTTTAACTAAAAATAATAATTTATTTTTCATTGACAGTCGACATATTATATTAGTCTCAGGTCTACAACATAGGCCCTTAACTTCTTTTTTTAAAAAAAATATATTTTATTAATTTTTTACAGAGAGGAAGGGAGATAGATAGAGTTAGAAACATCGATGAAAGAGAAACATTGATCAGTTGCCTCCTGCACACCACCTACTGGGGATGTGCCTGCAACCAAGGTACATGCCCTTGACCGGAATAGAACCTGGGGCCCTTCAGTCCACAGGCCGATGCTCTACCCGCTGAACCAAACCGGTTTTGGTCCTTAACTTCTTTATTACTAATGAAAAAGAAGGTGAAAGTTGTCAGATGAGGAAGTTGAGGTTCTGGGACAGATAAAAAAAAAAAAGTGGACAATGCATCCCATAATATCTGGTTGCTCTTGCCAAACGGTATATTAAGGGAAATATCTGTGAACTTGAGATCCTTCCCACAGTGTGGACGACTCAAAAGGGAGGCACAGATACTATAACCAGCAAATTCTTCGCTTTCCTTCCGACACTCTCTCTATAAGGTCTCAGCACTTGATCTCTATGCCAGTTACCGTGCACAAGTAACACCCTCCCCAGAGCTCATTTTCTCTCTGCTTTTCTTTCACATCTCTGCCTCCCAGGGCAGTTGTTTAGCTTCATCGTGTGAAAGCATGAGATAAATCCGGGGTCACCTCGCAGAGTCCACAGACAAAGGACCAGGGAGCACTCAAGAGTCTGAGTTCCATTCAGACCAGGCACGAGTGCCCGGGGGCCCCCGTGTTGAGAGGTGCCACTTCTGGGAACCAGAGCTGTGTTCATAGAAACAGCTGCAGAATCTAGCAAGGAAATTCATATAATTAGCGGAGCAGGCAGAGATAGGATTTTTGGCTTCAGATTCGAATTCCACATCATGATTCCAAGGTGGAGAGCGTTTTGTTATCTACCCACATGGGACTGATTTCCCTCTTAGGCCTCTAAGTCAAATACCAGTACTGTGGCAGGAGCCCAAGAAACTGTAAGGGATGGAGGCAGAAAATTCTCACGCGTCCACTCCCCAAGCTTCAGGTTCACAGTTTCTTAGTGAGATCCCACCAGGGGAAGCAAAGCTGGGCACATCAGACTGTCCCCCTGGTTAGGCGGTGGTGTGAGCCACCCCAGAGGGCCAGGACTGGGTCACTCAGAATGACTCTAGGGCACTGTTGTTTATCACGAAATTGGGAGACAGCTGAACATTCTTGCTTTGAGGTCTTGGTAGGGGTGGAGCAGCGACTTACTTGGCTCTCCTTGCTCTGTGCCCCAACATGAAGCCTGAGAACCTTCTCCCTTGCTTGAGGCACCATCTCATTCAACATCCTCTCTTTTGTTTATTTATTGTGCAACTTCTACGTGTATCACCTCAATTATAAACACAGACAGGGGCTTTCCCCTCCCCACCCCCCCCACTCCCCACCGTCTAATATTGTTCCTGGGTGAGCTGGCACCGGTCCTACGGGACAGGTCCCACACATGTCCACCGCCTCTCCAGGCATCATCCCGGACAAGGTCTGCCTCCACCCTGGAGCCCTTGGTGGGGTAGCTGATGCATGGTCCTCGGAATGTTCTTCCAATGGGTGCCTGAGTCTGCAGGGCAAATGGCAAAGAAAAAGAAAGGAGGAGACAGAGGAAAGCTAGCAAGAAGAGGGGAGGGGACGACTGCAAGGATTGCAGCGCCAGGTTCAAGCCATACACCATTGAATCATAAAGAATGACTCTGATGAGTGGACTGAATGCTGTTTGACTCAGGGAGTAAATATTCCAGGACCTGTCCCAGCTTGATTTACAACCTTGACATGTTTCTCATCATCTGCATGTGGTATTCAGGGGTGCTGCCCTCTTGGATCTGGCGGCTAGGCCGTCTCATCTCCATTTCATCTCATCTCAGAGGGTGAGCCTTGGAAATGTCTCCCTACTTTCACTCCCCTCCCCCGACTTTCCTCTCTCTCTCTCTTACTTGGCATCAGCTAAACCTCCAGAATGATTTGTCTTCGAAACCATAGGAAGCTCATTGCATGTTAACTCTCTGTTAAAAGAGAGGACTTTTTACCAGGGAAGGCAGAGGAACAGGTAATAATTGCCAATGTCCTGTAATGTTTTGGGGAAATACTTTGTGGCGGAGGAGGAGGTGATCAGGATGGATTGGGGGGACCGGTGGTGGGAAAGATGGGCCTATAAAAGATTATTGTATATCTAACTAACCTAATCTAGTCTCCCTCCTCACCACAGATACCACACAGGAGTTCACGAAACAGAACAGAAACTTGGATGAATACATTTGTTAACAACTCTAGCATAACAGGATCAACACCAATACCCTAAATAGTCGAAGAGCAGTTTTCAATGGAGTGAAGGCCTGATGGAGATCTTTTAGCAAAATCTACGGGTGCTTTTCATAGAAAAATCCCTGGCCTTGATCCCAATCCCATCTTAACCTACATTCACTATCCCTGACACCTTCTGGCATGAGACTGTGTTATGTGCCTCTGTTACTTATGGAAATGCAGTACGTCCCTTAGAGAGAACAATCCCTGGTTGGTGTCTCTTCTGAGATAAATATATCAAACGATGCAGTGCTTCTTAACCTGTGGGATGTGAATCCATGCTAGGAGCCTTACACTTCTTGTAAAAGGTCTAGCAATCAATATTTGTAGTATTTGTAGACTGAAGGGATCGGACTATTTCACTCAGATATGTACACTGTTGTTAAAATATAGGTAGTTTTTTAAAAACAATATTTTTATTGATTTCATAGATGAAAGGAGAGAGAGATAGAAGCATCAATGATGAGAGAGAATCATTGATTGGCTGCCTCCTGCACACCTTTGACTGGGGATTGAGCCCACAACCCCGGCATATGCCCTTGACTGGAATCGAACCTGGGACTTTTCAGTCTACAGGCTGACGCTCTATACACTGAGCCAAACTGGCTAAGGCTAGGTAGATATTTTTGTGATATGTAAAATACAAACTCACTTCAAAGTGTACTAAATTTATAGCAGCTTTTTTTGGTACTCCATTTTAATCAACAGAATAAAAGTGAAGATACAATTCTGTGGGGATTTACAAAAGTTTTTTCCTTTAGTAAAGAATTTATGCCTGAAAGGTTGGGAACCACTGCTGAAGAGGGCCTGCTTAGATAGAGAGACTTGTGATAAAACCAAACACTATAGTTAGAGTGTTTATTGGAGACGTTTTATTACTTACTAGAAACATCATCATAAGATGAGGTCCAGGAAAAGATAAACAAATGTATGGCTTGGCAGAAGAACTGAAACAATTTTGGAGATTGGAGACTATGAAAGCAAAAGCAATTATTGTCTTGGCAACTAAATGGTGGTAGGCTATGGTTTTAAACAACTGGGTTTGGGAATTCTTAGATACTTATCAAATTGGCAGAAGATCTCTCTGAAAGTCATTGTCTGCACTTGTGTATGAGGTTGACACCAAGTAGCCTCCCGAAGTAAGACTTTGAGCATCCCTAAGAAATAACCAGGTCTTATTATTATAGGCATACTTCCAAAAGCATTCATGAACAGCTGAAGAACAGTCAGACAGCCCATGATTTTTGCCTCAACCCTAAATGTCTGTGACCTGGCCAGTAGTCAGCTAGAATCCATCTTCTTATAATATCACCACCCCTTTAAAATATAAGTTAAATTTTCAATATAATGCAAATATCAATTCACACCTTTAAAGTGCATTTTATCTGCATTCCATTAGTATATAATTGCTTGATTGGTGAATTGCATGATTAGCTGATTAAAGTTGGGAGAAAGGAACATTATTCATCTGTTGCTTAGCACTGCCTGCAAGACCTCCCAGAAAGTACCCGGAGCCAAAAAATGATTTTGAAAATGGATAGCAAACTCTGTATTCTAGAGTTGACAGACTAAGGTGGAAGAGAAGTGGCCCTCTAATCTCATTTGAGAGATTAATTCAGCCAGATGAATTAAACGCCAATTGGGATGGCTCTATCCTTTGAGTGTGGGGAATAGGTGGGAGAGGTCAGGGGTAGTGGTGCATTGAGATGGGTAAGCAATGGAAAAGGTGCTTACTGCTTCTAGAATAAGGTGGCCCAAATTATTTAGTAGGCAGTCTGGGAAGAAGGAGCTAGCCAGATGAAGCTGCTACTCATGTCCAATGTGGTGTGATAATATCCATCCAATCAAAGCAATAGGCAATATGGCCTGATCTCTTCCTTTGGTTTCCTAGCATCTTTCTGTGACATCTTAATTCCTGGTGTTCCCTTTGAGGGCTTCCGGCAAATTTAACCAGATCACATCTGCGTAAAAATAGGAATCAGGGACCACGGGTATAGAACACAGCGTGCGATTTGATCTGGAAACTGCACCCTTCTGGAGCTAACCAGGCAGAACCAGAGCAGACATTCACACTTACACAACGGGAGAAAACTTTTCACGATCAGAAAGTCTCTTTTTAATCAGAGACTTCTCCTTTGGAACTTTGGCAAATGGTTTACATAAAAACTTTTGATTGTGTTGACCAGGACAAAGTTTGCTTATCAACTTGGGTAATACAGGGGGATAGCCTGCGAAAGTGTACTAGTGAACAAAGAGCTATGATGGTTATGAAGTGAAGTCTGATTCAGCAGAGCTTGTGAGTCTGGATTTCTGGTTTTGCTGTATTTTGTTGCAAACACACATGCAGGTGATAGCCCTGGAGACCAGCTAGGAGGAGTGCCGCCCGGACAGGTGAGGTGCAGAGTGGAGACAGATCTGGCTCTGTGATTGGATTCAGTTGTTTTCTCCTGGTTGTTGGGTTTCCAGATAAAATGCAGGATGTCCAGCAACATTTATATTTCAAATAAACAGCAAGTATTTTTTAGGATAAGTATGTCTCATGTGATGTTTGAGACATACTGATACTTAAAAAACCCCACCTCACTGTTTATCTGAAATCTAAATTTAACTGGGTGCTCTGTACTTTTGTTTGCTAGATCTAGTAACCCTACTCTATATTGTGGTCTTAAGAGACTCTCAATGTTAATTTTAAAAACGGGGATGAGAGAGCCTGGCCAGTTTGGCTCAGGGGTTGATTGTCAACCTCTGAACCAGGAGGTCACGGTTTAATTCCCACTTAGGGCCCAGGCCCAGGTTGCAGGTGGGATCCCAGTGCAGGAAGCAGCCAATCAGTGACTCTCATCATTGATATTTCTCCCTCTCTCCCTTTCCCTTCCTTTCTGAAATCAATATAAAAATATATTTAAAAAATGTAGATGAGAGCCCTGACCAGTTTGGCTCAATGGATAGAGCATCAGCCTGCAGACTGAAGGGTCTCAGGTTCTGTTCCAGTCAAGGGTATGTACCTTGGTTGTGGGCACATCTCTAGTTAGTAAGGGGTGTGCAGGAGGCAGCTGATCAACATTTCTCTCTCTATCCCTCACCCTTCCTCTCTGTAAAAAATCAATAAAGCATATTTTAAAAAATGCAGATGAGTGAAAGATAAGTGGCCTAATTCACAAAGGGAATAAGCAGGCAAAGGACCTGCGATCTGGGCAGGATGCACCGCACGGATAGCTGGTAGATAACTAGCACATGGGTTGAGAAGTATGTCTATAGATATTCTATCCTTGTCATCATAAGAGGCTCCAGTCCTGAGCACTTTAGTTTCACAGCCAGCTAGTGGTCTTTACCTGAGTGTTCTGTTGGCACCTCTAACACAGCCCTGCTGGTCGTAAAGGTGGACACGTGGCCAGGATTTCTGTTTACCATGGCTCTTTTGGAAAGACAGATTTGGCCATGATCCCTGACACTTAAGGAGCTGCCACTTGGGCTACATTTTCCTGAAGAGTATAACCAAAGCAGGGGCAATTCCAATGAAAATATTAGTCTTCACACCTTGGTGTATTGCCTCACTCTGGTGAAATGGGCTGACGGTGCATGAGTGGCAGCGATTCTCTCTCCACCCAATCTTGTGGCCTTGACTAAAAGTAGGGTGAATGGCCTCACTGGGTCCATTGCCTTGAGCACATGTGATTATATTGGCCCATCTGAGTCACTCAGGTGGCAAATCCAGGAAAAAGCATTTAATCCGGTCCTTAGGTATTATACCTCCTAGTGCTGCTATAACCTGATACCATATCACTAATCATGCCATTGAGTTAGGGCCAATTTATTTTCTTTTTTCAAATATATTTTCATTGATTTCAGAGAGGTAGAGAGAGATAGAAACATCAATGATGAAAGAGAATCATTGATTGGCTGACTCTTGTATGGCCCACACTGGGGATGGAGCCCATAACCTGGAAATGTGCCCTGACCGAGAACTGAATTGTGACTTCCTGGTTCATAAGTTGACAATCACTGAGCCACACTGGCCAGGGAAGATCAATTTCCTTGGAGGTGGGAAGGCGATCTTTGGAGGATCGGAAGAGGCTGTGTCTCTTCATCTTTTTTTTTTTTTCTTAATACATTTTTTATTGATTTTTTTTGCAGTATAACTTATATTTAATAGTAGTACATAAGTTTTCCTTTTTCCACCCCAATATCCTCCCCCCAGCCTCCCTTACCCCCCAGCACATGCCCCCACCTGCCCCCCTCCCCGGCCCAGTGTCTTTCATTCATTGGTTATGCTCATATGCATGCATACAAGTCCTTTGGTTGATCTCCCCCAGCATCCGCCTCCCTCCACCCCATGTATCTCTTCATCTTAAAGTGTTTGGCCAAAGAACATATTCCCAACTAAACTTGCCAGCTTTCCTCAGTCTTTCCTTAATCATCCACGTCACCCTGGCCTCTTCATGTCATTCTCTTCCTCTGTAGCTGAGGCGTTATTTACTCTAATACACTCTCCCTCTTCAGTGCATCTTCCATCGTTCTTGCTACTTCTCTCCTTCAAGCCATCATTACTTGTCAACCTACTATGGATCATTGACCAGTATCCATGTATTGGATTTCTCTGCTTTTTAAGCCATCTCATTTAAACTGATTAGATAAGCCAACTTATACAGACTGCTGATATATTTTATTGTCTTCTAATATATTTTATTGGCTTTTTTACAGAGAGGAAGGGAGAAGGATAGAGAGTTAGAAACATCGATGAGAGAGAAACATTCATCAGTTGCCTCCTGCACACCTCCCACTGGAGATGTGCCTGAAACCAAGGTACATGCCCTTGACCGGAATCAAACCCAGGACCCTTCAGTCCACAGGCCGACGCTCTATCCACTGAGCCAAACCGGTTAGGGTGAGACTGCTGACTAATACCTCTGATGATGTATTTGACTATTTAAATCCTTCAACGATTCCCCAAGTCACGCCAAGTCCAGCTTCGAGAAAGGAAGCCTGCAAAAGCTGAGAACCAAGTAGGGGCTGGCAGGCGAGTCCAGGGGCTGCTGGGAATCTGCTGTCCTGTGGCTCTTGAGAGATCTCCTTACTTGCCATAGCTGGCAGGAAGGCAGACAAGCTTCCTGAGCCACGGACCCACTTCCAAATGATGAAAATGAAGAGTTAGAGAAATGTTGTCCAGTTCATCTCCTTTCAAAGGAAACAAACCCCTGAAAAATGGGTGGCATTCTGAATGAACAATAAAAAGCCTCCAAAGGAGCTGACATACACAAGCAGAAGAGACTCACAAAAGACCTTTCCTGGTGGAAGAAATCTGTGTACACTGCAGGGTAAACACCCAGCAAGAAGATAATTCAGAAAATAGCTACAAAGGGAGTAAGGCGGTGGAAGCTACAAAAGCTAACTCAAGTAAACTTGGCTAAGCCTCCCTTTGTCTTAACATTTCCTATGTTCTTAAATCTAATTGGTCGTGACTTTCCCTGAAAGGTTGCAAGGGAATTCAATCTTTATATTGGGGATTTGGGGGCTCTTTAGTAAGCGACTCTGGTGACACAGAATTACACATATTATGTGTGTGACCCCGACCATCGCTCTCCCCGGATTTACCTGAGGCCCTTACACTCATTTCCCCCGGGATTAAGGATTAAAGCTGAATGGCTCTCAGTGGGCAAGGTTGGGTAATTTATCTCCTGGGTCTTGACGCTGTTATTTGTGGGCTGATTGATGATGCCTGAAATCAGAGGCGCGCTGCTGAGGAGAACACAGCTCTTCACGTGAGCCTTGCTGTGTGACGAGTGCCCATGGCAGTTACTGACGGGAACTTCCCATGGCGACTGCCGCTGGGTCAGGTGTTGGGTCAGAATTATTGTTTGATCCCCATAGTCCTTCAAACAGCATCACCTGCACGGGTTAGGTTAGCCCTAAACTCTCCAAGTCCCCCTTACGTTCATCGTTTCAGGACACTATGGTTTAAAATAAAAGCAAAAACAAAGCTCATTTTTAGACCACTCAAACAATTTGGTTGTCTGTGACGGACAATATACAGTATTCACTGAGTATCATTTATTTAGTCCATGCAGGCTGTTATTTTGTTTTATAAGAAAGAAAGAAAGAAAGAAAGAAAGAAAGAAAGAAAGAAGGAAGGAAGGAAGGAAGGAAGGAAGGAAGGAAGGAAGGAAGGAAGGAAGGAAGGAAGAAAGGAAGAAAGAAGCAACAACAAATCCACATTTTCTGTGCTCTAAGGGAAATTAAGCTTTTGAAAAAGGGGATCAGCTATAATTTGTCTCAGATAAGGCCTATGTCACCAAGACAACATCTCTAATACCAATGCCACACTTACTCTCCATTTCTTATTCCCTTATCTTTCTTATGAGGCTACTTCTAAGATAAAATAAAATAAAAAAGTGTCCTTAAGCCTTCTTTTTAAATGAGCAAAGCAGCACAAATAGTGTTGAGATATGAACTGCTTCTCTACAAAGAAATTTATTAATTTCCATGGTTGGCCGAGCCAGTATTATTTCCTAGATGAAATTCTGCTTCTCAGAAGCAGAATTATATCTTGGCTGGATCCACTTCAGTTCATCGCAACATCAGGTGTCAGAAAGGAAAATCTAACAGGATATTTAAAATCGCTCTCACCCCCAATTGCAACTTGCTGCTATTTCCACTGTTCCCGTCATGAAAATAAATGAGTTGGGTCCCAGAAATGGGTTTTTATGCTTAAAATACATAGATTAATGGCCAGGATATGATTGCCAATCAGGAAAGGGAGTGGAAAGGAACAGAGACAGGAACCTCAAAGGAAAGGAAAAGACATAGTATCTTTTGTCTTTTGTTCTGAGATAGAAATAAACTGTCTCCAGGCCTGATAAGCCTCCTTTTGATCTTCCTCTGGGAAGAAGGAGAGATAAACAACTGGCTGTTTTACATTTGCTTTTAAAATCCAGAGTGAGGTCCACACCAAACCGATTATTGATGGGCATTAGTTTGGTCATAGAGCCTCATCGGTGACCTTCCCGTTATTACATCTGCCTGCTTTCCTAAGGGGGCCCCCCGAAACCCCCCTCAGCAGTCAGGAAATGGACTCAGCGATTATAGAGTTCTGTTTTTCTTCTTTTTTATGGTGACCCTGTGGTTATGACCGTTGGATAGAAGAGTCTAATTTATTATCATAATGTTAGGGGGAGCACATACTCCTCTCTGTGTTGTAGGAAAGGTCATGGGTATAGGAAATGGGATTTAGAAATTTCTGTGAAGTTTATTACTGGTCCAGATATAGCACTCGGGCATACGTCTTTATCGTCACCACGGTCTGGGCAGCAGGAAATGTGATCCATGGCACTTGGAAATTTGGGGGCTTTACTACTAGACAGCTCAAGGTTAGGGCCTATTCAACACTACTCATTTTTAAAGTTGTGATTTATTTGTCTCTCACAGATAAATCAACTAGATCCTATGAGACACGATTTTCGGAATGTTTATATTTTACTATCTAAGTACTAGAAAGAATTGGCATGTCATTCTTTTCTTTGATGTTTGGGACATACAGGGATTCCAATCTTGGCCCTGTTGTGGAAATATCTATGAGAGGTTGGCCAAATTACTTAATCCCTTGAATTTGTAAAATGGGAAATAATCTGTACCTTGTCGTGTTTTATTGTTTTTAAATTTAGAGCTAATATGTGTAAAGTCTCTTGGAATATTGCCTGGCTTTTAGTAGACACTCAGGAAAGAACAGCTCTTTTTACTAATAAAACCCAGCACCACTCCGACGTCAGGGTTTTAGTCCACACTTGGGTCCTGGGACTTGCTCTGTGACTTTGGCCACATCTTATCCTGTGGAACCTCAGTTGATGTTTGTGAAAAATTAAAGAGGTGATTTAAGTGAGGGTTTAAAAAAATCCCATTGGTGTTACTGCCTTTCATCAGATTTTCCCAGGGATTCAGAACATGGAAGGAAATTTCATGATTTAGGTCTCTTAAGCTCTATGACTTATGAAATAAAGCTGATTTCAAGTTTATTTAGTATAACATTTTTAATTTTCGCTCCTTGTTATTAGGAAGTACTATGCAAGAGAAGGCATACTACTAAAATTCTTCAGAGCTAACGTTATGAAATGCATGTCTATGTTTCTTAATATTTGAAGAGCCAACAATTTTTGTATGATGAGGCAAACAGTAGAATGCCTCATTTAAAATGCAGGCATGGTCATGGAGAAGAACACGCATTAAGTAGTCTTTCAAAGTAATTAGAAATTAACAGACGTC
This sequence comes from Antrozous pallidus, assembly GCA_027563665.1. Classification (NCBI taxonomy): domain Eukaryota; kingdom Metazoa; phylum Chordata; class Mammalia; order Chiroptera; family Vespertilionidae; genus Antrozous; species Antrozous pallidus. The sequence continues at coordinate 82,336,009 of CM050519.1, forward strand.
TCATGAGTTGAGTTAGTAAGATGTAAGTGGGCATTCATTACTGATTCCAAAAGACCACTATGAAAGTATGCTTCCATACATTACAGAAAACATGAGCTAATGCTATTTTGCAGACATAGAATGTTAGTGGAATAGAGTCACTTAGGGTGTCTGGTGAGTAAAATGAAAGAGATGGTCTCAATCATGGGCTTTTAACCTGGGGCTTTAACCTACAAGTCCAACCATTCATACACTGTTCCAAAGGGCCAGTATCCACAGGAGACCAGGTAGCTGAGGGTGCCTACAGCTCTGAAATCCTGTGACTTGTGAAACACAACTCATGATTATTCAGTATATTAATGTTGCTTCTATTTACTGGTTATTAGAACATGCTGTGGGTAGCCATCTCAGAAGCTGATGAAGCAGTGGGGAAAGTAAATTGCTAAACTTATGAAATATGTAGAAATCCTTCAATGGTGCAGAAGAAACAAAAGAAGACCCATCTCCTCTAGTTATAATTGGGATGTGGACAAGAAAGAAATAGAAGCTGCTACTGAATGATCATCTCCTCCCTATAAAATGTCAAAGATTTTTATAAAGGAACTAGAGGCCTGGTGCACAAAAATTTGTGCACTCAGGGTTGGGAAGGGGGAGTCCCTCAGCCCAGCCTACACCTTCTCATAATCCGGGACCCCTTGGGTGGAGTCCCTAGGCCTGGCCTGAGATCAGAGCCTATTGGGGTTTTCCTTTCCCACTAGCTGCAGGCAGCTGGCCCCACCCCTGCCACTGCCACTGTTTGCCATATATACAGAGCTTCCCCCCTCCCCCCACCCTGCCATCAGTGGCCTCCCTCTGCAGGTGACAGGCGTGAGGTGTTATGGCTTGAGTGGCCTGGGTCTCCTTCTTTCTTTGCTGGGGGGCATGGCCAGCCTTGCGAGGGGCCATCTGCCTATCTGATCGTCCCTAACTGCTGGCTTGCCTACCTGATTGCCCCTAACCACTATGCTTGCCTGCCTACCTGATCACCCTTAACTGTCTGCTGGGGGGTGGGGCCAGCCCTGCAAGGGGCCGTCTGCCTATGTGATTGCCCTTTACCTCTCTGCCTAGCTGCCTGATTGCCCCTAATCACTTGCTTGCCTACCTGATCACCCCCTAACTGCTTGTCTGTCTACCTGATCACCCCTTACCACTCTGCCTATCTTCCTGATTGCCCCTAACCTCTTGCTTGGGGGTGAGGCCAGCCTGGTGAAGGACCGTGGTGGTTCTGGTCTCTGATTGCTCTGGTTGTTACACTTATGGTGCTGACCTTTTATTATCCTATCTAATAAAAGAGTAACATGCAAATGTGACCGTACCTTGGCTCCTGATGGCTATGCTACCAGCCAATCAGTAGCGGCACGAGCACCCGGCCCTGGGGGCGGAGACAAAGCTGCAGTGGTGGTGGCGGTGAGCGCCTGGCCCCTGGGCTCGGAGACGAGGAGACGGCGGCGGCGGCGGCAGCAGCGGCGAGTGCCTGCCCTCGGGGGTGGAGACGAGGTGGCAGCAGTGTGGCACTCCAGCCAGAGCAGAGAAGACTGAAGGCTCCAGCTGGAGTGAAGCCTCCAGCGGCCAAAGCAAAAACGGAAGGCAACAGCCAGAGAGAAGGCCTAGTCCTAGGTTCCAGAGGAAAACTGGTTTTGGCAGCCAGGGGAAGGAAAGCCTATTGCATGAATCTTCATGCAACGGGCCTCTAGTATTAAATAAACTGATCACCACAATATTCCAGTACTCACCCGGCACCATACCGTTATTACAATACTATAGGCACAGTGCACAAATTCATGCACCAGTGGGGTCCATCAGCCTGGCCTGTGGGATCAGACCAAAACTGGCTCCCTGACATCTGCTGAGGAGTCCCAGATTGCAAGAGGATGCAGGCCAGGCCGAGGGACCCCACCGGTGCACAATTGAGACTGGGAGGGATGCAGGAGATTGGCCAGCTGGGGAGGGATTGCAGGAGGGTTCCAGGGTGTTGCCAACTCTTCTTGCTCAGTCCTGATTGGCTGGACCCCAGCAATAAGCCAACCTACCAGTTGGAGCTTCTGCCTCCTGGTGGTCTGTGCAAGTCATAGTGACTGATAGACTGGTCGACTGTCTGCCCCTTGGTGGTCAGTGCATGTCATACTGAGTGGCTAAGCAGCCTTAAGCATATTATATTATGCTGTGATTGGTTGAATGGATGACTGGACAACTGGGCACTTAGCATATTAGGCTTTTATTATTTAGGATAAGTGAAACTTTCAAGAATGGTATGATTGCCCAGTAGGTGAGGCTCAGTGGTTGCGAGTCAACCTATGAACCAGGAGGTCACAGTTTGATTTCCATTCAAGGGTTGCAGGCTTGATTCCCAGTGTAGGCTGTACAGGAGGCAGCCAATCAATGATTCTCATCATTGATGTTTCTATCTCTCTCTCCATCTCTGAAATCAAATATATAGAGGCCTGGTGCACAAAACTCATGCATTGGGGGGTTCCCCTCAGTCTAGCCTGAACCCTCTCCAATCTGGGACCTCTTGAGGGATGTCGAACTGCCGATTTAGGCCTGATCCCCTAAACTGACAGATATCTCTCTCACAATCCTGGACTGCTTGTTCTTAATTGCTCACCTGCCTGCCTTCCTGGTCACCCCTAACTACCCCTCTCCCCCCCTGATCGTCCCTCACTGTCCCTGCATGCCAGCCTGATTGCCCCTAACTGCCCCCACTGTCAGCCAGGTTGCCCTCAACTGTCCTCCCTTTGTCAGCCTGGTCACCCCCAACTATTCCCCTATCCCGCCGGCCTAGTCACCCCTAACTGTCCCCCTGCCAGCCTGGTCACTCCCAACTGCCCCCCTACCCCCCGCCGGCCTGGTCGCCCCATGCAGCCTGCTGTTCAGTCATTTGGTCGTCCCTCTTTAAGCCCTCTACTGGCCTAGTTGCAGGCAGTCATCTTTGTGAGGGTATGATGGTCAATTTGCATATTACTCTTTATTATACAGGATATTTTAAAAAGAATGGTAAGATTTATGCAATTTTAGCCTGAATTGACTTAAGTTTATTCTTATTCTCGGTTAATATGATTTTTAAAAATTTCTAATAGATGTGAAGTCAGTGGGGACTGACAAGAGTTCACTGAACTTCTATAGATGTTCTACTTCCTTTTAAGTAGTAGCTGACATACAGGAGAAAATGGGTGTCTGTGTAAGGTCTAACATTAAACACCTGAATAAGGCCTTGCAAATGGTACTGCTAAGGATTACCCTGAGCTTCACTTTCTTGGGGGAACCTACTATCTCTGGTTTCGGTGATGCCCCGGTGAGGACTTATTGGGGAAGGAAGGAGAAGTTTGGGCTCAAAGTGAATCCCAAATGAATCTTATTACTGCAGCTTCAAGAATGCCTGTCCTTGGGAACATGCTTACATCCAAGGTAGATAGATTGTAGGATTAGTTTGCAGGCTCAGAATTAAGTCTAAGAAGCTCAGTAAGTCTACACGATATCGCCCCATAAAAAAATTAATCATAATAACATCAGCCCAAAAAGAACAATAATTATGCTTTATCTATATGGTGCTGTTTTTTTTTTTGTTTGTTTGTTTGTTTTTTTTTTTTAGAAAGATGTGTTTTTTATAGGCATCATTTGGGGTTACTATTTTTATAACTAATTTTTAGAGTCTGGGAAGTTAGAGAGGTAATTACATATTTTAAGACTTAAGTTCCTAGCCTTGTAAGATGTTTATGTGAATATTTTAGTGATATACTTTCAACCCTCTAACAGAGACCCCTAACAGGGTATGGCCAGCAGATCTTCAAACCGAAATCACTATTAGGAAAATACTGGAATAAGAGAAACTGAAGGAAGCAAATCAACAGCTACTTAATGCCTAGAATGTTCCAGTCACACAATACTGGTTATTCCTCATAGTTAATCATTTCCTGTAAGATAAAGTAGTAGTAACTCACTAAGTGTTATTTTTATAGTCAGATGAAATGAGGCCATGCACAAAGTATTTTGATTTGGGTGTGGAACACAACGATCCTTCAATACGTGTTAGCCATTATTATAATTCCCTTTTATAGATAATGCAGTTTAGATTCAATTTATTTTAGAGATTTCCCCAACTCACGCAATTAGCAAGTGACAAAACAGTGACAAAATTGCCAGACTTCTGTTCACCAGGACTATGCATTATTTTGAGCAAATTTTTGATATAGATTTGCGTGGTTGTTCAAATATTAGAATATGGGTTTATTTCTCACTAGCTTAAATCATCTAACAGAAGCTAAGATCCATATAAAAAGCACAGAGTAATCAGCTTCTGGAATCTTTCAGAGACTGCAAGATTCAAGTGAACAAACCCTGAATTATTCTCATTCTGAGTTCCTTGTTTCGTTAACTTAGCTACTCTCCAACTGTTCTTCTACTGCTGGAGAACACATTCCCTCTTCTGTCCTCACCCATCCACTTGTTTGTTCTCCATTTCTATAATTTTATTTTCCATAGAATGTTATATGCATAGAGTAATATGGTATGTATTGCTTTTAAAAATTATGAATGAAGAATAAATTTACCTACTTTTTAGATATTAATCTCAAAAAAATCAAATTTCATAGAATCTTATTTTGTTAAATTATATGTTTAGCATACTGCTTTTTGTTCATCTGCTTTCTTATTTTACTTCATAAAAATAAAATATATTACAATCAGGCCAGGACTTGGTTTGGTTTTCTGGCTTCTGAAGCAAAATTTTAATATGCTTTTAATTTGTTCTCCATTTTCTCTGGGGAATAAATGAAACAAGAAGTTTTAAATGGATAAAAGAGGGATGACAGTTGTCTGCAAATAAGAACCTACATCCTTCTAGAAAAGATAGTTGTGGCAGGCAGATTAATACCCTAATACCCCACCCTCCAAGTCCATGTTCTAATCCTAAGAATGTGTTATACTTCATGGCATAGGAGAATTAGACTAGACTAGCAGATAGAATTGTTTGCTAATCAGCTGACCTTCAAATAGAGAGATTATCTTGGATTCTGAGGGTGGACCCAATGTAATAACAAGGGTTCTTACAAGTGGAAGAGGGAGATAGAAGGGGGAGGTTGGAGTGATGTAACATGGGAAGAACTTGATGGCTATTGTTGGTTTTGAAGGTGGAGGAAGGGGCCTGAAGCTAAGGAAGTTGGGAAGGCAAGGACGAGTTACTGTCTCAGCATATTAGTGAGTATCTGAAATGAAATATTTTTGAAACTTTTATTGTTGAAAATGTCAAACATATTCAAAACCAGGGCAAAATAATATAATCAATTTCCATGCACAGATTACTTTGCTTCTACAATGATAAATTCATTGCCAATCCTGTTTTACCCATTTCCCACCTACTCCTTCCAAACTTGAATGATTTATGGCAAAGCAAACCTCAGACATTGTATTATTTCATCCATAAATGCTTCAGAATGTATCTCTAAAAGCTAAATTTAAGTTTTTAAAAATTTATCAATAATTAAGCCTAAAAATTAAAAATAGTTTATCATTAGAGCTACTGTATTTAAAATTCTTAACTTTCCCATAATTAAATATGTTCTTACTTTTTTAATAGTTGAATGTCAGACTGGAACAAAATATTTTTATGTGGCAATAATATTTTAGCCATTGAGTCTACTGACTGAGGTTTTTAAGGTTAAATTCTGTTTTGGGAACAAATTTGGTTGATTACTTGTATTACATGAAACTTCATAATATATTTCCCACCTTTTCTGTCATTCTCTGAAAAAGTACACTTATTTTTAAAAGATCTGGTTATTGGATGATATGTCATTAGTCTACTTTATGTCACCTATTGACTTTGAAAAATTTTCATTGTTATAATTACAGAAACTATAAAGAACGAAAAAGCACATTTAAGTTATTTAAATATAGCAGCTCTCTGCAAACTGAGTTTATTGCTTATAGAAATTTATTAATGCAATAATCCCCAACCATACTTTCTCAAAGTGTGGCAACACTCTCGAGTTTACCAGGCTTACTGATATGTGTATGACTAAGTAATCACACTTTCAAATGGAATTTGAAGGAAGCAATGTAGGGTGACAGCAAGGGCTGGCTGCCAAGGAAATTGTGGTAGTCTAGGGCAAACATATCTATTCCTGTCCATTTTGCTATTTTACGTCTCAAATACCGTTATAATCATTAGGAAAGATTTTGGTTCTTGGACTGGGAATCATGTAAAAATCAGTGTTATTTCTGGACAGAATGAAAAGTGCAAAATCAAAGAGAAACTACTACAATTTAATATCTGTAGGACAGATTTATAGTAGTGAAATTACCGTATTCCTTCCTCCCTTTATTTGCTAGAAATTTGAGTTAGTCACATCCACACCCACCCACACACGTGAGTATTCCTGATATTTAACCTAATGAAAAAAGATATAGAAATACTTAAAATGATAGGATATATTTGGTTCTTATTTGAATGGATATAACACATCTTAAGTTAATTAAAATAGTTGCCTACATGAATAAAATGTTTCTGAGTCACTTGGGTATCTATATAGGAAAAATAACTTATCTCAACCTCAAACTAATATCAGATTTTAAAATACCAATTCCATGAGTTGTAGCTCTAGGTGTGAAAAATACACAAGACAGCTTTTAGAGAAAAATTAGACATCTTTCTGATTTAATTCGGAAGTGAAGTCTTCATATACAACCTAAAAAAGTCTTACTAATGATAAAAGAAAAAAGATAAATGAATTATACTAAAATTAAGAACTTCTGTTCATCACAAGTTCATCACCCCTCAGAGACTGGGAGAAGATTTCCCACAATATGTACAGTTAAAGAATGAGTTTGTATCCAGACTACAGAAAAGAACTCCCACAAACCAGTAAGAAAAAAAACACACACAAAAAAAAACAGATAATCCTCTATGCATCCGCTAGCATGGCTACAATGAAAGAAGTGGGAAATAGCAAGTTTCGGATGTGGAAGAAATGAAACTCATCAACTGCTGGTACGAGTGTAAATGTGTAGAGTTTGGAAAATTATTTGATAGCAGCTACCAACTCTGATAGAGCACTTCTACCAGATTCCAAATGAAAACGCACCAAGTAGAAATGTTTCCACCTGTCCACCAAAACCCAAGTATTGGACAGGTTATCTGTGGTAGCGCCAAACGGGAAGCCAGCTGGATGACATCAACAGCAGAACGGACTAATACACTGCAGCATGCGAATCAATACAACAGCAGGCCACAGAGCAATGGGCGTGAACACGCCACAAGTATGCACAGCCACGTCATGGAAGGATCTCACGAGCATAATTCTGAGGAGGGCCAGACACACACAGTGCACAGTGTGTGACGCTCTGAGGGCGAAAGCAGAAGGAATCTCCTGTTACAGGTCAGGAACCTTCAGAACGGGTTATGGTGGTGATTGATTAGGGTTCTTGCAAAGCTGGCGACATTTTTCCTTTCTTTCTTTAAAAATCCTCACCCAAGGATATTTCTTTCCATTGATTTTCAGAGAAGATGGAAGGCAAGGAGGAGGGGAAGAGAGAGAAACATCGATTGGTTGCCTCCCGCATGTGCCCCTTGAAGCTACCACAGAGGTACAGTTCCCTTGACCTGGAATGGAGCCCTCGGCCCTCGAGTCAATCTGGCCAAGGCTGTTTCTTCAGGTCGATTCTGGTTAAGTAGATGTGCTCAGGTTTTCAAACTTACCCAGCTGTATGCGTGCACACACAGGTTTCTGCACATATATCATTCTTCAGTAAAACGTTAACATGCTTGGTGTGCCTCTCTGGTTTGAGTCTCTTTAAGACATGCACATCGCTGGCTTTGTGGCAGTGGGTTTGCTGTGGCTTCCGGAGCATCAATGTCAGCCTTAGATGCAAATCTTGAGTTTGCGGTGAATTTACATAGATTATTAGTAATCCAAGCACTTAGCAAATGCACATTGTGTTTGCAGACATTCCTGTGCTTCCTTAATTCATATCTCAAGGTTCCCACCAACGGATATCTCTTTCCTGAAACGGACCTATTGTGTTCCGCCCAGTCACAGTTGTGGCCAGTTGCTGTGCACTTCCATGGTGCTTTGTTTGGGCCTCTGCTTTACTCCTCAAGTGATGACGTGTCACCTAGTTGTGTAGATATCTATCTTATCCCCAGACTGTTAGCCCCCTCTTGTGACACAGAGCACAGTGGTTTACGTATAGCTGATACGAAATAAATGTCTGATTATGGCTAGTACTCCAGGTTTGTAGCCTTTTACATATTATTTATTTATTTAAAATCCTCACCGGTGGATATTTTTTCCATTGATTTCTAAAGAGAGTGGGAGGGAGGGAGAAAGGGGGAGAGAGAGAGGAAGAGAGAGAGGGGGGGTTGGGGAAAGGGAGAAGAGGGAGAGGGAAAAGGAAAGGGAGAGGAAGAGGGAGATGGAGAGGGAGAGGGAGAGAGAGAGACACAGAGAGAGAGACACAGAGAGAGACAGAGACATGAGAGAGACACATTGACCTTGACCAGGAATCAAACCCGAGACCCTTCGGTATGCAGGTGGAAACTTTAACCACTGAGCAAACCAGCCAGTGCATGGGTTTGTAGCCTTTTAAAGCCAGGCATTGCTAAAAATCAAACCTAAGTATGACCTTCAGATATGTTGCACTGTATTTTTCCTAAGATTCTTAATAAAACTTCAGAAAAATAGATAACAACGAAGGTGCCATGGCCTCTGCACTGGAGGAAGGCACTGGGGAAGAGCAGGCCTTGCTTCTGTGGGCTGAGCTCCCGATGCTTTGAAGCCCGCAGACCAACCCCCTGCCAGAGGGACACTGGCTACAGGCACAGCCCGACTGTGCATTCTGCTGACACAATCATGCCAACAATTTATGACTTATTTATGATCACCAGGATTAATGTTTCTCAACTGTCTTTTTTCACTTTCTTATTCTGCATGGAAGATTTTGCTTTCATATGGCAAGAGTCTAGAGTTTTAAAAAGCTGTAGGCCAGATAAAAGAAGAATTGTGAATTAAGGATAAGGACGAGGCCTGAAATAAGTTGTAGCGGAATGCATATAAACAATGCACTTTCCTGAAGTTCTTCACTCACTGTTCAAACGACACTAAGAAATGTTTACATAAATACCTATTAATTACCCATTTATCCATCAATCTCTTCACTTACCCATCCACTCATCTGTCTATCCACCCATCCTTCATCCAGCTTTAGTCCTAAAAAATTACCTTGTTAAAAAGAAAGTCCATGTAATTATCTTACACAGAAAGAACCAAAAGAAGTATTTTGATATTCTTCAAAAGACCAATAATTCTTATGTTCTCCCTCTCTCTTTTGCACAATCATTCTCCAAAAAATTCTTTAATGATAAATTATTTTTAGATGCAAGGGATTAAACTATATCACCTATGGAAACATAAACTAAAGTTGAAGATTCTTCTTCAATAACTGCTAAAGATTAACTAAATAAATGCTTTGTTATTCTCCAAATGTGCAAATGTAAGCCTGCCTTTTAAACTGTCCTTCAACATGACTAGACTGAAGAAGTTTTTATGTGGCTTTCAGATTTCAAATAGAAGTTTCCTTTGATTTCAAGGCTTTTATTTTTTAAAATATATTTTATTGATTTTTTACAGAGAGGAAGGGAGAGGGATAGAAAATCAGAAACATCGATGAGAGAGAAACATCGATCAGCTGCCTCTTGCACACCTCCCACTGGGGATGTGCCCGCAGCTAAGGTACATGCCCTTGACCGGAATTGAACCCGGACCCTTCAGTCAGCAGGCCGACACTCTATCCACTGAGCCAAACTGATTTAGACTTCAAGGCTTTTCTTTATGCGGCCGAAGCCAGGAGTCTACAGTAGAGGGTCTCAGAAACTTTCACTAGGGTGTAATCTTAGGCACATGATTTAAACTCAGGGAGCCTCACTTTAAGTGTTGAAAGCAATCTTCCGAGTGCCTCAGTAAAGGTTAACTATGGTAATCATGAACTCCAAGCTTCGCACTTATGGGGGCCACTGTCTAATAAACCACAGGTAGAAAGAAGACAACTTTGGCTATAACTTTCACTGAGAAGTATCAGGTTGAATTTAAGAGTTCCTAAAGTGAATGTTATAGGACCGGTCACTAAAACAACTGAGTCATATGTATATACCTGCAATACCATTTTTATTGATTATACAATTCATCTCAGTTCTTAGCAGATTTATATTTCCAATACTGATCAAGAATCCTCTTAAAAACACACCAATCACATGAAATGAAATTGCTAAAAACAGAACAGCTGCCGCCTTCAAACAATGAAAATGGATTTGCCCAATATGTGTAAATCTAAAATTTTACTGTCAGACATAAAATATAGATGAGAATCAATGGTTGTTTTCTCATTCAGAATTTCTACTTATTTATTGGTTTCTCCCTTTTTTATATATTGAAGATGCATATGTAAGGTGTTCCCCAAAATGTACATAAATGCTTTGAATAATGATAAAGGCAGTATTTATTAAAATACATTTCATCTTCAAATTGAGCTATCAGCTATTTGTGTGTACATTTTTGGGGACACCCTGTATATATAAATTTATCAGAAACAGGCCCCATTTAACAGAAATATATTAATGTCTGGTGTGAAATTTCATAGGGGCACAAATAATTAACGAAAAAACCCAGAAAGTTTTAAAAGGTAAGATATAATTGAAATGGGAAGAGTGGAGTAGAGAGAAGGAAACACTTCAGTTTGATAATTTCCTACTTTTTTCATCTCTTTCATCATGTGCTTTTTTGTAGGTAGTCCTTAATTTCATATATACATTCATCTAATAAAAGTAAGCAAAGATAAGATCCCACCACTTCTTGCCCATTCAAGGATTCTAGTGCTTTTACCTTTCCTCCCGCATGAACAAATTTTCTCTTTCTTCTAAGTAATTACCATCAGCATAAAAACCTTCATTTGAATCCACTTCCGCCTCTAGGTATTTCAATTCACTTGTTTCCTTTTACTCTGAAATTCCTTGGGAGTCTTCACACTCAATTGTCTTCAATTCCACTCCTTCCTTCCTCTATGAGCCCACCCCAATTAGGCTTTAACTCCCACCATTCACCAGAACTGCTTATCTGGAAGTCATTATTGATTCTCCTGTTACCAGATCTAATGGTTAGTTCTCAAGTCTTCTACTTCTTGACCAATCAGCAATATTTGATAAGTTCATCACTTCCAGTCATCCCTGAGAACCTTTCCTCTCTTGATTCCATAGCACTACACTTCCTAGTTTTCCTCTTATCTTACTGGCCATGCTTTATCAGCCTCTTGCTGGTCCTACTACCTTGCAGACTTTTATTGTTGGAAGCTCTGGAAAGCTCAGGCACCTTTGACATATTGACTAATTAAATTCCTCTTTGGTGAACTCATCCAGTCTTGTGACCTTGACACCATCCACATGCTAATAACTCCCAAATGTATATCTGTGGTCCACACTTCTCCCCTGGATTCCACCCAACTGTACAAATACTTGGATATCTTAGGCATTTAAACTTTAATTAGTGGACCAATAATGAACTTTTGCCCTCCCCTTGAAAACCTGTTTCTCCCTTAGACTTACTCATCTTGGTTTCTGACCACTCCATTTTCCCAAAATATCTTCTAATCATCCTTGCCTCCTTTCTTTCTCTGATGATCTACACCCTATCCATCGTAAATCCTGTTGGTTCAACCTTCAAAATATTTCCATAGCTGAACCCTTCTCACCAACTCCACTGCTGTCAACCTAGTCCAAGCCGATAATATTGCTTGCCTGGATCATTCCAATAGCTTCCTAGTTTCCTTGCTTCCACTCTTGTCTCTTCAGAGTCTGTTATCAGTGTGGCAGTCAGAATATTCCTGTTAAATCTTAAGTAACCTAACATGACTCCACTGATAACCCATCACTGGCTTTCCACCTTAGTCTAAAAACCAAAGTCCTTCTAGTGTCCTACCAGGTTCTCCCTTCTGACACCTCTCTGACCTTCTCTTCCACCGTTCTTTCCTTATTCCTCTCCCCCTTATTGGCCTCCTTGGTGGTTCTTAAAAAGGAACCTCAGGGATAAAAGGGACCTGAAGCTTGCTTGTTCTCACTTCAAAACCTTGGGGCTTAGTGTTTTCTCTGTTTAAAAACTCTTTCCCCAGAGCCATAGTGTCTTTGTGTCTTTACCTAAATGTCACCATCTCAGGGATTCCTTCTCTGACTACCTTATTCAAATGTCACTAACATTCCCCTTCTCTTCACCACCTCTGTACTGTTCCCTTTCTCTGCTTTCCTTTTTCCCCCTTATAGCACTTATTACCTTCCAACAGAATAATATACACATGATCCTATATAATAAAGAGGTAATATGCAAATTGACCCTCACACCATCACAAGATGGCTGTCCTCACAGCGGACGTGGAGTTCGGTAACACAAGATGGTTGTGCCCACAGCAGAGACAGGGTTTCCATAACAAGCTATAATGAGCAATCAGCAGGGACTTGAGACTGGACCCTCTGCCCAGCAGGGCTTGACTGGGAACCTCAGGCCATGAACCCTACCCTGGCACTGGGATGGGGGACCTTGCCCGTGCCCCCTGCCTTGAGGTCACACCCCCACCCAGTGGGCTTGATGGGGGATCTCAGGCTGTACCCCCACCCTCAGCCCATGGGGGCTTGATAGGGCACCTCAGGCCATGCCCCCTGCCTGGCGGGGCTTGACAAGAGACTTTAAGTTGCGCCTTCCACCCCAGCACCAGGCTGGTGAATCTGACGGTTCGCCAGGGGAACTGAGGCTGTACCTCTCATCCAGCAGGTCTTGACAGGGGACATGAGGATGTGCCTCCTGCCCAGTGCTGGGGCAAGGGACTTAAGGTTGTGCTCCAAGCTCAGTGGGGCTGGACGGGGCTTGGTGGAGGTGGGGCCAGCCAGGTCTGGATCTAGCCCAATGGGCGTGGGATTGGCTGGGTCTGGGTCTCACATGATTTTGAGGTGTGCATGTTTGGGCAAGAACTTGACTCTGGGTCCCACAGCATGCCCCAGACTCTGACAGGAGGAAGATTTTCATATACATTTTACTAATTTTCTCTCTTCTCTGACATTTCTATTATAGAGAAAGGACAAATAGCAATATTAAAATATTTCCTCTAATTAATTCCCTTTTAATGTGCATGAATTTCGTGCACCGGGCCACTAGTATATATGTGTGTATTTGCATGTGTATGTATAAATTATATATGTATATGAAATTCGTGCACTGGGGGTGGGAGGTCCCTCAACCCAATTTGTCCCCTCTCACATACTGGGAGCCCTCAGGGGATGTTCTACTGTCGGCTCACCCCTCACCTGCCCCAGGCTGAAAGCCTCTGGCCAAGACTTTCATCCTTGGGCAGGGGACCTCGACCAGAGATCACCCTGTGATCCAGCTGATCACTGGCTGGCCCCATCCCAGCCCCAACCCCAGCCCAAGCCCACCCCAAGGCTTTTTCCAGCCTTGGGAACCCAGCGGGTCGCCCTGCCGTGGGCAGCAGCCATCTTGGTTGGGTGTTATTTGCATATCGTCCCTGATTGGCTTGTGGGTGTGGCTTATTGGGTATAGCAAAGGTATGGTCAATTTGCATATTGCTCTTTTATTATATAGGATATACTTATTTTTCTATTGTTTGCCTGTCACCTATAGAATGTAAGTTCTATGACAGCAGAAATTTTGTCTGTTTTAATCATTGATGTGTCCCCAGAGCCTAAGACTATTTGGCACATAATAGGTACTCAATAAATATTTGTTGAATGAAAAGGCTTTTTTAACCTCTCTGCTTTTCTCACTAGAATATAAGTTCCTTTGGGGCGAGGATCCTGTCCTATTCATCTTTCTGTCATCAGAGTTTAATATGGATCTGGCAAAGAGTAGGTGGTCATTAATATTTATTGAAGTGAACTGTTGAAGAAAAAGCACACTCTATAATTCTTTGGGTATTGCATTTCAAGCTGGACAGGAGGATGATAGAGAACTACACAGATATTATAGAGGAGGGATAGAGAAAGTCAGTTAACCAACAAACACACAGATAGTAAATTTTACATTCCATAAAAATGTACACAGAACGTGGGAAACAAATAGAAGCTATAGAGAATCTGTACCTTTCAAGAGAACAGGAGTGAGAAAATTCATCATAATTACCTAGGAATTCTTAAGGCAGTAACCATTGCTTTCTCTTCAGGAGAGCCACTAACATTTGTGGAATATTTATTATGTGCCAGACTTTTTGATGCAACTTCCAGTGGTGGCTCATTAGTGTTCTCTTGGCCCCTCAGCCCTCTAGCTCCAGCCTGAATAGTTATGTTTCTCTATACGGTGACATTTTCTTATATAGAAAGTACAACCATACAAGTTAATAATACATATATATTTTTTTTATCTTGCCCTCCTTTCTTCCTCCTCCTTCTCTTTAATGGAAAAGTGCTCCTAAAAATAGAATAGTTGCGTTGGGAGTTTGCGTTGCTGTATAGAATCCAGGATAATAATTTTAAGCAGGCAGGCCCATGCAGCAGAGACAGTTTTCAATGGCCAAACCAGTTTTCATAGCTGCTCCTTTGGAAGTAAATTCCAAGGAAAAGAAAAGTCATGATAAGCACATAATTTAGATTAGTAGTGCTTCTGGCAAGTGGGAGGGACCTTCTAAGAGAGCTCACTTGATTTCTTATGCTGGAGGGTGAGTACAAGGGTGCCTCATTTAATTTCTTTTTCTGTATTTCTATGAAATATATGTCTTCATGCAATATTTTAAAAAACTGATCTTCTGGACGAAGACTCTTCTCAAATAATCATTTAAAGATCTTCAGTGTACATTTGATTTAAACTCACTAAAGTCACTTCAATAGCTTAACGATTTCCCATGACAAAATAACTGTGGCAAGCTTTCATGTAAGAGACATTCACCCTTAAAGGCAGCAATAGCCTCTTTCTGCTAAGGTAAAGTACAGATTCACTTTGTTCCTTTATTTCTAAGTCATTTGTGTTAAACTCTAAATATTCTTCTCTTAGCACCAACACGATTAAAACTCAAGCCAAGAAAGAACAAAAAAACCCTATTAAATGCAAAGAACTCCAGTGATAATATTCAGGGAGGTCCTAACCACTAAACGTAACTACAATTAAGTGAAAATGCATTCAGATCCAAATGTGGAAGGCAATTGGCATGGAGGCAACAGAAGAGGAGACTCTGGGCCTTTGCTTTCCTGCAGCTCCAGGCAGGCTTCCTTGGGGAGGAGAGAAGCCTTGGCATGGGATTGGGGTGTTTGGAGACTTTGCAGCAGTGGCTGTCCAATAGAAACATGATATAGCCACCGTTGTAATTTTTAATTTTCTAGTATCTACTTTATTTATTTGTAAAAGCTATTTATTTATTTATTTTTGATTAATTCTCACCCAAGGATATTTTTCCCATTGATTTTTAGACAGAGAAGGGAGGGCGAGAGACACACACAGAGAAACTTCAGTGTGAGAGAGACACATCAATTGGCTGCTTCCTGCACACCCCCTGACTGGGACAGGGATTGAGCCTGCAAACAAGATATGTGCCCTTTGCCCTTTACTGAAATCGAACCTGGGACTCTACAGTCTGTGGGCCGACACTCTGTCCACTGAGCCAAACCGGCTAGGGCCCTTTAAAGAAACATCAAAAGAAGAGACAAAATTAATTTTAAGAATATAGTTTATTCAACCCAATTTGTCCAATGTATCATCGTCTCGACAGGTATTCAATTTAAAGATGATTAATGAGATATTTCACATTCTTTATCTCACAGTAAGTCTTTGAAATCTGCTGTCTATTTTAAACTTCAAAAAGTAGATCCAAGTTTTGTGAAACCTAATGTTATTCAATTTTGGATGAGGCCTCTTTAATAAAAAGATAACAACATTGCTAATATAAAATTAGGTACGAACGCGCATAATGATTTAGAATAAAAAAAGACATCACAAGGAATTCCTGGAGATGTGAAGATTCAGGTCTTCTGATATCTCCCCTGGCAATTTACCAGATACACTTACCTAGCATGTTTTCTGATTCCAGCCTGGCTTATCCTCCCCACCTTGAGCACTGGGCTCCTGGCACTCACCCAGCCCACCTAAGTCAAGGTCTCTGAAGTGTGTTTCCTTAGTGTTAGGAGCTAAATTGTGAGTCCTCAAATTCATAAGTTGAAGTTTCAACCTCTAGTACCTCAGATGGTAACTTTATTTGGAGACAAGCTTTAAAGAAGAGACTGAGTTAAAATGAGGACCTTAGGGTGGGTCCTCATTCAATAGGGCTGGTCGCCCTAGAAGAAATGGAAGAAATGGAGGAGACACCAGGGACACAGAGACAAGACCATGTGAGGCCAAAGCAGTGAGGAGGTGGCCACAAGCCAAGGAGAGAGACCGCCGGAGAAACCAACCCTGCTGACACTTTGATCTTGGATTGCAGGCTCCAGAACCGTAAGAAAATATAATAAAAAAGCAATATGCAAATTTGGCTGTACCTTTGCCATAACCCACAAGCCATGCCCACATGCCATGCCCACCAGCCAATCAGGAGCAGATTATGCAAATAAACTCCAACCAAGATGGCTGCCACCACTGAGAGTAGGAGGAAGGCTTGGGTTTCCCCAGCAACAGAGGAAGCCAAGCTTTCCACCTGCTGTTGCCGGCTTAGGCCTCCACTCAATGTTACAACATTTCAATTATAAAAGATACATAAATGGCAGCAGCCACTGAGCTAGAGAGAACAGAGGCTTGGGTTTCCCTGGCAACGAAAGAAGCCAAGCTGTCAGCCTGCCATTACGGGCCTAGCCCTCCACTCTAGGTTACAAAGTTTCAAATAGAAATGGCTGTGGCCCCTGAGCGAGCAGAAGGCTTGGCTCTGTTCCAGGCTACAAAGTTTCAATTGTAGAGATAGATTAATCCCAGATCCCAGGGCCTCTGCTTGAGTTGCTGGGGGGCATGGCCAGCCTGCAAACCTCCACAGGCCCCTCACCCAGGCCCCTCCTCACCCAAGAGAACCCCCAGCATGATCTGGGACACTCTTCAGGGCAAACCAGCTGGCCCCCACCTGTGCCCCAGGCCTCTATCCTATCTAATAAAAGAGTAATTTGCAGATTGACCATCACTCCAACACACAAGATGGCTGTTCCCATGTGGTCAAAGATCCTGTCCCCATGTGAACACAAGATGGCCACCACAAGATAATCAGCAGGGGAGGGCCGTTGGGAGGTTACAGGCCTGCAAGGGAGGGGAGTTGGGGGCGATCAGGCCTGCAGGGGTGGGCAGTTAGGGGTGACCAAGCCGGCAGAGGAGGGAAGTTGTGGGCAAACAGGCTGGCAGGGGAGCAGTTAGACATCAATTAGGCTGGCAGGTTGGTGGTTAGTGGGTGATCAGGCTGGCAGGCAGAAGCAGTTAGGGGCAATCAGGGAGGCAGGCAGGTGAGCAGTTTGGAGCCAGCAGTTCTGGATTGTGAGAAAGATGTCTAATTGCCTGTTTAGGCCTGATCCTGCCAGGATCAGGCCTAGACAGGCAATCAGACATCCCTTGAGGGGTTCCAGATTGGAGAGGGTGCAGGCTGGGCTAAGGGATATCCGCTGTCCCCTGTGTATGAATTTTGTGCACTGGGCCTCTAGTAAGAAAATAAATTTCTGGGGTATTCTGTTATGCCAGTCTGAGCAAACTAATTCAATAAGCTTCTTAATAAAACTTCCTCTGCTGATAGACTTCCTTCTTTCTTGCCTCCTACTCTTGCTCAACACCACCCTCCTCCTCTCTTTCTCTTCCAATTCCACCCAACTAGAGTTTTCTCTCCATCTTCAGATCTTCAAGTGGAAAGGCTTCTCCAGCTCAGGGCACACTAACCATTATTCATTTGGCAACTGACTATGAGTTTCCTTGTCTTATATTATCATCACTTCAACGTGTCATCTTTTCTCCATCACTAAGTTAGTCCTTTGAAGACCATCAGGGACAATATCTTATATCAGGTTGAAATGTTAGAAAAATTTCTTGAATGATCTTTTTTTTTTTTTTTTTTAATTAGGATAGAGAAGCCCTCTTAGGGTTATAGATGGTAAAGAAAAAAAAAAGGCTTTAAAAATGTTATTTGCTGGGGAGGAGGGGAATGGGAGATATCTGTAATACTATCAACAATAAAAATATATATACATAAATTTAAATATGTTATTTCCAAAGGCAAAAGATAATTGAGCCCACCCTACCAACTATTTAGTGCTATATCCGCATTAAAAAGCTATAAACAGCATAACAACAGTTCCGGTTGAAGTCTCCTGCTCCTTCCCACTGCCTCCTTCTAACCAGTGGGTCGGAGGGATTTATCTTTGTTTCTGCTGTAGCAACTCAATCCCAGTTGTTGCCTTCTGTTTTTCTACTGCTTACACCAGCAACGGAAGCTCACAGGAATATCTTCCAAAAAGCTCTGGCCAGAACTGGAGGAAGTGAGTACGTTCAACGGTGAGAGGATGATTCAACCTCTTTGAGGGCTTACTTCTTGGTATCCCTTCTGAAACTGCTGAAAAGAATGCCAACAAGTTGTAATTGCCACGGTGCTTCCCTGGGAGGTGGAAATCTGCCAGTGCTCATTGGATTTCAACCAAAATTCATTTTAAATAAGTCATCGAAGGAAATGCGCATCTATTTTGGTCTTTTATAAAGAGAATATCTGTGGCCCCAAAGAGGTCCGCAACCAAGCCTGATACAGAGTTTCGTAACCATGCTTCTTTTTTTAAAAAAAAAATATTTTATTGATTTTTTACAGAGGGGAAGGGATAGGGATGAGAGTTAGAAACATTGATGAGAGAGAAACATCGATCAGCTGCTTTCTGCACTCCCCCCCCGCCCCCGCACTGGGGATGTGCCCACAACCAAGGCACATGCCCTTGACCAGAATCAAACCTGGGACCCTTGAGTCCACAGGCCGACGCTCTATCCACTGAGCCAAACTGGTTAGGGCTAAACCATGCTTCTTACTCTTCTTATTATTCTTTTTTTTTTTGTGGAGGCTTACATGTGCACTCTGTATACTTTAGTGACTCACCGGAGAGCTGATGACAGAGAGTGGCCAACACTTCGTCTCAGAATAAAAGCAAACTTCTCAGCTCACAAAAATCTGCATTATCTACTCACAGAGAAATGCACCCTTGCTCTCTGAGTAAGAAAACCTATCTGGGTTCAAAATACCTATCAAATGCCATATTTTTCCTGTGAGCCAAGGTCCCCTAGGGGGCACACCCTCCCCCTCCTCTGAGAGCCAGAGTTCTGCATTTGCAATCAGATGGGCTCCCAAGGCCCTCGAGCCAACCGCTGTGTGGAATGACGCGACACCAGCTTCGGAATCTTCCCTGGGAGCTGAGTGGGTGCCATGAATCATCTCTCCCCCTCTGCATTTCTCATTATGGATCTCCTTGGAACGTGGCATGAAAATAAGACCTAGCCTTTTTGCAAGGAATGCTTTTCCTGATGACATCCCAGGCCTGGAGTGAAAGCAGGCCCCGGTGCGCTGTGTATGCTGGAACCGGGAAAGTTCCAAGAATGTTGGCCAATGCTATTCTGAGTCTGGGTCTCCACACCTGATCCGGGAGGGTGTCGCCGGCAGAGGTGCGCAGTGCTGGCGAAAGCACAGGGACTCTGTTCTGGGGATTAACTTTATCCCCTTCATAGCCAACTTGAAGGAGCATCTTGAGGTATCCTGTTTTGTTATGGATAAGAAAGCAAACCTAGGAAAATCCATCTATCATTTAAAAAGAATGTTATACAAGCACTAAGAAAAATACTGAGTGCGGTTTTACCCTTTGATGTAGCTACTTCTCATTTATTTGGCCAAAAGTGATACAGGAATATTGTATCATTGGGGAAAAACAGCTAAACCCTCAAAGTCTTTGGGTTCTAATCCCACAACAGCACCAATTTGTATGGAGTTGCTGAGCACCCTGGGACATCCACAGAAACGAACATATTTCGTCAGTAATTGGAGATGGCAAGCATTCTGTTGTATAATAAAAAGACAAGGTATCTTATAAAACATATACTTACAGTGGCACTTTTGAGCCTTCATAGATAAATAAATAGCTCTTGTCAATGGTGAATAATCAAACTGAAGTGACTGTGAAGGCAGCTTGTTATTAGAACAATATTCCATGATAAATATTTGATGGAAATGAGGATACTTAATTGAAGGAAAGAAGATTCATAAAAATCTAGTAATTTCTCTGTGCAACTAAAGGACATCTATGAAAAAGAATGAAATCTGTTTTTGCTTTTTTGAGCTCGAAGTACAGAATAGGGCCACTCGGACACAGATTTCAGACCAACTCAGGGTTTATTTTCTAACACAACTCCAGAGAGATGATGTCACTGTACCAAACACCATGGCCTTCCCTGGAGGGGTCCAAATGGATGCTTGATGACCACATGGCAGAAACCCTGTGATTTTATTACATCACTAGAGGCCTGGTGCATGAAATTCATGCATGGGGGCTGGGGATGTCCCTTAGACCAGCCTGCACTGTCTCCAATCTGGGACCCCTCGAGGGATGTCCGACTGCCCGTTTAGGCCCGATCCCAGTAGGATCGGGCCTAAACGGGCACTCAGACATGCTTTTCACAATCCAGGACTGCTGGCTCCAAACTGCTCACCTGCTTGCCTCCCTGATTTCCCCTAACTGCTTCTGCCTGCCAGTCTGATCACCCCCTAACTACTACCCTGCCAGCCTAATTGATGTCTAATTGCTCCCCTGCCAGCCTGTTTGCCCCCAACTTCCCTCCTCTGCCAGCCTGGTTACCCCTAACTGCCTTCCCCTGCAGGCTTGATCACACCCAACTGCCCTCCCTTATAGGCTTGGAACCTCCCAACAGCCCTCCCCTGCTGGCCTGCTGGCCCACAACTGCCCTCCCTTGCAGGGCCTGGAACCTTGCAATGGCCCTCCCCTGCTGGCCATCTTGTGGTGGCCATCTTGTGTCCACATGGGGGCAGGATCTTTGACTACATGGGGGCAGTCCTCTTGTGTATTGGAGTGATAGTCAATCTGCAAATTACTCTTTTACTAGATAGGATTATTCCATTTCTCCAAGAGCTCAAGGGGCATTAAAAACAAATAAAACAAAGGTATCATGGCAGAAATATAGGCTACAGCTTTTTCATTTACCATTTATTTGATATTTGAATTGCCATTTATTACTATCACCATTTAAAAAATAAAGGATATTTTAAGCTAAGGAGAATAGAAAAGAAATAATGCAAAAATGAATAGATCTTGAATAGTCAATTCATAAATTCAGCTCTATGAACTAAAGAACATTTATGTAAACTAAAACACAACAACCAATACTACACATTCTACACTGATACATACACACACACACACACACACATACACACACACATACACACACATACACACACACACACACATACAACAGATGATAGAAGAAATGTCAACACGTAAGAGTAGTTGCCTCTGGGCAGGGAGAGAAGAATAGGACTAGAGTAAGACAAGAAAAAGGAAACATATGTACTACTATTTGCAATACTTTAAACAATAAAAAAATAAACATTACTTTCATAATTCAAAAAAAAAGAAATATTGAAAGAAGAGAAAAGATTGAAGAAATCTGGAAGCTAATGTCAGTGTAGAAACTCACAATTGGGAATATGCTCTGAAGTAACAATTAATTTTTGAAATAGTGAGAGTACAGGGACAAAGGAAAAAAAATGGTCACTGTCCATAAAATGGACACTTCGCTAGCTCAGCCATTTGTCTGGAATTGGCACTGACGTGGCGAGGTTTCAGATGTCAGCTCTCCCAGAGAATGTGTCAAAAGCTATCAGGTTAGCACTGCTTGGCTGGCAGTTAGATGATGAGGTTCCACCAACATTTACAACTGAGAGTGGCGTACAGCTTATAACGCACAGTCCCGATAAGCTCATCTCTGGCCCATGTTCTCCAAACAAAGTTTTTTTTTTATTCCTGAGAAAACCGTTCAAACATCACTTCCTTTTGGAAACTTCCCTTCCTGTTCCACTAGCCCAGACTTATTATTACTACCTTTTATGTGTTTTCATTATTTACATACTTTTACTAAATAGTTGGTTTTTTACATTGAAATTACTCCTATTTTATGTTAAAAATCATTCTTATTTTACACTAAAATTATTTTTATGTATGTCTTCCGCACAAGACAGGGAGGGGGGGATGTTATTCCTGTGAGTTTTTAGATGATAACATAGAGGTTAGGGAAATGAATAAAACCACAGAACTCTTAAGTTCTAGAGCCTGAGTCTGAAACTATGTCTTCGGTCTCCAACTCCCTCCCTTTCCACTCTTCAGCACCACTTTCCATAGCATGCTGTGATGCTCAGTTTTGCTAAACATGACAAGTGTCATCATTGTTTTGGTTTATTAAAATGATGCTAATGACACTTAAGAAAAGTAAGAATGACTCTTACAGCTTGTATTTATTTTTAAATTATGCCAGACAATGTTCTAAGAGATTTGATGTATTAATTGATTCAATCCTCATTACAATCCTGTAAGTACGATTATTATCTTTATTTCACAGGTAAGGAAATGGAAGTGCTGACTGGTTAGATAATATGCTTGAAATCACCCTGCCAACGAGGAGCAGAACTGAGACTCATGTCCAGGTGGCCTGGCTTTGGAACCCATAATGTGAATGAAACTAGATTTAAAGACTAGTATTTTCTCTTCCGTGGAACTTTGGGCATGAACACCGTCTTCAAGATTGGTTTCAGTTTTGATGCAACATATATATGGCATGGCCTGGCTCTGTTTCTCCATTTATAGCCTCAACTATAATTATATAGCACAAAAGAGTTGATCCAGATGACTGAATACACTGGGTTTCATATGGATAGTTATTATGGAACAAGTAGGGTTTTTATTTTTGGATCGTTTTCCCTCATACTTCAAATAATAAAGCAAACTGACAATTGAAGAGAAAAAAATAAAATAAAATCAAGCCAACAAGTTGTTTCTAATTTGTTTGGGATTGCATTCAAGGTTGCAGGAATCATTCAGAGTTGTATTTTAGAATGTTCAAAGCAACTACTCTCTTTTGAAACAACTTTGAGATGAAAATATAGTATGTCAAGATGCTATGTTAAAGAATTTTCACATGTAGGACATTAAAAAAAAGAAACAAAAATATTCACTACAGTTTGCATTGTAAAACCACCTGAGTACAAAACTCAAATAAAAACAAAACTATGAATAAAAACAAATATTTTATAAATATTTTATGCCCTGTGGTAATAATCAAGAACTTCATTTATTAAGGAAGTAAATTTAGAAAAGCAATATTTAACAATTATGAGAACCCCAAAATATAGCTGAGAATATGTGCAAGAAGAAATACTTCTAATTTCCAATATATCACAATGAAATTCACAGTCACTATTATATTGATTTAAATACTATTGTAGTTTAGTAATTAAGAAACAATAATTTATGTCACTGAGATTTTTTGTGTCTCTAAAATACCCAGAATATGTTCTAGACATTCTTATATATACTTCTACAATACTGACTTCCTCATTTTTTATAGTTTCCCTAAAATACATCTTTAATGTTGTATATAAAATACTTACCCCTGTATACTTTGGACAAATGACCTTGGTCTTTATTCTCTAGGCTTTCTTACGTTACCTTTTTTATTTTATATCTACACTAGAGGTTCAGTGCACCAGTGGATCCCTCAGCCTGGCCTGTGGGATAGGGCTGAAACTGGCTCTCCGACATCCCTCAAAGTGTTCTGGATTGTGAGAGGGTGCAGGCCAGGCTAAGGGACACCACCGATACACGATCAGGGCCAGGGAAGGTCATGGGAGGTTGGCCAGACAAGGAGGGACCACGGGAGGGCTCCAGGGCATGTCTGGCCTGTCTTGCTCAGTCCTGATTGGCCAGACCCCAGCAGCAAGCTAACATACCAGTTGGAGCATCTGCCCCCCTAGTGGTCAGTGCACGTCATAGCGAGCAGTTGAGAGGCCTTAGCATATCATTAGCATATTATGCTCTGATTGGTTGAACTGATGATCAAACGACTACACTTAGCATATTAGGTTTTTATTATATAGGATATGGGGAGGGCAAAATTAGATTTACAGTTGTTCATATGAAAAAAGACATGTAGGTTATGATTATTACAATAGCTTTATTAATTCTGTATTTCACGTACTCACAACTGTAAATCTACTTTTGTCAACCCCTGTATATCCTAACCTGCCTTTCTCCTTTACCTCTCTCTGGGCTTCTATATTTTTCTATATTTATGGATTCATTCATTCATTCATTCATACATTTACTCATTCATTCATTCATTCATTCAATATTCATTTCAATTCTCACACCATGAATTTACTTTTATCAAGATGGTCAAGTTTTTATCACCCAAGTCAAATCTTCCATCACCACTTTTAACATAATACATTTATTTTATTTTTCAAGGAGAGCTTGAGATAGTAGTTGTAGTCTTTCATGAAAAATAAATAGTAGGACAGTGAGATTCACTTTTATGCCTCTTCTGAACACACACTTCACACACTTGACCTCCCTTTATCCTTCCTTAAACCCAGGTTGGTGTGGACTTGATAGTATTTAGGCTGTGTTCACTTAAATACTGTTCAGTTACTAGTTCTATGCTTTTCATTTTGGATTGTAAACTGCTAGAAGGATCTCAGCATTGAATGCCAATAATCCCCATGCTTACTTCTTTTTACATTTTTATTTAAATTATTTTTCCCAAACATTCCCTAGATTCTCCCCAGCCAAGAGAGCAGATAGAGAATTTGACTTGGCAATTACAAACAGGAAGGAGAAATAAAAGGTGACAAGAAGTATCCAAATTTCTTTTCTTATTTTTGGAATTATGTTGGGGATGAGTACTACTATCCTGGGACAATTCCCAAGAGTTAAATGAAGATGAAATTTTCTATAGAAATCAAGTTGAACAAACCTGGAGGTTGCATCTATGGTGAGTCGGCTGTTTACACAGTGAACAAAAGTGGCTTGATACAGTGCACTCAAGTCCCATCCTCTTTTCTTGACATTTCTAGTCTAAGAATATCTTTCCCCTCCTTCTATACTTAGTTATAAACAATAGGTTTCTTCTTTTGAAGGCAAGTGTTCCTTGGAGTTCTGGACAGAAGAGGAAATGCCTTTTAAAATAGCTTTGCGATAGGGCTCTTGTGTCTTATATGAAATAAACCTTTGGGAAACAAAACAAAAACAGTTGGGAAATAACATGATAAGAAAATAGCTCTGTAGTTTTGTGTTAATTTTGAAGCCACCCTCTTCACTTATTAATGGTTTGTGCTGACTCACTTTCCTGCCTCCGCTGTTACCCTGGAGGGAGACACATTCAAGTCTTGCACATACATCTTCAATCTTCGATGTATTTTGGGTCAAATCACTCTAGCACTCCTATCACAGTAGTGGCTTTGAAGACAGGTTTGAGGCTTGGAAGGGGCAAAAATGCTCAGGCCAAAAAGACTCCTGTTAGGGAGAATATTGCTGTAAAGCCAGAGGTGTTTCTGAAATTTTCATTTGGTCCAGTGTATGGCAAGGACGAGGACAAATGGGCCCTGGGACTGATACACTCTGCTAGGTGTGCTAAAACAGAGGGTCTGTGTGAGCTGCAGGGCTGGCAAGCAGAGGGTCTGTGGGCAGTGCTAACTTTGCACAGGACAAAGAGCTCAAGGCCATACAAAGCTCACTGACTTTCCCTTATTTGAAGGTCAGGTGATGAGGCCCTGGAAGGTTAAGTAAACTATTTCCCTTAGGCTTTAAAGATAACTTCAGCATTCTCTTGATAAGTATGGATAAAGGTAAAGTTCAAATTCCAGATTAAAACTATCTGCCTAGCCGAAACCGGTTTGGCTCAGTGGATAGAATCTTGGCCTGCAGACTGAAGGGCCCCAGGTTCGATTTTGGTCGGGGGGCATGTACCTTGGTTGCAGGCACATCCCCAGTAGAGGGTGTGCAGGAAGGCAGCTGATTGATGTTTCTAACTTTCTATCCCTCTCCCTTCCTCTCTGTAAAAAATCAATAAAATATGTTAAAATAAAACTTTCTGCCTAGAAATAAATAAATAAATTACTGTAGATGTAGACAGTTTGAGGGCAATTTCAAGTCATCTATCTATTGATCTATCTATCTATTCACATACAGGGTGGAGAAAAAGTAGATTTACATTGGAAATAATACAGTTCAATTAAAAATATTTTTATTGATTTCAGAGATAAAGGGAGAAGGAGAGAGAGATAGAAACACCAATGATGAGAGAGAATCATAGATCAGCTAGCTGCCTCCTGCATGCCCTACACTGGGGAGAGAGCCTGAAAACCAGGCAAGTGCCCTGACTGGAAATCGAGCCATGACCTTCTAGTTCACAGGTCAATGCTCAACCGCTAGGCCAATTCAATTTTTTAAAAATTTATTTATAGTTATATTTTTATTGAATTTCTTGGGGTGACATTGGTTAATAAAATTATATAGGTTTCATGTATACAATTCTATAATACATCACTTATATATTGCACTGTGTGTTCACCACCCAAGTCAAGTCTTCCATCACCATTGATACCCCTTTTATCCTCTTCTAACTATCCCCTTTCCCTCTGGTAATCACCATACAATCTTATCTAATAAAAGAGTAATATGAAAATTGACCATATCTTCAATCAAGCCATGCCCACAAGCCATGCCCACAAGCCAATCAGGAGCAAATAAATCCCAACCAAGATGGCTGTGGCCACTGAGAGCAGGAGGGAGGCTTGGGTTTTCCCAGCAATGGAGGAAGCCAAGTTTTCCACCTGCCCTTTCTGGCCTAGGCCTCCACTCAATGCTACAAAGTTTCAATTATAGAAGATACATAATCCCAACAGAAATGGCAGCAGCCACAGAGCTGGAGAGAGCAGAGGCTACGGTTGCCTGGGTGATGGAGAAAGCCAAGCTTCTGCAGCCCTAGTGCCTAGGCCTCCACTCTAGGCTACAAAGTTTCAATTATAGAAGGTAAATGTCCCAACAGAAATGGTTGTCACCACTGAGCGAGCAGAAGGATTGGCTCTGCTCCAGGCTACAAAGTTTCAATTGTAGACATAAATTAATCCCAGATCCCAGGGCCTCTGCTTGGGTCACTGGGAGGAGTGGCTGGCCTCCAAACCACCACAGGCCCCTTGTCCAGGCCACCCCGTGCCCCAAGGGAACCCCCACCCTGATATAGGACTCTCTTCAGGGCAAACCAGTTGGCCCCCACCAGTGCAGCAGGCCTCTATCCTATCTAATAAAAAAGCAATTTGCAGACTGACCAATACACAAAAGGGCTGCCCCCATGTGGTCAAAGATCCTGCCCTCAATGTGGACACAAGATGGCCACCAGGGGAGGGCCATTCGAGGTTCCAGGCCTGCAAGGGAGGGCAGTTGTGGGCCATCAGGCCAGCAAGGGAGGGCAGTTGGGAGGGACCAGGCCTGCAAGGGAGGGCAGTTGGGGGTGATCAAGCCTGCAGGGGAGGGCAGTTAGGAATGACCAGGTCACCAGAGGAGGGAAGTTGGTGGCAAACAGACTGGCAGGGGAGCAGTTAGACATCAATTAGGCTGGCAGAGTAGTGGTTTGGGGGTGATTAGGCTGATAGGCAGAAGTGATTAGGGACAATCAGGGAGGCAGGTGAGCAGTTGGGAGCCAGCAGCACTGGATTGTGAGAAGGATGTCAGACATCCCTCGAGGGGTCCCAGATTGGAAAGGGTGCAGGCTGGGATGAGGGACATCCCCTGCCTCCTGTGCATGAATTTCATGCACCGGGCCTCTAGTAATGTATAATAATAAAAGTCTAAGCAACCATCACAACCGAGCAGATGACCGATCAGACTGTGTGGGGCGACTAGGCCAGCAGGGGGGTTAATGAGGGACGACCAAATAACTGAGCAACAGCCTGCGTGGGGTGACCAGACCAGCAGGGGGGTTATTGAGGGGTGACCAAATGACCAAGCAGCAGGCTCCATGGGCAAACAGGCCCACATCCCCTAGTTGGGGATGATGAGGCCGGCAGGGGGGAGGCAGTGAGGGGTGACCAAATGACTGAGCAGCAGGCTGTGTGAGGCAATCAGGCCGGCAGGGAGGCAGTTAGGAATGATCAGGCCAGTGGCGGGGGGCAGTTGGGGGTTACCAGGCCAGGAGGGGGAGGCACATGATGGGTGACCAGCCTGGCAGAGGGGGCAGTTGGGGGCAACTAGGCCAGTGGGAGGGGCAGTTAGGGGCAATCAGGGAGGCAGGCAGGTGAGCACTTAGGAGCCAGCAGTCCTGGACTGTGAGAGGCAGTCGGACATCCCCTGAGGGGTCCCGAAATGGAGAGGGTGCAGGCTGGGCTGAGGGAACACCTCCACCCCCTGCACAAGTTGTGCACTAGGCCTCTAGTTACTAAATAATAGTACAAGAATGAACTCTGTTTTGTGTATTCACAGCTGTAAACCGACTTTTGCCCCACCCTGTATATGGTCACACTCACAGGTTTTTAAAAGCAATAAAATATTTTATTAAGCTATATTCACGGCTATTTCATTTCATTATGAGTGGGATACTTTACAAATGAAATAAATCACTGCAATGAAAGCCTTATACTTTAATGATCTGAAAACATCACATCTTTTTAAATGGTCACTAGATACTTCACAGATTCCACCCATTACTTGTCACACTCTGGCTGGAAATTCTGAACCATTCCATTCACTTATTAGCTCAGCCAGGGAACTGTTTTTAAAAATTTATGAAAATGCTATGGTCAGATTCCTTCATTGCCTTTACATATCACTAGGTGGAGAAAATGCTTTTCAATTGGCGAGTGGTTATGAACACCTGACTTGTATTTTGAACCGTAACTAGAACACCGTGCCGATGACTCTAACTGTCTCGGCTCTCAGCACCTTCTTGATCACACTGCCTGCATTTGGCCAGTCTCGCAATGGAGCATTTTGTGATCCCACATTAACACGAAACGGTTATAGACCAGATGGCATTATTGGGTGGTCACACTAGGGGGAAAACGCACCGCAAGTTTTAATTTTCTGTAGGAAAACAAAAGTCATTTCAGCCTGCAATGTAGTCGCACATACATCATTTGAATCTTTAAGAATAGTTAGTAGTGACTCCCGGGCAAAAGGCCCCAAAAGTGTCTTGTACCTCAGAGAGTATGCAGTTATAATCTTTGCAGTCTGGGAAGAAAATATTACTAACTTTTATTTATACTTTATCTATCTATCTATCTATCTATCTATCTATCTATCTATCTATCTATTTATTTGTTAAAGGAGAATGAAATTTGGCTTTGTTGATATTTAACATGTACCCAAAGTCTACTGAGAGAAGATTATGTGTGTCATGGTTTGCATGGATTGTCAGTCATAAATATTCATTTGCTCTCAGCATATGCATACGTATTGCAATTGGCATTTCGATGAATATAAGCAAGCTTAAGAGACCTTAAGGATATATTATTTTATTTGGAAAAAAAATTGACTAAAAGTAATGGGAATAAGTCCATACAAAATACAAAACAAATGGATATTTCTTTTACTGAAAGTTTTTCTACTCTTAATATCAACTCTTCATGTGTTGATAAGTAAATCAGATTTGGCAAAATGTCTGCCTTCATCTCCCTCTGCTATGAAAGTATCAAGAGGACTATTAAAATACTGATATACATTCTTTATTCTTCAAAGTGGAACTTGACTGACGTAAGGGAAAATTGTGCTTTGAGATATCAGATAAGGATGGGAAAAAGTCAGCAAGACTAGCAAGAAATTTTAAACTTGTGCATCCAAAATGTACTCTCCTGATTTCTCCCATGACCTTATGTTATGGAATACTCAATTTAATGTTTAATGCTAAATGTTTAGAAGAAATACTTAAAAGATTTTACTAATAGCCAATGAACTAAAGGCACAATGAGAAACACTTGTTCTTGCTATGATAAAAACGGCTAAAAGGGTCTTTGAAAACCATGTTTTTTTTTTTTTTACAATACAGTAGTTCGATAGTAAACATTGATAGAAATGTAGAGAATAAGTATTAATAGAAAATGCACAATAAACATAATTTTAAACGTAAGAAACAAGTTTTATAACAAACTATGTAGTATAAAAAATTGGTCATACATAGTTAAATGAAAGCACAGATGCTTCTAATAGGCTTCAGCTTGTAGTATTTGCTAAATTTTGTTTCAATGATGGAATATGAACAATTATCTTCCCACTTGCTTACGAGCCATTAAAGGAAAGAAAAACGAATGAGTTGATATTCTCAATAATAAATGAGTAGCTTATGGTATTGTTCAGAAAAACTATTAAGTTAACCAAAGAAAGAATTCTATGCTTATTTTACAGAGACAACATTACAAAATTAGTAGATGAGCTATTTCAGCAAAGCAGTTAAAGCTAAAGTACACAAAATGCTACAGGCTGACACTGATATTCTAATTTTTTAAATAAAAAATTCTAAAATGTAGCAAATTTTTCACAATATTTGAGATGAAGTAGAGAATGACCGCAAAAACCACTTGCCATTCAGAGGTTCACTGGTTAGCTCACAGAAAAAAATTTGAACCTCATGGTGAGTTACTAATTTTTCTTTAACAAAGAGCAAATATTTCACATTTGCTGACATTTCTGTGATGTCAAGTCATTGTCACTACGTTAACATATATTTTAAAAACGCCTACATAATACGTATTTTCCCAGATAAGGATGGTGTTTAAACAGAGAGGAAAGTAACTGCTTTATAAAACAGCTCCTGTCATGTACAAAATATTCTGGGAGTATTTTCGAAATGTGTTTGTGTATTGTTGTGTGAATTTATTAGTGAAAATGTGTAACCCCATCATAACTCCCATAACAACATTAAAAAAATCATAGTTTTCTAACCAGCTATTAAGTTTTTCTACGTGCAAAGTTGCAGTAATTTCAAACATACATATTAAAACCAGATCTCAGAGGAAGGGGGTTGGGGAACTAGATTAAAGAAGGTGAAAATATTAGCCAAAGAACATATACACATAACCCATGGACACAGACAATAGTGTGGTGAAGGCTGGGGGTGAGGGGCTGGGAGATGGGTGGAATTTCATCTTTTTCTACCTTGATGGGCTATGGAATCAAGAATTGAAATAAACCGAAGTTTGAATGAGGATGCAACCCCTTATTTAACCCAAAATTTAAAAACAATCTGAAGTATATTCTATAACATTTTTGTTTCTCTAAAATTTATAAATGATAACTTTTATAGAGTAAACATAATGTGGTTTTTTTTGGTACTACTAAAAGTAAAATAAACTTAATATTAAAATAGACAATTAATACAGTATTACTTGTAAATGATTTATACTAGTGGTTTTCAACTGGGGTGATTTACTCCCCAATGTCTAGAGATACTTTTTGGCTGTCATAACTGGAGAAATACTGCTTATATACAGTTGGTTGAGGCCAGGGATACTGCTAAATATCCTATAATTCAGAAAACATGGGCTGTCCCCATGACAAAGAAGTATCTGGCCCAAATGTCAATAATGCAAAGGTTGAGAAACCCTGCATTACAGATACATAAGTATAAATATATGTAGTATACAGTGTGTATTTAAAAATACTTTGCTCATCTGTGTATTCAATTAAAAATGTTGTAAGAGCACTGTAAATTATGACTTCTGAGAAGTTGAATGATCAGCTGGGATGTTTTCTGGTTTCAAGCACAAAATATCTGGTATTTAAAAAAATTATTATAGTATTTTTATTTAAAATTCCCTTCATTTTTTACCACTGTGAGTATAAATCATGGGTTAACAGAAGGATTTCTGTAGGAGATCTTTACAGCTAGTTTTTATTGTTTTGCTAAAGTACTAAAATGTTTAAAAAAATAAAATGCTTTAAAAAAGTTAGATACATTTGCATATAGAATTCAAGAAATTTAATCTCACACCACAGGCACCAAAATCAATTTCATGTAACTTATTCAAATCTTAGCGCCCATGAGTTTTTAGGCAAAGAACTGAGTTTAGAAACACAGTTAAAGATTTTTGTTATCAGCCTTCTTGTCTCCATTTTAGTTGTCTTTAGAAGTACATTGTGAAGTTGGACACGATTTTTAGTACTTACATCACTTTTTTCAGTAAAAGAGTATTAAATCTTACCAAAAATTTGTAGGTTTGCCATTTCAGTTTTAAAGGCTAGTACAATTATTTTACAACTAGAGGCCCAGTGCATGAAATTCATGCATGGGGGGACAGGGGATGTCCCTCAGCTCAGCCTGCACCCTCTCCAATCTGGGACCCCTCAAGGGATGTCCGACTGCCCGTTTAGGCCCGATTCTACCGGGATTGGGCCTAAACGGGCAGTTGGACATCCTTCTCACAATCCAGGACTGCTGGCTCCAAGCTGCTCACCTGCCTGGCTCCATGATTACTCCTAACTGCTTTTGCCTGCCAGCCTGATCACCCACTAACCACTACCCTGTCAGCATAATGATGTCAAACTGCTCCCCTGCCAGCCTGTTTGCCCCAACTTCCCTTCTCTGCCAGCCTGGTCAACCCTAACTGCCCTCACCTGCAGGCTTGATCGCCTCCAACTGCCCTCCCCTGCTGGCCTGATGACTCACAACTACCCTCCGTTGTAGGCCTGGAACCTCCCACTGTTCTCCCCTGCTGGTCATCTTGTGGTGGCGATCTTGTGTCCACATGGGGGCAAGGATCTTTGACCACATGGGGGCAGCCCTTTTGTGTGTTAGAGTGATGGTCAATCTGCATATTACTCTTTTATTAGATAGGATAGAGGCCTGGTGCTTGGGTGGGGGCCAGCTGGTTTGCCCTGAAGGGTGTCCTGGATCAGGATGGGAGTTCCCTTGGGGTGTGGGATGGCCTGGGCAAGGAGCATGTGGTGGTTTGGAGGCCGGCCATGCCCTCTCAGTGACCCAAGCAGAGGCCCTGGGATCTGGGATTAATTTATGTTCTACAATTGAAATTTTGTAGCCTAGAGCAGAGCCAAGCCTTCTGCTCACTCCGTGGCAACAGCCATTTCTGTTTGAAACTTTGTAGCCCAGATTGGAGGCCTAGGTGCTAGGGCTGCAGAAGCTTGGCTTCCTTCATCACCTGGGCAACCATAGCTTCTGCTCTTTCTAGCTCCTTGGGTGCTGGCATTTCTGTTAGTATATATGTAACTTCTATAATTGAAACTTTGTAGCATTGAGTGGAGGTGTAGGCCAACAACAGCAGGTGGAAAGCTTGGCTTCCTCCATTGCCAGGGAAATACAAGCCTCCCTCCTGCTCTCAGTGGTGGCAGCCATCTTGGCTGGGGTTTATTTGCAAAATTTGCTCCTGATGGGTATGGCTATGGGGTGTGGCTTGATTGGAGGTATGATCAATTTGCATATTACTCTTTTATTAGATAGGATCTTTAGGGTAGGATTTTGGGATTAACAACTGTCCAGAGGTGCAAAAATCATCCTCCAACTCTAAATTGCTCTTATCTGATGTTGTTCAAACTTCCTTTTCTTCTGCAATGCCTAGAGTTTCAGATCAATCATGAGTCATGACTTTGGAATAGGGATTTAGGAAATGAGCTATAAAATTAAAAAGTCAATGGGGATTTGAATATGCAAGGGAGGGCAGTTGGGGGGTGATCAAGCCTGCTGGGGAGGCAGTTAGGGGGGACCAGGCCAGCAGAGGAGGGCAGTTGGGGGCAAACAGGCTGGCAGGGGAGCAGTTAGGTATCAATCAGGCTGGCAGGGGAGTGGTTAGGGGGTGATCAGACTGGCTGGCAGAAGTGGTTGGGGGCAATCAGGAAGGCAGGCAGGCAAGCAGTTGGGAGCCAGCAGTCCTGGATTGTGAGAGGGATGTCCAACTGCCTGTTTAGGCCCGATCCTACTGAAATTGGGTCTAAACAAGGCAGTTGGACATCCCTCCAGTGGTTCCAGAATGGAGAGGGTGCAGGCTGGGCTGAGGGATCCCAGGCCATCCCACACCCCAAGGGAACTCCCATCCTGATCCCTCCACCCCTTGTGCACAAATTTCATGCACCAGGTCTCTAGCGTTAATTATAATGTGATATTTTAATGTCAAAAATATGACAGAAAGACGAAAAGGATGGAAAGTGATTGCCTGTTTTTACTAATGGACCCCATGGTATTATTGACAGTGCTTGTGTTTTCTCAAGTAGCTTTCTCAGAATAGTTTCAAGAACTTCAAACATGCCTTTCATCCTCATGCTATCTCTGCGATATGTGAAGTATTTTCTATATCACCATATAACAGCTTGGGAGGCAGGCAGGTCTGAAAGGCAGGCGTCCAGAAATGCTTTCCATTTGACCAAGTGTTTGTTTCTAGTTCTGGACTTTGCTCATTTCCATTTGACCTACTCAAAGCTTGCTCTACTCAAGGGCACCGTTTTGGTTTTTATTTGTATAGCTTTCTATTTGCTATGGTAGAGTTTTAAGAAATGACTATACTTGCTTTTATTGAATTTTTGAGTTTGTTTAATGCCACGGGAGTTTAACTACTATAATTTACTTGTCATGTCACAATGACAAATAACATTTACATATTTAATTTTATTAACTTATTGTCTTTCTCTTTAGTCTTACTCAGAGACAAGGTGAAAGAATTTTACTAAAGATTCTGCATAATAACATCAGCATTAAAAATACCCCAGAAATAAATTTATGCCTACTGAGAAAACAAAATTTTCCTCAGGAATTATTATTGGCTATATGTAGCTCAGTCAAGTAAAGTGACTACACATAAGTACATATGTTTCACCTGTACCTACTACATACACACTCACAGTTGTATACCTCCACCTTCAAGGATATTGTTCCAATCTCTGATATACTTTAAAATATATAGACCTAAAAACATATACTTCTACTAGGTGCATAAGATTCGTACACATGGGGCGGGGGGTGTCCCTCAACCCGGACTGCACCTTCTCATAATCCGGGACCCCTAAGGGGATGTCTGATTGGCAGTTTAGGCCCCATCCCGCAGGGATCCCTGTAGCTGGACATCCGTCTCATAATCCGGGACCACTGGCTCCTAACCACTTGCTTGCCTGCCTGCCTGATTGTCCCTAACCACTCTGTCTGCCTACCTGATTGCCCCTAACTGCTTGCCTGCCTGCCTGATTGCCCCTAACCACTCTGTCTGCCTACCTGATTGCCCCTAACTGCTTGTCTGCCTGCCTGATCGCCCCTAACCACCTCTGCCTCGGCCCCCGCCATTGCAGCTTTGTCCAGAAGGTTGTTCGGCTGTCTGGTGTAATTAGCATATTATGTTTTTATTATTATAAATATTGCAATATAAAGATGAAAGAATAAAATCTAGGCATTTGGGACAATATGGATGGATCTCAAGAGTAAAATGCTAAGTGAAATAAGTCAGAGAAATACAAATATCATATGATCTCAGTTATATGTGAAATTTAAAAACAACAATAAAAACCAAAGTTCACAGAAACAGAGAACAGAGTGGTGGTTGCCAGAGGGTGGGTGAGCAGTGGGGAAAGGGGGCAAAGGCACAAAATTCCAGTGTTAGATACTTAAATCCTGGGATGTAAGGTACAGCCTGGTGACTGTAGTTAACATTTCTGTATTCCATATTTAAAAGTTTCCAGGAGAGTAGATTTTAAAAGTTCACATCACAAGAATATGGTGTATGGTGATGGATGTTAATTAGACTTCTTATGGTGACCATTTCACAATACATACAAACATCTGAAATTAATGTAACGTTATATGTCAATTATACCTCAATAATAAAAAGAAAAAAGACTGAAAGAGAATGTCTCTGAATTTATCAGGACTCCTTAGATTTTTTTAGAAAGCCAGTAAGTTACAATTTATAAAGCTATTGGAAAATTATCAGTTTTGAACCCGGGGTGTACTATTTTAAAAGCCATCGTATTTTTTTTTTAAACATACCCCAGATTCTAATAAATTAAGGTAGCTTCTCCTATGAATCACATTGGAACCTTGAAGGGCTTCCATGTCCAGTGAAGAGAAACCCCAAGACAGATTTCCTTTCCCTCCTTGATTCCCCCTTCAATAATAAAATTTCACCTTCTAGGAGCCCTAACTATGTATTGCAGGTCTGCAGTAATCCAACAGCACAAGAAAACCTAAAATCAATGTTTAATGAAAATTTGTTCTTTTTTTAAATCCTCACTGGTGGATATTTTCCCCATTGATTTTTAGAGAAAGTGGAAGGGAGAGGGAGGAAGGGAGGGAGGGAGGGAGTGAGAGAGGAGAGACAGACAGACATTGCATAAATGCTTCCCTCATTCGCCCCAACCAGGGCCAGGGATTGAATTGCAAGTGAGGTTCGTGCCCTTGACTAGGAATCAAACCAGACATCCTCCGGTCTGCAGGCCGGTGCTCTAATCACTGATCCAAACACACTGGGGCAAAATATGGTAATTTAAATGCACTTCAGAGCAAGTGCTTTTTTGTTTATTATATTTTCTTTATAACATGATATATTCTAAATAAAATATCCTGGGGCTTTCTTCCCCACCAAATGTAGATTTCTGATATCATATTGAGCAACCTGCTAGCTGATGTAGAAAGTGGGGAAGCACTATTAGCTAGGAAATACACAAAATGTCAAAAGAAAATGGAAAATATGCAAGTAAGGATCCCTCTAACTAAGGGGAGCATCCTTAAATGATCCATTTGGTGGTTCTTTGTTTTGTTCTAATAGCTCCTCAGGAAAGCTCCTCTTCACATTTTCAGAACCCAGAGTTGGAAACTCTAGAGGCAGTTGTCCTATTTGCTTGATGTTTGCTGGGCCCGCAGCCCTGTGGCCTGTGGTGATTGCTGGTGTTTCAGGCTTCTCTTATCTGTTGCTGGAACTGGACTGTCGTCAAGTCTACCGAAGAGCCCTTATTTCTGTAGCCAAAGAGGAGATGGGAGGGCAATAGTCCTGCAGGCGCACACCCGCCTCGGCGACCTTTTCTTCTTCAGGGACATGGACAGGACACTCATGGGGAAAGGTGTAAGGAGACAAACCGATGGCCACTTCCGAGGGGGCAAAATTTGATCCATTTGTGCTCTTATCTACATCCACTTCCAGCTTGACGGGTTTACCTCTGCTGGGTTTCAGAGGTGGGAAAAAGGAGGGGAGGAAACGCTTGGTGTGAGTGCTGGTGGCAATGAATGAGTGTCCGTGGATGGCTGTCAGGGAGACAGCCTTGATAACAGCCTCAGCTCCTGATTGGATGTCAGATACTATCAGACCCAGCACAGCAGATGCACACAGCACTCTGTCAGTCACAACCATCCAAAAAGAGTGTACCAACATGTGCTTCTTGTCCATTCATTCGCTCATGCATTCATGTGCAAATCATGTGTGAGTGCTACCACGTGCCGGGCACTGTTCTGAACACAAGGGTTATAGCGATGAACAAAACAGCCCCAAATCCTACCCTTTAGAAGCTCAGGTACGTCCGAATGGAACCTATACTCTCTACGTTCTTATGATGTGCTGAAAATGCCAGGCCACTTCCCAGAAGTCTGATAATACAAATGATTTTAATGAAAAAAATTAATATAGGAACATTTCTGCCTTAGTTTTAGGGGGGAAGGAGAGAATTTGAATTTAAATGTCAAATGTTTAATGAAATTAAACCACAAAGATCTATATAATTACATTCCATTGTATATGTATGCCACCAAAAAATATTACCATTGTAGTGCTGTGGAAGGTGGGACAAAATTCAAGGAAAATTTAGAATCCAGATTTTCTTAGAATTCTATATTGATTATAAAACATGAGAGGCCCAGTGCATGACATTTGTGCACTCGGTGGGTGGGTGGGGGAAGGGGGAAAGTCCCTCAGCCCGGTCTTCACCCTCTCTCAGGCTGGGAGCCCTCAGGGGATGCCCAACTGACAGCTTAGGCCTAAGCTGGCAGTCAGGCATCCTTAGCACTGCCATAGAGGCAGGAAAGGCTCCCACCACCACCCACCACCTACCACCCACCACCGTTGCTCTCGCCAGCCATGAGCCTGGCTTCTGGCTGAGCAGCGCTCCTGCTGTGAGAGTGCAATGACCACCAAGGGGTAGCTCCTGTGTTGAGTGTCTGCCCCTGGTGGTGCGTGTCATAAGGACAGGTTGTTCCGCTGTTCGGTTGATTTGCATATTAGTCTTTTATTATACAGGATTAAACAGTCTTAGAAACCATGCATAGTTTTGACGTATTCTGTTTCATGACCCATAAACAAGAGCACAAGCTCATAGGGTAAATCGGTCTATTTTTCTGTCCACTTCTACAAAAGACCATGGTCCCCCAGAGGAGCTGCTCACCTCCGTTTATTGCCACCAGGTCGCTGATGTGGCTCCCCCGGGGTAGCAGCTGCCTCTGTGCTGGCCCCTCTCCTCCATCCAGGCTGTCTCCTCAGAAAGGTGAACTCGATGCCTTTCCTCATGGCATGCCCTCGGGGCTCCCATCTTCTCTGCACACTGTGTCAAAGTGGACCTCCCCCCACCACTCTCCTCCAATGGATTCCTGCTCCAGAGGGTCCCACCAGGCCTGCCCTCCTCTCCTTCCGGGCTTCTGGACGCCAAACCCCTTCTCTAGTGGCTGCTGCTCCCTTCCAACTCCAGGAGTAGAATCGTCCGCTCATATGATAATTGCATTTTTGACTTCATAAGGATCTGCTGAACTGTTTTTCACAGAGGCTGCACCATCTCACATTCCCACCAGCAATGCAGGAGGGTCCCAGTTTGTCTACATTTTAGTCAACATCTGTCACTTTCTGTTTCTCAAATTATAGCCCTCCTAGCACGTGTGCAGTGGTAGCGCATTGTGGTTTTGAGTGGCATTTCCCTGGTGGCTAGTGACAGGGCACATCTTTTCATGTACGTGTTGCCATTCGTTTATCTTCTTTAGAGAAATGTGTATTGATTTGCAACTGCTTTCTTCCTCTCTGTGGGTTGTCTTTTGACTCTCTCAATAACACACAACATTTTAATTCTGATTAAGCCCAATTTACCTGGCTCTTCTTTTGTTGGTGTCATATCTGAGAATCCATCGCCAAATTCAAGATCATGGACATTTACACCTATGTCTTCTAATATTGTTATAGGTTCAGCTCTTAAATGTAGGTCTGCAATTCATTTTAGTTCATTTTTGCATAAAGCGAGAGGTAGGGGCCCAACTTGATTCCCTTGCACATGGATACCCCCTAGTCCTGTCATCATTTGTTGAAGAGATTACTCTTTCCCTCATTCAATTTGGAAAGCTTCTAGTTGAAGGCATTTTACTCGCTAATTATATACTGCTGTTTTTTTTTTTTAAGTTGTTCATACATATGTGTCTTCCCTGTATAAGTTGACAGGACCCCGTTCAAGGAAGGACCCTTACTTCTTTTATGTTTCTTGTGGTTATTTTTTTGGTAAGGGCTAAAATGGTTTCCAAAATGGGGGAAAAAAAGGAACTGAAGCAAACTCAAGCTTTGACCCAGGAAAATCAGTATAATTTATTTAAAAGATAAGGTATAAGTTTTTAAAATATAAAATGAATAAAAAAGTCTCTGCTCTCAAGATGCTTACAACCTACTGTATAAGAATGTTCACAGCAGCTGAACAATAGCTAAAGGGTAAACAGTATTTCACAATAAATATATTTTCACAATAGCTGAAAAGTGTTAGTAATCCAAATGTTCATGAATGGCTAAATGGATAAATAAAATGTGTATAAGCATACAATGGGGTATATTATTCAGCCTAACAAGAAATGAAATACTGATACATGCTCCAATCTGGATGAAACTCTAAATTATTATGCTAAATGAAAAAAAGCAGACACAAAGGTCACATGTTATAAAATTCCATTTATATGAAATATCCAGAAAAGGCAAATCCAAAGAGACAGAAAGATTAGTGATCTGTAGGCGCTGAAAGTTAGGGAAATAAATGGGGAGTGACCACATAATGGGGAAGGGGTTTCCCTATGAGGGGATTAAAATCTTTTGGAACTAGATGATAATGATGGTTGCACAACATTGTGAATCTACTGAATGCTCCTGAATTGTACATTTAATATGGCAAATTTTATGTTTTGTTTAGTTTATCACAAAAAATAAAATTAAATGGCTGCTTTGGTTCTGAGAGTGGGGTGTCAATGAAGGCTTTTTTGACCAAGGTGGGCTTCTGATCACAAAGAAGATGTAAATTTTGAATTTTCAGCAAAGAAAGATAAGGTTGACCCTGATAAAGACGGAAATGTGAGCAGAATAACTGTGGAACAAGTGGAGTTCATGTGAAAAAGCGAAGGAAAGTCTCTCATTCTACAATTCTGATCTAAGCAAGGTTTGTTTTAAATCACTAAGTATATTTTCATCAGAAACCAAATCCTCCTACATTGTTAAATATAACTTTCAATAAGTGAGCCCATAAAATAGGAGGGTTATCTCTTTCGACTTTATAATAAGACAGTATTGCCTTATCACCCTTGAGGAAAAAAAAAAGCATATATATCCCTTGTGATCACTCACAGTTCATCAATTTTTATAGCATTTGTTTTACAAATACTGTGTTCCTGTGGAGGAAAGAGGTGGGGACACACACAGCATATTTATTTTTTTCTCCATCCAGAGCAAATCCATACATCATTGCATTAGGAGCTCATTTGTCTTTGATTTATTATTGCAGGGAAGTGCGACTGACAATGTGCAGCGTTTGAAACAGGG
Organism: Antrozous pallidus; assembly: GCA_027563665.1. Classification (NCBI taxonomy): domain Eukaryota; kingdom Metazoa; phylum Chordata; class Mammalia; order Chiroptera; family Vespertilionidae; genus Antrozous; species Antrozous pallidus. Next base: position 82,376,785 of record CM050519.1, read on the forward strand.
ATTGTTGATTGTTTGCATGGAGATCAATAGCCCTGAAAGGTACGACCGGCCCTGCAGCCCGGCAGCCAAAGCCCAGATGTCAGCAAGACAGGCCGGGGGCTGAGCGATGAAAGGCAACCCCACATAAGAAGGTGTTAGCTGACTGGTTTTAAACTTAACGGCGAAGATTTGGGTGGACGCGCCCTGAAGGGTACACCTGTGTGCAATGCGGTGAAGGGACTATCTTTGGAGTCTTCAGTTCCTGGTCACTTTAAACTCACTGGGGCTTCTCTGCCCCGAACGAAGGTCATCACCTTTCACAAGTGCTCCCCACAAACTAAACAAAAAGCTATTGTGTCACCACCTTCATCTCCCGTGGGGGATGTTAGACACCACAGACCTGGATGATTGCTGCTGGCAGCACACCCAAATAGAGACAGGGAGGCTGGGAAGAGACCTAAACATCTGGTTGACCACCAGAATCCTCACTCAGAGACCCAGGTACTCACTCGGCAAAAGGACTTCCAAAGGCCTTCCATTTCTTGATGTCAAGGGAAGCACTGCCAAGTAGAAGTTATACTTAGCTATTTTCTAAGACAGTGGTCGGCAAACTCATTAGTTAACAGAGCCAAATATCAATAGTGCAACGATTGAAATTTCTTTTGAGAGCCAAATTTTTTAAACTTAAACTCCTTCTAACACCACTTCTTCAAAATAGACTCGCCCAGGCCGTGGTATTTTGTGGAAGAGCCACCCTCAAGGGGCCAAAGAGCCACATGTGGCTGCGGTTTGCTGGCCACTGTTCTTAGAGATTGAAATCCTGATATCAAAGAAGGCCTTTGTGTTGTTATCATCAACTGATATTTGCTTGGAAACTTTTGGCATGCAAGATACTGTGCGACAGAATATATCCCAGAGAGGTTTTTATCCTCAAAAACATATATTTATATTAAATCTCTTGATTATCTACCTTTTCAATCATAAATAAGACAAGGGAAAAAGTGGTTAGTGTGCATTATCCTATATTGGATCTTGAGCTATCATGCTGTGTTTGAGAGGAACATTACAGTTCGCACTAGTATTTTGTTGAATATACTGATGATGTTTTATGTAGGTTAGACACATCTTTTAAAAGGCAAGTGAGATCTTCTTTTTTGTCTGTTCCCGTGAGCCCTGGCCATTCAATCTCTCCTTCACCAGAAGTTTCCAAATTTTACTTGCGAAAATTTCGAAACTATCTCTGAGCACCTCATTTGGGGATTCCAGAACTCTTGCTTCTCACTGGTTTCCCTGTTGCTTCTGTGGTTTGTTCTCCCATGACACTGCCCTTCCACACCAGTCTGCGTTTTAGGTACTAGAACATTCTGTGAGTCTTCCTTCTCTGTTATGAGAAGAAGCTTAGGATGTGGAATCAAAGAAACCTGGCCGAAATCATAGTTCTGTCAGTTACCAGTTCTGTGACCTTCTGCAGCCTTCTTATATATTTGTGCCTCAATTTCTTCACTTGCAAATGGGAAGGGTAACACTATAGGTTTGTGCAAGGATAATGTGAAAGCCCTGGCAGGTGTTGCTAAGTGGTTAGAGCATCAGCTTGTCCACCAAAGGGTCGCGGGTTCAATTTCTGGGTTGCAGGTTTGATCCCTGGACCCAGTAGGGGGTGCATGCGACGGGCAACCAATTGCTATGTCTCTCTTACATTGATGTTTCTCTCTCTCTCTCAAAAAAAAATTAATGGAAAACATATCCTCAGATGAGGATCTGGGGGAAAAAAGTAGATAATGTGAAAGACTACATATAAACCACTCATTACAGAGCAGCACATCTAAGTAGGAACTCAAACTTGTTCCCCTGGTCCATCAAACTGGTTCTGTCGCCCCAGTCCCTCAGTTGGTGCTAAATACTTTGGGCGGCATTTCTGTGCCATAAGGCAGCTATACTTTCTTTAAAGAATAGTGAATGTTCATTCTATGTAATAAAAGGCTAATATGCAAATCGACTGAACAGCATAACGATTGGTTGCTATGACACACACTGACCACCAGGGAGAAGGCATTCAACGCAGGAGCTGCCCACAGGGGGAGCACCACTCAGCCAGAAGCTGGGCTTGTGGCTAGTGAGTGCAGTGGCGGTGGTGGGAGCCTCTTCCACCTCTGCCACAGTCGGACATCCCCAAAGACTCCCGGACTGCGAGAGGGCACAGGCCGGGCTGAGGGACCCCCTCCTCCTGAGTGCATGATTTTCATGCACCAGGCCTCTAGTTTAAAACAACACAACAATCTGTTAGCCTATGTCTATTTTGATTATTCCCTTGCTATTTTTCTGCAATGCAACCAGAATTAAAAATTTAGAAGAAAATTGATCACCAATGATATTCATCAAATATGGTAAAAAGTGCACATAAGACTAACTTTAACTCAATGTTCTAAACCAACTATCAACATTAATTGGTATATAAATATTTCTTCGTATACATTTTTGCTTAAGAAACTTTAAAAAGAATTACTTAGTTGGCTAACCCCTTTGGAATGTCAATTTCTAATAAACAATGAGTACCCCATTTTATTGGCCTGCTAGGAGTACATATATGTGAAAGTAGAGCATTGTAATTTGAAAAAATTATTTTAGCCTTAAAGTCTTTAAAACTGGCTTCAACTGTTCCTACTTTATATTGCTTTTAATTTTTCAGTGGTTAATACATTTCAGTAATAACGTGGAGAGTTTTAAATTACACAGTAAAACAGAAGCAAATCAAGAGATTTCCTAAAAATGTGAAGAATGTCTGAAACCTACCCTAATAAAAAAGAAAATGTGCCGAGAATATGTTTAAGAAGCTGTTTCTTTTTGCATTTATTTTATCCCGAATTGCCACGATTAACTGATGTGATTTTTGGAATGACCATAGGCTTTCAGGGCACATAAACCATCTGACACAAAAACAGCTTTTTAAAAAACAAAAACATTTGGGATCCTTTGATTATAAGAAGTCAGTATTTCACATAAACTGTTGCCATTTAGTATCTGATGGTTTCAGAGTGCGGTGGTCAACAGGGCTGCTCACCAGGTCTCCTGTTACTGAAGACAGCTGTGCCCATATGGCTTGCTGTGGCTAATAGACCATTGCTAAGCAGACGTTTTTAAGGGCTAGTGAGCAATACACCTGTCCCACTACTATGGAGATAAAGTAGGAAAAACGATGCCTGCTTATGACATATGTGTATCTGGGGTGAGAGAACTATGGAGACAGGAAAGGTGAGAGAGCCTGAAAAAAGAGTGGTCAAGAAAGCGTATGGAGACATGCGGTGACAGGCATGAGTGTTTAAATGGTACGCCGAAAGCAATGGAGAAACTTCCGAAGGTTTGTGAGCAGAGTAATAAAGTGGCCAGAACTGGGCTCCAGTAGGTCCTGGAGAAGTTTTGAGATTCATTCTAGAAAATGTCCAACCCAAAGGTTCTTGGCATGAAGGGTGATTCCAATGACAGCTCAGAAAGGAAAGAGGAGAAGCAGGTCTCCAAAAGACACCAATCTGCTGGCACCTTACGACTGGACTTCCTAGCTTCAAGTACTGTGAGAAATCACTGTTGTTCAAACAAATAATAATTACAACATAGTAATTTAAAAAAATCAAGTAACAGAAACAAAAAGGTTACTTAGATCCAAGTAAACATTAAAAGAATGTCTCATTTACTCTTCTAAGGCTGCTGAAATTCTTTGGGGAAATAAATAAAAATTAAGTTCGTTTTGTTCTATAAAGCAACCATAAAGTTCTTGTAAACAGTGAATCTTCTATAAACGTGAGTATCTATTGGTTTTGGAGACATCAGCAGATGGAATCTATTTTCTAGAGCTTCTCACAGCCTGTGAACAGATTTTACTCCTGTGGGCCAGAGAGCTTATCCTTCAAGTAAAGGACCCCAAACTCTCATTCATTGTTTGGCTTCTTGGCTGCTGTTGGAGGAATGTAAAATTCTTTGCAAAGTGAGAACAAATGGTGCAGACTCATCTGTTTACGAAGGGCTTGAGAGCCTAAGAAGTATCTGAGCGCTACAAACATCAGCGACATTAATTTCAGGAAAATATCTGTGATTGTTTATGGGCATGGCAGACTTAGACAGGTTTTGACAAGTGTATTCATGTCCAGTGGGACTTGGACATGGGGTGGGGAGCTTTAAGTGGTCGTCAAAGGAGAATTCTATTCTGGGAAGGTCCTGATTTGTTTTTCCTGCACTGCCCACTTCCTTCCTCAAGGAGCTACTTCCTCTTAAACAATATTTCCTCGCTCCCCAATATTATCACAGGACAGCATGTTCACCAAGGACGAGATATGGCAGTATCCACGGAGCCAAGTGCTTACAGATTTTCTCTCTTCTCACTATCTCTATTGTAGCTGCTCCTCCCAGGGCCAAAGGTCAAGTAATCCATCCCATACTATTATTATACTTTCAGAAAATTAAGCACCAAAGACAAAGCTAAAGAAATAAAGTTGGAAACTTCCTCAGGAATTTTCTAGGTAATTGTGGAAGATGGGCTCTTGGAGTAGAGACCCCATCATTCTTTGCTTTGCTAGGTTTTCAGTAAGTTTTCCTGTCTATATCAGGAAATGGAAGACCAATTTGAAGAATTCCTCAAGAGCCTAGACACTTAACCTCCACTAACTAAAGTCTGTTGCATGGGGCAGAAATGTCTGTTTCTTCTATACCTCTGTGTGATTTTAAATAGAAAGCTGATATTCTTATGCAAAGGTGGGAGTTCTGTCGTTTAGAAAATCCTATTTCTTTTTGAAAGTGGCTCTTGACAGAGAGCAAGTTCCCCTGGATTGCTGAAGGAGCCCAGGACGCCCTCCAAGGTTTCACTCTCTAGGCACTCCAACCAACTAATCATCACCTTTACATTTGAAGATTTCCCAAACAAGGTAAGTCAAGAGTTTAGGAAGGAATGTGAACCACCAGGCTGGCACCTATAACCAAAGAGGGCAAACATCCCATTCACCCTCTTCCCCCTGAAAAAGGAGTTTCTGACCTCACCTCTGGTGAGAAGGAAGCTAAGAAGAACTCCAAACTGAATGTACAACATGTACAAGGGGAAGTGACTGTACCCAAGAGCTTATTTTTGGCAAAAAATAACAAATACAGTAGTGATTTTATTTTTTTCCATAGTTGAGAATTATTTTTTAAAAAATTGATTAATCAAGTAACCCTCTTGGTTGATGTTATTTTTTATTTATATTTGAGTTTTCTCTCAAGAATTAGAGGTGCTTTCACACATTTTTTCACATTCTAGTAGAGATAGAGGAATCAGTGCTGCTCACATAACTGTGAATAGCACAAACGCTCATATAGAACTTTATAACTTACAGTGGTCTGCCCTTTCATTTCATTTAATGCTAATAAATGCTGCTGGACTGGACACACTTGACTTAGGGAACAGCTTCCCTTTCCCACAGTTGATCTACATGGTCAGATTGAATGGTCAAGCTTCAGTTCTGGAAATGGGAATTTCTCTTTCCAGACCGCCAGTTTGTCCTTCAGGGGAGATGCTTAATGGCATCTCTTGGGAGTCACAAATACATGGCAACTGTAGATCTTAGATTTTCGAGGATGGTCCCTCTCTATAATCTCTATTGTCAAACCATGTGACCAGTTTCATTGCAGAAAACACTTTCTCTATGGAGGCTACTCTTGTCACAAATATAACTTTGAGTTCCCCTGACTCTTTGTGGTTTTGATAACCTTAGAAAGTGCTTGGATTTTGATCTGAGGGTAGCTTTTGTTCTATATTAGTAGATCGTCCTGGGTATAGACTTAATTCGTTCTGAGCTTTCCTCAAGTGGTTCAAACCAAAGTCTTTGGGTACCCATGAACTATGACTGGGAGGCAGTAATCTCCATGAACAACTGTAGCAAAAAAATGGACACAAATGAGAAATAGTTCATTAATACTCTGTGTAGAGTAATGGGGAATGGGGATGGGACTGACTCCTGAGCTTCACCTGAATTCTCTGTTTACTACAATAATAATATTAATAAAAATACATCCTCTTACATATAGTCTTACATGTAGTTCCACATATAGTCTTACATGGTGATTAGTCAACAGGACCTGGACCATCATATCATTATTGCTGCTTCTCTCCTATTCGGATACCAGGAGGCCACATCTTCTCTTATGCCCTTCTCCCCTTTTCTTTAAGCACAAATCTATACCATCTCAGAGATCATGTGGCAGAACCTTATAGGCCTGAAAAGCTTTGAACAGACATCTTAGTGGATTTCCTAGATGGTAAAGTTAAGGCTTGGAGAAGTTTGCAATTTGCCCGATATCACACAGTAATGGCAGAGCAGCATGCACAATTATTCTCTCGAATACCTATGTACATCTATGTTTGTGAAAAACAACAAACAAACAAACCTGTAGATACAGGCTCTATGATCATACTGAGTTTCCCAACATCAATACACACTCTCAGGGGATCCACCTATGTGTTGTAAGACATGACAAAAATTAAAGTTTTTGGAATATTTTATATCATTTAATCGTAACTATAGACAATTTATTATGACATAAGCAATTGTTTTGCTTCTCATCTCACTTTTAGGTATCACACATAAATGTATAAATTATAAAAAAAGAAACTGTTTTACACAACTGGTTTGATGGCTTTCATATTTCATTAAATAAACTTTGGCCTGAATATTTCAATTCAGCATTTATGTAGCTGGTGTTTAGGCTGAACTTAGTCTTAAGTGTGACAAAGTACTTCACCAAATGTCTCAACCCTGTTTCCTTTCCTTCCATTTTTTTTTCATTAGTAATTGGGATAACTGTAAATGATAAAATATTATGTTTACAGGGTAGGTACTCTGTAAGTTCCAAATCTATATAAAAACATGAGTAATTATTATTTTTGTAACCAAACTGAAGTGGCCAAGTACCTTTCTTTACTAAGTTCTTCGTCTATTATTATTAGAGCTCCCCTCCCCCCTTTTAGTTTGTATATTTAGCAAGAGAGGGCTCTGAAATATATTTTATGTCTTCTATTATGACTCACTATGCCTTTTTAGGAGTTTCCTCTTTATATAAACAGGAAATACACAATTATCTGAGAAATCTAGATAAAATCAAAAAGAGAAAAAAATCTGCAAATTACATAATTAATAAAGGATTTGTATCTAGAATATATAACAATGCAAGACTTGGCAATAAAAAGAAATCACCCAATTAAAAATGGGCAAAAGACCTGGATAGACATTTCTTCAGGGAAGACATACACATGGCCAATAGGGATGATAAGATGCTCATTATCACTAGCCATGAATATAGAATGGGAAATGCAAATCAAAACCACAGAAAGATGCCATCTCATACCTGCTAGGACAGCTATAAACAAAAAGTCAGACAGCAACAATTGTTGGTGAGGATGTGGAGGAATTGGGACTCATATTCTGCTGGTGATAAAGTAAAATGGTACAACTGCTTTGGAAAATAGCCTGGTAGTTCTTCAGAAGGTTAAATATAGAGTTATCATATGACTCAGCAATTCCACTCCTAGGAATATACCCAAGAGAAATGAAAGTATATGTACACTCAACAACTTACTTATGAATGTTCGTAGCAGCATTGTTGATAATAGTAAAAACAACCCAAACTGATCCATCAACTAGTAAATAAATGAAATGTGGAATATATATATATATATAATGGAATATTATTTGGCAATAAAAATAAGATGTTAACACATGCTACAAAATTATGAGACTTGAAAATATGACACTAAGGGGGAGGAACTAAGATGGTGGCATAGGTAAATACCTATCTTGCTGCCCCACACAACAATTTCAAAACTACAACTTAATGACAGAACAAACATCATCCAGAATAACTGGAAAGCTGGCTGAGTGGAAATTCCACAAATAAAAGTAAAGATAGGACACTGTGACTCAGAGGAGTGGTGGAGGGCCGAGTTGCGGATACATGCAGAGTCAGAGGTTTGGGGCCGTGGGTGCGAGTGGATAGGGTGGGTGGCTGGATACCCAGCTGGTTTTCTCAAATGGGGAGGGAGACAAAGGTCAGTCCCACTGCACTGATTCCCCAGTTCCGGGTGAGGTCTGGGGAACCCACACTCATACAGGATGAAATTGAACAGTAAGGAGGAAGCACGATGAAACTCGGGCACTGTAGAGGTCTGTGAACTTGCAGAGAGGGCGCATAAACTTGGGAACTGGAGAAGTGAGCGAACATGCAGAGAGGACTTGTGACTTGCTCTCTTGTTTGGGAGGAAAAAAAAAGAAGGGAAACCACCAGACTGCATTGTTTTACAACCCTGGGTGAGACTTTGGATGTGCAGACTCATTTTGGGAAGAGGCTGAATTGTCTGGCAGTGGGTAGAGCTTGGCAGCAGCTTTCTCTCAGAGGTGCGTGCAGCCATTACCACCAGGCAGGCACAGAGACCCAGGTGCCGCACAGGGCAGAGCTGACGGGAAATCAAGTCTGCTGCTCAGTCTGGAGACTCCACCCATCCAACCTGAGCACAGCTCATCCTCACAGCCAATTGGCCTGGAGGTCAAACCCTCCTAGTGCTAACAACAACAATCTAGGCTTACCTTCAACAAGACTGTGCAACCCATAAAGGGCTGCACCAAGAGTATCCACCTCAGGTAACTGGGGAGGCTGAGCCACTGTTCCTTAGAGGACATCTACCACACAAAGCTAATCAACCAACTCAGGGAAGCAACCACAATGCAGAGATGTGGAAAGAAATCAGATGTGAAGGAAATGGAGGGGAAAAAAACAACTGGTCATAGAGTTCAAAACCATGGTTATAAGGTTTTTCAAGAGGCTCCTAAAAAAGGCCAATGAACTTAATGAGAACTTCGATGATATGAATGAGACCTTCGGGGATATCAACAAGACCTTCAAGGATATGAAAAAGGACCAACTAGAAATTAAGCATACACTGACTGAAATAAAAAATATTATACAAAGACCTTAAAGCAGTCTAGAGAACCACAAGAATCAAGTCAAAGATTTGAAATATAAAGAAGCAAAATCCACTCAGCTGGAAAAGCAAGAAGCAAAAAGAATCCAAAAAATTGAAGACAGTGTAAGGGACAACCTCAAGCATATCAACATTTGAATTATAGGGGTGCCAGAAAAAGAGAGAGAGCAAGATAATGAAAACCTACTTGAAGAAATAGTGACCGAAAACTTTCCCCCACCTGGTGAAAGAAACTGACTTAAAAGCCCAAGAAGTGCACAGAACCCCAATATATAGGAATCCAAAGAGGACCACACCAAGACACATCATAATTAAAATGCCAAGAGCAAAAGACAAAGAGAGAATATTAAAAGCAGCAAGAGAAAAACAGTTAGTTACCTATAAGGGAGCACCCATATGATTGTCAGTGGATTTTTCAACAGATGCTATGCAGACCAGACGGGAGTGGCAAGAAATATTCAAAGTGATGAACAGCAAGAATCTACAACCAAGATTACTCTACACAGCAAAGCTATCATTCAGAATTGAAGGTTAGATAAAGTGCTTCACAGATAAGAAAAAGGTAAAGGAGTTCATCACCACCAAACCAATATTATATGAAATGCTGAAAGGTATTCTTTAAAAAGAGGGAGAAGAAAAAGGTAAAAATAAAAAATTATGAACAACAAATACACATCTATCAACAAATGAATCTAAAAATCAAGTGAATTACAAGTCTGATGAATAGGATAAACTGGTGAATATAACAGAATCATGGGCATAGAGAGGGAATGGACTGACAAATCTTGGGGAGAAAAGGGGTGTGGGAGGTGCAGCAAGAGAATGGACAAAAATCATACACCTATGGAAGAGGACAGTGTGGGGGGAGGTAAGGCAGAGGGTGGGATGGGTACTGGGTAAAGGGAAGTTATAGGGGGAAAAGGGAACATCGTAATTAATAAATTGAAAAATAAAGATAAAAAATTACAAAAAAGATTAAAATATTTAAAAAATATGACACTAAGGGAAAGAAGTCAGTCATAAAGGACCACATGTTTTTAATTCCATTTATATAAAATATTCAAAATAGGGAAATCCTTAGAGATAGAAAGTAGATCAATAATTAGTGGTTGCCTAGGATTGTGACAAGGGGTGGAGAGAAGAGGAGAAGGGGACTTAGGGGATAATGGAAAGTGACTGCTAATGGGCAGAGAGTTTTCTGAGATTATGAAATGTTCTATAATTGTGAAACTCTGTGAATATAGTAAAATGATTGAATTATATACTTTATATGGGCGAATTAAATAGTATATGAATTATGTTGAGACAGAGAGAGAGAGAGAGAGAGAGAGAGAGAGAGAGAGGGAATTATTTTTCCTGGATTCTAAATATTACATAAAATTTCCTCAAGTGAAAGCAAAATGCTAAGAAACTCTCTACCTCCAAACTAATGAAGAGAACCTGGCCCCTAAAAATCTAATGATAAATTCTGAAAGTTTTTATTTCCCTCAAATTGGTGACCTGCAGTTTTGGGGGAACATTTACATCTTGAAGCAGATGGATTAGCAAAATGAATTTGGCCCCAAGTGGATCAAAGAACCTAAAGGCCAAAAGCTTTGATGTTGTCAAACAACTAACCAAATAACATGTTGGATAAAAAGAAAACAGACGTACAGACACCACTGACGGGGCTTTGATCTCCTCTGTGGCGGCTGCCTGCTCATAAAGGACACTGGGAACTTTGTTGCTCTTCCTAATGAGCCTTCCCTGCTTTATTAGGTTCACTGATTTCATGCACACCAAACAGGCGGGAAACAGCACTGCTTTCTAAGAAAGGACTTTGATGTTTGACTCATACTAGCTAATAAACCATTCCCTGCACTCTCAGCCAGTAAATAGTGATTATAGGATATCTTCAAAAAATGCTATATTCCGTCTCTGCTGGTGTGAAACGGTGGCAGCCAGGAGTCAAGAACACCTTGGAAGTCCTAACCAGATTCATGCAACCATTTGCTTTGGAGTGAGTGAGTGAGTGTGTGTGTGTGTGTGTGTGTGTGTGTGTGTGTGTGTGTGTGTGTGTCTGTGTGTGTGTGTGTGCTGATAATTCATAAAGACAGATTAGGTTGCAATGCATCTAGGAGAGGTAAGTTCAGTCCGTTCAGGGCTTGACAGTTGGGGAATTGAGGGGACATAGGCTGCCTAAATGAAAGTGGCCTCAATCCTCAGAGAGACAGCATTTTTAGGGTAACTTTGTGAAGCAATACCACGCCAAAGAGTTTTGGGCGTTTGCCACTTTGCCTGCGGTGTGGAGAAGGGAATGGTGGGTCACTGTGTCACAAACACACATGTATCACCAAAGAGCACTAGCCTTGGAATCAGAGGAATTTGGAGTCAAAGGAATTTGGTCAGGATCCCAGATTCACCACTGACTACTATGTGTTTTTAAAATTATGTTTTTATTGATTTTAGAGAGAGAAAGGGAGAGGGAAAGAGAGAGATAGAAACATTATTGAGAGAAACATTGATAGGGTGCCTCCTGCATGCCCCTCCTGGGGACAAGCCTGTATCCCAGGCACGTGTCCTGACTGGGAATTGAACCGTGACCTCCTGATTCATGGGATGATTGCTCAATCACTGATCTTCACTGGTCACGTGACTACTGTATATTTCGGGCGAATTACTTAACCTACCTCTTCTGTGACTTCCTTTGTTTCATGAAATGATCTCTAGAGTTTCTATTTCTATATGTTTTAAGTTTTAAAAAAGATTCAGATCTGTTGTTATTTCCCAATTTACAAAAGGAATATATGTTACTTACAGAAAACACAGCTAAGCAAAGAGTTGGAAAATTCTTTTACTTTGATTAGTCCTTGATTTTTCATAATCTCATACACAAAGTCAAAGGTTGTTAGAGCAGAGAGATAGAGCAGCAGTTATATGGTCCAACCCTCTTATTAACCAGATGAGGAGACTGAGCTATGACTTGTCCAAGTTTACACAGCATACATTTCTGAGCACAACACTGTGCTCAAGTAGTTTAAAATATTGTGTCCTCTGTTTGCAAATGGCATATTTTGATCTTTTCCTTTGAAAGATTCCGATGAAAGTATAAACTTCAAACAATATTTTCCCTATGTAGATGGACGTGGCTATCTTTTCTTTACAAAGGGAATCTGTAGCTATTTTAAAAAATATATTGTATTGATTTTTTTACAGAGAGGAGGGGAGAGGGATAGAGAGTCAGAAACATTGATGAGAGAGAAACATCAATCAGCTGCCTCCTCCACACCCCTTACTGGGGATGTGCCCGCAACCAAGGTACATGCCCTTGACCGGAATCGAACCTGGGACCTTTCAGTCCACAGGCCGACGCTCTATCCACTGAGCCAAACCGATTTCGGTTGTAGATATTTTTTATAGGTTGCTGGGGTCAGCTGTTGTTGTCTCCAGAAAACACAAATAACCCAAGGATCCCTGGAACATCCAACTTAGGCCCTGGAGTTCAGTTTTGTTCACTCCAAGACTGTCCCCATGGCCCTTCTTTGGTTCCTAGTTCTTTGGTCAAGGTAGTGGCAGCTGTCCTCCAATGAAAGAGGTGGCCCCATTTCACCTGGCCATTGGCGTCTGCAGCAGACACAGGATGAGGTCAGTGACAAATCAATTCATGAGAGGAAGCAGCCAAGCTTCTTGGGAGAAGGAATACAGACAGTCTTAGACCTATGAATGCTGAAGTTGGTCAGGGATGATGTGTGGGGACAGTTTAGGATTTTCTTCCTCCAGTCAGTCACACACACAAAGTAAGCAGGGAGTCATTCTTTGCCATTCCAACCTCATGATTCAACCGAAGTCTCAGAGTGTGAAGAGAATTGTGGCTGAAAGGTTGCCTGCCATTACCCACATTAATTTCAGGTGTCATTAATGTTGCCTTGGCAGTTGTAGAAATATCATATTGCATTAGTCAGAGTTTTTAGAAGTAGCTATTTATCTTCCTATGCTGTCTCTTTCTGATAGGTGGAACTTTTTTTTAATGTATAGGAAATAATTTTCCACTTGTTGGTCTGTTTGTTTGTTTTCTCTGAAGGAGCAACACTATTTGTGGAAGAAACAGTGGCATAATAAATAAAATTAAGTATTAAAAATATAGTACTTAATCACACTTTTGACCACTGATAAATAGACATTTCACAACTCTGGCTTTTATATTTGCTTACAATGGTTGATAATCCTCATTTCAGACACTCATATTGTTATCTGAGAGAAATTTCAACACATTCTTAGTACATTTTCTTTTTTCCTAACAGTTAATTTTTTTTCTGAAAAAAAAAAACCAAGATATTTTAAACCTGGTATTATTTTTAAAATACTTTATTTGAATCACGGAGTATATTCATAAAAGAGAATTTGCATAGGATAAAAATTTACTTCATAGAAAATTCAAATATAAGTCCTATTATCTCTCAATCAGCTATGTAGCTCATCTACCACACTGCTTCAGTTTCAATAAAATATTTCAGCACTTGAATGAAAAGAAAATTATTTAACCTGTCATCTGGATATTTCGTCAATGCAATGTTTTGATACTTGGATATGCCTGAATTGTTCATTTTCATCCAGCTGTTTGGTATTAAATAAATAAAACCATCTGCCATAAATCCTTAGAGTAAGAGTCTTGAACGGAGGATCTGGTTGCAGAGAGATGAACTCTATTGGTTTATTGTCTCACAGGCTCATAAAATACCACTGAATGCATTGGAAGTCTCAACCACTCACAAGCTATAACAAGTAAATGTTTTCTTTTGATTTTGTCTTTCTTACTTTAAAAATAATGGTGTATAGTCCTAGCCAATTTGGCTCAGTGGACAGAGCGTCAGCCTGCAGACCGACGGGTCCTGGGTTCGATTCCTGTCAAGGGCACATACCTCGGTTACAAGCTCGGGTCCACCTTGGGCATTGGTCAGAGCGAGTGCAGGAGGCAATCAATGAATGTGTTTCTCTCACATTGATATTCCTCTGTCTTTCCCTCTCTCTTCCACTCTCTCCAAAAATCAATGGAAAAATATCCTTGGGTGAGGATTAAAGGAAACAAATAATAGGGTATACTGAAGTCCATTTACAACCTTGGATCATGCTGTAGTTATTTTTCATGCAACGTATGTATTTGTATTAAAAAAACAAACACCTGATAAGGACGTGCAATTAACTCTAAACTAGATGCCAATCCCTGACCCATTAGTGGAAGCTAAATGCAGGTGCCAATAAAACATATAGTAAGTAGCTGGGTAATTCAGGACAGATCTCTTCAAGCTTATTTCCTGCTTATAAGCATCCTACTCTAATTCTAATGAGCATCCCCAAATCAATACTTATATCCCTTTAATTAGTACTTATATTTTCCCTATTTATGTAATTTAAGATAACACTCTCATGAAGTAAAGTCCTGTATACATGGAAATCTGAGGACAATGTTAAAAATAAAGTGAGCTGTTTTTTAGCACTACCATCTTAGAGCAAAGGAGTGCAGCCAGGAGAAGATCTGGTAAGTGGCAGAATACCTTTGTTCATTCCTTTTGTAAACATCTGTCTTAAGTTCCACTTAAAATAAAACAATGGTGCGTGTAAGTTACATTTATCAAATGAACACTGGAGAGTGTAAAGATTAAATTTTGAAGCCACACTAAATCACAAAAGGCACACGAATGCTGAAAAGTTGAATTTTGTTGGGTTGGTTTGGCATGGGGTCCTGGCAAAGAAAAGAAAGAGCTGCCTTAAAAAAAACAACAACCCAAAAACCACACAAAACAATTATTTGTAAACTAGTGGCCCAGTGCATGAAATTTGTGCACATTAAAAGGGTATTAGTTAGAGGAAATAATTTAATATTGCTATTTGCTCTTTCTCTATAATAGAAGTATCAGAGACTAAATTAGTAAAATGTATATGAAAACCTTCCTCCTGTCAGAGTCTGGGGCACACCACAGGGCCCAGAGTCAAGTCCCCACTCACTCACATGTGTCTCAAAATCACGTGAGACCCAGACCCAGCCGCCCCCCTCCCCACATTGGGGTAGATCCAGACCCCGCCAGTCCCACTCTTGTCAAGCCACCCAGGGCAGGGTGTGTCCTCAGGTCCCCTGACCCAGCACCAGGATGGGGGGCGTGGCCTGAGGTTCCCCATCAAGTCCTACCGGGGGGGAGGGTACACGACCTGAGATCCCCTGTCAAGCCCCACTGGGTAGGGGGCATGGCCTGAGGTCCCCCGTCAAGCCCCACCAGGCAGAGGAGCAGAGCCTCAAGTTCCCCAGCCCAGCACCTGGAGGCACAGCCTCAGGTCCCCCGTCAATCCTCACTGGCACAGGGGCACAGGCTCAGGTTCCCTGTGAAGCACCACTGGGTCAGGGGCACAGCCTGAGGTTCCTTGTCAAAACCAGCCAGGCAGGAGGGGCACAGCTTCAGGACCCCCAGAGGGTATGGTCTGAGGTCCCCCAGTCTGGTGCTGGGGTGGGGGTGTGGCGTGAGGTCCTCTTCAAAGCCCAGGCAGGTGGAGAGAACAGTATGAGATCCCCTAACCCAGCACCAGGATGGGAAGCACACCTAGAGGTCCCCTGTCAAGCCCTGCCAGGTTAGGAATGTGACCTGTAGACCCCTGCCAAGCCGCACCAGCTGGGAGGCATGGCCTGTGGTCCTCCAGCCTGGAGCTGGGATGGGGGGAGCAGCCTGAGGTACCCTAGCCCAGCACCAGGGTGGGAAGCACACCTTGAGGTTCCCTGTCAAGCCCTGCAGGCTGGGGGGTGTGGCCTGTGGTCCCCTGTCAAGCACCTCTGGATTGGGGGAGGGTGTAGGCCTCCCCTCCCTCATGCTGCAGTCACACCCGCCGCTGGCCTCCCATCCAGCTGCCAGGACCACCTCACACTCTCCATGAGCAGGTATGCGTAGGGAAGGCTGGGCCAGGATAATTGGGAGGGGGTGATAGGGGCCAGCATCCTGGGTGAGCTGGGCCTCACAGCCTCTCTGCTTCAGCTCCCAGCACCCCAGACCTAAGGAGTAGTGCTTTCACAGGGGCCTGGCAGGCACTGGATATGGCGATGCCTTAAAAACAGAAGAAGCCCCCTTTAACTCTGGCTGGAAGTGCGTTGGGAACTTAGGGTCGGGGGAAGCAGCCCAACATCAGGGCTGAAATAAGACCTTGGGCAGCCTCCGGAGGGGGCAAACCAACAGTAAAAGGCATCTTTGAAACAAAGACATTTGAACGTACAGTGGATATTAGGTGATATTAAGGAATTACCTTAATTTTTCAAGGTGTGACAATGGCTGAATATTTACTTCTTTTTTAAAGATACTCATCAGAGGATATTTAAGTAGGAAACAACTTCCTTTGAAAGTATGGTGGTATTCTGGCCCAGCCCTCCCCACACCACGGATGCCTCAAGCACCGAGCCTCTCCAGCTGGCTCGCTAGGCCCTCAAAAACACCCTGTGCAGAGGCGTGGTCCCTGCTTCGTTCCCCACCCTTGCCAGCGTGAAGTGAAGCGTTCCCAGCTGACACTGGCATGAGGCACTTCGTTCCCCACCTGCGCAGGTGTGAAGCGAAGTGTTCCCCACAGGCGTGAAGCACTTGAGGCACCAGCATGAAGCGAAGAGTTCCTGAAGGGAAGTGTTCACTGGCATCCAGGCAAGCCATGGCCACACCCCCCAGTCACATCCCCCGCTCCTGATTGGCTGGTAGCATAGCCAATCAGGATCCAAGGTACGGTCACATTTGCATGTTACTCTTTTATTAGATAGGATTTTAAACGAAGACAAATCAGAAACTATTTTGAAACCCTTAGCACTATTGGGATGGATAATCAAGACTGAATTCTGGGGCTTGTAGCCTCGACCAGCCTTGTCTGTTAGGTTTTGTCCTCACTCTACATCTTTCTGAAAAAGAAAGAGAAGGAAAAGCTCATTTCCAGTTGGTTTGCTCCCACCACTGCCATCAGCAGTTTACCTAAGTTGTCTCATTTAACTGTTATTACCATTTTTTAAAAACATATATTTTATTGAATTTTTACAGAGATGAAGGGAGAGGGATAGAGAGTCAGAAACATCCGGTCAGCTGCCTCCTGCACACCTCCAACTGGGGATGTGCTAGCAACCAAGGTACTGGAACCGAACCTGGGACTCCTGAGTCTGCAGGCCAATGCTCTATCCACTGAGCCAAACCAGTCAGAGCTGTCATTACCATTTTATACATCAGATAATACTCTGCCTAACTGTGAGGTGAACACCAACACAAAGGTACAGAAGAGTTAACTATTTGGCCCAGGTGCCATTCACTAAGAACTAGTTGTACTGAGACAAAAGTGGAAAAGTGGCCCATTCTACGTAGGCCAAAGCCCATGTTCTTGGCCCTCCAGCAAGATAGAAGCCTTTCCACATTTTGGAGCTTCTGAAAGTTGGTCTGAATCCATATGGCAGGGGGTGAAACGTGAGGTTCTGGGTGGAGGTCAGGAGCTCAGGAGATAGCGAGGCAAGCTGGCTGGGCTGGGCGCCGGCAGGGAACGGTGAGCGGGGTGTCCTGCTCCTCCACATTCCTGAGGCGTGGAGACATGCTCCGCCGGCTCCCGCTGCGGCGAGCTGTTGGCCCGGAAGCCCCTGAGTCACTTGTACTGTGTGGGGAGGACAATACATAGCGTACCGGCTTTTTTCCAAAGTGCCAAGTGCCTTGGTCTACAATTCTAAAAGACAACATTTAGCACCTCTGCCACAATCAAAGAGGAGTCATTTGTGTACTTTTAACATTTGCTGCATGATGTCAAGCAGATATGTCTCCAGACAAAAATCAACTTGTGGGAAGCATAAAGCTAAATTGAATGAAGGTGTAAAATACATTTCATTAACTGTCAGCTTATGTAGAATAGCTGTTATCTTCTGGGTATGTTTATTGCCATCGAGTCTTATCCGGTTCTTTAATAATGAAAGTAAGTTTCAGTTCGCTTGCAATTTTGTAAGTATATCCTTCCAGAAATGAGAATGTGAAAGGGAGGCAGTGAAAGCGCTAGGTATAGTTTAATCTTCACTCCAGTTGTACAGATGAAATGAAGTATCTAATGTCTTTTTGACAATGGAGTGCCATTTAACGGGTCAAGGAAAACAGGGGCCTTATCTAAATTTACAAAATGAGGACACAGCTGGGTCTAAAGTGGTACTTTTTTTTCATTTGAGATATATCAGGAAAATGTGGAGAGAATACGCTGCATTCCTCTATAGTCTTTTAAAAAATATATATTTTATTGATTTTTTTACAGAGAAGAAGGGAGAGATATAGACAGAAACATCAATGAGAGAGAAACATCAATCAATTGCCTCCCACTCCTGGGCATGTGCCCGTAACCAAGGTACATGCCCTTGACCAGAATCAAACATGGGAACTTTCAGTCCGCAGACTGATGCTGTATCCACTGAGCCAGACTGGTTTCTGCCCCTCTCAAGTCTTAAGACCAAAGGGAAATTTGTATACGCTATATCTCTATTCTTTTTAATCATTTTTCATCTTTGCAGAAAGACATTTGTTCAGTGTGATATTCTAAATCTGTGCATGAAAACAGCTATTCTGGAGCTAATTTGTGTCCATTTTCTTGTGACGTAGAAATAGATGAGATATCGAAAGACAGACCTTCCCTAAACTTAAATTTACCAACAATAAATCCATAGGCTACCTAGATTTTTTTTTGAGATGAAATATAATTAAATCTTTTGTTAGAAACCATCCTCTTGAAGGTTATTCCTAAAAAGTGGAGCCAGAAGGCTCATCACCACCCACCAGGTCACAATAATAAGTTAATTTGGACAAATTGCTACACACACACTCAGCCTTGGAGACCTTTAATTTCCAAGAGCTTTAGAAGCATCCATTAAAGCAAAATCGAGGGGGAAGAGACTATAAATAGTTGACAGTTGTCAGAAGGAATGTTTGAAGACTAGAGCCTTTGGTACTTATTACACAAAACGCTAACAGTAGGAAGCAGGAAGAAGCAGTAAAAGGCAAAGTGAAATTTTAAAAGAGCTGCAACTAAGATATTATCCATTTTCTGAAGTTAAAATGGAACCCCTTTTTGAAACTCTGAATAATTTATTTATGGTAAATCTAAAAATACATCCTGTGAACACAAAACATTTAAAACCATGCAAAATGGAAGATATTATTAATTTTCTTAAGGATAAAAAGAATGCAGAAGGCAGAATCTATTATGTTGTTTTGGCAGCCTAAATTGTCGCAAGACCAAGATATATAAATATCCCTTTGAGTATAATCTTTTAAAGTCTCATTCTCTCTTCCAACACGTACGGTTACAAATTCTTGATTTTCTGTAAATTTAAAGGATTATATTTTGTAGTTTAATTATTTTTAATAATCTTAGTTCAAGATGATTGTCTGACATCAGTGAATAGTGTTATTGTACCTTAACTAATGGAAGATGTGATTAAAAGATTCTGTCTGCCCCTCTTTGTAAACTGATATGAAAAAACAGAATTAAAATTTAAGATCCCTAGCCCACCAATTAAGCTATCAACCTTGTCATACAGTTACTTTACTCATATCCATCGGAAATTACCTACAGAAATGTCTATCATGAACAAAAGAAAAATAGTAATTCATCTGAGTGCATTATACCGTAGATTCTTGGGTTCTTTTTTATTTTTTTAAATATAACTTTATTGACTTCAGAGAGGAAGGGAGAGGGAAAGAGAGATGGAAACATCAATGATGAGAGAGAACCATTGATTGGCTGCCTCTTGCACATCCCCTAATGGGAATCAAACCCACAACCCAGGCCTGTGCCCTTGACTGGAATCGAACCTGGGACCCTTCAGTCTGCAGGCAGATGCTCATCCACTGAGCCAAACCAGCTAGGGTCTTGGGTTCTTTAAAGAAACTATTAAACTCTGACACTATTCCTAAAACAACTCTGACATAGGTAAGTCCTATTGCATTTGCTTTGGAGATAGATCCAAAAGAATAAATTCATTATATTTTGATAAATATTGTGCAGGGCAATGCTTACTACATTTTGTTATGAGTTCATTGAAATAAGTACAACTTGAGATCAACATTACAAGATCATCTCTATCTCAAAGGGTTTGCTACCTTGCCCAGAAGATCTGCTAGGTGCTGGGAAAACAAAGATGTTCCTGGCTTCTAGGAACCAGTAAGAAAGAGGAGACATGTTTGGTCCACAAAGTAACCTGACCTTTGTAAACTCAGACATGAGATACAAATCCTTGAACCTTTTCAGATTTTAATTGCTCTCTGTGAAATGAAGAGACCGTTGGCTTAGATGGTCTCAAGGTCCCTTCCAACTCTAATATTCTATGATTTTCTAAAGATTATTCTCTGTATGAAGTCCTTAAATCCCATCAGTTGTTTTGTTTGCTCTTGGAAGGGCCAGCAGCAGATGGGACAAAACCATGTGCGAAGCTCCAGGGGTGTGTGGGCATATATGCATATATTGTGCAAGGAGAGGACTCAGTTTTCTGTTGTTCACTGTGTGGTCCCCCCCCCCCCCCCCCCCCCCCCCCTCGGCCGCCAACCCTTTTGTTTTGGCCTTTTTGACAACACTAGACAGATATTTGTAGTATCCTCAGAGTAGAGCATACAAAGTCCCACATTCCTTTCTGGGTTGTAATTGATTCCTTTAAAATAGCACAAACCTAATATACATGTTGAAAGAATAGATGAGTGAACAGGTAAAAGCATTACTCTAATATCCTTTGGGATAAGTTAATAAATACTGCCAAAACCAGTTTGGCTCGGTGGATAGAGCGTCGGCCTGAGGACTGAGGAGTCCCAGGTTCAATTCTGGTCAAGAGGCATCTCCAGTGGGGGGTATGCAAGAGCAGCTGATTGATGTTTCTTTCTCATCGATGTTTCTGACTTTCTATCCCTCTCCCTTCCTCTCTGTGGAAAAATCAATAAAATATATTAAAATAAATAAATAAATACCGGTTAGCTCTATGTTCATAAACATTTAGGTTGGCATTTATTCTTTTATTTTTACCCCAGATCAAGCACTTTGTATGCTTGTGTGTGTATATAGATAGGTGTTTGTTAAAATTTCTATTTATATTGTAGACATAGGTATTTCATCTTTTTAAAGGCAATCTAAAAATATATCGATATACTGACTGCGATAATATAAAACTAAAATCTATCAACTTACTAAACTAACTTGGTCATTTTCCCTTACCCTCTGTTATACCTGAACCTTGGCTAACCCACACAAAACCACTGGATAAATTTAAAAAGGTGCCCTGTCAGGGGACACTGCTCCCCTAGGTGTGTGGTTTAGCGAGGGATCAACACCTTTTAACGCACCAGAAAAAGGCTTCCCGTTCTCAGGGGAGCAGCCCCCCTCCAGGCTTTAGAGCTCGGAGGACAGGCTGACTTCTGCTTCCTTGGCCTTGAGCCCCGGAGCAAGGCAGATCCTGCCTAACCCTGGCCTGGGTTACAGCAGTTGGCAGCTGCAATCGGCCTTGTTTCCTGGAATCTTATAAAAGCCATTCCTCCCCAGTGATGTACAGGCTCTTTGAGGGGCAGCTCCAGGAGGGTGTGTACTTATGGGAAGCCGAGTGAGCCCTGTGCTGAGCCTACTGTGTGCACAGCACTCTGCTGAGCGTGTGGGAGCGTGTGAGCAAAGGGAAGGCAGGTCCCTGCTTTCAGAACATGGTCTAATTGGGCAGCCAGAACAAAGCCATACAGTGCGGTGTGATCTGGAAGTCTGGCTCTGAATACACAACCTCTTGGTTTCCCTCTTTCCTGTTTTACGTAAAAAGGAGAGCGGGTGGGACGATTTTGAGCATATACACACCTAGGATAAAAGGTTCCTTATCTCTCATCTACAAAGAGCCCCTGACAAAATGTTTTATCTAGTGCTTATTGTGAAGAAACAAGGGTGGTTGATACAAGCACATGGCTGGGGAGGCATCCTAGGTTAACATTTAATGTCATATTGCAATAATACTAAATCACTGGAGAAGACTGGAGCAACTATTCCAGGATTGGGGTGCTGCATCGGCAAAAGCTCAGAGATGGAATTGCTAAAAGATAGCTGTGGAACAATGAAAAGTCCAAGGTAAATGGAGCAGGGTGTCAAAGTTGGGTTGTCTAGGATACTAGAGGCTTGGTGCATGAAACTCATTCACAGGTCGGGTCCCTAGGCCTGGCTGGTGATCAAGGCCGACTGGAGCCTTCTGGCTGCCAGCCAGGGCCTCTCTTTCCCAGCTGCTGGCTGCCAGGGAAGGCATTCCTTCATTACATGCCACCCCTAGTGGTCAGCGCCTGTCATAGCAAGTGATGGAACTCCCAGTCTCCAGGTCGAACTCCCAAGGGAACACTTTGCATATTAGCCTTTTATATATACAGACTAGAGGCCCGTTGCATGAAGATTCATGCAATAGGCTTCCCTTCCCCTGGCTGCCAGGACCAGTTTTCCTCTGGAACCTGGGACTAGGCCTTCCCTCTGGCTGTTGCCTTCCGTTTTTGCTTTGGCCGGCTGGCGGCTTCACTCCAGCCAGAGCCTGCAGTCTTCTCTGCTCTGGCCGGAGTGCCAAGCCGCCGCCACCTCGTCTCTGTACCTGGGGGCCAGGCACTTGCCACTCTTGGCCCCAGCCCCCGCTCCTGATTGGCTGGTAGCATAGTGAAGGTACAGTCAAATTTGCATGTTTCTCTTTTACTATATAGAAGGATAGGAGAGGTAAGCCATGACAAGAGGATGGTCTGTCATTCCATTCTCCCCAAACGCACCACAAGCATGTAAACTGCTAAATGACCCTCAGGGATCTGAACTGGATTTGTAACTGTAGGGAGCTTTCCTCAGGGTATAATGTTTGGGGACCAAAACCAGGATCCAGCCAACATTATCCCACACTCTACACACCCAGTGAAGCAACGAACACACACACACACACACACACACACACACACACACACACACACACACACAGGCACAGACTTCGAGAGGGAAAGGATCCTGATATGTAATCTCAGGCCTGGGCCTCACTCTCCGACTTCAAAGGGGCAGCCATGGAGGGGCAGTGTGAGAAGCGGGAACCCTTCCAGCAGAAGAGTGTTGGAGTACTGACCGCCGCAGCGTGGTAACCGGGAGAGAAATACTCTCCTCACACCACAGAACCATGTACAAAGTGGCTTGAAGTCAGTCAGAGAGAAAGCAGAGTTTGGGAGGGGAGCCAAGGAGCCGCATTTCTGTAATGCTTGTTCTGGTGCCAGTGATAAACACAAGTGCATCCCTTCAAGCCCTCGGCCCGAGGGCGAGCTGGCCAAGTGGCGGCCCGGCTCTCTAAACATAAATAATCTTAATCTTCAAATGCACAGTAGATAAATGGGAACACGATGAGGGGGACTTTTTTTCTTCTTCTCAGCTCTTGATGGAAACTTCCAAAAGGAACGAACGCCAGCCTATGATGGAAGTTTAACTTCAAGTGGGTGTCTCTGGAGACCTGGGCATGTCTCTCTACAGCTCACCAGACTGGACTTGCTCTTCCCATAATAGTGTTCACTAAGCCACAGAAGCTGCAGAAGAAGGCAGGGGCTTAACCGGATTCAAGGGTGCAGAAAGGACTGGCAGTTCAGAGGAACAGAAAAACAGCCTTCACTTGCGTCATGTAATGGTCACCTGGGCTAGTTCACCTCATCTTAAGATGTTTTTCTTATTTTGGTGGATGAAAAGGAAGCAATAATCACTTGTCTATATATATATATATATATATATATATATATATATAGCAACTTGGAATAGCCACTGGATCTTATTACTGATCAACTTCTATTCAAGTTTTCAAATAGGATTTAAATTGAAAATATCTTCAGTTGGGGAAAACCCCTAAATGTGTAAAATTTCAACCTTTCTCGGAGACAGCGAGGATTATTAGGCCGTTTCTCACTATCACACTGTCAGCAGGTGGGTGTGGTTCAACATGCAAAGTATTAAGTTATGAATAGTTTTGAGTAGTTTTGGCTCTCTCTTCTAATCAGATTCAGAAGGTTGGGAAAGAGAGGGCAAGAAAGGCCAGAGGCAGGGTTGAGAGAAAAGGGAAATAAATCTATGAGGAGAGAGAGGGAGGCAGCTAGGGAGCTTTTCTACATATATTCTTGCATGGACTCGACGTCTGGTGGAGAAATACTACTCTTCAACAATGGGGACTTTGGAAGGTCAAATTGTAGTTCTGTATTTCCCTGGAGAGACACTGAACTTTTCAACTGAAATAAAAGCAGATGTAAAAATTATCCAAAGAGGTGATAAGTGCCTTCAATTAACAGTTAAGAAAAGGCCACTTAGGAAGGGATTAATATGCAAATATCTATTGTAAACACCTTCAGTGTGAAGAAGCAGGAGGCAACATCTCACAGGCACACAAGTTTTCCTTTGCTAGAATTCCCAACTGGTCCGAGGCACACCCCCTTCTGCCCCCACCCCCACCCCGGTTTCTTATTCCATGGTTTCTGGTTTTCAAACTCATTATACCTTTTTGTATGTTTTTATAATCTAGATCAGGTTCAATTGTAGACCCTAAAAGGAAGACAGCTCAAAAATTAATACTTTGGTAAGGCGCTTTATGAATGTATGAATGTCGTGGAGGAAACATAAGGAAAGCTTTCCCCCTCCTTCTCTCCTCCCCCTCTAAATGGCAATGTAACACTCTGATGAGAAGCTTTCAGTTTTCTCATCGGGGACAAAGGGCACTGGCCGAGGACCTCCCTTTTGCCGTGACCCTCCAGTCGGTGAGCTATTCTTCCCTGAAGACCCTGCTGCGCTGTGAGGAAGTAGGAGGCATTAGCACACCACTCACTATCTTTCGGGGGCTAATTAGCCAGTTTGGAACATCCAGACCCTGGGCTCCTTTCTTTTCTCTTTTAGCAGCCTGCCTTTTGGTCATTTACTGTGCTTCATTAAGAGGGGGAACGCTCAGATCTATCCATTTGGTTCATCCTTAGGAGCGCTGATGAGAGCCTTTCTCGGGGAAGGCAACTGAAGTCATTGTAGGGAGATGGGGGATTAACCATGGATCAGGATTATCTAAACCAGCAATTTTCAACTCTTTTAAACTAAAAGGGTCCTTTTTACACATTAACAACAACAACAACTATGCACCCCAACACGACAGTAATTATACCGTCGGCATCTGTTGAGTAAGGCAATATGTGCTCATATGGAAGAAAGCCTAGTTCATCTTGTCTTTTTGGTCTTCAAACACATTCTGTTCCTCTGCCAATTCCTCTTGGAAAGGCATCTTTCCTAGGGCAGCACTACTCTGAATTCCTTGTGGTTCAGATGCAAGTGTAGTAATGAAGGTTTACAGATGAAGCCTGGTATCTATCATCAGTGGGAAACCCTTGTTGAAACACACAAGTACAGATTGTTGAGATGTTTTGGAATAATAAATATTAAACACCAAAGGAGGAAAAAACAACTCCCCTTCCTTTTCATTAAAGGTGTTTCTATTTGGAAATGCTTAAATTTGAAGATGGCTAATGATTTTCTTGCGTTCTGATGGCTCAGTATGTGTGAATTAGAAGAAATTGAAATCAACTGTGAGGTGCAGCTGCAGATAATAAATAGGATGACCCTAACATTTTTTAAATTAAAATATTTTAGTGTTGACATTATTGCAAGAGTCCCCGTCCCTCCCCCAATCCTTTGCCACCTTCACCCTTCACCACCTATCCTTCCTTTACCAAATTATTTTCTGTGTCCATGGGTATGCATATATGTTCTTTAGCTATTTCCTTCACCTTCTTTATCTAGTCACCCCGTAAAGTGTTTTTAGCAATGCTTCTGCCTATTTAGTGAATGAGACTCAAGGTTTGAATTTCAGAGCAGAAGTAGAAGGCATCAGAAACAATTATAAAGACTTGCATGTTATTGACAGTGTGAACTTTCCCCTCCCCTGGGCTATGAATGTTGTTTCTCTTTGTTTAGTGTTTTAAAAATTGTTCTCAGGCCTAGCTAGTGTGGCTCAGTGGTTGAGCATTAACCTATGAACCAGGAGGTCAGGGTTCAATTCCTGGTCAAGGCACATTCCCAGGTTGTGGGTTTGATACCCAGTAGGGGGTGTGCAGGAGAATCAATGATTCTGATCAGTAATGTTTCTCTCTCTCTTTCCCTCCCCCTTTCTCTCTGAAATCAATAAAAATATATTTAAAAAATTGTTCTCAGTATTTGGGCTCCACCTTCTCTAAACAGATAACTTTATCTTCATCATCAAGAAAATTTAGGTGACCAGGTATAAAGTTCTTTAAGTTCTTTGTAGCATCTGCATTCTTGGGGCCAAAAAAAGCTGCTCTTCTCTTTTCATGTATTTTCCTTGGACTTTCTCATTCTTTTCCTACTTGCCGATGACTCCCAAATTAGTATTTTTTTTTTTTATTCTAGCTTCTCCCCCACATTTACATTTTGACATGAACCTGCCTACTGGTCACACACACCTGGATGGCCACAGCCACCCCATGCTCACCATTTCCTCCCTAAATTGTTTCTCTTCCAAAATTTCTCACTACCATTCCCCCAAGCATCCAGGGTAGGAACCTGGTGGTAAACCTAGAATCCTCTTTTTCTGACACTTCCCTTTCCCAATGAATCCGCAGGTATTAAGTATTTTATTTTAAAAAGATTTCTCAAATCTATTTCCTGCCTCTTAGCTCAGCTATCCTTCCTGTATTCAGGCTCTCATAACCCTTCCTCTGTATGTTTACAATGGCTCTTCAAGACTCTCCATTGCCTAAAAATAAGGTCCTTGCCTGTTAATATAACATTCAAGACTTTTCATCACCTTCCGTTTCCACTTTCACTGCCCATTCTCTGGCCCACTTTACCAAACTGCGCATACCAAGCGATGCTTTTATTCCTTCTACTTGACATCTCCTCCTTAACTCTCGTCACCTGACTGACTGTAATCCGCCTTCTCTGAACCTTATGGCCAAGCTGTGTACCTCTCCTCGGTGACTGTGCATACCTTATTCCCTGTATTTCACTTTGTGATTATCTGTTAATTCACAATCCCTCTCACACCTCTAATGATTCTAGTCAAGAAGGAAGAACTACACGGAAACACGTTTATGTTTGCTTTTATAACA
Source organism: Antrozous pallidus (assembly GCA_027563665.1). Classification (NCBI taxonomy): domain Eukaryota; kingdom Metazoa; phylum Chordata; class Mammalia; order Chiroptera; family Vespertilionidae; genus Antrozous; species Antrozous pallidus. The sequence continues at coordinate 82,403,863 of CM050519.1, forward strand.
AAGGACAGAGATTCTTTTGCTGTAGCTCCATTGAAAACTAAGCTCTATTTCTCTCCCCTTGAACGACGGCAGGATTGTCACTTGCTTATAACCAACTGAATGTGGCTAGGTGACTTCTCAAGTTAGGTCAGAAGAGGAGGTGCTGCTTCCACATTTGTTTTGGGAGCCCCAGTAAGACGTCTGACTGCCTTGAGGTTGCCGCACTGGGGGGAAGCCCAGGCCACAGGGAGAGGCCATGTGTAGATGCTCTGTTGAGCCTCAGCTGAGGTGGCAGCTGACAGCTGGCATCCACCTCCAGACACGAGTGAAGAAACCTTAGGTAGCTCCAGCTCCCAGCTGGGAGCCACCCCAGCCTTCAAAATTTTCCCGCGGAGGCCCCTGTGTACCCTACCTCCTGACCCACAGGCTCCAGGAGCGTCATAGGGGTTGGTTTACAACTGGGCTTTGGGGCAGTTTTGCCGCAATGGCACCAGAACACACTCCCGCAGCACCAATCTGCTCATTAAGTGTTTGTGGTGCTCCTCACTTACCCATCTCTCCCCTCCATGCTTTCATCACGCTGAAGGGCATCACCTCCTAAATCAGCTACCCTCCTAACTAAATACCCACCCAAATCATTGTCTCAGGGACTTTTCTTTTTCCCTTGAGGGAATCAAAGTTAGGATACTCCTCAGCCTCCAGCATCAGAAATTATTCAGATGGATATGAAACATCTTCAAACGCTTAAAACCACACTTTGAACAGGCTATGGATCTGTTTACTAGTAAATCTTGGACCAGGGACGGTGGTCCTGAGAAAGCCCAATTAGAAGGAAAGGCAGTGGGTTGGCTTAAGGAATCCAGTAACATGTGTGCCCAGAACTGAGATTTTTAGAGGCCATTTACAAAGATGGCAAATTAAAGGAAGGAATTGGGGTTAAAGATATGTTTTCATTTATGGAATAGTTTTCATTTGGAGAGAAAAGTAATTTTGTTTCCAACAGTCTGAAGGCGTGTCTTTTAAATATCCTAGACCCTTTTCTCTATAGGATTCCAAGTAACTGTTTAGAAAAAAAGAGATCTGACAAAAATAAAAAAGAACGTAGACAGTAATAGTGACACCTTCAGTGCAGAGTGCAGTTATTAATGCTCCAACATACACAGTGTCCTCCCTTTTTTGTTTTAAACTTCCCTCGAGGATATTTTCCCAGTGACTTTCAGACAGAATGGAAGAGAGGAGGAACAGAGCAAGAGAAACATCGACTGGTTCCTTCCTACACGTGCCCCAACCAGGGCTGGGGATCAAGCCCACAACCAAGGTACACGCACTTGATGGGAATCGAGCCCGGGACCCTTCAGTCCGAAGGCCAAGGCTCTATCCACTGAGCCAAACCGGCTGAGGCCAGTGTCCTTCCTTTTATTGGGTAGATTGGGTCACATGGCAGCATGTGCGTGAGTCACTCATATGCGTGAAGCTCATCTGATATAGAAGAATCTGATACTCAGAAAGCATTTGAAAAACAGAGAGCACTCAGAAACCTTTTGACTGAAGAGTACACAGAGAGCAGTCACGTCAGCCGAGTCTCCGGCAGGTTCATAATAATGATACCACAGCAGTAGAGTCCATCCAATGGCCTTTCCCTCGGCCGCATTCCATCTTCCACCACTTGCTTGCATACCACTGCTTCCCTCACTGTGTTATCACATTTATCTGAATTCCTGATCTCTGGAGGCAGCGTGTCCGGGGTTCAGCACAGTGCCTGAGACATATTTATAATATTTGTTGAGTAAATAAAGCCGTGCATCGGGCCCATGCATCCCATCACTGAGATCATAAATACTGTTCATACCTGTTTTGTTGTCAGTACAGGGCCCCACCTAGAAGTGACCCTGGATTGCAAAACGCTAACGTACCAAACCCAGACTGAGTGTCTCTCCTAAACGCAGGCAGACACAGACTCCCCAGTTAACAAGCATACCATCCAGTTATCCGTGTTCTTCACGACGTGGCAAGGCATTTTGCCTACTGCCCAGAAGGAAGCAGGCTGCCTTCTATAAGTATTTAATGCGGAGCACTGACAATAGGGACAAGAGGCTCAATGCTGCTGAAATGACAGCATGGATTCGCGATGTGGTCGGGTGCCAAGTGAAAGCCAGTTCCAGTTGTTCCATTAGCAGGCAGAACGTCAGGCATCGCCAGACATTGCTCTCTGCTGATGCAATCTGGCACAGCTGTTAGTAGGTCAGGATTGCAATTGCAAAGCTAGTGCTGCCAATACTTTGTCCAGCAGGATCCGACTCTAGACGATAGAATGCCTTTCAGAGAGTGACTCGCTGTATGCAAATATAGTAATACAGCACTTGGAATGTTCCATTTAATCCCCACACAGCCTCATGTGGCAGCAGTGTCACTAGCACACCCATGTTACAGATGAAGACGCGAAGCCACAGAGAGGTTATGTAACCGGTCCACAGTGACACATCCACATAGTAAGAAGCAGAACGCGATTCAAACCCCAAGAGTCTGTCTCCAAGATGCCTTTCCTAATTGCCACATAATGCTGCTTCTCATAAGCACTATGGCTGGCTGCCCCAAAGCTGTGCAAATGCCTGGCTTTGAAGATAATGGTAGAAGAATGCTCAAACAAGTACAAAAAATACCTTCAAGGCAGATTATCACAGACTTAAGGCTCACAATGATGTTAGGATATTTTTCAAACCGAACTATGCGTTAATGTATTAAAGTTGTAACCAGCCCATAGTATCAGCTGGAGCTGCTCAAAGCTCCATTCTGGTTTGCAATGCATATTTGTGGACTATTGTTTTTGGCAAATGTAGCAAATAACATGTAGATGTTTTTCGGTAGTTTTGCAGTCATTGGAGACTACTCCTCTGCTCACTAGACTTGTTAGTTATGAAGCGAAAGGCAAACCATTCAACACTGAAGCTGCAGGAAAATGGGGACCTGGGTTGTCTTGGTCATCCTATATAATAAAAGTCTAATATTTTAAGTGTCTGGCCAACCGGTCAGTGTTCAGCCTATCAAGGCATAATATGCTAAAGATATGCTAAGGCAGCTCAACTGCTGGCTATGACTTGCACTGATCACCAGACGCTCCTACTGCTGCAGTCCAGCTGATGGGACTGAGCCAGAGACACCCTGGAATCCTCCTAGAGTCCCTCCCTGGCTAGCCAACCTTCCCGGCCCTGATTGTGTACCACTGGGGTCCCTCAGTCTGGCCTGTGCCCTCCTGCAATCCGGGACTCCTTGGGGGATGTTGGAGAGCTAGTTTCAGCCTGATCCCACATGGGGAGCACCACTCAGCCAGAAGTCAGGCTCATGAGGGCTCTCAGACTGTGAGAGGGTGCAGGTCATGCTGAGGGACCACTCCTCTCTCCAGTGCATGAATTTTATGCACTGGGCCTTTAGTCTATATATATAAAAGCCTAAGTGACCATTAGGACTGGAACCAATGACTGGAACCACTGATTGACCAGTTACTATGATGCACACTGACCACCAGGGGGCAGACACTCAGTGCAGGAGCTGTTTCCTGGTGGTCAGTGTGCTCCCACAGCAGGAGTACTACTCAGCCAGAAGCCAGGCTTATGGTGAGTGCAGCTGCTGCTGCCTTTGCCATGGCAGCAGGTGAAGCAGGACCAGGTTGATCAGGAGCCCCATGGTGCCCAGCCCTGGCTCAGGCTCAGGCTCAGCTGGAGTTCCTCGCTGGCTGCCTGGTGCTTATCATACTGCTATATCCATCATACCCCATAACCCTGTAGTTACAATCTCTGGAGAACTGTTGAAGTACGGACACTTGGAGTAACTAGGATGAGCCTGGTATTGCTGCTGGGCTCCTGGAACTCTATCTCGGGCATCAAGATCAAATCTCATCCCTTCCCTAACTAGTTTGGCTCAGTGGATAGAGTGTCGGCCTGTGGATTGAAGGGTCTCAGGTTCGGTTCTGTTCAAGGGCATGTACTTTGGTTGTGGGTACATCCTCAGTAGAGGGTGTGCAGGAGGAAGCTGATTGATGCTTCTCTCTCATCGATGTTTCTAACTCTCTATCCCTCTCCCTTTCTCTCTGTACAAAATCAATGAAATATATTAAAAAAAAATCTCATCCCTTACCGATTACCCCGGAGCTATAGAGGAAGGCAGCAATATAACAGTGGCCACAAGGTGGTGACTGCAAATCGGGGTAAAAGTCAAAGAGAGAGGGATCTGAAGTGTGGGGGCATGGGCAACAGAGCACCCCCAATCCCCAATATCCCCAAGTTTGTATTGTTCACCCTAGAGCTTCTCTCATCTGGCTCCTAGTGGTGAAAGCATCCAGCACGGCCCAATGTGTTCACTGGGGACCACTCAACCATCAAGGTGCGACCCCGGCTGCAGAAGGGACATTTGAAAATATTTTTTCAGAAAGCTGCGGGGAGGAGGACAGATTCCCCATGTGACTTCCTGGAGGCTCGGCGGTGGGAGAAGGAGAGGTGTGTGGAGGGAGCATGGAAACTCCCTGGGCACTCGGGCACGGGCTCCAGATTTCCTTTCAATGTGCACAAATCTATGTACCGGGGCACTAGTTGGTTGTATTTGCACAGAGCAATGTCTCAGTAGGTCACTGAAGCACCTCTCTCAATGTGTTGCCTGGAACTTCCTTACTCTTGTCTCCTTTTTACCCTCCTCCCAATCCTTTTTCTTGGACCAGTGGCATCCTCACCTAATTGTTCACACACTCTCTTGTACTGCCATCATTTAGTAGTCTCTGCACCTCCTGGTCCTAATGGAGACCTGGTCAACCCTTGACACACCTCTTCTTTTGCTTCCATACCCCATTACACATGTTGCAGGAGATACTCTCTCTGAACTGCTGTTTCCCAATCCTAATTCTCCAGCCTCTTTTGAAGTTGAGGCCACCCATCTATATAAATTGAATCTCCTATTGTTCCTCCTTCTTCATTGAAGATTCTAGCTCTTGGTTTATATACGTCCCTTTCACTCCAACTCCGTCAGCCTCACCAGAGGAGGCAAAGTCTCTGTGAGCAGCCCATATACTCTGTGACCTTGCAATTTAAAGACATCACCGGGCCATAGTGCGGTTCATTTTATTTCCTAGTTGCTTCATTCAGAACTCTTTCACTGATACCTCATTTTGATTTCAGCTTCCCATCCTCCTTAAATCCGCCCCCCCCCCCCCCAACACACATACCCCGCCCTCCACAGCTGCACAATGGCTGAGCCACTAATTCCTTCCCAGCATGCACCTTCTATAGAATCCTGGCTTCTCATTGCCTTCAACCAGGAAAACCTCCACACTGAATCAGAGCTGCCATTTACCCTTTCTCTCTCTTTCCTGCAATGGCGAGTTACTGGAGAAAAACTCCGTAGCGTTAGAGATAGCAGCCATTACCCAGTCAAGCTCCCTAACCTTGGTCAGCCTCTTTTACACATTCTTGGACTTCTCTCTCTCCATTCTTTGGCGATTCCTCTAACCCTTTCCCATACAACTCAAGCTGATCCGATATTCGTAGACTGCATTGTCTGAACTGCATTAAGAAAGTGGAGATTATCAGTGCTGATCTATCTCAGCTTCCCAGACACTCCTTGTTAAGTTATTTATTGCCACAGCAATCTCTACCCCATTCCTGCCAATCTAAGGGTAGGAGTGCCCTCCTCTTAGCCAAGACTCCTCTTTACTTGTGCCTTTCATTTTGTCTTCTGAATTATTGCTTCAACCATTTTCTCATCCCTTTCTTAGAATGTCAACTTCTATCTATCTCCCTCCCTCCCTTCCTCCCTCCCCCCTTCCTCCCCCCTTTCCTCCTTCCTTCCTTCTTTCCTTTCCTCTTTCCTTTTCTCTATTCCTCCCCCTCCCTCTCCTCTCTAACTGGAAACTTCCTCCTCAGCTTAAAGTCTCTCTCATCCTGATTAAAAAACAAACAACACAAACCAAAGTAACAAAACAAACAACACAAACCAAAATAACAAAACAAAACTTACCCTGAAGCTATTCTCCCAGTCCAAAACTATCCCTGTTAATCATTCTTATTCCTCTCCCAGCAAATGTCTCCAAATGAATACTCGACTGATGCCATCACTTCCCTTATAAGTTTGACCATTTTTTTTTTGGCCTTTCTACATGTCATCCTCCCAGAATTATCTCTGCCTGCCAGGACCCTCCAGGCTGGGTTGGGGTCTCTCTCTGGAATTGTTTTGGGATATTGTGCCCACTTCTACCACAATAATTCCTTCACTCTACTTGAGTACTAGCCAGAGAGACCCTTCCATGCCTGCAATGTACATGCTCACTGTATTGTCCTTACCTGGCACAATGCCTGGCACATGGGAGAGGATCAATACATGTTGAATAAATGTTCTCACACAAAGATCTACCAAAATGACTCTGTTCCATTCACATTGCCTCTTTTTATTGCTTTAATAGAATGTAATCATTTTTTGACCCGCCATATTGCTATTCCCTGCCAGGACAATATTGTTCCCATCTGCTTTACTAAGCTTCTTTGTAGTTCACAGAGTTCTCTTGGTGGAAGTCAGCTGGCCAACAAAACATCATTTATTCACTCACATGTTCTCCTCCAATGGTTTCTACACTTACGAAGTTGTAGACTGGTAGAATTCCAAACTATATGGGCACAGGTTTGGATTGCTAACTAAAACAAAAGAAAACTATGTATTGATGAAAGAGAGACAGGAACATAGATTTGTTTTCCACTTATTTATCCATTCATTGGTTGACTCTTGCAGTATTTTCCCTGCCCAGGGATCAAACTCTCTATCTTGGTGTGTCAGGATGATGCCCTAACCAACTGAAGCACAGGCCAGGGCTGTTTTGCTAATTTTTATTATCTTAAGTAAATGCATAGTCCATTTCATCCCAAATCAACTTCCATTATTACCATAATTTCATACAGGTGAGAATACTTTAACAACAACGAGAAAGTAATCAGGGCAGAATGATACAGCATTAAATGGAATACATTTAATATTATACAAATCTCGGTGCATTGCTGTGCTAGCCTGCTTGGCCTGCCATAACAGAATGCCAGAGTGCTGCAGGTAATTGGAAATCTCATCCTGGATTGGCTCCAATCTGCAGGTCAGGATTTGAGAAACACAGTTCTAAACAATATAAATATCACATATGCAGCCTCTCAAAAATGACCTATTTTATTTACTTATTGGTTTAGGTCTTGTTGATGTACCTGGTAATATAGTATTTAAATTTTGGTCCTACACAAATCTATTCAAGCTTTAAAAAATATTCACTGAGCACCTAACCATGTAAGTAGAATGCAATTGAACACTGTCAGCTGTGGTGTCATGGAAAGAAAGCTGTGCTTAAAATAATAAGCTCTGTGTTTTAGCCACCTCACTGAGCTTAAGTTTCTTCATCTTTAAAATGGCAATAATCACATATGTTTCCTTAATCTGTTTGAAAGGACTTCATAAGGGTGATTTATGCTGAAGTATTTTTTTTTAATCCTTACCAGAGGATATTTTCCCCCTGATTTATAGAAAGAGGGGAAGAGAGAGGGAAAGGCAGAGAGAAATATTGATGTGAGAGAAACACATTGGGTGGTTGCCTCTTACATTGAACCCTGACCAGGGTCTGGGCTGGGGAGAAACCTGAGACTGATGTACGTGCCCTTAATTGGAATCAAACCCAAGACTCTTTGGTCCACAGGCTGATGTGCTAACCCACTGAACCAAACCGGCTGGGGCTGAAGTCTTTTTTAAATGTGCACCTATACAAATACAGACATATAATAATTATTAGACATAACATAGTTGGGTTAAAACATTGAAACAGGAAAGAATAGATTTAAAAAAAGCAATTTTTAATAATACCCAATTTCATTTATAAAGTTACTAGAGGTCCAGTGCACAACATTCGTGCATGGCATGTATGTGTCCCTCAGCCCAGCCTGCACCCTCTCCAATTTGGGATCAGGCCTAAATGGGCAGTTGGACATCCCCCTCACAATCCAGGACTGCTGGCTCCCAACTGCTTGCCTGCCTGCCTGCCTGATTGCCCCTAATTGCTTCTGCCTACCAGCCTGATCATCCCCTAATCACTCCCCTGCCAGCCTGATAAACGCCTCACTGCTTCCCTGCTGGCCCAATTGCCTCTAACTACTTTCCCTTGCTAGCCCAGTCACTCTTAACTGTCCTCCCCTGCAGACCTGGTCGCCCCAACTTCCCTTCTCTGCTGGCCCAGTCATCCCTAAATGCCCTCCCTTGCCAGCCTGGTCACCCTAACTGCCCTGCCAGCCTGGTTGCCTCTGACTACCCTCTCCTGCCAGCCTGGTTGCCCCAAAGTGCCTTCCTCTGCTGGCCTGGTCACCCCTAACTTCCCTCCCCTGCCAGCCCAATTGCCTCCAATTGCCTTCCTCTGTTGGCCTGGTCTCCCCCAACTGCCTGCTCCTGCAGGCCTGGGTCCCCTAGCTGCCCTCCCCTGCAAGCCTGACCACCCACAACTGCCCTCCCTTGCAGGCCTGATCACTCCCAACTGCCCTCCCCTGCTGACCTGTTCACCCACAACTGCCCTCCCCTGCTGGCCATCTTGTGATGAGCATCTTCTGTCCACATAGGGACAGCCACCTTTGACCACATGAGGACGGCCATCTTGTATGTTGGAGTGAGGGTCAATTTGCATATTATCTCTTTATTATATAAGATTAGACTAGTAGATCAGAGAAATGGCATGCTTTTACTATCAGCAAAGCATTTTATAAACTTTTAGTAATGTTCTTTACCAGATGGGCACCAAAACAATTGGATAGTCATATTTTGGCTGAGCAACTGACTTTTAAGAGGATTGATAATTGAATGAATATGGACCCAGAGTGAGATCTTTATTTTGTCATTGATCTTGTCCTAGTAACATGTTGATCGAATTAAAATAGAAAAACCTTGATTAACAGTTCCAAGTGGCATGGTTATAATGTCTATGGGTGTCACAAAGCTAAAATAAAGAACTAGTATTTGATGAGATAAAGATTCGGAACTATCTCAGTAGGTTGGAATGATGGGTAAGGAAGGTGTATGTAAAATGAAGAAGATAAGATTTGGCTGGGATATATGCCAACCCTACATTTAGTCTTAAAAAACAACCCAACAAAGCTCTGTTGCACAAGAGAAAAGGCCTGAGGATTCTAGTTCACGTTAAAATGATCTCTGTCTTATAAGTGATCATAAGCTTAATATGGACCATCAATATGGTGAAGATTATAAAAAGACAAAAAAGAAATATGTTATAACTGCACATTAATTTTGTCACTTGACCTTGAATAAGGAAGGGACCCTACCACACCCTACCTTGTCCAGAGCAGATGCTGAGCACCTTGCTTATGACTGAAGAGGGCTTTTAACAAACTAGAAAGCATCAAGAAGAGACTGTTAAGGATCTTGAAACCCTTCTCAGTAAGAGCATGCTGAGATAATTAAGGAGCTAGACCCTGGGAATAAACAAATATCTTTCTTGCTTGCTTTCAAATATTTGAAGGTTCATTATGTAGAAAAGTGAGCAAACATTTTATATGATGCTTGTAAGAACTATCTTATTACAATAGTCTGTCAGTGTCTCTGACCAAACAGGAATAGCATAAGAAAGGGAGTGAGAAGAGTGCCTGGCCTTGTAGCCACATTTCTCTTGAGGATCAGGATGCATTTACAAAAAAAAATTCCCAGTCAGTGGTGGGGCGGGGGTTTCCCCCTCAGCCCAGCCTGTACCCTCTTGCAATCTGGAAGCCCTTAGGGGATGTCCAACTGATGGCTTAGACTCCCTTCCAAATGGTCATCCCTCCATTCCCCCAATCACCCCGCCACTGCCGCTGGTGGCTTCCCTCTGTGGGAGGTGACCAGCCTACTGATCAGGTGACTGCACCAGCCAGTAGCCACCCACTACCACTGGTCGCTGCTGCCCCTCCCCCAATTGCTGTCCCTTCCCTCTGCCTGCTGGCATGTGCCTTGGCTGGTTTGGCTTTGCCTGTTCACTGGCCCCGCCCCCCACTGACTGGTCGTTCCACCTTCAGTCAATTTGTATATTACGCTTTTATTATATTGGATAGTAAGTATGATCAAGAACTGAAACCAGAAAGCTAATCCCACCCGGCATAGACCACATGTGTTTACTGCTAAACTATCATGCACAGCTTACAATACATCATAATGACTCCACAAAAAGTTCACATGAAGTCACAGGACTGAAAGAAGTGGGAAGCTATCATACGATCAATCTATTCCCCAAACCTTGCAGTCATAGGACAGAACTTAGGGTGACTTCTCCAAAGTTGTAGGAATAGTTTCAGGTTCAACAGAACTGAGCTACTTTTAAAAAATACTGTTTTTATTGATTTTAGAGAGAGAGGAAGGGAGAGGGAGAGAGAAACATGATGTAAGAGATAAATATTGATTAGCTTCCTCCTGAATGCCCCTTACTGGGGATCGAGTCCGCAGTTGGGACATGTGCCCTGACCAGAAATTGAACTGGCAACCTTTTTGGTGCATGGGACAATGCTCAACCAACTGAGCTACCCTGCCAGGGTCAAAACGGAGTTATTAATACCAAGATTTTAAAGTTTGTGGACTGCATATAGAATTCATTAACATAGGAGGTAAAAGCAGTTTAAAATATGAATAACCACACACATATTTTAGAAAAAGTATGGTTGTAGACCTAAAATGGGTTTTGAAGGAATAAGCAGTTCTTTGGGATTTTCCTAATTTCTTGGCATGGATGTCAGAGTCATAATGCCTTTTGCAAACTGTCCTTGGACGCTCATTGTGACACGAATCTGCTCCAATGCGGTTGCTTTTGTGTGACTGGGGTTCTCTTGCAGAACAATCAATATTTTTGTGTCTGTGTGATGTTTGTGTATATGTATATTTATACTCAAAGCTAAAATCAGATTAAAAACACAACTACAAAAAAAATTGAAATATTTATTATTGATTTTATTCCTTTTCCGAGTTCCTTACGACCTGATATTACACCTGAAAAGACATAGTACATCACATAACCTGTTTTAACTGAAAATAGCAACTGAATGGAAATATCCTTATCTGAGGAGGCCCTGGTACCTGCCTTTCCCAGGCCTATACATCATGTGATGGCCTGAAAGTGTGCTTAGGAGGAAGAGGAAACCAGTCACTCTGGGTCCATGTCAGATGCTAACGTTCTCCCTTCTCCTCCAATGCCATCATGCGTTATGAAGTTGGCAGTGTGGAAACAACAATGACAAAGGCAGCAAATGCTTAGGGGTAACAAAAACATTGCTTGGTCCTAACATCTGGACTTCATCTCGGCAGCCCTGACGTCAGGACACAACCCAGATGTTAGCTACAGTAACCATCTAAAGTTTGGGTGAATGTGGTCTTCCCTTCAACTTGCCAAGTCCTTTTAGCGAAAATCCATGAAAACATAACAGCTTAAGAATATAAGTAGTCTACTAAATATTTGGGAGACCAGCTTTCGGATTACACAAATACACCAGCTAGTTCTCAGGGTAGTCATCTCCTTGGAATGCTGTGGTCACCTATTTGGAAGTCTCACTTTCCCCCAAAATGACCCCCGCCCCCAACAAAAAATACATAAAAAAGTAAAAAGCCCTTGAAAAGAATAGCAAGAAGGGAAACTGTGAATGTAAAAATGAGAAGTGAGTAGTTCTGAGCCTTAATCGACATGGGGATGTAAGTCAGGACACTCTTCTTAACCCACTCAAAGGCAGGCCTGCTAGAAGATTGTCTAAATTTCTATGTTTAATATACAGCCCTCCATATTTTCTAGGCAGTTGAAGAATAAAAGAAGACTTATTAGAATTCAGCTGGAGAAGAAAACTATAAACTATATCTTGAATTTCTTTCTACTTTTGATCACTATCTTAAATTAATGTGTATTTGATGTCTTGTACAGCTCTCATGATCAAATAATTAAAAAGGCTATGCTACATGAGCTTATTTGGGGGATGATGATGAAAAGAAAATGGAACAAAATTTCATTAGTTACATCCTAACTCACATGAACCCCCAATTGTCATGAACCCCATTGACTAAAGAAAGACTAAACTACAGTAAAAAAAAAAAAAAAGGATATCTGGGAGTAGGATATTTGTAGTTGTGTTTTATATTTGTGATTTCATATGATGGGGTTGTGACATGACTAAAAATCAATCACTTATCATTTAACAAAATATTTAGAATTCATTAAACAAATACATAGAAAGCAGAGTAGCTCTGGTTAAGGGCACAGACCCTGGAGATGGATGGTCTAGATTCAAGTCCTGACTCCCGTATATACCGTATGACCTTGGAAGAGTTAGACCTGATGGAATGAGGTTAAAACATCACTGAGGTTAAAACATCAATTTATCTACTATAAAATGTATTTTTGTCAGAACTAGTGATGCATGTATGAAAAGCTTACAGCAGTACTGGTCTATAATAGCTCAAAAAGTGACATTATTAATTATAATGAAGGCATAGCTGACTCCTGTCCATCTTTGTATCCCAACTCTCAGTGACTTGATAAGTACTCAGCAAATGTTTTTGAACATATGAATGAATGAAGGAGGAAAGAGCAAATGAACAGTCTCAGGGGTTGAAACCACAGCCTCCACTTTAGCCAAGACAGTTTTCTCCTTGTTTCCCTGAACTGGCCTGGTCATTGTTTTCATTGTCTCTGTGTTTTTTGTTTTTGTTTTTTAAATATATTTTTATTGGTTTCAGAGAGGAAAGGACAGGGAGAGAGATAAAAACACCAACGATGAGAGAGAATCCTTGATTAGCTGCCTCCTCCACACCCCCTACTGGGGATCGAGTCAGCAATCAAGGTACATGCCCTTGCCTGAATCGAACCTGGGAGCCTTCAGTCCACAGGCTGACACTATCCACAGAGTCAAACCAGTGAGGGCGTCTCTGTGCTCTTTACCAGGATTCACAATATCTCCTCTTCTCTGCTACCTTGACTGAAATGTTTAGCCCATAATTTATTAACCCATGATCACTTTTCAGACACCTCCAGGTCTAGCTTCCTTGTAATACCCTCAGTACTGAACACTGATGTCATCCATAGTCCTTTTTGCTGCACATGGCCAAGTACATATAGGAAGTACTCACTATTTGTTAAACGGAAGAATATCTTTTGCTGTTTAATGAGGACGTCTTGAGAGTATTAGCCTATTTCCTATCTATACATTTTCATTACCACACAGCATAGCAGTGAACAAATACTTAAGCACATAGTGTATTTGTGTTTGAAGGACACTTAGAGATAACAGAATTGAACCTCATTTCCACAGATGAAGAACATGAGAATTACATACATAAGTTACTGACTTGCTCAAGTCTCTCAGAGCTGGTTTAGTTCCAGAATATGGAATACAAATCAGACCTCTTCACTCATGGGTTTTGGTTAAATGGATGAAAAAGAAAAATAGTCCTAACGAAGGTTTTTAAGTGATCGTATGTATTTATTATGTAACTCAAGCTTTCAAAATTCCTAAGACTACAAACAAGGGTTTATCCTAAATTATTGAAAGACCAATGGATCTTCTCTAACCACAGATTTTTAAAATAGCTTAACTCATTAAGAGGCAAGGACAGGCTCTGTAGAGATGGCCAGAGGTGACTTGCAATAAATAGTGACTCCCAGTAACATATTGTTTAGTGTGTGATATTCTTTAAACACACCTTCTAGTCCCTGACCCTATTATTTGCTGTCTGTGCTGTCTTGTTTGTATTGGAAGATACGATCAGGGGCCAAGTTCCACCCTATACTATAGCACTGCAATCAGGAGGTCACAAAAACAGTTGTCTATGGGGGTCATCACTTGTTTCACAAAATTAAGGATAATTTTCTCTGAGGAGAACTTTCTCTCTAATCCTGTTACGTAGTTCCCAGGACCACATATGCTTACCTTAAAAAAAAAGCCAAAATGTTTCACCCTGGCCGCTTTTGCTCAGTGGATAGAGTGTTGGCCTGAGGACTGAAGGGTCCCAGGTTCCATTCTGGACAAGGGCATGTACCTTGGTTACAGCCATATCTCCAGTGGGGAGAGGGGGAAATATGTGCAGGAGGTGGTTGATGGATGTTTCTCTCTCATTGATGTTTCTAACTCTATATCCCTCTCCTTTCCTCTCTGTAAAACAAAATTAATAAAATATATTTTCAAAAAAGTCGGACATGCTCATCAAGCCAGTGAACAGCACTGAAGCTCTGGTGGGAGGATAGTATGCGTTATAATCTACTTTATATGTTTTAGTCATCACATGGATGTCTGCTCTGGTTAACATGCAGACATTGTTTCCTGATATAACATTGAAATGTTTGCTGAATTCCTCATTAAAAATTATTTTGTGGACTATCCTGATTATATAAAAAATGTTAACTGCATACAGGATATGATGTAGACTTTGTTTATGGCAGCTACAGAAAAAACAAAAAAAGAGGACTAGAGGACTAGAAGCTGTGGGGGTGCTGTATGCTAAAGGTAGAATGCTCTCCTAATCCTAACCAGCTGTCCTTCCTTGAATGCATGGGACCTTAATAGCAATCGCTCTCTCTTCTCATGTGCTCAGTGAGCAGCAAGCTCGGTGTGCATTTTACCAAAGCCAGGGCAGAGCCGTTTCCTAGCTACCCAAGTGTCTCTGAAAATACAAGAGGGAAATAACCAAAAGTCAACTTGAAATAAAATATACACAAGTAGTAACAACAAATTTCTCTGGAGCCTGTAAAATGTCAGGGAGTCACAATTAAGTAATTACTTAAACACAACAAGTTCCAATTCACTTACACCATTTCAGAGTGGCTACTATCTCAACTTGAATCACCCCGCAAATCACAAGTGCAAGGCTGATGAAAACACAACATTCCAGGTCCTGAACATAAAGAGCCTCCAAACCCTTCAGATCTTTCAACTCCTCCTCCCTCACATGTTTCTTTAGGGGCAAAGTATAAATCCTTGACTTCACAAAGAAAACTTTAGTCTGAATTTCATGAAGTAATAGGTCAAGGAGATACAGAAAAGCACAAGGAAGAAATAACATTCCTACTTTGTGTTTACAAAAATATACTATGGAAAAGTATGGAGACAGGAGGGGATTTTTGTTAGTTTCTCAAAGTGGTTACCCATATCTGCCCCCTTAATGGATAATCTACTTCTTGATTTTTGCTTCAGTCCTATAAGGTTATGAGAACATCATGGGTTTTCATTGAGGAGAATTGAGTTCATGTCCACATTTAAAGTCTTACTAGTTTCGTGATTTTGTGACAAGTTACTTAACATTTCCAGTTGTGTTTTCTCATTTGTCAATGGGGAAAGTGACATTTGCTTTAAATCGCTGTTTCAGCACTCCAGGGGATGGAATGTATCAGGTTCTCAATGAAAATTAGTTTCTGTCTCTGCTAATATTTTCTTTCATATTTGTCCAGGGTCCTGCCATTTCTCAGATGGGCAGGAGAGTCTATAGCTAGGTTTCAAAATATTCAATTTCATTTTGCAACTAAAGAAATAATGAGAAAATAAAAGATTAAAATTATAATTACAAAATGTCCACTCAATCATTCCAGTAGTACTTTGCATAGAAAGTTATGAGTTCAGGGGCAGGATTAAGCAAAAAAATAAAATAAAATAAAAGAGAGAATCAGACATGGACAACAGCGTGGTGACTGCAGAGAGGGGGAAAAGGGGGTGAAGGCAGAAGAGGGCATAGAAAGGATAAATGGTGATGAGGAAAAATAAAATTAAATTTTAAAAAAAGAAAAAGAAAAGACGAAAGTGTGAATACAAAAGGTCTTGGCCACGCCAACACCATCCAACATGAAAACTTATGCCCATTGACCAGGTAGTACTGTGAATGTTAATGAACCATAATGATCTGAATCGAATGCAGTTAAAAAAATCTTAATTTTAAAAATGTTATAGAAACGTGTGAACACAGGGCTAGGGCTGCCCTAAGACCTTAGAGCAGTGTGGGCAAGTGAGAGGCCCTGAAGGTTCATTAGCTTCATTATAAATCTGCCTGAATGTGGGGTGTAGGGAATCAGTGCCTTATTTTTATTGTGTGTTTTTTTTAAAAAAAAACCAGATACTATAATGTTTGAAAATTTCAAAACTTCCCCAAAACACATCATATTTCTTTTATTTCTCTCCCACCTGCCCTACTTGAATTGGCATGCAAACTTGTTTATTCTGAGTAAGCAATGGGAATGCTGACTTATTTGAACTGGTGTGTGTGTGTGTGTGTGTGTGTGTGTGTGCGCGCGCGTGCTGTTTGAAAAAAAGTGCTGGTATGCTATGTGGGTGCATACCAGTGCTATAATACAAGTACAAGAGATGTTTCTTCTGTTCAAGTAGATTCCTATCTAATTGGGTGGAGAAGACTAACCCATGAAATAGCAACAAAGACATGCAATAAATGAAACAGCAGATAATTAATTATGGGCATTTTAAAAATCAGTAAGCGTCACACGACTTTGGATAAAATGGACATCAGTAAAAGGTTGACATTGTTCTAAATGCTACAAAAGCAAGATGACTGCTTTTGGATGAAGGGATCATGCTACATTTGTTGACAAACAGAGCAAACTGGAGGAGAAGCAAACACCCTGCTTTAGTGGAACATGAGAAAGCAACATGATGGAGAGTGTAGCTTAGGTAACAGGGTCTTCACAAGCAGGCAGAAGTGTTTTGATTTTATGTGTCTGGAAATTGCATGACATTGAGCAAAAACAGTGACAGAGTGAAGGTGGCAGTGGTGTACAGGATGGATGGAAGTGGCAATGTTAGAGTTCTAGGGACATGCTTAGAAGACCTTGACTTCATCTAGTTGAGAATAATGACAGCCTGCGAGGTAGTAGTGGACACCTAGAGAGGAAGAGCCAGACACAGAGACAGGCTAACCTTGGAATTGTTGATTTTCATCTGATGTTGCAAGACCTCCAAATTTGCTGGACATGTCCAATAGACAGTTGGAGATACAGGATTAGAATTTAAAGGTGAAGAGAGAACAAAAAAAAGATAGATATAAAGATGATAAATACCAGTAGATAGATAGATAGATAGATAGATGAAAAAGACTTAATTGATGCTAAATGCATACAAGTGTAACTATTATATCGTTTATATACAGGGTGTCCCAAAAATATATATATATACTTTAACAGCTGATAGCTCAGTTTTGAAAATGAAATGTATTTTAATAAATACTGCCTTTATAATTATTCAAAGTGTGTGTACACATTTTTTTTGGGACACTCTATAAATGGTAGTTTAGGCCTTTGGAATTATCAAAATAGTGGTAAGAATACAATCTGGAAATAATTTATGAGAAAACAATACATGTGATATAGAAAAGAGGGGATACTCACTCAAACAGTTTCTGAATGTTTGATTCAGAAAAAAATGTGAGATAGATGTTTTGCCTCAATCTCCTGATACCTATTTTTCCTTTTCGTTAGTCCAATACAAAACATACTTGTATAATATAATGTGTGCATTTTGGTTTTGGCCTCAACGACGAACTTTTATACTAAAGGGAGACAATAAACAAACATATGTAACATTCTGGGATAAATGAATTGTACCTGGTTAACAGGAGAATGTGATTTAAAAACAATGTGATTTTAATTCAGCGAGCCAGAATGGCCTCTCAGCCGAGGTGACATGTTAGCTGAGACCTGAGTGAAGTAAGGGAGAGAGTCGCATGACAATCTGGAAAAAGAGTTTTTCAGGATGAGAGAACAGCAGTTTCCTGGGGACAGCGAGGCCAGAGTGCATGGCATGGAGTGAACTGGGGGAGAACAGCAGATGAAGCAGGAGGGGTAGGCAGGCCCCAGGTCAGGTAAGGACGTCTTGGCTACAGAAGGGATTTCATTCTAAGTGTGAGGGAAAGATATTGAAGGCTTTGGAGTTGAGGAGTGACAGGACATGATTTATGTTTGAAAACGTCACTCTGGTTGCCAAGTTGGGAATAAATTACAGGAGGGGGCGGGTGGACGTAGGGAGGCCGGTGGCTGCGAGAATCCAGGTTTGAGATGACGGTGGCTTGGGCCAGGGCGGTGGCAGTGAGGGTGGTGACAAGTGGTTGGGTTCTAGATGACTTCTGCAGGTAGAGCTGATACTATTGGCTGGTGGAAGGAATGTGGAGAATGAAAGCAGAGAGGAGCTAAAGATAACTGCCATGAACTGAGATGAAAAGACGGGCTTTGAGGGAAAATGAAGAGTTCACATTTGGACATGTTATGTGATTTTTGGCAAGTTACTTAACCTCTGTGGACACTGTGGACATCTTTCATTTGTAAAGCACGGATAACAGAATCTACTCCACAGGGTCATTGGAGGAGTAAATAACGCAGCCAAAGCTCTAGCAGAGGCTGACACTGAGTGTTAGGTGTGTAGCTAAAATGAAATATGAGGAACTTGTGGAAAAACTTCAATCTCACATTCTTTCTGAGTCTTAAAAAAACCACCAATGCTTAAAAAAATCCTTGCTACCATTCCTTCCACAACCTCTCTTTGAGATATGGGTGCTACTGGTGTGGTGGGAGCAAATGTTAGTTCTAAATGTAAATTTTGTCACGTGTGCTAAATATAATAATTTTGACAGTGATTATGATTGAATAAGTAAATTAAGAATAGCAATGATGGTTATTAGAGAGAAGGGCTACTTGAAATCAGGAGACTTCAAAGAAGAGATGGGGGTTTATATTTTGGAGAAAAGAGAAGAGACTTAAAGAATTGCTTGAAGGGCACATATTCCAGCAGAAATGATAACAAGAATTAGCGTCAGGAGAAACATTAACACACCAGTGATTATGAAGTAAACCACCACATGTTTTACAAAGTATGGCTTGTGTCCCTTCTGGATTTTACATTCTAAATAAATGGTTTGTGGTCAACTTGGTAAAATAAAAAGAGCTCATTTAACTAAGAAAATTGAAAATTCATCAATATTTCCAAATAATTATGAGGAGCTGATTATGTCCCCATTTTATTTTTTAATAAATACATTTTTATTTATTTCAGAGAGGAAAGGAGAGGAAGAGAGAGAAACATCAACGATGAGAGAGAATCACTGATCGGCTGCCTCCTGCACGCCCCACTGGGGATCAATCCTGTGACCCGGGCACGTGCCCTGGGCAGGACTCAAACTGTGACCTTCTGGTTCACAGGTTGACATTCAACCACAGCCTCATTGGCGGGGCTGTGCTCCTCATTTTAAAAATGACCTGAGATAACTGCAACGCAAAGCAGTGCATGGCTCCCAGCTGACCACCATGATAAGAACGATTCCTAGGTAGACGGGCGAGTACAAGCCCGGGGGCCATCGTGTGCACACTCAGCAGCCTGAGCTTCCGAACCGAGTGGCCATCGGTGGCTTAGGATCTCTGAGAAAAGGTCGAGTCAGAGCGCTGGCTTTAAACATGCACGTCATTCTAAAGCATGATGTTTTGCTTACAAGAGACATTTTCAACATAGAGTGTTGCTACTTACTCATATAGCAAAGTCAAACAAAAATACAATTTATGCTTATTTTTCAAATGAATATTTTCTACGCTTGAAGATAAGTATTCGCTGTTTAAGGAAAGATTTGCTTTTCAATGGCGCTCAGATAGTCCCTACGCTAGACTTTCACATTTGGTTCCAAGGATCCTTTGCTTTTTTCTGGACGCTTTCACATATTTTTTATATTTTTTGGTGGGGAGGAAGTATTCTGTTAGGTGCTCATATGAGCATTTCTTAATATAGGTTATTGTGAAGATGTTACCTCTGAATCATACACTTTTTGCTTCCTCTAATTCTCAGATTCTTTCCTTCCATATTCTACTCTCATCCCTACCTCAGTTGCATTTGGACCCGAATATAGGCTGAAATTATGCATACATCAACTTGATGTTTAACATTACCTTTAAATGAATACCTAATTATATTTTATCTTGACCTATATAAAAAACCACACTAAAATTAGGGAAATATTATTTATTATTTGTAGCCTTCATTTCCAAACCTTACTTGGTTAATTCTATTACTAATTTAAAAACTTTTATGATATATTTATACAATAGATATATTATATAAATTTATATGTATAATATATATACATGAATATATTTATATGACTATATATATATACACACACACACACAGACACACACACACACACTAGGGGCCCAGTGCACGAAATTCATGCACTGGGGGTAGGTGATCCCTCAGCCCAACCTGCTCCCTCACACATACTGGGATCCCTCAGGGGATGTCCTACTGACCTCTCACCCATGGCCTGCCCAAGGCCTAAAGCCTCTGACTGAGGCTTTAGGCCTTGGGCACCCAGCCATCACCCTGCAATGGGGCCAATGGCTGGCTCTGCCGCGGCGACTGCTTGATCAAAGGTCTGGTAAATTTGCATATCATTCTTTTATTAGATAGGATATACATTCAATTTAATATCTATATAATTTACATTTCTATGTTTTTTAAGTAAATATTCTATGACTTTTATGGCATTTGAAAACTTCTCTTTTATATTGGGCATTCTTTTATACCATTGGCACAAGTGTAATTCATGTTGAATAATGTGGCTATATTAGACCAGTGGTCGGCAAACTGGGGCTTGCGAGCCACATGAGGCTCTTTGGCACCTTGAATGTGGCTCTTCCACAAAATACCACGTCCTGGGCGAGTCTATTTAAAAGAAGTAGCATTAAAAGAAGTTTAAGTTTAAAAAATTTGGCTCTCAAAAGAAATTTCAATCGTTGTACTGTTGATATTTGGCTCTGTTGACTAATGAGTTTGCCAACCACTGTCTTAGACAATGAAATTCCATCCTTAGATGAATTATTCTGCCATAGAGAAATTGCTACACATATGTACATGGAGGTTTAGACAATAGTATTCCTAACAGTAAGTGCATGTGGTAATAAGACATAATTGGAAACATTCTAAATGCCTCTCAATAGGAGAATGAATAATAAATTGTGGCATATTTATATAACTGCAGTAAGAAGGAATGATCTTTCTGTTTCAACATGAATAAATCTCAAAAATATAATTTTGAGCAAGTGAGTTGTAGAAGGATATTTGCAGTATGGTACTACTTAAAGCTTTTAAATGTGCAAAAACAGTAATTAATATTGGTTTAGCTTACTTAAATATGTAATATGAGTACAAAACTGGGCATGATTAAGCACTAAGTTCTGGACTGAAGAATTCAAGGGAGTTGGAAAGGAGGAGGGGGAGGGAATGTGATTCAGTAGGGGCACAGTGTAATTTAAAATTTTAAAAACAATAATTTTAATTCTTCATTACTTAAGTTAGTGGTTGACACATGGGTTTCTTATACGTCTAAAATATTAATAAAGATAACGTTGCTATTAATCAATTGACAATACATCTAAAGATATTTTTGGAGAAAAGACTTTTGGAAAGCCAGAACACCAATTTTAAATGTTATCCGAACTGTGTCGAATCAAAAGCAATGAGTATGTTATGAAAACATCAACTTAAGCCACACGAGACACTGGGATCACATGTCCCAGGGTCCGACTGCATGGACCATTAGCTATAGCAACATCACCTTCCTTCTCCAAAAGCAATTAGTACATGCTTCAGTCTTCAAAGCGAGCAAGGATTACCTACTCTTAAAAAGTTATTAAAAGCACTTGGCTTTTGACCCTTACAACTCAATTGGTAGGTGGGATGGGGTCAGCCTTTTTCTATCTTAATAGAAAATGTCAAATGTCATTTTCCTGGAGTGCATTTAGAAACGGAGACATTCCCTAAGTTACTGTGCCTCAACAGTATGCACTTTTGTGTGAGGACAAGGGGGCAGCCCCAGGAATGGTGTTTTGCTAATCAGTTAAAACACTTTCGGTCCGAAAAGAGAGGAAAATACGGACCCAAGGAAGGAAAGCAGGCACACACGGGACAAATGCTGCACTATGAGCGCCTTCAAGCCAGCCTCTCACTTGAAGCACGAAACGGGTCAAGGGAAAGAGCAGTCACAAAAGCAGTGTGAGAGGCGGGGCCTGTGTGGGTGGGTGGAAGGGATGAATGAGGATGAAAGGCCACGAAGGTTCACTCAGGGAACACTTTAAGCAGCGAAGTGGGAGTGATGCTCAGGGTCACAGAAATGAAAACATTTTCTCCAGAGTGGCCTCGGAAGAATAGGAGCTTGGAATGTGTGTGGTGTGGCCGGGAAGGTGGGCACACGGTTTGGACACCCTTGTCCGTGTTCCCCAAGGGCTCACACCAGCAGGCATGCTTTACCCTCAGCCCCTGTTAATGCCCTTGCTTTTTAAAAAAAGAGTTAAATGTTTATTTATTTTCTTTTCCCCAGTCTATTTACACTTGGCTCTGATGTACCGGCTAATCCTTGGGGTATGCACATAGCGGCGGGTCACACGCGGTTATGATCGTCTTAAATGGTGCAAAGTGCAATTAGAATGGATTTTCAGGCACTGCTTGGAAGTAATTTCTCTAGAGTTTACCCTCTATGTTTATCTTCAGTTGTGCAATGACTGTGCTGTGCCAAAGAGCTTTGGCTGGAAGCACAGTCGTGGGTTCTAAATCACTGATTTAAACCTTTATCGTCCCCTTTACCCTAGCAAAAAAGAGAGAAGAAGAAGTTCAATTTTATGTATAAGTTGTTATATATAAACTGGAATTAGGTACTGGAGGTACATTTCATAAATGTACCAAATTAAAGCCTACACTTTCCAGTGCTATTCTCACAGTGTTGCCGTAAGTGCCATCAGTGTGCAAAAGGCACGAGTGAGGCCCACACTTTGGGTTGTTTTGTCATCCCTCTCATTCTTCCACCTGGAGCGCCTGGCCGGGGGCATGTTTGGCTGAAGTCTGGTTGACTATGGTCTCTACCTCAGCACAAAGGAAAGAGTGACAGTCTCTCCTTGTGACTCAGTGGCACAGTACTCTCCTGGGCTGTTGGGTTATGGTTCTTAAATAAGCTCTCTGTAGAGTTCTAATGTGATTAATAATTCTTAGAATATGAAAAGCACCCCATGAGAAATAAAACTCGAGGTGGCCTGATGATATATATTCCCACATTGCTTTGGGTTTGTCTCATTTCCTCCCTTCCCCCCAACCCCACCCCATTAGATTGTCATCTCATTTGTCTATCCATAAGCTATATACATGAGTTAACATGCATATGCTAATTTCATTTGGCTGGAATTCACTAAGTGAAATTCTAGCTTTTTGTAGTAGCACCAAGGGAAGATGTTTCTATTGCAGCCCGAAATTACATGTTCAAACGTGTTTAAATCAGCAAAAATTTATAATTCAGACTGTCTTATCAGAGTTGAAAAACAATACATTTGGTGGCATCCTTTCAATTTGAGAGAGCTTCATTTAAAAAGTTTTATTTAACCCTAGCCAGTTTGGCTCAGGAGATAGAGCATCAGCCTGCAGATTAAAGGGTGCTGGGTTCAATTCCAGCCAAGGGCACATGTCGGGGTTGCAGGCTCTATCCCTCCCAGTAAGGGGCCTGCAGGAGGCAGCCAATCAATGATCCTCTCTCATCATTGGTGTCTCTATCTTTTTATCTCTCTCCCTTCCTCTCTGAAATCAATAAAAACATATATATTTTAAAAATTCTATTTTAAGTGTAGCATATTATAAAGGCAGATTAGGAATGCTCTTACTTAACTAATTTAGTTCCTTTTTTTCTTCAAGATGTTTATGTTGGTGAAAGACCAATAACACTGTCTAGACCTCTAGGATATAGTAATCAAGCATGAATGGAAAACATTCAGAGGTCACACTTCAATCTGGACCTACAACATCCTGCTATTCAAAACCATATTGGAGATGATGGGTCATGATAAACTGAACCACACTGAATAGCTGAGTCAGGATTTGAGAGTTGTCTGCAAAAAGCTAAATGTGTCACACACACACAAAAGAAAACCCTACAGGATGAAACAAAGTCTAGACATCATTAAATGTGTTGTATCCCTGCCTTCACCCCAAGTTGTCAACAACCAGAGGCTACTTTGTCACATTTATGTCAGCATCCTGTAAGTCAGGGATCCTCAATCTTTTATGAAGAGAAGGTCGTTGAAGTCATGGCGTCCTGATTGGTGTGTGTGTGTGTGTGTGTGTGTGTGTGTGTGTGTGTCTGTGTGTGAGTGTGTGTGTGTCTGTGTGTGTGTGTGTGTGTGTGTGTCTGTGTGTGTGTGTGTGTGTGTGTGTGTCTGTGTGTGAGTGTGTGTGTGTCTGTGTGTGTGTGTGTGTGTGTCTGTGTGTGTGTGTGTGTGTGTGTGTGTGTCTGTGTGTGTGTCTGTGTGTGTGTGTGTGTGTCTGTGTGTGAGTGTGTGTGTGTGTGTGTGTGTGTGTGTGTGTGTGAGTGTCTGTGTGTGTCTGTGTGTGTGTGTGTGTGTGTGAGTGTGTGTGTGTGTGTTTGTATTTAACTAGTAGATGTGCTCCTGCTAATGATAAATCCCCTGAGACAGGGAAAGTGATATGTAGTGTCAGGATGTTCAGAGATCACCAAGCAATAACATGCCATGTTTTTTACTATGTCTTGGTGATTTTCATTGTCCAGAAATCATTAATTTTTATTTTATTGAGTGTTTCAGTTCTTGAATTAAAAAATTACTGATTGGAGAATATTGCTATAGACTAGAGCCATGGTCAGCAAACTGCGGCTCTTTGGCTCCTTGAGTGTGGCTCTTCCACAAAATACCACGGCCTGGGTGAGTCTATTTTGAAGAAGTGGCGTTATAAGAAGTTTAAGTTTAAAAAATTTTGTTCTCAAAAGAAATTTCAATCGTTGTACCATTGATATTTGGCTCTGCTGACTAATGAGTTTGCCGACCACTGGACTAGAGGATCAAAACTTACAACCCTCGTATGAATTCAACATGCTCACTGTAGCATTATTTACAATAGCCAATATATGGAAAAAAAAACTAAATGTCCATGGACAGATGAATAGGTAGAGAAAATGTGGTACATAGATACAAATTATTGTCAAATAATGAATTCGGGCCTGGTTGGCATGGCTCAGTGATTGAGCGTTGACCTATGAAGCAAGAGGTCATGGTTCGATTCTTGGTCAGGATAAATGCCAGGGTTGCCAGCTTGATCCACAGTAGGGGCGTGATGTTTCTATATCTCGCTCCCTCTTCCTTCCTCTCTGAAGTCAATTAAAATATATTTAAAAAATAATGAGTTTGGGTAAGTAGCTTGGCAAATCATAAAATGCACTTCTTCTCGCTCAGCACTTCCTGGCTGCCACTCACACGCTATGGAACTTTCTATCTGGATACATTTGAGGTGTGGGTCAATGACTGTCTCACAAATGCAAACCTTACTGCTTCCCTGGGCATACGGAAGTAAAATCACAGTGGGGTACTGCATGCTTTCATTTCTATTCAGCAGAAGCAGCAACCAGGTAAGTCAGTCCAGTTACTAGTGTGAGAATTTTCTCAAATTGAGGAATGTCCAATAACTTACCTGGCTGAACATACCAATGATATTGTGGATAAAAGTTCAACTCGAAATACTTGTATTTACTTACACACACACCCCTCTACTGTCATGTTCTCATAGTGGCATAGAGGCTCTTTGCCAGGACTCAAATGTTTTTATTTCCATGATCAATAGTGGAAAATGGACACCTACTGCTAGGTGTCAGGTTTAGTTCATATTATAAATTTTTTTAAAGTTTATTTACACACCTAATCTTTGGCTGGGGCTGAGGAGTGCAACAGTAGCACTACAGTCATGTGTTTGATCAGTAAGGGGATAGAGAACTTAGTTCTTTGGGTAACTTCGGTTAGGTCTTTAATGATAATTCCAAACAAATGCATCAAAAATGGCATTGGATGTTCACAAGCAACAGGGGAAAAGCACAGAAGTATTGGTACAAGCTCATCATCATCATCATCATCATCACACAAACAATGCCAGCACATGGCACATTCTCCTTCTTCAAGAATCACAGGTTATACAAGACATACAGATGGCCAAGAGGAACATGAAAAAATGTTAAACATCACTAATTATCAGGGAAATGCAAATCAAATCAAAACCATAATGAGATATCATGTTATAAAAGAGACAAGCAATAACAAGTGGTGGCAAAGATGTGGAGAAAAGGGAAAACTATGCCCTGTCGGTGGGAATGTATATTGGTGCAGCCACTGTGGAAAACAGTGGAGGTTCCTCAAAAAATTAAAACTAGAACTACCAGATGATACAGCGATTCCACCTTTGGGTATTTATCCAAAGAAAACAAAACCACAATTTCAAAAGATATATGCACTCCCATGCTCACTGCAGCATTATTTACAACAGCCAAGACATGAAAAAACTAAATGCCCATGGACAGGTGAATGGATAGAGGAACTATGGTACATAGATACAATGAAATATTATTCAGCTAGAAATTAAGAGTGAGATCTTCCCATTTGCAACCTTCAGGGCATTCTGCTAAGTGAAATAAGTCAGACAGAGAAAGACAAATACATATGATCTCCCTTATATGTGGAATTCTAAAAAACAAAACAGAACAAGCCAGAGTTGGGCCAAATGGGTGAAGGGAGCTACAAACTTCTGTTATAAATTAAAAATTCATGTGGATATAAAGTAAAGGATGGTGGAATCAATATATATAAAAGTCTAAGCTGATAGTTATGATGCTCATTGACCACTAGGGGGCAGACACTCAACACAGGAGCTGTGGAACAGCAATTTTGCAGAGTGCCTTCTCAATCTGGGACCCCTTGGGGGATGTTGAACTGCTGGTTTCAGCCTGATTCCCACAGGCCAGGCCAAGGGACCCCACCCACCGGAGGGACCCCACTCATTCTGCAGACACCCTTTGAACCCTAGTGCTGCTCCAGGTGCAGCAGCCAGGGAGGGGCTATAAGAGGTTGGCTCCAGGGCATGTCTGGCCCCATTTGCCCAATCCCATCCCCCCAGCCAACTTCTAATTTACTTTCAATGTGCACAAATCTGTTCACAGGGCTTCTAGTATGGTTAATAATATTGTATTTCATATTGGAAAGTTGTTAAGAGAGTACATCTTAAAAGTCCTCATCACAAAAAAAAGAATTTTTAACTGTGTATGGTAATGGATGGTAACTACACTTATTGTGGGGATCATTTTGAAATGCATACAAATATTGGAATCATTATGTTCTATACCTAATATAATGTTGTATGTCAATTACACTTCAATTAAAAAAAGAACGACACTTTGGGACAGCCTGAATGGACCTGGAAAATACTATGCTAAGTGAAATAAGCCAATCTGAGAAAGGCAAATATCACATTATCTCAATTATTTGTGGAATCTAATGATTAACATGACTTGACCAACAAAACAAGGCCCTAAGCATGGAGGTATGGAACAGACTTGATGTGGGGTTGGGGATGAGAAGAGATAAGAACTTATATACTTACTAGGGGCCCAGTGCACAAAATTTGTGCACTGGGGATGGGTGATCCCTCAGCCTAACCTGCCCCCTCACACATACTGGGAGCCCTTTGGCTGATGCTTTAGGCCTTGGGCACCCAGCCATAGCCCTGCAATGGGGCAGATGGCTGGCTCCATCCCAGCCCCGCCCCCCACCCCTCTGGCCAGGGCCTTAGCCCCAGCCAGCTCACCCCCGGCTAGCATGGGCCTCGGCCCCACCTGCCCAGGCCCGGGCCGCCTTGGACATGCCCCACACTCCTGATTGGCTGGTGGGCATGGCTGGTGGGCATGGCTTGTGGGTGTAGCAAAGATACAGTCAAATTTGCATATTACTCTTTTATTATAAAGGATAGGCCTTATATACTTATAGGCATAGCCAATGGACATGAGCAATTGGGTAGTGAAGACCTGGTAAGGGGGATGGTAGGAGCTGGGAGAAGGCGGGTTAAGGTTGGGGTGGGGGAGGATGGGAGATGTCTGTAATTCTATCAACAATAAAAAATATATTAAAAAATAAAAATAAAAAAGAATGACAAATTATTATTAAAGGTAACTAGAATCAGAAATTGGAAAACACAAAGACAAGTTTTAACTTCAATCTAGGCCCTAGTAATTCCACTGGAACAGAGAACTTCCAGGAATGCTCTTTTAAATCCACTTTTGGCTTCATAATACAGCTTCAGATCCTTAGCAGACCTGTGACTAATTCATATGCCCCTCCTGCCACGCCTTTGACTTTGGACACATCTCATTATTTGTGTATAATAACCTTTGGCAAAATATGCAGACTGCTCAGACACACTATTTGAACTAAAGAAAGTTATAGAGGTCTTGCTCCTGAAAGGGAGCCAGGCACAATATCCCTCTCTCGTGGCAACCGTGGCATTTCGCATACTTTTTCCCACACCAGAACGGGGCCACGTGCTGGAAACCTCAGCATGCTGCTGCTGCTGCTCTTTCCCATGTTTGGCTGCATCTACACAGCAATTTTCCAAGCAGGTTCCAACTCGCTTGGGATGACTTCCAGATATTGGAGATGTAGCCTGACAAACTCATATGCAAGACTGACTCCTTCATTAATGTGCAAAAACAGTTATTCTCAAGTCATTTCATTTTAGACTTCAAGGTCGGCACTCAAAAAAAAAAAAAAAAAAAAAAAACCAACATCACCTCCGTTAGAATCTTCTTTGTTTTTCTCCAAAGGTACAGAAATAATGCCCATTTACCATGAACATTTTAACCTCTTCTTTTCTACTTTTTCGGACTGGTTGAACTAGTTTTGCCCAAAAGGCTTAGAAAAATTACAGCAGTGTCATGCTAACAGGGAGAACTCCCAGGAAGGCAGGGGAAAGAGAAAGGAAAGAGGAGTCACAAAAGCCCAACTCAGGGAATGCTTACTAAGTGTCAATGACTCCCTTAAGCACTGCCTAGTTGCTCATTTAATTTTTTTAAGAAAATATATTTTGTTGATTTTTTACAGAGAGGAAGGGAGAAGGATAGAGAGTTAGAAACATCGATGAGAGAGAAACATCGATCAGCTGCCTCCTGAGCACCCCCTACTGGGGATGTGCCCTCAATCAAGGTACATGCCCTTAACTGGAATCGAACCCGGGACCTTTCAGTCCGCAGTCAACGCTCTATCCACTGAGCCAAACTCGTCAGGGCTCATTTAACTCTTAAAACAACTTTATGGTATAGTGCTATTGTGAACCTCTTTATGTTGGTGAGAAATAAACTGACTTGCCCAGAGTTATCCATTGCAAGAGCCCGGATGCATACCCAAGCAGTCTGATGTCACAGCCAGCCCTCAACCACTGTTTTCTCTCATCGCAGGTGGCCTCCACATCCACACGCTCTTCCTTTTTTTATTTTATCGGAAATAGTGGTACCTAATTTAATAGATGCGTGCTCACATGTGCCCTCCAGAAATGTGAGCGTGTCTCAGGCAGCATCATTAGCGGTTGTCTCTCAGACCCTTTAAAACGTTGTATGGTGTTGCGTATGTCTATGGGAGTCTTTGTGTACTGGGGCAGCCTGCATATTTTGAGGCACGCATCATTCTTGATGAAAAGGCATTACATATGCCCTTACTTGCTTTGCGCGGCGATCCAATGAACAGGAAACAGCTCACAAAGCCGGTGTTTGTGGTTGCCTGCCACGGGACGCGGGCCAGGATCTGCGATGCCCCATGGAATGGAAAGCCAGTGTGTCGCACAGCGTGTCAAGCATTCTCTTTGCTAGTGAACCAGAGACCTGGTCAGCTGAAAGGTAGCAACTTATTTCCCAAAAGACAGAAGATGCTGGGTAAAACATGCCAGGGGCATCCAACCTGATGTGGATACTTGAAGAACTTATTTTATGTCTACTGAATCTCATCTGGGTGGAGATTTGTCTACGTTTTATTTTGGCTTCATTACAGACAATGCCGTTTTTCTTCCTCTTATGAACGTTTAGCTGCAGAAGCAGTGCCACCTGTCTCGTAGCAGGTTGAGACATTCATATTTTTCCCCTTCTATGTCCTGTTTCCCTAGTAGTAAGAATTGATTGAATATTTTTATAAATCAGTATATTTTACACTATATAAGTTGTCCTCACCTTACTAGATGTTAAAGAAAGACTAATGTTTATTTTCTTTTGTGGTTTATTTGTTCATTCCACCTTCCCAGTCGATGACAGCTACTGTGCATGTATAGTCTGGGCTCTGCCTTGCCTTCAGTCTCTCTGTCTCTAGTCTGGATTTTAGATTCTTTCATTTCTCCTCAGAGGCAGTCTTTCTGGCGTATCAGTTCAGTCACTGGTGGAGCTTTGTCAAATATACATCAAGGAATCCCAGCCATCTCATGTACGATGGCCCAGCATCTCAGACGCTGATAATTATTGATGAGAAGTATTTGGAAGTTAGAAGTATTAAGCAGGGATTCTTAATCTAGGGTCTATGGGTAGAATTCAGGGTGCCCATGAAGTTGGATGAGAAAAATATTTCATTTCTAGTTTCACTAAATTCTAACAGAAACTTCATATTTCTTCTGATGATAAGGGTTGACAAGCTGCACTCTGCACCCTCCCCCCCAACACTCCCCCCCCCCCCGCCATGGCATTAGCTGTTCCTGTGACTGTCACCACACAGACTTTTCCATTCATTTGCAGTTGTTGCAGAAATCACAAATGAAAGAAAGAGAGAGAGAGAGAGAGAGAGAGAGAGAGAGAGAGAGAGAGAGAGAGAGAGAAAGAGAAAGAAAGAAAGAAAGAGAAAGAAAGAAAGAAAAGCAGAAAGAAAGAAAGAAAGAAATCACAAACTATCACTTATACACATCCCTGCTGCACAGGTATGGGAGTTATCAAAGCTGCCCCCGATCACACATGAGTGCAGTTGTTCTGTCCACAGATGTTCATGTAACATTGCTGGCTCCATGCAACTACCAAACAGGGAAGGTGAAGGTATGCACATCAGTGACCTGGGTGTGGATGTTGCTCCCCCGTATTCCCTACCTATGATGGTTGGCGACAAGACGATGAATCCAAAGCTACCGTACAGTTTAATTTTCTTACTCTAGGTAAGCAATAATAATCTGCACACTGGGATCTTTAAAAAATGCTTAATTTAAATTTAGTTCCTTATGTTTTAAACACAATAGTGGATTATATCATTCACTCATGTTACATGACTGTATCAGAACTTTGTGTTTTGAATATTCAACACCTCGGTAACTACATTTCATTACCATTGGCTCCTCTTAGCATTTTATGGATTTCCCTTGTTTTAAAATCATTATCCTGAGAAGTGATTCCCGGGCCTCAACAAAATGCTAGAGACCAGTTGGCACCAAAAAGGCTAACAACGCCTTCATGACCCTATACGCAAGGATCAAAGGGCAAGAGGTTTTCAGGAATGAATGCACCCCATGCCAATATGCCCTGGGGCTCAAGGGGAGGCCGGGGGATGCAGAGGAGTGGGGAGGACACAGAGGAATTGTAAGCAGGAGGGCTGTCGACCCCATCTGTCACCCAAAGTTCCAGTTCCCCCAAAACTCCATGCCATCCTCAGCGCTTAGGAAAGAAGACAGTGTACCTGTGGGATGGGGCATAATGGTTGTAGAGAAAAGAGGAGAAGAGAAATCCCTGTGGGTTGTGTGGTTGGGCAGAGAAAGGCAATCTATAAAGCGCACTATGCTAATTAGACCAGACGTCCTTCCGGACAAAGCCGGGCCTCCGAGGGAAGGAAGCAGGGAAGGAAGACCAGGTCTTGGGTGCCAGAGGGAAGCCGGTGCTGGCAGCTGGGGGAAGGAAGGCCTATTTTTGCATGAATTTCGTGCATCGGGCCTCTAGTTACATATAAAGGACTATGTAATAAAACAGTGTGTTCTGTCACTCCTCACAACCTAAAGGCCTTTTCCAGCAGCAATTCTGTACGTTGTTTTTATAAGGCTGTGGGTACTTAAACATAATTGAGGAAATTCCTATTTTTGACAAAAGGGAGTTTAAGATAATGAGAAGTATCTGATTTTTTTTTTGTTGGCGGGGGAGGGTTTCTCTCCTCTCCACGTCCAGAGTGGAGAGAAGAGTGGGTCCAGTTACTGAGTAGAAGAGCTGGGGATTGAGAAATAATAGAAAGAATAGACGACACAGAAGTAGAAATAAAAGCTGGGGCTGGGTGGAATCTCTGCTCTCTGATGGAGAGACAGGGAATCCCAACGCAAACACAGCATGTTTATTTACACTAAAATAGAAAGGGGTTTCACATGAAAAGACTTAAAATCAAAGGAGCTTAAGTGGGCCCAGACCCCACTCATTCCCTCATTCCCGGGGTCGGCTGAATCTACATTTCAAGGGCCCTCCCCCCAAGCAAGTTAAAAGTCAGTACTATAATGCATCCAGCCTTCTTGGTGGATGTGTTTCCAAGATGTGGCTCTGCCTGGTACCTCGGATTCAGCTGACACTGATTTAAAGAATGCTCAGGTGCCTTTCCTGGGGGCTCGGCCCTCTACAGTTTTTGTACATGGCATCATTTGGGGCAGAACTAGGAACTCTTTAAGTTATGTAGTATGTGTGTGTGTGTGTGTGTGTGTGTGTGTGTGTGTGACAGAGAGAGAGAGAGAGAGAGAGAGAGAGAGAGAGAGAGAGAGGGAGAGAGAGAGAGATTGACTGACAGAGAAAATATCTAACAAGGCAAGTTAAAACTTTGTCTCTTGGCCCAGACTTTGGAAGAAACTGAAATCTGATTAGTTTTTGAGAAACAGTGTTTCAGGTACTATTTACCCATGTCTTTTCCTGTGGGGCTTCAAAAACACTTCTCCTCTGTCACCTGATTAATTTCACAACATCAAGTGAAGCGGGAGATTGGGACTTCCTGTTGCCCTCCTTTCTGCAAGAGTGTACTGATGCTTGGAGAAGTGACTTTTTGTGGATAATTAACAGCTGAAGTCTTGGTCAGTGGGAGGGTGGGTGCAGGCCAGAAGTTTGAGGGAAAGGATAGACATGAGTGCTCTTGAGGTTTGGATGTGGACCAAATCGGTCTCCTTTGGACAAACACTGACTGAGCTCTGAGCCACGCACCAAGAACGGGGAGGACACAGAGAGGGTCCGAGTCCCCAGCAATCAGTCCATTGTGGCAGCCAAAGCCCTCTCCATCAGTGCAGAACCCGAATACTCCGCTGTGTGACGTGCCTAAGGGGTCAGACTCATCTTAGAAAAACTGGACAATACAAAGAATTTCTTCCGCCAGTGGACCTGCTTAAGGTTTCCTCACACATAAAAAGTAACTATTTTTCTCCAAGTATTTTTCACTGGATGCTCTATTTTTCACTCCATAGAGACCATTAATTTTTAATGGACAGGCCGGGACCGTGTGGCTCAGTGGTGAAGAATCAGTTACAGGCTTGATCTCCAGTGGGGGGCATGCAGGAGGCAGCCGATCGATCAATCATTCTCTCTCGTCACTGATGCTTCTATCTCTCCCTCTCCTTCTCCCTTCCGCTCTGAAGTCAATAAAAATATACTTAAAATATTTCATAGACAAATGACAAAACAGAGACAGCATTTTCCAGGGATCCTATCCTTATTCTCAGAAGCCAACATCTGTCAAAAGCACCTCATTTATGACAATGTAAGGGGAAGTCTGGGATGCTGGGATGTTTGAATTAGTCGTACTCTCAAATTAAATCGCCCAACCACAGTAAGATATTTTTCTGTCATCTTTACAAGACACTATTTGTGGAATCTTTCCATTTGTGACAATGACTTTGTCAAACAAGACAACAATAAAGCAATCACCTTATTTTTTAAAGGTTCAAGCAAGTATAGTTGTGAATTTTATATTCCCATATCTTATTTCTTTAACTTCCTCTAGCCAAATACAAATTTTATCACTAGACAGAACACCTTAAAAAAAACAAAACCTGCCTTTTTGGAATGTTGGATTTCTTTAAAGTATCACATTTTACTATCAAGCCACACTAAAATGGTTCACTTTAAAATACTTGGCTCTATCCCCCCTATCTATGGTGAGGCAACACTGCTTCTTCTCCCCCCAGTCCTGGGCAATATTGCTTCGTTTGACAGAAAGATGTTTCGGAGCATTTAGGAAAAAACTTCCAGCTTACCATGATTAGGTAACGAGTCTGTTACCTTCATCATCTGCTCGATCGCAATCACAGACCTTACGTTTTCCCTTTTCACGGCACGTAGGGACAACTGCGTGAAAGTCAAGTGACCTTTTCATTGGGAACACACAGCGCACAAGTCCGGACTGACACTTGTAATATTCGTAACCGTGCGGAGCTTCACGCAGCATATGAAAAACAACTGGATTAGCCCAAAGGGTAGAGAAAACATAATCTTTGACCCATCTGTGCAGATGACATCAGTAGACAGACTTAAGCCACCAAGCAAGAGCCATCCACGCCACAGGCCTGGGAGACCTTGTGGGGATCCGGAGCTCTCTTGCCTGCTGGGTTGACGTGCTCTCCGGGGTCAATGTCTGGACAGGCTCCACACCAGAATGAGGCAGAAGCCCGGGTCCCCCCGCCCCCCCTCCGCCCGCGCCTGCAGACACAGCCTGCCTTCGGGTGGGTGGCTGTCCCAGGAGCCGGAGGACGTCTGAGCCGCACCCCTGTAGCCATGCTTTCGGGACATGTCGCATGCCTGCCTCCAGCCTACCTGACACCCGCTGGGAAGTCAGCACAGCTCCAGCTGCCAGAGGAAACGCCAGCGGCTCCGCTGACAGGCCGCCCCGCCCTCCCGGCCCCAGGCCCGCCGCCCGCCCGCCCGGACGCCCGGACGCCCCGGCTCCGAAGCCCACCGACCCCGCAAGCCTAGCAGACCCCCGCGGGCCTGCCAGAGGCTCCCCGCCACCCGCCGATTCCCCTGCCCCCCCCCCCCCCCCCAAGGATCTCGCTTTGGTTTTCAAGGTTAAAAACACCACCACCACCACCACCACCAACACACCTCTCCTGAAACCTCACCTAGAAATAATCAGACGGAGGCATCCCAGGGAAGAAAACACACCCCCAAACCCCAAACCCCAAACCCTGCAGCAGCCCTTCCCTGTCGGAGGGAGACTGGGATCAGGGCCGTGACTGGGATGAACTTGACCCTGCGGATGGGATCCTACACGCCCCGAGTTCATTTATTTGTGTATTGAATCGTTTTCCCGCGAAGCCCCCACCCCCCCCCCGCTGCCCCAGCCCCCCTTCCCCCGCGCCCCTCACCTGCCAGCCGTCTGTCCCGGGCGTTTTTCCAAATCGCATCCAGGGCTCTGGCCGTGGAGTCTCGGATGTGGTCGCTGAAGGACCTCCGGAGAGGGGCTCTCAGCGGCCGCGCCGTCACGTGGGCCTCGGGGTCCCCCATCCCCGCGCAGGGACTTCAGCGCCGCCGCCCCGGCCCCGCGACCATTCCGCTGGGCGCCCGCTCCTCCAGCTGCAGGCGCGTCCCCGGGCGGCGGGCTGCGGCTCTGCCGGGAGGCCGGGCGCCGGGCACAGGGACCGGGCGAGCCCCGCGCCTGCAGCAGCCGGGCAATGCGACTCGCACTGCGGCCCCGAGAGCGCCGACTGCAGGCGGCCTCCTGGCCCGCCGCCAAGCCCCGGCCCGCGCGGCTGCCACATCTGGAAAGGCTTACCCCGAGCCAGCGGCCCCGCGCGGCCCTGCGGCCGCCTTCGTGGCTGTCGGGGGTGAGCCCCGCTTCCTGTGCAACCGAGTGACTTTGACTCGGTCCCTGCCTGGCTGTCCGTCCGTGAGGTCACATCTCTCCTTCCCTGGCAGCCCACGGACTCTTGCATTTTGAAGGAAAGGCAATGCAGGAGGCAAAAAATAAGAAAATAAATAAATAAATGAGGGGGAGGGGCCGCAGGTTAGGGTGCTCTTTGACTTCCCAGGCTAGCTCTCATTCACGTGCGCCGCATTTGACGATCCCCTCTGTGTTTTATTATTGTTCTTATTTTAAAATATATTTTATTGATTTTTTTTTTTTTTTTTTTTACAGAGAGGCTAGGGAGAAGGACGGAAAGTCAGAAACATCGATGAGAGAAAAACATCGATCAGCCGCCTAGGATGTGCCTGCAACCAAGGCACATGCCCTTGACCGGAATCGAACCCAGGACCCTTCCATCCACAGGCCCACACTCTATCCCCCGAGCCAAGCCGGTTTGGGCCCCTCTGTGTTTGATTAACTCGTGGTTTTGGGGTAGGATGTTTATGAGACGGAAAGCAGCCTTCAGTTGCGGTTGTGGGAAGGAAGCGATGGCTGTCACCAGCATCCTGCAGGCCAGTCTGGATTCTCTCTGGGGGGATACCTGAGTTTTAACCGAACTATTAATCAGCCCCTCATATGTCCCCTCGGATTTATTCTTCTGCGTTCGTTCAGTGATTGAGTCGAATCAGTCTTGCTTTTGCCTCTAACTATGGCGCAGATGTCTCCTGGTTTCGCACATCTTTCAGCGTTAAGTAAGCAAACGTCATTATAACTGCACATCAAAGACTCTTTCTCCCACCCCCCAAGAATAAACAGCGCTAACCCATGAAATCAAAAGAGGGGCCAACTGCTTCTTTTACAAGATACGTTGAGTTTCAGCCCAAACCGGTTTGGCTCAGTGGATAGAGCGTTGGCCTGCGGACTGAAAGGTCCAGAGTTCGATTTTGGTCAAGAGCATGTACCTTGGTTGTGGGCACATCCCCAGTGCGGGGTGTGCAGGAGGTGGCTGATTGATATTTCTCTCTTATCAATGTTTCTAACTTTCTGTCCCTCTCTGTAAAAATATCAACAAAATGTGTTTTTTAAAAAGATATGTTGTGTTTCTAAAATGCCAAATAAATCTATTACTCTGCCAATGAATTTGGCTGATTTTCTGCCTTTAAATGCATTTTTAATTATCTTCTTTCTCACTTTCCCTAAATTCCATTTTATAATGTTTAAGATTTGGCATCAAGTATCTAAGGGCCAGTTCATAATCTTTGTGAAATTGAATAATGTGTAAAAAGCACTTTGTAAATTATCAGGTACCAAGCAAATTCTAATTATTATCATAATTATTTCTAATCATGAAACTAATTTCAACCCACATTGATCTCCAGAGTTTCCAAATTTCTATAGCATATGTCCTCTCTCCCATCAACTTTGACAACTTAATTATGCAGAGAATAATTAAAATCGCGAGAAGGTGCTCACATTATGAGTAATACTAGTACGTACCATTGCATATTAGTAGCCCATGAGTCCTAAATTATATTGTTTCCAAATTGTTAAAGCTCATGAATATCTCCAACTCAAACTGCGTTTCTTGGTAGGTATCTACCCCTTTGCCTTATTGTTGGACTGGACATAGATCAAGAGGTACAAATTACTGAGGTATACAGACCTCTATGTCTGTGGGAGTCAATTCCAAGGGACAGTTCACCATTAACAACAACAACCAACAAAATCTAGCCTGGCTGCTGTATCTCTATGGTTGAGTCAGTCTATGAACCAGGAGGTCAATTCCCAGGACACATGCCTCCCTTGCAAGCTCAGTTTCATCCCCAGTAGGGGGCATGTAGGAGGCAGCTGATTAGTCATTCTCTCTCATCTTTGATGTTTCCATCTCTCTCCTCTCCCTTTCTCTCTGAAATCAATGAAAATATATTGTAAAAAAATGTGGTCACCTAATATCTGGTTCACTTTAAAACAAGTTGGTTCTCTCTCTCTCTCTCTCATTGCAGAGCAACAGGATAAAGTACCCATAGCCACAAGAACTGAAACTGCACACTGTGTTGGGCCTGGGGAAGCTGAAGGTGAAGATATAAACTCTGTCCTTGAGGAGGAGAAATCACATTGACTACAAATAATTTCAAAATAAGGTAATAAGTCCCATGATGGAAACATGTTAATGGGCCAACACACAGGAGGGGCAAAAACAAACAGCTTGGATTCCTAAATTTTCTTACTCACTAGCCTCACCTACATTTCCATTCTAGATCTATGACAATGTTAAGGATATGCAATCATTCCTAGCATAAATATCAACAGCTGATTGTATGAGTCATGAACTATGTGTGACTATAATGGCACAAAGCTTTGTTATATTTAAACACAGGAAGGAAGGAGGAGCAATAAAGGAAAAATAACATTTATTGAGTACCTATGACATATCACAAGCTCTACTAGCACTGTATATTAGACCCCTGTATATGGATAGACTAGTGTATATAGATCGATCAGTATAGGCATTCTATCACTTCTTCAGAGATTAGGGACCTAAAGTTTAGACAGAAGAGTCTAGAGAAAGGTCACATAGCAAACGGCAGATCCAAGACACACGCCCACTACAGAGCTGCCTGCTTCTTAGCACATTGTGGACCAGTAGTTTCATTGCTAGCTTTACCCAGTGGCCAGATAGGTTTCTATTGAATAAGTCCAAAAAACATTTTATATAAATGTTAAAGGCACACTTTAAAATTAAATACCTATTGCATTTTGAGGTTATTTATTACATGGTCTTACAAGCTAATATAGTTTTAAAGTATGATCCATTGTAAAACACTGTGTAATATGAAGTGAGAATTCTCATGATCCGTCTGCAATAAGCTTAGTAAGCCTCCAGTCATAAATAGTTTTGATCAGAAATTAGTGATATTGATGATAATGACTCATTAATATTACCTAGGCTCAGTGGATACTAAACTATGGGCCAAGGCTCCTTACTCTTAGCCAATAAAATCACCCAGGATGTGAAAGAGGCCTGAGTCTCAGATAGGTTTGGGGTGACCCCAGCCATGGAAACCAAAGGGCAATGAGCCAGGAGGACTTGGGCGTAGTCAACACATACATTTTAATGATAGGGCACCCAGGTCTGGTCTCCAGAGGGTTCCAAAACGACCCTCCTCTTCTGCAACACGTCTTTTCCAGGACAATCCTTCCAGTTCTTTGTAATTCATTTTGGCAGGTATTGGAAAACCCTACTTATTCGAACATTGGTTTCATTGCTGGAATGATCCATACACCTAACCAAGATGAGGTTTCGTATGTTGTTTTTTTTTTTAAGGAAATATAGCGACATAAATGTGACTGATGGGCAGATTAGTGGAGAGGAGCAGCGCAACATCATGTCATCAAGCAAAACAGGCTTTAATTATTGGTTTCGCCAGAGTCCACCACAGGCCTGGCCACGTGTCCCCTCATTTTTGAAAACTCATTACATCAAATTTCATTTTGCGGAAATGTCAGCTCCTTATGGATGAATTTCAGCCACCTATCATGGGAATAATGTAAAAACCATTTTAATACACAGCCAATTTTAAGTTAGTCTTTTTTCTTTTCTTGCTTTCTGTGTTTATTGGCCACTAGAAATATCCCACACGGAGAAATTGCTTTTTAGAATCCACTGTATAGAATAATTCCTCAAGTTGTATTTGCACAAGTTTCAAACAAACCAAGTCTTTTCGAACTGTTGAGAGTCGAGGGCAGTATGTGATAATTAGTGTTGTCTCCATCTGGCAGATGGGGAGAGGGGGAATATGAGAAGTCTGCTGGTTTCTTTCAGGCTCCCACTGGGAATTAAAAGACAAAATGAGAATAGCCACATAATGCTTTGACAGCTTCTCACTTCCTTGCTTTTTGGTGATAAAGAGCTCATATTAGCCATTGGTGGGGCTGCTCTCTGACCTAGGCGAGCTTTGCAACCCGTCCAGATCCCTGGAGAGAGAGATTCTTGTCTAGCCAGATAGAGATTCTGGCTCTACTATGTCCCTAATACTTTCCATCCAAGAAAAACATTTGGCAATATATTATACATTTTATCTAGTTCGGTCTAACTTACAAAATTTTGTCTTCTTACTGCAAACAAAATTTTAATGTTATAGTGTGTCTAGGTCTCATATGCTTTGTTTGATGTACTGTTAGGGACACCTTATTTTCCAAGCTTGTGTAGCATAAGACTAGTCATAGGGCCACTCTCATTTGCTGAGGCAACTCATGTAAGCCTTCTTTGGAGCAATTAGAACAGTTCGGGCTACCCAAAGCGCCGATAGTTTCTATA
This sequence comes from Antrozous pallidus, assembly GCA_027563665.1. Lineage (NCBI taxonomy): Eukaryota > Metazoa > Chordata > Mammalia > Chiroptera > Vespertilionidae > Antrozous > Antrozous pallidus. The sequence goes on from CM050519.1 coordinate 82,443,807, forward strand.
AAAAACCGTGAACAATGATGGGAAAGGGAGAGTTTATTGAGTCCATGGCATGTTTGGATCTGGGTCTTTAGCAAGGAAAGGAAATTATTGAAATCTCATTTGGCTAAGCCCTATGAGCAATCCAGCGCCTGCAACAGGACATCAGGCTTAGCGAATGACAGAGCCTACCCTGGTATAACAAGTCTGTCTGCCAGCAGGCGGTCAGTCCACAGAAATACAATTCTCTGTTCTGTAGGTATCCAAAAGCCCATGGCGAAGTGAGTGCACAGTGTGAAGCCTCTAACTCTGAGGAGCAGAGACATGTTTTGGGTATATCCAGTTGATAGCCCCTAGCCTGCATGTTATGTGCTGCAGGTGACTGTTTCGATACTGAGCTGTGTATTTAACTTTACCACCTTTACCACGTTGTTTTGGTACAAGCAGAAATTTTATTTCTTAATCTGTTTCTACATTTGAAACCTTAAGGATTACATTGAACTTGGTTGAGAATGTCCTTCATGACAAACTGTTAAATGTCCCTTTTTTAGGTAAAAAAGCTGCTAATACTATTTGTTAGGTATCTATTGATGCCTGGTAGACCAATAAACCACAATAATGATTTTCTTGAAGTCTCTGATCTCTGCCTTGGGGTAAGATTGCCCTTAGAAGGCAGGAAGAAAAACCTTAGAATCTGTGTCTATATCTATGTATATAGTTCTTTAAGTATTTATACTTTTGTCTAATGTCTAGTAATTAAAATAAGGAAGTATCAGTTACAACATGGTCAAAAATATGAATTACTTAGAGATAGATTTAATGATATGTGTATAAAACTTGTACACTGATTGCCATAAGACTGCCCAGAGAAATTATTAAACCTAAGTAAATAGATATATCCTGCTTATGGAGCTGAAGACTCAATGTTGTCATGATGTCAATTCTTTTCATAATATATAAAACCAGTTGAAATTCAAGTAGGGTTTTTTGTTTTTTTTTTTTGAAATCTGACACATTGATTTTAAAATTTATATGGAAATATAATGTTTATATCTAAATTAACCAGAAAGATGTTGAAAAATGAAAGCAATGTTGGGATAGTTCAAGAGTTACTATGCATGCACAGTAATAAACACAGGGTGATACTGATAGAAGGCTAGACATATAGACCAATGAAGGAAAATGAAGATTCCAGAAGGAGGACCATACTACCTGTTCAGGTGATTTTTGTTCAAGATGCCAAGGTAAGTCAATGGGGTAGGATGATTTTTTCTACCAAACGATGCTGGATAATCACATGAAAAAAATGAGCTTCAATTCTTACCCTATACTTTACACATACATTATCAACCCAACAGAAAAAAACCCACAATGGATTTTATGAAAAATATTTCACAGAACATATGGAAGTGAAAACATTAGAAATAGAAGCTCAGTGTTAAAATTTTTGATATTATTGAAAATTCTCTGATAAGAGCAAATCCCCAGAACTCTGAATCTTTGAACATCAGATGTACGTCTTCACAGAGAGGCAGGGAGGAAACCACTGCTTGGAGACTGGTCACTGGTTGAGGGTATGGGCATACTGAAATGGATGCCTTGTGTGGTGTTATTGGATCAAACTATATGAGAGAGGAGGCACTTCAAATATTACCCACAATAACATATATTTGAATAGTATCATGAAAGACTCATTCTCCATAGAATAATGGTTTTAGTATCAATTCATGTAATGTTATTAGTATTGGCATGTTTTTAACCAAAACAAATGAAACATTTTAACTCAACAATGATAAAGTTATTTTTAGATAGCATTATTATATTAGGATATGCTATTTGGGAATATATATATATATATATATATATATATATATATATATATCTTATTTATATATATATTTAGGGCACCTAATGGAACATTAAAAAATGCTTATTAAGCAAGTAGGCAAATCTTCTAACAGCAGTAAAAGACAATACAACTTTCACAGCTTCTTTCTGATAAAAAAGTAAGCCAACAATTTCTTCCCAAATATTTAATTTAATTTATTGATTTACTAGAAGCCTGATGCACGAAATTCATGCAAGGGACTTGGCTCATAGCAGCCCCAGCTGCCTCATGGCAACACCCACTGGTCATTCCAGAAGATCGTCTGGAAGATTGTTCCACCATCTGGTCTAATTAGCATATTAATTCTTTATTATATAGGACTAGTGGCCAAATGCATGAAATTTGTGCACTGGGGAGGGGTGTCCCTCAGCCTGGCCTGTACCCTTTCCAATCTGGGACCCCTTGGGGGATGTCTAACTGCCAGTTTAGGCCTGATCCCATAGGCAGTTAGACATCCCTCTTACAATCCAGGACTGCTGGCTCCTAACTGCTCACCTGCCTGCCTGCTGATCGCCCTTAACCACTCTGACTGCCATCCTGCTCACCTCGAATGCCCCCCCCCCACCAGCCTTCTCGTCCCCAACTGACTTTCCGCTGGCCTGATTGCCCCCAACTGTCCCCCCAAGCCAGTCTGATTGCCTCCAACTGCCCCCTCTGCTGGCCTGATTGCTCCAATTGCCCTCCTGCTGGCCTGATTGCCTTCAACTGTGCCCCCCCTTGCCAGCCTGGTTGCCTCCAACTCCCCCCCCCCGCCAGCTTGCTCACCCCCAACTGTACCCCCCCCCACTGACCTGCTTGCCCCCAACTACCCATTTCAGCCAGCCTGCTTGCCTCCAAATGCCCTCCCCTCCTGGCCTGATCCCCCTTAACCTCTTTTGCCTCAGCCCTGCCACCATGGCTTTGTCCAGAAAGAGGTCCAGAAGGTCTCTCAGTTTAATGAGCATATTACCCTTTTATTAGTATAGACTAGTGGCCCGGTGCATGAAATTCGTGCACAGAGAGGGGTTCCCTCAGCCCAGCCTGCACCTGCTCCAATCAGGGACCCCTTTGGGGATGTGTGACCCCTAACCACCTCTGCCTACCTGCCTGATGGCCCCTAAGTGCTCCCCTGCTGGCCTGATTGCTCCTAACTGCCTCTGCCTTGCCCCACACCTAAGACCCAGGCTTCCCTCCCTCTGCCCAGCTATAGGCACCCAGGACCTGGGCCAGCTTCACTCAGGCTGGCCGCAGCCACAGACACCCACAGGCGCTCAGGACTACAGGGCATGCTGCCTAACTGCAGAGCCGGAAAGGGCCCCAGCCCCTCTATGTGCCTGTCTGATCGAGTCCCACTACTCTGACTGTCGTGGCTTAAAGAACTTTGCCGTATATGTTTTCCCCAGTCTCCTAAGGAGAGGGTGTGAGCTGAGAAACTGGAGATGCTGCAGTCCCACTGAGGGTGCGCCTTCCTCAGCATCTCCAGAAGCCAGAGTACCTGGCTGGTGGGAGCTGTGGTGGGAAGGCTCCCGGCTCTGATCCTGGCCTGAGGAGGTGGGGAGCTGCGGAGTGTGTGTGGTGCTTGGGGAAAGGGTCACCTTACTGGACTCACACACACTGCCACTGACAACGGCATGAGATCATGGAGACTGAAGGAGCAGAGAAATGCATCCAGAACTGGGGGGTCCCGCGCCAACCCAGCAGGTGGGTGCCTCTCCGACAGCACACTTCATAGACAGTGTGCCCTGCAGCCCCAGGTGGGCCTCCCGCAGCCATCCCGCCCCTCCGCAGGGCCCCCATCTGGGGAGCGTACACACACTGCACTGCTGCCGCCACCACGCTGCCACCACCACCATCGCCTCCCAGCCCGAGGCGCCCACCTTGTCCCGCCCCTCCGTGGCCCTCCCCTCCCCCCAGCGCCCCCCCCCCCCCAGCCTGGGGAGTGCAGGCTGCACCACAGCCATGCCCCCGCAGGCCTCACAGGTCTTGCCTCCTGTCCTGCTGGCCATGCACTTGCTCCTGATTGGCTGGTCGCATAGTCAATCAGGAGCCAAGGTACGGTCACATTTGCTGTTACTCTTTTATTAGATAGGATGTTTTTTATGTCTCTGTCACATAGTTCAATAGTATCATGAAAGACTTGTATTTTTTTTTTTTTTTGGTATGTTTCAAGGTATATGTCATTAGATGCTCAATATATTTTTGGAAAATATTGATACTAAAATTGTCATAAAAGCTTGAATTGTTAGCAATTATCTTCTTTCATATGTGTTACAGTAGTCCACATCAATACTCTATTAGCTTAATTACTACCTGAATGGCTTAAAAGTCCATCATTACTAACAGTAAGTCATTTTAAAGTCACACCTAATTTTGCATGATGCTAGCAGTTGCTTCCTGCTAAGCATGCAGTTTTAGCAGTCAGCTCATCCTGAGTCCCACAGGCAGGATGATGGAAATAGCTGCTCAAAAGCTTCCTAAATATCTCAAACAAGAAAAAAAAGCAAGGACAAAAGTGAAACCCTCTTCTGACTAGCATATAAAAAGATAAAGAAAGACAAATCAGGAGAAGAAAGTTAAAAATAAAGACCCTGAGAAAGGAAAAAAGAATATAGGGGAGGGAACATCACGACTGGTTTGCATATATTAAACCTGCCTGGGAAGGGACCGTCTGTACATCTCACCTGAAAGAGGACATCTGCAGGGAAGGTCATGCATACTCCTGTCTGAGCGAACAAGGCAGATGGCAAAGGACAGTGAAGGTTTTTAGCAAGTGCTTTTTCGGACAAATTCCATTTTTTAAAAAAATGTGGGAACACCCTCATTAATGGATGTAAGACACATGGCATCGTTCAAAGAAACTGTTGCCTGTAACTGCTTCCCAAATCTTGAATTGCAACTGTGGGAGTTCTGACTCTAGCGTCCCCTCTCTCATTACTGGCCTGGGCTTCTTGGGTGCTGTAACAATCCTGTGTGAGGGCAAGCGGAAGTATTTAGTATTCTTTTTTAAAAAGTATGTTCTTATGGGTTTCTGAGAGGAAGAGAGAGGGAAAGAGATAGAGAAACATCAATGACGAGAGAGAAGCATTGACTGGCTGCCTCCTAGATGCCCCACATTGGGGATCGAGCCCACAACCTGGTCATTTGCCCTGACTGGGAATCGAACCATGACTTCCTGTTTCACAGGTCGATGTTCAATCACTAAGCCATACTGGCTGGGCTGTTTTCTTTATATTTTTAAATGCTATGTGTCCAGAAGAGATTGAGGGGGGGAAATACCAATCACCACAAAAAGGTTAGGAAACCCTGCTCTAAACAGATATGTAAAGTATCTGGAGAGGGTACTGCAGTGGCTGGTACTTTAGTTTCCTTGTGTTTAGATGGAGAGGAAGGCCACACACTGTTTTGTGAAAATTTAATCAGTCTTTGAATTAAACAATTGACGGTATTTGCACATTTCTTGCTATTTATTATTTGTATGACAGATCAACCTAGTATTGTTAATATCTCAAGTTGGAAATGGAAAAAAAAATCCTTTAAAGGAAATGGGAGTCTTTGAAATTTCACGCACAATGAGAAGTTCACATCTCGCACCAAAACTCTACATCATCCATGACACAAGAACATAAAAATGAAAACATTAAAAACAAACAAACAAACAAAAGAATGGATGGTGGCAGGAAATATAATTGGCGATTTGGTCATAATCATAAATATGGTTATTCTAAGGTAAACCTTCCTATATAGCTAGCTTTTAAGAAACAATTAGCATTTCTTTGGAGAATGATTTGCTCTAAATTCAGTTAGAAAATTGGAAAGGTTTAGAAGCAGTTACCTTCTTTAGTTCTCCAAATTCATGTTATCTCTTCTCTATGTTTACAGTGTCACTTGTTATTTATTATCATGACCAAGGGTTGAATTATAACAAAGCAGAACTCAGTTTTTATCTGTCTGACCAAAAGCATCACTGAAAATCTTTTGATTGCTTTCTAACCTCGTCACTAAATCCCATATGATTTTTACATATCAAAAGCCCTTTATCAATATGATATAGTTTTCTAATGGGCTTCAGCTATTGTAAGCCATATTTAAAATAAAAAACAGTTTCTGCCTCTGTTTCCTTTACTACTTAGATAGAAAGTTAAAAATAAAGCTGTCTAGATCGTTGCAGCTGGGATAATAACCCCTGACTAATTTAATAAGATTGACTGTTCTTAGTAAAAATTATAATCACTCTCCAAGGCCTGTTGGAGTCTGGACCCATCCCATTTTTCCAAACGTCTCTCCTTCCAAACACAAACTCTGTGCTCCAGCTGGCCGGGCTGTACAATTGCATCACTGTGCCTTGTGCATTCCCACTGTGCTAACTTTGCCAACATCATTTTCCTTGCCTAGAAAAGTCTCATGCCTTCTTTCCCAGTTTTTCAAGGTTTACTCCCCCCGTCTCCCACTCCCTGATCCTCGCTGGACCACTCAGCTTAGGTGTCCTCTCTTAACTAAATGTCTAGAGTCTTCTTTATCTTACCACTGAGCTTACTACTGACATTGCTCAGCAGGCTGGAACCCGAGACAACCAAACAGAAGGGGCAGAAAAAGGAGCACATATCACCTCATTTTTCTCAGTTCCTTTTCCCCTTTTCACTGCCCCTCAACTTTCTAGTGGATGGGGAGAGGAAGTGGGAAAGAAAGAGGTTAAAAAAGAGAATTGGATGAACTGCCATTTGGCTGGACTTAGATTAACCTGGAGTAGAGACAGTACATTCCACTGAGAGGGAGCTAAGGATTGTAGCCTTACTAAAGAATGATAACATATTTGTCTGTTTGCAGCAATGTATGGTAATAATTTTTTACTGTCACTTGGGCTGTTTTTAAGATTACAAAATTGAAAACTAGGAATGCTTTTCCTCTAAGTCATTCCATCCTTCTCCCATCTGACTGTCCAAAGTCACCACTGGATAGTGGTTTACTCCTGCACCCCCAAACAGCTGCCACCTCACAGAGATCAGGATTCCTGCTACAGGGGTGATTGGCTATTCCAGCATGAAGGTTAGCCCTGGGAGCTGAGGAGAAGAGGAGTAGGGCTGTATAGAAATTTCTATTTAAAACAAGAACCTGGTCCAAATAAACATCTGCTTATTGGATGTGAGTGGTGGGACACTGTAGTTCTCATTGCCTAGTCTCTATTCTTTTTTTTTTCTCTTCCTATCATGTCTGCATATGAAATTATTTTCACTGTTTAAAATGTTGTCTTTAAACCTGAGTCCCCCGAGATATGTGATCAGTCACGGGACCCCGCCAGCAGGCGAGGGGATGTGAAGGCAGATCCATGGCGTGGAGGCCACGGGGGCATAGACTACCAAGGAAACAGAACTGAACCTCACATCAGTGAGGCCATTGGCCCCAAAGGATGGCTGGTTAGCCAGAGATGGGTAAGATTCCTCAGGGAAGGAACAACCTAAGACAGACACAGTTGCAGAGGGGCCAACAGGAGAGAACTAAAAGGTCAACAGAGGTGGGGCACAGACCCTCACCCACTAACCTTGCAGGGGCCTGAACTCTCACCCCTTCTGAGGGAAGTCTCCTGCCCTTATGGCTGCTTCGCCTCCCACACACAGCTCAGATCAGGATCTGGGTTACAGACAGAGACTTGTCCAGCAACAAGCTGCCCTATATCTAAATTAATTCTAGTACCAGGAATGCTCAGGGCCTACTCAAGAATGCAAATAATCCTTTCCACTAATATTTACAGGGTAAACTAAGTTATTGCTTGAGTATTAAATTTGACAGTAAAATAGTAATCAAGTTTTCAGATTAATTTAAATTGGCCAAGTAAAATAAGTGAATACTCAAGAAAATTTAAGTGTAATGGACAAAAAGCTGTTCCTAAAATATTAACTAAAATTTCTATTACTAGTTCATCTCATTATAAAATTGCCTAACATCCAAAGAACCTAAAGCGTTCATATTTGTGTGCGAAAATTAAAATTTAAAGTTACAAAGACTGCATTATAAAATTTCCAAAAGCTCCCTTTAATAAAAAAGGGGGGGGATAGTGGGGTAATATCATGTAAGGAAAAATATCCTGTAAGTAAATTACATCTAGAAAATTCTTACTCCAGAAAAGTAACTTCCATTTGTAATGCCAACAGCAGGACACCCATGAAAAACACACATGGTGTCAAAATAAGCCAAAGGAAAATCATTTGGGCAAAAATAAAAAGAATCCCAAGTCTAATTTACAAAAAAGATCCCTTTATTAACTTTTGGTCGAGAATATGTTTGTATATTTTCAGAAAACAACTCTAAGACCATATGGATTCCTGCAACAAAGAGGAACTGACATGTCTGTTCCAACCATGAAGACAGTCGAGAGATGGAAGACACTGGCAATCCCTTGCCATGCTAGCAGTCAGCAGCTGTGCGTTGCTGCAGGTGGCCCAGAATCAAACCAGAGAGGGTGGGACCTGCATTGCCACCATATGTCCACCATCTAGACACCATTGCTGACATGTACACATAAGGAATTATTTGACATTGAAACTGGGACTCTGAACAGTTGGACATTGAAACTGAGGCTCAAACATTTTTTGTTCTTATACATTTATTTCCAGTATGCATATGCAAGATATTTTTAAAGAAAAGAAACAGGGGAAAAAGATTGATACAGAGGCAAGGAAGCATTGAACAGACTGTCAAACTACAGGGGGAAGGCCGGGGAGGGTGGGGGAAGGGGGCTGTGGGAGATCAACTGAAGGACTTGTATGCATGTATATAAGCACAACCAATGGATACAAGACACTGGGGTGGGGGGACAGGTGAGGACATGTGCTGGGGGGTAGGGGAGGCTGGGGGGAGGACAATGGGGGGAAATAAAGGAAAGTATATGTACTAATATTTGTAATACTTTAAAGAATAAAAAAATCAAAAAAATGTTGTCTTTAGTTGATTGGATGACGACTGGGTTGGCTAATGACAGATATATAAAAATATATAACACAATAGGACATCTTTGATCACTTTGCTTCTTCAATAAACTTTTAATATGTATGTACCTATTCTCTCACTTCACTACTCGCTCTCTGAGGGTGGACAGTTCTATAAGTCTAGGACACTATTTGGTAAAAACAGAAATATTTATGAAATATTTATGATTATATTTACAACAAACTATGACCTTTTACTAGCCATTCAGAGTTATAATTTTTCTTAAGCCTTAGTATTTTGCTATCCAGTACAAACTTGTTGAAATATGCTTGTGAGGAAGAATAAATGGGAAACTTTGATTGACATTGACCAGTGATCCTCAAATGCTGGTATAGATAAAACTCCCTGGAGAGTGGAGTATATTATATTTAAGATTCTTTGGCCTACAGATGCTGATTCAGGAGGACTGGAGGCATCCAAGAATCTGAATTTTTAAACAAACATTCTAGAAAATTATGAGGCACATTTGAACAAACATTGCCCTAAAGGAGTGTGACTTTGTTTTCAATTAAAAATGCATTTTTTCCAACCGCCAAATTTTTTGCATGTCCTTTATGTGCAAGACATTCAAAGGTAAACCAGACACAGATTTTATTAAATAATGGGGAAAAATAAGCCATCATGATCCTAATAAAGAGCACAAAGGGATAAAAACCTCATGACAACTTCAAATATAGTATTGAAAGTACCAGGAGGAAGGTCTGACTTCATGCTAGTAGGAGATCATGGAAGGCTTCAAAGAGGAGGTGGATGTGAAAAGTTGAAGACAGAGATTTTAGGAAAAGGTAACAGTATCAGCAAAGCTACTGAGTAGAAAGTGCACAATGTGGAGAGTGAGCATTTCTGTGAGGAGTCTCAAGGCAGTTGGTAATAAGCTGGGCAGATTGGCTGAGAGGGTAGGGCTGGAGATTGTGTATACATATTGTTAGCTGACACTCCCAAGAGAAAGTGTAAGGACAGACAAGAAAATAAATTCCAGATATCAATGTCATGCAACTTATTTGAGGCTTGAGAAGGGATTCAGAGAGATAAAGGTATAGTAGTAAATATTCTTAATTGTATTAAAATTACACCAATGAGTACTCTGATACAAATACATAACTTTATTTTTATGTGCTATATGATATTAACTTTCATTATTGGGGCAAAATACTCTTCCAGTGAAAGAGTTTACCTAAGGTACTTTAAAAATATAACTCTATAAAATTGATCAGATATTTATATTTCTAATGTTTGTATCACTTAGACACTTTAGATAAATATAAAGCAAGGCCAGAGAATCTCAAAAACATTGTGAAGATTTCCCTTGCTCTTATTCCTTTTAAAAACAACACAACACAAAACAAAACAAAAACCCGAAACCCCTAAGGGTTAAACAATTTCACTAAAGAAAACAAAAGGGAGGTAAGCTGAAGTCATGGGAAACGGTAAGGAAAGAGCAAGATCCTGAAAACCTACCACAGATGGAGCAAAGACTTTCCAGATGTGGAATTCTTTCTATGCATCAGCGCTGTTAGCTTGGCTCACTTAGGTTTTACCAGGAAAAAAACAAAATGCAACTGTGGCTTCCTTTTAGCTTTTATCTGTAATCTAACTAAACCTACTTTGCTGAAATGTTATATTTTGTTTCCTTTAGGAAATGTCTTGCTATCTGTAATTTGCAGTTACTTTTTCAAAGCTGGCTTCCATTCTAGATGGGAGGACTTCTGGAACCCCTGGAGATGCCTGTATGTATGCTGGAATACCTCCCTTTGGAAAAACATTTCTCACGTCTCGTTGTCACAGTCTCCATGTCCACATCACAGAGAGACCAGGATGCTCCCTGCGCGTGAGGATGAGGGGTCACTGCTCTATTTATGTGCCGCTGTCATGGACCATCTGGGAAATGGCTCCTGATTAGCTGAGAAGGATGAGTGCCATCTCAGAATCAGGGTCACAGTTAGACCTACATGACTTGTTCTTTTTAAATTTGGTACGCAATAGTCTTACGAAATAAGGGATCTTTTCATGCAGAGCCATAACTCATGAACACAGACAATAGTTCAGTGAAGGCCTAGATGGGAGGGCAGGGGCAGTAGGTGATCAACAGGGGAAAAGAGGAAACATCTGTAATATTTTCAACAACAGAGATAAAAAAATATAAAAAAATAAACCAAGCTAATATATTACACAAAGGTAGAACTAATAAATAGGTTAATTCAGGGGGAAAAAAATCAATGGCTAAATAAGGAAAGATAAAAGTTCATTGTGATTATATATTATGATTAATGTTTTCTAAAAGTTTTTACATTAAATATATATTAAGTAAGTTCCTTTAATTGTGCTCTTTCCATAGAATTGAGTGTTATGCAGTCTAAAAAAATAGTGTTCGATCAAGTCATGAAAAGACATGGAAGAATTTAAAACATATTGCTAAGTGACAAAAACCAATCTGCAAAGGCTACATGCATATCTATTGCAGAGTCACACAGAATAGTTTCCCTGCCCTAAAAATCCTCTAGGATCCATTGATTCATGACTCCCTTCCCCATCTCCTGGCAACCCCTGATATTTCTACTATGCTCGTAATTTTGCCTTTAAACAAATGTCAGATGAACTATACTTTCCACTCAGTTTTTCTGTAAGTATGAAACTTCTCTAAAAAAAAATAAAGAATTAATTAAATAAACCTTTTGAAATGCATAGCACTGTGCTAAGTGACTTTTAGAAAGGTCTTAAGCTGAGCCAGTGTAGTTCAGTTGTTGAGGATCGACCTGTGAACCAGGAGGTCACAGTGCAATCCCCGTTAGGTCACATGCCGGGGCTGTGGGCTCATCCCCAGTGAGTGGCACGCAGGGGACAGCCAAACGATGATTCTCTCTCATCATTGATGTTCCTATGTCTCTCTCCCTCTCTCTTCCTCTCTTAAATCAATAAAAATATGTTTTAAAAAATGCTTAAAAGACTCTTGGGAATCAAGGCTGAGACAAATAAAACACTCAATAGATGGTGAACATCCACATATAATCAAGTATGAAAATGACCAGTACATATCACTGATGCTATAGTTGTACCATTTCAAAAAGTATGGAATTCATGTGAGCAGGAGGTCACAGAAGACTCACAGTGACGGCGAGACTCAAATGAAACCTTGGGGGATGAGGAAAGTTAATTTCTGGAAGGAGAACTGAAGGAGCAAAGGTCAGGTTATGCGGGAGCAAATTCAGGAGAAAAGTGAGGTTGTTACCATGACTACAGAGGGAAGCACATGGTAGAGGAGGATGGGAAAAAAGGTTGAAAAAGAAGGGTAAGGTCAAGTTATGGGAAAATTTATTCATCAGCCTGAGTTGTCTTGGTATGCAACCACCACACAGCATACAGCATGCATTCCAGACTGGGCTGTTTGTGTTGCATCTTGCGTTGGCCACAGTGTGACTTTAGCTATTTTAGGAAACCTCTCCGAGTCTCGGGTTCCTCATCTCTAGAACATAGAAAACGGTAATGCCTACCTTGTAGGGCTGCTAGAGGATCAAAGTGCTTAGAAAAGTGCAGGCACACAGTAAACGCTTGCTGTTATTATCCATTCAAACATCCATTTGACAACTATTAAGTGAAAAACTTTCTAAGAGGCTGGCATTCCATGGGTGCAGAGAGAATGCCTGCCTTCCAGGAGATCGCAGCGCAGCAGAGGAAACACTTGGCTAATATATCCAAGAAGACCACAGACTTTAAAAGGTGGGTAAGTTCAAGCCCCAGCCAGTTTGGCTCAATGGATAGAGTGTTGGCCTGTAGACTGAAGGGTCCCATGTTCAATTCCAGTCAAGGGCACTCCCTCTGTTTCAGGCTCTTGGTCCTGGTCAGGAGCATGTGGGAGGCAACCAATCATTGTGTCTCTCTATCATTGGTGTTTCTCTCTGTCTCTCCTTCTCCCCTCCACTCTCTCTAAAAATCAATGGGAAAAAAATATCCTTGGGTGAGGATTTAAAAAAAATAATAAAAAATGAAATAAAAGTAAAGTAAAATAAAAGGTGGGTTAGTTCAAGAAGTGATGAACTTGTACTGTTATCCTCCATTTATATTTATTTAAATCTAGAGGGAAGAGTAGATTTAACATTTATGTTAAGAAAAAGTTTATGATATTAGCAGTTTGTAGTCATTGAAGTATGTTTTCTGGGACAGTGTAATTGTTGGAAAAATTTCAAAACAAAAAACAAAACCCCATTGTGGTCAGCAAGTGAGTGCTTTTTGATTTTGCTTAAACATCACTTGTGGAATTCTATGAGATCTTTCTTACCTGATTACAGTAGTCAGGACGAACTAGCTTCTCAAATCCATGACCCACTTTTTTGCACAAGCCTGCACAACAAGAAGGTCACCAGCCTTTTCTTGGGCATTGGCTAATTTTTATGGTTATTAATAACTGTTTTAAACTCCTCACTTTGATATACTATACCTCAAAATAAAAAAAATTTGCAATAGAAATGTTTATGGATCAATCTGAAAGAGACATTGATCTCTTGCCTATAAGGAAACAAATGAAAGTCTTTTCAACCAATGGGGGGTCTGATTATATCATCTCATATTCACACAGATCAAAAGTAATGCCTTTCTATATGTACCTGTCCAAGATAAATTAAAATCAATGTACTATTATCTTGTCAGCACATACATATTTATATTCATGTTATTAATAAAAGTAACTGAACTAGAGATCTCACTGGGAACTCTATAAAAATAAATATTTGATGGCATCTAAGAAATGATCAGATACGATTTACAAACTAAATGAAAGTTCTTCTATTACTTTGTAAATACAACTGGTAGAAAGGGCCTTTTCATAAATTGTCTTTCTTCTGGGAAAATTGAAAATGACTAATTTTTCTACGATTAATAGGTCCATGTCAATTAAAATACTGAAATGCAAAATTGCACTGGTAGTTCACAGCCACCTTCTCATACAGCTGATAGCCATTCTTTCAAAGGCTAAAGGGCGGCAGGCAGATAAAATGTGAATATCATTTTTTGGAGGAAGAAATTTGTAGTTTGTTTAATCTTGTGAAAAGTTACGGTCATTGTAAGACTGGAGATTAACGAAGAGCCCACATAAGCTGTTTGGTATTTCAAATAAATGGGTTGATTCAAAACTATTTTTGGAGCATCTGCTCTGCACAAGATACTACATTGGGTATGGGTGAGAAAGATGAAAGAGAGCTTTATGCCTTTAAGGAGCTCGCAGCCTGATGTGGAAGATAATTCATGAACAGAAATACATTGTACGAATAATTAAATGCTATCAAAAGATATAGCCCCCATCAGCTATAGAGACCTGGGAGGGTCACTCCAAGGTGTAGGAGGTAACATCTGAACTAGAACTTGTTAAGAGAGAAATTAGTATGTCCCCATGCTGCTTGAACTATAACTGAGAAGAAAAGGAAGTCTGTTTGAATGGTTCTGGTTTATGGACTTGGAAATAAACAAAATACCAATAAGAACAGTGAGAAAGTATTCAGAAAAGAATACACTATTGAAAAATATTCTATGAATTCAAGATCTTTGGCATTTAAGAATAACTCACTTATATTTTTTTTTTACAAATTCCTTGATACCTGAAAGCTAATATATTTCCTCTCAACAGCCCAGTCAACCACAGCCAACTTTTCATGGATTAGTTTACATTAGGTTTCAGAAAAAAAAAAAGAGAGGTTGTGTGCGGGCATACCCTAAATTCCTGCCTCATAAACAGGCAGGCGAGCAGAGACCATATACTAAGAAAAGTGAAGCAAGTGAGCATTTATAAGCCATTAGTATAAAAATAATGAAATTCATTTTCTGAGAGTGAAAGGGAATAAAGAATTTGGAATGTTGGCCAAAGCCCAGCCTGGCCAGATAAAGACAATTTTCAGATCCTGCCGAACCCTGTAAAACAGCTGGGGGGGCTTTGCGGTTACAGAAAGCGCTTTACTTAGAATAGAGTGATAAAATTCTACATGGGCTTTGGGAGTATTTTGAGTATAGAGCAAAGCATTTTCTGGTTTTTAAAAGATCTCATTTACTCACTCATTTACCGAACATCAAGCATTGGGAGTACAGAGTTGAATGAAACAAAATTCCGTCTTTCAGGTACTTACAGTCTAGTGGGTGGGATGGCATTAAACTGGTCTGATTTGTATTAAAATGGAGGCACAAACAGGGCAGAGTCTTTCAAAGGATACCTCTGAAATAGAGCCGTCCTATTTTTTTCCCTCCTCAAACCCTATTGGATCTGCTGACATTAGAACATGGGTCAGAGTACAGTAAATTGCATGGGTAATCTTCTGAATTGAAGCAATGATGATCAGACTGGAAAAAGGGAATATCTTTGCATTTTAGATCTGTGCGTGTGTGTGTGTGTGTGTGTGTGTGTGTGTGTGTTTTGTCACCTGCATTTCCCTTCTCAGTGATCAAAGGCAGCGACAAAAATTAATAACAAAGGCACCACGTCTGGCTTTGTTATTAGTCAGTTTACAAGGTGTTTGGAATGAAATTATGAAAACCCTGGTTTTTCCCCTTACACATTTGTCACAAAGAAGTGTTTGATTTTTACGCCCTGCTTTCCCAAGGCACAACACAAAATTTGGAAAGGCTATGAATCTGTTATATAATCTTGAAAGCTATCTTTCACAAGTGTTTCAGGCTCTAATCTTTCACTATCTGGGTTTTTAACATTTCTGGCCAACCAAATAACCTCGAGGCAGGAGAACAAACATTCTAAGAAAAATGGCCAAGAAATGCAACCAAAGTCGAATTCTTGAAGTCATGCTTCTCAACGATGCCCTTCGCATATTTGTAGGGGACAGACCTGCAAAGAACACCATTAGTTAATGATCTGGGTGGGATATTGGGCAGTTGTGGAAGTGGCAGGAATAATGGAGGAATTATGTTTGTGGGGGAAGTTAAAGTTTAGAATCCTATTAACTCTAAATCATTAAGATTGAAACCAAAGTATCTTTGCGATTACAATTTATGCATTACCATGTATTTATGGAACACCTACTATGTGCTAAGAACTGTTTTACTTACAGGCCACACAAAGACAACAATCCTGACCTAGAAAAATTCGTGGCCTGGAGAAGAGGACACACAGTGAAGCAAGCTAATAACAAGACTGAAATAGAAAAGACAAAGTTTTCCAGGAGCATAGAACCATCCATGACTGAACGGTCTGGGAAGTTATTCATGAAGGTGGAGGTTTAGTTAGATCTAATAAAACAGGTAGAATTTTCAAGACAGAGAAGGTGGACATATTTGCCATTTTGGCTAACAATAACTCTGTTTTCTATGTGATTTAATTTTAAAATGAGAAATTTCATATTAGAAATTCCGTACTAGAGTCCTGGTGCACGAAATTTGTGCATGGTGGTGGGGGGGAGGGGAGAGGAGTCCCTCAACCCAGCCTTCACCATCTCCAGTTTGGGACTTCTCAGGGAATGTCCAACTGCTGGCAGTCAGACTTCCCTCTTGCAATCTGGGACCGCTGACTCAAAACTGGTTACCTGCCTGCCTGCTTCATCACCCCTAACTGCCCTCCCCTTCTGGCCTGGTCACCTGTAGAACCCCTCCCCTGATGGCCTAGTCACCCCTATCTGCCCTCCCCTGCTGGCCTGGTTGCCCTAACCATCTCTGCTTCAGCCCTCGCCATTGTGGCTTTGTCTGGAAGGACGTCAAGAAGGATGTCCAGAAGATGCCCGGTCTAATTAGCATATTACCCTTTTATTAGTATAGATTCTTACTTTTTCAAATATTCCCAGAGTCATGTTTTAGTGGCTAATATGCAATGTGAATTCTCTAAGTTACATGCTTCTGTGCTATATAGGGAACACATTCTAAATCATAAGGATGGGTATTTTTCTCTCCCATGTGACTGAATGAAATGAAACTGAGTTCACTTAGGATGAATTCTGGGCAAACACGGTCCATATCTTTTTTTTTTTCCCTGATTAAACCATCTCTCCCTCTCTATACTACCTATCATCTATATTTCTTAAAAAGACAGTTACATGATTCACAAAGAGCAGAAAAATATAGACTTAGGAGAAGTTCTCTGGCTGGGTGTGGTGGCTGGGGTAAAACTAACGAATAAATATACACAAAGAAACAGAAAGAGGAGAAGCTATTAGCATGTATACCAGTGCGACTTGTAGCAGAAAACAGATGGCACATTGGGTAAACTGAGGGAAGTTTAGTCAGAACTCTTTATAAAAAGCTGTAGGGAAACCACCAGGGCAAGAAGAGAGAATGGTTGTCAGCACCTGGAAGTGGGTGTAGAAAGGGCCACCTAAGAGAAGCCAGCAGTGACTCCTCAGGAGGCCACACTGGCCTCCCCACTTTCATCTTCTGCCCTGGCTCCTCACTGGTGGAACGGGGAACACAGGGGAGAGGGCAGCTCATTGATTGTGTGGATATCAGCCTCCAGGGCACAGAGCAGGAAAAGCAGGGTGGGGCGAGGTGGTCTGAGGGGCAAAATGGACAGATCCAGTGCAGTAAGTGACACTGCATCCAGATCACACATATCAAGCAGGAAAGTTGATCCTTATCCTGTAGGGAGAGAAAGAAGATGTTGAAGCAGGAATTTCTATGATCAGGTCATGATTTTCAAAGATACCTGATGGAAGTACAGAGAACGGACTGATGCAGTGGTATGTAGGGCAGGGAAACCTGCCTGGACACTGCTGTGAAAGTCCAGTGGGAAGTGGAGGCTGCATTAAGGCAGAGGCAGGAGACTGGACAAGGGATGAGGAGGAGGCAGTGCTGACAGGACCGTGTGCAGGAGGTGAGGGGGTCCGGTTACTTGGGGCCTGGGCTACAGGGAGTCATACAGAGAGAAGAGGATACAGGTGCGGCATTTCTCAGGGACTAATCCTGGTGGAAATCAAAGATGATCTGCTCACAAGAGAGAATTTCAGTCTAATAGAGACCGGCATTCCTAAGGAGAGGGCAAAGAGGACCAGTTCCGTCTCTCCTGTGAGAACCGCCATCTGGATGGACTTCCTTAGAAGTTGATGGAGAAGGGGTTCTCTTTCTTTCACACTGATGGCTGCCCAGTTTGTAGCTGGTGCCCTGAGGAAGTGCTTAGAAACACCTGGAGGAGAGCAGCCAATCAGCAAGCTTCCATTCGGCTTGTACACGCAATGGTTATAAGCTCAACTAATGATCATAAAATACAGTTACCATTTTGTAGGACCTGCTTGCGCCAAGCATTGTTGCCTTACAACAGCGTGACGGCTTCTCTGTTTATACCCAAAGAAGGAGCAAATGAGGAGATTAAGTAACTTGCTCAAGGCCACACAGACAGAAAGCAGATGTGCTGGCAAATATACCAGTGACATTGGGCCAACTCGTCAGGGCACACAGACTCTCGCTGCGTAACAGAAGTTATTTGAAAATATTATGTGTTGAATGTATTGATACTTGTGTGATTGATTTTGATTTTTAAAAAAAACCACAAATGAATTGTATTCTAATTCAGATCCTGAGAATGCACATTGTGGCAGTTTGCTGAAAACAATATTTTTTATTTTCTTCTTTTCCTGGGAAGCTTTCTGCATCAGCTGGGTTAAGGAATGCATACTGAGCAGAGGGAAAGGAGGATGCTAACCTAATAGAATATTCTCAGTTAGAGTCTGCGTTCCTTCAGGGCAAGGACCATGCCTTAGTCATAATTGCTTTCTTTTAAAAAAAATATATATTTTATTGATTTTTTACAGAGAGGAATAGATAGAAACATCAATGAGAGAGAAACATTGATCAGCTATCTACCATCTCCTGCACACCCCCTACTGAGGATGTGCCCGCAACCAAGATACATGCCCTTGACCAGAATCAAGCCTGGGACCCTCCCCCTCCCCCTCAGTCTGCAGGCCGATGCTCTATCCACTGAGCCAAACCCATCAGGGCATAATTACTTTCTTGAGGGAGCCTAATATGATGCCCAGGACATGTTGTAGTTCAGTAAGTGTTTGTGGAGTGAATGAACCAATGGGAGGTGATTTGGAAGTTGTTTCCCCTGGGAGCAGTGGTTCTCAACCTTTCTAATGCCTCGACCCTTTAATACAGTTCCTCATGTTGTGGTGACCCCCAACCATAACATTATTTTCATTGCTACTTCATAACTGTAATTTTTCTACACTGTTATGAATCGTAATGTAAATATCTGTTTTCCAATAGTCTTAGGCTCTACAGCAGCAGTTCTCAACCTGTGGGTCACCTAAGGCCATCGGAAAACACAGATATTTACATTATGATTCATAACAGTAGGAAAATTACAGTTATTAAATAGCAATGAAAATAATGTTATGGTTGGGGGTCACCACAACATGAGGAACTGTATTGAAGGGTCGCGGCATTGGAAAGGTTGAGAACCACTGCCTTGTAGTCCTTTGCCATCACAAGGTGGGAGACAGCAGCAACATTCATCCCACTAGGCTTCCTTTGCTTAGCAACATGGACCAGAATAGAAGATGTCCACTTAAAGGACACACAGGGGCCACCATACAAGTGCAATTCAAGAATCAATAACGGAATGTAACCGAAATGATTTTGTTTAGAGCTTCACAAGGCCTGGTGAAGCTGCTTCCAGTTGGCTTGGATGAGAGGTCACACAGATTAAAAATAGGCTCTCTCAAGAAGGAACAATAGTCTACATTCACTCAGCAAGACAGAAAAAAATGGCAGGCCTTAGGGGCGGGTAGGAAGCTTAATCCTATTTAAGAGCTCAATTAACCCCCAGAAGATTGAGTGGGCCCTCTGCTTTCATCCTCATTCCTCTGTCTAGCAGAGCTTAAGAACAGAGATTCATAAAGATAGGAATAAAGAGATTCACATTTGTCTATAACACTCAAATGTTCTTTTTTAAAAAATATTTTAAATAGGGCATAATAGAGTTTAGGAATACAAGAATTAGATTGCTTTGACTGTGATGGTCCTTTAAAACTTGTGGAGTAAATCATATTCTCTTTTGAATTGTCAAATCTGTTACTATTATTAACTAAATATTCAAACATAAGCCTTTATTTTGACACAAATTCTTTGATATTTAAAAAAATATCATTCCTTTCTTGCATTTATATTATCAAACAAAACTATATTTCTTCCTAAGCAAATCAGCACATTCTCAAGAAATCAAAATAAAAACCTATTCTAGAGTAAACCCTAGTCATTCTAATGTTTTAACATGTAAAAGGAGGGTTCTGTTCGAATCACCCCATCCTGGGTTAAGCATCTGAGATGGACCTCCAGGACTGGGACCTGGGAAGATCATACGTATCAATTGGGTCACAGATCATCTTGTGGCAACTCTGTGAGTGGCATTTATTAGCACTGTGTTTATTGCCCAGCAGTATGGAAATTACCGAGAGATATCAAATAAAGAATGACAGTTAATTTTGTTGTTCTCCAGGGGGAACATTTCCAGGATTATGATAAAAATTGATGGTTGCATCATATTTGTACTCTCTGTTTAATTAGTTCCTGTTGTAACAAAAAAAAAATCTTTAAAATAGTGGAAAAGCTTGATAAAAAGAAGGGCTCTCGCTGTCCATTTGAAATCATTTAAGTGGCCTGAAGAAGAGAACTCTGGCTCTCCATCCCCTCGAGCAATGACATGTCCATCCCTTTTTCCCCTTCCTCAGCAGCCGAGAATTTACATTCTCATTTCCTCCTTGAGGTATGAGAGAAGTTGCTGATATTCGGGAACAAGATGACAACTTTGCCCAGTTTTATACTTTGTTTAAATTGCAGCCAATCTTGGGAGTTATAGAGAATGTCACAACCAAAGATAAAGGGACATGAGGTGAATTCCGTTTCCTTTGTGATGCAAATAACCACTTCATAATTTACTTCTTATCCTTACTAGATAGCTAACACAACCTATTTAAGATATTAGCGCCCTGGAACTGTCATTTAAATTTGTTCAATATTTGCTACTAATCTATGCAATACTACTGCATTGTCAATTGAACAGCTTTCCTCTCGACAAATTGCCAGTTCAGTATTTTCCTTCCATTCTGAAGGGTTACCTTTCAACATATCAGCGTGAAGAAATCAGAGTCTAAAATAAGAGAAAAGTTATGCTTTGTGGAGGGAGACAAAGCATAAAAACTTTTGCATGAAAACTATCTAGCAACAAACATAAGATCACTAGAAAGGGAACATCCCTGTATAAAAATCACCTCAGACCAACTCCAAAACGTCACTATAAATCTACGAAGTCATGCCCTTTTTTTTAGATAATACTATAAACTTTCAATATGGCTCTTAAAAACCACGTGTCTAAGAACTAATTGATGTGCTTCATGTTTAGGAGCACACTTTTAATCTATATTATAAAAACCTGTTGTTATTACACAGGAAACATAAGACAATATTGAGGAGAGCCACAGATTTTTTAAAAAAAACACATAATCCCACCAATTCAACTTTAATTTTTCCTATTCTATGTTTTTCATCAGACCTTATCCATCTTCCACAATACTGTTAAATAGTCATAATGACAGCACAGAGCACAGAAGGTACAATTATTCCCAATATAATTTTCCTATTGCTTTAGAATTATAATTTTAATGGTATAGCATCAGCTTTAAATGAGTACATTTTTTCCCCCTTGACTACTAAATAACTACCTAGGATTAAAAAACAAATATTGATAATTATAAACAACCAATTTCGAAAGACTATTTTCCAGCACAGTAAACAATATCTCGTTCTTTCCCTCAAGAAAGAAGTTGTGGTTGCTGTTACAACTTACAATAGGGCTACAAGAAGCACATATTTCATTTTAATATGATGAAATGCTATATTAGGAAACCACTTTTTTTTTTTTACATTTTGAAAAACAATTTGTTTTTCAATAATTCAACAATAATATTTGTGTAAAGATTGATGAGATCAACACAGTTTTAATGAAATGTCTACATGAAATGAATTTTCATTCTAAAGTAGATAGGAAGAAAAAATAAACAATATTTCTACTTACCAGCCATTTCCTTCTCTGAAATACCTGGGAGAGCCTGAAAAAGAAAACCAAAGTTATAAAATTGTGGCATTATTAGAAAGAAACATCAAATGATATTATTACAAAATTTTTAAAAATCAGAAAGCTATATGAGCCGGCAATCCCACTTCTGGGTATATATTCAAAGGAAATAAAAAAACAAAATCAAAGAGACATATGCACTCCTCTGTTCATTGCAGCATTATCCATCATCGCCAAGATATGGATGTAACATAGAATAGAATATTATCTAGGCATGAGAAAGATACTATTCCTGCCATTTGCAATTACATAGACCTTGAGGGCATTATGCTAAGTGAATCAGAGGACATGTGGTTACCGGGGACTGTGGTGGGTGGTGGGTGGTGGGTGGTGGGTGGGAGGTTGGAAGGGTGGGAGAACAGGGGAGAAATAAGGAGAGGTTGTTAAAAGGTACAAACTATCGGCTGTAAGATGAATACATTCTGAGGATGTAAGGTTAACTATGGTGACTATAGTTCATAATATTGTAATATAGAATTGATATTTGGTAAGAGTGAGACTTAAATGTTCTCATCAAAAAGGGAAAAATATCTGAGGTAATGGATGTCACTAATTAGATGTAAACAATACTTTCACAGCGTATACATATATTAATTGCCACAAGATATACTTGAAATATCTTACAATCTTATTTGTCAACTAGAGGCCCAGGTGCACGGAGAGTGGGGGAGGTGTCCCTCAGCCTGGCCTGTGCCCTCTCACAGTCTGGAAGCCCCGCAATCGATCCCCCCAAAAAGGCAGGCCCTGGCCACCTGGCCGGGGTTCTGCAATGGATCACCCACACACACACACCCCGCAACAGAGGCAGGCCCTGCCCATCTGCCCCAGCGCCGCTGTGGGGTAGCCTGGTCCTCCCTCTGTGGGGCGATCATGGGGCAATGACAGGGCCCCCGATCCATTGCATTGCACCCGCCTTGGCTGGCCTGGCGCCAGTGGGTGCCATAGCATGGTCCTCTGGTTGTTGGCTATTTGGCCATTCAGTCAGTTTGCATATTACACTTTTATTATTATAGGTTATACCTCAAAAAAGCTAAAAAGAAAAAGAAAAGAAATATCAGAGTTGTGGAACTGTCAGCAAAATTACTAGATCCATCTATGGTAAATCTAAGTCGTCATGTAATTTTCTTCTCTGAAGACAGACTCATGTTGCCCTTAAAGAGGCTGGTGATAAATGAATTTGGGTAGAATCATTGGAGTTCATTCGTTTTTTTTTCTTTTTTCTTTTTCTTCTACTTTGAGAGACAAAAAACATAAATTGCTTACTCGGCCTCTTCCACTTCAAATCTTTGTCTTTTCTTCACTGCCCAGAACCATCTTCTCTGAAACAGGGAGTCACTCCTAGTTCGGGGGTTTCAAGAGGACTGGAGTAGCTTCCAGAAAGCATAGCAGGTCCTCAGGGAAAGGTAGCTACACTGTTAGTTACTATGGGCTTCGGGTCAGTGGGTCCAAACCTCTCTGATGTGAGAGGGTTAGAAGTTCAGTTTCCAGCATATTAACTATCACTATCATTTAAAAAAAAATAGAGTTTAGAATGAGATGCTTACAAAAGACTTTATAGTATAAATGTCTAGTTCTACTGTTTGTGGAGACTCTATGAATATTTTAGGAAGCTGGACTTCTGGTTCCCATTCACCTCAGTTATTCACAGATAAAATTCAGTTAGCATGAGGATACTGATTTGTACTGGAAATGTTTTATAAATCTGTCTGACCCACTGGGATTTGAGGTCTTCTGTCCTACAGCCATTGATCTCACAAGACATCCACAAGCGATGTTTCTCCCCTTCTTCAAGGAACAAAGTCCTTACAATTGGAGTAAGAAAAATAGACACATGGTAACTAATTTTGGTGTGTGTGTGTGTGTGTGTGTGTGTGTGTGTGTGTGTGTGTGAGTGAGAGAGAGAGAGAGAGAGAGAGAGAGAGAGAGAGAGAGAGGGAGAGGGAGAGAGAGGGGCAGAGAGAGGCTCAATGCACCTCTCTTAAAGATCAGCCTAAGGAAATAACATCAATCTTCATTTCCAGAAATATCAAATATCAAGACACCTATATTGTTGTGAGATAAAGTTATTACTGGGAAGATCCTCACCTTTGGAATTTATAGGATTTGGAGATCAATGTAATTTTTCAAATAAGGGAAAAGTCCTCCTATGGATAAAAAACCCAGGGGGTTTTGTTTTGGCAATGTCGATGTGTAGTGAGAGTAAATGAGACTTAACCTCAGCCTACATACAGCAATTCATGTCTTGTTCTCTGGGTGTTAACATCAGCTCTGCACACCGACAAATGCAGCCATGGGGAGACTCTCGGGTGACTGAGTGGCAGAGGGGAGGGTCCCACCTGGAGAGCAGGGTGTCAGAAGTCCGAACAGGCTGTAAGCAGCTTCCTCAGCACACTTTCATTTATAGCAGGGTCATCTGATTTTTTCTTCCCTTCTAGAAGAATCCAGTTCTGTTCTTCAGGGATGCTATTTTCTTCCTTTATAGCAAAGTTACCTTACAGTTTTGGTGATTTGCTTAGTTCTATGTGTCTTTTTGGAAAGGATTTAAAAATGACATTAAATCCATACTATGATATATATATATATATATATAATTTTTAATTTTTATTGATTTCAGAGAAGGAGAGAGTTAGAAACTTCAGTGATGAGAGAGAATTATTGATTGGCTGCCTCCTGCACACCCCACACTGGGGACTGAGCCTGCAACCTGGGCCTGTGCCCTGACTGGGAATTGAACCGTGACTTCCTGGTTCATAGGTGGTTCCACCATTGAGCCGTATCAGCTGGGCTAGAGTTCACAGCTTTTAAATTGACTTATTTTTTTGTGTGTGAAAAGGAAATAAACAACAAAAATACAACAAGACAAAACAGAAATGCTTTCATTGTCAAGCTTGTGAAGGCTGGTGATAGGTAGTTAAAGGATGTTTAATGAGAAAGTTCCTTAGTATATGAATAGCTAACTAATACTCACTACTACATTCTTAATATGCGCAAGGCAGAGTTTTGAGCTTTTACTCCAAAACCTCACAATCCTTAGAACAACCCCATGGAGTCCTGGAAAGCAAAGTAACTTGTGTGAGGTCATAGTCAGTCCTGGGAAATAGAACCTCTGAGGTCACTAACACCCATTTCAAAACACAAAAGAGCAGAGAGGTTTGAGGAGATTCCCATGATAAGAAATTGCCTTAGATGACAAAATATCTGCGCAGGCATATCTGTGACAGACAGTTACAAAGTCTAACTAAGTAAGCTCTCTCTTCTTACAGCTAAGGCATTTGAGGCAAATTGAGTATCTTGCTCCACATTACAACTTGACTGGTGACAGGCCTTCCTTATTTTATTTTATTTGGTAACAAAGTATGCAACCGAGCACAAATAAGTAAATATGTAATCAAATGTTGATGAGCTGCACTATGAAGCAAAAATGTTTTAGCCTCCATACAGCCAGTGCTAATTAATACTCCATGGAGCCAATGCCAATTATTTTAAATCGCACCACGTTCTTCATGATTCTTGAAGCTACCAAGGCTCACTTCCATTAAGTAACTGCAATGGCCATCTTACGAGATAGAGTAAGGAACATCCAAGTTTAATGTAACCCAGAATTTGATAACTTCTCTTTTAAGTAAAACCACATAGGAATATGAGCTGGATGTTCATCAGCTGAATGATCTTTGAGTTTGAGGTAGAATTGTCTCTTTAGAATATGGTTTATAAATAATTGCTTGAATTTGTGAGGTTTCCCAGGGATGAAAGGAATTAAATATAAAAAAACACCGACACTTGGTTTTCAATTAATTAAAGTTATTTGTAGATTCATATTAGATGCCTCACATTATTATATGTACAACCTTTGATGAAAGAAGTTTTCTTCTTTGCGGAATTCATATCCAATTAA
The DNA here is from genome assembly GCA_027563665.1 of Antrozous pallidus. Classification (NCBI taxonomy): domain Eukaryota; kingdom Metazoa; phylum Chordata; class Mammalia; order Chiroptera; family Vespertilionidae; genus Antrozous; species Antrozous pallidus. Next base: position 82,469,574 of record CM050519.1, read on the forward strand.
AGAACATATGTCAAAGGATAAAAAATAGATCCATGCAGTGGATGCCAAATGACAATAATTAACATCACCACGGATGTGCTGTTAAAAGGAGTAGGAATAGAGTAGATAATTAGGACTACCCAGGTGAAAATGAATTGGCTTTCTCGGGCCTCAAACCTTTAGGAAGGAGGCATTGGTCAAGATTCCCCCCCCCCTGCCCCCGCTTTGACATCTGAGAAGAGAAACAGCTAGGTTTGGGGGGTCTATGTCCTGAGGCTCCTCAGTGTTATGTCTGTTGCTCAGAAAGAAACATTCCATGCAGGCTGGCTAGTGAGTCTGGTACAGAGTCAGTGTTCATCAAACATTTGTGGAATTAAAATACCAAATGCATATTTGTATGTACAGTTTAAGTGACATGTATGCCTGCTGCTTATGAGAAAGCGCCCATAAAAGGCATATTTTGGAATTCATTAGGGGCTTTTGTTAATAGCTGCCACATGTTTCATTTGAACTGTATCCTCAGGAAGTGATTTAACATTTCTGGCAATAAAGCAATTAAACAGGATTTCTCTGCTGGCCATATGGGTTCGCTGTAACTTCATATTTTCTCCTCTCATTTCTCAATGGCACAAAGGGAAATCTACTAATAATTTCCAAATGAGAGAAAAATAATTCATAGTCTTTTGTTATTCTTCTTCATGATGGTCAAATGATGGAATAACGACCTTAAGGTATGGTCATACTGACCCTCCAATGGTTCTCTGCATGTAAAGATTTTTATTTAAGTTAATCTGCTAAGGTGTTTTACAGCTGAATTTTTAAAAAGCCATTCCAGAAAGAGCGTTTTTAGTAAGAGGAGAGGAAACAATTTGCTCTCTCTTAATGAGGTCTTTAAAAGCTGTGTGTGGGAGCTCAGGCTGTGTGTGAGTCTGTTTGTGTTTTTGGATGTAAAAAATGGCTGGGGAAATGCTGATTTTGACATGCCTGGCGGAAATGTTGGAGACACATGTTGATTCTTTTGATCTGTGCTAGGATGCCTTTCTGCACTTATAGGGGGACCCCAGCCGAGACCTTTTAGGACCTTACATTAACTGCATAGAAGCTGCTGACATAAACAGTAACTAAGTAATAGATGTTGTATCTGGATCGTTTTAAATCTAATGACAATGGAAACATTCTAATTGATCCAATTTCTTCTTGATGACTAGGTGAAATTTGAGAATGATTTTCTCCTTTAATATGTTATTTTTATTAATTATATATATATATGTATATAGACTCAGGCTTACAGAATACTACCATTAAAAGGATCTTTGAAAGCTAACCCCTTCAACAATGGGCAGCTATGATAGTTCCCATGAAGGGATTCATTTTCATCCCAAATTAAAATAAAAAGTCCTATCATTAATTTTGTGCTTCCCCTCTTTACAGTCAGTGCTTGTTTTGCATGTTTAAAAAAATGTTAGTGATTTCACACAGAATTTTATGGAATACTCTGTTCTTTTCTATAGAGATTTCCTCTATTTGCCTTTTTAAAAATTGCAAGAACCAGTGGCAGAGTAATATATTCCTTTCCTTAAAAAACATTCACTTTTGTTCCCACAAAATATCTTACAGAGGAATTTAGAAAGGGGTCATTATGTCCTCAGAAATTTCAGGAAAACCTCCCTCAGTGACCGAATAGTCTCTGTCTCAGATGAGGGCACAAGAGCCCATTGTGGGTACAATGGGCAGCAGGAAGGGTTTGGGGCTTCACATTCTTGGGGGGAAGACATGAAAGACAACAGAAAAAAAGGTGCATTGGAAAATGGGTTTGTTTCCATCTCTTTATTTAAAGACTCTTTTGAAATCACTCCAGTCTGCGATATTATTAGCCAGTCAATGATTTCTGTTTGCTTTCATTTGAACAAAGAAGTTCATTGAGAAGCTGTGTCTGACTGACAATCTGATGTCACCCTTTTTGGTTTACAAAATACTTCTCTAGCGTTGAAGGTCATCATTCCTTCATAGAAATACAGGCTTTTCTTGGTAGGCGAAATTTAATATTATTGAGTCCTATTTCCCAAACTATAGCTCTTTGAATACTACCTTTATAATTTGTACTATATACTTGAATTACCTATAAACTATTTATTTAATAATTTTTAAAATATTAAATTTAAGCACATTTCAAAGGGGCGTTGGGGGCTTGGGTGAAAAGCGTGAAGGGACTGTGAAGTATAGATTGGTAGTTACAGAATGGTCAGGGGGATGTAAAGAACAGCATAGGGAATATAGTCGATAGCTATATGTGGTGGTAGGTGGGTACTTGGAAATATTAGGGGCGATACTTTGTAAAGAATATGACTGTCTAACCAGTGGAACTCAACCTTTCTAATGCCATGACCCTTTAATACAGCTCCTCATGTTGTGGTGACCCCCAACCATAAAATTATTTTCGTTGCTACTTCATAACTGTGATTTTGCTACTGTTATGAATTGTAATGTAAATATCTGTGTTTTCTGATGGTCTTAGGCAACCCTGCTAGCGGTTGAGAACCACTGCTATGGAGCCTAAGACCATTGGAAAACACAGATATTTACATTACGACTCATAACAGTAGCAAAATCACAGTTATGAAGTAGCAATGAAAATAATTTTATGGCTGTGGGTCACCACAACATGAGGAGCTGTATTAAAGGGTCATGGCATTAGGAAGGTTGAGAACCTCTGGACTCTAACCACTAAGCTGTATACCTGAAACTAATACAAAACAATATTAAATGTAAACTGCAATGAAAAAATACATCAAGAAAATACAAAACATAAAAAACATACATTTCTTTTTTTCACTTGACTTGCTTTAAATAATAAAAATAAAACACATAAATTTATGGGTTTAAACATTTGGTTATATTATTCACTAGAGGCCTGGTGCACAAAATTTGTGCACAGGTGGTGTGTCCCTCAGCCAGCTTGCACCCTCTCCAATCTGGGACCCCTCAAGGGATGTCCGACTGCCCATTTAGGCCTAATCTTATAGTGTTCAGGCTTAAACAGGCAGTCGGACATCCCTCTCACAATCCAGGACTGCTGTCTCCCAACTGCTTGACTGCCTGCCTTCCTGATTGCCCCTAACAGCTTCTGTCTGCCAGCCTGATCACACCCTAACCACTCCCCTGCCAGCTTAATTGATGTCTAACTGCTCCCCTGCCAGCCTGATTGCCCCTAACTGCCCTCTCCTGCAGGTCTGGTCCCACCCAACTGCTCTACCCTACAGGCCTGATCCTCCCAACTGCCTTACCCTGCAGGCCTGGTCGCCCCCAACTTCCCTCATCTGCTGGCCTGGTCACCTGTAACTGCCCTCCCTTGCAGGCCTGGTCCTCCCCAACAGCCCTCCCCTGTTGACCATCTTGTGTCCACATGGGGCAGCCATCTTTGACTACATGGAGGCAGCCATCTTGTGTGTTGGAGGGATGGTCAATTTGCATATTACTCTTTTATTAGATAGGATAGTACACATTTAACATGACTACACATGTAAGGAAAAATGACATTTAAGACAGATAACTTATTCAGTGAGCAACTGCCTCAGAATGACTACTTATTTTTCCTGTTGGATGATGTTAACCAACAATTCATCAGCCCTTCGGTGCTAACGTTTATGTCATCTTATTCTTCCTAGTATCCCTCATAATGGATTTTCCCTCATTTTGTCCAGGTCCTTATTTTCCTGGCCTGAGTCAGTTTTCTGCTGGTGTGCAGCCCTCGTTCTCACTCTATCTGAAGGACATTGCAAAGGCAACTGTCCCGCTCCAGTTTATCACTCCCGCACTGTTTGCTTTAAAATGCTTGAACGGTGCTGCTCCCTCCTCCTGGAATGCTCAGCTGCCAGCGACGTGCTGTGCTCTCAGATCCTCAGCCTCTTGGGCCCAGTTCTAGTTAATCAGTTAACAGACACATATTGAGTAACCACTACATGTGCAGTCTTTTACCACGAGCTCTGGCGGCACTAAAAGAAATAGAAGATCTCCTGTGAAAATAAGAAATCTAGTTGTGAATTCAAGACTGAAGGCTAAAACAGAAAATGATGGGTATGAACAAGTACTAGGCTCCCTGCTGTCACTAATTAGCTTTGTGCCTTTTGGCAGGTTTCTAGAACTCTCTGAGCTAAGTTTCTTCATCTATAAAGAAGAAAAAGAAAGAAATAATACCTACATCTCAGGGCTATTTGAGGATTAATTGAAATACTGCACAAAAGAGGATTAACACAGTACTTGTCCCAGAACTCCCTCAGTGTAAATTATTCCTGTGGTTGGATCTGTCACTGTGACATAAAAACGTGACTACATAGCCTGGCCAGTGTAGCTCAGTGGTTGAGAATCTATCTATGAACCAGGAGGTCACTGCTTAATTCCTGGTCAAGGCACATGCCCGAGTGGCAGGCTCGATCCCCAGTGTGGTATATGCAGGAGACAGCTGATCAAGGCTCTTTCTCATCATCGATGTTTCTCTCGCTCCCTCTCCCTTCCTCTATGAAATCAATAAAAATACATTTAAAAAAGTGACTACATATTTATTCCGAAATAATGCAAAGAATAGGTTGTTTGTCTCTGCCTCCTCCTCCATCTTCTGTCAGATTAACTTGTTTTTTCATGTTCATTCCTCCTTTATTTATTTTGAACTATTTTTAAGTATTTACTGTTATTTTGAAAATAAAATTCTTATTTTTTTGTCAACTCTTTTCCTTCAGTCTGATAAAGCCGTTCTCAGCCCTCAGCTTTAATGTGAAGCTGTCACCAGGTGAGTATATTCTTTGCCCTCTTAGGTATATGCAGAGGATACTGTCCATCCAGGGTCTTTATAAAGAAGTTCTGTGCTCCCAGGTGTGTGCATCCTGAAGCATCAGGGCCTGAGGGCATACATGGAAGTGACCCTTGTCCCAGAAGATGCACAACATTTATCTTCTGTATTTGTGAAACCTTGGGTGACCTCTGAATGGTAGAGGATAACTGGGGACATCACTCACACTTAACCAGACACCTAATGAGATTTATACTATATCATCCTATAAAATAAAAGAGTAATATGCAAATTAACCACACCTTTGTTACACACAATAAACCACACCTACAAGCCACGCCCACCAACCAATCAGGATAGATATGCAAATAAACACCCAACTAAGATGGCTGCTGCCTATGGGAGGGCCATTGCTGGGTTCCCTGGGCTTGGGCCGGGGTTGGGGTGGCGCCAGGGCCAGCCAGTGGATTTGCCATATGGCAGGGCAATCCGCTGGGTTCCCAAGGCTGGGGGGAAAAAAGCCTCTTCCAGGGCCAGCCAACCAGTGATAGCTGGATTGCAGGGCAACCACTGGCTGGGGTCCCCTGGCTGAGGTCTCCTGCCCAAGGATGAAAGCCTTGGCCAGAGGCTTTCGGCCTTGGGTAGGCCGGGGGTGAGCCATCAGTAGGACATCCCCTGAGGGCTCCCAGTATGTGAGAGGGGTCAGGTTGGGCTGAGGGACCCCCACCCCCAGTGCGGAAATTCCATGCACTGGGCCCCTAGTCCTATATAATAAAAGGCTAATATGCAAATTGAACAAATGGCATAATGACCAGTTGCTATGATGTGCACTGACCACTGAGGACAGACACTCAACACAGGAGCTGCCCCCTGATGGTCAGTGCACGTCCATAGGGGGAGTGCTGCTCAGCCAGAAGCCCAGAAGCTGGGATCATGGCTGGTGAGTACAACAGCAGTGATGGGAATCTCTCCTGCCTCCACAGGAGCACTAAGGGGAGTAAGCCTAAGCCATCAGTTGGACATCCCCCAAGGGCTCCTGGAATGCAAGAGGGTGCAGACCCAGCTGAGAGACCCCCCTGAGTGCATGAATTTTTGTGCACTGGAGTTCTAGTTTTTCTATAATTTCATACATGATTCAGAAATTACGATATTTACTTTATACTTTTATTCATTATTTTAAAATTTTATTATTATACTAAAGGCCCAATGGATGAAATTCATGGAAGAATTTCCCCTGGATACTGCCACTGGCTTCCCTCTGGCATCCAGGACTCGGGCTTCCCCTGAAACCCCAGTTTTGTCCAGCAGGACCTCCGGTATGCTTTTATTATTATAGATTACTATAGATTACTATTTTTTTAAATCTCCACCCAAGGACGTGCTCATTATTTTAGAGACAGGGGAATGGAGAGAGAGAGAGAGAGAGAGAGAGACCCCCCACATAAATGTGAGACTGAAACATTGATTGGTTACCTTCCCGAACATACCTTGACCTGAATTGAAACTGCAACCTTTCAATGTATGGGATGATATTCCAACCACCTGAGCCACACAAACCAGGGCTATCATTTTATTTTATTATTTGTTACTATGTTTATACTGTTACTCAGGTTTATGGACTATAATATTGCACTGTCTGAATGTACCAGTTTATCTATTTGCCTACTGAAGGACATCTCAGTTGTTGCCAGGTTTTGACGATTAATTATGAATAAAGCTTCTACACACATCCACGTGCAGGCTTTTGTGACTTACACTTTCAGCTCCTTTGGGTAAATGTCAAGAATGAAATGTCAAATTGTGTGGTAAGAATATGCTTAGTTTTGTAATGTTCATTTTTCGATGACATAAAATTATAAATAGCTGTATCACTGTCAGTCAGGATGGGTTTGTCTTTCTGGCTCCTATGGTCTTTGTCTAGTAAGGTGTGAGATTCAAGTGCTGAGAACAGTTCGCACTTTAACGTAATGACTAGTGATAAACAGACTCTTTCCCCAGCGCTTTCCAGATGTAATCTCAAAAACACCTCCCCTTTAAGAACAGCAGGCAGGTTGCTCCCTGGTTTAGCAAAGTGCACTCAGACACAAGTGCTCAGGGACAGCTAACTCCTGATTTCCAGCGGTGACAAAAGCGTCTGGCATCACTGCCCTACTGGTCACTTGCAATACCTGCCAGTTTTGCTCTGGTGCTTGCTGGAGCCAGGAGGATACTCAGAGCCTGCAGGGCAGGAGGGAAGTGTGGATGAGATGTATGTGAAATATGCATATGAATTGTGGGCAAAGATAATATTACTGGGGAGAAGACCAGACCTTAGTTCTTGTTTTCTTGAGGGAAAGATTTCAGTCAAAAGACAAAGTTTAGCAAAGTAAGTAAGAATTCATTGGCTGCAGCAAAGATATACTTCGGACAGAGCAAAAAGGAAAGGGATAGAAGAACTAAGAGGAGAGCTTAGGCTGGGCTGCTTCGGCTCAGTGAGAAGTCCGAGAAAAGGGGGCCTTGGAGACAAGTTCAGGGGTTAGCCCCGGACAAGCTGCAGCTGCCTATTGCTCCCTTTGTTACAAGTCTCAGGGCGTCCCTTAGAGGAAAGAAGGGGTAATGGGGATGGCATGGGCATGCTCCCCTGGAGGACCTCTGTTTTCAGAAGGGTTAAAGGTTGAGTGTCTAGGGGAGGTTTTAGGGGAGGATCAATAGAATATTCATCAGCTTTATGCTGCTGTGCCAAAATGAGATTTTATTCTGTTAATCTGTCTGTCCTTGGGTAGAGTTGGCCAATGGAATTGAGTGGATTTCTGTTATCTGCCTCCCTAACTAGGGTGAGGTGATTTAAGCTATTTTCCCTTGGGTTGGAGAGAACATCAAACCATTTACTCTTACATGTCCTTGGTTTAGGGAAGACAGAATTTACTAGCTGGCTGCAAACTGCTGTTTAACTATTTTTAGTCTTAGTTCCCCTCTTGTGCTTATCCTAGAGTTTTCCTAGCTTCTTACTATGCTATGACAAGTGGAAGAGCAGTTCTGCTACACAGTGTATAGAGTACCAGGGTGTTTCATTATTTATCATCCTATATAATAAAATACTAATATGCAAATTGAATAAATGGCAGAACCACCAGTTGCATGATATGCACTGACCACCAGGGGGCAGATGCTCAATGAAGGAGCTGCTCCCTGGTGGTCACTGAGCTCCCACAGGGGGAGCGGGGCTCAGCCAGAAGCCGGGCTCACAACTGGTGAGTGCAGTGATGGTGGCTGGAGCCTCTCCTGCCTCCATCGCAGCGCTAAGGATGTCTGACTGATGGCTTAGGCCTGCTCCCAGTGAGGGGTGGGCCTAAGCCATCAGTCATATGTCCCCCTAGGGCTCCCATACTGTGAGAGGGCACAGGCCAGGCTGAGGATCCCCCGCCCCACGACACGAATTTCATGTACTGTGCCTCCAGTATAATATAAAAACTATGATGGTGAGAAACACACAAATACACAAAGGGGACATCTGTAATACTTTCAACAATAAAGATAAATTAAAAACAAACAGACTATAAAGGCTCAGATGACGTGGTTCAGTGGTTGAGTGTCCATCTATGAACCACAAAGTCACGGTTCAATCCCCAGTCAGAGCACATGCTTGTGTTGTGGCTCAATCCCCAGTGGAGGGCATGCAGGAGGCAGCCAATCAATGATTCTCTCTCATCACTGATGTTTCTATCTCTCTTTCTCTCTCCCTTCCTCTCTGAAACCTCTCTGAAATCAATAAAAATATATTAAAAACAACAACAACAAAACTATAATGGTTATGTAATTGTTGAGTAGCATTTTTTTGGTTTGTGTTTTTGCAGCAATCACAATTAATTTTAGCAACTCCTTTAACTCTCAAAAGTGTCCCAGGTTGGATGATAATTTATATGGAAGTACTTTGTATGAACTTCATCTACACCATCCCAAGCCCATGGCATCCAGGTAGATTGTGCCTAGGGGGAGCGCCAGGAGGGAATATTAAGGGAGTGATATTGTGATTTATAATAAGAAAAATATAGTTACTTTCCTTCCTGGCACAGAGCTCCTAGAACTCTTGGAATTTCCTAAGTGATGACAGTGATAAAGGTGTCTTTTGTTATGTTCATGATGTGGCTTCTGGAAAGCACCTAAGAATGGGGGCTGGTGGCCAGTGGAGCCAACCATGTGATTAGAGGGTTAGAACTTTCAGTCCCACCTCTCTCCTCACCTCTACCTCCACTTCTGGGGAGAAGAGAGAGGCTGGAGGTTGAGTTGGTTGTCATGGGCCAATGATTTAATCAATCACACCTTGCAATGAAGCCTCTATAAAAACTCAGAAGGAAGGGGTTTGGAGAGCTTATTGATGGTAAACAAATGAAAGTTTACTAAGTTTGGCTACTTGGAAAAGGCATGGAAGCTCCAGTTCCTTTCCTCAAACCATGCCCTAAGCACCCCTTCTATCACTTGTTCCTGAGTCATACCCTTCTATAATAAATAAGTAATCTAAAAAAAATAGTAATCTAGTATATAAACTGTTTTCTCTGAATTCAGTGAGCAAATGAATCAAACCCAAGGAGGAGGGTCCTTGATATCTCTAATTTATAGCTGGTCAGACAGAAGCAGAGGTGACACCTAAACTTTTGATTGGTATCTGAAGTAGGGGGTGGAGGGCAGTCTTGTAGGACTCACCCATTAACACGTGGGATCTGACGTTTTCAGCAGGCAGATAGTGTTAGAGTTGGGTTAAATTATAGGGCACAAAACTGGAGAATTGTTTGGTGGTGTGGGGGAAGTCCTTCCTCACATTGGAAGTTGGGGGAGGGAATGTTTATTTCAAGGAGGAAGGAACATGGTTAACTAAAATTGACAAATACCTTTAGAACTTAGATCAAATTTTGACTTTATCATCAACTGAATGTTTTAAAAATATATTTTCAACAAATGTTTATTAAAGGCTGAGTAGAATATAAGAGATGGTCAGAGAAGGCAATGATTTATAGTTCTAGGAGAAAAGACAGGGATGAAATTGTTACTGTTGTAATTAGCTAGTTACTATAACTAGAGGCCCGGTGCATGAAATTTGTGCACAGGGCAGGGGGAGGTGGGAGCGTGTATGTCCTTCAGCCCAGCCTGTACACTCTCCAATCTGGGATTCCTCAGGGGATGTCTGACTGCCCGTTTAGGCCTGATCCCACAGGGCCAGATTGTCCCTAACTGCCCTTTCCTGCAGTCCTGATCTCCCCCAACTGCCCTCCCCTGCAGGCTTGGTTTCTCCCACTGCCCTCCTCTGCTGGCCTGGTCACCTCTAACTGCCCTCACCTGCAGGCCATCATGTGGTGGCCATCTTGTGTGTTGGAGTGATGGTCAATTTGCATATTACTCTTTTATTAGGATAAAAAATGAGCAAAGGAAAGGTCAGACATTATAAACATGGCCAATAGGGCAGCTTCACCAGGAAGCTGCAATTTCACACTCCTCAGGGAACTACCCATTCCTTCCCTGCAGGTCATTGGGGGAAGGGGTCCAACAAAGAGGTGATGGATGCATGCACAGTAAAGTCCAGGTGAGAAGGGAAGATGTCTGTTAGTCAAACTTGGGAGCAGAGATCATTGGCCAGAGGAGATAGGTCACTACAAGTCCATAAAACTTGGGACTATATAATTCCTCCAGTTAAAGGAGCTCACTCTCTTGTGGCTGGTGGCTCTCTTGGTGCTCTTGGCTCTTGTGGCTCTCTTGCATTTGCCTGTGTTACCTCCATACCCATATGGCTGACCCCACAGGTAATGGATTGATAAACTACAACTGGGAACACAAAAAAAGCTATCCTGATGCTGGATTGGAATGTGTCCCAACATGGAGTGAAAACTCTAGGCAACAGTGTTAATCCCAGCTCTGCTGAAAGCAGAACGGGACTTCTTCTTTGGTGGGATGAAAGGAAATGGGTTCTTGGAAACTCAGGGATTTAACTCCAAGCAAATAAATTCCATTCATTCTTCCATGCCAGTCTCAGGAAATTTTTTTTTCTATTGCTATTACAAGAAGCTCACTTCTCCTGGCAACAGGTGGGGACAAGGAGCACTCTCCACAAATAACAAAATGACTTTGTTCAGTACTCGTGACCAATATCACTGCAGAACTAATGCTCACATCTATGGGGACTGTGTATAGTGTGTGTGTAAGAACAGGAGTGTGTGTGTAGGGGGGCTGAATTAAAGATACTAGGAGGGGTCAAACAGGGAGGAGAGGATATAGAAAGAAGGGAAGGAGTTTGCATTAAGACTTTAGAAGACTGGAAAGAGGGTTGAGAAAGGAAAGTCAAAGAGATAAGCTCTGAGCCAGAGAGAATTTAGTTTCCTCTTGGGGTAACTCTAATTTTTGTTTTGGATACAACTTCATCCAATGATCTATTTTCTGTAACTAACAAAATAAAATATTTGGTAGCACAATTTAAAATAAAAAATACAAAAGCAGTATTACTATTTTCCCCTTTTCAGGATTACAATACAGCAGGATTCCCGCCCCCCCCCCCCCAAACTGATATCATCTCAATTACATAAAATGAAAAATATAGTACTAGGAAAGACATATTTTTTTAAAAGATTCAGGCTTATTAATCTATATGTTAAATAGGGAAATAGTCAATAAAGGGAGTAGAGATTATAAAGTTTCTCCAAAGTGAGAGAACTGAGCAATCAGTGCATTTTAGTGACAAAGAGAATGTTTCATCTCTGATAAGGCCCTTTTCTCTTTCCAGTTAGCCACTGCCATCTTTTTTTTTTTTTAAATAGGAAGTTATTATCACATGTGCCCTAAATCTGAAGGATAATTCATCTAGTTTTCAGCAAAACTGGAAGGTTTCGTGCAATATCTATTATCTATCTATTTTTTTATAAGAAAGAAACACTTTTAAAATCGGTGGTTATTTGAAGGCTCTCCTAACAAACAAACTCACATGGCTCAGATGAAAGAAGTGACCTATTTTTAAGTGTCTTTTATAGGAATGTAGTAAATGTGTAACATTCTCGGTAAGCCTACTTTTAATTCCCCAACTCTTTTCTTTAGTAGTTGGGTCAAAAATTTTATTTACAAATGGTACCTTTCCATTTATTCTTCACTCTGGGAACATTGAGTACTAAAAATTAAAGATTTATTGAAGTAGACCTAAAAAGATATTTTTATTCAATTGCACTATTTACATCGGGCTTTGAACTTCAAAAATATACACAACAATAGTAAATTTTCTTTATAATAAACAAAATTTCAAATAGAAAATCAAAATTGCTTTCATTAAATGCTTAATTAGTTATCAAACATTTAAGATATTATCTACAGGCTATTTTAACTGGTAGCCACTGCTGTTGAATACCTATGGTCAATTTTGCTTTGAAAAATAACCATAGGTCAACTGATAAACAAATAATTATTATAGTTATATGTTTGGAAGCTCTTTGTTCTACTTAAAGTGCAAGTACTTTAGTATGTTTATCTACTTGTACCCCTTATAAGACATTACTTTGTTGGATACAAAATGTTAACTTACATTTACTTTTTTTTAATATATTAACTTTTAATTACAGTTTTCCAGACATTTGAAGGAAACCTCTCTTTATTTCTTTCCAGAGTAATTTTTAGGCCACCTTTATAGAGTTTCTCTTAAAAATCTTTTTTTTTTTTTTTACACCAAGCAACCGACATGACTGCTTCTTTATCTTGCATTTAGATTTTTACATTGATTTCATATGGACCTGACATTCTAACATATCATAAACCCCAAAGGATTAAAACTGGGTTTCTAGAGACCTCAAATAGAATCCTGGAGACTTACCAAGGTAAAGCACTTTAGGTTACAGTTTTCTTAGTTATAAAATTTAGCTTATCTTTAAAGGTCCAAATTTTAAGTAATTCTTCATTTGTGCTGAAATGTCTGTTAGAAAATATCTTAGCCAAACTGAAATCATGCAAGGTCTAGGAAGTGATATTTCTTTACTGCATAGACCTCATATGATTTCTCTATGGCATGACCCATAGAACTTAGTGTGATGGTTTTAATATATATCCACAAATCCTTTGACACAACTCTCTTTAAAAGATGGAGCCTCATTCCCCTCCCTTATAGAGAGTGGCAGAAGTGATGGGTGTGTGACTTTTTTAAAATTAATTTTTTATTATTTTTTTGCAGTATAACTTATATTTAATAGTAGTACATATGTTTCCCCCCCATTATCCTCCCCCCAGCCTCCCCTACCCCCCAGCACATGTCCCCACCTGCCCCCCTCCCCGCCCCGGTGTCTTTCATTCATTAGTTATGCTCATATGCATGCATACAAGTCCTTCGGTTGATCTCCCCCAGCATCCTCCCCCCACCCTCCCCAGCCTTCCCCCTTTACCTTGACAGCCTGTTCAATGCCTCCCTGCCTCTATATCAATCACTCTCCCCTATTTCTTTTCTTCAAAAATATCTTGTCTCTGCATACTAGAAATAAATGTATAAGAACAAAAAATGTTTGAGTCTCAGTTTCAATGTCCAACTTTCTGAGTCCCAGTTTCAATGTCAAATAGTTCTTTATGTGTACATGTCAGCAATGGTATCCAGATGGTGGACACATCGTGGCAATGTAAGGGTTGTGTGACTTCTGACAGGACGTGTTAAAAGGCATCACAGGACAGCTTGCACTGGTCTAAACTAGTTCCTATGTCATGAGGACACTCAAGACCCCTTACATAGTTTGCACTACAACATCCATGTGAACGAGCCACACTGCAAACAGATCCTCCAGCCCCAGTCTTGCCTTCAGAAATCTTGACAGATGCCAAGCTAGAACCACTCAACTAAGCTGCCCCTGAATTTTTGATCCATAAAGATTTTAAATGTTCATAGTTATTTTAAGTTGTTAAATTTGCAGGTAATTTGTTATGCAGCAACAAATAACATTTACCTATATATTTAAACTAGAGGCCTGGTGCACGAAATTCATGCACGGGGAGGGGCTGTTGTCCGTCAGCCCAACCTGCACCCTTTCCAATCTGGGACCCCTCAAGGGATAAACGGGCAGTCGCATATCCTTCTCACAATCCAGGACTGCTGGCTCCAAACTGCTCACCTGCCTGCTCCCTGATTGCCCTTAACCACTTCTGCCTGCCAGCCTGATCACCCACTAACCACTACCCTGCCAGCCTAATTGATGTCTAAATGCTCCCCTGCCAGCCTGTTTGCCCCCAACTTCCCTCCTCTGCTGGCCTGGTTACTTCTAACTGCCCTCCCCTGCAGGCTTGATCGCTCCCAACTGCCCTCCCCTGCTGGCCATCTTGTGGTGGCCATCTTGTGGTCTTTGACCACATGGGGGTAGCCATCTTGTGTGTTGGAATGATGGTCAATCTGTGTATTACTTTTTTATTATATAGGATGAGGAACTTATGCTATCTTTTGTATACATCTGCAAAATTATATGTAAATTTAAATTCATCTTATTTCCTAAGGAGCTAGGCTTTTTAGAGCCCTTTAAAAGACTATTTGATGTTCAAAGACATTAATTTACCCTTAATATAAAAAATACAAATTTCCCCTGTTACAATTAAATGGCATTATTTTATGTTATTCTTTTGTGTGGCAGTCCTAATGAAGCTGGTCTCTATTCTTCATTATTTTCTTTCATTATTATTTGCAGTTAAGCATTCTGCTAGGATAGATGGTCATCATTTATTAATTTATATTTATTGATCTCCCCTCTACATTTTAAGTAAAAATAGGAATTACATATAACATAAAAAAAATTATTTCTACCCTTAAGGAACTTAGACTTTTCAACAAAAGGTGATGTGAGCACATAATCTTGTTGTTGTTGTTGTTAATCCCCACCTGAGGATATTTTTCTATTGAAATTTAGGGAGAGTGGAAAGGAGGGGGAGAGAGGGAAACATCAATGTGAGAGAGAAACATTGATTAGTCGCCTTTTGCATGCACCCCAACCAGGGCCAGGGATCAAGCCTCCAACTGAGGTATGTGCCCTTGTCCAGATTCGAACCTAGGACTCTTCAGTCTACGGACCAGTGCTCTATCCACAGAGCCAAATCAGCTAGGGCAAGGCATATGGTCTTTATACCATATTGACATATATACAGAGATAAGGTAATGCATATGAATACTTTACTGTTATTGAATATTTATATTCAGTATTTTATTTAATCATTATAGTAATCATATAAGGCATAAAATAAATTCTTTACTAGTTAGTGGTATTATTCCTTTTGAAAATAAATATATTTTTTCTGATTATAAACATATTTTAGAGACTTTGAAAATACAGGAAGTTACTGTAGTGTTGTATTAATGCGGACCAATCCAGCAAGCTGGCTTGTTAATTACCAGAGGCCCAGTGCACAAAATTTGTGCATGGCAGGGAGGGTCCCTCAGCCCAGCCTGCACCCTCTTGCAATCTGGGATCCCTCTCACAATCGGGGGGCTGAGACTGAAGAGGTTAGTGGTGATCAAGCAGGAAGGTGAGTGGTTAGGGGCAATCAGGCATTCAGGTGAGTAGTTAGGGGTGATCAGGCAGGCAGACAGAGTGGTTGGGGGCAATCAGGGGAGCAGGAAGAGTGGTTAGGAGCCAGCAGTCCCGCTGCAGCTTTGTCCAGAAGGACGTCTGGAATGACATCCGAAAGGTTGTTTGGCTCTCAGGTCTAATTAGCATTATATGCTTTTATTATTATAGACTAGAGGCCCGGTGCATGAAATTCGTGCATGGGGGGTGGGGGATGTCTCTTAGACCAGCCTGCACCCTCTGCAATCTGGGGCCCCTTGAGGGATGTCCAACTGCCCGTTTAGGCCCGATCCCTGTTGGACACCCTTCTCACAATCCAGGACTGCTGGCTCCAAACTGCTCACCTTCCTGCCTCCAGGATTGGCCCTAACCGCTTCTGCCTGCCAGCCTGATCACCCACTAACCACTACCCTGCCAGCCTAATTGATGTCTAACTGCTCCCCTGCCAGCCTGTTTGCCCCCAACTTCCCTTCTCTGCCAGCCAGGTCACCCCTAACTGACCTTCCCTGCAGGCTTGATCACCCCCAACTGCCCTCCCTTGCAGGCCTGGTCCCTCCCAACTGCCCTCCCCTGCTGGCCTGATCGCCCACAACTGCCCTCCCTTGCAGGCTCTGGAACCTCCCAACGGCCCTCCCCTGCTGGCCATCTTGTGGTGTCCATCTTGTGTCCACATGGGGGCAGGATCTTTGACCACATGGGAGCAGCCATCTTGTGTGTTGGAATGATGGTCAATCTGCACGTTACTCTTTTATTAGATAGGATAGAAGCCTGGTGCCTGGGTGGGGGCCAGCTGGTTTGCCCTGAAGAGTGTCCCAGATCAGGGTGGGGATTCCCTTGGGGTGAGGGGCGGCCTGGGCAAGGGGCCTGTGGAGGTTTGCAGGCTGGCCATATCCCCCAGCGACCCAAGCGGAGGTCCTGGTATCTGGGATAAATCTGTGTCTACAATTGAAACTTTGTGGCCTGGAACAGAGCCAAACCTTCTGCTCTCTCTGGGGCAGCAGTCATTTCCATTTGAAACTTTGTAGCCTAGAGTGGAGGCCTAGGCTGGCAACGGCAGGCTAAAAACTTGGCTTCCTCTGTTGCCAGGGAAACCCAAGCCTTTGTTCTCTCCAGCTCAGTGGCTGCAGCCATTTCTGTATCTTTTATAATTGAAACTTTGTAACATTGAGTGGAGGCCTAGGCAGGTGGAGAGCTTGGCTTCCTCTATTCCAGGGAAACCCAAGCCTTCCTCCTGCTCTCAGTGGTGGCAGCCATCTTGGTTGGGGTTTATTTGCATAATCTGCTCCTGATTGGCTGGTGGGTGTGGCTATGGGCATGGCTTGTGGGTGTGGTGAAGGTATGGTCAAATTTGCATATTGCTCTTTTATTAGATAGAATGTGAGACAGCTAATGTATCTCAATGCATCCAATTTTGTGGCTTCATGAGAGGTGCCACTGAGCAGAGTAGGAACAAGTCTTACTGGATAACAGTGAATGCAAAGTCTGAGAAATCAGATTGGATTTTTTTTCTGTCTTACATTAGAGAGAAATCTAGCCTTGTTTTTAAAATTTTGCCTGGCCAGTGTGTCTCAGTGGTTGGACACTGACCCATGAACAAAGAAGTTGCTGTCTTGATTCCTGGTCAGGGCATGTGTGTGGGTTGCGGGCTCAATCGCCAGTAGGGGGTATGCAGGAGGCAGCCAATTGACATTTCTCTCTCATCAATGTTTCTATCTCTCTATACCTCTCCTTTACTCTCTCTGTAAAAATCAATAAAATCATATTGAAAAAATAGAGAAAACCAAGGTGGCGGCATAGGTAAAAACCTAGGCTTTTGCCCCACACAACAATTTGTAGAATACAACTAAAGGACAAAACGGACACTGTCCAGAACCATGGAAAGGCTGGGTGACTGGAAAATCTGAAACTAGAGGGACATAGAAATGCACACGGATAATCAGAGCCTCTGCAAAGCCCAAGTAAGGTAGCAGTCTCGCTCGCACAAGAGGATGGGGTGTCTGAATGCCTGGCAGGGAAGCTCTAGTGGAAAGGAGACAAAAACTCCAGGCTGTGCTGAACCCAGTTCATTTTGCACTCAAAACCTGGGGGAACCAGGCCCTTTCAGGGAGAATCTGGGTTGCAGGTGGAATCCCAGGGGAAGAGCAAAATGCAGAGCTCCAGAGACATGCATGCAAGGCTGTGCAGAGAGGACAAATAGGGCCACTGGTGGTATCTGGCAGGAGAAAGGAGCTCCAGCCAGAGGTGGAGCTCCAGGGGCGCACACGAGTGCTCATGGTGAGGGCAATCTGTTGACTGTGTGGCTGGTGTCTGGCAGAAGGGAAAAGGAGTTCCAACTGCACTGAACCCAGGTGCCAGGCGAAAATCTGAGATTCCAGATTCATTGGGAACTGGACGATCTGGTGGCAGGTGAAACTCGAGGGCACCTTTCTCACAGAGGTACTTGCGGCAATTGCCTGTGGATGCTAGGGCCCAGTGACCTCATGAGTCAGAGCTGACTGGAATCCAAGGCTGTTGGCTCCACCGTGAAACTCCGCCCCACCCAGAAACTCCAACCCATCCAAGCTGAGCACAGGGACTTTGGCAAGTTTGCAAGTCCTGGTGCATAAGGCTGTCTCCTAGAGTAGATACAGCTGATCCTCATAGCCAGTTGGCCTGGAGGTCAATTCCTCCCAGTGATACCAACAACAAATAAGATTTATCTGCAACAAGGCTGTACACACAATCCACAAAGGGGTGCACCTAGAGTGTACACCTCAGGTAACAGGGGAGGCATCACACAAAGGTACCCTACCAACTCAGGGAAACAGTGAAAATGGGGAGAAAAAGAAACAGAGTGCAAATGAAAGAAATGGAGGAAAACAAACAACTGGATATAGAGTTCAAAACCACAGTTATAAGATATTTCAAGAGGCTCCTAAAAAAGGCCGATAAGCTTAGCGAGAACCTTGAGGATATGAGCAAAAGCCTCAAGGAGATGAGCGAGACCCTCATGGATATGAAAAAGGATCAACTAGAAATTAAACAAACACTGACTGAAATAAAAAATATTTTACAGAAACACAACAGCAGACTAGAGGAACGCAAGAATCAAGTCAAAGATTTGAAATACCAAGAGGCCAAAAACACTCAACCAGAAAAGAAAAAAGAAAAAAAAATCCAAAAATTTGAGGATAGCGTAAGAAGCCTCTGGGACAACTTCAAACGTACCAACATCAGAATTATGGGGGTGCCAGAAGAAGAGAGAGAGCAAGATACTGAAAACATATTTGAAGAAATAATGACTGAAAAATTCCCCCACCTGGTGAAAGAAATAGACTTACAAGTCCAGGAAGCACACAGAACCTCAAGAAAATCCAAAGAGGACCACACCAAGACACATCATAATTAAAATCCCAAGAGTAAAGGACAAAGTGAGAATATTAAAAGCAGTAAGAGAAAAACACTTAATTACCTACAAGGGAGCACCCATATGCTTGTCAGCTGACTTTTCAACAGAAACTATGCAGGCCAGATGGGAGTGGCAAGAAATTTTCAAAGTGATGAATAGCAAGAATCTACAACCAAGATTACTCTATCCAGCAAAGCTGTCATTCAGAATTGAAGGTCAGATAAAGAGCTTCACAGATAAGAAGAAGCTAAAGGAGTTCATCAACACCAACCAGTATTATATGAAATGCTGAAAGGTATTCTTTAAGAAGAAGAAAAAGGAGAAAAAGTTGGCTGCTTCAAACCAGAGCATGGATGGAACTGGAGAACATTATGCTAAGTGAAATAAGCCAGTCAAAGAAAGATAAGTATCACATGAACTCACTCATTTATGGAAAAACAATGAACAACATAAACTGATGAACAAAAACAGATCCAGAGACAGAAAAGCATTGACTGTCAAACCTCAGAGGGATGGTATGGGAGGGTGGGGGTAAGGGGAAGAGATCAACCAAAGGACTTTTATGCACACATATAAGCCTAATCAATGGACACGGATACTAGGGGGGTGAGGGCATAAGTGGTGACTGGGGGAGAGGGGGATTGGAAGGGGTAATGGGTGATAAGGACACATATGTAATACCTTAATCAATAAAGAAATTAAAAACATATTAAAAATAATAATATTTTTGTCGTTTTTCTCTCTCAATGTGCTAACAAGGGGACTCTCTAGAGGTACCATAGGAAGCGAACTAAATAATTTTAGTAGCTCATATTATTGGGAAACATGTAGTACATGTCTCTAGGGCAATTCCTTAAAAGTGACTTTAAAACAAGCTCCAATTTTAACAATATAATACAGTTTTCTGTGTTAATCTGAATAAGCCATTACATTCCAAACCAAATTCAAACCATGTACTTTTACTTATTAAATGAAAAATTGAATATATGTATTTTTCAGATTAGAATCATATTACACATTAAACTATTACAAAGCCTTTACTGAACTTGAAAATTTGCAATTTAAACCAACCAAAATGCGCCTAGCTGGTGTGGCCAGTGGTTGAGAGTTGATCCATGGTCCAGGAGGTCATGGTTCGATTCCAGGTCAGGGCACATGCCTGGACTGTGGGCTCAAGCCCCAGTGGTGAGTGTTTGGGAGGCAGCCAATTAATGATTTCTCTCTCATCTTTGATGTTTCTGTCTCTCCCTCTACCTTTCTCTCTCTGTCATAAATTAAAACACACACACACACACACACACACACACACACACACACACACACACAGACATACACATGCATATGTTAAACCAAACAGAATGCAACCACAATGGTGTTTTCTTCAATAAATATCAAAGACGTTATGCTTGTGTGTCTTATATGCTACTTATAGACAACTATTGGGGTATCAAATAGTCTTTTGTCAGTATTGTGGTGATGCTGTATAAAGATTATTTACCAAAAGATATTTCAAATGATTGATTTCAGCATTAAATGCTAAGCAATGGTTGAGTTTCTTGGAATTACGTAGGCATATGAATGCACTATGTAGAAAACAGACCCAACGAAGGCACTCACTGGAAGTGAGGATCATAACAGAATATTTTTGCTAGGATCCTGTAACTTACGGCAATTATTTTATAAAACAACTGGAAAAAAACCAACAAGGAAAAAGAAAACTCAGAAGCTGAGCAGTCACTCCTGGGTTTCTGATTTTATAGCTTGTTTAGAGCCCTGGAACCCCTGGGAGGAAGTAGGAGGGAGGCTAATGAGCTTTCGGCTCTCAGACCAGAGCAGGTCCCTCGAGGTGACTGTTGGATTCCTTCTCATACGGCAAGAAGGGATAATGGGATACATAGACATTTTTTTCTTGCTTCCAATAGTCTTACTAAATTGCACAATAGTTCTGAAACCCTTCTCAAACACTTAAACATGTTCTGGGGCAATAATTTTGTACACACACAGAAAAACATCAGGAGGCCATAAACGTTGCTCTGCTACATGAAAGGAGGCTGACGAGTGGGTGGTTTCTGAGGCCTGATGGGAAGGTAAGGATATAAATGAAGCAGGCTGTCAGTGAATGACTCTCAGTACGTAATGGTCTTTCATGTGAAGACAAACAGCTGCTGTAACTCTTTGGAAAACACCACCGAGATTTAAGAATTCACAGGAAAAGAACTTCAGCACTCTCACAGATGAAGGTCATGACTAAATATTCTCTGGGAAAAAGATATTGTCTTCTTGCATCACATTTTAAAACATGCAGTGGTTTATATTTATTCCAAATTAAAGCAAAGTGGCTCTGCCAACCACTCATTCAATATATATTAAAAACTTATATTGCAAGGCAGTGAGGAAAACATGAAAAATTATGAAGTGCAATGCCTAGCTTCAATGAACATGCAAGCTTTACTAATGATTCAAGATTCCCTCTTACTGTTGGACAGTAAGAGGGTCCAGCTTTTTGCTTAAGGAAGGCTCGCTTGCACTTAGACCAGTGGTCGGCAAACTGCGGTTCACCAGCCAGCCACATGCAGCTCGTGAGCTACGGTTTGCTGCTCTGTTGACTAATGAGTTTGCCGACCACTGATTTAGACCATAGTTCTGTATCAGCTGACTACTAGTTAAGTCAAGACACGGTATATTAGAACATCCAAAGGCTCACAAAAAAGTATAGATAATTATGTCTTGTCACTCACAATTCAAAATCCACCTATGGTTTTCCCTACCTCACCAGGAGCCAACTTATCAAGCAGCACTAGCCTCCAATATCTTTCCTTCACTAAATCCTCCAAAAGACCCTGACAAATCAGTTGTATCTAAGTAATGAAAATACAGTAAAAAGTAGGACTTGCAGGAATTCCTTTTTCAGTTTTGCTAGATCAGTGGTTCTCAAAGTAGAGTGTGCATCAGAATCAGCTGTGGGGGCCTGCTCCCAGAGTTTTCGGATTCAATACATCAGTAGGTCTAGGATGGAGCTAGAGAATTTATATTTTCTTTAAGTTCCCAGGTGATGTCACCGCTGTTGCTCTGGGCACCATACTTTGAAGATTTCTGAACTAGGTGAACACAGTGTTTTTATTTTATTTTATTTATTTAACTTATTTTAAATTGATTTCAGAGAGGAAGGCAGAGGGAGAGAGAAAGAAACATCAATGAGGAGAGAGAATCATGGATGCCCTCCTGCATGCCCTCTACTGTGGATCGAGCCTGCAATCTGGGCATGTGCCCTTGACCACAATCAAACCTGGGACCCTTCAGTTTGCAGGATGACACTCTATCCATTGAACCAAACCAGCTAGGGCACACACTAGTTTGATTTTAGTTTTGAAAACAGAACCTGTGGCTGGAGTTCAATGAGTGATGGAATTGGATGGTATGAAATCATGCTATAGAATTAGGTGGCAACCAGGTTATTCAATGCCTTGTAGTTTATGTTAAGCACTGAGAATCAACCCACAGTTTTTAAGTAGGTGAGTGATGTGATTTGATTTGCAGTTTTCAAAGATGTCCCTGCCCAGCTTGAGTAGAACATATTAGGAAGACCCAGCATTAACAGGTATGACAGGACAGTTCGGGGAATAAAAATGCAGTGCTAGTGATGAAGATAGAGAGAAGTGTCAGGCCTAACTTACGTTTTTAGAGGCAGAATCATCAGCAGAGACTTGGTGAGGGACTGATGGTAGGAGTGTGGGAGAGGCAACAAAGAAGATGCTCAGCTCCTATCATATGCAGCTGAGTTGATTGAGTACTGGAGGCCCTGGAGGTAGAGATGACTGCCCGAGGAATGGACTGGGTGGTCGAAGAACTCAACTCAGTGTCAGATAAGTTCAAGTAGAGACAACTCTGAGACTTAATCCATTGGTTACAGGAGTGCAGAGGTCAGAAGAGAGGTCGGGGCTGAAATTTAAATTGGGTGGGGCCTAGAGCTGGAGAGATGAGGCCTTGTCATGGGTCTGGGATTGGATGTGGATTTAAAGACCAAGTAGAAAGGCCAATAGAATGAACTAATCAGGATCAGAGAGGAAAGAAAAAACAGAAATGCATGATGTCACAGAAGCTGAAACAAGAGACGTTTTTAAAATGAGAGGCACAGTCTGGAGATAGAAGTGATGCTGACATCAAGTAAGATGTGGATAAAAATGCAATCATTTGAGCTAGCAACATGGAAATCGAGGACGTCCCTGAAAACAGCAAGGGTAGATGTGGAAACCTGGAATAAAAATGCAGTGCTAGTGACTGGAGTGAGTTGAAGAATGAGTGGGAGGAGGGGAAGCAGACACTTACTCAATGAATCATTGATCCAGACATTGATTCATCCAATTCAGTTTTAAATAAATATTATGTGACACAACAAAGCACTGGAAAAAGATGAGGAATCTGTTTCCTGCCTTGAAGTGGCTCATTACAGTCTTTGTAAAGGAGGAGACAAGTAAGCAAGCATCTTCTCCCTTTTCCCCTCTTCCCAGACTTTCCTCAAAACAAGCATTCCTTCCTTGCGTTATGACTCTCTGCTGGTCTCACAGCACTTCACAAATTTTTCATGTCAAGACATACATAAAAAATTATAATATTGGTAACTATCAATCTGTACTTCTTAATCTCTTCACCTTTTTCACAGGGACTTTAGAAAACATGTTATTGATTAATAATATTGTAATAATCATGTATGTTGTCAGATAGGTACTAGACTTATGAAGGGGATCGCTTTGTAAATTATTTAACTGTCTGGCCATTATATTGTATACCTGAAATTAATACGAAATAATATTGAATGTAAAAAATAAAAGGTAATATTGGTACAGATTCTTGAGTTGGCTAAAAGGGCTTCTCAAAGCTGGAGTTGTGTCCTAGAAAAACACATTCCTGCCCTGAGCTTCAGCCTGTGGGATAAATGGAATCCTAGTCATCCCCAGACTGGATCAATCTGTCATCACATCAACCTCGGTATAGTCAGTTCTATTCATATCTAGGTTCTTCCCAGCAAAGCTAAAGTTCAAGAGGAAAGAAATTCTACTGAATTTTGGGGTTGCCTGGTTTTGGTGTTTTTCTGACCTCTCCTTTGCAGTGTGATTAGGAAATGTTACCACTATTAGTGTAGCACGTATTTGATAAACATTATTATTTAAAAATCTTTTCACATATTCTTACCATATACTTAAATATCATATCTTATTTCTCTAATTAAACTCTAAGATTCCTAAGGATGAGAGCTCTTTCTTTTTGTCCTCCCAATGCCAGTGTAGTCTCTTTCATGCTGTAGATAATGCTATTGACTAATATATACATAAGTACGTGAAGTCCATATTTACTGCTCAGGTTTTGTTTGTAATAGAAGAGGAAGGAACATTGTTTTATTATCCAATGTTTAAAATCAAGACTGAGTTTTGCCTTTGACTGATAGACTCAACTGCTACTAAAACAAACAAACAAACACCACCTGGCAAAATCTGGCTGAAGTGGTGCTTTAGCAGATTATATACACACTAGAGGCCCAGTGCACAAAATTTGTGCATGGGGGAGGGGAAGGAGGTGTGTTCCTCAGCCCAGGCTGCACTTTCTCCAATCTGGGACCCCTCAAGGGATATCTGATTGCCCATTTAGGCCTGATACTCGGGATAAGGCCTAAACAGGCAGTTAGACATCTTTCTCACAATCCAGGACTGCTGGTTCCCAAACGTTTGCCTGCCTGCCTGGCTGATTGCCCCTAACCGCTTCTGCCTGCCAACCTGATCACCCAGTAACCACTCCCTTGACGGCTTGGTTGCCCCTAACTGCTCTCCCCTGCTGGCCTGGTCTCCCTCAACTGCCCTCCTTTGAAGTCCTGGTCCCCCCCAACTGCCCTCCCCTACAGGCCTGGTCCCTCTCAACTGCCCTTCCCTGCTGGCCTGATCACCCACAAGTGCCCTCCCCTGCTAGCCATCTTGTGGTGGGTATCTTGTGTCCACCTGGGGGCAGCCATCTTTGACCACATAGGGGCAGCCATCTTGTGTGTTGGAGCAATGGTCAATTTGCATATTACTCTTTTATTAGATAGGGTAATTTTTAAAAAACTGTGAGTAATTATGAACTCTGAACACAAAGGTCTACATTATTAAATGGACATTAAGTGTGTGAGTCTTTTCCATACCATGGCCCATTAGTAGAATGCTACATAGTCTGTAAGCTCTGAGAAAATATTCATTATAGGCAATAATTTTGAAGCCAACATATTCAAACCAGTCAGCAGCTACCTTTCTCTATGAGTTCTTTTTATTCATTTTAATTTTTTTATTTTTGTTAATCCTCACCTGAGGATATTTTTCCATTGAAGTGGAGAGACACAGAGAGGAAAACATCAATGTGAGAGAGACACATTGGTTGGTTGCCTTCCACATGTAAGGATAGGGACTACAATTGAGCCTACAAGTGAGCTACATGCCCTTGACTGGAATTGAAACCAGGACCCTTTAATCCACGGGCCACACTCTATCCACTGAGCCAAACTGGCTAGAGCTCTCTGTGACTTCTTTGCTGACTGGGGACCCTCCTGTTGCGTGGTGTGATGCTTTTGCCTCATGTCTTCAGGTCCCAGTTCCCAGATGTGTGACTAAACTTGGGGGGGGTGGGGAGAGGTGACTGTCTAGTTAGAGGTTAGGATTACATACATCTGTCTTTCCTCCCTATTTGCCTTTCTTTTCTTTTTTTTTTGGCTCTGTCTACTTGCTTCACTTTTCTCCAGACTCTGTGGCACAATGGCTGAAGACAATTCTTCAATACCTTTCCTTGCAAGTAGAGTGTCATGAGCATAGAAACAAGCCAGCTTTACAGGTAGGATTTCTTCCTTGGGATATGTCCGCATTCTTGAAATGAGGTTAGAATGGGCTTGAAAAATGTATGTGAACAGAACAACAGATAAAGTGCAGGATATGCCCCCAAAGGCTTAAGTAAGCCTCCATGAGCCTAAGAGCAGCCCCCTCACTCATTAGGACTCGCTCTGAGCTGGGTTCCTCTGGTCACAGAGGTCTCTTGGTTTTCTGGCTTCTATTATTAGCTTCCTAGTAAGCAGGGTCTCGCACTGGTTATGCTGGAGTATTATTATGGGGATTGATGGTTTATAAGTAAGCCCAACTTTTTAATTTCATGTTTATTTTTTATTTTTGTGTAAGCACCAGATGACCACCTTGGTTTTTCTATTGCGGTTTTCTCTTTATCGATATGCTTACTGTAACAGTAACGCAGGGACTTAGAGAATGCCTGGTAGAGACAACACTCTGTCACCCACACCCTAGGTCCTGGCAAGTACATGTGTGCTTTAATCTCAGCTTAACATATTTGTAAACAAGAGAAGGTAACCCAAGTGGCATGTACTTCCGATTTGATAATAAATACAAATACAGAGCACAAATATAAGTCTCAATTATTAGACTGAGGCCTGTGAGCAGCGGTTACCTTGTTAAAAAGTCATTCTTTGTTTGGGTTGGTGAGCACACAATATAATATATAGATGATGTATTACAGAATTATATACCTGCAACCTGTATAATTTTAATAACCAATGTCATCTCAATGAATTGAATTAAAAAAAAAGACATTCTTTGCTTTGGGTGTGGAAAGTATGGGGAGGATGGGGAGGAGAAAATGTGGTCTTCTCTTAGGTGGGCATTCCAGTTTGTATGTTCTTTTGTGCTCGAACGAACATACAAACTGGAATGATCTGATTCTAGGAAGCCTTGGCCTAGGTGTATAAAGAACAAATTCTAAGCCTGAAGGTATTTTCATGAGGCTGGCTCAGGAAAAAGGTGACATTCTGGAGAATGTTGAGGATAAAGAATGTCCAAACTGATGACTTCCATGAGCCTCCATATTGTTTTGTTAAAACAGCTCTTGTTATGGAGGATCAAGAAGGGGAAATAAATCAGTACGTTTGATTTGTTCAATTAGCTGCACTCTGTTCACTATTGACTGTCTCCAAAATTAAAATGCTTATGTTCTAACTTAGAAATGATACAGGCAGAAAAATCAAGAAACAAACAACAAATTAAAGAAAAACACTATATAAAACGCTAAGGCTCAGGAAGTCCCACTTTCTGCTTAAAAATACAATCTATTTTTTGAAATTTCTAAGATTTCAGAAGCATAAATATTTTTACATTCCCAAAAAATAAAATATTGATATTGGCATCAGGTCAAGCCTTCCCCTGTGGCTTAATGGCTTTAATGTTACTCTTTCCATGCCTTATTCCTTTTTTGCTAGTCTGTTTCTTGACATAACGCATTGAGAATGTGACCACAGTCAGTGTGTACCTTCTGAGGACGAAGACTCAAACCAGTTAGGTTGACTTCAGCCACAATAAAACAACAGCAAACATTGTTTCAAATTGATGAATTTGCTTCAGCATTTTTAATAACTTCTAAATCACACATGGTAAAAGCTTGATTGACCAGAATATTTTAGAAATGGTATGTAAATCACAATTTTCTCTCAACGCGGGTTTAAATTTAAGGGGAGTAAAAGTTAAAAGTTAATTTCAACCAATGTTGAAAATAACTGCAAAGTGATTAGGATATTTTCCTACCATAGCAAATAAACTATAAGGACTACAATGCAATATTTCTTTCTTTTCTTAAAAATATGTTTTTATTAATTTGAGAGAGAGTGAAAGAGGAGAGAAATATCAATGATGAAATAGAATCATTGATCAGCTGCCTCCTGCACACCCCTTAATGAGGATCAAGCCTACAAGCCAGGCATGTACCCTGACTGAGAATTGAACCGTGACCTCCTGGTTCTTGGGTTGATGCTCAACTACTGAGCCATGTCACCTGGGCAATGCAATCTTTCTTGAAAGACTTTGGTTCTTGTGGTGCCTCTGCTTCCAATCATCTGAGCTTTACATTGCACCCCCTGGTTTCACAAAGTACACATGAGGGTCAGAAAGGGAGTGGAGTACACACACATTTCCCAGAAGCTGCTTGAAATAGTAACTACACATGAGGCTGATCTTCTTGGCTTCGTCTTTTTTTTCTGAGAGGTAAATTATTGGTTACTTGATTAAACCATCAATTAACCCAGGTTAATTGGTATTTTAGAGAATTAAGATAGTATATTTAGAACAATATATTTACATACGATGTTTTCTGAATTATTCTGAATCTCTACTGAAATTCTGCATAAGTGATTCTGTGATTCTGTGATTCTGGAATCTCTTGCACAGAAGTTTACAAAAATGAGATCTCTATTTTCCATGAAGGCAGAGCCATAAATTAAATCACATCTGTGGAATTTCCATAGCACCATGATTCTAGAGAAGTTATTAAAATAAAATAACTAAATTTAATTTTGTTTTAAAAAATGGTTATACTATTTTTCATTTAGCACTTATCACTACTTCATATGTAATTAAATTTTTTGATGTCTGTCTTATTATTAAATTCATGAGAAATTCTTACAAAATATCCCTTTCTTACCTATAAAATGAAGAATAAAATTTTTCTAAGACTCAAATTGCTCAACGGGGGAGTGTAAAGCTACAGTGGGAAATAGCTCTCCAGTTTGTGCAAGGGTGTCTTTTCTTTTCTCTGCCATTTAAAACATGGCTTTATTTAGAATATATAAACCAAAATGCACAGGAGCCCAAACTAAATGTGAGTTCCTGAGTGGTTAGGAATGACAAATACATGATTGGAGAAAATTTGGCATAGAATGGATATAGAATCTGTCTAGTTTATTGGAATTCAAATGGAACACTTTTTTTTATTTTTATAAAAAAGGAAAACCATATTCAGAGAATATGAAAACCAAAGACATGCAGAGCCAACATTTTCCCCTATGGAATTCTATTATTTGTAGAGAAAACATTGTGAGCACACAAGAAAATCATTTCCAGATAACTGCATGTTTGCTATGAAGTCACGTAACTTTCTGATGTAGGCAGAAGGACAAGGAAGGGAGGGTTGTATAAACCGGAATGAAGCTTCTCAAAGCATATTTGAAAGGAACATCCTATATTTCCTCATGGTAAAATCATCCCTTGGTTAAGCTAATGGAAGCCCTGTTCTGCATAAGAATGGGCCTCACAAACAATAGGACAATATGTATAATATTGAGGCCTAGTGCATGAAATTCATGCATGGTGGGGGGCAGTCCCCTCAGCCCAGCCTCTACCCTCTTCAATTAGGGACCCCTTGGGGGATGTTCAACTGCTGGTTAAAGCCTGATCCTAGGGATCGGGCCTAAACTGGCAGTTGGACATCCCTCTCATTTTCTAGGACCACTGGCTCCTAACTGCTCACCTGCCTGCCTGCCTGATTACCTCTAACTGCCCCACCCCCACCAGCCTGATTATCTCTAACCACCTCTGCTTGCTGGCCTGATTGCCCCTAACTGCCCCCCCCACCCCCGCTGGCCTGGTCACCCCCAACTGTTCCCCCCTGCCAGCCTGGTTGTCCCCAACTGCCCCTCTCTGCTGGCCTCATTGCCCCTAACTCCTCCCTGCCAGCCTGGTCTCTCCATGCAGCCTTCTATTTAGTCATTTGGTCATCCCTCACTAACCCCCCTGCTGGCCTGGTTGCCTCATGCAGCCTACTGTTTGGTTGTGACTGTTAACTGTGACAGTATCCCAAACAATTTGCATATTCCTCTATTATTATTATAGATTTTTCTTTCTTTTTTTTACAGAGAGGAAAGGAAAGGGATAGAAAGTCAAAAACATCAATGAGAGAGAAACATCAATCAGCTGCCTCCTGTAATTCCCCCACTGGGGATATGCCCACAGCCAAGGTACATGCCCTTGACCAGAATCAAACCTGGGACCTTTCAGTCCACAGGCCGATGCTCTATCCAATGAGCCAAACCAGTTTTGGCTATTATTATAGATATTCTGCTTTTGGGAAACATTAGTAACAAACAAACTGTTCAGGCCAAATCTAGATCTATTGTTCCATAGAACTGCAGTACCAGTTCATTTCTGTACACTATATAAAGTCTGCCATTGGTACATGGCAAAATTAATCAATTAATATTCATTGGACCTGCACTAAAACATGTATAATTATGACTTTATTAATTTCAGAACAACCTTAGGGAGCTATTTTGATAAGAGAATAAGTTTTCATAAACAGTTTTCTTGCAAATTATGAAAAAATGTACTTCTCATTTAAATTTATGAAGGTAACATTTATTACACATTATATTTGCCTTTTAACTGAGAGAAGGAAAAATATGATATTTAGAATCTTTTAAAAATTGGAAAGAGTGAATATTTTCAAAGGCTTATCTTACTTTGATGCAGTGAGCTGTTTGCCTTCTAAAATTCAGCTTTGCCCTGGCTGGTGATGCCCGGTCATTGGAGCCTCGGCCTGCTCACCAAAGGGCGGAGGCTTTGATTCCCAGCCCAGGGCATGTCCCTGGGTTCCAGGTTCAATCGCTGGCCCCGGTCCAATCGCTGTGTCTTTATCACATTGATGTTTCCCTCTCCCTACCTCCCTGTACTCTCTCTAAAAATAAATGGGAAAAATATCCTCAGGTGAGAATGAACAAAAACAACGACAACAAAAATCAACTTTTATGTTCAACTTTACTTCCAGGGGGACCTGGAGGCCTTTCATCAAAATGTATGAAGCACATCCCACTATTTGTTAGAATCCAGAGAAGCAGAATCTTTAGTGAAGTTCAATTTACCCAGTCCTAAAATGAAGATAATATGATTTATTATTGGGACTGGAGGTAGAATAACAAGGGTAGAAATTATGATGCATCAGTACATGCTACCCTATTTGCTAAATTATTTTAATGTTCCAGGCTAGAAAAAGTAACAATTCCAGGACATGTTTCTTACTCTTAAAAGGAGAAGTCTATTTTTCTCTATGCATGAGATTAGTTTGTGCTTTGCAATTAAGTTTATAGCATCTGATACCTCAGAACAGTGGTTCTCAACCTTTCTAATGCTGTGACCCTTTAATATAGATCCTCATGTTGTGGTGACCCCCAACCATAAAATTATTTTTGTTGCTACTTCATAACTGTAATTTTGCATCTGCTATGAATTGTAATGTAAATATCTGTGTTTCCGATGGTCTTAGGCGACCCACAGGTTGAGAACCGCTGCTGTACAGACTAAGACCATCGGAAAACACAGATATTTACATTATGATTCATAACAGTAGCAAAATTACAGTTATGAAGGAACAACGAAAATAATGTTATGGTTGGGGGTCACCACAACATGAGGAACTGTATTAGAGGGTCGCGGCATTAGGAAGGTTGAGAACCACTGCCTTAGTGGGATAAATCAGTCAAGAGTAAGCAGTTGTGTTGGCTCACACAGCTAAGCTATGTGTTCTATCGCGGGGATCTGCTGTGTGGCCAAAAAGAACGAGACTTACCAGAAGTCTAGGTTTTAAATGAGCTCTGTCACTTACTAAAATGGCATGCTCTTGGCTTCTACCTCATCTCCTCAGATCTTGTAGAGTTGTACTGATGAATAACAATTTAAAAATACTATGTATAAACTGATGTATTATGTGACATTAATATTACCTCAAAAAGAAAAAAAACCGAAACATTAATACTGGTGCCATATTTGTCTTTTTTTCCTAATATAATTTAGGTAAGTAAATCACTAGAAGCGCATTACCTAGTATATATCAGCCAAAGGAGAGAAGATGGAAATTATAAATAAAGTAAAAACAAAATAAATTGTTTCTGGCCAAAGGCAGAGGGAAAATAGGACCTCTTTCTTGGAGGAAAAAATAGAAATAGAATAAAGACTTGCTCATATACATGCTTGATAATGCCTTTGTTGTAGAACTGAATTACAGGATATTATAAGGATATTTATTTTTAAATATTTCTGCTATAAGAAAATACTGATTATGTAACATATAAAAGAAGGTCTATATGAATAGTACAGTATTTCTATAACATATATTATATATTGGCAATATGGTTTTTGAGTTCAAGTAAAGGTACTTCTGATTTAATTAGGATTATTTGAAAATCAAATTACTCTTTATCTGCTTCATTTCAGAATAATAAATTACCTCATTTATAATTAAAGATGAGTTCACTCATAGTTACATAACATAATTGGTCTAATATTTTCAGAGGTCATGATGCAAGGTAATAACATATTCTAGGAAATTTGTATTTTGTAACAATTTTTAATGCCTTGATTTGATTTGATAATCATATTAGCATCACACATTATAAATAGATGAAAAAGTAAGGGGATTCTGAAGTCTTGCCACATTGTTCAACTTTACTATGTGTATAGAAGAGATTTTAGGAGGGTGAGACAAAATGAAAACACACACACACACACCAGAATTTCCAAAATAATGTACAGGTACCAATATGAGCACATGTATCTGTATCTACAAAGTACCTTTCCCACAAATTTTGGTAAAGTAAGGCTAGAAAAGATAATGTTACTAAAGTTTATCAGAAATAGATTTGAGCAACAAAGAAAAATATTATATTAACTAAATTACTGAATTAAACAAGAATTCCTTAGTGTCAATAAGTCTTTTGCTTTCTACCGTTATTGATAGGCTGCCTTCATTTATTCTTTCATACAACTGGTGTGACTGATCCCTTAACATATGTTGAATTATTACCCAGCCACAGTGTAACAGTATAGCTAGAAGAACTTAATATCTTAGTCAAATTGGCTGTGATCCTCAAGATTGTCACAATGCTGCCTCTGCAGATGGTTTGCTGCAAGTCCAAGAAACTTCACTGGTTATGGTTTTGCCCCAACTTGCTTTTGACCTTAGACAAGTCAATTGGCCTGTCTGCCCCTCAGAATCCACCTCATGGGAACGAGGATGATACCCTCATCCAACTGGAGGCTGTTGGAAGATGGAAGAAGATAATATGTATTTGAAGTGGTTAAAAATAAAGGAAGGTTAACAAGGTCACGGTTTAAAAGATAGTGCTTTAGTTTAACCGGAAATCATTGTTGAGGCTGTAGCTATCACCTCAGCTGAACTCAAAGCCTGAAGTTAACCACTGGCCATTGGGAGTGGGCTTGTGGGTTTTGTTAGAAAAACACGCAGCAATTACTCTTGAAAAATAGAGAAATTGCCCTTCCAGTATCCAATTACATTACATACATAGGATGCATGGAGATGAAGTCTGCACCCCAACTGAGGAAATCAACATCTCGTGATCACTCACTCTTCGTCAGTGCCACCTTTTTCTGCGAAGACGCAAAGATGAATAAACCCTGGCTCCGGACCCCAAAACGTTTAGACTTGTGAGATCCTTGTGCATGTTCAAGGAGGATGAGCCAGACGCTCCAGAAGGGCTCATCCCCTTCTAACATGCCATGGCTTCACACAGATCACAGAAGGTAGCTACCAGTCTCAGGAGCAAATTGTAAGCATCAGCTGATTCAAGTCTAGGAGCAGAAGAGTAACAATAGATAGTCTTTATCATTGGCTGATGGAGGTCAAAGAATTCCACAGCATCAGCAATTGTTATAAGCATCTATAATTTTACTTTTTCCTCATCCCCACTCCCCTCCCCCCACCCAAGACATTTGTGAGTTAATCCAGGAATTAAACCAAACACATTTACTGATTTGGATTTTTTTTAAACCAGAAGCATCTCCAATACAACCCTTTCAAGTTAGATTTCGAATAAGACAGAGACAAATTTCTGTAAGAGTAGGAGCTCAGTAAATATTTGTGCAAGGATTAATTGTAAATTAACTGAATCATTCTCTTGCTTGTCAAATAGGAATTTCACAAACTAAACTACTTTTATCAGAGTCTCTGTGAAATTATAAGACAACTAGAAGCCCAGTGCATAAAATTTGTGCTGGGGGGGTCACTCTCAGCCCAGCCTGCACCCTCTCCAATCTGGGACCCCTTGGGGGATGACTGGCAGTCAGACATCCATCTCACAATCTGGGATACTGGCTCCTAACTGCTTACCTGCCTGCCTGCCTGATTGCCCCCAACTGCCTCCCCTCCAGCCTGGTGACCCCCAACTGTTCCCCCATCAGCCTGGTTGGCCCTCACCATCGCCTGGTCACCCCTCACTGCCCCCCCCCCCCCCGCTGGCCTTGTTGCCCCACACAGCCTACTGCTCACTCGTTTGGTTGCCCCTCACTGACCCCCCTGCCAACCTGGTCGCCCCACTCAGCTTGTTTGTTTGTCTGTTTTGTCATTTAGGCTTTTATATATATAGATGAGATGCATATAAGAACAGCTTCCAAAGTTAAAATGGTTATACATTTTAACTTTGGAAGGATGCTCCAATGGCACCATAATTTGTTTCTAAATCAGATAGGACAAGGTACAGTGCATAGCACTTCTGGCCTCTGGTGACACCTTCCTGGGCATTTATAAGGATGGGGTGATGCATGTAGAGCAGGTAGTTATGCATGTGAGTCAGGTAAATAGTGCTCCAGAAATAAACTATTCTCTTTTCAATTCTCCAGTTTCAGTTTACCACTTTCTCCTTTTAGAGGGTACATTGTTGGAAATCATCCCATCAGGCAACAGATGGCAGTTTAATATTTTAGATATTTTGTTGATATTTGCATGTGTTTATAAATCACACTTGGTTTCTGGCATGGTACAGGGTAGAAATGAACTGTCATGATTTCACTGTTTTGAAATAAGGAGAGTGGATGGCTTTCATCTTTAGAAAAAAATTTTAAGAACCAGAGATTATTTCTGATTTAAGTTTCAAAGTTCATTACTACAAAGGTCAACCTGAAACTATATGCAGCAGGGTTTCTCAACCTGGGGCCCCTGGTTTTTGAAGCCTGAAAATTGCCTGCCAAATTAATTTGTGTTTGTGTGCATTTATTTCTTAAGAAGATAATCCCTAACTTCTGTAAAAACACAAAGGAAATGTGACTCTCTCCAGATTAAGAACTATTGATACAAGAAAGTCTGTAATAATCTTACCTAATAAAAGACAAACATGTAAATTGACCATACCTCAGCTACACCCATTGCCAATCATAGTGAGCATGCAAATTAACCCAACAAAGATGGTGGTTAATTTGCATACATAGACGTCCAGTGCCTGTGTCCTGGGAACATCCTGGCACCTGGATCACCATAAGGTAAACCATCAGAGCTGAGGGGGCAAGGGCAGAGCCAGCAATTGCAGGGAGCTGGGGGTCCCCTGGCTGAGGTCCTCTGCCCAAGGCTGAAAGCCTTGGCCTGGGCAAACCTGGGCAGAGGAGGAGTCAGTGATCCTAGGGGTCTGGGGGTCCCCTGCCCAAGGCTGAAATCCTCTGTAAGCCATCAGTAGGACATGCCCTGAGGGCTCCCAGTATGTGAGAGGGGGAAGGATGGGCTGAAGAACCACCCACCCCCAGTGCACAAATTTCCTGCACCGGGCCTCTAGTCCTATATAATAAAATCCTAATATGCAAATTGTCCCCTCAACTAGGAGTTCGACCGGGGGTGGGGTGGGGTTGGACAACCTCCTTCGCCAGCCTTGACACCAATTGGTGCCCCACCCTAATTGCCCCCACCCCAGTTGGACAGCAATGAATAGAATATGATATAAAGTCAGGTAGCAACAAGTGTTATGAAAGAAAATAAAGCAGAGTTAGGGCAATGCTCGATGGGGGTAGGGTGGTCTTATGGACTCAGACAGAGGCTTAGGGAAATGTCTCCAGGGAGGTGACTCAGAGCAGGACCTGAATGAAGACCAGGAGCGAGCTATGCACACACCCAGGTGAGGAGCTGTGCAGGCACTCTTTCTGGCTGGATTTTAGCTTTAATTTTTTTTTTCTTAAATCCTCATCCAAGGATATTTTTCCATTGATATTTAGAAAGAATGTAAGAGAGAGGGCAAGACACAGAGAAATATCAATGTGAGAGAAGTACAATGATTGGTTGCCTTCTGCACATGCCCTGACCAGGGCCCAGCCCGGGGAGAAGCCTGCAACTGAGGTACGCGCCCTTGCCTGGAATTGAACCGAGGACCCTTCAGTCCCCAGGCTGGCGCTCTATCCACTGAGCCAAACAGGTTAGGAGTAGCTTGAGTTCTTTATGCTGACTTTCCTCCTGTATATGTTCCTGTTTTGTTTGTTTTTTTTTGCTGATTTTTTAATTGCTTTTTTCTCATAAGCCCAAATGGATGTGAATTTCTGCTCTCAATTTCCTCTCCCATAAAACATGAGTCTTTGACTAGCTGATTCCTTAAAATGTTAACGTGCTGTGGTGCCTATTGTTGTTTTACTGTTTTTATAAAATTCACGTTTCAAAGTTCTCCCAAATGCAGGAATAATCCAGCCTAAGTGACAAATTTCATAGTTAGTTCACCCACCAATGGTTCACAATAAAGTAAAATGTATGTCCTTTGCCTTTGAGGGGCTTAAAACCTAATGGGGACATACTTGCTGGAAAGTTAAACTGTGCTGTATGTGCGCATCCACTGGTGGCTGACTTACACCTACTCCTCAGGGTGGTTATATCAGCACGTAAGCCTGTCTAAGGTTAGGGCTCCTCATGCTGCACACTGACAAAGGCATATTCCCATCAGGCTATGGGCTTACCCAGGACCAACACTGCTCCTCTGAGACTCATGCTGGGAGAAACACTGTGTGTGGTAGGAATTGAGTAAAAATAATGGGCAGAGGGATCACCTTTCAGCAAAAGTACTGTTTTTCCAGTTGGACCAATTTTTCTAGCTTATAACTCTAAGGCTCTACAAAAGAAACTAGTAGCAAACAAATAAGAAAAGGAAGGAAAGGAAAAGAAAGATCTCAAGAAATTGGGATGCTTGCTGCATGCTACCGTATATAACAGAACCGCTGGGAATTGTCTCCTCTACTATTTTCCACCAAACGGAGGCCAGCCCACAGGCGGGAATGAAGTCAGTGACCTTGAATGCAGTTGCAAATGTCACCCATACTTGGGGTTGGGCCTGAACTCCAGTGTGCATCAGGATCCCACAGTGGGCTTCTTGGAACACCAGTTACCTGGCCCCAGGCATAGTCCCTTAGCTGCTGCTGGTGCTGCTGCTAGACCTACTCTTGAGAATTGTTGGGTTAGAGAATTCCTGACGGGAGAGCGACCACTGGGCTACCCAGTGGGCCACAGCAGCTGGAATGTTGTAAGGAATCCCTGCAGAAGGCCTTGAAGCGGGGCAGCCAAGATGACTCCGGAGAGCGCCACAGTCAGGCTCGTCTTGCTGGTATGCAGCTGCTGAGAGGCAAAATGCTTTCCAAACGCTGTGCAGGGCTGAGGGTGGCGCCCCCGGGAAAGAACAGGCCATCGAGGCCAGCCAAGGGCAGCCTGATTATAGCCATACCCAAAGTGGAAAGGACCAGGGATCACCCATCCAACTCTCCCGTTGCTCGTGGACACGAGGTTGGCTATGTTGTCAGCTAAACAATCTTTCACTAAGCAAAAGAACAAAAGACCTAAGCTGTTCTCCATTCTATATGCCAGGGAGTATTTATTTTAGCAATAAAGAGACTTTTAAATGGACATGTATCAGATCAAGAGGATGGATTTGGCAAGTGTGAATTAAGAGTTTGTTTGGTTTCGCTCCGAATTTCAAACGAAAAGCCATTTCTGACTAGAAAGGTGACTGATGAGTTACGACAAAAGAAAAGCAGTGCCCTGTGTCGTCTTCTTTGTCACGTGCATGAAGTAGTACATGACAGGTAGCAGGAACTACGTTTTTATAAACTATTTAATACTTATACAAAGAAAGAACTCATATTTTAGAAGAAAAGTATTTCCAATTCATAGCAAATCTGTAGGAAACTAGAAGATTTTATATGATTAGAATAGTAAGAAAAGCAAAAGGTTTGGTCAAGCAAAGAATATGTGATGGTTAATTTTTTTTTTTACTTTAAATAATTTTTCTTTTTCAATTACCTGTTGACATAAAATATTACATTGTTTCAGATACACAACCCAGTGATGAGATATCATATATGATGTGAAGTTATCACCCTGATAAATCTCATGACCTTCTGACACTATTACAGTTATTATAGCAGTGTTGACTATATCCTCTGTGCTTGTACTTTACATCCCCATGATTATTGTGCAACTATCAGTGTGTACTTCTTAATCCCTTCGCCTTTTTTACACACTCCTTCACCCTCCTTCCCATCTGAGTTCCTTTAGCTTCTTCCTATCTGGGAAACTCACTATCTCTCCTTTGATACTAAATGATAGCTTTGCTGTGTAGAGTAATCTTGGTTGTGGGTCCTTGCTTTTCTTCACTTTAAATATTTCTTGCAATCCCTTCTGGCCTTCAAAGTTTCTTTTGACAAAGCAGCTGACAGTCTTATGGTAATTACCTTGTAGGAATAAATTACTTTTCTTTTCTATCTCTGTCTTTAACCCATTGGAATTTTAAGTATGATGTGTGTTGGTGTGGGGCTCTTCACATTCTCTTGTTTGGGAGTATCTGTGCTTCCTAGACTTGAATGTCTATGTCCTTCACCAGGTGAGGGAAGTTTTCTGTCATTATTTTTTCACTGTGGTGGTTAATTTTATGTTTCAACTTGGCTAGTCTGTGGTGCCAGTTGTTTGTTCAAACACAAATCTAGATATTGATGTGAATATGTTTTTAAAGTTGTGATTAACATCTAAGTCAGTTGACTCTGAGAGATGACTCTTCATACTATTTGTGGGCCTTATCCAATCAGGTGAAGGCCTTAAGAGAAGACAGATTTCTCAAAGAAGAAGGAATTTTATCTCATGATGGAACATAAAAAACCCTGCCTAATTTTCCATCCTGCTGCCCTGTGGTATTTGAACTTATAACTACAATTTCAACCCTCTCCTTAATTTCCAGCCTGCTTGTCTGCCTTACAAAGTTCAGACTTGCCAGCCCCCATAACACATAAGCCAATTATTTGAAATACATCTCTATTTCTGTCTCTCTGTCTTGGTATCTCTTTTGGTCTCTGTCTCACTGTCTTTCTTACCCTCTCTTCTCTTTCTCTCCATATATAAGTGACAACGGAAAAATTCTGAAATGTCCTAAATTAAATTATAGCAGGCCAGAGGGTGGGAAGAGACTGGGAGTTAATCAGTTGTCAGAGGCATGGACAGAAACCAACAAAAGAATGCTAACATTTCTGAAACTTTGGATCAATTTCCAGGAGGCAATTTCAGCCAACCATCAGACGCCACTGCATCTAGTTTACACTTGAACTCTCCAGACTGTCGCCCACACCAATCTCAAAGCAGCAAACACTTCTTCCTTATGGATTACACACCTATCCCACAACTAGTCTGGCTTCACCCTTTCCTGCTTCCCTTATCTATTGCCAATGCAAATTATTTCAAAGCAGCTTACCTCTTTCTTTCCCAAACTCATTGTATAAAAGAGCTCTCTCAGCTCCAATATGGTGGACACGTGTGTCTTCTTTACCTAGAGTTGCTGCTGGCAGTTTAGACTGCATTTTCTGGCTAGTTTATGTCTCATAAACTCTTTCTTTCAAAAAGCTTTTGGATTCCAAGGTTTTTTTGTTATATATATTTTGTTATACATATATTTTGTTATAAATATATATATATATATATATATATATATATATATATATATATTTAAAGAAAATGTGAAGAGAAGTGAATTTATGATTCCTCAGTGACTTAAGAGATTGTACAATCTACCACTGTGCTTCATGCACAGTTATTTCATGTCCTTGGCAGCCTCAAGTGTAGCTACACCAAGTAATTTTTTTCTGATCAGAAAGTGATGGCTCATTGCTGAGACCGAAATATCAATACAGGGCTGCTGTTTTGCACAACTCCTGGCATTGTGTAATGTGGTGTCCCCAATCAATTACAACCACTGGGTGGACAAAAGCATTAAAACTACATATGTCTGTAGTTTTAGAACTAAAATGTGCTCAAATAAAGGGAAAGAATTTATATTCTATGCAAGGTACTGTGCTAGGTAATTTAAATTCATAATCTTATTTGATTTCTTAATGTGACTGTAAGTCTGATGATAATGATGATTGTATGATGATGATGCTTTCCATTTAGGGAGTAAGCAAAAGAGGGTCAGATGACCTGCCAAAGTTGGGCTATTAGTAAATAAAGCAAAATAAATTTAAGTCATGTCTGATTCCAAATCCTACACTGGATTGCCTGTAGATCAAAGTTAGACATTTATAGTGCTGAATGTAGTTTCAATAAATGCTGTTGATTCAACTTACAGATACACCGTGCTGATTTTTCTAAGCATTGGTCAGAAAAATCTAAACAGCAGGTGAATATAAGTCAACATTTCATATCATTTTGATAAATGTAAGGTCTCATATTTGAAATACTTAGTTGTTTAATTTTCTAGAATGTAGCACAAATGGTCCAAGCCATCCAGATGTTTGGTTTGTACCTGTTTCTCACGGAAAATGGTGAGGGTTTCTCAGAATTTTGGATTTCCTTTGTTTTGATATTTTCTAAACCTGTTGTTATCCTATAAAGCACTCATTAACTTACTCATTATTTTTTTATTCAATATTTGTTGAGTACTTAATATACCAAAATTTTGTATTTTATTGGTAGGAAAGTGGAAGATGAATTACCTACAGGTTCTCCCTTGACAGTAAAGTAAAGCCAATCCAGAGGGGGAATTCTAGTAAATAAGTGGGAGACAGTGCAGAGGCACATGTGGGTTTTTTTTCATATCTTGATTGTTTGGTTTATTAATTACATTGTACCCTCTTTTTCCCCTATAGCTCACCTCCAC
Source organism: Antrozous pallidus (assembly GCA_027563665.1). NCBI lineage: Eukaryota > Metazoa > Chordata > Mammalia > Chiroptera > Vespertilionidae > Antrozous > Antrozous pallidus. The sequence goes on from CM050519.1 coordinate 82,509,977, forward strand.
CCGGTACCCAACCCACCCTCTGCCCTCACCTCCCCCCACTGTCCTCTCCCATAGTTGCATGATTTTTGTCCAGTCTCTTGCTGCACTTCTCACACCCCCTTTCTCCCCAAGAGTTGTCAGTCCATTCCCTCTCCATGTCCGTGATTCTGTTACATTCACCAGTTTATCCTGTTCATCAGATTATTAATTCACTTGATTTATAGATTCATTTGTTGATAGATGTGTATTTGTTGTTCATAATTTACACTTTTATCTTTTTCTTCTTCCTCTTCTTAAAGAATATCTTTCAGCATTTCATATAATATTGGTTTGGTGGTGATGAACTCCTTTAGCTTTTTCTTATCTGCGAAGCACTTTATCTGACCTTCAATTCTGAATGATAGTTTTACTGGATAGAGTAATCTTGGTTGTAGATTCTTGCTATTCATCACTTTGAATATTTCTTGCCACTCCCATCTGGCCTGCATCATTTCTGTTGAGAAATCCGCTGACAATCGTATGGGTGCTCCCTTGTAGGTAACTAACTGTGTTTCTCTTGCTGATTTTAATATTCTCTCTTTATCTTTTGCTCTTGGCATTTTAATTATGATGTGCCTTGGTGTGGTCCTCTTAGGGTTCCTATATATTGGGGTTCGGTGCACTTCTTGGACTCCTAAGTCAATTTCTTTCACCAGGTGTGGGAAGTTTTTGGTCACTATTTCTTCAAATAGGTTTTCATTGTCTTGGTCTCTCTCTTTTTCTGGCACCCCTATAAGTTGGATGTTGGTATGCTTGAGGTTGTCCCAGAGGCCCCTTACATATCTTCAATTTTTTGGATTCTTTTGGTTTCTTGCTTTTTTAGCTGAGTGGATTTTACCTCTTTGTATTTCAAATCTTTAACTTGATTCTTGAGGTGCTCTAAAGTACTTTTAGGTCTTTGTATAATATTTTTTTATTTCAGTCAGTGTATGCTTAATTTGTGATTGGTCCTTTTCATATCCTTGAGGGTCTCGTTCATATCCTCATAGGTCTCATTCATTTCCTTGTAGGTCTTGTTCATTTCCTTGCAGGTCTTGTTCATTTCCTCATTGGCCTTGTTCATTTCCTCGCAGGTCTTGTTCAATTCCTCATAGGTCTTATTTATTTCCTTATAGGTCTTGGCCTTTTCTAGGAGCCTCTTGAAAAGCTCTATAACTGTGGTTTTGAATTCCATGTCCAGTTGTTTTTTCCCCTCCATTTCCTTCACAATTGATTTCTTTCCATGTCTTTGCATGGTGGTTGTTTCCCTGAGTTGGTCAATTAGCTTTGTGTGGTAGATGTCCTATAAGGGACAGTGGCTCAGCCTCCTCAGTTACCTGAGGTGGATATGGGTTGCACAATCTTGTTGAAGTTAAGCTCAGGTTAATTGTTGTTAGCACTTGGAGGGATTGACCTCCAGGCCAATCGTCTGTGATGTTCAGCTGTGCTCAGGTTGGGTGTGTGGAGTCTCTGGGCCAAGCAGACAGCATCAGCTCCACCCTATGCAGCCCCAGGGTCTCTGAGAGAGAGCCGCTGCTGAGCTCCACTGGCTGCCGGAGAATTCAGCCTCTCCCCAAATGAGTCTGCACACCCAACGTCTCACCCAGGGTCGCAAAACAATGCAGTCTGACAGTTTCCCGAATGAAAGAGCAAGTCATGAGTGCTCTTTGCGCGGTCACGCAGCTGCGCTGTTTCCAAGCTCACTCGCACTCCGCATAAGCTCGCCTTCTCTACAAGCCCGCAGACCCCTGTAGCACCCGAGCTTAGGCATGCCCTTCCACTGTCCAGTTTTTACCCCATATGATAGTGGGTTCCCTGGACTTCGCCCAGAGCTGGAGAATCAGTCAAGTGGGATGTCTTTGTCTCCCCCATTCAAGAAAACTGGCAGGTTTTCAGCCGCCCGCCCTATCCGCTGGCGCTCGCGCACAGCTCCAAACCTGTGACTCTGCGCATATCTTCAACGCTGTCCGCCACTGCTGCTCCGAGTCACAGTGTCTTATCTTCACTTTTATTTGTGGAATTTTCACTCAGCCAGCTTTCCAGTGATTCTGGATGGTGTTTGTTCTTTCGTTAAGTTGTAGTTTTGAAATTGCTGTGTATGGCAGCAAGATAGGTGTTTATGTATGCCACCATCTTGGTTCTCTCCAGCACATGTGGTTTTTGATGTTTTCCACAAATCAATGCCAGCAAAACAGTTCTTACCAAATGATGGTAGAAATGGTTACTGATGAGATAATACGTGAGGTTGGTTGTTTACTCCTCTATAGCACAATGTAGATGATAATCATCATGATACAAGCCAGATTGATCTTTTAGGAAAGCAAGTGTAGATAAAATCTCTTGGGTATATATTTTTCCGACCAGCTCAGTAAATAGGGATATAAAATAATAACCATTGAATAGGTTTCACTTTGTAAATAGACATAGATTGCATGTTATGTGAAAGGAAAAATAATCTAATTGTGGGCACATACTTAACTTAGTAAGTTTAGTCAACTTCTAATTATTTAACTATTCCAGTTTTCCCCAAGCATACATTTTTCAATTAGCAGCAGAAATAAAATGTAGGCCAGTTTTGAATTTGTAAATAAGCCATGGCCAAAATGTTTCTTTTCAAGTCTACTTTATGGAACTCTGAAATCATCTCCTCATAGACAAGAAGACTGACATGGTGGCTGGATTACCAAGTCTGCTCACAAAATCATCATGTACCTAACCACCATATACTAAAGTTTAACTGTTTTTCTTGCTCTTTGAAAGATGCGCCATGGCTATAAGAACTTGATGGCAAAGTGCACATAGTTCTTCTATTGCAATTAGATCATTGACTTGCCCATTTTCAGGCTGGGATGTATCCAGGAGGGAGTTGGTGAAGGGACTGGGTAATCTTGCCAGTTTCAAACCCCCAGTCACACTCTCCCTTTTTATATTATAGTCCCTGGATTGATACTCTTTTCCCAAGTACAGATATTTCTGACAAGGTTTTATCTCTTCTTGTGTTGAGAACAAGAGGAAACATACCTAAAACCAGATAGTCTGCTTTTAGGGGAAAAAAAAGAGCAAGAGAGAGAAACAGGTGACCAGTAAATCAATCTCACTGGTGCATTCTTTTCTCTTGCTTAATGGAAAACACAAAATCACATTTTGGTAATAATGATGATGAAGAAAACTTGCTGGAGAAAATGAGAAATACAGAGCCCCAAGCATGACATCACTAAAGCTTAAGGATGTGAAGGTGCCTTGGGACCATGAGCAGCAGAGCCAGACAGAACAGGACTAGCTGGGCTGTGGGCGGAGGTGCCAGAAAGGTGCAGGTCTGGGAATCGAATCTCTCTTTTGCAGTATTCAGCTCATCCTGTATCGTACCTCACATACAGATTTACCCAATAGAATCAGCTTGAGGGTCAGAGATTTGTCTTACGTATCAGGAGGCAAAGAGGGAAGGGAAGGGAAGAAGAAAGTGGCTGGAGGATTTCTGTGGCCAATTCTAATGGGTCTGGGCCATTAGCAAATCTGGAGAAAAGATGACTCAGCAATAGTTCCTCTCCTCTGGGCTCAGGAGCTGAGAAGCTCATTTCAGTATTTAAGTAAGGAAGGGTAAGCAGCTATCAGTAAGAATACAGAGTAAGGGCTCCTAAACCTAGGGAGAGGGAAGTAAAAAATGAAAAACTTCCTGGAGATCTTATTTGAATAAATACGGTGTAAATGGGAAGGGACAGAAAAAAGGCATGTAGTTAAGTCAAAGAGGTAGAAGAGAACATGACCTCCCTTAGGGTAGTATGTGTGTGTTTGATGGCTGCTGGAACTTTAGGTACATTAGGTGGCAGCTCATGCAAAGCCAAGCTAGAGGGATAGGATCACTCTGGGCTGTGAGCCACATGGAGGAAGCTGGACATTATTCTCAAGAAGACAGGGAGCTACTAAAGTGTAAGCAGAAGTGATGTCGAGAGATTATCACTTTGGATGCATGAACTGGCGGTGTATTGAAAGTAGATTTAAGACTGGCAGGCTGCAAAGGATACCAGGAGAAGGCTGTGGCAAGAGTCCATAAGAAAAATGACGAAGAATGAATGAGGACCATTATCACAGTGTTGACAGTAGGAAAGGGGGATATGGTTTCTCATTCAAAAAATGTTTAGTTATTGCTGGTTATTATGATTGAATAAACACATTCACTTATCTTAGATTCCTCCCCTAAACACATTGCAGAGAAAAAAAAAGAAAGAAAAGAAAAAATTGAAGCAAAGGAGACAAAAGGATAGAGATAATACAACCCATGTCAATAACATTTTACTCTGGAAAGTAGATGGACTGTTGGTGGTGACTTGTAGGCTGCAGAGAGTTGTATTCTCAGTCTTCTGGGGTGTGGTAGGGTGAGGAAGTCAGTAAGAAGGAAGCAGATTCATGGGGCTTAAGGAAACAAGAATAGATCAGGAATTGAAGATACCGGTTACCAGGGAAGGGCATATAAGGATGAAAAGAGGAGGACCAATTTTATATGTAGCAGGTAAATTCCTATATCCCCAGCACACACTGTACAGCAAGTTAACTCCCCATCTGCAACTTCAGCATGAGACGAACCAGACAGGTCCTGCACCCAAGAATATGAGGCAGAGCTGATGACAGGAAAGGAACAAGTAAAACACAAGAAGATGCATTTTATATATTGGCCTCAGAATGATTAGATCTACCGGTAACTGCATTAAAACTCTCTCTCTCTCTTCTCTGTTTTCCTTTTGTTTGTTGACCTTAATCTGTGAGAACAGCTTCTCTGTGAGGTAGGCAACAGAGCTGTAAGCATAATAGAAATTACGTCTTTTAGGGTGTGACCAGAAACTAAAATGAGGAGTCTTATTTAACTGTTATTCAACATTTTGAAGATATTATGATTATCCAAGCCTGATCAGACAGCCCCCTCAAGTTCAGAGGCTGGGTCTGTTATGAGGACAAAGTGTTTAGAGGAAAAAGTACTGCATACCACATGTATAACTGTCTTCAAAAATTATATTTATTCCCTTTTTAAAAGGCCTACCCTTAAATGTACCCTAATGATGGATGTTATAAGCCTCAACTGAAATTCATTTAGTCTTCCTCCATAACAGCCATTGCTTTATTACTCTTACGTTGTTTATCATTTATTGCACTTAGGTGAAGTTTTTTCTCGTGCGTATATTATATCTCCTCTCCGAGATTTTAATGAGCTTAAAATCTCAGAGAGGAGACTAAATCAAGGATGAGAGAAAATGTAAAGTGTAATTTTAGGGAAAAAAAACACTAAGTTATACCTAAATGAGAATTGCTCATGTTAGAATAGTAAATTGAAAGTTTGCAGGTTTTAATAATTTGATTATAGTCATGTGACACTTAGCCATGGGAATATGTTCTGCTAGGCAATTTCATCCTTGTGCAAACATCGATCGAGTACACTTACGCCAACCTGGATGCTACAGCCTACTATACACCTAGGCTATAAGCTCCCATGCTTTAAGCCTGTATGGCAGGTTATTGTACAAATAGCATGAGGCTAAACCAAGAACAAGAGAAAACGATGCAATCAAGAGACGCATGAGATGTGAGGTTAATATGACATACTCTTTTATAGCAAAATTCTTTTGTAAGTAGAAAGAGCACTCTACAACCCGATAAAAAGTCTAGTATAGTAAATAACATAAACCATAACAGTTTTTTATTGTTATTGTCAAGTGTTATGTACTGTACATGATTGTAAGTGTTGTACTTTTATGTGACTGGTAGCAAATAAGGCTGTTTACACCAGCATCACCACCAATATATGAGTCATGTGTTGCACTTGGCTGTTACCATGGCTACGAAGCCACTAGGCAATGGGAATTTTCAAGCTTCATTATAATTTTCTGGGACTACCTTCATATTTATGGTCAATCATTGACGAAACTATTGTTATGTGACAGAGGTGTACTCAGAGCTTGCTTAGAAGGCCATTTTACATAGCAATTGTTTTAAAAAGTCATAAACCTTATTTTGTTACTTTCTTGTAAAATATTTGTCCTTGGTGAGATAATTTTATGTTATTTTATTTTTAATATGTTTTTATTGATTTTAGAGAGGAAGGGGAAGGTAGAGAGAGACAGAAACATCGATGATGAGAGAGAATCGTTGATTGGCTGCCTCTTGCACGCCCCCTACGGGCATGTGCCCTTGAGAGGAATCGAGCCAGGACCTTCAGTCTGCAGGCTGACACTCTCCTCTGAGCCAAACCAGCGAGGGCAGACAATTTTATTTTTAAATAATAGCTAAATCCTTTTAATCTAGTAACAGGTTTCACAAAGTAGAATTTTTACAGTAGATTTTTGATACAAATGTTTGACTTTGAGTGAGATTTTCAAAAGAAATTCAGGGACACCGTTCATAAATAAAATAGGGGGCTATAATGTAATGATGTTATCTTACTCCTTTTTAAAGGAGTCCCAAAAGTTTTCAAACAAGGAGCCTTATGTAAACATGCATGTAGTATTTATTACATAGAATTATTATATACCATGTGTAATTTAAGCACTTTATACCTATTAATTCATTCAGACCCACAATGAACTTACAAGGAAGGTGTTATTATTATTATACCCATTTTATAGATGACGAACTGACCCACAAAAAAATTTAAGAGACTTATGTCACAAACTAGGAAGTAGAGTTGGAATTCAGTTTCCCAAATCCAGGAACTTCACCAAGGATGATATGCTAAACTGTTTTTGAAATGTTAATTTTTCCAATATAGTCAATCATGCCTTCACATAACAACCATGCTCTTGTTTTTATGCAGCCTGTAAGCTAATTTTTTTATGTTTGACAAAACAATAAAAGGAAGGATATTTTGTAGCACATGGGTATTATGGGAGATTGGAATTATGGTGTGCACAAAAACAGTGTTTTGGGGGCATGTCCGTGAAAATTGGTTTATGGATTGCCCATGCTGCTTTTGCAGGACAACAGCAGAGTAGCTGTGACAGAGATTGCATCTCCCGGAAAGCCTAGAATTTTTACTTCTGATCCTTTTTTAAAAAGTTTGCTGACCTCTGACTTAGCAGAATAATAATCTGGATAACTCTGTCCTAACACATTTCTCAAAAGAAATTCCAAAAGAAATCAGATACAGGAGTTTATATTGCAGTGATTCGATTTGACCTTGCTTATGTTAAATTAAATTCTTTCTCATGCATATAATATGCATCCATTTGTTCAATAACTGTTTAACTCACATATGCCAGTCATTGCTTGTAGAAAAAGTTAAAAAACGCTGGAAAGTATACAGAATAAAATAAAACTGTAATGTCATTATGGCCAGCTCTCAGGTGTTCAAAAATATCTATTTAGTGTTTTGCAGATCATTAGGAGATCAATAAATTTTTGTAATTAATTTCATTGTATTTTACACATAGAAAGTGTTTCTCATTATGTGCTGAATGACTCCATGTGTTTATAAAAAGATAAAAGAAAATCGTGTAGAGACAGCTTTATGATGAAAAATAAAATAAAAAAGCAAAAACACTAAATACAACTAAATGCAATGGAGTCCTGTGGTTGAAGGCAGGCCCTGGAGCCAGACTGTCTGTCTCCAAATCCTGCTGCACTGCTTACTTCCAGCCCATTACACCCGGACGCACCCAGCTGGACAGAGCATCCTCTTTCTCTGGCTTCCGTTTCCTCACCTGTAGACTTATGTGTCTGAGGAGAAAGGATATGTATGATCTCAAGGATTTTATGATCCTATAAGTTCGCAGGAAAGAACAGATGCCATGTTTTCCGATTTTTAACATTTCCATGAAGACACATTGTTTCATGTGGTGTAAGACACCAAGCAGATAAGAACAAGGTCAGATAAATATTTGCCATTGGCTAAACATTAACCATTGCTTCGTAATATTAGATTAATTCTTTGATCCTTCTTTGAAAAAATAAAATGTTCATGCATTCATGTACTGGTGATGGTCCTCCTAGTTTTCAAAGGTAAGTGACTAATATATAGTAGTAGAGATAATCTTGATACCTAAACACATCGGCTAGAACTTTAATAATAAAGATGAATGATTTATTATTGAGAAATTCCCCTTTTATTCTTCAACTCAATAAAAAACTCACAACAATTCATAGACACAAGCAGTATGGTGATTACCAGAGGAAAAGGAGAGGGGAAAGTGGGGGAAATAGAAAAGGGGGAAGAGAGGATAAATAGTGATGGAAAGAGACTTGATTTTGGGTGGTGAACACACAATACAATATACAGATGATTTATTATAGAATTATACACTTAAAACATATATAATTTTACTATGTCACTCCAAGATCCAGGTCCATCAGATTTGATTTCTGGTGAGGACTCTTCCTGGTTGGTAGATGGCTGTGCTTTTCCTGCATCCCCACAAGAATGTTCATGTGAGTCCATGAGGGAGAATGAGAGCCAGATTCCTGGTATCTCCTCTTGTAGATGCACTAATCCCATAGGATCAGTGCCCACCTTCTAACTTCATTTAACCTTAATTACTTCCTTTTGCTCAGTGCAGTTATCTTAGGAGTTAAGACTTCAATATATGAATTTTGAGGGGACCCAAGTCAGTCTGTAGCATTATGATTGTAGCATAACATTTCAAGTAATTAAACTTGAAGGTCCAGTAAGTATTCTTATGGCATGTATAAACATAAAGTAGTATTGATTTATTAAAACATTAATTAATTAATTAATTTTGCTCTTAAGAAGCACTGCTAGGATAATTCAAGAGAGGGTACTTTTCTGGAATTTGAAGCAATAGCTGCTGACTTGGCATTATCTTTACAGGAATTGATACGATCAGGCCAGATTTTAAATAAAGCATTTCTTCTGGAACTTTTAATATCATCTTTTTTGACATTTAGACCTGGTCATGAAATCAGAAGTTGTCTAGTCCAATTCCCCTGTTTGAAGATGAGAACATTTAGTCCCAAAGAGTCTGAGTTGCCCAAATTCCTGAGCAAGTTATTCAAAGTCTTTCACAATCTGCCTCCATTTACATTTCATCTAAAATGTCCTTCCTTCTCCTGCACTGTGTGTTCTCCCCATGCCAGATTACCTAACATTACCTTCAAGGTCCTGATTAAAAGCTCTCCAGATGTTTTTGCCTGCTCTCCCTAAGTAGAATTGATAATTCATTTTCCTCTATTTAGAATTTTTCCAAATGCTTGAATATCACTTGTTGCATTATGTCATAGCAATTTGTGTTAGTTTAGAGTCTCCATTAAGTTATGAGGTTCTGAAGTCAGCAACGGGGTTCAATTCATATCCACTAATCCCACCATATAGGGTGGCATCTTAATAAATGATTTCCAAACTAATAAAGTCACATGGTTGCTCCATGGCACATAAACAATGAAAATTTGGGTTTCCTGACCAGTGATCTGTCCACTCTGAGACCACCCTGCACTCTTAAGATGCTGGCTTTAGAGTTCTAGAAAGTCTCCTGGGGAAAAACACTTCACAGCATAAGTTAGGGAGCCTCAGCAGTCTTCTCTGAGTCAGAGTTTACATCCTAACTCACTGTCCAACCCCTAAATGCTGCAAATAGGACATGCTGGAGAAAACTGTTCCATTTCTTCTGGGACAAACTTAACCCAACTATTCAGCACCAACACTCAAGTTTGACTTTTACTCTTATGACTCTGGCTTGCAGATGAACTAAGGAGGCCTGACAATGGTCACGTTTCAAGATGCTTTATACGAAAATCACTGATGCCCCAAACAGATTAAAGGTCAATGAAGTTAAGCCTGGGGCAATTGTTCTGTGAACTCTGGCACATTCTTACTGGGGCTGCTGCTGTTTTATTGCTTTTGGCCCTTCCCTTATGGTTTAGCAGGGATTGTGAAATACTGAATAAAGTTACAAAAAGACAGGTTGATTCTCTTTTAGTGAATCAAATGCCAACTCTTTTCATCTTCAGTTTTCTTGAGAATTATAATAGTTAACCTATTTTTGCAACAGATATCTTTATAAAAATTGAAGTAGACAAAAAACAAACAAACACAGCACTCATCTTTTTCCATGCTCTATGACTATTCTGAATGAATAACATTAGAAATTTTGCACTTTCCTGGAGAAATTAGGAGAAGGCCATTTGATAACAAAAAAATAAAAATTCCATTTGGGGTACACATTTTATGTAAATACCTGCATAATATTTTTGTAAGTTAGGTATTATCTTTAAAAAGATGAGCACTTCCTAAATATTTTCTGATTAATCTTTAAAGGCCAATCTGTCATGACACTTGGCTTTGTAACAAACATTCTGCCACCATCAAGTTTATGGGACTAATAGCCGTAAGCCAAGAGAGTCTAACTTGCTAATTCACTGAAACCAATGATATCAGGACAAGTCTCCTTTCCACATGTGCGAAACATACCTATAGAAATACACAAACACAGGACAAGTCTCCTTTCCACACACAAAACATACCTATAGAAATACACAAACACAGATGCTTTTATTTATGAATAATAAAATTGTAGATAGTAAATAAATATTAATGTGAAATCAATATTTACATAAAATATTAATTATGTTTATGGACATAAATATTAATATGAATATATTATTAATATGAACATTAAAATAAAAATTTTAATAAAATACTACTAATAAAATAATGAGGAACTTCATTAAAGTGTTAATCAGATGAGTAAGGCTGCAAAGAAGACGTGCTGTCTTGGTAAAAGAATGGGGAAGGCCCAGCCAGTGTGGCTCAGTGGTTGAGCATCAACCCATGGACTGGGAGGTCACACTTAGATTCCCAATCAAGGCACATGCCCAGGTTGTGAGCTCCATCCCCAGTGTGGGGTGCGCAAGAGGCAGCTGATCGATGATTCTCTCTCATTGATGTTTCCTTCTCCCTCTCCTGTCCTCTCTGAAATCAATAAAAATATATTAAAAAAAAAAAAAAGAATGGGGAAGGCCTTTGATTTGCATTTGGTCCATATGTACTCAATTTCTCTGGTAGTAATTTTTTTTACATGCATGTTAACTGCATGGACTATTTTAATTTGTCTTTTACATTTTCTGCTGGTCTACAGTGGATAAAATAAAGGCAACAAGAGTCTTATTCCTTTAAAAATAAACATGAAAATATTTTTTTCACTTTATCTATTATATCTCTTTCCCAAATAACCTAATAGCAGAACACAAGGCGATAATACAAAGTACAACACAAGATTCCTGATAAGGAAGGACCCCAATTAAAATGCTAACAATAAAAGGAAATAAAAAAGAGGTGGTGAGTAGACAAATATTTCCCTTTTTATGAACCTAAGCACCCAAGATGGCGATTCTTTTAAATATTGTTTATTTTCTCCTTTTTCTGCATATTCACTGACATAGTTATTCAAATTAAGTCTAGTTACCTTGCAAGATTGTGGACTATATTCCTCCTTAATTTGCAAAACTACTTGTAAGGTAATACCTATTTCTTCACACAAAACCAAGGCAGTCACAAATGATCTTTTTACAGAGCATATCTTCTCTGTCCTCTCTGCTATCTTGCAAATCCTTCCCCATAAGCGGATCCGGAATTCCTGGCATTGAAATGGCTTATTTTGTATCCTGAACCCATCAATTTAGCTTTATCGGGTAATGTTACGCTCAGGTAATGCTATACACATCTGGGCAAATGAGTTTTGCTTCAAAGGCCTGGGACTGAGGTTGGAAGGGAATTCGGGCCTTGCACCTGCAGCTCTGCTTGAGGTCAGTGGGCATCCTGACTACTGGAAGAAGCAACGTTTATTTTCCGCAGGTTCAGCAAAACACAACTCCTCTAAACAAAGCACCAGAGAGGAAATCTCAGCAAATCCAGGGATGTTGAAATTTGTCTGGAACAGCAATCCGAAAACCGGTTTTGTGACATCCAACAGTGCCTTCCTTCATACATTTAAAGAGTTTTGCAAAATTCTTTGCGAAATTCTCAAAATACACTTAACTGTTTATTACCAAAAACAGATAATGAAAAAAAAAACACACCATGAACCATGTCATGTTCGCGAGAGAAGTTGGACAGTGTCATAAAATTAAGTAGTGAGACACTACTGTAACTTTCAACAAGCTGGAAGTTTAAGTTCTGAAGCATTACAAAATGTACCAGAACATACATGAAGTCAAGCTGATGCTGTTCGGGTTGTTATGGAATGAATGAAGAGAAATACCCTGGCTATCACAGATGCATTTACACTTGATGGAATTAGACAGGGATAGAATCATTGCTAGTTGGAAGACTTACGAAGAACTCCTGCATTAACATTTAATTTAATTTAAATATATTTTTATTGATTTTTCGAGAGAGAGGAAGGGGGAGGGATAGAAAGATAGAAACATCAATGAAGGAGGAAGTCATCGATTGGCTGCCTCCTGCTGGGCCCCCTTCAGGGATCAAGCCTGCAACCTGGGCATGCGCCCTGCCTGGGAATTGAACTGGCGACCTCTTGGTTCCTAGGTTGATGCTCAACTGCGGAGCCACACCAGCTGGGCATCCTGCTTCAACATTTTAACAGCGTGCACGCCAGATTCTCTATTCAGATATTAGAAAGCATTCTCCCAGAACTGGAGAGAATTCTTTCTTTACCTGATGCCATACGAGACAGATAACCTGAGTTCACGAGCAAGCTGGGTTGCCTTGAGCAATTTATTCCGTGTCTCTGAATCCTAGTTTTCTCTTCTGTAAGAGGAGAATAAGCCCCACTCCCCTCCCCTGTTGAATTATTTGGAGAATTAAATGCACATAAAACACTCAGCACAGGGGCCTGCTCAGGGTGAACACTCACATGTTAGCTTCTCTAAGACACTGGATGCAACCCTGTCTGCGGGTAAGAGCCACCTGAGGAAATTTAAACTCTACTAGCGAGTTGCCTCCACAAACCAACTTAAATCAAACCCCTTAAGGACCACACCCTTGTAGATGCTCCCTGGCTGATTCTAATTGCAGCCAGGGTTGCAAACCACTGCTCAACCTATTTAGTTAGTCTACAGTTGTTTTTAACATTGGCTGTGCACTGAAATCACCAGGGACCTAAAAACATTGACTCCTGGGTTTGTGCTTCTGATTCAATTGGTACACAATTCAGCTTGGGAATTGTGAGTGCTAAAAATTCTCTAGTTAATCCTTTAAAAAATTTCACTTTATTGCATAAAAAAAGCTGCGCATATTTAATGTATACAACTTGATGAGTTGGAAGGTAAGTATACACCCATTAAGCTATCACCACAATCAAGGCCATAAACCCATTTACCCATCACCTCTGAAAGTTTTACTTTTTCCCTAGTTAATTCTAATGTGCCTAGATCAGTGGTTGGCAAACTCATTAGTCAACAGAGCCAAATATCAACAGGACAACGATTGACATTTCTTTTGAGAGCCAAAGTTTTTAGACTTAAACTTCTTCTAACACAAATTCTTAAAAATAGACTCACCCAGGTCATGGTATTTTGTGGAAGAGCCACACTCAAGGGGCCAAAGAGCTGCATGTGGCTCGCGAGCTACAGTTTGCCAACCACCTGCCTAGATTGAAGGTCATGGCTATCAGGAGAATAACACTTATTCTCTTTGTATTGTGTGATTTCTCTTCTCTTATAAAGTCTTAGAGGCCCAGTGCATAAATTCATGCACAGGTGGGGTCCATGGGCCTGGCCGGCAATTGGGGCCAATCGAGGCTTCTCACTTAGTCCTGATACAGGCCAACAGGGGATGGCTGGCTGAAGAGGGACCACAGGAGAGCTCCGGGGCATGTCTGGCCCCCTCACCCAGTTCTGATGAGCCAAACCCCAGCAGCAAGCTAATCTACTGGTCAGAGCATCTACCCCCTGGTGGTCAGTGCACATCACAGCTGGTCAAATGGTTGACCAAACCATCAACTGATGGGTCAGACCCTTAGCATATTACGTTTTTATTATATAGGAGATTTTTCTGACTGAAAATAATATGCCTTTAAAATTATAAAATATAGAAAACTATGAAGAAAATAATAATTTTTAAAAATCCATAATCTCATTGCCCAGAAATAATTATCATCAACAATTTCATTGTTTCCTTTTTTATATGCTGTTTTGTGTGGTTTGGCTCACCCTATATATACAATATTATACTCCTTTCATTTTTTATCTTACATTACAACATTAGTATTTTCAGTGTCATTTACTAGTAATACATATTTTAGGTATCATTTTAAAGAAGTAGCGTAGCTATAAAAAGTTTTCATCACCTATTATTATTTTGCATAGTTCACAGAAAGTTCCAGACAAAATATACAGGAAGTTTTGGCACACTTCCTCTACCCAGGTGAAATGTCCTTCCTGGTAAGGTAGGGAGGAGTGCACTCAAGCTTCTCGCTCCAGGGAGAGCTCAAAGGGCTGGCAATGGGTCCTGCTGCCCAGGTCCTCATCAGTCCTGTTTACCAGCATGAGGTGCTGCACATTGGGCCAGGTAATGACCCGAACGCTAGCTAGGCCACGCTAAGAGAGCTCTCCACAAGTCACGGCAGGAAGAAAAGGGAAGAAAGAGAATCTCCCAAAACCAAAGAAATAAATCCAAACTCAGAGCCAGAGTCACGGGACACAATAGATGCAAACCACTAAACGTCTGAAAAATCAGCAGAATTTTCCAGGGTCCTGTCCCTAAAAGAGGGACCTATTGAGCAGTGACTTAAGTTGAATTTGCTTCCAGGGCAGAAATGAATGAGCACATCACTGGCCTGTGGAGTTGGAGTAGAAGCTGAGGGCAACATCTGCAGGGAAGGTGAGCTCGATGACCTGAGAGGAAGCTGAGCAGTGAAGCTTCAGTGATTTGGTGGAAATCCAGCAGTAAAACTGGAGAGAAAGCCATGTTTGAGGCTAGTGCTGCAAAGTCTGGCTTAAGAAAAACTTCTGAACATCCACCAAAGTACAGGTAACAAAGTGTGAATTAGAATCTTATCCCGGGGCAGTCAGATTTCTGGGTGCTCCGTAAAGTGGGGAGCCTAGTGCCTGATACTGTAATAATTTCAAGGGTAAGCCTGAAATTAGAGGTAAACTCCAAAGCAGGTTCAGCTTTCCTGGATGCATTAGCTCACATTCCTTCCACTTCTGAACATGGATATCAGCTTCTCATAATCTGAGGTTAATCATCTGTTATCTAGTATTATTGCCTAATTTTAATTATTATTTAAAAATATGTTTTTATTGATTTTAGAGAGAGAGGAAGGAAGAGGAGGAGAGAGAGAGAGAGAGAGAGCGATATCTATCGCCTGCTACCTAATGCCGTCTACTGGGGATTGAGCCTGCAACCTGGGCATGCGCCCGCCAGGTTATTGACCTGGCAACCTTTTGGTGCACGGGATGGTGCTCACCAAACTGAGGCACACTGGCCAAGGCTGTTGCCACATTTTAAGTGTGTGTCCATAGTGACACTCAAACAAAACTGTCAGACAAGGGGAGGTGTGGAAGGGGAAATGGAACTTACAATATGTGTAGAACAGAACTCAGACTTAGCAAGTCTACAGGCCCTGTGAAATCAGCCCCTCAGCCTGTGTCAGCCACACTGGCCCTTTCCTGTTCCTGAAAGCATTCCAAGCTGTTTCCTGTCTCAGGGCCTTTGCCCTGGAGATTTCCTGTCTAGAATTCTTCTCTCCAGGCTCTTTTCATCCACATGACTGGTTTCTTCTTATCATTTGAGCGAGTGTTCGAGCATCCTAGAGAGAGCTTCTAGGCCAAGCGTGTCAAACTCAAAGGCTAACACGGGCCAGATAAACAAGGTTTAAGTTCATGCGGCCTGCAGAAAAACAAAAGCTTCCATTTTCATAGAAACGTAGGTTTATTTCGATAGAGACGTGCTGAATACAAAGGGCTGAAATAAATGAGTCATCGTTAGCATAAAACAATAGAATATTTTAATAAAAAGTGATATTCTTTCTTGAACATTAACTTACTAGACACTGAGTAACTGCCCAAATGAAGAGGCATAATGAATGCAAATAAACCTATTTTTCTTGTTCTCCGAAAGTAAAACAGTTCCTGTTGAACACACCAAACAAGTCAGTCCAAGACTACTGACGTGGCGGTCAGCTGCTAAAATATTCGCTGCCGGTGTTAACAGGGAGAAATGGTGCGCCTGCGTGGAAGGGAAATGAATGCAATGTGATCACAGTAATCAGTCATCAGGGAACGCTGTAGTTTGCTGTTAATAATTATGTATAACAGGATACTGTAAACATTAAGTTACAAACTTATTAAAATCTTTCTTACATACTGCTATTTTGGCTGGGTCGCAAAAATATTCATTGTGGACTGCGTGTGGCCCACGGGCTGTGAGTTTGACATGCTTGTTCTCGACCAGTAGTCGGCAAACTGCAGCTCGCAAGCTACATGCGGCTCACGAGCCACGGTTTGCCGCTCTGTTGACGAATGAGTCTGCCGACCACTGTTCTAGATCACCCCATGGAGTAGAAAGATTTACTACCTCATATCACCATTTTCTGTTTTCCTGGATGCATTATCCTTCTGTTTATTTCTTTGTCGCAATGCACTCATTCATTTAATCTTTAATTATGCATATGCATGGGCATACAATAATTGGTCTCTACCATCATGAAGCCTACACAGTAGTGGGGGATAGAAACATTAATCATATCTTCATATACATAATTTCAAAATCCTAAGTCTGTTAAGATCTACACATGAGAGCCTGTGGAACTAGCCGTGAATATTTCCCAGCTAGTTCCACGGGCTCTCATGTGTAGATTTAACAGATCTTAACAGTGTGGAATCTGGGTAGTGTGTTATCTGCTTTCCGCTTGAAGGGCAGTCATTGCTGTCTGTCTGGGTCTGCACACTACTAGCCCAGAGGAGCACATTGTGAATGAATCCTGAGCACTTAGATTTACTCTGTGAAATTTCAAGGTCGTCATGAGAACTGTGTACAATTATTCCTGTTTTATGGGTTAATGGCATTGGAGCTCAAAGAAGAAATGCGTCCAAGGTTTGAACGCTGGTGACAGAGACAGGAATTGAACCTGGTCCTTATTCCAAATCCTTGCTTTGTCTGTGACACAAAGGGCAGGGAAGAGGTAAAGCATAAATGATTGTAAATTGTTTACTATGTTTAGATCCTAAGCTCATGGGGCAAAATGATTTTCATGTATTTGCCCCATAAAAGCAAAAGCAAAAAACAAGAACACCTTACTACCATGTGAAAGAATCCAACTTTATTTTCCAATACCATTGCAGAACCAATGAAATCTAACCTTGCCAAACATGCTCAAATATTTCTGTGTTTGGTGATTGCAAAATCGGATTTTATATTTGGCTCCAAAATGACAACTTGGATGATCAAGACCAAAACTGTATGCTGTGTGGCATTTGCTTTACTTGGCTAAAGGAAACCAGATACAAAGGCACACAATCTTAACTCTTTCTTTTACCCTGAGAAGCTCTCTGAAATTTGAAAAAATTTCCACAGTAGTTTCTTTGTTACTTATATCTTGAATGTTAGCAGGGAGGTGTGTGTGTGTGTGTGTGTGTGTGTGTGTGTGTGTGTGTGTGTGTGTGTGTGTACGTGCACGTGCATGCCCAGGTATGATTTTGCTCACATTTATGCTTTTATTTCTTCTTTTTCCTGGTATCTCTCCTTCTAGATTTTGGATAATACAGTGCTCGACTAGAGCTTTAGAGAAAAGGCAGGAGCACAAGAGAAGCCAGAGAACAACTAATAAGGTGGGCTCTGGTCCAGACACTTAGAGGACCCTGAACTCTGCATGGAGCATCAGCCGAACTACTTTTCTCTTCAGCTTGCTCCCCCAGTTTGCTCCCTACTCACCGTCAAGCATTATTTTTCAGTTTCAAGATTTCTGGGGAATGCCACTCCTAGTTCCCCATTTGTTTGGTGGCCATTAATAGCAGCACATACATCTCTAAGTGTACATGGAGTCCCATTTTTGGAACAGGATTCGATGAATTTTAATCTTATCACATACTAGAGATGTTTTCCCCAAACTCTTCAAGGATCAATAAAAACTAAACACCTTTCCTCTCATTAAATAAAAACATATATTTTAAGGAAAATTGTCTCATATCTCTAATTCATTTACCTGTAAACCATCTAAACAACACAAACTATTTGTTGTCTAACAAATTCTTTGAGATCGTTGAAAGCTAACTGCCAAGTCTTCCCCTCAGATTTAATGAACTTCATTTCATGTTTTGGCAAGGGGTTAAACTTTTGGTATGTTTGAGATTGCAAATCTGTGCCCAATGACTCTCAACACTTCCTACAACTGGGACAAATGTCTTCCTGTTCTGATACTTAATTTACATTTAATCCAATCTGTATTTCATTAGTATAAACCTTAGCAATCTAAATCCACTTTTTAATTTGCATTTCACAACATCTGTCCTATTACTAGTCCTCATGTAGGTCCACAGAACACCCTGTAGGGATATCTTTATTGACATAAACTAAGAGAAAAATAATTTGAGTTACATGGATTACCTCTGTCCTTTGGAATAAGAAGCAGCACTCTAGGCTGTATAGAATGCGATCAGTCAAGCGCCTACATTGCTAATATCTAAGGTGAAGTATGAGGAGTCGATCCATCTCCCTTTGTGGTGTGTTCATATTTTCCTCCCTATTGATAGAATTACTGGCCTCACTTCATCTCAAGATACTATGATGTTTCTGGGTTCCCCTGGATGGTCAGGAGATTCTGTGCCTTCATCCTCCGTTGGTGTTATTATCCCTCCAATATAAGGCACCCTTGAAAACATTGGAGGGACGAATGCCAGATGCATAAGGTGCCACAGGGTTTGCTTTTGAGGATCTTGCAGTCTGCCTTCCTCAATTAACCACTTACAACACCTTCATTGTATAAGCCCGAGCAAGCAGTTTTGAGACTGGGTTTCCAGACATGTGTCATTTCCACCGCAGATTTAGCAGCACCTAACTGCCTGAAGTGGGGAGACCGGAATGTGAGGCATGTCTCACCGAGGAGTAGAGCTTTTATTTAAAAAAATATATCCCTGCACGGCCGATGGAAACGTCAACCTCCCAGCCCAATTCCTAAAAATAAATAAACACAAGGAGTTCCCCGTGTGAGAGGCACATTAGGGATGCAAGATATTCATTTCCATGAAGTCACTCACAGCGGGCCCGTCTGGAAAAATGCTTTCATCTTCTGCAAAGGGAGGGAAAAATGTACAAGCGAGAGGGTGGAAAGACCAAGACTTTGAAGTAGAGGGTGCAGTGGGGAAAGTGATCCTCAGGCAGGTGAATTCGGGCCAACCCAGACTAATTTCTACTCAACCTCAGCTCAACACATGGAGCCCATAGAATGAAGACTTGTAGAGAAGCCTTCATCCAGTCCAAGGATGTTCCAACTGGCTTTCCTGTAGTCCTGTGGTTCCCACAGGAACCCGAGTGAAGAGGGCAGTTGACGTAGTTGGTGACTTACAGTTTCAGCCGGGACACTTCTGTTTTTACCTGCTTTATGGATGTGGTCAGCTTCAGTTGTCTTAACTCACATCCATTGAGCATCTCCTGTGGCGTGCCTGATACTTCCAAATGTGACGCTGTGGTGATTAAGATTGTCATGGCCTTGACTCCCTGCAGTCTCTGCAGCCTGTAGGCTATGCGAGGTTCTTTGTGGGTTGGGGGGAGGTGTGTGAGTGAAGCTGTTCTGCTAAAATCAATGGTGATCCACAGAGATCCAGAGAGACAAAGTCCTGTGGCTAATTAACTGAAGAATTGGGGGCAAAATTGAGAGGCCTTGGTTTTTACTTCAGCATTCTTCCTTCCAAGTTCAGACAGGAAGCGAAGGGATGAAAAAAATTTTAGAAATCTCAGCTAGAAAGGATATAAATTTCAGCCCTTGAACTTCCCCTCACTGGGTCTTATCTTCATTTCTATCCTTCGGAGTGTTTTTTTCAAGATGCAATCAAGGCTGTCCGCCCATCCTTGGACGGGGGCCGACATATGCATCTTGTTCCTTCCAGACCAATGTCTCCGTTTTCCCTCCGATTGGAGGTCATCTGGCTGTGGTTTGTTCCAGGAGCTTTCCCATCAGTCACTCTCCGGGCATGTGGCCCCTTCACACAGTCCGGTCTCTGTGGAATCGCTTGGGCTATCTTGCATTCTTCTCTGCGTTGCATCACTTCCTTCCTTCCTTCCTGGTACGCACGGAACACTTTCTCTCCAGCCCCCAGTCCTGCTTGCTCACTCTCCCAACCATGAACCTTGCCTCTGTTCCCTTTCCTCTCTCTCTCTGTCGCCCTTGAGGCTATGTTACTGTATTTTGTAATACTGAAAAGAAGAGGGGAGGTGGCAGGAAATCCAGTTTATTTTCCTTTTGATTCTGTGCTTCTGCCTTGTCCTTGCATCCTCTCTTTATCACCCCTCCCTCCTTTCTAATTTTGGGGTGTCAGCGTTAGACCTGGTCACCTGTCCTGCCTGCTTCACAGCCCTTCCTTTCCCACCACCTGCAATCCTGTCTCCTGTCAGGGCTTGCCAGGTGAGATCTGATCAGGCTTTTGTGAGGGAGGCGACCTGCAAGGTTTGTGGGTGTGGAATGTTCCTCAGTCAGTCCCAACCTTAATTTGCTGGGGAATGTGTCACATAGGATTGCTGGCCATGATCCTACGCTATCCTTAAAGATCCCGTAATACATTCAACACCCTGTTCTTGAGAGCCGCCCACGTGTTAGCTCACATATCCCAGGCCTCATTCAGGGGCCGGAGGGAAGGAAAGCAAAAGGCAACCTCTACCTTCCAAAAGTCTCCTCTTTTTTTGCACAACCTTATGGTTGATTTGTTTCTTTACGACAGCCAAAACAACAACAACAAATCAAAACAAAACAAAATCTGCTTGTTTTTGAGAAGGGTTTGCCTTCTTTACAGTCCAGCACACTGAATCTTTCCTGTCACCTTAGAAATACTAACATCAGGTTCTCTGTAAACTTCAGTTAACCATGTTTGTAGAAGTGGGACACTCTGGCTTATTCTTCTCATTCATCTTTCTTCATCTGAATTGGGCCACTTGAGGATGAATTCAGCAGGCTTAGTCTATCTACTGGCAGCGACGCCAAGAGCTCAGATAGGAGAGAGTTACAAGAGATTCTTTAATTTGCAAAGGAGGAGTGATGCTATCAGGACAAGAAGAAGTTTTTCAATTTAGTGTGTAATTTTGCAGAAATGCACATACACTCTCTTCTAGCCCCAATTATGATCAGTAATTGTGTGGGGTTGAAGAGGGTTTAAGCTTTAAGGCTGTTTTCCGTGTGTACAGTTGAACAAGGCTAGTCAAGGAGCAAATCTTTGACCTTGGCTTCAAGTGACCACTGTGTTCCAAACAGCCGAATTTATTCCAGCAATATGTAACTCAGAGAGGAAAAGAAAATTAGAATTGTTTTGCTAGAAGAAATGATAGGGAATTTTCAAATAGATAAGGTTTTGATCCCCACTGTAGAGCTGAGAGATTAATGTCCCAGCGTGAAGAAGGGCCCTTCAATGTCAAGTCTTCTATCTGCTCCGGCAATATATTATTCGTTACACCAAGTCCAAGTTCATGTGGTGTCTCTTTCTCTCTTTTTCACCTCCCTGTTTTGTTTTTCTTCCCGCAGAGCCTTGGCACCTTCTCCTTCATGGTAAGGGTATCAGTGGCTGATTGAAGTGTTGCCCTGGCACTTTGTGGGGCAGCACAACAATAAGGTCAAGTTCTTATTTGCTGCAGGGGCCCGAGATTGAAAATGACACCAATCAGAAAGGATATATGCACCCCTATGTTCACAGCAGCACAATTCACCATAGCTAAGATTTGGAAACAGCCTAAGTGCCCATCAGCAGATGAGTGGATTAAAAAATTGGTACATCTACGCAATAGAATATTATGCTGCTATAAAAAAGAAGGAATTCTTACCATTTAGAACAGCATGGATGGAACCGGAGAGCATTATGCTAAGTGAAATAAGCCAGTGAGAGAAAGATAAATGCCACACGATCTCACTCATATGTGGGATATAATGAACAACATAAACTGATGAAAAAAAACAGACACAGTGACAGAGAAGCATCGATCAGACCGTCAAACCTCAGAGGGAAGGTAGGGGAGGGTGGGGGTAAGGGGAGAGATCAACCAAAGGACTTGTATGCATGCATATAAGCCTAACCAATGGACACAGACAACAGGAGGATGAGGGCATAAGTGGGGGGTCAATGAGGGAATAAGGAAACGTATGTAATACTTTAATCAATAAAGAAAAAAAAAAAGAAAATGCAAGGCAGTTTTCCTCTATTGGGAAAAGAATGCTTACAAAATATGTTTGCTATCAGAGGACACCTTCCATGAAAGCACATGCATCTGTGAATGGAGTTGGCACAGGTCAGTCTGGGAAATGAACCTAAACGGTCTGGTGTGAGCAAATATACTCCAACTTTTAGGCTAGACAGACCTCACAGGCAGGAAAGCGAGGGTTGGATGTTAATGGCTCTCCATTTCTTGAACAAACAGAAATTTTTCCCGACTAAACATGAATGGTACCGATGTCAGCAATGCTCTTCCTGCTCAATCCTTCTCTGATGATGCTTGGAGAATGGGGCAGACAAGGCAATGCTGGGATGCACTCCCTACTCTCACACGAGCATCTGACAGTCTCTAAGTGCTTAGAGAACACATACTAGGTCTTCCACTCCTCTCTCTTCCACTGTGCTGAATAGAGAGATTAGATTTGATGAATATGGCTGAACTTCAGATTTATTCTTTCCATTCAGTCTACTAATCTACCTCCTTTCAGCATTTTTGACTTTGGCAAAAAAGAAAAAAAAAGATAACAATTGTTCTCACCAAAATCATCAGAGACTTGCTTTTTCTGTTGTTAAATCAAATGGGCAATTTTCAGTCTTTATCCTATTTCCACCGCTTTCTTATAGCATATGTAAGTATTAACTGTACTCTCGGACAGCACTCTCTCAACAATTTTCTGGACACTCCAATTCAGTTTCCTATGGGGGTTTCTCTCACTCTTCCAGTTGCTGAGGCAGAAACCCTGAGCACATCTTGGACTTTTTTCTCTTACAGAGAACATAAAATACATCAGAATTTCTGTTTTTTTCCTTCTTTAAAACTGTATCTAGACTATAAATGTTGTGGGTTTGTTGTTTGTTTTTCACTATCACCACTTGCTATTGCCTCGGCCTGTCCTCTCTTGCCTGGGTGGTTACACTCACCTGCCTGGTTGCTCCCTTGTCCTGGCAGATGGTTCTCGACACAGCAGCTCATGAAAAGCCCAAGTCAGATCGTGCAGCATCATTACTCAGAACCTTCCCCAGGCTTCCCTTCTCACTTAGAATAAAAGTCAAAGTGCTCATGATGGCCCAGGAGGCTTTTGATAGCCTGGTCTCTCTCTCTTAGTCACTCAGCCCTTGCTCGCTGAGCCCTTACTGTGTTTCCAGACACACCTGGTGCATTCTTGCCCCAAGCCTTCGGCACTCTCCCATAAGAGATCTATACGGTTTGCTTTCTTCCAATCTTTACTCAAGATACTACTGTCTGCCATCACGGAGGAACCTAGAGGGTATTGTGCTAAGTGAAATAAGTCAGAGAAAGACAAATACCATATGCTTTCACATATGTGTGCAATCTAAGGAACAAAACAAATGAACAAACGAAACAGAAAGAGATTCATAGATACAGAGAACGAACGGGTGTTGCCAGAGGGGAGAGGGTTTGTGAGATGGGTTAGAAAGGTGAAGGGATTAAGAAGTACAAATTGGTAGCTATACAATAGTCACAGAGATGTGAATTTCAGTTTATGAGATATAGTCAATAATATTGCAATAATTATGTATGATGCCAGGTGGGTACTTCAATTACTGGGGATATCACTTTGTAAATTATATAACTGTCTAACTACTGTGCTGTACACTTGAAACTAATCCTATATAATAAAACTCTAACATGCAAATTGAGTAAACTGCGGAATGACCAGTCGCTATGATGTGCACTGACCATCAGGGGGCAGGAGCTCAATGCAGGAGTTGCCCCTTGGTGGCCACTGCACTCCCACAGGGGAGCGCTGCTCAGCCAGAAGCTGGGCTCATGGCTGGCGAGTACAGCGGCGGAGGTGGGAGGCTCTGCTGTAGGCAGGTGGTAAGGAGCAAAGGGTCCTGGACTTCGAGAGAGCGCAGGCCAGGCTGAGAGACACTCCCCCAACCCCTCAGTACACAAAATTTTGTGCATTGGGCCTCTAGTCTCAAATCATATTGAATGTGAACTTTAATTGAAAAGTAAAATTTAAAAAAAAATGTTACTATCAGAGCTTCTTAGTGAGGCCCAACCTAATCACTGCCTCAGAGTCCACCCCCACCCATTCTTCCTCTCTTTCTCTTTAGAACGTATCATTATTAAATGTGCTATATTCTCTCAACTCTAAAAGTGCAGGGACTTACAATAATTAATATTCCCACATTTATTACTAATGTAGTGTTTGCCAGAGTAAGCATCTGTTGAGTGACTAATTGACCAAATGTTGGTGTTTCCCATGGTTTTCTCTTAGCCTTTTTTCATGTCACTTGAGTGTCACCTGTTCAAAATCACCCATCTGCAGATAGCAATGCATGGAAAGTTTCTCCTTGGAGCTTCAGACATGTATATTTAAATAGCCGAGGCATTGTATGCACTATGACTCTGTCCTTAAAATGGTTTGAGCATATTGATGTGCATAATCGAAAAGTCTGGCTGTAGGGTTGGCTGAAAGCAGAGTTCAAACAATGTCACCAAACCTGCAGGTTCTTGCTCCCTCACTCAGCTCTGCTTTTCTACATTGGCTACATTCTCAGTTTCTCTTCCTGGGGTAGCATGAGGACCTACAACTCTAAATCAAAATTCAAAGAAGCGAGCCTCTTTTCTAGAAGGTTCCACAAACCCTAGCTAGACTAGCTTAGGACAGGTGGAACCCAGCCTCCCTCACTTGCCACTAGCGATACAAACACACCATTCATACACCCTCACACATGACGTTGGCCAGGGAAATGGCAGTATTTTTGGTGGCTCTGATCTGGGTCACCTGCTATAATTTTTGGAAAGACTTGCCATACCAAAGGAACTGGGTTCTGAGGAGAGATCTTTAAGGGAAAGTTGGGGATGGTTTTCAGAAGAGTGGAAAGTGGATGCCCAAGATATTACTTGACAGGGTATTATCGTATTTCTAGTTGCTCAGTCATTATGAGGTCTTGCTTCCTCCCTCCCCTTTACTCCTTACATTTTTATATTACTTACCATACAGATTATAATTCCTTCATATTATCTTGGATTTATCCATGCCTCTTCCTATGCATTTCTGCTACCTCAGTTAAGGCCTCATTGTTTTGTTTTGTGCCAGATCAGCCCATTTGGCAGTCCAGAAATGCGTTGCGGGCTTTCTCACCTCCATGCCTTTGCTCTCACTGACTGTTTGGCCTGGAAAGTGCTTCTCTTGGCTCTCTGCCCCTTCACCAGGGGAGATCCATCTGTCCTTAAATAACAAGGAATTACTTCTGAGGACCTTCTGTCTGCCACCTTTCCCTGATGCCCTCAGAGAGAGTCAGGTGCCTCACCCTAGCCTTCTCTGAGTTAGAACTGGCTATGTATTAGTGTGTTTCCCCGTTTAATTGTAAGCTTCCTTGAGAAAGTCTACTGTATCTCTAGTACCTACCATAGTGCTTGGCACATAGTAGGCACTCTGTAAATAATTACTGCGTGCGTAAATAAAATGCAAATAATTAGGAGGTAATATTTGGTATTTAAAAGCATCTTTACTACTGAGCCAAGTACATCAAAAAAGGATAAAATAAAACCCAGAGTACTGCTATATTGATTCATTCTCATAAGCCAAAGACTCTTGAAAATACACATTCACTAGGAAATGGTGGAAGCAGAAAGCGAGTGCGTTAATATAGATTGGAGATTGTTCATTTGGCCTGCCATTTAAGACTTTACTATTGTGGAATGGGTACACCTTCTTGACCATTTTCATCCTCCTTGTTTACTTCCTTTTAAAATGTGTGTGTGCATGTGTGGTTTTGGTCATGGGAAGGGGGATACTAAATGTCTGGAAAAAAAGGGGCTCAAGAGGAGTGGTCTTTATCAGGGATCATTTTAAAAGCTCCAGAAAATTCCACATCAAAGGTTCACAATGATGCTTTCATTAATACTACTAATAAAGATTAAACATTTATGGAGAGAACTGCAATCAATATAAATCAGTGTTTCTGTGGGTAGCCTGTTTACAGCCATTTTGTACACAAATGGCAGTATTGTTCTAGGATTGGTCGTCAGCTCACGAGAATTCCAACAGAATGTCCAAACAAATTCTTCCCCAGTGACGTGGACAGAACATCGTTACTCCAGAGGCGCCAGTACAGGGCAGAAACCCCTCCAAGTGTTTGCATTCATCATTAATGGCACGCTGGTACTCACTTGCTGCATTTTATTTCTTACAATTACAAAACAAGCACAGCTCATGAACTTTCTGTCATGTTTTGATCAATTGTTAAACCCTTACCTCAACTTGTGGAATATTAAGGAACATGCCATCAATTGAAACAGGAAATTTAATAGAAGCTCAGAAGATACTTCACTTTAAAAGAAGTAGTCATATGCATTCAACTTTACCGGTGAGCACACAACTTTTGCTCATATAGAATGGGGCCTATGCACTAAGCTATTAAGAAGCCAGAGAAACAAATTTGCCAGGACTATATGCATTTCCTACTTCTAATATACGTTCTTTAGAATATCCCTGATGAGGAGAGATGGCTGAGATGCCATTGGCACTATGACCTGGCATCTACCATGGGTTGGCTCAGAGAATAGCAACAAAGAAGCAGAGCTAGAGAAAGCAACAAGCACAGCTATAGCTGAAACTCACATGACAAGTATTAAGATGGATGTAAAGAGGGGTGACTAAATTATTAATCTTTCCCATAATCCTTGTCTTCCCACACAATGACCACATTCATTAGTGTCGCTTTGAATACAGAAGTGTGCTGTGGGCTTTCCCTGATGATAAAAAGGCTCCTTCATATCGTTCTCTTTTCCTTGTGGTTGAATATTCCAGTCTTTCTGGGAACTTGACTCTGTAAATCACTCCTTATCATATGTTAGGACGTGTAGGACAAGGATGTTCTTTATGGGCTGTTGATCTTCTTAGCTAACCCAATTGTTTTGGTCCCTTTCTCAATTACATGTGCCTCTCCATAATACATCGTAGTGTAGAAAGTACCAGAATTTGATTCAGCTCAAAGAACAATTTGCCAGAGAATTTAAGCAAAATTAAAATATACTGTTTAAAATTGATTCACAAAAAATAATTTTATGTACTCCTTTAAAGAGCACATCTGCTGAATAAATTGAAGTATGATAATGGCTGTCATTGGTAGAGGGTTTACCGTGCACCAATCAATCTGCTAAGAGATTTACTCCCATAAATCACTGAATCTTTATGAATATCCCTTTAAAGGGCCCAGTTTAGTTATTCAATTAAAATAAAAATATTTTAAAACTAGATTACATACTAAAAAAGAAAAGATAAAACACAAATGTTAAGAATAATTTTATGAATCCGTGTTGCTATGTTTCATGGAAATTTTTACTGTAATTTCAGGTTGGAATTGCTTCATCAAAATTTAATGTAAATCTAATCAATTTTCAAAAGAATTTAATAAAATAGAAAAAGCATTAAGATGCACAAATTATATATGCCTATAAGGTGATATTTTCTGCTTGGGGTATGTGTGGAAATGTAATAAATGAAAGAATTATATCTTCTTTTAATTTCTTATATTTATATATTCTTTGAATATTCTCCTAATATTTAAAATTTTGTCTTTAGAAATAGTTCTCAATGGAACAGAAAGGCTATGTCCCTGGTCATGCAGTTTGTTATAGATTTAGAACCTCCACAATGAGCTCCCCAAACCCAACTTAAATCTTCACCTTTAACCCCAGAAGGCCAAAGAATGAATGCATTTAATTCTAAATTCTTTAAATCTAATATCTAAATTGAAAATTTCCACAAGAATTTTTTGGCATGTGATGAGAATTTAAAAAATCATTTAACATTGTTTAAAGCTTGGCTACCATTCTAATTCAAAAAAAGAGCATAAACTACTAGCTTTGATTTTTGTTTAAACTGGGGTTTAAAAACCCAGGACAATAAATCCTATCTAATAAAAGAGTAATATGCAAATTGGACTGTACCTTTGCCACACCCACAAGTCACACCCACATCCACACCCACCAGCCAATCAGGAGCGGATTATGCAAATAGACCCCAACCAAGATGACTGCCATCACTGAGAGCAGGAGGAAAGCTTGGGTTTCTTGGGCAACAAAGGAAGCCAAGCTTTCCACCTGCCATTGCCTGCCTAGGCCTCCACTCAATGTTACAAAGCTTCAGTTATAAAAGATACAGAAATATTGGCAGCCACTGAGCTAGAGAGAACAGAGGCTTGGGTTTCCCTGGCAACAGAGGAAGCCAAGCTTTCTACCTGCTGTTGCCCGCCTAAGCCTCCACTCTAGGCTACAAAGTTTCAAACAGAAATGGCTGCCACTCCAGAGGGAGCAGAAGGCTTGGCTCCACTCCAGGCTACAAAGTTTCAATTGTAGACATAGATCAATCCCAGATCCCAGGGCCTTTGCTTGGGTTGCTGGGGGACATGGACGGCCTGCAAACCTCCACAGGCTCCTTGCCCAGGCTGCCCCTCACCCCAAGGGAACCCCCACCCTGATATGGGACACCCTTCAGGGCAAACCAGCTGGCCCCAATCCATGTACCAGGCCTCTATCCTATCTAACAAAAGAGTAACTTGCAGATTGACCATCACTCCAACACACAAGAGGGCTGTCCCATATTGTCAAAGATCCTGCTCCCATGTGGACACAAGATGGCCACCAGAAGATGGCCAGCAGGGGAGGGCAGTTGGGAGGGACCAGGCCAGCAGAGAAGGGAAGTTGGGGGCAAACAGGCTGACAGGGGAGCATTTAGAAATCAATTAGGCTGGCAGGGTAGTGGTTAGGGGGTGATCAGGCTGGCAGGCAGAAGCGGTTAGGGGCAATCAGGGAGGCAGACAGGTGAGCAGTTGGGAGCCAGTAGTCCTGGATTGTGAGAAGGATGTCCGACTGCCCGTTTAGGCCCGATCCTGATAGGGCCTATCTGGATCGGGCCTAAACGGGCAGTTGGACATCCCTTGAGGGGTCCCAGATTGGAGATGGTGCAAGCTGGGCTAAGGGACATCCCCTGTCCCTGTGCATGAATTCCGTGCACCGGGCCTCTAGTATATTTGTATATATGTGTGT
Organism: Antrozous pallidus; assembly: GCA_027563665.1. Lineage (NCBI taxonomy): Eukaryota > Metazoa > Chordata > Mammalia > Chiroptera > Vespertilionidae > Antrozous > Antrozous pallidus. The sequence continues at coordinate 82,539,309 of CM050519.1, forward strand.
GTGTGTGTGTGTGTGTGTGTCAGGTCCAAAATATTGGGAAATAATTGATATCTAGGATACCTGTTAGAATGAGTTTTTAAAAAAATATGTTTTTATTGATTTCAGAAAGAGAAAGAGAGATAGAGGGCGAGAGAGAAAGAGAAACACAATGATGAGAAAGAATCATTGATAGGCTGCCTCCTGCATGACCTTCCTGGTTCATGGCTTGACACGCAACTACCGAGCCACACCCGCTGGGAGGTCATGTGAATGCTTCAGCTTAATGTCTGTGCAGTGGCTCATGTTTTCTCTTCCAGAGCACATTTCCACAGAATCTGGTAAACATTACTCAACAACCCATGTGATCATGTACCTGTTTTCTTAACAATGAAGACAAACAAACAAACAAACCACAGTGGGGTGCTGCCAGGGAACAAGGCAAAGCTGTGGAGGACCTGCTGAAGGTATGCAGTCCTCTCTCACACCCCTCCCCCTCCTCCTCCTCCTCCTCACCCAAGATCTCCCAGACCCTTTTAATGAGGCAATTTTTTAAATATGGGGAAGGAAATATAGTTAGAATAGAAGATGTGATTTCGTACTAACAGAAATGTTAAGAAATAGGGCCGTGGGTGTGTGGGAGGGAGGCAAGAGGGCTTTATTGTATGGGTTCACAGCTAGCACGGGGAGAATGGGAATTCAGCACTGCCAGTACACTTCCCATCTTTCTGCAGGATTCTGCTTCATGTCATTCCAAAGTCTGCCAAAACAACCGTCAGAGTTGCCTGCAGAGGCCTTGCCCACGACAAACTCAAGACAAGGCTGCTCTCTTTAGCCAATACTCAGCCCTAGCTCTTGCTGGGTGACTCAGGCCAGTAGGTATCCCTGTGTCAAGATTTCTCACCTGTTCACTATTGATCCCTGTAGTTGATTACATGGCTATTTGAGGTGAATTAGGAGTCAGCAAATTGTAAATATGATGAAGGGGGGAGGGGGAGAAAATCTAGTAGAAACCATCAGTGACAAAAAGCAGTAGTTAATGAGTTTTTTGGATGTGTCACTCTCCTGCATTGTTATTTGCTAGTTTTTTGTTTTTGTAGATTAAAATGTTTTCGGTGGCTTGGTTACAGGCAGCGTGGTTCAGTGAAGATTTCTAGGACTTGCCTAACAGAATCCTCTTAGCTGCACGCTTTTAAGTAGAAGGACAGCACCTTCTGTTTGAATTTCCAGTGCCTACCATAGAGAGTGGAGCATGGTAAGAGCTCCACTTTTTGTTTGATACATTAATTAAAGGGAAAAAGCCATAATATGGAAGTAAGAAGTAATCATATTCATGTATATCAAAGCTAGACCTTTAAATGATATATACTTTAATAAATCATTCTAATAGAAGTTACAAATATTAAAAACTCTGACAAGAAGACAGGTGTTAGCCACAATAATTCTTTTTTTGTCATAAGGAGGACATTAATTAAGGTTTTAAAAAAATAAAATACTATAAAATTCTTTTAAGGTGAACCACTTTGAAAACTAAAGCTTTGTAGAAATAAAGATAACAACTACATGTCAAAACTGCTTAACCATACGCAGCCATGGATGCCAACAGAAATAGAACAAAGACAAATATTCTGTAGAGGCGCTTTGCCTTATCTATTATCATAAGCATTGACTGTGCAGTAAACATAGGTTGGTAGCATTACAAGTCCTGAAACATTCTCTGGGAATTTAACTTCTTAAAGGTTCTGAAAAGTCATTTAAAGCTCTCTATTTTCGGAACACTGGAGGCAAAAAATTTAAATAGGTGACTTATAATGATAAAAAGTGAATTTGTAAAAACCTAAATTGCTTCACATTGTGGATCTATTTTGGGTGTGACGTGATATACAATTTGACCAGGAGATGGCAGCATTCTGATAGAAAAAAGAAACAAAACGAGAAAGCAAACAAAAGGCAAGCTAACAAAATCCCATGGTTTGTATCCTTTAAAAAGTTTTGATGAGACTATGCAAATCAGTGTCAGCTTGTTTTTGGACGTTATCTTTTTCAAGGTGTAAGATGTCTTATCCTCTTGCCCCTAAAAACTTAGTAATTAGAAAGACCTAACTGTACTATTGTTTTCATTAAAACAAAACAAAACAAAACATGCAAATAAACAAAAGCCTTTGAAAGACTCAACAATTATCTAAAGGCCATAGAATTTTAAGGCAGTGATGTATTAATTTTTTTTGAGTAAAAAATATTTGAAAATAACATACGGTAATAAAACTTATGATCCATAAAGACATTAAATGTATCAGAATTTTTCTCTGAAATATCCTTTTGGGGAGGATAAATTGTTCTGGTGTACTATAAAGTGCATTGCATAGAAGCACAATAAAAAACATAATGATATTCTTCCATGGAGAATGTAAACATCACATATAAAGAAGTAAATTTAATCTGTTTATAAATCAATTTTGTCTGTTTACAAACCCTCTAAACCTCTATGCTCTTCTCAGAAATCTGTTCTAAGTTCAGACATCTGCTTACATGTTTTTTTTTGTCTTTAACACCATTGGAAGTCCTTAATTCCAGAAAAAGTAAGAGAACTTCCTTTATGCGCCTAAGTAACAACTTAATTGAATTGAAAAGATGCACAGGGGAGAATATAGCTCATGTCTTTGTAATGTGTCTTCCAATTTATACAGCAAATGGAATTATGGAGAATCCACTGGAATAATATTCTTTAAACCAATTAGTAATGTGGTTTATTCTGTGCTGAAGGATGGCATTGCATGACCTAGGCAAGCAGAGCTGAAACCTGGGCTAAGCTGAGTTGTTCTGGTCAAGTCTGCATTCTCTCTCTCAGTTTTATTTCTATTGTCCCTAGCATTCAGGGCTTAGTGAGGATGAAGCTTTAGGAATGGCTGTGTAGCCTGGCAGCAGGGGAAGTCTGGGGCAGCTGCACCAGGATGTTCTTGGAAATGAAGTTGATATATATCAGAGGCTGCCTGGACACACAGCAAAGTTCTAAAACTTTTTCCTTGCTCATATAACTTTTTTAGTCTAGGGTTTCAACAAAGTTTATGCTATGGATTAAACAAAGAAGACCTTATTCAGATGGCCAATATATAAAAGAGATAAAAGAAAATCAGATGGCTGGGGCAGGTGGAGGAAAGCAGTTCTGGGTGGGGAGAGGTATTCCAGAGGGCACAGTCTGAATAACACTGATTTATTCAGTTACTAGAGGCCCGGTGCACAAAAATTCATGCAAGAGGAGGCCTTCCTTCCCCCAGCTGTTGGCATTGGCTTCCCTCTGGCACCCGGGACGTGGGTGGCTTTGCTCTGGCCCGGCTTTTGTCCGGAAAAACATTCGGAATGATGTCTGGACAAATTAGCATATTACCCTTTTATTATTATAGATTCTCGCCTGTTTGATTCTCTGCATTCCACATTATGACTAATTTGGTAAATGCTCCTTCAGTAGTCACTATGGTATGAATGCAAGGATAGGCTTTCCAAATGAGTGAACAGGTCAGCCGCTCATGGCTCAGTGGTTGAGTGTCCACCTATGAACCAGGAGGTCACAGTTCGATTTCTGGTCACATCATTTGTCCTGGGTTTGGGCTTGATCCCTAATGTAGGGCATGCAGGATGCAGCTGATTGATGATTCTCTCTCATCATTGATGTTTCTATCTCTCTCTCTCCCTCTCCCTTCCTCTGGGAAATGAATAAAAATATATTTTTAAAAACACACACAAAATGAAAGAACAGAACAACAACAAAATAAAATGGGTAGAGCAATCTATGGTAAAGAGGGAGAACTTGGAGGCATTTTCATGGACATTAGTTGATTTTTCTTTGAAGGAGTTTACTAATCCAGAAGTCATCTGGATTATAACAAGTTGCTGAAGTAGAAAGAATCACCAAAAAGTGACAGTGGCAACAATAATCTAAAGAACACAAACTATTCATTTAAAAAACAGCACATAAAGTGGTCATTACATACGTAGGATAGTCAAGATTATTGATATTTTTCAAGTGATGGTATGTTAGGACACCATAAAGACAAAGAGAAAGCAATTCCCATACTTTCATATTCTCATGATACCAATTATTTCAGATGTGTGATATTCAGAATACTCAAGTACTTGGTTATTTTTTTCATTTATAAATCTGGTATGTGGTCAACAGCTCAAAATAATGGTCAAGAAGATCTTCTATGTAAACTCTGTGTAGCTCCTGTTGAATATCACATGCAATCCCCAGTTAAACATTTCAACGGACTTCAACTGACTCTAAGAAGTGAGTGTAGAGACCATCAAATACCAGGGGGAGAATTAATTATCAAGGAATCAAAGTAGAGAAGTAGGTAAAAGTGGGAAAATTTTGAATATGTAATTTGAATGTTGGGACAACTAGGTCTGAAATGAAAAGAGGAGGACTCTGAAAATGGCTTACCGGTTACTCTTACTGCTCAGTGTTATGAATTATATTCTTGGTTGCTGTGATGTGGCATGCTGTTGGCTTGCCATCTTACATTGCCCAGAAATAACTGGAAGTTGTTATTTCTCTTGGATGAAGTATGAGCTGAATTTGAGAAGTAACATCAGCACATAGAAAAATGAAAATTTTCTCATTGTAAGGATGATAACATACAAAAGTGCTATTCATATGATCAAATCTTAGGTTGCAGAAATGATATAAAAATTGTTCTTGTCGTAATAGAATCTAGTCAATGTTAACTCATCATTCACATGTGTTCCATTTTCTCCATCTTTTTTTGGTTTCAGGAATTCTGCTGCAGACATCTAATTAAAAAGTTTATTTTAAACTAAACACAAACAAGATAGAAAAAACAATTTTGCTAACTCCAAACAATTATTTAGATACTATGAGCTCATCTTTTAGTATTATTACAGATCGGTATATCTGGGTACAAATTATACTTTTCTTGGCAAAGTGAAACTCTTAGATTGAATGTGAAGAGCTTATGTGAGGATGTCATTGTGGAGATTGGAAAACTACTCCCTAACACTACTGTCATGAATTAATGTGTAAATGGATTGGAAACAGATGCAGGATATTCTAACACAAAAAAACAACAACAGGATTTTGAATTTATTTTGAATATAAAAGCAAATGGCTATGAAAATTTTTTCTATTTTTCAAAGCCCCAGATTAATGAGTTACATTACATATTCCTTTATTATTGCAAATCTAGAACATGTGAGTGAAATCTTCTATGCTTTAGAATCACAGACTTCTAAGAACTATCTTATTATAAGAATCACAGAATGACTTGTTTTTAAGAAACATTTTTCTCTAGCTCTTTGGTGGATCAGTTATTCTTTTAAAAAAATCAACAAAATTTTCCTATTTTTCTTTCTCATAAACTATGAAGGCCTTAGTGAAAAAAAGAGACAAATATTTATTTAAAAATCCACATACTTTAATATTATTGCTTAGCTATATCAAAGTTGAATTGCCACATTCAGAAGCATTATCATCAAAGGTATTTTCTAAGACCATTACATTTTTGTTTGCATGTATTGCAAGATGTATTTTATTTAATTTTTATGTGCCATAATAAACTATTAAACGTTCTTTTTTAAAAATATATTTTCATTGATTTCAGAGAGAAAAGGAGAGGGAGAGAGAGATAGAAACATCAGTGATGAGAATCATTGATTGGCTGCCTCTTGTACAACCTCTACTGGAGATTGAGCCCACAACACAGGCATGTGCCCTTGACTGGAACTGACCCTGGGACCCTTTAGTCTGCAGGCTAACACTCTATCTGCTGAGCCAAACTGGCTAGGGCAACTATTAAACAGTTTAAAAAAAAAATTCTGCATGTCTGTATTTCCTTTACCATGTTATTTTCTTCAATTACCACATGTGACATTATGAAATACTATATAAATTAATAAATATATTATTAAAATGTATATTGAACAATAATTATATGAATATATAAGAACTACATGAACAAAGTAAGTGTGCATTGATAGACAACTGGATAAAGCAAATATGGTGGTACATATATACAATGAACTATTACTTGGACATAAAAAAAGTAAAATCTTTCCATATGTGACAACATGGATGGACCTAGAGGATTTTGTGCTAAGTGAAATAAGTTAGACAGAAAAAGACAAACACTGTATGACTTCACTTATGTGTGAAATCTAAAAACTAAAATAAACATAGGAACAAACTCTTAGATATAGAGAATAAACTGATGTTTGCCAGGTGGAAGGAGAATTGGGGGTGTGCGCTGAAAAAGGTGAAGGGACGAAGAAGTACAAATTGGTAAGTTACTGAATTGTCATGGGGATGTAAAATATAGCACAGGAAATATAATCAGTAAAATTGTACCCAGTTGGGTACTGAACTTATTAGGGGAACCACTTTGTAAGTTACATAATGTCTAATCAAGACATTGCACACCTGGGAGTAATATAATATTAAATACCAACTGAAATTAAAAAAATTTAAAAAGAACTTCATAATTACTACTAATTTTGTTTTATTGAAATTTTATATAATTAAGAATTATTCCACACAGAATTTTGGAAAATGATATCAGAATATATCCATTTCTTGATGTTATTTTCCAAAAACCTACATCTATATTATCGATCTCTGTCTCTGCCTCCGTCTCTGTATCAATATCTATTTACATCTATATCTATATTATTTGTTTATTCCCATAATCTGATACATATACATACAACATATATGTATATTTAATCTACTCACACACTCATATGCATATAAACACATACAAAAAAGCTATGGTGGATGAATGATTTAGAAAATGATGTTAAAATAGTATAACCTAAGTCATGCTCAGTAATGTGAAGTCATCTGAATTACAAATTGTTAAAATGGAAAGAATAGAGAATCACCAAAAAGTGGCAGTGGCAACAGTAATCTAAAGGATATAAAGTATTGAGTAAAAAAGCAGCATATAAAGTGGTCATTAAATACTCAGAATAGTTATGAATATTGATATTTTTCAAGTGATGGTGTCCTAGGACAACGTGAAGACAAAGATAAAACAATTCCCATGCTTTCATATTCTTCAACGATACTGTTCTTGTGTTCTTTGAGAATGCAAACATTAGCGCTATTTGTTTCTGACATAACAATAATATCTCAAACCGATTTACATTGGTTCTGAAGCCAGACCGTTGGCATGTGAATGCCTGGCTGAAGCAGCGTCAGGTTGTCAGTGGCAATGGAGCCTTTTCTTTTGAAGGTTTTCAGAAGTGGCCATGAACTTGCAGTCAGGGTGTACTCGGGAGGCTTTGTTTTGGTGACCCTCTAGCAGCCTCTGGGCAGGATTTCCTCTGAAACACTCTCTGAAGGAGTTGGCAGTCTCTGACTGTGTGCCATCCTGCCTGCCCTCAGCTCCTGCTTCTCTGTAATCTCATGTTTCTCCCTTTATCTATCCCATCGCTCTTAGGGTGATAATGATGAAAAGATTAGGAGTGGAATTTGAGCTACCATTGCCAGCTTGAGCTGGGATAAAGTATATCTATCTGTCTATTTTTTTAAAACCTGGTGGCAATGATAATAATGAAGGTTAATTCCTTCTGCTATTTTTTGATGCCTTCGATTATTTTATAATTCCAGTATTCAATAAATTCTGATATGAATGCCAATAGATTACAACATTGCTTAAGGTAGCTTAGGATATACTCAAAGCTACTCTGTCTAGCTGTGGTTCCAACATGCCCAGATGACTGGGGGGGTCTCATTACTGTTTTCAGAATTCTATCACAAGGAATTAACATAATTTATGGGGAGGGGGAATTTAGACTAAATTAAAAACATGTAATGCTCATAACGATGCTCCCAGTCATTCTACACAGAAAAATGCTAGACTCTCCCTGTTCCTCTAATTTCTTATTTTATAAATTAAAATGCGTTGTTTTCCTTGTCTAGGATTTGGTTTATTTTTTTCAAGAATGCATGACTAATAGTGATTTTGTGAACATCTACGCTTATCAGTGTCTATAGGAAAAACCACAAGAACAAGAACAATAGAATCCCTGGGGTTTCACTGCCCAGCTTTAAAATCTTTCATGTAACCACACTATATTAATTCATACAGGAGCAACACAAGCAACTGAATACCAGGGCCAGAGAGATGTCAGTGCATCAAAGCTCTTTATGTGAAGTGATGTGACCACTGCTGGGTTGTTTACAGAAGCATCTCGTATGAAGGGCCTTCTGAGACTGCCTCAAGGGAACATGAGGCACTAGATCTTTTTATTCAAATGTGTTCTTTTGGTAGCGGATATCCTACCTTTTAACTTTGTAATTTTCATGTGAAATAGATCTCAGAAATATACCCTAACATTCAATTTTCAGCATGATATACATACATATGTACACAAGGCTGGCAAAAGCAGGTTTCCAGTTGTGAAAGAGTTTATTCTTGTATTATTATTTATTTATTAACTACTAGAGGTCTGGGTGCACAAGTTTTGTGCACTGGGGATGTGGGGTGTGGGGAGGGTCCCTCAGCCCGGCCTGCATCCTTGCACCCTCTCGCAGTATGGGACTCCTTGGAGGATGTCCACCTAGGACCATGATGGTGAATCTATGACACCCGTCACATGCGGTTGCATACAGAGAAGTATGTGTGTTTTTTCTTGAAGTGACACACCATCCGAGTTAGGGATCAGACCTAAGCTAGCAGCCAGACATCCCTCTCGCAGTCTGGGCCCCTGGCTCATTATAGCCCACCTGCAGCAGAAGCAGGAGAGGCTCCAGCCACTGCCACTCTGCTTACCAGCTGTGTGCCTGGCACTCAGCCAGAAGCCAGGTTTGCTGCTCCTTAGTGCTGCCTCAGAGGTGGGAAAGGCTTCCACCACCACTGCTGCGCTTGCCAGCCATGAACCCGGCTTCTGGCTGAGCAGCACTCCATCTGTGGGAGCGCACTGACCATGAGGGGGCAGCTCCTGCATTAAGCATCTGTCCCTGGTGGTCAGTGTATGTAATAGTGACTGGTCATTCTGCCATTTAGTTGATTTGCATATTAGGCTTTTATTATATAGGATTATATTATTATTAAACTATTTTTGCTCAGCCCTGTGTATGTATGTGTGTATGTATGTATGTATGTGTATATACATGTACATATATAAGGCATTTATGGAAAATCTGAAGATTAGTCATTGGTGCCATTCTAATAATATAAAAGAAGAAACCTTATTGAAAAATAGGCACTTAGAAACCCAGAGAGCCTACACACAAAAGGAAAGCCAAATATTTCTGGTAGTTAGTCACTGTTATAAATAGACCGCACAGCAGCAAATCAAATGTAACATTAAATAACTCTGAAATGAAAGTAAGCATTCTGTAAAAATGTGACATTTTGGAGTAGAAGGTTAGTTCATTTTAGGTGGCTATTAGAAGTAGATGTCCTTAAAATTTAATGTTTCTACTTAATATTAAAATTAACATTTTAGTTCATGAACAAAAGAACAGCATTATAGAGTTTTCCCGAAGTATTCAGATTGCTGTTAAACATTACTTATTCCCTGAACTCAAAGGGGAAAAGTAGCTGTTTAATCTCTCATAAAATAGGTAAAATTTTCTATCATAATATTGAAACTAGGAACAACTGGAAATATAAAATTGATCCACGGCCCCCAAATTATTTTCAAACGGTACTAAAAAGGGAGTGCTCAAAAGAATAACAACACCACCAACAACAAAAAATAAAATGTACACACACAACTGAAAACAACCCTTCTCCTCCCAAAACAAAAGTCATTATTTATCAGCCATTTCCTTTAAGACATTTCCTGAAAGTGGAGTTGCATTTGACGGTGGAATGTGTTTTGTTTTTTGTGGGTACTTTCCATGGCTGGCTGGAGGATTTTACGAAATTGCTCAGGAGTTGGGCGGAGGGGCGTGGCTAGTTGTCTAGCTCTACCTGAGGCACTGATTTAGTCGTGGTGAGCCGTGTTTGGGTGTCTGGGAGTGGAAGAGTGTGTTTGGAGCGAAGTCAACTATGTACTGACTCTCACTGCTCCCTGTGTAGTGAGTGGTGGCATCACTGTGCAGCTGTGATGGTGAGCCCAGGTAACAATTCACGCCTGAGCAGCTGAACACATACTCACATCTGATTTCATTAACTTTTCAGTAAATATTTGATTTATAGTGTATGAAAAAATTTTTCCGTTCCATAACTAATTTAACATGTTTTTTTTTTTAATTGTTGCCCGTGGGAATGAGTAGTCTGGTCAACTGATATGGCAAAACATGAATAAGAACCCATCATAAAATACTCCAAGGGGTTGAAATCCTTGGAAAACTGTTGGTTTTATGTTTGTGATTTCAAAACTTTACCAAAGATGGTTCTATAAAAATAATATATACTATTTTTATGTGTATCTATACAATGAAAGGGTAATATGCTAATTAGATCAGACACCCTTCTGGACAAAGCCATGGTGGTGAGGACAAGGCAAAGGTAGTTAGGGGTGATCAGGCTGGCAGGAGAGAGCAGTTATGGCCAGCAGGCAGGTGAGCGGTTAGGAACCAGTGGTCCCGGATTGCAAGAGGGATCTCCAACTGCCAGTTTAGGATGACATCCCCTGAGGGGTCCCAGATTGGAGAGGGTGCAGGCTGGGCTGAGGGACACCAGCGCCCCCCACCCCTGTGCATGGATTTCATGCACCGGACCTCTAATATAATTTATATATATATATATATATATATATATATATATATATATATAGTTAATTCTCAACCAAGGGTATTTTTCCCATTGATTTTTAAAGGAAGGGGTGGAAGGAGGGGTAAAGAGAGAGAAGAAGAGAGAGAGAGAGAGAGAGAGAGAGAGAGAGAGAGAGAGAGAAACATTGATGTGAGAGAGATACATCAATTGGCTGCACACTTACCAGTCTGGGGATTGACCTACAGCCCAGGTATGTGCTGATGAGTGGGAATTGAACCTGTGACCCTTCAGTGCATGAATCAGTGCTATACCCACTTAGCAATACTGGCCAGGGCATCATGTATATATTTTAATGGAAATATATTGACCATATTATTAAACATGCAGTTATTAAATACAGACTAAGAAAACATTCACAGAGTTGTATAAATTATAACAAATTATAAGGTGACCACACACTAAAATACAGCATGTCTCAAAAAAATATCTAGACATACTTTGAATAATTATAAAGGCAACATACATTTCATTTTCAAAATGTAATAGAATGTATAGCTCTTGGCCAATAAAGTGTGTCGATATTTTTGGGACATGCTGCATGTAGTCAAGGGAGAAATAGTGGGTACCAATGGTAATGATCTATAACTAGAGGCCCAGTGCACGAAATTCGTGCATGGGGGGCAGGGGGGTGTCCCTCAGCCCAGCCTGCACACTCTCCAATCTGGGACCCCAAGAGGGATGTCCGACTGCCCATTTAGGCCCCGATCCTAGGATCGGGGCCTAAATGGGCAGTCGGACATCCTTCTCACAATCCAGGACTGCTGGCTCCAAACTGCTCACCTGTCTGCCTCCCTCATTGCCCCTAACCACTTCTGCCTGCCAGCCTGATCACCCCCTAACCACTACCCTGCTAGCCTAATTGATGTCTAACTGCTCCCCTGCCAGCCTATTTGCCCCGAACTTCCCTCCTCTGCTAGCCTGGTCACGCCTAATTGCTCTCCCCTACAGGCTTGATTGCCCCAAACTGCCCTCCCTTGCAGGCCTGGAACCTCCCAACGGCCCTCCCCTGCTGGCATGATTGCCCACAACTGCCCTCCTTTGTAGGCCTAGAACCTTCCAATGGCCTTCTCCTGCTGGGCATCTTGTGGTGGCCATCTTGTGTCCACATGGGGGCAGGATCTTTGGCCACATGGGGGCAGCCTTCTTGTGTGTTGGAGTGATGGTCAATCTGCATATTACTCTTTTATTAGATAGGATAGAGGCCTGGTGCATGGGTGGGGTCCAGCTGGTTTGCCCTGAAGGGTATCCTGGAGCAGGGTGGGGGTTCCGTTGGGGTGTGGGTTGGCCTGGGCGAGGGGCCTGTGGTGGTTTGCAGGCCAGCCACGCCCCCAGCAACCCAAGTGGAGGCCCTGGGATCTGGGATTAATCTATGTCTACAGTTGAAACTCTGTAGCCTGGAGTGGAGCCAAGGCTTCTGCTCGCTTTGTGACTATAGCCATTTCTGTTTAAATTCTATAATTGAAACTTTGTAGCCTAGAGTGAAGGCCTAGGTGCTAGAGCCACAGAAACTTGGCTTCCTCCATCGCCTGGGCAACCCTAGCCTCTGCTCTCTCCAGCTCCATGACTGCCACCATTTCTGTTGGAATATATCTTTTATAATTGAAACTTTGTAGCATTGAGTGGAGGCCTAGGCCAGCCATGGCAGGAGGAAAGCTTGGCTTCCTCCTTTGCCGGGAAAACCCAAGCCTCCCTCCTGCTCTCAGTGGCCGCAGCCATCTTGGTTGGGGTTTATTCGCTCCTGATTGACTGGTGGGCATGGCTTGGTCAGAGGCATGGTCAATTTGCATATTACTCTTTTATTAGATAGGATAATAAAAGCATAATATGCTAATTAGACCAGACATCCTTCTGGACATCCTTCCAGATGACCTTCTGGATAAAGTCGGGGCTGCGAGGGAAGCCCAGGTCTCAGGTGCATGCTGGCAGCCAGAGGGAAGCCCAGGACTCTGGTGCCAGAGGGAAGTGATGCCAGAAGCCGGGGGAGGAAGGCTTATTCTTGCATGAATTTCATGCACCAGACCTCTCGTTCTAAAGAGGAACATGCAATAAATATCAGTGAAGTGACTGCCCTTCGCATATTCCTTTAAAAAGGTAATTCACTTTCCTTTAGATTTTCTTCTTATATGTCAGTGCCACACTTCCTCCTAAACTTAAAAGACCAAAGGCTTCCATGTTTCTCTAACCTTCATGTTAAAACCTTTAGTGGCTTTTTTTTCTTTTGCCTTACTAAACAAGTGTTAAAATGAGATTACTGAGTTTCATATTATGATTTTGCATTTTAACCTTCTTTAACCATTAGAAAAAAGAAGTGCAACATTTAATTGAAGTCAGCCTATTGGTGCACATCATTTTTAACCCTATTTTTTCCAGTGTATCCCAAAATAGCATTGTGTAGTATGTTGTTGGTATCTTTTATTTTCAGTACTAGTGACCCGGTGCATGGATTCCTGCACATTGAAAGCAAATTAATTAGAAGGTGGCCGGCGGGGCAGGACTGGGAAAGATGGACCGGATATGCCCTGGAGCCATCCTCCTGCAGTCCCTCCCCAGGGTCTGTGGAGTAAGCCGGGTCCCTCCAGCAGATGGGGTCCTTTGGCCTAGCCTGCGGGAATCGGGCTGAAACTGGCTGAGTGCGAGAGGGCACTCTGCAAAGTTGCTGTCATGCAGGGTGTAGAACGCAAATGCAAGTGTGCAGTAAACCTGATTTGGAGCTGACCGTGCCCCAGCAACAACATAACCCACAGCTGAAGGTGGAATTGTGCAGACCTGAGAGGAATTGGGCTCCTTCCTTCTGGTTTTGGGGTGCGTCACCCAAGAACTACCACTGACAAGTCACTGCAGTTCAGCAGCTCCTGCATTAAGGATCTGCCCCCTGGTGGTAAGTGTGCATCATAGTTACTGGTCAGATGGTAGGAGGGATACTTAGCATATTAGCCATTTATATATATAGACTAGGGGCCCAGTGCACGAAATTTGTGCACTGGGGGTGGGTGGTTCCTCAACCCAATCTGCCTCCTTTCACATACTGGGAGCCCTCAGGGGATGTCCAGCTGATGGCTCACCCCCAGCCTGCCCAATGCCTAAAGCCTCTAGTGAGGCTTTAGGCCTTGGGCACCCAGCCATCGCCCTGCTCAGCTCAGCCCAGGCTGCCTGCAATCACCTGGCCCCGGGGGCTGGGCACTCGCCGCCACTTCCGCTCACAGCGCCTGGGGGCCGGGTGCTCCCTGTCGCCACCACCACTGCTGCTGCTGCCGCTGCTTCCCATCACAGCACCTGGGAGCTGGGTGCTCACTGACACCACCATTTCATCTCCTCCCCTTGGCCTGGCACTTGTGCTACTTGGCCCCACCCCTGTCCTGATTGGCTGGTATCACAGCCAAGCAGGAGCCAAGGTACAGTCAAATTTGCATGTTTCTCTTTTATTATATAGGATATGCAGTCATTGCAGTTCACTGTTTACCTGCCTTCCTCCCTTTGCTAGAAGCTGCTTAAAGGCAGAGAGTATGCTTTATTCCCACTCTTTATCATCTTTCATAATGTATGGCATCTAATAGATGTTCAATAAATATTTATTCCATTAAAATGCTCTAGGTATGCTTCCAAATGACCATATCCACTATGTTTTAAATTCAGAGTATGGTGTTCTCTTTTGAGTCCTATTTCAGACTTGTCTTTTATTTTAAAGACAGGCAAACAAGGAACGCAAACTTATGTCTCTGTGTTAAGCTAACATGGGCATTTTAAAAAATAATACAACACTATGATTTTCACTAAACTAGGAAAGGTTATTTTGGAGCTGCTGGGACGTTAGATATTTGAAGTAGTAATTACTTCCTCCTTAAATGTTACCTTTCAGAGTCAAATACTGCCTGTTGCAGCTCAACTTTTTACTTAAAGGAAAATGTCTTTTATTCACAACGGACAGTGCTGTAATATTATACTTGGTCATTTTCCTTTTCATTTGTTTTGGTAGCAGTGTGAAGTCAATGAAGCATCATCATAATAATGACAGCAGCTCACACTTTTAGTGTTTATTCTGTGCCAAGCATTTCAATAAGCATGTTACATGAACTACGTCATTTAATAACCACATACAATTTATGATGTGTGTGATTTTACATCTATGTATCTAAGTTTAGAAAGGCAATTTTCAACTGATAAGCAGTATGGTCAAGAAAATAATGCAAAGATAGCCACCTTCAGATTTTGCGTTCTTGGTTCTGTAAAGTTTTGAGTATCCGGCAACAAAATTTAATACCATATTTTGCATAATCTGGACCCCCAAAACACTTATATTATCATTTATAAAACAAACAGCATATGCTGGGTTGTACTATCAACTAAGATAGCACAGGGGTATTTCTTCCACATTGAGTGGATGGAACATGGCCTCTTACCTGCTGATCACCAACACTTCACGTTGAACGTGACTGCTATCATTCATAACTCACCGTGGCAGACTTGGGTTTGGTTCCAGAACTGGTCACTGGGCTGGCAGATGGTAGGTCAGCGGGCTCAGTGTTGGAAGACAAATGTGTTGGTGTCTGATTTACTGAAATGGTGTCTGCTCCACTCTCAGATCCGGACTCCAGGTCCTATGAAGGAAATGCATCATATGAAGGACATGCACATGTTCTCTTCATGCCTTTCTCCCTGCTACCAGCACCTTCTCACCTCTTCCTTTTAACACACAGTGACACACGAAAGAGTTGCTGACAACTGACATTGTCACCCATAACCATGCATTATTATTTTTTATAATCCTGCATTATTTTGTAACAACAATTGTACTCTTTCAAAGGTCTGATTAGAAACCCCCCCCCCCCCCAAATATTGGAGAAAGGTAATAAACAACTGGTAATTTAACAGCTGATTGTGAAGAGGACACACGAATGGCTAGCAAGTACATAAACAGATGCTCAACATCATGAATTATCAAAGAAATGCAAAATGAAAACCACAATGAACTATCACCTCACACATGTGAAAGTGGCTATTATCAGAAAGGCAAATGGTAACAAGTGTTGATGGGTCTTGGAGAAAAGGGAACCTTATGTACTGCAGGTGGGAATGTCAATTGGTATACCACTATGGAAAACAGTACAGAGGTTTCTAAAAACTTTAAAACTAAAACTTTAATATGACTCAGCAATTCTACTTCCAAAGAAAACAAAGTCACTGTTTAAATAAATATTTGCTTTCCTGTGTTCACTGCAGCCTTATTCACAATAGCTAAGAAATGGACATCTAAATGTCCGAAGACAGATGAATGAATAAAGAAGATATGATATATGCACAAAATTTGTGCATGAGTAGGGTCTCTAGGCCCGGCTGGTGATCAGGGCCAATCTGTGGGCTATCAAGGCGTGGGTGGGGGGGACGCTGGCACCTGCCTTGGCTGATTTGGGGGCTGGGGGCAGCTCCTTCATTGAGCATCTGCCCCCTGGTGGTCAGTTCACATCATAGCAACTGGTCATTTTGCCATTGGGTCAATTTGCATATTAGGCTGTTATAATATAGGATATATGCACACATGAATATAATGGAATATTACATATATAAGGATTTACAATAAAATATTACTTAGCCATAGAAAAGAAAATCCTGCCTTTTCTGAGAACATGATGGAACTTGAAAGCTTTAGACTATGAAATTAAGTCAGACAGAAGCACAAATACTATCTGGTATCACTTAAATGTGGAATCTAAAAAAAAGCCAAACTCATAGGACAGAGTAGAATGGTGATTGCCAGGGGCTGGGGTGGGGGAAAGGATAGGGAGATGTTGGTAAGTGGGTACATATTTTCAATGATAAGATGTATAAGTTCTGGGAATCTAATATCCAGAATGGTGACTATAGTTAATAATACTGTATTATATACTAGAAAGTTGCATAGAGAGTAGATTTTAAATGTTCTCAACACACACACACACACACACACACACACACACACACACAGAGTTAAAATTATATGAGATGATGGCTATGTTAACTAACCTTATTGTGGTAAGACTTTTTTTGTAATATATGTGTATCAATTTATCATGTTGTTCACCCTAAGTGTACACAATATTATATGCCAGTTATAGCTCAATAAAGCTGCAAAAAAGAAAAAGGTGGGATGCAAGAAGTAAAAAAGACATATAGAATAATGAATACAAAAAGGGATCTAGATTCTTTAAGTGTGTGCATAAAACACAACCCTAACCAAATTTCTTATGCCATTAGTAATTTTAGGTCAGTGATAATCTATTTTTTTTGCAAGGAAAAGACAATATTTTACCATAAGAGAAATAAGATTAATTAAAATTTAAAATTGAGTCAACATTAAATGAATAGTCACAAATAGCAGGTAATTTATAAACTTCAAATGCGTAGTTATAAGTAGCAGGTTATTTATAAGGCATTTACATTCGACCTTCATGTACATCGGAAATCTGTTGCATTAATTTTACCTTATTGTTTATGAATTGATTAGATAAATAACAGGGTAACTTTATATCTTTCTAACAATACAATAATTATGAAGTTTAATAATTCTTTAAAAATCTACCATTTATGTGTTTTACCTTTTAAAGACAATATTTTACAGCTATTTTCTGCTTCAATTTCACCAACTCTATGCAGAAGCTAAGTTATCATTATTACTTGATAGATGACGAAGCCAAGGCTTAAGACAAGTAACTTGATCAAATTCACATTCTGTGTCAGAGCTGGCATTAAAACTCAGATCTGTGTGACCCCAACTTGCTAGGCTCTATTAAGAGAGCTCCTCTAAGTCTCTACCTCTACCTTAATTTTAATACATATTTCACCCTGAAGACTTTCTTAAAGATTCCAGCCTATATTATTCTTTAAATATTTTATTATAAGTAGAACTCACTCCAGCATTTTCTCATAAGGGATCTCAGTCTGAGCTCACTGTTTCATTGCAAGTCTAGTCCTCTCTGCTAAACTGTAAGGTCACAGTGCAGTGCGAGGGTGCAGTAGAGGGAGTCTCTCTGAATCTGGGACAGTGCTTCTTGCTGGACAATCAAGGTCATCATCATTCTGTTATAATCTCTGTATTCCATGACACAATTAGCAAAAGTAATGGAAAGCGCCTGTGGAAAATATTTTGGCGATGAGAGAATTTTAAAATTAGCTTTAAGTACCAAGGAACAGAAATAAAAAAACAAGGGATGTCCTAAAAAAAAAACAAACAAAAAAACAAAAAAACCCATATTAGACCAAAAAGAAGTTCTGAAGGCTACAGGATAGATTTTATTCATTTTTAGCCAGCATCTGGTATGAGAGAGTACATGGGGGAAGGAAAGGAAATTAACAAACACCCAATTGTGCTCTCTGCCAGACCTGTGCAATACATCCTCCGTACGTCCTTTCATTGGCTCTTCCCAGAGAGCCATTAGGTAGGAAATAGTATCTCCTTTTTCACGTAAACATGAAGGTAAAAAATTAAAGAATTTTCTTGTGTTCTCAGGTATTTAGTGGTAGAGCTAGCCTTTGGAGCCAGGCCTGCAGATCCCAATGTTCATAATGTTTCTACTATATTAGTTCGCCTTTTCAATGCATCTTGGAGGTAGATCTTATTAGGTAATGGTAGTGATATTCTATGACATAGTGCATATAATACCAAATCCAATTTATATTTTAAAAAGCGGTAGAAGATGTAGAGATAGGCAAATTCCAAAATCAGCACCCTCATTTGCTCCTGTTTTTCTTTGTCTGTATTTTTCAACAAAGGAGCATGTCTAATAGGTAAGGTCTATGTTATTCTCTGACGTGAAGACAACAATATGGAGTTGTATTTAGCAGAAACATGGGCTGTGGGTTTTCTCCTTTATACTTGGGAACTGAGGAAAGTTTATGTAGAGGGGAAAATGGAGAGATGAAACAGATAGTGAGAAAGATGAACAATTCATACTAGACAATTTTAAAAGAGAAAATGTGTTCTTTGCCTACATTAATAGCAAAGAAATATTAAGGACCTCCTACTAAAAAAAATATGGTTATGTCTGGCTTTAAAAATGTTGACGAAAATGAGTACGATACTTCTATATACCCTTCATATGTAAAACAGGTTTAAACATCCCTTCTTATTGGTCTTCAGATTACTTTCATTGTATTTCCACCAGGAATGGAATAATTGATGTCTGGGAAGACAGGGAGATTTTGGGAAGACTTCACTGTATAGAAAATATTTGAGATGAATTCTAAAGGATACGAAAAAATTATCCAGAAGGTTATAGGCAAAAATAAAAATGCCATTTCTACTGGCTTTCTGGTTGAAGTATTTAATTTCATATTCACTTTTAATTTTTTTTTTGTTCAAGCTATTAGATTTCCATTATAGTCAGCTAGAGCTAACAGTGTGGTGTAGTGGTCACATGACATGGCTTTGGATTAAGACTGACTGGGTTTTATCCTGTCTCTGATACATATAATTACTAACTTCTCCATGCTTTTTACTCATCTGAAAAATATTGTGAGGAATAATATGTTAATATAAGTAAAAAACATAATGATATCCAGAATATACTAAAATAATACTAAAGTTATTATTTTAATTTGCTTATTGACTTTGAAATATTTTGTCTCATAGTCAGAATGAGTCTTAAATAATTACAGAATCAACTGTAGAACTACTATATACTAATTAAAAGATTTGATGTAGAACAGTTCTATTTTGAAAGGTGCTCAAACTTTTATATAGGGTTGTCCGTCCCTTTGCTCTTAGGTAAATGCATAATTTCTTGACTTAATGTGTTCAATATTGCATAATGAAAATAACAGATTAACTGAAAAGGAATGCATGGCTTAATTATAAATATATCTACCATCGCATTTGGTAATTTCCAAAATATAAGCCATTTAATATGGAACTAATTAAATATGTAAAGTGTATAGTCAGTCTAGAATCTGTGTCTTTCAAATTTTGAGTGTTAGAATCTCTGAGGAGTGAACATCTTATATAAAATTAATATACAGTAGAACAAAATTATCACCTCTGTCCTATTATTATATTTCAATGTGTTAGGTTTAGAGTATTTTCAAATTGATCTAAATTCTTTCTTGTATTCTGGATGAGTCTTTCCACCATCCACCCATCCATCCATCTGTCCACTCGCGCATCCATGCAGCAAATATTTATTAATCTTCTACATGCAGTGTAAATTTGTAGGCACTGGAAATAAAATACTAAATAAGATAGACATAGCATTGCTAATTGTGTTTATATTGTTGAATGCTGATAATTAGAGAAACAACCATATGAAGAGGATTTAATCACTTAGGAAGCATCATTTCCCAGAATGAACCTCTTTCTGTCTAGCTGATAATAACCATTTTCTTTTGAGTCACTCACTTCTCTTACAACTCTGCATGAAACAGAAGTATTTGAGTGAGTTTCATGGGACATGTTTAGGGTCACCCGTGGGTAGATGCTGCCACCCAAGGCGTTTCGTTCGTAAGAGGGGCGGCGTGAAGTAAAGGGTAACATGCTGGTGGGAACAGAAGGGGGAAGGGGAGGCTCACAGGAGCGTGCCGCCGCAGGTTGGTCGGGGTGCTGGAGGTAGAGGAGCTGGTGCTGAGGGCGTTCTCAATGTCCTGGTCCAGTTGGTCCAGTTTCATAATTAGCAGCACCATGGAGTCCAGCCGCGCCCTATCTCGATCTTCTTTTATTTCCTGAGGAACAGAACATGTTGTGATGAATCTAAAAGGCCATTTCTTGGAAAGAATAAGAAGTGCCCTGTTCTTCAATGGGACAAAAAGGACACTGAATAATAGGCAGTCTTCTCCTTAAGGGGAAAGAGAAGTTCTGTTCTGTACCATCAATAGGCTCTTCATCGGGAAAATCCTAACCAACTGCCAAGAAAGCATTTGGCATGAATATTAAATACATACCCTTCGGATCAAGGCACAGTGAAAAGGAAGTACATATGAGTACTGATACATATGTCCGACCTTCAATGAGTACTGATACATATGTCCGACCTTCCAATTAATTATTCTTAGGAAAAGTTATACTACTCTTGTCCAGGACAAATCAACTGTAACACACTAATGAATTATTTGTGGTTAGACATTTAACAAGACACATAAGAGAATATTTTTGGAAGAATACTTCTGAATATAGTAAAAACTGGGAACCAAATCAAATGAGGCACGTTTTCAGTTTGTGCATAGAAAAATGTTT
The DNA here is from genome assembly GCA_027563665.1 of Antrozous pallidus. Taxonomy (NCBI): domain Eukaryota; kingdom Metazoa; phylum Chordata; class Mammalia; order Chiroptera; family Vespertilionidae; genus Antrozous; species Antrozous pallidus. The sequence continues at coordinate 82,560,225 of CM050519.1, forward strand.
TGTTTTGTTTTGTTATTTATTTATTTATTTTTGCATGGAGCCATTTTCCTAGTATTGCTTCTAGCTCCTATTGTCAATATTTCTTAGCAATCTTCTTTTCCCGCTCACACATTTTTGAAAAAAGCCCACACAATCATATATATTTTTGTAAATGATGTTGGTTACTCATTCTAAATTATCTATAATATAGACATATATTAATGAAAATACTGTTGCTTATACAAATAGCCAAAACTTCTTATTTACTCTATAGAGTTGTTTGGGCATGACTGTTTACTATTCTTGGATGTTCAATTCAAGTAAATTAATATTAGAAATCTTCCAAATCCCTTGTGTGTTGTGTAAGGTATCAGGGTTGGGTAGAGCATTGGGGGGAAAAAGATCAGGAAAAGCAGAGTAAGATTCTACTGAGGGATGCAATGGACTCAGGGAGAACATTTTTGAGGGAAATTATCCTTTGTGACTTATGTTACCATCTTCTCATCTGTGTGAGACATTTACGTCGGTGAAATCAGCTTTGAAAGGATCCGGTGAAATCAGCTTTGAAAGGATCACCAGTGGCAACCTCAAAGGGAAATACAATCACAACAGAAGCCTAAAGGGTGTGGGTATAAGGGAAAAGTTGGAGCCTTTGCTTAGGTGATGGCATTACTAGTGGGATGGCTGAATTGACTACCTGAATCAGATCTTTTAGTTCGTTTTTGACATTTTTCTTTTAACCTTCCTACATTCCCAAGCCACCATTAGGAAGAATCACCAAAGAATAAGAATTAGGGCAATTTCATGGATTAGTCTAATTCTATAGGGGTCACTGTACCTTAAACAACTAGGGCAGATTGCTAATGTTATAAAGAAATATCTTTAAGATGTCAAAGAATTGATTTCCTAGATTAAGTTGGTTAAAGAATCATTAATTAAGTTGATATAAGGTAAGTTATTTGGGCAAGATAAACTTGTGCTTCATTAACAGATTCATGTCAAAATGAAAGAGCTAGTACTCTTTCCACAAAGACATTAATTTTGAAAATAAAGAATATTCAGTTTAATTTTCTGCTTGATAAATCCAGAAAACGGAAAACTCTGACTGAATATAAGACTCAAAGTCCTCTTAATTAATCCTCCAATGTGTGTTTGCTTGTGTAATTCTTTTCCTTTTTAAACCAAAGTTGTTTGACAAGATATTGTTCTTTGCATCTCTGTAGTCACAGTTTTTGTGTTATTGTCTTTGGTTTCCCAGTTGTAACATCTTCAAGCACAAAAGTTACATTTTTCTACCTGGCAGACATAGAGTCCAATTATTCACTGCCCATGCAAGATGTTCTCAGGGATAAGAATAATGAAGTCAATAGGAGTCAGTGAAATAACACCTCCCAAAGCCTTAGAGGATATATTTTGATATTTCCCCAGCTACTAAATTAATGTTGGATAAAGCAGTAATATCCTGTAGCAGTAGTCTCAGAAACATTTTGTTTTTTAATTAACTGGATGTTGAGATTGTGCCTTGAAAACACTTTCAAATCCATGGGCTGAATATCAAATTATTTGAAATGATTTGCCAAAAGAAATAAAACCAAACAGCTCTGGTCTACAGTATTTCTTTAGAGAAATAGCCTATTGTTTTTCCCTTTCTTTCATGATGCTTCTCCTTAATCACCAGTCATTCCATTCAGCCTGAAGTGTCAAGTACACAGGCCAGTATCACATGTTACATACACATCCATAAAACTTCACAAAATAGAGTTGACTACAAATCAGATGCTTTGGATAAATATTATTGTTCTTGTTTTTAAAGCCCAAGTATTAATAGTTTTCAAGTTTCTAACCTTTCATACGTCCATGGCTGAACTCAAGTAAATAGCTTGTGCCTGAAAACAGAGATGTGTACTTGCAGATTTTGGCTACATTAACTTCTACAGTGCAGCTTTCATTGCATGCTGTCATTCTTGTCCATGAAGAGAAACTAACTTCTTAAGAAGTGAAGCTTCCTATTAACAAACTTCTCAGTATTTCAGGAACTGAATGCCCCTTAATTAAAGGTCAAAATGCCAAATTCTCTTCCTTCCTACCTTTCTTTCCTTCTCTCCTGCAGTCATAGCTGTTCTGAGCCAACCACTATTAAAGGGATACAATATTCATCAGTGAATAACAAGTATAAAATCACTGCTTTCCTGAATGTTATAGTCAGCCATGAGAAGATGACAATGAAAATTAACATGTTCGCAAACAAGACAAATATATGAAGAAAATATAAAGGGTAACGAGATACACAGTAACTTTGGAGGTAGTGTTTCACTTTGTATAGGGTGGCACAAAAGAGCTTTCAGAGGATGAGGAGAAGAGCAGAGATGGAGATGGAGATAGAAATAAGAGAGCGAGAGAGACATTTAGGCATCATGTATGTTTTGCTTAACTTCTGCAACCAGGTTCCCATTCCTTCCAAAAATGTTATTTCAGAAGAACACCAATGATTACAAATCAATTGCAAAAAACCTTTAAAACATCTAGTCCAGGTCTTTACATCTTTACTTAACAATTATCCAAGACATGTTTATTGGCCATCTACTATGTGCTATATATCATTCTCTAGGGAGCAACCTATTTCATATTTGCACAGTGATAGTCTTTAGGAGTGTTGCAAAGTCAAATTCTGCCTTCCTCTAACTTCCCAGGTCTTTCCTGCAGAACTAGATAGCATAAGCAGTGTCTGGTCCCTGAAATAGCCTTTCAACTATTTGAAGAACTATGTTATGCCCACCTTTACCTTTGCTAGATGGATCATCTTCAGTTCTTTTCATTATTTTACATATAACATGCTTCAAAATTTTCACTAGTTTTGTCACCTGTTCTCTGGATATGATAAAATTTTGTCAGTGACCCAAGTAATGGTTGGTGCCATATTATTGTATGTGTCCTCTGACCAAGGCAGAGGAGGCAAGTACCTCCAGCCATGTTCTATACCCTTTTTAATGCAGCCTCAGATTAAGGGCCTGTTTAGAACATGGGCAGGGTATTCTTACTGGGATAGCCATGGTCTGTTTTTGAATAAAGAAACAGTGTCTAGTGGACTATGAACTGACCTTGAGCCAACGGTATGACTTATGTCTCCTTTTCCCAATATGTGCGCTGTTTTTAAGGTACAGATAATACATGAAGCTACTGTGGGGAAAATCTCCTTCAGGCACAAGTCAGTGTCTACTTAGTCAAATCAGGAGAGAGACTTCTGTTCAATTTGATTTGTTAGCAAAACCCAATATGGCCAAGCCACATGGTGCTCATTGAGAAATTTGAAAGATGCTCCTTATTTATTGCCAACAGCTATTGAGTCCATGGCAATGAAGCCACTTTGCTCACCTGGTATCTGGGGGAGGAGAGGGGAGATTTTTAAGGGGTTGTTCTCTCCTGAAAGCTTCTATACTACCCTTCTTTCCTTGCATCTGGGGAAGAGAATTCCAACCCTCCTCTTTCTTCAGATGCTCTTTATTGAACAATACAGAACACAGCACAATTGGGGGGTGATGAGGGGATACAAATGACCAGGTCTTTTACAGACTGGGCAGATATGAAGATCAGTGAAGGGGAGTGCCTCCCCCAGAGGCTCACAGGCTCTGTTGTCCTAATCTAAGCATTTGGAAGAAAACAAAAATTCAGTAAAATTCCCAGATGCTTCCAAAGAGTGGATATTTGGCTGAGCAAATACAGCATTGCCTGAATGTTCTGCTTGTCAATGAGTTGTGGCATCAGAGACAACCGTAATAAATTAAAGGCTAGGCTAGGAATAGAACTAAGACTTCCTGATTCCTAATCCAAGGTTCTGGCTCCTACACTGTCTTTGATTCCATAGGCATCTTACTGGCTATTCTGGGCTGGTAACGCTCCCTGCTCCCCTGTAAAAGAAAGGGACCTTTTAGCAAAAGACTTGGCTCAACTTCTTTCTGAATTATTTGATCTGTAGCCAGCTGGACTAGTATGAAATCTCATATTAGTGTTATACATTTTATTTGACAATAAATCCCTCATTCTAGACTTTCCTTTCTTAAAATAATATCCTGCCTAAAAAACCAGAAGTTTATTTACTCTTTTTTTCCCCACAAGCAGTAAAGATTTTTCATTTGAATCGACAGTAAGCTAGAATTAATGTAATTATCCTATGTCAGAATTTCTAGGCAAGCTAAACAAAGTCAGCCTTAATTTTTATTCTGGCGCATTTCAAGCTGCAACTTATGTAGAATGGGAGGTAAGAAAACAAGCCAGCAACTATTTCCTATTTGTCAGATATCGTCTGTTCAACCACCAAACCTCTGTACATTATCTTTCATGAATAACATGTGACACTATCATTTTAATATTAGGTGGTGAAGAGTGACAAGTAATATTCTCATTTGAAGTTGCTACTAGGAATCTTTTAACTGAAATGTAAATGTTGGCCTTATATTGAATGTTTATGTTCACTCCTTCCTTATCTCCTCCCGTTTATAAGGCTTGGGAAGAAAACAGGTCTCTCCTTTGCTTGATTTTTAAATTCCAACTAAATTTCAGATGGAGCATTTCTGAGCTGGGGCTTTTGTAAATTGCACACAGAGTCTCCTCCTGAATTATTTCAAAGGACATTCTTGCAGGTGGTCCTAAACAGTGCTCAGAAGAGGCAGGTGTGAACCAGGCAGAGAATCATATGGGCAGCGATTCCTCTGTCCAGAGAAGTATTCCTCCACTGGCTTCAAAGGCCCATTTTGGGGACTAGGATACAATTTGTACCTAAATAATTTGGTATGCATTCTGAAACCAGTTTTCCCTTTAAGTCCTGAAGGTGGAGATTGACATTCAGGGTTACTTAATGCAATGACAGACACAAAGCAATATCTGAAAATCCCTGCAGTGGTTTTTAAAGGTTTTGTTTGTTTGCAATGCTCAGCAGTTCCTTTTAAAAAGACTTTATTATTGACGGTATTACATATGTCCCCGTTCTTCCCCATTGACTTCTTATAACCCATTCCTGCTCTCAATAGTTCTTTGCTTGGGTTCAGGTATTAAAGGAGACAGGACTTTCCTGTCTGAAAACATAAGAAAAATATCTATTTAAAATTAAAATTTCATAAAATGTTTTCAGAAATATAATGAGGTCTTTTCTTTACAACAAACAAAGACGTAAGTAAAATTTATTATTTTTTCGATAAAAATGACTTATTTAGAACAAACTGTCTTATATTGACTTGGCTTTGGTCAACTTATCTAAGTTTTATCTCTCATCACTCTCCCGGATCTTGCCCCGTGTTCCTCAAGTGTCAGCTTTCCTGTGGACCACCGCTGTATAACTCTTAATATTTGTCTTTAATTAGTCTCACTTTTTTGCATTTCTATACTTTTAATATAGAAATGCTGTATAGATCATCTTATATCTTTCTGATGCATGCCAAATTACAAAATTATCAAAATAACAAATCCTTCTACCACATGATGTATTCTCCCATAAACCATACTATGTTTTGGGAAAGGTCTGCTAACGAACTAAACTTCCTTTGGCTTCTCAAATATTCCATGTTCGCCCTCATTTGCATTTAGGATCGCCAATAAAAGTATAGCATGAACAATTAAATAAAAATTTTAGAAAAACAAAAATATTTAATTTGGGCAAATGTACAAATATTGTATGGGGCTCTATTGCCTGGGACATATTTATATGAAACCATTTGTTGCTGTTGTTGTTTGCCTGACGTTCAAATAGAACTGGGATTCCAGTGCTTTTTTCGGAAAACTCTATTTTTGAGCCTTGTAATAATACTCCTTTGGCTTAACACACGTCCCTGCCCCAGGCTGTCAGAGGAAACCCTTAGTTTTAAGTACAATGCCACTCCCATGGAGAGGTCTTTGACAAGGTTGTTTCCTTGAATGAATAAACAGTAACTGCCGCTTAAGTTTAGTTACACAACTTCAATGAATGGAAATGTTCATTTCTCAGTATCTTATTCAGTGTTATAATCCTAGGCAAATCTAAGACTTGTCATTTTGCTTTGTTTTTTAGTAACAAAATAAATGGTGAAAAATGCATGAGGCTGCTTTTGTGATCATTTCAGAACTGCAGATTTACTTAAGTTGTTAATGTTTTGTATTAAATCTTTTGTGGATGAAGAAGTTTAGAGTCGATTTTTATGTATTTGTTTGCTACTATTCCATGAGGTAAGTCTGTGGCTTTTTTTGCTTTGTTTTGTGTGTTGTTATCCTCACACGAGGACATTTTTTCCCCCATTGCTTTTCAGAGGGAGTGGAAGTGAGGGAGGGAGGGAAGGAGGGAGAAAGAGAGACGGAGAGATGAGAGAGAAACATCAATTGGCTGCCTTCCCCTACTGGAGATTGAGCCCCAATCCAGGACTTTGTGCTGACTATGAGTTGAACTGGAGACCTTTCAGTGCACTGGATGATGCTCAACAGCTGAGCCATGGGCCAGGGCATATAGAATAAAACTTTTTAGGTACCAAATAAGCACTATACATGCACACATAGCAAAGTTCTGTATATTTACAGTGAGTGGCCAGGTTATTATGATCTCTGAATGTATAATAATCTGGCCACTAAATATATATATATATGAGTCCCAGTGCATGAGTTCGTGCATGGGTAGGATCCAGAGGGAGGAAACATGGGCAGTTGACCAGACTGCCTGCTGGTCAAACTCCTAGTTGAGGGGACAATTTGCATATTAGCCTTTTATTATATAGGATATATACTGAGTGGCCAGATTATTATGATTCAGAGATCATAATAATCTGGCCACTCAGTGTATATTTATCCTATCTAACAAAAGAGTAATTTGCAGATTGACCATCACTCCAACACACAAGAGGGCTGCCCCCATGTGGTCAAAGATTCTACCGCCATGTGGACACAAGATAGCCAGCAGGGGAGGGCCGTTGGGAGGTTCCAGGCCCTGCAAGGGAGGGCAGTTGGGGGTGATCAGGCCAGCAGGGGAGGGCCATTGGGAGGGACCAGGCCTGCAAGGGAGGGCAGTTGGGGGCAATCAAGCCTGCAGGGGAGGGCAGTTAGGGGTGACCAGGCCAGCAGAGAAGGGAATTTGGGGGCAAACAGGCTGGCAGAGAAGCAGTTAGACATCAATTAGGCTGGCAGGGTAGTGGTTAGCAGGTGATCAGGCTGGCAGGCAAAAGTGCTTAGGAGCAATCAGGGAGGGAGGCAGGTGAGCAGTTTTCAGCCAGCAGTCCTGGATTGCCAGTAGGATTAGGCCCAAACAGACAGTCGGACATCCCTTGAGGGGTCCCAGATTGGAGAGGGTGCAGGCCAGGCTAAGGGACATCCCCTGCCTCCCATGTATGAATTTCATGCACCAGGCCTCTAGTATACACATATACAGAAACACAAAAGGAAGATCTGGAAGGATAGCCATTTTAAAAAATATGAATAAAAATAAATGACTATTTAATTCCAGGATTGTATAAATTACTTTTAACATAAATATTTCTTTTATTGGTATTTTTTCAATGATTACTAATTTAAAAAATAATAACTAGTATGTAGTAGCTCTCTTATATTATTAAGCATTTCATGCACATACCATGTCCTTAATCAATTTTTAAAGTTCATAGGAGAACAAACGGGACCAATGCTTCTCTCTATAACCACTAAAGTACCTAGCATAGGAATGCACATAGTGGGACTCAACAGTATTTTTTTTATTAAGTCACAATTAGTTACCTACTAAGACCCAATTTTTAATAATCATCAAGACAATATTGCCAATCTCTAAAAGTCAAAGTTTCTAGAGAAAAAAGAAGAATAGCAATAATGGGAACTTTTTCTCTTTAACTGTAGAGAATTTTCAGAATTGCTGATTAGAAAATGTGTTGGCAGGAGAGTGGTTCATTGTTTGTGTTCTTATGAGACTTACAACTCTAAAACATCTTTGTGGTATAACATTTCTAGGGAAAGGGACATTTGAAAAATAGCCTTTTGCTTCCAAAATCTTGAGGTTACTCATCCTCTAATTCCCTGAGATCATTAAGACCTGTTTGTTTGCCTTTCTCTTGTGCATAAGGAAACCAAACAATGCCTTATTCTTTCCCAATATGGTAATAACTCAATCCAAATTTCTGCCTAGGGAATCTAGCACACTGCAAAAAGCATTTTCCTTATCTATATGCATTGCTTGCTCTCCATAAAAACTATCCATATATATAAAAAGCCAAGAGCTATTATGACCAAAATAAATGGACTTACGACCAAACAGGCTGTGTGGGGCAACCAGGCTGGTAAGGGGTTAGTGAGGGATGACCAAATGACTGAACAGCAGGCTGTGTGGGGCAACCAGGATGGCAGGGGGGGCATTTAGGGCCAACTGGCTGGCAGGGAGGGCAGTGAGGGTTAACCAGGCCTATAGGGGAGGGCAGTTATGGGAATTAGGCTGGCAGAGGAGCAGTTAGGCATCAACCAGGCTGGAAGGGGAGTGGTTAGGGGTGATCAGGCTGGCAGGCAGAAGTGGTTAGGGGCAATCAGGAAGGCAGGCCGGTGAGCAGTTGGGAGCCAGCAGTCTGGTAGGATTGGGTCTAAACGGGCAGTCGGATATCATTCAAGGGGTCCCAGATTGGAGAGGGTGCAGGCTGGGTTGAGGATCAGCCAACCCCCCATGCATGAATTTTATGCACTGAGCCTCTAGTCCATATATATAAAAAGCCAAGGACTATTATGACCAAAGCAAATGGACAGACAACCAAACAGGCTGCATGGGGCAACCAGGCCGGCAGGGTTTTAGTGAGGAATGACCAAATGACTGAACAGCAGGCTGCGTGGGGCAACCAGGATGTGGAGGCAGGCATTTAGGGCCAACCGGCTGGTGGGGGGGGCAATAAGGGGCAACCAGGCTGACGGGGGGGGGGGGCAGTTAGAGGAGACTTGGCTGTCAGAGGGGGCAGTTGGGGGTGACCAGGCCAGCAGGCAGAGTTGGTTAGGGGTGATCAAACTGGCAGGGAGGGGGGCAGTTAGGGGCAATCAGGAGCTAGTGGTCCAGGATTGTGAGAGGGATTTCCAATTGGAGAGGGTGCAGGCTGAGCTGAGGGATCCTCCCTATCCTGTGCATGAATTTCGTGCACCAGGTCTCTAGTGCAATCATAAAAGAGACCCAAAGGTTTATATGATTTTTTAATTTAAATGGTAAAATTTAATAATATGTGAGTTTCTTGTGGAGTTGATTTGCCCTAATTTCCTATGATGAGTAGTAATTCTTTTGCTTATCAATCATATAAATACAAATAAGTACAAGTAAAAATGTGACCAAAAAGGCTTATGAGTTAGAGAGGTTACACAAATAAAATATTAAATGGTATTTAAAAATGGATTCAGGTTTTCTTAAAATATTATGGTTTGAAGTCTATATATTTACACTAATAAAAGAGAAATATGCAAACTGACCATACCTCCACTATGCCCACCAGCCAATCAGGAGTATGCAAACTAACCCAACAAATAATGGCAGGTTAATTTGCATATGCAGGTGTGGAACAGCTGGGGCTGGGGCTGGGACAGCCACTTGTGCACAAGCCAGCACCAAGCAGCCTGCATCCCTGTGACAGGTGTTCTTGGGACCCAGCACGCTCTGAGCCTGTAGGCCCGTGTGTAGGCTCGGAGCAGCCAGGGTCCCTGAAATGACCCCAGCCACTCCAGGTCTATGCACACAGATGTGGAGCAGCCGGGGTGGGGCAGGAACATCCCTGGGACTCGGGTGCTCCTAGCCAGCATGCACACAAACGGCTGGGGCAAGGTGGAAATATCTCCTGCAGTGAGTGACCAGCAAGCAGGGCCCTCCTTTCCCCTGGCTGTGGCAGCATGGGGAAAGCAGTCCCCTGCAGTTAGTGAGCAGACAGCAGGGCACTGCTTGCCCCTAGCCCCTGTGGCCAAGGGCAAGCAGGCCCCCAAAGAGAGCAGACACTAGGGTCTGTGGTGGTAGCAAGCAGGCAGGTCCGCAAAGAGCAGAGAACCACGGGGAGGAGGCCTACAGCATTAATAGGACATCCCCTGAGGGCTCCCAGATTGGAGAGGGTGCAGGTTGGGCTGAAGGACTCATCTGCTCTAGGCATGGATTTCATGCACTGGGCCCCTAGTGTATATACACTGAGTGGCCAGATTATTATGATCTCTGAATACATAATAATCTGGCCACTCAGAATATATATTTTAGAGACCCAGTGCATGAATTTGTGCATGGGTTGGGTCCGGCCAGCCTGGCCAGGGGTAGGGTACATGGGCAGTTGGCCAGCCTGCTTGCTGGTCAAACTCCTGGTTGAGGGGACAATTTGCATATTAGCCTTTCATTATATAGGTTATACACTGAGTGGCCAAATTATTATGGGTTCAGAGATCATAATAATCTGGCCACTCAGTGTGTGTGTGTGTGTGTGTGTGGATATATATATATATATATATATATATATATATATATATATTACATGTTTAATGAGTGTTGAACCAATAATTAAAATAACTTTCTGTATTTTCAAAAGGTGGGGTTTAGGACAATACAATATCACTCTTCTCAGAAGCCCAAGGTAGATGAAACAGTACTTAGTGATAAAATTCTATTTTCATGGTACAATAATGAAACAGACCAAAAAGCAGTAACTTGGAGCTGGAAAGGACCCTAAGTATTATGCAGGTTTTTTTCCTAATACAGAATTGTCTAAGATTAGTAATATCAAGAAATAATTGGCATCCTAGATTTTGACTGAAGGAGAAGGTAGCTGGAGAGAAGGTTAAAATATACTCTGGAAAACTGTACATGATAACTACATACATTAGCTGACAGATGGGTATTTTGGCTACTGTAAGGCTCTTATTTTTCAATGTTTAAGTTACTCTTGGCCCATTAGCAAATTGGCCTATTTAACTTGCTTTAGTCCTGATTTCTGGGAAGAGACTGTATAAACTCCCCCCCTCACATACTTATTGAACTATATATAGATAACACTGTGTTGTGTACAAGAGATCAAACAAATTTTCTCTTCTTTCAAGAATTTTATATAACACTTAGTAGACTACACGCAAAGAGCTAAAAGTAAATGGAATGAGTTTGTGTTTAGTTTTAGAATAAAATTCTATTACAGAAAGCAAACAAACAAACCCAAACAAAACTAAATAGAACAACAATTTAAAAAAAAAAGGAAAAAGGAGATTCTATTTAGGTGAAATGGGGTAAGATTCACAGAGAAAACAAACCGATTTAGTAAGACTAGGAAGACAGAAGGCATAAAAGTGCAAGGTGTGCTGTGATATAATAGGACATAAAGCATGTCAAAAATAGGTTTGCATTCTGATTAAGTTCAGGGGAGGGGTGTGAGCTTAGCTCTGCCTGAAGTGTTGAGCAAAGCACAATGAAATATATACACTGAACACACCTAAAGATTTGATATGTTAAATTGAACTATATTGGTATGCCTTGTCCCCTGAGCTTACCATGAATGTTATCTTTCCACTTTTTCTCTTCACCCACCACCTCCCCTTTTCCAGATTCTCCGTATGCTATTTTTACAAGTAAAATAATGACGTCTTTGCAAAATATATTGAAAGTGGACAAAGAAAATGCGCCCTTTCTGCCCTCTTCCCAGTCCCTATTCCTGGGCAGGGTCACTCCTGTGGGGTCTCTGGTGATGCAATATTTCCTCTCTATCAAGGTGAATCTAGATTTGCCATTTAAGTGACTTGCAGAAGTTGAGATGTTCTAGAAGCTGATGAAGACGGTCCTCTGCTAGGTCAATAAGATTTTACCTCACTATTCTTTGTGGTTAGGGTTGAGTCCTAATATAAACATTCATGATGATATCTTTTTTACACATATTAAGTTGCAAGTCACACGAAGCATTCTGAGACTATTCAATCAGAAATATTATTTCCACACAATTTCTGCCTTGGTGTGTGTCAGTACTCAATGTAATGAAATTCTATTCAAATTTTATTCAACAACAGATGTTTGCTGATGACGAGAAGCCAAATACATGAAAAAGCATGGATCTTTCAGTAAACCTGTCACCATTATTGATAAAATAACTGGAAGGACATGCTCTTCTACTGAAGTTGAAGGAAGGACTGGATGGTTTTATTCTAAATGTCCCCTTGTGGATTGAGAGTGTTGATCCATTACAGACTTAGAAAGTCCACCCAAGGGGAAAGTAGGCATTATGGTTTCCTTATTTTTTTAAGATTCCATTTTTTGTTCATCAAAATATAATCCCAATGTAAAATTTACTACACCTAAGATAATAGGAAGTAAATAAGATGATCATAAGAAATGTTTTTATTCCATTAGTAGGATTTTTAAGGTGATAGTTCCTTATGTTATTGAAAACAGCAATAGTTCCATCAGACAGTTTCTATGAACTATGGAAGTTAGAAGAGAATAAAATTACTTATTGTCCTCCCTGGAAACACTTAACAGTGATGCCTAAAAAAGTCAGCTCTCTGTTATTTGTCATAAGCTATTTTTTATTATCTTGGTCAGAAATTAGCTACTTGATTGAACTGACCTGCTGTGACCAAGTATTAATAACCAGCAACTTGTGCATTTACCAACATAATGGCCAATGCACACTGAGTGCAAATGGCCATACATACAATACGTATGCATTCACTGCTCAGTTTTGTGAGAGGGCGAGTTGTGAGAAGTCCATGGGCTCCCTCCCACCCCATGTCTAAGAATATTGTCGGAAAGCCCTCCAAGATTTGGGACACGCTCCTCCTCTGGAGTTTCTGGAACACAACGTACTGCCTTGGGGGGAAGAAAGGGTCACTGTCTCCAAGGCAAACAGGCAAGCGCCCCAGATGCGCGCATCAGGCCACTGTTTCCCACACACCCCGGCTCCTCTGGAGCGCAGGAAGGGTAAAAAAAACCCTCTAAAGAAATTAACCGCATGTCAGTGTTGAAACGCCGTCAGGAACAGACAGCCCTGGAGGGCTTGTTTCACATCGAGGTTGCCGGAGCCGCGCCGTGGGTCAAGAGAAGGGCACCTCCTGCCCTAGGGGTTCGCAGGGCGGAGAGGAAAACCCGGGCAGCAAGCGGACAGCGGCGGGAAGGGCACCAGCGGCGCGGGCGGTCTGACACTTTTGGATGAATGTACCGTCCACAGTGATGCACTCCCTCCATCACGCTCCCATGGAATGGGACCCTGCGAGGCAGAGGGGCTGTGCGTGGGCAGAAGGGGACATGGAGTGACGCATCCTCCTGGTGAATAAAACTTGCATTTTGCTGAGATTTTTGAAGCATTGGGTCACAATCATCATTGTACCATTCTGCAGCAAAATGTCACATTACCCTGGTCAAACTGACTGTAGTTGAATGTACAGAAAGCAAAAACATGCTACACTCCCCTAAACACTACATCTCCCCCTTTTTTGAATAGATCAATTGGATTGTGTACAAATAGAGTAAATGTCCATGCTTAATATTCTCAGTAACTGTTAAGTAACAGTCAGCTTTTAAAAAATGTATCTTATTGATTTTTTACAGAGATGAAGGGAGAGGACAGAGAGTTAGAAACACCGATGAGAGAAACATCGATCAGCTGCCTCCTGCACGCCCCTTACTGGGGATGTGCCCTCAACCATGGTACATGCCCTTGACCGGAATCGAACCTGGGACCCTTCAGTCTGCAGGCCGACGCTCTATCCACTGAGCCAAACCGGTTTCGGCAACAGTCAATTTTTAATAAAGAATTTATAGCTATTATGTAAATAAGCATTTAACATTAACTGTCAAGCAGTAGACATTCACAAACTACTTCTCCCTTATTTTCTGAGTCTCAATAGCATTTTTTCAATTCTATGTTGCTATCTAATCTAGATGTGTAGGTTTTTTATTAGCATCAACCACAGTGGTAATTGCATACCAGTGTTTTTTAGTTATCTGAATACTTCTATATTATAATAAATACTTCCTTTTTATATCTCAAATAAAATTTTTCTGACACACTCTCTATATTCAAATGAACCTCAATCTCAGTCGCTTTGCCTGCTTTTCTCTCACTCTATGCCATCTTTGTTTTGAGGGTCATAGAACGTAAAAGATTGAAGGAGAAAATGAGACCAATCAGGGTATCTTTCTCTTTAAACAGACAGGACAATGAAGGCCTGGGAGACACTTCTTAGCAAGGACAAGGTAGGTCTAAGAATCAGTCCTTTCCCCTCTGAGATCTGTGTCCCACTGGTTTTCTATGTACTTAGTATCTTACAGGGACTCCGGGACTAACATCGCCTGAGTCAGTATATTTCTTTCCTTCTCTTTAAAAGTTGCCTAAGTCTGCCTGTCACACTAGGATTTCCTTCAATTCTCCCTGCAGTTACTCACATTGAGGCCCTATTGTCAGGTTCCTTGTAGCATCATAGGCTTTCCTTAGATTTGTCCAGCCTTAGCCTCTGCATGTCACGTTTAAGAGTTCATCCCCCTGACTTTTGTCTGATGCAGATGGGACCCAAACTTTCAGTTGTACTTTAGGACTTCTTGCTATTAGCTTTGATTCCACACTCCTTGTGCTAGTCTTTCATGACTGTGCATTCTTTTGTGAATGTGGTGAGAAGCTCCCAACTCCTCTCCTTGTCCACCTAGTTAAATGCCTTCCTTTATAGTAAAATCTTAGGTGTTCTGCTGCTTCCCCACAATGTTAGCCCCTCCCATTAAGGTTTTTTTTTTTCCCCAAAGCTCTTGGTCAGTTTCTGGCCCTCAGGGCCCTGTCCGAACACTACTCTATTCTGTCCCATCCTTGAAGTGTTCCACACGCGGACAACAGGCTCGGCTCCCGAGGATCACTATAGTATCCACCCATTTCTCCTTTCTTCAAAGGTGCATCGCCATTCTCCTGACTGCAACGTCATTCCACACCTAATGCTACAGAATTGGCTTTTCTTAACATCTGTAAAGGTTGAACACATCATTCCTGATATGTTTCTGTCTCTGTTAGGTTGACATCTATGCTACTCTTCAGCCCAGAATTCACCCCTTTTCCTACTCCATGTGGAAATACCATATTCATTCTCCAGGGCCTCATTTATTAGTCATTCTCTCTATGACTCCTTTTTTACTTCCTCTTCTCCCAGAATTAAACAATTCTTTCCCACTGCCCTCACAGGCCCCGTTCTCTTAGTCATTTTTGTCTATTTTCTTTAAAAAAATTTGTGAGATTCTTGGGGTTAGGAATAAATCTGACCTTTAAATTATATGCCTTTCTCTTGAGCGTTGTACAATTTCTGCTCTTGTTACAACGAAACTCAATTTAGGAATAATGTCTTCTTTTGCTCTCTCAAAGCCCCTAATAAATGTTAAGTACATGGTGGTCATGAGATATACTGACTGCCTGACAATCAATCCAGTAGCAGAGTTTCCCGTTTGGTCACAGAGAGAAAATACCCCACATGCAAATGACTTTTGGGAACAAGCTAATATGATTAAGATTTGGGGCTCAGGATGGAAAAGCATTTAGTTTTTCATTAGTTTTTTTTTCATTTCAGCCACTTCTAGTTTTATGTGGGTGTGAACTGGTGTGAAAAAATAAGGTGGTGAAAGAGAACACGAATGACAGATGCAAACACATTCATTGGATCCAGGGAAATCAAAGGATGAGAAAACACATCATTGCCAAGAGATGCGATGTGTTCTACTTTACTCATAAATTTTTTTCAAGTGCACACATGGCCCTACTTTAATATCCCCCTAATCGGTATTTGAAGACTTAAGAGGGATTTTTTAAAATTTGAGATGTTAATAGGCTTGACTTGAGAAAAATGAATAATGAAATAAATTTGTAAAATTCTGTTTCCTATGCAATTTATTTTCCATAATTCTTTACTGAAACACTATCATGTCTACTTTCATGATGAAAGCTTTGAGAACTCATGAAGTAAATAAAGTTATATAGCTTTGTTTAACTAAACATTTTTCATTCATATCTGAGCATGAAACCCTTTTATCTACTTGTTTGTTTTTCTATTAGTTGGAGGAATGCTGAGCAACTACTCCAGGGTGACTTGAGTTCAGAAGAGCAGTACACCCCAGGAGATTGTGGGATGCCTTCTCTCCATCTGTTATGCGTCTGAGAGGTAAGAAATAAGTTATCCAAGGCGAATTCCCTACAGGGTGGCCTTCCGAGTGGAAATGACCCCTGAAGAGCTCTCCGGATACTGGTCGTAGCCAACGGCTGAAGGAAATCAATTTTAATAAAGCAGTGCTTCTCAAACTTAAATATATATATTCTCATCCTCTCCCTTCCTCTCCGAAATCAATAAACATATGTTTATTGTACAATTATCAATGATGAGAGAGAATCATCGATTGGCTCCACAATGAGGATCGAGCCCACAACCCAGGCATATGCCCTGACTGGGAATCCAATCTTGAGCTTTTTGCTCATAGATTGATGGTCAACCACAGAGCCACGTCAGCTGGGCAGTGCTTCTCAAACTTTAATCACATACAAATAGCTTGGAGATCTTGTTCTAATGCAGATACTGATTTTGTAGGTCAGGAATGGGGCCTGAGGTTTAGAATTTCTAATGAACTCTACGGTGATAGTGATGATGTTGGCCTTGAGAAATTCTGTTAAGTTGCAAGGTAGTGGAATGCTGACAAAATGGACAAAACCACTGAGCTATCATTGGACCCTGCCCCATTATCGTTCATGGGAAAGGTTGGTGCTTCCGATGCAAGGCATGCTGGGAAGAACAGTGCTGGAGGCCAAGGTTCTGCAATGCCATGTGGTTGTTCGGGCCCACTTCTGTCTTTCTCAGGATTTGATCTCTGCTCCAGTTCGATCACAGCCTATCACACTTGAATGGCGGGCAGTGGTGGAACTACTTGCCTGCTCCCAGTCCTATCTGTATTTTCCCCAGTGTTTGCCATTCTGGAAAGTCAGTGAGGTCTGCCCAGTCCTTTGCTCCTGTTTATTGGATAGTCTTTTAGGAAAACGTTTCTGAATGAAAGGAGAATTATGAAGTTTAAGAAATTAGGAAATAGGTCAGGAGAAAACTACCCACATTGTTCTTCAAAAGATTCTCCGTACAATGATCTTCCATGCAATGCTCCTAAGCCGTCAATCTACACCCCTTTTCTCCTTTCCCTCATCCCAGAGCTGCTAGGCTCATTTAGTATGGTCTCTTCCTCAGTCTATTTATATGCCATGCTAAGTTTCTCCTTCATGCAAGGGCACAGGCTGTTCATCCATATATATCCTTTCTTTATAATTCTTCCACAAGCTCTACCTTCTTTATAAAACCTTTCCTGATCACCCCAAAGCACATACTATGTATTACTGTTTGTTTCTTTTCCATTTCAAATATTCTTGTCTCATAGTTACATTTTAGGTTCTGAGTGCAGGTTACATATCTTATTACTATTAGTTATATTAATTTTCTTTTCTTTTCTTTTTTTTTTTTTTGCTTCTCTAAGCTTTTCCATTTTCTGGTTTCATGTTTGTGGGCAGCAAAATACACTTCTCTGAGGACTTAGCTGATTTTTGAAATACAAACATTGGACTAATTTGTGGCTTTAAAATTTCTTAAAGCCTTAGAACCATATCTTCAAAGCATATGTTACACAGTAAACCAGTATATGGAGGAGGCCAGAGTAGACTCTGGTAGGGCTGCAGGGTTACTTTGACCAATAGTTCTTAAATTAGAGAATACACAGAAGTTACCTAGGGAGTTAATTGAAAATTCAAGTCCCCCTCTTTCCTACAACTGTGATTCTGGTCCAATAGGCTTATCTGAACATTTAGATGTGACTGTGATGCAGACACAGTGGAGAGAAGGGGGTTATCTGATAGTCTCCAAAGAGAAGATGCAGAAATAAAAAGATCTGGGTAGATAAAATATAATGGCTTCCCACAATACTCACTATAGAAAATGAGTCCAAATAAGTTTTTTTTTGCCATATCTCTGAAATTCATAGGTAATATTTTATCATAGCTACTAGAGGCCTGGTGTACAAAATTTGTGCAGGGGTGGGGGAATCATCCCTTAGCCCAGCCTGCACCTTCTCAAAATTTGGACCCCTGCCAGTTTAGGTCCAATCATGCAGAGATCCCAGCACAATCAGGCATCCCTCTTGAAATCTGGGTCTGCTGGCCCATAATTGCTTGCCTGACTTCCTGATCAGCCCTAACCACTCGCCTGCCTGCCTGATTTCCCCTAACTGCCTCTGCCTGCCTGATTGCCCCTAACCATATTTGCCTGCCTGATCACCCTTAACTGCTTCTGCCTGCCTGATCACCTCTAACCACCTCTGCCTGCCTGATCATCCTTAAGCACTCTGCCTGCCTGATTACCGCTAATCACTCTGCTTGTCTGATCACTCCTAATCACTCTGCCTGCCTGATCACCGCTAAGCACTCTGACTGACTGATCTCCCCTAACTGACTCTACCTGCCTGATCACCCCTAACCACCTCTGTCTGCCTGATTGCCCTTAACTGCCTCTGCCTGACTGGTCACCTCTAACCAGCCTGCCTCCCTGATTATCCCTAACTACTCACCTGTCTGTCTGATCACCCCTAACTGCTCGCTGGGGGCCTGCTGGCTGGGTTGAGGAGCCATGGTCATTCTGGTCTCTGATCATTCTGCCGTTTTGGTCGCTAGGCTTTTATTATATAGGATTGTATTTGTCTAGTTAAAATTAGTAGTTTTCTGTCTCCCTATCAAATTTTTAGTCAATATAATAAAATAGAGGTCAATGGGGGGAAAAGGAGACATATGTAATACTTTAAATAATAAAAAAATTAAAAAACACACAAAATATCTATTTATTGGAAAGTGTTCTTTGATATTTCATGAGAATGACAGAGCAGATTTAACTTGAGATCTATCATCATATAGTTTCAACAGGATACTAGATTTGACCAAATCTATTTTCATACAGATTTTTATTATTATGTAAATTAATAACTTTATTTATTTATTTATTTATTTATTTAATTCTCACAATAGGATTGGGCCTAAATAGGCAGTCAGACATCTCTCTCACAATCCAGGCCTGCTGGCTCCCAACTGCTCACCTGCCTGCCTTCCTGATTGCCCCTAACTGCTTCTGCCTGCCAGCCTGATCACCCCCTACCACTCTCCTGCCAGCCTAATTGATGCCTAATTGTTCCCCTACCAGCCTGTTTGCCCCTAACTGCCCTTCCCTGCTGGCATGGTCCCCCCCAACCTCTCTCCCCTGCAGGCCTGGGTCCCCTCCAAATGGCCTTCCCTGCAGGCCCAGTCACCCCCAACCTCCCTTCGCTCCTGGCCTAGTCACCCATAACTGCCCTCCCCTGCTGGCCATCTTGTGGTGGCCATCTTGTGTCTACATGGGGGCAGGATCTTTGACCACATGGGGCAGCCATCTTGTATGTTGGAATAATGGTCAATCTGCATATTACTCTTTTATTAAATAGGATAGAGGCCTGGTCCCTGGATGGAGGCCAGCTGATTTGCCCTGAAGGGTGTCCCAGATCATGGAGGGGGTTCCCTTGGGGTGTAGGGAGGCCTGGTTGAGGGGCCTGTGGTGGTTTGCGGGCTGATCATGCCCCCTGGTGACCCAAGTGGAGGCTCTGGTGTCTGGGATTTATTTTTCTTCTACAACTGAACTTTGTAGCCTGGAGTGGAGCCAAGCCTTCTGTTAGCTCAGTGGTGGCAGCTATTTATTTACCTTCTATAATTGAAACTTTGTAGCCTTAAGTGGAGGCCTGGGCAGGTGGAAACCTTGGCTTCCTCCATCTCTGGGTGCAACTCAAGCCTCATGCTCTCTCCAGCTCTGTGGCTGCCATCATTTTTATTTATCTTCTATCATTGAAACTTTGTAGCATTGTTTGGAGGCCTGAGCTGGCAAGGGCAGGTGGAAAGCTTGGCTTCCTCCATTGCCAGGGAAACCCAAGCTTCCCTCCTACTCTCTGTGGCTGGCAGCCATCTTAGTTGGGCTTATTTGCATATTTTCTCCTCATTGGCTGGTGGGCATGGCTTTTGGGTATAGTGGAGGTATGGTAAATTTGCATATTACCCTTTTATTAGATAGGAAGGATAATGCCTAGGTTCCATCTCTAGAGAGTCTGATATAATTGTTCAGGAATATGGCCTGAGTATCTGGATTTTTAAAGAATTAGAATTACCTTCTAGGTGATTCCAATGTTTAATCAAGGTTAAGAATCACTTGTATGCTCATGTAAGCATCAGGTAATATTTATATATGATGTATTTAAAAATGAAAGTAATAAAAAAATGGAGATTTAATCTTGGGATTACTGCAGAAGTCTTTCAAATTTTTTTCACTAAAAAAGACAATGTTTTAGGTCAATTTTCAAAATTGATCTTTGCTTGACACCATTTCAGGCTGGAAAATCTCTTTCACCTATTGGAAGAGATATGGATAATGAAAAGTGTCAAGGACTTCGATGAAAACATGAAAAAGATTAAAATGTTTTTTTTTCTTTTCTTTTCAATTTTCACAACTAAGAAATGGCCGGTGAGATCTGTAAAAGTAACGAAGCTGTAGGACAGAATCAGCCGCATTGTAAACAGGAGCTAAGAACATGAAAACAACGATACGAAGCTGGCCTTACAAAAAAGGGGCTGAGGAGAAACACGTGTTCACAGCAGCTGCCGTACGGTTGCAAGCTTCCCTTCCCTTCCTCGCTGTATCCACCCTGCCTGGCCTCGCCTCTCCTTTTCCTCGTAGATAGGAGAGACTCAACCCAACTTGTGAACTGAAGACAAAGAGCCAGTTTAGGAGGAAAACTTGTTGATAGCATAGAAATTTAGGGAAAGTGGATGGAGCCAAGCCCCTGAGGAGGTGGAAGAGACACGTGTGAAGGGGTTGGCTATGAGAGGCAAGGAATCATACTCTGTTAAGGCTGAAGGAAAGAACTTATAAAAAGGGATGCACATTTGGGGAGAAGACAGGAGCTTGAAGCAATTATTTGACCAGGACTCGTTCTAATTTGAAACAAAAGAAAGGTGTAGGCCGGGCAGGTTTCACTGCTGAAAGTGTGTTAGTGTGTGAGGTGCTCCCTGTAAGACTTGAGGAATGTGGTCACAGCAATCTCTGGGATTGCCTCTGCAGGGGGTGGGGAGTGTCACATTTCCACAAAGGAAACCTCTATGTGTTGGGGTAGCTCCGGGTCAGGAAAAAGTGTGAATTAAAGTCATTCTTACATAACCTGCCACATATGCCTGCCCCAGGTGTGAATAGTTACAACCAAGTGTGCTCTTCTGATTACAGTAGGGCAAGGCCTTCCCCCTAATTCATGGGGGATGTGTCCCAGGACCCCACTGGGTACCAGAAGTCACACACACAGTACCAAACTATGTGTTTTCCTAGGCATGCACACCTATGCTAGAGTTTAATTTATAAATGAGGCACAGAGACAAACAACTAGTGATAAAGTAAGAACAATTATAACAATATACTGTAATACAAGATGCTATCTCTCTTCCTGTCTCTCTCAAAACCTCTTAACGTGCTGAACTCACCTTTTCACTTAAAGGCAGCGCCTCACAGCTCCTCTTGGGCATGTCCGAGTTGCCAGCATCACTGCTCCGGTGCTTTGGGCCATTATTAAGGACAATAAGGGGGACCTGAACACAAGCACTGGGGTACCTCTGAGATCCATCTAATAAAGACCGCTCTACTACCTGCTAATGGGAGCACCTGCAGGGTGGTGACCCAGATGAAGGGATGAGTCATATCCACTGCGAGAGGAGCCGAAAGTCTCAAGATTCCATCACGCTACTCAGAATGGCACTCAAGTTCAAGCTTATGAGCTGTTATTTCAGGAATTTTCCACATTACGGCCACGGTTGACTACAGGTGACTGAAACCATGGAAATAAAAACTGTAGATAAGGGGGGGGGGCGTCTATGTAATTGTCAAATATCAAATGATAAATCCAATTATAAGTTGCAAGATGGTTTTATTTTTACTTACTTTAATTTAAAAAGTTTTTTCTTTCTTTTCTTTTCTTTTTTTAATTTTATTTATTTATTTTTATAGAGCGAGGAAGGGAAAGAGAGAGAGACAGAGAAACATCAGAGTGAGAGTGAAACATTGATTGGTTGCCCACCATGACCAGGGATCGAACCTGAAACTTAGTTATGTGCCCTGGCCAGGACTCAAACCCATGACCTTTTGGTGTTTGGACAACACTCCAACCAGCTGAGCCACTCCAGCCAGGGCATAAATTGCAAGACTCTTAAGTTTTCTTCTCTCAAAGTGACGAGGAACAAATTCTAAAATTTATCTAGAAAATAGACAGACTGAATGAGATTATGTAATTATATGCAGGCTGTTATCTTCAATTAGGTATGATGTCAGGGTACTTCGGTTTTATAAGTTTTACAAGTCATGCTCTGTTAATGCTTCCCTCCCCCAAACTTTCTGGGAACAAATACCAAGAAAACACAAAACAATGGTTTCCCCAATTACTCTGTGTTCATTGAAGGGAGAAAGGAAAGGAGCCATGGATTTGATAACAAGCTCTAATTTAATTTTGTAGTTTTACAAATGAGGATAAAGTTCCAGATAAGGCTTCCATAACTAGATAGCAATAGAGTTGAGATAGAATAATGACTTCCAAACACTGCTGTTTTTAAAAAAATAGACCTCCATAATTTAAGATTTCACTCCTCTAGATTTTAGGTATATACATATGAAATATATATATATATGCATATATATATATGTGAAACCAATAATTTTAGTTTCTCCTTTTCTAACTACACATTTATTACCATTATCTTTGCAGCTGTGAAAATGGGCAGGCCAGAGAGTACATGCTGAGAATGTATTGAGAATGTGTGTATGTGTGTGTGTATGCATATGTATACATGCATGTAGGCACACGACAGATTGAGAGACAGAGGATGATGTATGTGCCTGAAGACTTCGAATGGGAATTGGTAGGATGACATTGAATTCCTTTACTGTTGTGATATTCTATCAATTGAGTCATTATGGAGTGTCTGTGGTGTGTAACATACCATACTGGACTTGGGCAGGAATAGAAAATATACCGATTAAGTCTTGGGAATTCAAGATCCAATTACTTCAGCATCAAATAAAAACACAAATCAATATTGATACATTGTCAAAGTGGGTATTAGTGAGCTGGACTTAAGTTTGTTTAAGAGTAAGTCATGTGAGCTTTTATAAATATTTCTTAAATTTATACTAGAATTTTTAGACTGCTTTATTAGACATAAAAAAATAGGCATGAAATATAGACCAGAGAGTAAATATTCTGATTACTTCATACTTAGGTATGGTCTTAGGTAGCTGGAATTTTTAATACCCTTGTTGTGGGTTGAGTTATGTTCCCCAAAAGTTATCTTCAAGTCTTTATTACTGGTACCTGTGAATGCGATTATATTTGGAAATAGGTTCTCTGCAGATCTCATGTAGTTAAAAAGAGACCATATTGGATTATAGAGGGCCCTAATTCAACAACCGGTGTCCTTATAGGAAGAGGGAAATTTGGACACTAACACGGACACCGAGAGAAGACGTGTCAGAGGCAGGGAGTGGAATGATGCTTGTTTGAGACAAGGAACACCAAGGGTTGCTAACAACCACCAGCAGCTGGTAGAGGCCAGGAGAGGTGTATCCCCAGAACCTTCAGAGACTGTGGTCCTTCTGACACCTTGATTTTAAACTCCGAACCTCCGAAATGTGAGACAACGCATTTCCTTTGTTTTAAGCTACACACATTTCTTTTGTTGTTAAGCAGCTGTAGGAAACTAACGCACACATTTTCTGAAACCCTAGCAAAGGAACAGGTATTCAGAACTTTAGTACAATGTTCTCAGTTATGAGGGAAGAATTTTAGGAGTACAACAATCACCACTACCTTCCCCGAACTGGCAAAGGGGAAGCAGGGACCAGAATCCAGGTATCTTATGTCCCATCCTGTCATTTTTTTTTCATCTTGTCCAAATGTATGTAGGAAACATGTGTGCTATAAATATAAATTGGAAAAAGAGGCCACTTCTACTCCTATTTTTGCCTTATTATCTTGTTTTTAGCAGGTTTTTATGCTTGTCTTAAAAATCACATTATATAAAATTTTACTGTCTGGTATTCGATTACCAATCAGGACTAATCCTTGAAATGAGAGAAGGGTCAGTATTCCAAAAGAACGACCTTTCCTCAATTGTCATTATTTTCACTTTCCCAGACTGTCCCATAAAGACAGGTCCTTAGGTCAGAAAATATATATCAGTGTCTGGACAATGGGGGCTTTGCAGATTTAAAAGTTCCTTTAGGAGTTACTAAAAACCTTTTTAAAAGCAGGTTTTTAGCACACCGCAACAGGACAATGTGGAAAACAGACAAGCTAAGAGGAAAACCGTGCTTTCCCAGAGCTCCGCCCCACTGCTGCTTTGTGAGACCTGGTGCCATGTAAAAGGCATTGGTTACTATAGGGACTTATTTATTTGACACATTGCCAAAATGCATAGAATATTTTTTTAAATTACATATTATCAGAAGTGTGAGAATGTATTTAGTCACTGGATGCTCCCGGATCTGAGGCTTGACAAAACAACTTTTCTCATATCTTTGTACTTTTCTGGGGAGATGGGGAATTGGGGCTATGTGACCCAGCTGCTGTGTAAAAAGAAACTGAGGGTTCATTGTATAAAATATTCTATAAAAATCTGCATTTCTAAAGATACACATTAAAATTTGGAGAGAATGTAGTTTCATTTGTGGTCACCAGGCACCGAGTTTTGGTGCTGATCACCTCAAGTTTAATGTTTTATTTAAAGACTTTACGTAAAGCCTTCCCCGAAACTCAGATGGCCTACTGAACTTCTAATTTGTCCTCAACGTGTACACGACTTTCACCTCTCTTTGCCTTCTTTCCCTATTCAAGACCATTCCTACTGTTTCTCAAGTTGACACGTTTGGATTTGAAGGCTGTAGCAAACAGACTCAGTTTCCCCTTGCATGAAAATATTTATCCAGGTGAAGCAAAAAAGGGGAAGGAGATGAAGGAGCAATTGTGTATCTTATCCATGCTGCCTGATTTTCCTTAGAAATGCTCCTGGCTTTCTTTTAGGTCTATGTTGAGTTTTTGTATTTTTAGGACATGCTGGTGGATATTTTAGTCAATTGAGTATCTTTTGAATGGTGAAATATGTCTTGTATATTCTTACAGTCAAAACACAGATTTCTATCTTATACATGATCTAAGCCAAGTGAATCATTTTCACATTAAGTAATAAGGCCCCCTTTTCTCATGATTAATTTTGTGTTTATTTCTTTCAACAAATCACATCAGCACACATGCGTGACCTCATGTAATAGCTATGCCCGAGGCTTAGAAGATCCACATGCTTAAGTATAGCAAATAATAGTGTATCATTCTGGGAACTAGCTCTTGGGGACAACTGGGTAAAATCTTTTAGAACAGGGGTAGGGAATGTCTGGTTATATAAGTCCCTCAGAATAATTTGGTCTGGTCTTGACCAGACTTTAGGGGTGCATTTATTAAACGTTTGACCAAATATAGCAGGCTAATTTTTAAGTTGGTAATTTTGTATGGCCTGAGAATGATGCTATAAATAGCCAAATGGCCTGTGTCATAAAAAAAAAACGTTCCCTATCTCTGTTTTAGAGGGTGGTCTGGGTGCTGATGACTGTGTTTAAACTCCCAGCCTATGAGAGTCCCTGCCAGCAAACACCGTCAGGTCATAAATGCAGTGCAGATGGGTCCAAATACCAGAATCAGGGGACAGCCTGGGATGTCTGAAGGCCATTTGATATCGACTCAGTGTCCGAGCAGAGTTACGCCTGCTTCAGACAAATGGATTCCCAGACTGATTTGAAGACTCTCCAGGACAGGTTTAAGATTCTTAAAATGTTCTGAGGAAGAGTGAGCTCCTTAATAATTGATGTTGCATATTGACTTGTTCTTAGCTATCATATAAAATTTACCCTTTTCCCCATCTGCAATATTTTTTTCTGATGCAGGGGTCCTTAATCTTGGTTACACATTAGAGAGATCAGGAGAGCTTTAAACAAACCAAACACTGATACTCGAACCCCACTCCTCAGATTAAATTAGAATCTCTTTGAGATCGATAGTGCTGGTATTTCTAATAGTTGCTACCAACTTTGAAACCAATTTCAATATATGGTCTCTCCTGGTAACAGGTGTTTAATCTGATGGTAGAATAAGTATCATAGTTTTTTATTTGTTTTTTAAATTAAAAATTGCCCTACATCACTCTTAGTTGTCTCACTGGAGTCACTTTTCAACCAAACAGCAAGGATGATTGTTTTAAAACAACTCAGTTCATGTTAGATCCATAATTCAATAACAACGCAAAGGCTTCCTGTCACTCAGAATCCACATTTACTGGCCTACCGTAACGAGTAACGACCACATCTTCTACCATTCATGCATTTCTCACGCCAGTCTCCTCCCTCTGGATTTCCAGAGGTTTCTCCTGCATGCCAAGTGCCTCTGACAAGAAAGTTCTTCCTTGAGACTTTCACAGGCTGGCTTCCTCACTTTTTCACATCTTTCTACGCTTAAATGTCATCTCCAAACAGAGATGTGACCTTTCTCAAACAGCCACCTCCCTTCCATGATTACTCTTCATCCATTTACCCTGACTCATTGCACTTATCAAAATACACACAACACCCTTTCAAGCCAGAGGCCAGCAAACTCTTTCTATAAAGGGCTAGAGCAGTGGTTTGCAACCTTTCTAATGCCACGACCCTTTAATACAGTTCCTTATGTTGTGGTGACCACCAACCATAAAATTATTTTCGTTGCTACTTCATAACTGTAATTTTGCTACTGTAAATGAACCGTAATGTAAATATCTGTGTTTTCTGGTGGTCTTAGGTGACTCTGCTAGCAGTTCTCAACCTGTGGGTTATGACTGCTGTAGAGCCTAAGGCCATTGGAAAACACAGATATATACATTAAAATTCATAACAGTAATTTTATTCCATGTAATATTTCAAAGTAGGCCACAATAGTGAATCCTAAAAAATAAAACTCAGTGAGAGAGTAAGGTTCATGGGACTTAAGATAAAAAAGTACTCGAAAGGAATACTGCAACTCATGGAAGAACACAAGTCAATTTAAAGACAGGCTGAATAACAACCACCTCTTTTTAGCAGTAATTTTTTTTTCATTTTACCACCTAACTTTTGTGTAGAGCTACTTTTATCTTTATTTACTCTCTCTATATGTGCTCAGAAATATTTTTTAAGAACACTGTTTTATTCATACTAATTAGTGATATATAATAGTAACAGTCAAGTGGTTCAAACTTGAAATATATCCTGGGGGAATTCTACCAAATTACTATAATGAAGAATTTCATTTATCTTCAATATATTTGAAACCCCTAAATAGACAAATGTGCCTGCTTTGAAATCCGGAGGAAACATGGTATTCTGTATACATTTCCTTTATCCCCATTTTGTTCTTTTACCCAAACTGAGTTGAAACTGAAGGAGAAATGAGGAAAATGCTAGAAGCACAGAGACCAGCTTTACTTTCCTCTTACCATTTATCATCCCCAAGTCCTTTTAGTATTTTTAAAAAACAAGCTAGAGAAGTTATGTATAAATATGCTATAATTCCAATATCTCAAATTTACCTTAGATCCATTGGTCCTCATTATTTGTTACATTACATTGACCTGATATGAAATTACCCCTCACGGCCATTGCAAGCTTCAAAGGCAGATGAAGTTCTAGACTACTTAGTTCTTATTTATTTACTTATATTGATTTCAGAGAGGAAGGAAGAGGGAGAGAGAGACAGAAACATCAATGATGAGAGCGAATCATTGATCAGCTGCCTCCTGCACGCCCCACACTGGGGATCAAGCCCGCAATCCAGGCCTGGGCCCTGACTAGGAATCAATCCATGACCTCCTGGTTCACGGGTCAACACTGAACCACTGGGCCACACTGGCGGGCTAGACTACTTAATCCTTAAAGTGTTCCATCTTATGTTAACTCAAAGACTATTAGTCTTTCATGAAAAAAGGATCTGGGAGCTATTTAATTAGAGAAACACTATGTTAAATGTAGGCAAACATCTCGGAGAAGTTGCAATACTTCTCCCAGCCTTTGTATAATAATGAGCATTATTAATATTCATAAAGCTGCCGTTGTATTGCATTTCTATACCACCTTTTTACTAATGAGTGAATGGCTCTGTTCTTTAAACTAATATCAAATGCCTGGCATTTCTTTTTATGCCTTCCCCCCAGAATTTACTGCTCTTATTTAGGTACATGTTTAGCCAGCAGTAGCCTGTCATTATCTAGAATCTGCAAAGCACACTGTGAGTCATGTCCATGATGTAAATAAATACACCAATACAATTTTTTATGCTCTAGAGCAGAAATTCTTAAAATGCAAAACAAAAATACTTTGGAATTATAAGCTAAAAGGGTAGGTCCAGAGTTCTTGGTCTTTAAGAAAATCATTGTAATGAGTAATAGAGAGTTTGCAATGACCAATGTGGTAAGCTTAGGACCATTATATACTTCCAAAGGAATGAAGAAAATTAATACGTTAAAATCACCTAAATGTATTATTTTTAAGACCAAAATAATATTGAGTTTTTTATTAACACAAGCTACAGTATTTCTTTTCTCACAATTTATCTTGATCTAGTTTACTGTTAAGTAATATTTTACTGTACGTCTTTTAAAATTATAAGAACACAAGCAAGTATCATTCAGTGGTAGAAGAGATTCAAGGTGATTATCTATAATATTTATGGTTCATGGAAATTTTCAATGCAATTTATAAAACCACCATTTCCTTTCAGGAATAACTGTTTTTGCTTTAACTCTCTAATTACATTTCTTATTAGCTTGTACACTCCATTTTCTTTACTTCTTTACCTAAAGGTTGTATAAGGTCTTAGTCCCTTTTCTTCATGGATATGGCCTTAATAAACCAGCAGTCATAATAGTCATACAGGACTCGAGCTGTTCCCTTATTTTTTTTTCTGAAATGTGAACTCCATGATATATAATACTATGCAGAAACCAGCATATTTACTCATTGCTGAATCATTTGTTCTTTTAGGTCTTTTGAATATATGGCTATTTTTTTTGTACTTTCTTTTAAGAGTACCCTTTTGAATTTTATTATGACTTCACTAAAAGTGAATATCATTTTATTGATTTACATTTGTTGCATTCTTAAAATTATTTTTCACCTTCATTGAAAAGTTCTTGGCCATTTTTTCTTCACTATTTGTCTATCTTTTTTTCTCTCTACTCACTTTCTGGATAGCAAGTTACATGTATGTTAATATTTTATTTGTGTCAATCACATGTAAAAAAAATTTCATTGTTTTATATATAACTAGTAACCTGGTGCACGGATTCATGCACTGGTGGGGTCCCTTGGCTTGGCCTGCATCCTCTTGCAATCTGGGGCCTCTTGGGGGATGCCAGATAGCAGGTTTCAACTAAATCCCTACAGGCCTGATCCATATAGGAGGGAGCCTGATCCCCACAGCCCCAATCCAGACAGGAGGGAGCCCGATCCAATGTGTCGAGCATCTGTCCCCTGGTGGTCAGTGTGAGTAATAGCAACAGGTCGACAGGTTGTTAAGTTGTTCTGTCACATAGGCTTTTATATATATAGGTAATAAAAGCATAATATGCTAATTAGACTGGACAGCCAAATAACCTCTGTATGTCATTCCAGACATTCTTCTGAACAAAGCCACAGCAGCAGGCCCTGAGGCAGAGACAGTTAAGGGCAATCACACAGGCAGTTGAGAAGTTAGGGGTGATCAGGCAGGTAGGCAAGTGTTTAGGGGTGATCCGGCAGGCAAGTGAGTGGTTAGGGGCGATCAGGCTGGTAGGCAGGTGAGCGGTTTGGGGTGATCAGAGAGACAGGTGAGTGATTAAGGGCAGCCAAGTGGGTAAGGGAAATCAGGCAGGTATGCAGAGTGGTTAGAAGTGATAGGCAGGTAGGCAAGTAGGCAGGAAGGCGGTCAGACAAGCAGTTAGGAGCTAGTGGTCCCAGATTGTGAGAGAGGGTTGTCTGACTACTGGTTTAGGCCCAATCCCTGTGGATCCCAGATTGTGAGAGGGTGCAGGCTGGGCTGGCCTCCAGTCTTTATATAATTCTGTCCATTACTTATTTTCCAGATCACTAACTGTTTCTTCTGCTGGTTAAATCTTTTGTTTAACATCTATTGCATTCTTAATTTTAGTTGTATTTTTTACATCTAGAATTTTCATATGATTCTTTTTGCTAAATGACACATGAATTTTCTGAGTATCTCTTAAAATTTTCTACTTTATTTTTAAAAAATTATTAATCATTTTTAAAAGTCCATGACCGTGTGCTTGAATAATTCTGATCATCTGTTAGAAATGTTGCATAAAATATTGTAGAGATTCTGGATAATATCTTCTTCCTCTAGTGAGAGTTCAGCTTATTTCCTGGTAAGCAGCTATAGTTGGAGGTCAATAGTATTAATTCAATTAGGAACTGAGTTACCTTTTGTTTGGGTTGAAGTCTTGATCATACTTATTCTCTGGTTCACTTTGATTTCAATTGCATTGCTCTCTAGGGATCCCTAAGAACCTAAAGAGTTTAGTAAATAACTTCCTGTTTAGACCTGAACTTCAGTCTGTCTCTGAGCTCCGAGTGACTGCTGAAATCTCCCTTTGGCTCCCCACTCTCTGATCCCACACAGCCTTATACTTATTAATATCTTAGAGGCAGCCCTCAGTGTACCCGGGCCATTTCCCAGTGCCCCCTTCTCCGTGGATAACACCCGCTTATATCCCGGCTGCCAGGACAGCTTTCAATCCATTATTGTCTCTTTCTAAGTATGAGACTGTGGAAACTCTGCTGCCTTCTTGCCTCTTAGCAGTGGCTGTCTGTCCGGCTTGCCTTACAAAGTGCTTGAGAGGACAAGCGAACATTCCGAGAAGAAAGGCACCTCGCAATATGAGAGGCCAGCTCTCTGCAGGCCTTTTTATTCTTGACGTTTTAGTCCCTAATTTCTATCTGCCCCCAGGTGCTCTCTAATAGAGAGGTTTTGGGGTGTGGTTTTTTGGGTATTTATTTTGTGGCCTTACTATTAATTTTGATGGGAACATTGGCTTCTGAGGAGCTATTCTGTCATGGCCAGAAGTTGACATCTATTCGATTTTTTTTTTTTAAAAAATGACAGATTCTCTAGACTCCATGAAAATCTGAGAAATTAAACTCTTTGTAATAGTTCCTTCTGACCACCCCATTCATAGATGTATCAATCTGACATTTCAAAAGAGCATATACATTCTGAATCCTAAAATGTGGTAAAAAGGATACTTAAAACATAAATAAGTGTATTATTTTCAGAAAGGATTACTAGGAACTAATGAATCTAAGTAGGACAAAAATAAGATATAAAAAATACATGGGAAAAGAGAGAAGAAAATTATTTGCTTGATATTTTACAGATAGTATTCAAGTAATTGGTGACTTTTCAATACCTTTATTTTGGATTGGTTTTTATGGACCTTCAGGTAAATCAACATCAATAAAAGTGGGAGAAAAAGGCAGAAACTACAGTATTTAAGCTAGGTGGAAGTCAAAGCCTGTCTCCAAGATGGTGGAGAGATAAGGGACTTAATTAACTTAAAAAAGCAATGGGGTCTGAGGAAGGAAAATGCAATGTAAAGCATCTTTCTTATCTTGAACGTGGGATAAAACAAACTGGAAAGGAAGTTCCACTTAAGGCTGTTATTTGTGAAATTGATCATGAAAATTTCAAATGTAAACACCCTAAATTAAAGAAATCACTCAGCCCACCAAATTCCACAATAAAAGCGGAAGGGCTAGAGCATTCATGTATAAAGTCATGTATTCTCCAAATTCCAGATTTAAAGAAATAAAGAAGGAAGGCAGGAAGGCTGGAAAGAAGGGAGGGAGGAAGGAAGAGGAGGGAAGTGGAAGAGAAAGAAAGCAGGAAGGAGGACAGAGAGAGATCAATGGAGGGGGGGAGGGAGTGCAAGAGAGACAGTTAACAGCCTCATGGTTTGACCTTATTGCATGTGTTTGGTGTTTTTCCACTTCTGTCCACAAGTCAGTAGGCAGTTGGCCATAGACTGCTGTATCCATTACATTTTTAACCAAGAGCAGAAAGCAGAATTATTCTGGAGGCGAGGTGGGAGGGTAAATGAGTGATCTGAAGAAGGAAGCAGGAAGTCCTAGGCACTAACACAAGCCTGTATTTCTGAGACAAAAGCACAAATACATCGTCTGGATCCTCACAGAATCCATAAACCAGAGAACGCACCAACAGCTACAGAGCCTGTAGTATTTAACTTTTCACTCTAAACCCAAAGGTATAAACAGAGGCACAAAGTAAGGCACCACCAATTATTAAAGCTGTCCCACAGACAACCCGAAAGAGCAGAACATCTGGCTAATTCCACAAAAGCCACAGTAATGAGCAGAGACGGAATTAGTATCTATGACATGATGACTACTGCAGACTTAACTAGACATTATTGTAGGGAGGCCTCTTCCTCGAATGATATCATTCTATCCTGAGGTATAGCAGCTGTAAAAAAGGAAAACAAAATAAAATAACCCAGACGTATCTCTATTTCTAGGTTAAAAACCTGAGGAATCTGCATACTCAGCATCTAAGAGTTTTCCAAGGGGCCAAAATTAATTCAGCATGTCAATTTGCTACTGAGAGATACAAAGAAATGCACATTTCAAACCCTTGTGCCCATATTTAGTATAATTCGTTTCTAAGGAAGACACAGAGAATCCTAAGGAGTTAGGAAATGGTTTAAGTCATTACTGAACTATATAATTGTTGATTAAAATAGTGATCAGCCATTGGTAAAATTGCTTACATACGGATTTACTCCCTGAAGGGCTGTGGGAAAAGATTTAATAGTATGGTATATTAATAACAAATCAGAAAAATAACATTAAAACAGAGAAGTATCCTGACTGGGTCACTTAATTGGTTGGAGCATTGCCCCATACACCCAAAAGATTGCAGGTTCTATCCCCAGTTAAAGGCATACAGGAGGCCACTGATTGATATTTCTCTCTCCCTCTCTCTCTCTTCTTCTCTCTAAGTAAATCAATGGGAAATAACCTCAAGTGAGGGTTAAAGAAAATAAATTAAAAGCAAAGAACTTTTGATTTGTTCTCTAAACATGAAAAAACAAACAAAGTAAAAAACTCCAATGACTGGATAGCTCTAAATTAGGTTTACAGTATTCAGAGAAAGAGTTGTGAAATTCCCTCAGAAGAGGATAAAAAATAACATGGACAAATGTTCCATAGTTGAGAACAGAGAAACATAAAAAAAAAATGATGGTAGGAAATAACATTTACTCTCATTATCAATGCAATTTCTATCTTGCTCATTCTACGGTCATGGTACCACTCAGACAACAACCCTTAGGGGACATAAAATATATGAAATAATGTTTCAGCAAGATTGGAGCAGAATTTAATCTCACGAGTAATATACTATCTACTTTGGGACATTTAAGCAAGTGTTTTCTTTTTCTGTTATTTTCATAATTTGAAAAAAGAAAAAATAACACATTTATTTTTTTCATCTCCTGATTTCCACAAAATCTTACCAGTGGGAAAAGTTATTTGAAGTCATAACCTGGTCATGTTCATTTAGACATGATTATATTTTAAATCATCAGACACTGGAGGCAGAAACCTTTGCCTCTATGCAGATTAAAAGAAAAAACAAAAATCAGAGAAAGCAAAAACTTAGGACCCAGTGTTTACGTATCTTGTGATTTTAAGACATCCCTCCTAACTTTTACTGTCTTCATGGTTCTAGCCTTCTCTACACTAACTAACATGTATGCTAGGAGTCTTGACTTATTGGCAACTCTTTTTCCAGATGTTGATTTTTGGAATTAGAATGCAGTTTATTTTCCATCCCATTAAGGATCACTCATCTCCAATACTGAGATTTAAACATATGCTGGTTTCTACTAACCATTTTTTGCCCATTAATTGGATTCTGTGCACATTATATAATTGTTATGTTTTTCTTATTAGATTTATGATTTATGTCACCACAACTCTTTGGTGACATTGAGTAATATCTCTTAGGCATAAATTAAGTTTGGTTTAGGTGAATGAGTGGGTGTGGAGGATTGGTTTGCCATGCATGTTAAAAAATATTTTCTCCTTATTGACCAGATTCACTCCACCAGTAAGTAGTGAAGATGGGATTTTTGTTCAGACAATCTGAGTACATAGCCTTTTCTCTTTACAACTTCTCAGTACTGTTTTAGAAAAGAAAACAGAAAGTGGCTTACCATACATTAGATCTTTATGTCTCCTTGGTGATAAACATTACAAGAAAAGAATTTTCTTAGATTTTGTCAATTTTTGTGTATGCAGAAGATTGGCTGAGATTTATGTTCAAGATCATATAAGAAAACCTTTTCTAATAGTTGCTGCCATTCTGGAGTGGAATGTGGTGTTATAATAATTTTGATGTGTGTGTGTATTTTTTTTTTTTTAGATAGACCAGCTAAATCTGTATGACTGCTTCTGTGAGACTCAGGAAAACTAATCTCACACATTAAAATACCCTGCTTGTTTATCTAAAACATTTCAGAAACATATATGCACACTCTATCAGGCTCTGCATGTGGAAATTCTAAACTTTGTCCCCAGGATAGTGAAACATGTGAGAGACTGCAGATTCAGGATACTGGCAACTAAATGTTAATAAAATTTTGACTCTGAAGAGTACAATTTTGAAACAAAACTCATCTTGGCAAGTGCTTCTGGTTGACTTGGTCACCATCAGTAATTATGGCTGGGCAGGCCTCTTCCCAGGTGACTCAACCCCCTTCTCTCAGTCTATAGTATGTCACTGTGGGTATCCACTTACATTCACTTGGAAAAGTGTGGTAATGAATCATGAAGCTCTGGAATAGAAGCGTATTTTCAAGTAACATTCATGGGATTTCCCAGGGACAGTTCCCAAGGATATGTTCTCTCCTCAGTCTCCTAAAATGTCCTTTTGGAAAAGTGTCTACATTATCCCTCACATTATGGCATCCGCCTCTCCTTTATAGTGCTTATTGTTTAACTTTTCTTTTTGCTTTCATAAGAATTATTTCTTGATTTATAACATTTTGGGGGCAGATGATGTAGTTCTAATATACTGCCACAAATGTGCGATAGCAGATTTGGCAACAAGGGAAACACCATTGTGTGTGTTTTCAGATCATTTTCTGGTGCAAAGTGGGTCTGGGGGCATGTGTGCTTTCCTACTATGGGCCCCTTTCACTACTTGTTCTGAGGCCAAGATGAACTTGGACTATTGGGACCAGTTTCCAGGCATTTCATGGATTACTGAGGAAGTTGATTTAATGAGCATCTTGTACCTTATAAGCCACAACCATTCCAGAGGTTAACCTTCTGAGGCAATTAAGAAAAATCAACCCAGTATTGTGAAATAACCTAGAATCAGAGATCACTGGGTTTGACAAAGACCCTTTTTATGTAGGAAGCTAAGTATACAGTTGGATTTAAGTAAATAATAGTCTTTGGAGATGTGGGGATTGGCACATAGCTCAGTTCCAATGAAGTTGATATATAATGAGAAATAGAGGTAACCTTTGCCTTTGCAAGGGACAGAACAAGGAAGGGGCATTCTGGAATTCATGGAACAATATTTCCAGTCTCAAATGAGGGATAGTTGTTTCTAACAGGAGATTGTGTGGATATTTATTTTAGTTATACCAAGGAGTGTAATTTTCAAACTTGATTATTTACCGGATATTGAATGCATCACTGGCAAACATAGGGCAAGATTTAGAAATCTGCCACCGGATAATGAATTCTATGCCGTCCCTTGGCATGCTAGTGGCAAGTTGTGATGTGATGGGAAAAATCAGAATGTCGATCAAGAACAGGGGGGAGGAGGATATTATCAGAATGAGGAAAACTTTTCAACTTTGTGATAGGTATAATTTGTAATACCAGATTATAGGTTTCCCCAATTCTGTATTATTGTGGAAGTCTCTGTGATATATGTACTGTTGGATTGTCTGTTTTCAGTCACTGAAATATCGTAATTTATAGCTATTTTGATATCATTTTCTTATAAATTTATGAAAACATTTTTTAAAGCCAAAGAAAAACTCTACAATGAAACACATTAAAAATCAGAGATAATGAAAATCAGCAGGTTTGTTTAAAAATAAAATTAGAGCTGAATCCGGTTTGGTTCAGTGGATAGAGCGTCGACCTGCGGACTGAAAGGTCCCAGGTTCGATTCCGGTCAAGGGCATGTACCTTGGCTGCAGGCACATTCCCAGCAGGGGGTGTGCAAGAGGCAGCTGATTGATGTTTCTCTCCCATCGATGTTTCTGACTTTCTATCCCTCTCCCTTCCTTTCTGTGAAAAATCAATAAAATACATTTTAAAAATAAAATAAAAAATAAATAAATAAAATTAGAACGAGAGTTTAAGAAGTAAATTTATTTTAACTGAAATTGTACACTATATTTTATGAGCATGTTTTCTCTTTCTAGTATACAACTTGATGATATTTTGATGACTTCATATTTTAAAACTGGAATGTTTTCTTAAATAAGTCTTAAAAAATTAGTGCCCAGGACAATTTTTTCAAATAAAATTATAATCACAATAACAATAAAAAAATCTACACATCTATTTCAAGTTTAAAGATAACTGAGATAAAGGAAAACATAGAGTAAATATATTTGAGAAAGCAAGAGTGTATAATTATGTTTTGCCTGGTTTAGGTTATACTGAATTCACTTATTGACTATTTTTTTTAATCCTCACCCAAGGATACCTTTCCATTGATATATGTTTTTAGAGAGCGTGGAGAGGGAAAGAGAGAGAGAAATATGGATGTGAGGGATATTTCTCCTGCACACCCCTGACCAGGGCCTGGGCTGGAGAGGAGTCTGCAACTGAGAAATATGCCCTTGACCAGAATCAAACCTGGGACCCTTAAGTCCCCAGGCCAATGCTCTATCCACTGAGCTAAACTCACTAGGTATTTCTTAATCTGACTTTATTGAAATTAGGTCTGACTTGCTTTTAGCTGAATCTAGCATCTAATTTTGTTTGAGAGTCTTTAGAAATCTCTACATATAAAAGCCCAGTGACTGTTATGGCAGAATGACTGGGACAACCAGAATGACCAGTCACTATCACCAGGGTGCAGATGCTCAACATATGAGCTGCCCCTGGTGGTCAACATGCTCCCACAGTGGGAGCGTCGCTCAGCCAGATGCAGGGTTCATGGCTGGTGAGCGCAGCAGTGGTGGCAGGAGCCTCCACTGGTGAGCCAAGCCGATTGGGCCTAAACTGGCAGTTGGACATCCCCTGAGGAGTCTTGGATTGCAAGAGGGCACAGGCCAAGCCGAGTCCCCCCGTCTCCCATGCAGGAATTTAATGCAGCGGACCTCTAGTCTCATATTAAGATACAATAAGACTACAGCAACATATGAAGAATTACCTAATAAAAAAGTTAAAGTAAATTTGATGTTTAAAATCCATTTTCTTCATAAATATATATTTCCTTATAAATATATTAAAAATAAAAATTTAGTTAATTTCTGAAAGTTGTACTAGATCATAGTTATATCTATAATGGCCCATAATTTGACTGATTCTAGCAGTTATGTCTGTTCTAGAAATTAAGCCTTATACAGTGAAAGTAAAAGAGTTACCCAATGCATGTTATTCTGTGTATAGCTGGAGGAGATACTGAAACATTTTCTACTTGATGTCAGAATATCCAGATATTCTCATGCCAAATTGATGATGTGATTGCCATAAGTCACAAGTTTCTTACTTTTCAACCATTTGTTCCTTTCCAAATGAGTTCAGACTCATTATCTCTCTTATTCTTCAAAATGACACTATCAGGCAATTTAACCCTTGTTTAAAGAACTGAGAAGTAGGTTGAGCACTAGTTCACATCACAATGAGCCTCTTGAATATTTTCACTAGGACCAAAAGATGAAGTGTTTACACATTATATACTTATTGATAAAAATAAAGAGGACTGTAATGTAATTGTATATACATGCAATTACTAAAACAGATTCATGTTATCGAAAAGATTAATAGGGCAGTAGGTCATTTATAGATAGTCCTGTTTTAATTTGTTATAATTTTGAAAGTAGAAATTTGCTCATTTGTTGAGTTTACTAATAAAAAAGATGGCCCAGGGTATATTTGTCAGATAGAAATGTTCACTAAGTCTTAACTGAGGAGCCAATTCATTGGCCTGGTTTAAGGAAGCGTATCTCACTGGAAATCTCATGACTGTCCTCAAAGGAATTTATAGACATACCACTGGCCTGGCTAGGTTTTCTTTTTATTCAGCTTCCTATAATTTGAAACTCAATACTACTTAATTACCATTGTTGAAATGTCATTTTATAGTTAAATCTAATTACAAAGATGCCTGCTTTATCTGCTAAAATACGTGTTAGAATGTAAAAGACAATGATTTCTGCTCATTTTTTTAGCCAATAAATACATTCTGGAGTTGCAAAATATGACTGCCTCCTATTCTCTTCATGTCCACTTAGCTAACAACCAAAAACTTGAGAACACACTGCAAAACTTATCTTAGAATATTAAATTATCTTATTACATGTGCCAAGTTCAAAAATCTTTCTCATGGTTGAATGGTAAAATTAAAATATGTTAATTGCCACTATCCTAGTATTCCTTGGAGATGCCAATTTTAAGAGTGGTGAAAAAGGAAGAATTATTTTTTTGGACTACGTGCAGCTTGGCTTGTTCCTGTAGTTACAAAAAGCAAATGTTTGTCCAACAAAATGCTGAGAATCGTGTCTCCTGGGAGACTTATACAAGGTCATAGTTTCGTGAGCATAAAAAAGATCTTGTAAAAGCAAACTAACATGTAATATGAGAAAGTAGAGAAGTGGTTTGGGGAAGATTTTGATTCTTTTGGTTGAAACATCTATTAAGAAAAAAGTGTCACTGTCTTTTAAAAATACTATATTTTATATGTAAGACACACTTACAAATATATTATCTTTTGAAAGATCATTTCCACCAAGTTCCTGAGAAGGTGTGGAATGATGATAAGAGTCTAGCAATATTACAGAGAACAGAGGGTGTTAGAACAAAACTGCCTGATGAGAACATAATGGAGAAGGGGTTCTAAAACAGTTTTTTATTTGATTTGTACAATGTTCAATATCAGGACAGTTTGGTGGAGGTCCATAGGTGGTAAAAAATATGAGTGATGGACAAGGTCATCTCAGCAGGCCAGTGAGATCTTTAAAGTAGGTGGGTATTCTCTTCTTTTTTTCCCTACAAGGAAAAGTGCTTGAGGAGAAGTGATTTGATCTCATTGTCAAACTTAAGTTCAAGGTTCTTTCATTCTACCTGTTCTCTTTCTGATAATGAGTTTCTTACATCAATAATTCACAAGGATCTTCCTAACACAGTAGCCATAACATTTCCTATAGCACTCAAGGCCCTTATTGTTTTCCAATGTTGTCAAAAACTTGTGTAGAACAATGTAGGCCAACAGGAATCCCAGGCAAAATAAGATTTTAGAAGCATTGCCTGTCACCTCTATCGTTTATAAACTCGTCCGGCTTTCGTAGCTACAAATGGCTCCTCTATGGTACATTTCTCTACTGTTTTATTCACATTTCCCTTTCCCTCTCAATGAAGTTTGCTTTCATGTCCAGTATCACGCAGTGCAGTACTTGTAGACCAGTAGTTTCACATGTGTAGGTTTTCAGTTTTGCCTCCTTTGCTTTTGAAAGTAAGCATTATGTTGACGCTATTTAAAATTTGGGGCTTGGTAGGTGGCAGGTTGCCCCAAATAAGATGGCGTTTGTGGGTCCTCAGGTTTGAAAGCTGGGATCAGCTCTGAATAGAATGCACTAATGTTGTAGCTTGAGCTCCTGTCTCAGCACTGTCCTAGCTACTTGCAAAGACTCTTCCAGTTCTATGTCAAGCTGCAGAGAATCAATGCAAGACAACATAATGAAATCTGCAGTGTTATCAATGGGTTTGAGTGGTTGCACTGCTTATTTTATTTTGTGGTTATCATAATTGACAACTTTGCCCATTTTTAGAACACAATGTCAATGGTGGCTTAGACAATTTGTCTTAAATTTAAAAATTGGATTTAATTCTTTTTTGATACATTCCAGTTTTTGTGTATGACTCCTGGGTTGCACTCAGCATTTCTTAAATGTTTCCCTTTCTCAGAGTTTCTCTTTTCTCAGAGCTGCTGTCCTGAAGCTAGTACTATGTCCCATTCACATTGCCTGCTACTAGTAAGTGTTTACTCAATAAACAAACGAAGACAAAATTATTTGAAAAGCCATCATTTCTATATATATTGTGTTGAATAACAAGATATTATTCTGCTGAACAAATATTATTGTATATCAAAATATATTCCTGTCATATTGTATTATAACAACAACTGGAATCTTCTTAGATGTTAAATCAGGGGGGGATGAAGCTAGCAGTAAGGTGAATCTTACAAAAGCTACGATATGAAGTAGGAAATTATTTTCTAAATATATCAGTCAATGAGAGAAAAAAGAGAAAAGTAGTATAATACTTTTTTAAAAAGAGCAAGACACATGTGGTTAACTTAAAGAACTTAGTAATAGAGAAAATTCTAAGACTATCAAGAAGAATAAAAAATGAGCAATTTCTAGAGGAAACCAAATATAAGCAAATAATACAAAAGGAGATCATACAAGTTAAAAACAAACTTCACACAAATATTCCTTGGGATTTTGGTGATTTAGTTCAATAATGTGATTTAGTTACACTCACCCTTCCTCCCCAGCACAGATAATTAGACCTTTACTTTCTGCCTCTGTCTTATGATACTGTGTGCAAATAGTTGAAAAGAATTATTCATCATTTCTCTAATCATTTACTGTCTTCTCCAGAATACTTGATTAACGTATAGAATAGGCTCAAGGAGAACCACCACACATCACGAAGTTGGACAGTAAAGTGATAGTTGTGTGAGAATTCTGAGCCTCAGGGCAAATCTCTGGTGATCAGTCAACACTAGGAAAATCCTCTGAAGATCGGGAAAGGCTATTGCAGAGCCCATTTAAAAGGGAGGGGGGAGAGAGAGTCCCTGGGGATGAAAAAGGGAGCATTTGTAATACTTTCAACCACAAAGATAAGTGAAGAAAAGAAAGCAGACTGATTCTTAAACACAATGTTTAAGTCATATATGGATATACAACAATCAAATATTACCTGAATCAGGAATTTTAATTCTTGCCAAAATTTCAGAGTTGTGATTTATTACTATGAAGTGTGCAATGTCAATGAAACCATTTTGGCACATTCCATAATTTTTGAGTTGGAGGGAACCTTAATGATTATCTAGTTTCACTCCCTTACTTTTATAGATAAGGGACATGAGGCCCCGAAAGATAACATGACATTCTTACTTTTAAAGAATTAAAATGCAAAACTCCTAATTCCCAGCCCACTGCTATTTCTACTAATTGAAACTTTGATTTTATTTTTTGGAGCCTTGATAAAATATAGTCAGTAAAACATTTCAACACAGAGTGAGCCCATTAAAGAATTCCCTTGTTATTTGAAATGCTAAGTTGGCATTTGAGAAAACTCCCAAATAACTGTTCTCTGTTACCATAGAGCTCACACTGTACAATATATGAAAACAGTGATCTGATATGAAGTCACTACTAGAATTTGAAATCACATGTTACTGACACTTCATAAGTCAGTAAATGAAAGTTCTGCAAATGCCCTTTTGAAATATGAGCTAAATCTCTAATTTCAATTTCCCCCTCTGCAACCAGATTTGGTGACATTTCTACCACTATCCTACCCCTATCAAGTATAATAAAAACTAAAAACCAAGCCCATAGTCTTACGTTATTTAGAAAAAATGGTGTACTTATCACTCTTAGTGAAAATCCCCCCAAAAGCTTATGTATTAACTTGGTAACCAACTATGTAAAACAGCATTAAAGATAACACTTCATATAACAGTATAGAGTATTCTTCTGTAGAACAAAATCCAACGCACTCACTAAGCAGCTAAAAATGTTATCCCTCAGTGTTTTGTTCATTATATTGGAGATTATCCTATTTCTTGTGTGCACCTAATGAATAAAAATTTGTTCCTAATAGAATATAACTTTAAACATCTAACAAACTCTAGCTTAATTTTTGAAATGTAACATGTCTTTTACAAGTTCTCTAAAGAGCAGTCTTTTGGAAAAAAAAATTTTTTTCCCCTTGCTATATCTCTGGAGAATTCCTAACTTCTGTGAAGCTCTATGTTTTTCAGATATCTTTCTCTCCCTCCTCTCTCTCATTCCCCAGTCTTTTTTTTTTTCTTTCTCTGGGACAGGAAGTTGAGGGTGTTGACCTCATCTGGATCTTTCCCAATGTCAGAAGGTGGTCTTTTCAAAAGACTCCAAGTTGTGGATTTCTTCCTGATTTTATTTTTCAGTAATTGTGTCAATAAATGAGTTTGAAATATTTCCTCCCCTCTTCTTCCTCATAGCTGTAAAATGACCAGTGATTCCTTTGAGGCTCATTACTGGGCTGCTAGAGAAATATGTATTATCTCTTTGTTCATTGAAAGTGCGCTGTTTTCCTGTTGGAGGCGAGGCGGGGGTGGGGAACACACAGCCACAAGCCCTCTGGTCCAAGGACCCTCAGGTCACTGGCATCAGTGTGCTGTGTGCTAATACTGTGAGACCTACTTC
The DNA here is from genome assembly GCA_027563665.1 of Antrozous pallidus. Classification (NCBI taxonomy): domain Eukaryota; kingdom Metazoa; phylum Chordata; class Mammalia; order Chiroptera; family Vespertilionidae; genus Antrozous; species Antrozous pallidus. The sequence continues at coordinate 82,603,007 of CM050519.1, forward strand.
CCCCACGCAAAAAAGTTTCTGAAGGGTTGCTGTTATTATTTCCCTTTCCCATCCGGTCTAAATAGTGACCACTTTGATTTTTAGAGAAGGGAAATGTTATGGAAAAACTGCTTCCTGTGAATAAGCATAATAACACTAGACGGCTCCCAATGCCACATAAAATGCTCTATAAAAGGATTTTTTTGCGCACAGCTCCTTTTACAAGTTTATGTGTCGGAGGATGGCTGGGGGAGCACTCGCCCTCCATTCACCCAATGCTGCTTTGTGCAAATGTGCTGGAATACCATCCTGATTCCACTCTGCCTGTTCCCGAACCCACCCAGCCTTCAGTGAAATGGAAATTACTTCCTCCACCCCCTCTGAAGCTTCCCCAGGAGGGTTCTGCTCAGGGCCAGGGGACCAGCATCTGCGGCAGTGTCTGGGACTTGCTGAGCACTCAGTAAAGAACTGCTTTGCACAAGGACTAATGGATTCTAGCAGTCATTGAGGTTGCCTCCTCTGCTATGTATTGTCTGCATCCCTTGCAGGTTTTATATCTGAAAAGGCCAGTCTGTCTGATTGCGTCACAACATTGAAAGGGCTGTGTTTTTCTTCATAGCAACGTTAGAAAAATTATATATATATATATATTTATAGATTTCAGAAGGGGAGAGAGAAATAGCAACACCAACGATGAGAGAGAATCATTAATTGGCTGCCTCCTGCATGCCCCACATTGAGGATGGAGTCCACAACCCAGGCATGTGCCCTGATTGGGAATTGAACCTTGACCTCCTGACTCATAGGTCAATGCTCAACCACTGAGCCATGCCAGCGAGGGTATAGCGACTTTTTATCTCTCATGGCTCCTTGCGAAGTACCCTCCTTTTCATGACAAAAGCTCAGCGAATGTTGATTGCCTACTTATAAGGCTTCCATAATGATTTTCCTCAAGCTCACTGTAAATGTTCTATGCATCTATTCACTCAGTCATCATGACACAGTTATTTCGATGTGATTATGTGCTTGCAGTACCAAAGGCAAATAAAAAACAGTCTCTATCTTGGAAGATCTCCTAGGGTAGGGATAAAGTAAACAAACACTTAGGGTTCAAGGTAAGGAGTGTCACTGTAATGGTCTTAGAGTACAACCACGGGGATGAATTGTAGGGTTGTGAGGAGAGACAAGAGAAAGGAGACCAGAGACTTGGGGATGTCATGGTGCAGATATAAATGAAAGGGCAAAGGGCACAGGGAGAAACTTTTCTCCCGTGTTTCCTGATAGTACACTTCCACTTTTCAAAGGGAAAAAGGCATTGCCACATATAAGGAGTAGATGTCTGATATTCAATTTTGTATACCTAAGGCTGGGCGTATTTAAGAACCACAATGCAAATGATAACTACTACTTCCATGAGCACTGATTCCGAAGACAGAGTCATTTCCTCTGCAGAATTATGGTGGTTTATGTTGCACAGTGTGAGGTTAAAACAAGGCCCTGTAGATGTATAGGAATAATGTGATGAGGGAAGCTACTCCCCCGGTGAACTGGCATACCACACCAAATGTGTCCTGGGATGACTTCAGCACCACTTTATGTGAAAAGTCAGCACCTCAGTCTACATAGGGTTTCTTAACATTTAAGTGCATATACAGTCATTTTCCTTCACCACTTTAAGAAGCACTTGGGTCTTCAAACTCCTCCTGCTCTTTATCCTCAACCTCTGCCCTTTCCAGAGCATACATGTGCCTTCAGGAGCTAATCATGACCATTCCGCGACTCTCCATCAGGCCAGAGTTTTGTAGAGTTAACCTTCCATAGTTTCAAATAATAATATATTTTAAAACATTAATTATTTTGTCCCTTTCTCAAATATAAAAATGTACTTATTACTTATTTCAAACTATGCTTGTCCTTTAAAGAACAACCCCCTAGCAGTGTCATATCCCGTTCCCTTTTTGTACAGGTTAAGGAGAAGGCTCACAAACTTACTCAAGATCCCAGAGCTAGCTGGTGGTAGAGCTGGTTCAAGGCTCATTTGTCCAGTGCCAATGTTCTTTCTGTCTTCCCAGGGTAGCTTCCATATTTATGTATCAATCAGTATGCATGGTGTCCAAGGATTCTACCTGACACATACTGTGTGATGCCTCAGCGTGTCTAGCACACAGCATTTTAGTGGGACATTTATCTCTGCTTATATCTAGTTTGTTTTACCTTAGCAGTCATGGAGAGAACACCCAGTTCTAGGGCCTTCTTTTCCCACCCTGCATTATGTCTGCACTACAAAGGGGAAAACCGCATTGTAGGGACAGATGGGGCAGAATGAGACTTACTGTTGTTCTACTCTAGCCCTTCCTCGGGAGGGCACAGGCCTTATCATTCAGCACACACACTTTCAACTTAGTCCATACAAATTCTATTCAAGTCCATTCGAAATTGTCTTCAGCTGTCTTTTCATTCTGCCGTCTATAGTAACATAGACCATATGTGTCAACAATAATTGAAACACTCTGAGTCCACCTGGGTACTTTACTTCCATAATTTAGCTGGCAATCCATCTTGAACAAGAGGACTAAAGTCCCTCTGCTACTTTTGTTCCTATGACAGATGTGTCTGTTCTTTACATCGCGGTCTAGTTTCCTTTTGAAAAGCAGAAGAAATGAGCAGCGTTGTACTCCAAAGTGTTGAAGCTCACTCTCTACCAACAGTTTTTAGAGAGGAGGATTGAACACATGTTTTATTAGTTGCTGTCGCTGTTTCTGGAAATCCCATAACCCTCTAGTTTTATTGTTGGTCATTATGATGCATAGGTATCATTAGTCAAAGACTAAAAACAAACCAGAAGTAACTGGCCTTTTTCCTTGTCATCACAGACAAAATACATCTGGCAGTTTTGAATTGAAATGTCTTTGACTATCCAAGATAGCCTCTTCTATATTCTTAGAAAAACAAGCAAAGGAGTTTGGGAGATGCTTTTTATCTGGTAGCCAGCCTTCAAGGAACTTTACAAAGGACTGTTATCTAAGATGATAACTTGGTGTGATCATGTGGGAATCTGACCCCTGGAATTTGGGTCTTGATTATGACCCAAACTTTCCAATTCTGTTAGTTGCGAAGAAGAACAACTGCTTGGGTGATGCTGACCTCTTTGCTACAAGAATAAAATAACATCTATGCAAAGGAAACGTTTCTTCAGATTTATTCAAGAAATAAAAGACTGTAATCTGACACATTCAAACTATGGGAATATTCACTATTTTGTTTTTCCTCCTGATTTGCTACAGATATTTGTTTATGAAAAACCTTTAATTTTGTTTACCTTAGAGTAGGCCTGTTGAAACCAATGAATTTGATAAAGATTTCATGAAGATTAGATAAAAAGAGCTTTTTGTGTGTATTGTCTCCAAATTGGGACTGGTCATTTCTGGTCATGAGGAAGCAACATTGTTCTAATAGCTGTTTCGAGTTATTATTTTTGGCTTATTATCCTCTGATGAGGAAACAGAAACCTGACATTTTGCTGGATTCCCAGGACCTATGTCTTTAAGGAGTGGGATTATCAACTTTCCCCAGGGAGTTGCCTGCTAGGGAAAGAGGACCATCTGGGACTAGATATATTTGTGTGGACATGAAAGAAGAGCTATAAAGTGAAAATGGCAGCTAACCTGCTCTCTTCTTTGCAGTCCAAGAGATGAAATTAATGAAAGAGATAAACTAAAATAAAAGGAAGAGAAAAAACATTGAATACAGTGAAAAATTTCCCCCTAAGTCAAGAAAAACTAAAGCTCAAGGCTACCAGTGAGGAAAAATCATAGGCATTGATGTGGGCTGAGGCCTTGGGATAACTTACATATTTGTTGCTAAAGAGCATTGAGAGAGAGAGAGAGAGGAAAAAAAAAAGCGTCCTAAAGCCCTGCACACATCAGAAAGATTGACCCTTCTCTCCTTATTTTAGAGGCTAGATATCTTGTGACCAATTACACACACAGGGTCAGATATAATCCTGATTCACATAAGTGAAAAAGCGACACATACAAACAAAAGGCATCAGTAGACCCTCTTTTTTCTTCACCAACCAAACGCATTGATGCATTAGATGTACCAAGTGTTATTCAGAATTCTAAGTCATCCTTGCCTTTGGGCCGTTTACAATCTAATTAGGAAAAGTAGATCTCAAACACAATACTTACAATGTGACAATAAAAATCCCCCTCGATCGTTAAATCACATTCACATTTGGTATCACATTTAAGCACTTTTCTGTATTGTATATAGAATTTTATATCAAGCATATTCCAGATATGTAAATTATAAAGCATTTTATATGATACCATGTGAACCCACATCTCACCCTAGCATGAGAACACAACCAGTGACTTAAATCATCTTATATGCTCCTCTCCTATCTCATCCTAGCCTCCCTCCACTTTGCTGAGTTTTTGTTTTTTTATTTCCTTGATTTAAAAAAATACATGGGTTTTAAATTTCATATACATGTGTGCCTAAATAAGATATCATTTAGTTCTTTGAGCTCCATAAACATATTTAACTCTATGTGTTTTTCTGAAACTTGCCTTTTTCTCCCTGCAACATTATTTTTTAAACATCTAGTGTTGTGGATAGAGGTGCTTAATTTATTTTATATCTATCTAACATGCTGTCATGTTTACACATGATATTTTACAGGGTGGGGCAAAAGTATGTTTACAGTTGTGAATACAAGAGCAGAGTTTATTTTTATGATTTTAAAATATATTTCTATTGATTTCAGAGAGGAAGAAAGAGGGAGAGAGAGAGAGAAAATCCATGATGAGACAGAATCATGGATCAGCTGCCTCCTGTAAGTCCCCACTGAGGGTTGAGCCAACAACCCAGGCATGTGCCCTTGACTGGAATTGAACCTGGTACCTTTCAGTTCACAGGCTGACATTCTATTCAAATTGGCTAGGGCTCTTGTATCATCATTTATTCTGGTATTTGTTTTTCATGTGAACAATTGTAAACCTACTTTTGCCCCATCCTATATTTATCCATTTTCTTATCAATGAATATTGAGATTACTTTTAGTTTTTTTCTCTCTCTACAATGGACATTAATATAATGCATATTCTTGTACAAATTTCTTGGAGGAGAAATGCAAGATTGTTTCTAAGGATGTATATCTAAGAGTGAAATTATTTTAAAAGTATATGAATGTTAACTTTAAGCTCTGATGCCAAATAGTTTTCTAAAACTATTTATCCATTATATTGACATTCAGAATGTAGAGAAGCTCCTGTTGATCCTAATCAACTCTGACACTTGGTATGTTAAACTTTTCAATTAGTGCCATTCTAGAGACTGTAAAATGGTGCATCGTTGTGATTTTATTTTTTATCGAATTTACTAGGATGACATTGGTTAATAAAATTGTATAGATTTCAGGGGTACAATTCTATGATACATCATCTGGCGATTATACTGTATTTTCACCACCCCAAGTCAAGTCTCTTTCCATCACTATTCATCTGCCCTTTTTCCTCTTTACCTGGGTCCACACCCAATCCCTCTGGTAATCACATGCTGTTGTCTGTGTCAGTGCATCATTGTGATTTTAACTGGCATTTCTTCTATTTAAAATCACTTTTAAAATGCTTCTTTTATACTGTATTTGATAAACAACATTTCTAGATTTTAATATATTAAATATACCCATCTTAAGTAATTACTGTTTTTTTCTGTATTGTTTATTAATTCTTTACTATCCTACTTCAAGGTCATAAGTTAATCTGTTTATGTTTTTATTTGAAATATTTCAAGTTTTCTTTCATATTTAAATTATTAATCTAGAATTGTGTGTGTGTGTGAGCAAGAGAGCGAGAGAGAGAGAGAGAGAAAGAGAGAGAGGAGAGATAAAGAGAGAAAGAGAGAGAGAGAGAAACTCAGGAGTTGGATTTAATTTTACCCCTTTCTTATAGACTAGAGGCCCGTTGCATGATATTCGTGCACAAAGAGAGTCCAGCCTGCACCCTCTCCAACTGAGACCCTTTGGGGGATGTCCGACTGCCGGTTTAGGCCTGATCCCTAAACCAGCAGTCAGACATCCCTTTTGCAATCTGGGACTGCTGGCTCCTAACTGCTCACCTGCCTTCCTGCCTGATCACCCATAACTGCCTCTGCCTGCCTACCTGATTGCTTCTAACTGACCTCCCCTGACAGCATGGTTTCCCCCAATTGCCCTCCCCTGCTGGCCTGATTTCTCCCTCAACTGCCCTCCTCTCTGGCCAATATGATTCTGATTGGTCAGTGTCTATGCCTGTCAGTGTCAGAAGCTCCACCTACTAGACAGCCATTGGCTCCCCACAGAACACAGACTTGGTTCTGATTGGTCAGTTTTTATGCCAGTCAGTGTCAAAAGCTCCACCTCCTAGGCAGCCATTGGTTCTTCTCAGCACCCACATTTGGGTCTGATTGGTCAGTTTCTATATCAGTCAATGTCTCTGAGCTTATCAATGGAGCCTGATCAGAAAGGCAGTGCTGATTAGCAACCCCAGTGGAGGCCTGGAGAGAGATGGAGGTGCAGCTGCTGGGAGAGAAAGAGAGAAGCAAGTGCTGATCAAAAGCTGCCACAGAGTCAATGGATCAGTCTCTGCTTCTCTCTTCAGGCCTCCCTGATTTGCAGTCCCCTCAGCAGTCTGTGCTGGGCCACTGTGGTGCTGGATTTCCATGGCAACCCAGCACTGACTTCTGTTGGTCAAGCTTTGGTCACTACTGGTTGGTATGACCCAGGGTTTTTATATATTAGGATAGTTCTTGTTGTGTTCATAAATGGTAAATTTAAACATTTACATTTTCTATATTTTTGGTAGGTTTGCTAAATAATTATTTTTAATAATGTGTCTGACTATTTTGTGGTATTTTCTGAGTAGATAATTATATTGTCTACAAAAAAAAAACATGGATTCTTAGACTTTTTTGTCTGCTGCCATAAAAGTAATGTCATTTAAAGCAATCACACATTGGGGTGATCTTCAGTATAGAGTTGAAGAGAGGGTATGTCAGTGTGTCCTCTACAAATGCTGTTTGCTGCAGGCTTCTGAGAAATAGATATCACTTTTTTTTAAGGGTAAGATAGTTCTCATCTGTTCTCATTTTCTTTATTTATAAAAACCTACATAAATGGGTATTGGATTTTGCCAAATGCTTTTTCTGCATCTCTTAAATGATCATAAAGTTTTTCTTCTTTAAGCCATAAATGAATATTTACAATGACATATATAGCTTTTCTAATGTTAAAGCACCTTTTTATTCCTGGGATTAACCTATATTGGAGAGAGAGAGAGAGAGAGAGAGAGAGAGAGAGAGAGAGAGAGAGACAATGATTTGAGAGAGACACATCAATTGGTTGCCTCTTGTACAGGCCAGGCCTAGGCCAGGAAGGAACTTGACACCAAAGTTCCATCCCCTTGCCTGGGAATGAAACCAGAACCCTTGGGTGTGCCTAGTGCTCTACCAGTTAGCCACACCAGCTAGGACTGGCTGACTTTTAATTTGTTTGCCTCTTATTTTGTTCTCTGGAATTTATTTAAATTATTTCTATACCTTTAGTGATTACCCCGCAAAATTTGCCATTTATTTTTACCATGGCAAACTTACATTTTAAAATTTAAAGCTAAAAAAGTTGTAATTCAACCCTAAGGCACAGGGAACTTTGACCTTTTGAATTCTGATCACCACTTTTTTGATTTACACTCACTCATAGCAGCTGTCTTTTCTACTTTGTAATCTGTGATTAGATCTCATTGTTTAATCTTAATAGGTTGGAACTCTGTGGGTCTAACTAAGGAACTGGAGAAAAATTTCACCAAATAGGTGCTGCTTCTTTCAGTAGCTAGGAGACATACTCTCCAATGTAAGGATCTCAGTTCAGCTTGGGAATTCCAGGCCCCCTTCCATTCCAGAGGCTGTTTCCCAGTTGCAGTGACATCAATCCTCTGGTGACCCTGTTCTACTTGTCCGCTCACTCTCAGGTTCCTATCAAAGTGCCAGGTCTTCCTTTGATCCCTAGCTCATGTCCTTGTGGTGTTTTTAGAAGAGACCTTTATTTGGTGATCTTACCAATCCCTGTGAGACCAATGGAATCTGAGTAAGTCTGTCTTTTCCAGGCATTAGGTGAACTGGAAAAAGAAGTTACTTTTTGGGCCAGACCGCTATAAGGGGAAGTCTCCCTTTCAATTATTTTAACAATACAATTAAGGCGGAATTACCATCAGACATTTACATAGAAGAAATTTTGACATAGGCTAATGTGCATGAGGTACAACAACAAATTAAGAGATTAAACTATTTTATTTATTTATTTACTTTAATATATTTTTATTGATTTCAGAGAGGAAGGGAAAGGAAGAGAGAAACATCATTGATGAGAGGGAATCATTGATTGTCTGCCTCCTGCACGCCCCCTACTGGGGATGAGCCGGCAAACTGCGACCAACCTGATTCCTTTATTGGAATCAAACCCAGACCTTCGAGTTCGTAGGCCGATATGCTCTTTCCTCTGAGCCAAACCGGCCAGGGCTTGATTTTATTTTTTAAAAAATTTAAATTCCATATTCTTTGAGACCTTAAAACTATTATTAACACATGCAAAATAATTTTGCAAGACAGGTATTCACAAATGCTGAAGGAGGTAGAATAAGGATGCGATCAGAGTGTTTGCTCTTGCAGAAATAATTGTGGGTGTTGTTGTTTTTTTCTTTCTCAAGAATATGGTAGAACTCAGTTACCCATGTACTATTGCTCCTATTTTCCTACTTACCTACCCCAGCCTGACTCAGGTTCCACAAGTCATATCCTCATCAACAGCTTTGCTACCATTCATTTGCCTCCCCTGTGATAGACTTTATGAGATTGTTTTGCATACTTGTCTCATTGTTACTTGGATGCTATAGATGGATGATTGAGACTAACAAATCAAATAACTTCCCCAGTGTCACGCTCTAAGTTGTGGTATGATCTAGGAACCAAACGGACTCTTGTCAGTTTCCAGAATCCATTCTCTTAAACCTCTTTATCTCTTACAAATTTTGTATAGCAGCATAGTTTTCTATGAATGAAAATGAACTGGGCAGTGATTATAGTTTGAATAGTATACTGCTTTTTAGAGTTTCACAGGTCCACTTTTTTCAATTTTCTTTTATTGATTAAGGTATTACATATGTATTTATATCCCCCTGTTGCCCTCCCCCCTCCCCCGCTGTCTCTGTCCATTGGTTAGGCTTACATGCATGCATACAAGTCTTTCGGTTGATCTCTCTCGCTTACCCCTGCCCTCCCCTACCTCCATTCTGAGGTTTGATGGTCTGATCAATGCTTCTCTGTCTCTAGATCTGTTTTTGTTCATCAGTTTATATTGATAATTATAATCCGAAAATGAGTGAGTTCCTAGGCCCACTCTTAATGCCTGGGTCAAAGAGTAAAAGCCCCCCTCCTTCCATTTTTTGTAACTAAACAATAGACTTGGAAGTTCTGAAGTCTTCTATGTTTTAGATAAAGCCCTAATAACTGAGGTTAATACTACTTTTCTAAAAGAATCCTATGTATCCCGTAGAATTTTTAAACATGTTTTTATTGATTTCAGAGAGAGCAAGGCGGAGGGAGATAGATACATCAATGATGAGAAAGAATCATTGACCAGCTGCCTCCTGCACACCCCCTACTGGGAAGCAAGCCCACAACACAGCCATGTGTCCTGACTGGGAATCAAATGTGACCTTCTGGTTCATAGGTCGATGCTCAATCACTGAGCCAAGCTGGCCCGGCAGAATTGGGTTTTTACATTAATGCCTGGTACTGTGGACTGTGGCCAGAGTAATGGGCTTCGGAGCTCTGAGTCATTGTGCTCTGAATAATAGCTCTGACACTCAATTACTCTAGAACCTGAAATTCTGTGACTTATTTGTTAAGGCCTCAGTTTTTTCATGTACCAATTTGTACCTAATTGTTTAGTTGTTGTGACAATTAAATGCGATAATGTATATAAAGAGCTGGAGTCTGGTGCTGGCACAAGTTAACACTCAAATAATAGGAATTACAATTATTTACAAAGGTAAATTTTAAGAAGGCTGTGTAATTTTCCATAGCCTAAAAGTTTTATTGAAATTTATGTTTGTATGTTAAATTTGCAATAAGAAATGATTGGAAGAATCTATTAAAATATATAACATACATAATTTGACATGATTTGACCCAATAGTAGTTGTTAAAATCACATGTCTAGAGAAGTGTGAGACTACTTTGCAAAAGGCTATACAGATATACAAATGGTGCAGCTCTTGAATTTTCTCAGGGAAAGCATAAATTGTGAAGAGAATATATAAGCAACTCTAGCTTCTATCATCTGGAATAATGGAGTAATAGCTCAGCATTGTAGGAAAACATCTGGGCAGGAGAGCTTATGTGGTGTAAAAAGTGGCAGTTGGATGTCCCTTGATTTTTCTGTAGTTTATATAAAGCAGTGCCTAACAATAAATCCGCTTGTGTTCAGCCACCCATTCGACCCCATCTCTCTCCCTGCCACCCCCACCCAGCGAACAAAGTTACTTCCTCTTGTGGAAGAATTTAATAAAACATTTGAAAAAATAATCCTTTGATACGGCTGAAAAAGAGAAAAGGACATTTGTCTTATCTGACAACAGAACTTAAAAGCAGTTCCGAAAAAGGCAATTTATTGCCCAAGGGACTTTTATTTTTATTTTATTATTTGAGCATAATGTGCTAGGTAACTATTCTAATGGCCATTTAAAAGAAGGAATGCCTTTCAGCAAAGCCTCTGGAATGCTCCCTGGCTGATACCTCCACCCCTTCCTCTCTACTTTTCGGCCCCACCCTCAAGTCTCTCCTGACCTCACTGGGCGACATCAGCCTGGGGCCCATCCCCAGGAGGAGATCTCAGGGCTGAGAGTTGGTCCTGGAGCTGTCTCCCTCTGGGGACCACAAAAATCCCCAAAGTTTCTTAGCTGACACCCTTTCGGAGATGGAGGCCTGTGGAAAAGCTACGCACGGAAAGTCTGTTTCTATTTCAGTTGTGTATCAGTTAAGATGGAAAATTTTTAAAGTCCACACAGATGGTAAATAAATTTCTGCTACATGAGGCAGTTCCTGGAATAAAGCAATTTTCTCAAATAACAAGTGCCAACTTATTTTTTCAGTGGGACTTATTTTTAACTTTCCCAGGGAAGGGCTGAGAGGCTGGGAGCAGTGTCCGCCACTTGAGGGATCTGAGGCTCCTTCAAGAAAAAAGTGACACTGTCCTCACTGCGACACGCATGTATGTGTGCATGCACATGTCGACTGAGTGAAGGGAGTGGTTGTTCATTTTCTTGGGGGAGCGGAATGAGTAAGGGAGTGAGAAGATGGAAATTTGGCAGAAATATTTGTTTTCATTCAATGCTTAGTTTCCTATAATACTCTAAACTGGTGGTTCTCAACCTTTTTCATGCTGTGCCCCTTTAATACAGTTTCTCATGTTGTGGTGACTCCCCCCCCAACCATAAAATTATTTTTGTTGCTCCTTCGTAACTGTAATTTTGCTACTGTTATGAATTGTCATGTAAAGATCTGTGTTTTCTGATGGTCTTAGGCTCTGCAGTGCGACCCACAGGTTGAGAACGGCTAGCAGGGTCGCCTAAGACCATCGGAAAACACAGATATTTATGTTACGACTCATAACAGTAGCAAAATTACAGTGATGAAGTAGCAACAAAAACAATTTTATGGTTCGGGGTCACCACAGCATGAGGAACTGTATTAAAGGGTCGCGGCATTAAAAAGCTTGAGAAGCACTGCTCTACACGTTATGAAATGAACCCATATTCTTGCTTAGGAATTCATTACACAGGGTAGGGCAAATGGAGATTTGCAGTTGTTTATATGGAAATAATACAATAATGAATAAATAATAATACGAGAATAAACATACAAATTATGTTTCTCATACCCGCAACTGTAAGCCTAGTTTTGCCCCACCCTGTCTATCTTGACTGACTGATCATTAATCCTTGGGATTTCTCTACACACTGTTAAACTTGGCCTATCCCTAGAAGTCTTCAGCTTTAGTCTCCTAAGACATGGTTACAACCCCGTCATGGTTTGCGAAGTCATGCTTTGTTGGCGAGAACCATCCCTGGCCTGCAATTGGCAAAACATACTGACATCTAGGACAAAACTATGCCATTTGCTAAATTGGGGCAATTCAAACATTTGTTTTTTTAATAGTGGATTTATATGCATAAGAAACACACAAATTGGCTATTGATTAAATTGCGTCATTTTAATGAGGGCATTATAGCAGAGTACTATGTATGTAGCTCTCAGGAATATATTACTATTTTTTTGTAAAATATTTTGCTTAGCAAAACAGAGGCTCAATCAGTCAATCAATAAACATCCACCGGGTGCCTAAAAGTTAGTCACTGAAGGAGTCAGGAAAGAAGAAAAACCTGTCTTTGCCTTACCGAGATTATAGTTGAGACAAATATGAAAGAATTAGAAAGCCACCAAAAGCCAGACTATATGATGCGACATATCAGGCTTGGAGGAGGATATGCTGACCTGATATGTTAAGAGAGACGTTTCTGTGGATTGAATATTTGTGTCACCCCAAATTATGTAAAAGCTCTAACACTCAGCCTTTGTGCAATAATTAGGTTTAGAGTCCCCATGATGGGATTAGCACCCTTATCATAAAAGGAAGAGCAACCAGAGCGTCTTTCTACTGCGTAAGGACATAATTAGAAAGTAGCCGTCGATGAGGCAGGAAGAGAGCCTTCACCAGAACCTGACCCTGCCATCACCCTGATCTCAGACTTCTTGCCTCCAGAATTGTGGGAAAACAAGTTTTGTTTCAACTCCCCAGTCTCAGGTATTTTGTTATAGCAGTCTGAGCAAATGAAGACACATACGCAACACTCAGGTGGAATCTCCGAGTAAAACATCCACAGGGAACAGGAAGCAAATTTTTAGAAGAGAAGTGTTAAAGTCTTTTATTTTATTTTATTGATACTGCTACAATTCTTCAGTTGCAGTGACAATATGGTGTGTGTGCGTGACAAATTCTAATGCTTGAGCATAAACACCGACTGACAAGTGAACAGCAATCATTACATTGAGACACAAACACAATTTGCTAACAGACAAGTTTGTGAGAATTAGGAAAGTGGGGAGCTGGGAGAAATAGAAAGGTTTCTAAATTAAACCCCTCGAGGATAATGAGGAGACAAGCCTTTGGAAGGGACGACTTGACCTAAGTCAGAAGTGTTGTAGAGCGGGGATAAGAGCAACACTCTTCCATGACTAACTCTGTACTCTCTCTATTACAACGTAAGAAACAGTAGCAGGTCCATTGATACTGTTCTATAGTATGTATGTAAAATTTGTCAATCTGGTTTCTTTAGAATAAAATGCCTCTGAGATTAAGTCCCCTAAATTGTTTGTCTTGGTTTTCTTTTACTTGGTCACTAAGTTTTTTGGTGATTTTATACCAAATCAAAGTGAAGGAATTAATGACTGAATCAGAAAATATTTTGGTTGTGACATAATTATAATGGCATTTTTTTTTTTTTGGACAAAGAAGGCTAAACTATAATTTTAATTTTAAAAAGTAGTAAATTTCTAAACATTTTCAGCTGGTTTTCCTTTTTGACTTAAATATGTTGTGTCAGGGTTGAATTTGTTTAAAAAGTCTGTAAAAAAGGTGTTGCCTATAATATAGTACAGTATCTTCACAATTCAAGTTTGTTTCTGAAAATCTTTACTGTAAAGAAAACTCTGGCTTTTTATTTTGATTCAAAAGGACTTTGGTTTTCTGATTTTTGAGGACCCAGCATAAGACCATCTTTCCTATTATGCCTTTGGCTAAAACATAGTGGTTAAAATAATGAATTTCCTGTTATTCTTAGCATGTGCCCAGAAACGATGAGATTTTTGGATTTATTTGGTGAATTAAAGAGAGAAAGTGAATAAAGACCCTATTATGAATAGTAACCATAGAAAATAAAGATTGTAAACAGTAGTAGTTTCACAATGAAAGAAAGACCTAACTGTAACCACAGCGGCTCCTCCAGGGATGAGGAGACAGCATGGGGTACTTCAGCTCTGAGGGAGGCGGAGGGAAATACTAACCTACGGCTGCTACTCATATTGTTAGAAGAACATGCTACACACTGAAGTCAGTGATTGACTAGTGTAGGGTATGTGGCATTAAGACCTGGATTTGTGATGTGAAAGAGACCAAGATGTCATCTTGGAAAACTAATTAGTAATAATGAAATTATGCAGACTCTAAAAAGAAAATGAACCTAAGCTATCATCATTTCCTTCAATTAGCATTGCATGTAGCTATTACTTGCATGTGTCATTATTTGATAACCACTCCCTATTGAATTCTGAATGGGTGGCATAGAAATGTATATAAAATAGACAGTTACCATTATGTTTATCACTTCCCAAGATAAGAAAAGTGAATAGAAGGTGTAGGAGTGAATCAGGATGAGGAAAATGAGCAATAAGCATTACATGCTTTTGAACTTAAATAGAATGAAAAAGAAATTATTATAATGTTGTTTCAGGAACCCAATTAGTATCATTTATTGCTTTGTGAATATTAGCTTTCCCTATGACTTTCTGTAAACATCCAGTTAAGAGCTTTACTTTTCATGATGCCTTTGAAGCATTATACCAGTTACTCAAAGTTTATTATCTATCAGAAAATTTGATTGAGATTCTCAAACTATTAAGGATATTTAAGACATAGGCAAATCTATCTTAATAGTTTCAACAGAGTTTTCTGATGACACAAAGAAGTTTAAATTTTGAGAAGGAGATAAGGCACGTTTGTGTACATATCCACACCCAGTTCTTCTCAGTTTGGTTAGTACATCGGTTCACCATGTCATTTGTCACCTAAATTAGACTATTAGGAAGTGAAATGGGAGTCAGGATGTGGGGACAACAGGCAGAAACTTGAGTGTCCAGACAAACCAGGATGAATGGTCACCACACTAACAAATGTGGTTATCAATGTTCTTGTTTTAAGGTTTTTGAGTTTCTCTAGGAAAATGACAGTAACTTATTCATCTTTGATGATCAGGCAACTAACATAATGGCCAAATGTTAGATGATTTAAAAAAAAAAGCTAAATGAGTGACTGAATGAACATAAATATGTTTATGCAAATAATTATAATTTCATTGTAGGATGGACTCTTCCATGTATGTGAAATCAAGATGGCAGCAGCAGGGTCAAGGACATGGAAGACATCATGGTGAGTGCATCGTCTTTCCTTCTTTTAGACACATAGCAACAGTTGTTGTGCTTTCCTCCCACATCATCTTACTGAATGGAGACAATTTTGTAGTCAATCTTTGGGGAGTACAGACTCACTCATTCATGCATCCATGAGCCTGTCCATCCAGCCAGCCAGCCACCCACCCATTCTCTAGACAACTTCCTGTTTCTCACTATGCCATGTTGATCCCTGAGACTACACAGGGGAAGTACATAGCCTCTGTCCTCAATGTGCATAAAGGACCACCAGTTATTAAGTTCATCCTCTATCAAGTTGAAAAGAATTATTAACTTTCACTCATTTTACTTTTATCCTCAGTGAAGACATTTTTCAGGGAGAGGGGAAGGAATATGTGGATTTGGGAACTTCAAGAAAATTGAGTGACTTTGAATAGTTAAGTAGTAAATGCTGGAATGAGGCAATAGGTGTACAGAGTGACTGCTAAGACACCCTCAGAGCACATGGTGGTCAGAGAGTAAGCATTTGTAGTGCATTGCTATAGGACTCATGAGAGAACTGAGAGTAAGCTTAACATTTTAACAAAGACTAAATAGGGGGGATTTAAAATACAAGCTGGGGGATATGGTCTTCATCTGAAAAAACAAAACAAAAAACAAACAAAACATCAAGAGATCGGTTAGCTTTTCTATGAAGGGAAATAACCTTATGCTGAAGTTTCCTTACAAAGGTTAAATCTGATTATACTGTGTGAAATAAATGGAATCCAAAAAGATAGCGAGGAATTTCTTATAGTTCCTCCTCATGCCGACCTGAGTGGGCATGTAGGTTGGATGGACACATGAGAAGTGGAGAACATAAATAGTATATTCTTACAAGAATCACAGAGAGATCACATGCCAGTCACCTATTCTAACCAATTTTCTTTAGTCAGAACCTGGAAAGGTCAATTGAAATCACTAAAACTTTAAGAAAAATCAGTGGCAGGGGGACAGACTGCTGTAGAAAAAGGTAATACCAACCACACCTCAAAAGCACACTAGTGTTCTCAGAGGAATAGGAGACAATTGCATCTATAAAGCATGAACATGTGACTAGCAGAGTTACAAGCAGAGAATATTCTCCATATTCTTCACCTTTGCTCTGGTTACAAGTATAAACTCTCAGCTCCAATGAAAGGCAAACCCTCAAATAAAAAAGGTACATTTTATGTAAAAATGTCCTCATATTACATGCTGTAGTTTAAATTTATTTTTTATTAAAATTTCCAAAGAACTATCAGGTCGAATTAAAGATGAAAAAATACAGCCCAAGATGATTAAGAGATTTTATTGGAACAAGAAGGTAGTAAAAAGAGTAATATGTGCATTAGGATGATGCTAAGAATTCTGTGCTTGACTTCCTTCACACATCCATTCTACAGAAGTGTACTAAATGCACACTCTATGCCAGGCATGTGCTCGGCATTCAGAGGACAATGTGAATAAGTCATGATTATGCTAGTTCCTTCCTTCGAGAAATTTAGTTTGGAATATAGGTATGTGCACTAGTTCTCCGAGGCTGCTGTAACAAATGACATATACAAACTTAGTGCCTTAAGGAAAACAATTTTTTCTTGGAGTCCCTGGGGTTAGAGATGGAAGGGAGTTGGCAGGGCTGTGTTGTCGTGGAGGCTCTAGGGGAGGATTCATTCTTACTTTTTCTAGTTCTGGTGGCTTCAGTGTTTCTGGGCCAGTGGCTGTGTCACTCCAATGTCTGCTTTCATCTCCACCTGGCCTTCTCCTTGTGTCTGTGTTTTCCCCTCTCTGTCTTTTATAAGGACATTTGGTGGTGGACTTAAGGTCCATCCAGCTAGTCCAGGGCAATTTTGTTTTGAGATCCTTAACTTAATTCCATCTATAAAGGCCCTTTTCCCAAATAAGGCCACGTTCACAGGTTCCAGGGGTTAGGACATGCACATAATTTTATGGGGGACACTGTGACATCACTACAACATGGATACATGTATAGATCATTCCAACACAGTATGGAGCTATGCTGGGATCCACAAAAGGGCTTAAAGTACCACAGAGAACATCAGGAGAGAGGCCCCAATTCAGTCTGAGGGGTTCAGGGAAGATTTTTTTTGGAGAAATGACATCTAAGATGAAACCTGAGGAATGGAAAGAGTATGCAGGTGGCTGGGAAGAGCTTTCTGGATGAGAGAGAATGATGAGTAATTCAGAGAAGTTTAATGCGGCTATCAAACATGATGAGGAAATGTACAAAAAAAATCACACTTGGTAGGTAAAGAGGGCCCGGATTGTGACTGTCCTTGAAAATTGTGTCTAGAATATTAGTATTTTATTTTTTTAATATATATATATTTTTTTATTTTAGAGAGGAAGGAAGAGGAAGAGAGAGAGAGAAACATCAATGTTGAGAGAGATTCATTGATTGGCTGCCCTCCATTGGGAACCAAGCCCACAACCCAGCATGTGCCCTAACTGGGATCAAATCTTGACCTCCTGGTTCATAGGTTGATACTCAACCACTGAGCCACACCAGCCAGGCTAGAATATTGGTATTTAATATTTGTGGGTGGGAGAGGGACAGATTTGCTTTGTATAAAAATAACTCGGACTGCAGTACAGAGAATAGATTGTTGATGATTAGGACTGACTCCAAAGAAACCGTTAGGATGTTGCTGCAGTCATTAGAGCAAGAGGTGATGGGCAATAAAAGAGGTTGGGATAGAAATATTGAGGATGTAAGAATTGACATTTTTGAAACGATCACTAATGACTGCCAAATGCACAGGTGCATTTCTACTGTTTCTAAGGTATCACCTGGACTTTCTAGAACTATGACTAGACACAGGTTCGTAACAATACAAATCTAACAGCAGGTTTGAATAAACATTTTGAATTTGTGAAATACAACTTTCCCATGGACTGATTTCCTTTAGTTCCTAGAGCTATGGCTGCACTTTCATCTGCAATGTGGCAAAGTAAATCTGGGTATTTTACATTCCTTCCTAAGGGAATGGATGGGGCTGGCATTGGGGCGGCGGATATTGCTCCCCACTCACTCTTAATTAGTGTGCCTGTTTAGTTCATTTGATTTCAAAGAGAAGGTTAGGAGTGCAAAGGGTGTTATCAAACTGATAAGGGAGTTCTGTGCAGGAAGAAAGAAGGCAGCAGCGGTGGGAGAAGGTAAGTATGTCACTTGGAACATGAGCAGCTCCTCCAGGAGAATGAATGGCAGTGCATGTCGGGCTGCTTCTCACCTGGGTGCCCACTGGCCGCAGCAGGCAGGTGCTGAATGACTGACACGCAGCAGACAGGTGACCCAGCCTCTGAAAGTGGCCTGGAGGGTGGCCTCAGTGGGAAATGTTTGATAATTTGCTAATCGTTCTTCCGGAATTAAGTTTTATTGTGAAGTGGCTGAAATGGTAACAATTACTTGGAAACACAGTCACAGATAACTACTCCCCGGGATTGAAAATGTAGAACCACCACAACATAAATCCCTAGACAAGGGGACTACTCACTTCTTTGGTATTTTAAGTGTGACTTTGTGGCTCCTTTATCTTCCCTCCAATGCAGTTCTATTAACACACTTCTACTATTTTCTTCTTAGTAGAGAATGACTTTTATTTTTCTTCCCTAATAGAAAACCTGTGTTGCCATTTTTATTATTCACAGTATTCTGTTTTAGTCTCACTGTGTAAACAATGGATTTGAAGTGACTTTAGTGTAGGTTGATAGCACACAGCATAAAAATGTCCCCTCTCTGAGCCTGCAGCAATCATGTTTTTCTATACCATCCCCAGCCTTTAAGAAGGTTTGCTGCGACCCTCCATCCTATACCAGACCTCCATCTCCTATTGTGCAGCCCTCTGATTTTGGAGGGAGTATCAGAGGCACAAATATGGAGCAGCCAGCCACATGCATCACTCACTACATCAATGTAGTGACTTATCTATTGACACCTCTCGAGTAAATTTGGTCCTCTTTAAAATGAAAAGATGGCTTTGAAAGTTAACGATTAAGTTTCGTACTCAACTGGCTTACACTTATTGCCTATTTATTCTCTATTAAGAAAATAAATGGTGTCAGTGGTCAGGGTGGGAAATTTAGGATTACAATAACCATAGTGATGGCATATGAAAATGTGAAGAACAGAATTATTTCCACTTTAAATTGCCCAGAATAGGCTGATATATAACTAAGCATGCTTTATTGTTTCTGGTCTAGACAGGATTTTCAGTATAAAAATTTAATGATTTACATAATTACTAATATGTTTTAAAAATTGCATGATGATTCTTCTGAAATTCACTGCCTAGTTGCCTTTCTCCCCTGGCCTTCTTAATGATGGCTCACAGTACGGAACTTGTTTGAAATACTTTTCAGCTTGTTTAAAATTATCATGCCTCAACCCAAACACTGTGGACATCTGAGAGAAAGCACTTTGTAACTTCTAAGTGGATAGAGATAATATTTATGATAAAAGTCTAGGTTGATCACAGGAAAAGAATACAGAATAATTGAATCAAATAAAAATCATGCCTCAGGAAACAGAAACTTTTTATTATAAACCTAGAAACTAGGAAAAGCTGAGAAAAACAAACTTCATTTCTGATTCTCTTCTCAGTCACAATTTTATTTTATATTTTTGTCAGTATATACATTAAATGGTGGTTAAATTCTTAAAGCTGCATTTCCCCCCCTGCACATGAAGTGAACCAATGTCTGAAATAGAAGGATAAAACATTTCCTTTCATCATTCAAAAAAACCCTTTAATATTAGGTTTATGTTACATTGCACTGTTGGCCAATTCTTCCTGATTACTTTAAAATTATAGCTTTTCCATGATAATATGCAACTCAGCATCTTTTCTGCGGAGCAGCAAGTTTGCATTGATAACAGAACATACCACTATTAACACACTAAATTACAGCTCTTTGGCCTTGTCAATACACACACATTATTCCAGTTATAGAGAAAAGCAAGGATGTTTAAAGTCTCTTCCAGCTGGAACATTCTATGAACCTATGAAAAGCAAATTCTCTGTGCCTCATCCCATATTGGTTTGTAGGGGGCTGCCTATAAGAGTCTAGTCAACTGAACAATATCTTGCTTGTTGGGTAAATGAACATGTGACAGAACATTAAACTTCATGTTACCATCTGACAGCAACATGAAGACAAAATGTCAGAATGTTATTGAGGAATGAATTAAAAATTGAAGTCCCATCTACATACTGTGAAAAATAGCTAATCTGCACTCAAGAGCTCAGCTGTTTGTTTCTTTCTTTCTGCTTGTTTTATTCTTTGTTGTTGAAAGTATTACATATATCTCCTTTTCTTCCCATTGTCTTCTCCCAGGCCCCCCCCCCCCAAGTCCAGGACTCCATCCCCCTATTGTCTGTGTCATATATGCATACAAGTTCTTTGGTTGATTTCTTACTCATCCCATCCTCCCCACTTCCTCACCCCCACCCAACCTCCCCTGCCTTCCCTCGTTCGATGCTTCTATGTACCTGGATCTATTTTTGTTCATCACTTTATGTTGTTCATTATAGTCCACAAATGAGTGAGTTCATGTGATACTTAGCTGTTTGTTTCTTAAGGCGGCACTGATCAGCTGTGTTGACTCAAACTCCACTTTCCTGTGCCTTTGGGGAAGTGGGGGAGGTGCAGAAAATGGTCCACAGGCCTCGAAGGTGATATTTACCACAGAGCTGAGACTGCTTCCGGTTGGTTTCCTTTTGCACTTCCTTTAGGAACATGGGAGCAGAGCACCATCAGCCAATTTGCTAATGCCCCTGGGACAGGTAGCTTCCACCTAATTCCTGTGTGTTTGTTCACTTCCTCTGCTCCAAGTCTCAGTAAAGAGGCTAACACTGCAGGAAGCCCAATACTGGATCTCAGGTTGTGCTTGCTTACTGCAGATATTTAAAATTAATTTATTTACACATATGATTTATATATGTCTATATAAAAATACTTTTAGGTAAACTTATTTTATCCTTAAATTTCCTGTCATAGTTTTGGGCTTTATACATTACTCTCAGATCTATAACTAGGGCAAATTATAGTAAACAAACAAATAATAACATCTATTACTAGTTAAAGTCACATGGTGTTTACTATGTGTCAGGCACTGTTTTCGTGATTTTTATATATTAATTTATTTAATTTTCCTAATAACAGAATGAAGAATCCCATTATACAGATAAAAAACAAAAATAAAACTGAGGCAGGGTGAGAGCAAGTAACATACAAGATTACAAAGCTCTAAGTGAGGGAAGCAGTTTGAACCCACTGGCTTAATGACTGTTCTATCTAGAAGCTGTGGAGATTTACCATGGGCTAGGCAGCACTCCAACTAAAGTACTCAGAGACCCTGGCTAAGTATATATGCTGTGAACATAGATTTTGCTAGAATTTTACCTACTCTCAGATACAGTTCTGCAATTGTTCTGTTATTTACCTGTCAAATCCTCACCTCAAATTTTGGTTAAAAAATGGATCATTCTTGTGGTTGCACTCTGTAGCTATTTCATCACATTTTCTATCTCATTTATGCTCCTAACGGTCTTCTGCTGTAGGGGCTCATCTCAGCATTTCAGAGACACATAAGGCCCAAGAAGATTGATTACATGGCACCTTCAGTTTAGATTGTGCTCTTTCTCCTCATCCCAGCTTAATCGCCTGGTTAGAAAATCAAGCTCCAACCAAACTATTCATTTTCTAGACCAAATAATTATGCCATTTGAATTTCTTTTAAACATCCGGGTTAACTTGTAATGTATATAAAAAGCAGTAAATCCTTCTGAAGTTTCGCTGGTCCCCAAAATAGAACCCCAAATTGAAGAGGTTCATTAATCACTAGTTTTATCCATGCACCAATGCAGAGACAGAACTGAAGAAAGAATACACGTGTACTTTCCTATTTGCTTGTGTTTCCTTTGAAAATTGTGAGGTTATCTCTAACACAGCACTGCAATTTTCTCAACAGTTAGAGAAGTACCTGTGGAATAGCTATCTTGTTGGCAGTAAGGGAAGGACTTTATTTCTAAGAACACGAGCCAGAAAACTAACAAGAGTGTGTTGGCAGCACGGGGTTTAGTGCCCAGATAACAGAGGCAGTGCCCTGTTGTGTAGGGTATGCTAGTTATCCCAACTTTTGTGGATATTGGCCTTTCTTCGAGGGAGGCAGCCAACATCTATGGTGGTTTTGTTGGTATTAAAAGATTAATAAGTTGGTCCTGGTTTATGGTAACAGAAATCCATGCGGAAGAAACTAAATGTTTCACTGTTACCATAACCTCTCAGGTGCAATTGGCTCTGGAATACCTATTAATTATTTAAAATAACATCATAAAAATGTATTAATTCGTGCTCCAATAAAAACTGATGTTGGGTAAATGTGAACTTATTAATGATCTTGTTGCTAATAATGTAAATCTGCAGTTTTGGTCCAAGTCTCTGTTGGAACGGAGGCCCATCACACTTCATAACTACTTAAAAAAATAGCGGCAACAAGAAAAGTTCACATCTAATTGCTTTCATTCAGAGGATATTTTTCCACCTTAAAGGCACCTACTTTATGTGGTTTTCACAATAGAAGTCAAAAGGAAATTTATTATTGTCTGATACTCTCTCAGCAAACTCCCTTACTCTCCTGTCCTCGCTTGCCTTTCAATCTCTTATTCTGCTATTCTTGTCATCTCTCCACTCCATTCAAACTTCCTCAAAGTGACATTAACCAGAAAAGACAGAGTGGGGCCTGGCAAGTGTGGTTCAATGGTTGAGAGTTGACCTATAAACCAGGAGGTCAGGGTTTGATTCCTGGTCAAGGCACAAGCCCAGTTTGAGGGTCAGTGGGGGGCTTGCAGGAGGCAGCCAATCAATGATTCTCTCATCTTTGATGTTTCTGTATCTCTCTCCCTTCCTCTCTGAAATCAATAAAAATATATTAAAACAAAACAAATCAATACCATCTGTTCAATAGGCCCTGAGTGTAAATCATACTGTTATTATGAATCTATCTACAAGCTATACAGGGTGGGGCAAGAGTAAGTTTACAGGTGTTTGCATGGAAAATAATACAATAATCAACACATAAATAATACAAGAATAAACTCCATATTTTGTGGACTCACAACTCTAAACGTACTTTTGTCACACTCTGCATATACTTAACCCACTTTCTATTCCTTCTGTCTATGTCCTTTACTATCAGGCTTATTGATAAACTCTAACTCTTCCAACAGTCCCGGCTATCATTCAACATACTTTTTTTGTGGTCTTAACCATTTTTTTTTTTTTATTTCTTAGACAAGTTTTTCCTTCCCTTATACATTCTTTCATAAGGCCTCCATTCTTGGTCCATTCTATCTCCTGCATAATTGGCTATGTTCTTTGTGTTACCCATGAGTCAGTGTTAACCTTCCCATCTTACACAGCTTACATATAGGCATTTAGGAGATAGAAACAAGAAAGTCATAGAAAGGAATAAGAAGGTTCTTTTAGATATAGGTGTGCTTTTACCAAATTTGCACACATTTTAAAAATAGGGTGAAAAAACATTTGATTTTTGTCAGTCATTGGTAATTAGTGTTCAGAGATGAACTACAGTATATAGAGTATAATGTTTAGCTCCTGGGCAATTTTTCCACAAGAAAAAGTGTAGCATTTGATAACTATCATTTCAAGAAACAAAAGAGTTTCCTAATACAGAAAAGGCGTTTATACAGAGTGCCACAGAACATACATGCAGCCTGTTTATTCCTTGCACAACTCGATATACTGAAATATATTCATGTTAAGATGTTGTTCATTAACATATTTATGTGATGAGTTATCTCTTCCTTTATAATAGAGTCTTCAGAGACAGCTGCTGGCCAAAATGCAGCCTTCATTTCTGAGCCAGGAGTGCTGGGTGTGGCCATGAAGCTAAGTTCTGGCGCATGAAATAAGAAGGGAAAAGAAGCATGCACCACTCCGCCAGCATGGCTCAGTGGCTGAACACTGACCTATGAACCAGGAGGTCAAGGTTCAACTACTGGTCAGGGCACATGTTTCCTGGTTAAGGCACATGTCTGGGTTGTAGGCTTGATCTCCAGGAGGGGGTGTTCAGGAGCCAGACAATCAATGCTTCTCTCTCATCATCGATGGTTCTATCTCTCTCTCCTCCCTTCCTCTCTGGAAAAAAAAAAAAAAGTGTGCACCTTCTGGACCCGCCTTCACAAGAAGTGTGGCCATCCCCACCTTTCTTCCCATGGACTTGGATATGGATAAGGGCTCACGGTGGCAGAGCAGTTAGATAAAAGGGGTCTAAGACAGGGATGGGGAACCTTTTTCCTGCTCAGGGCCATTTGGATATATAATATCATTCTCAGGCCACATAAAATTATCAATCTAAAACTTAGCTTGCTGTATTTGGTCAAACACTTAATTAACTCACCCCTAATGCCTTGACAGGACTGGACCAAATGATTTCACAGGCCTCATATGGTTCATGGGCGAGACATTACCCACCTCTGGTCTAGGGTTTTGAAACATAGAGACTATCTCTGGATCCAGAAGTGCTTACATACAATTATTCTGTGTGCATGAGAGGAAGATGCTCAAGGCACTGTTATGCTGGTTTTCTGTGATGGCAGGCCCATATGTAGCGAAAATGCTACAATTTAGTTTATTGTTGGGAATATGAGATTTGTGTTCAAATGTGCAATTAGCTGTCTCCTCAAAGTTCAGATCGTGTTTGCATTACCTTTTGGCGTTTATTTTGCTTCGTAATATGGATTATGTTTTATGTGAGCAAATGAAAATCTGTCCATACGTTTGTGTAACTATGATGGTTATTCAAAAATTTGGGAACTATTTAAATAGTCTTCAGAGACGACTGAATGTTGGACTCTCTTTAATTAGTAAACCACCATCAAGAACAAATACACTAGTTCTCTAAAAAAGGTTTAACCTCAAGTCTTGCCCTACATATTTTCCATCTTCACATCTCGTTTGGTTTACAGAGACCACTTCTTAGACTGTCTCCCTCCTCCAGATTGCCTTGGAATTTGTCTCTGAGAATTGCTCGTAACCAGCTGCCTTACCCCAAAGACCAACCCACACCCTATAAGCTCTGGGCCTGTGCCACACAGCCTTCTGGAGGGCTCATTTCTAATGTCTGCTCATAATCTATTTGGTTTGCCTTTGATTTCAGTGGCTTCGCTTCAATGATATATTTCATCATACTTAGGGGAATTGTTAGTTTAAGAGGTTAATATTTACATATACTACAAATGCAGTCCTCTCCAATGGAAACTCCTAAAAAATAGATGTGTGGCTATCCTGATGGCAAAAAAATCATTGGGAAACAAGAAAAAATGCATCATATAATACAATTAATGCCTGCCAACATTTATAGGTTTCCAGAAATTATAACTGAGTGCTATTTCAGTACATTCTGAGGATCACTCTTTTAAGCTCTGTTTTCTTTTTCATTTTTTTTAGTATTACAATCTTAATTGAATGCTGACCCCTAAAAAGGAACCCCCCAAAACTCATGCTCATAAATTCAATGAAGGGTTTGGTTCATTCACAAGTCCATCAAATAATGAGCTGATTAACTTCTCTAACTTAAATTTTTTTAGCTCAAATTCTATTTCACCTTTCCAAGCTCTAATCTTAAAGCTGTCAGCATAGCTACAGCCAACAAATAGTATAAATGATACAGACAATTAAGAAAAGTCTTTTCTGAATCTGGCACCTAATACCTTAGGCATGAAAATGTGTCTCACCCGTCTCTCCAAAAGGCTTACTGTTGTTTTTTTTAAATATATTTTCTTGATTTTTTTTTTTTTTACAGAGAGGAAGAGAAAGGGATAGAGAGCTAGAAACGTCGATGAGAGAGAAACATCGATCAGCTGCCTCTTGCATACACCCTGCTGGGGATGTGCCCACAACCAAGGTACATGCCCTTGACCGGAATCAAACCTGAAAGCCTTCAGTCTGCAGGCCAACACTCTGTCCACTGAACCAAACCGGCTAGGGCAAGACTGACTTTTTTAAACTAGATGCACTGACATTAGAATTGAGTAGTTGATTGAAACTTTTGTTGATATTTTGAAAAACTTTAAATATGTGTTTCCGTTTAATAAAAGTAATAGTAAACATGATAACTAGATAAAGTATTCTTTGGTGCCCTTAAAGATGCTTCAAGTAGTTTGTATATCTTATATTTTTGTATATATTTTGTACTTCCATTAGTTATATGCATTTCACCTACAAATCTATGACCTTTTATAAAAGTTATATAGGGTAAAAAGTGAAAATCTCCTGCTTCTACCCTTTTGATTCTATTGCCTTAAAGTAACTGCTATTAACAATTCTGTGCCTGTTTAGTTAGGATTTGATATATTCCTATTTAGTCATATACCCCAGCCTATAATTATATCAAATCTATGCCTATATCTATATGTCACCTATATCTATCTATCTATCTATCTATCTATCTATCATATATACATACATATATATATATATCTACATCCTCACATTTTGTCATATAAGGTTGAGATATACTATACATACTGCTCTTCCACTGTCATTTTCCAGATATACTATGTCATGAACATCATCTTTTAGTTAGTATACGTGGATCTCATGCCATCTTTTTAATGCCATCTTTTTCATGCCATCATTCCAAACTGTACCCTAGTTTATACATAATATTTTATTATTAACTATGGCATATGCATGTCATTATAAGCAATAATTAAACATTATAGGTGGACATTTGTAATACACAATACAATTATGAACCTCTTTGTGCATCTATTTTTTATGAAGTTGTTTTATTATTTATTTTGGTAAAGTTCTTAAATGGCCAGTTTCCAATTCAAAGGTAATTTAACTCAGCAATATCAAATAGAACAAAAATTCCGACACATTTTGATTCTAGAGGCTTCTCCTATAATCATACTTCTCCAGAGTAAATTCCAAACATAAAATTTTGTTAAACTGTTTATCACAAGGCATCGCAAATGAGTTGTAGAGTCAAAGAAAATGTTCCACCAGATAATGCTATAGCACTCCAGAACGATGAAATGCTTAAAATAGAGTATTTAAGTTAGAACTTGTAAGTGGGATATAATTACAGCTCTCATAATGCAACCATGCTATAGTGACACGTCCAAGAGTAAATTCTTCCCAGCATTCTTAGAATCGATATAAATGTCCAAGTGGTGAGCACATGTTTCTGGAATGTTTAATGTTCCTGTCGGCAGTTGGGCAGAGTTTGTCTTATTTTTGGGGAGCTATGTCATAGGTCGGTTAATACCTTCTTATGTCATTATTGCATTCCCTCCAACAGATTTGATAGGGTATATGAAAATTTCTGAAAAGGTGAGCTGAGCATTCCAATCTGAACAACTTTATGGAGCATTAGCATTTTGTTACAACTTATAGAAAGCAGGAAGAGTTGGCCAGAAGCACAGAATGATCTGCTGGCATATAGCTGGAGCAGCGTGATCTTTGCTACAAAGTGTTTGACTTCACTTGAACTGACTTATCACATGTCACTGATCTAGTTTGTTAGCGAAACCACAGTTTATGGAAACCAGACTTCTTCACCATAAAGACAGTGGGAGATTTTTATTCCTCATTGTAGATAGCTCAGTTGAACATACCTGAGAACATTAGCTTTGCTAGAATGGCAATGATGGATTAATATTATATTGAAAGAGGGGCAAGGATGTCACACTGAAGTGTCCAATCTGCATTGTTTTGCAATGGTCATGTTGGATTTATAGAAGAAATCATATTTATATTTACATCAGGAGTATAGAGCACTACATTGTGGGAAGATTTTTAGAAAAATCCTAAAAACAAGGCAAACTTTGTTCAAGAGTTCACTAACTAACCCATGCTTCATGTAGCCCCACCCAAATCCTTGCCTCCCTCACCCAGAAACTACTTAGGGGAGCATGGCATCTACAGGATTAGTCAGCAGGCCTGGGCATAAAAAATAATTTCAGTTATTAGCCCTTTTGGGTCAAGAGTTAAAGAAAAGTTGATGTACCCATTGATAACAAATGTGCCAGGATAACATTTAAAATCGTATCAACAGATTTTGGGGGTAGGGATACTGTTGGCTTTATATATAGAAAGGGGTCATTTTTAATATGTAATTTATACCATTTTTCTTTGATAAAATATGCTTCTCAAAGGGAAAAGGAAACAAGCCACATAAATGTTATTAAATTAAAAAAAAATAGAGTCACTCTTTAGATGGGCTTTGAATAGTGAGCTTTCTCATAGTACTTAGTTCCAACGAAGAAAGTGAAACCAATTCTGTCTTCAATACAGTCCCAGAACAGATTGTTCATAAACCATTATAAATATTATGAGTCAAATGGATAGGTTATTATATTTTAATTTGTATATATCTTAATGGTTTCCCCAAGGAGGTACTCTTTGAGTCACACAGCTACATGACAGGGGAAAAGAGACATCGACATATCCCTTTCATGCTGCCAAAATAATAAGCCATGGAAACAAGGAAGTTTACAACATTCCAAAAGCTAAGATAATCTGCACATGTATCTTACCTTTCTCTTGCGAAGTCTGACTTGGTTATTGGTGGGTTCCTGGGTGGTCAGAGGTTCCTTTAAGTGTAAACACCGCATGCCATCTCCTGAGCTGACCTTTGGAAGACTTCTGTTTTGATGTTCTGAGAAACCACTCTTCTGCAGGCCATTTTCAGCGGACATTCCACCAGGGCAGGAAGGAGGCTGCAGAAGGCAGCCCCCGGGATCTGCTTTTGATAAGGGCAGTCCTCGGTCTGCACAAGGACTAGCGAAAAACTCATCTTGTACTACACAGCAGGTGTTTCTTTCATGTTCCTCCTTAGGGAAGTCGGGCTTCCTTCGTTGCTGAGCAATTACAGCAGAATTAAGCAATTGCTTCTCAGGCACAATATCTTTCACATTCAACGACTCACATACATGCACTTGGGCTGCATCTTTTATTTCACTTAAGCTTATATCGTTACAAAGCTCCAGGCTTTTACTTATAATGTCAATAACTTTCCTCTCCCCACTTTCTTCTACGAGTGCTAATTCAGCTCCACCAGCCACTCCCCAGGAGTTGTAAGAAGCTCGGTTTCCTTCCCTGATGGGCAGCGTCTTGAGTAAGGAGCCTGCTCCTTTGACACTATGTTGGTCTGAGGTTTCGTGCCCTTGGGAAGTTAAAATCTGTTTATCATCTGTAAGACACAGATCAGAATCGGTATCCTCATCAGAAACATGCACTAGTGTTTCCGTGCTGGCTTCCAGAGAAAGAAACGGATCTTCCCCTTCCTGGCTGTCCCTCTCGTCCACCTCCTTTGAAATGTGACCCATTGGCCTCTCAGGAAAGTCTCTCAGCTCTGATGCATGGCAGCAGTCTGGTAGTGAGACACACTTCTCTTTGCGGTCCGCATTTAGAGTTGCATCTTTTTCCATACTTGCCTGCAAGCTGTCAGCTACGAGTCCATGATGACATGCTGTGTTATGATCATCAGAACTAAAAGGCTGTCCCATCCATCGGGTCACATGTTCTTCCCAGCTTCTCTTCCTGATAGCTACAGACATGTCATTGTAGTTTAACGACAGATACAGGCATGCATTCCATGTGAGACGAAAAGAGATGGAACTTGAAAGCACTTCGAATTTGCTGACTGAAGAAGACAGTGAGTTTTCTCATTTCACCACCTATGAAAAAATTTAAAACATATATAGTTGAGGACATGATTCTAAACTGAGAATATAACTTGTAAAAGAGACCACTTCATCTATGGTAAGAAGATAGAGAGTTTATAAAATTTCTGTTTAATAGCTTTAATAGTAGTATTTCTTTGAGAAGCAGCCTGATATAAGGAGACAATTTCACACTGGATATTTATAATAAAAATCATTGACAGTTTTTTTAAAATGCAGCTGGATTGATCAATTTATTAATGAATAAAGATATAACTATTGGACATTGAAAACTTCAGTAAGAAAATATTTGGATTGCAATACTTGATAAAATTCACTGCAAGAAACTTATTCTAGCTTATCTGCTTTCCTCGTTTAGTTTTGTGAACACAAGTTTTGACAGAAATCTATTTGCTGTTTGGTTTGAATTTCAACAAAGGCCACTAGGGAACTGTTCATGCAAAATCTGAGCTTCAGAGACAGCATTTGTAATGTATTAGTGTGTGAAAGAGCTAATACAGATCCCAAACTCTCAGGATGTATTCACTCCAGGGAGTGACTAAGAAACATGAAATAAGCCAGTTTAGCTCATATTAACACATAATTCATGGATAAGAAAGCATATAGCACATACCATTTACAATGCCTCAGGATAAATACATTTACATGCATAGTATTCCTGCTACTAGCTAGCTAGCTAGCTAGCATTATTGAGGCTAAGAGAAATTCAATAACTTGTTCACAGTTATAGATACATCTAGGAAGTAAGCCAGTAGTCAAACTAGGCCCTGGTTCTAAGGCCAGGATGAGGTAGCCAACACACGTCATTGTCTCTGTGCAATGAGATCCAACCTGCACCCCTTCCTCACATCCTTAGTTATGTCTAAAGTCTGAACCCCACAGGTAGGAACTGAGGGGAACTAAAAGGAAGATGTGAGCACGATAAGGCAATTGGGATAATTCTTCAGAAATTTCAGTCTCTTTGGCTTGCATGGAGTTCAGTGTGTGTACCTCTGTTAGAATTCAGTCGTAAACATTTAAGTAAACAAGAAAACCAGGCATAAGATAAGGTCAGAATATAAACACATTCCTGGTATCCATACTTTTTACCTTGAATTAGTCAAACCCTTCGTTAAAGGAAACAGATTATCCCAGTGTAAACTCAGCCTTATAAAAGGTTGTTCCATGATGAAAGCAAATTCATGGACTGTAAAAGAAAAATCCCGTTCACAAAGCACAAAACTTCTAGTTTTCACTCCACATAGGGACTTGCAGCACATAACATGGATTGGCTTATTGATTTCAGCCGTAAACAAGATTAACTGCTGTGCTGGTTTTGGGTCACTCCAGGTTACTGAAAAGGACTGACTCCTCACCAAAAACTTCAGGCTATTCTGACTAAGTTCTAAGCACATGCCAGAAAGGTAAATATTCCCATCCTGTGAAGACCAGTGAAGTTAAAGAATGTACTAGAAATTGGTTCCTCAGCTTGACCAAATACCTTTCTGGATACTGTTTGGTGCCCTCAAAGGTCTGTGATCATCTCTGAAAATGGTCAGCATTCAGATTTTCCGTGTGGGCACTCATTCTCCACACAAAAGAAAACAGAAAGACCCTGAGTCCATGCGTAAGTCATTACAGTGTGGGAGGCTACAGAAAGTGGAAAAAACGCATAGATGCAGGTCAGAAAAAATTTGCTTTTATGGGCAAATTTGGGTTGTAATAGGGAGGTTCTGTTTTAGATGCTTTCTTTCCTTTATTTTTATCCAGTGTAGAAAGAGCGAGCTAACTTAAGAAACGCCAAGTGGTATTACTGTGTCATTCCTAAGCCTCATTTACATTTCAGTTGAGACTGAATTCTGGCTTCATTTCTTTTACTAAGAAGAAATAGAATTTTATTAACCCCTTAGAGAACCAATCATACTAAATTTTGTCTTTAAGACCTTATCTTAATATTAACTAACTTATTTTACTCAACATTGGCAAGTATGTAAATATTTTTTATATCATCAAAGGGAGACAGTTCAACAAGTTCTGAGACGATCTGGCTACAAAGAAAGATTATAAATTATATATATCCAACATAGTATTAATTACTCTGTTCTAATTTCTAATCTAGGCTTTTTGATTATTTTCAAATTATTCCTGTGAATGTACATTGTCTTTTCTTTCAAGAAAACTGTCCTAATTATTGTTATGACAACCATCGCTATATTTTAAGTGCTCATCCCATAGCATCCTGTGGTCTGATAGATGAGAAAAATATCTCTACAAGCTTTTTTATTCACACTTTCTATTTAAATTCTGAGTTATAACATTTATGGTTAAAATCTGCCTCCATGATCTAAAGGCTGAATAGAATATTAATAAGATGGAACACTGGATTCTTTTCAATCACGTCTCAGCATATTGGCCTCATTTTCTAAGTCATCTGAATTGATTAGAATCCATTCTGCCAGGAAGATGTGAAGTCCTTGTAAAAGTTCTTACTTTCCCTGTGGACCATCTCATCAGAATGCCTTATTTAAAATCACATTTCTAGCCTGGCTGGTATGGCTTAGTGGTTGAGCCTTGACCCAGGAGCCAGAAGGTCATGGTTCGAATCCTGGTAAGGATACATGCCTGTTACGGACTTGATCCCTAGAAGGGGCTGTGGAAGAGGCAGCTGATAAATGATTCTCTCTCATCATTGATGTTTCTATCTCTTTCTCCTTCTTTCTTCTTCTCTCTGAAATCAACAACTAAAAATTATATTTTTAACTACTGACTACTTATTTTGCAAATTTCTAATACATTTTTTTGGGGTAAGCCTTTTTAGCAAATTTCATTCAGAATGAGCTCAGCTGCTGAGGATTTGGATGAAGGATCTGGAAAAGTATAGATCATTCCAGGGTATTGATTTTATGAAGTGAATTTCCATGGGGATTTTTCACTTCTTAAATGCATGTGTTCAAACACCACTGTATTAATATTATAAGAGACTGTATATACCTCTAATTATGTAACATTTCTGAAAAATAATTGTGAAATGTCCAACTTTACTATTTGTGATATTAGTGCATAGGATGTTTAGATGCAAAGTTATTTCAAATGAATTGTTTCGGTTAATTTGTAGCACTAACACTATAAAATAAGTACTTTATAGCATACATAATTTATTTTTAAATTAATTGTAATTGCACTAAAAATGACGTCAAATGAATACCTTCTATTAAGAATCACTGACATATAGCTGATATCAAATGATCATGCTTTGCCTTGAACTTAGTGCTGATATAAACACATACCTTACTTTTTGGCCTGGTAGTGAATTGTCCCTAAGGAAGAAGAGCCCGTTGATAATCACTCTTGGTCATTTTATAGCCTGGGAGAACGTGACAAAAATGAAGGATTTGTGGCTGAAATCAAGTTGGCAGTACTGTAGGACTGATGGCAACACTGACTGCCCATCATCATTCATTAACAAATGTTTATTCAGTTCCATAGACATCGTGCTAAACATGGAGAATGTAAACCTAAATAATATACTGTATTCTACCTTTCCTAAAGAAGCTTACAACTTTATGGTAGAAACGCATATAAACAAAGATCATAAATTCTCACATGACCACAAATACCACAGGAAATTTAACACAGAGGAGGGGGTCATTAACTCTCCTTCCTTTTTGCTCTCCCTCTTCCCTCTCTCCTTCCCTTTCCTCCCTTCGTCCCTCCCTCCCTCCCTCCCTCCCTCCCTCCCTCCCTCCCTCCCTTCCTTCCTTCCTTCCTTCCTTCCTTCCTTCCTTCCTTCCTTCCTTCCTTCCTTCCTTCCTTCCTTCCTTCCTTCCTTCCTTCCTTCCTTCCATCTCTCCCTCCCTTCTCATTTTCTAAATCATTTGAATTGACTAGAATCCAGGTAGGGAAGTCTTTGTAAAAGTCCTGACTGTTGCCCTAGTTGGTTTGGCTCAGCAGATAAAGCACTGGCCTGAGGACTGAAGAGTCCCAGGTTTGATTCTGACCAAGGGCACATGCCCTGCTTGCGGGCTTGATGCCCAGTAGGGAGCATGCAGGAGGCAGCCGATCAATGAATCTCTCTCTCCTTTCTTCTCTGAAATCAATAAACATATATTATTTTAAAAAGTCCTGACTTTTATAAGTCTTTGTAAAAATCATTTCTTTCTTTCTCCCTTTGTCCCTTTCTTCCAAGTAGTGTTGGTGATGGGCAAACATCAGATAGGGCCACTAGAGGAGGAACCCTGAATGAGGCCCTCTGAGGGAAATTGCCTGCTTCCAATACATCCAGGTCAAATGGAAGTTGCGATGTATTTCCTACTCTATGTGCGGAGTCTTTCTTTCTTTTTGGCTTCAGATTTTTACTATTCCGGAATCGCCTCTCTAGAAAAGGTAGCAGAACCATCGATAAGCTCCAGAGAATTACTTACAACTTGCAAACTCATTGGTTACACATTGGAAACACATCTCTATGGTGCATTTCAGAGAAAACTAGCGGGAGAAATTTTTCAAAGGAAAAGAATGCCAGATAATTTCTCAGAATGAATGCACATAGTTTTAAAATTGAAGAGAATCCATGGAATATCCAATATTACAAAGAACAGAAGTAGATCACACCAAGAAACATTACTGTGAAATTTCAGAAATTTAGAAGTAAACAAATGACATAAATATTATCAGAGAAAGAATAAATAAATTACATATTAGGTATTGGGAATCTGAACAATGTTAGATTTCTTAACACTATATATGACAGGTAACAATTGGTTGCCTCTTGCATGTACCTGATGGAAGATTGAACCCGAAACCTGGGTATGTGCCCTGACTGACTCTAGAACCTGCTGGCTCCTGGTGTAAACGCCAAACAATTGAGCCCACTGACAAGGGCTAAATAAAATGTTTTAAAGAACGGAAA
Organism: Antrozous pallidus; assembly: GCA_027563665.1. Taxonomy (NCBI): domain Eukaryota; kingdom Metazoa; phylum Chordata; class Mammalia; order Chiroptera; family Vespertilionidae; genus Antrozous; species Antrozous pallidus. The sequence continues at coordinate 82,637,909 of CM050519.1, forward strand.
TGTAATCATTGTATACTACTGGCTGAGCTGTGAAATTTTTTTGGTAACCAAGACAATGCAAACAGTAAATACTGATTTAATAAAAATTCTAGACCAACTATTTTCCAAACATAGAGTTTTCTAGGGGTTGGGGATAGGATAGTAGGCAGAATAGTTTCAGAGAACAAATGTTTAATTTTTTATAGTGGGAAAGGAACGGATAATATCTAAAATGGAAAAAATAGTTTAATATTGTTCAGAAGTATGGAAATAAATAATAGGAGAAATAGCTAATTCTTTTTAAGTATTATGTTTCTGAACGCTTTCCCTTGAGATAGGAAAAAAGTATCTTATCTATGAATCTCAGAAAGCATGTTAAAAAACAATTTAAATTTTAATATGTTCCAGAGCAGGAATTTTAAGACTAAGTTGATGTATAAATACAGTGATGAGCAAAAGTAGATCTACAGTTGCAAGTATGTGAAACAGAGTTTAGTCTTGTTTATTCTTATCCTATATTATAAAAGGCTAATATGCAAATAGGCCGAACAGTGCAACAACCAAACAACTGGTATGTATGAAATGCGCTGACCACCAGGGGGCGTGTGCAGAACATGGCGGGTGTTGGCTGCAGCAGGGCGGTAGAGCAGGTGAGTAGGGGTGCCAGATCAAGGCAAGGAGCCCAGTTTCTGTCATCGGGGTGAGCCTCTCATGGTTACTGAAAATTATTTGCTTCTTCACGCTGTGGTTCCGCCCAGTGCTCGCACCTGCTGCCGGCACCAGTGCCACTCGCACCTGCTGCTGGTGCCCAGCGCCGGTCCTGATCACTCGACGCCATCAGTGGGTACAACCTGCGGCTGCTGTCCCCGATTGCCCCTGAGGGCTTCTCCACCTCCCTCTGCTCTTGAGGGGTGATCAGGGCAGCAGCCACCACTCACACACACTGCTGGTGCTGGCCCCAATTGCTCCACACCATCAGCAGGGGCAATCAGGGCCATTGTCATCAGCACATGGGAGTTGTGGTGACAGGAGTGGGGCTGCTGAAGATGGGGCCAGGAGCCATGGTGGGAGTGTTAGATTTCTTAACACTATATATGACAGGTAACGATTGGTTACTGAGAGCCATCCCTGTGCCTACCACAACCTTGTGGACCACGGTTTCTTTCAAGGTTCACAAATTTATGCACTGGGACCCTAGTCTATAATAATAAAAGGATAATATGATAATTGGACTGGACAGCTGAATGACCTTCTGGACATCATTCTGGACATCCTTCCAGATAACCTTCTGGATGATGTTGTGATCCAGAGGCAGAGGCAGTTAGGGGCAATCAGGCAGGCAGGCAGAGTGGTTAGGGGTGATCAGGCAGACAAATGGGCAGGCAAGTGTTTAGGAGCCAGTGGTTTTGGATTATGAGAGGAATGTCCAACTGCCTGCAGTCGGACATACCCCGAGGGGTCCCAGATTGTGAGAGTGTGCAGGCCGGGTTGAGGGACCTCCCCTGCCAGTGCACGATTTTCATGCTCTGGGCCTCTAGCATTATATATTTTTCCATACAAACAACTGTGAACCTACTTTTGCTCACTCCTGTATGCTTGGACTTCCTCTGTAATATATTCAATAGGACCAATCTATTCCCCTTTGTTCCTGCCCCACTCAGCGCATGCCCCCACTCACAGTTATACACAAACTTGTCTCACTCTATCACTCTTTCAGCAAAATAAAGGTGTCAGTTTGGTCCTTATTTTTTGCCACAATGTCAGTGCAGTTTTTCATGAGGTACTTAAGTGATTTCTTCAATGACTTCCTTTCCTCCTCAACCCTTCTGGGAACTCCTGGAATCCAGGCCAGGTATTCTTGGCAATCTTCTCAACTATAGTCTTTTAAAAGTATTACCTGGGTAGAAGCTTAAGACGTCAAAAATAATATGTAAATAGAATTAAGTGAGTAAATACATCTGAAAAGAGGACTTATAGGTTATGTTCCAATTTTCTTGGATGCCACACTCTCAATTTTTGAAAAGACAGCAACTGTTTGATTCATTCCTTTGAATGTGGATATCTTGTTTTCTCTTTAAGAACACAGATGTTGTATTTCATTACATTACATTACATTATATTTATTATATTATGTAAAATTCTTATATATAATAATTATATATATTTCTATAAGAATTACATATATATTTATGATATATATATATATATCTCATAATCATATACATGTATATATGATTGACCCCCCGGAAAATTGTTAAACACCTTCACACAATTCCACATATGTAATATAAGGGAAATAAAGTCATAATGGTACTGCCGATTTCTCTTTATTTTTTCTACTTTTTCCTTGAGTAGCCAGAGTTACTTCTGGCTTCCCTTAGTGCAGTGGTTCTCAACCTTTCTAATGCTGCGACCCTTTAATACAGTTCCTCATGTTGTGGTGATTTCAACCATAAAATTATTTTAGTTACTACTTCATAACTGTAATTTTGCTACTGTTAATCAATCATAATGTTAATACCTGTGTTTTCTGATGGTCTTTTGGGAGTCACCACAACATGAGGAACTGTATTAAAGGGTCGCGGCATTAGAAAGCTTGAGAAACACTGTCTTAGTGTCTTTCTTCTTAATTACCTGTTCCATGATAAATTTCCAGGACATGTGCTTCTCCTACTACTCTAAAGTATATAGATGTGTCATATCTATCATGTAGCAGATTCACAGTAACTCTAGGAAGGAAGAAAATATGTAAGGGGGAAAATCTTTTAATTAAAAGTAGGTTAAACTCTCTGAAATGCTGTCTTGCAAGAAGAGAGAATATAGCTAAATCAAGAAAACAACACTTCAATACCAGCCTGCTTTGTTGCTACATGAAAAGGGTCCAGTGAGAAGGAGAGATTGGGGACATCTGTAGTGATTTGAAATCTTAATGTATCTTAGCCTACTCCCAAGAAATCTCCTTTCCACATAGTGAGTGCCCAAAAAACTTGGAATTGAGTTAGATAATTGGAGCAGAATCAACAACATGGAAACAGCATCACAGATTAACCCAGTTCTTCAAAGTGCCCTCACTAATGTCAAAGGGAATCTTTATTACAGTGAGCATTTGTGGAGGCTAAAATGAAATTCATTTTTTTATGGAGACGTCAAAGAAAAAATTATCTAACAAACTAAATTGCGTACCTTTGCCCATAAGTCAAGGACAACATGCAGAGGATTGCTTTTCATTGCCAACCTGATGTTGCATATTCAAGATGTCTAAGAGCAGCAAGAAATCATAAAACAGATACAATTTTTCTTAAATATTTATGTAAATGTATGGACAAATAGCAAGAAAAGATAATAACATATTTAAAAAAGCATTTCTAAGTCTAGTTATACTGGCCAACGGTTAGTAAAAAACAATTAGTGCTTTTTCTTTAAAATATTCATGCTACCTAAAACAAATTAAGCTGTGGGAGAGAGAGAAACCTATAATAGTATAATGCCAAAATTTCTCTCCATTTGACCTCATATAGATTTCCTTTCTTTAGTAGCAATTATGTCTTACCCCTTCACAAATTATCCATCTACTTTTACATCCTTTGCCAGATGTTGGCATTTACTCGTTATGCTTCATTAGCTGTTGGTGGAAAAATAATTCCTGTTAAAATTCTTTATTGATAATTGCTTAATGAAGCTTACAACATTCTATATGAAATAGCTTTCATTCCTTTAGACTGTCTGGAAAGCATTAACAATTTTAGTAAATTATAGAATGAACCGCCTATAATGAACTAAGTCAGTGGAATAAGTAGTACATCACCTTTTCCAAGAAACACCCAACCTTCCATCATTTTTTGGTCTTTAGAAAAAAAAAAATGAAGTTCTAACTAAAAACATTCTCTTTAATGTTTTCCTAATTTTATGTATATCTCCTGAGCTTGGAAAAGTTTTTCTCATTCTTAGCTTTCAGAGGCAAAGATATTCCAGGAATCAGGCAAACTTGAAAATGAACTCTGTCAATTCTCTGGAAACAGCTCATCAGAAAAGAGCAGGGTGCTACAACATTGCAAGGTATTATTTCCATGGTACCTTCTATTTTTACCTCCAGGTTCCTGCTATTTGACGTAGCCTTAGTAGTTTCTAATTTTCTTGCAGGGAGGAGCCCAGATATTGGCAATGTTTGACTTACCACCACTTTATAGCTCAGTCCTGCCAGATTTGCAGATTCTCTTAACGTTTTCTTAAGCAACCCACATGTAATTTGAGGAAATCTTGGAACATTTAGTGATATTGCCTGATAGCACTGAGACTTTGCTGAGGGTAATTGGTTTCTAAGAGATCCCATAATTAGCATAATCATGGAGGACAATATTGCATCATCTTTGCAATAATTTCTAGATATTGTATTTTCTTTGGATTTCCATGTTTTATTTTTAAAAGAGTACATAGTATTCTCAATAATAGTGTCCTGTACTATGCAGAATTCTTTGAGCATTAAGAACTACAGTGTATCTTAGATATTTTTGCAATTAAATTCATTAATGAATAATTAATCATTTATTTTTTCCCTTGATGTCATTGTCTATAGGATCCCTTATAACCAAAGAAAAGTATTGCCTTTGCTCTGAACTTTTTCACATGGAGTATTTCATGCAACAGGAAATACCTTAGAGTTAAATTTGATATCAAGAGTTTGGCTGCCTTTTTCTTTGGATGGCAAATCAGTATGACTGAAATGATGTTTTGCTTTATTATAAAAAGAGATCTCTATTCAACAAGGAACATGGATTATAATGCTTTATCAACAGCCTGATGATATGTGGCTTTGCTTTAAGTGCCACTATTTTTAGCTTTGCTATCATTTCTAAGAACACTCTAACAGTAGACACAGTAATCACTAAATATAAATAAGAGATATGGACTACATCAACACAGGTGCTCATATACCTAGGTGATAACAGGATACTAAGACTTCAGTCATTCGATTAGTTCAACTTTCACTAAAATTCAGAATATGAAATCATTGGGAACTTGGCTACTTCTGTTTGGTCAGTATCATCCTAGCAGGGGTCAAGGCCTCTTATGTCAACTTTTGTCCTCTGTATTTAATATCTGTAGTTTTCATTTTACTTTGTTATCTATCTATGTGCATTTAAGCTTGGTTTTATAACCAAGTGTTCTTCTCTAAATCCAGTTAATAGTAGGTGCATTAGAAACATTTGATGATCATGAGAATAGCAACAAAAAGCTTCCATTTTTGTGAAGGCAGAATGTCTGTTAAAGAATCATTCCTTCCCCCAAGCTCCCCACTACCACCCTCATGATTTGGGTTAGTTAAGTTTGTGTTCTTCGGTTTTCTCATGCCTTAATGGGAATAATAAAAAATTGTTTAGGGGAAAGGAATAATATTGAGTTAAAATAACTATGTTGAGCTAATAGTGCATGTAGAACACTTAACTCAGGCATATTGCAAGAACTCACTTGATGCTAAGTGACTTGATGCTGATGCTGATAGAGACAATGCCAATGACTCCTTTAGTGTTTGGTGGATCTTAGCTGCAGAATCCATGGCTGAGTATGAGCTGGACCATCCCTTCGATGCCAATGTTATTCCAACATAGATGAGTGATTTTGACCAAAAATGTGAAACACCATGATTCTTTCTTTCTTGATTAATTGACTTAGGCTTTTTTAAACAAAATATTTGTTTGTTTTACTGTATGCAAAACAATTTTCACGTACAAAATCTCATGTGAAACTCAAATGACCTGGTGATGTAAATATTTTCTTTATCTTCCCAACTTTACCAATAAAAAGCAGAAGCTAAGGTACTTACGGGGCATGCTTCAAATCATAGAGCATCAAGTGGCAAAGATCCAAATGGGAGCCAATATTCTGACTGCTCATGGGGCTTTCCGTATACCAGTCCATTTCAATTGTGGAGACTTCACTCGTGCTCTGCTCTCACTGGCCTTGTGTAACTTTTAACTTCAAACTATTTCTGGATGCTCATGCTGCCTTCCAGCTCTTACTGAATTTGTCATGGCATCTTATGAGAGTGTTGTTAACCTCTGGCCTCAGGCTCTGATAACTCTTGACAACCTCTTATTTTCTTTCCACTTTAAAAATTATTATCCTATCATTACTGGATGTTTGGGAAAAGAGTCTCACAATGCCTACTCTTCAAGACTGGTTTTGGCTTGCTTTCTTTCCTTTTTCCATCCTATTTATTCCACAAGCATTTATTGACAGGCAGGTATTGATAACACCTGACACGTTAGGTATTTTGCTAATTTCTGGGAATAAAAAGAAACATGGACTTTCTAAACGGGTTCTCTGATTTTGCTACTTTCTTCCGATCTCATTTTCATGAATAGGACTGATTTTATCTTTGAATTATTTGAATTGTATTGCTAAAACACTTCAATTCATTCTAACCCCAAACAACCTTTTTCACACAGACAACTAGTTAGAGTAGTTTTTTTCTGCCCATCTATCTTTTTTGTTTGTTTATTTTGTTAATCCCCACCAGAGGACATTTTTTTTTCTATTGATTTTTAGAGATTGTGGAAGGGAAGGGAGAAACAGGGAGAAACATTGATGTGAGAGAGACACACCAACAAGCTGCCTCCCACATGCACCTTGGCCTGAACTGAGGACAGAGGTACAACTGAGGTACATGGCCTTATCCGGAATCGAACCTGTGATCCCATCCCCACAGTCCATGGGCCGATGCTCTAACCACTGAGCAAAAAACCAGCTAGAGCTCTACCCATCTCTCTTAATTAATGTGAAAGTTTATATGCATACTGTCTGCATTGCTTTCCAGCTTTTTGTGTGTGTCAGAGTTCCTGTATAATCTTTTCAAGTTCACTTATATACTCTATAATTCAGTGAATCAAAATAAACAATCTTTTTAAAGCTAGGTCTCAAGATCCACATTTCATCTTTATTCTCTTTAACTTCCTAAAGAACTAAGCTCCTCTATTTCTCAAAACGCTGTGAACTGACTAGCAATTTAATGCCAAAAGAGAGCCATCGAAGGAAATGTTGTATTTCTATATCCACACCAAATTCAGCCTGTAGGTGGGCTTCTCCATAAACCAGTTTAGTTTAAGTGATACACACAGGGGCTTAGCATTCATGTGGGGGAAGAAGGCGCAATACTCATGTGCCTTCCTAAAATCCAGAGATTTTTTACTTTTCCCTCATCCTCTTTAAATCCTCTTCTCCTAAATTCTTGACATTTATCTATATTGATGATATCATTCTCTGATCCAGATCTAGGTTAACTCTCAGGTCTTTGCTGTACTCTAAGATATCTATGGAGAGAGTCTCATTGTAAGATAATACTGACTACTGACACCAATTCATTCATTTTCCAAGAAGAAACAAATAAGATTTTTCAAAAAGGTAAATTTTAAATGTTCCAATTCAGATTTACTTTTGGCCTGTAAGTCCCAATCCTCTATAAGGTTATACCATGCCAAAAAGTCCTCTTGTTTTAAAAAATGATAATGCCCTTAAGAAGAAAACAGAGTGATGTGCTTTGTCTTACAGGCCCTCCAGGAATTATGTAGTCAGTTATACAGGCCACTTCTTTACTGCTCTTATTCCTCATTCCAATGATGTAGAGTGTGGTGACACTGGAGGCATTGACTAGTGTAACTTTTAAATGGTAATGGCATCCAATCTGTTTCATAAAGATGAGAGAAGAAAAACGTCGTTGCACACATTTCCTCCAGAGAAATGGCATGCCCTAGAAATGACATGCATTAGTTTTTCTGAGAAAGGCTCTCCACTTGGAAAGAGTTGTGTTTCAGCATGCGTAGCAGCATATATTGTCACGTATGAAGTATGATCCGGATGACCCAGCCAACTCTCCCATTTCACATTGCATTTGGCCAGACATTTATTTATGTGCTGTAACAAATTCTGTATTCTAAAGGGTCTTGTGGAAGGCTCAGCATTGACATAATCGAATAAAGGATGGAATATAAGCTCTAGAAGGGAAGATGAAAGGAAGTGGGCTTTTTGGTCCTAGAAATGTACACTTATGTTTTCATATGGCCGTTTAGGCTTTTTATAGTTTCACTGAGGAAAAACCCATAGACCTGGAATGGACGTGCAGCCACAGAAATTTAGGTTAGCTAAGAGAAGGAAAGTCTATGTACGTCAAACCAGTTTCACTGGGGGAGGGGTAGTAAAAGCTCTGAACATCATTGTTTAGGTAAGTTCATTATGATACCCTTGAATACAAAGATATGAATCAGACAAGCCCCTTTCTAGTCCTTGTTAAGTAACATACGTTTAAAATTACTGTGATTATTAGCATATGGATTGATTTTTTTTGGCATAATTATGAAATATAACAAAATAGGCACAAACAAGTTACTCCCTTAAAGTGTTTGTTGAAAGCATTATACATCTTTTTTTAAAACTTTGATTTGAGAAAATTTTATTACTAAATTTAGTTCTTTTAAAAATCATTATTCCCCTCCCCTCCCCCATACTGTAACACTGGTGGCAGCTTTTTAAAATTATTATTATTTTCTGTTTGAAAGTAGACTCCTACTGGACATGTGAATACTTTATTCTGCATAATTATTATTTGATAGCAGGTTGATGTAGTATAAATATATCTGAACTAAAGTGGTTCCACTGTTATCTCTTCTACTAGCTAGTGGTATGACCTTGGACAGATCATTTTTGAATGTGATTCCTTAGCTCTTCTGGCAACCTCATCACAGAATTAGAAAAGTGATATCTTATATTATTTCCTTCCTTGAAATTCTATTCAGAAATTTTATTGAATCACTAGAGGCCTTGTGCACAAAATTTGTGCATGGGTGGCAAAGGGTGTCCCTCAGTCCAGCCTGCACCCTCTCCTATCTGGGACCCCTCGAGGGATGTCCGACTGCTCATTTAGGCCTGATCCTTGTAGGATCAGCCTAAATGGGCAAACATTCCTCTCACAATCCAGGACTTCTGGTCCAAACTGCTCACCTGCCTGCCTTCCTGATTGTCCCTAACCACTCTGCATGCCAGCCTGATCACCCCTTAACCACTCCCCTGCCAACCTGATTGATGTCTAACTGTTCCCCTGCCAGCTTGTTTGCCCCTAACTGCTCTCTCCTGCAGTCCTGGTTCCACCCAACTATTCTCCCCTGCAGCCTTGGGTCCCCCTAACTGCCCTCCCCTGCAGGCCTGATTGTCCACATCTGCCCTTCCTTGCAGGCCTGGTCCCTCCCAACTGCTCTCCCCTGCTGGCCATCTTGTGGTGGCCATCTTGTGTCCACATGGGGGCAGGATCTTTGACCACATGGAAGCAGCCTTCTTGTGTGTTGGAGTGATTGTCAATCTGCATATCACTCTTTTATTAGATAAGATAGAGGTCTGGTGCATGGGTGAGGGCCAGCTGGTTTTCCCTGAAGGGTGTTTGAGATCAAGATGGGGGTTCCCTTGGAACATGGAGTGGCCTGGATGAGGAGCCTGTGGTGTTTTACAGGCTGGCCATGCCCCCGAGTGACCCAAGGAGAGGCCCTGGTATCTGGGATTTATTTATCTTCTATAATTAAAACTTCGTTGCCTTGAGTGGAGCCAAGCCTTCTGCTCTCTCCAGCTCCGTGGCTGCTGCCATTTCTGTTGGGATTTATCTATCTTCTATAATTGAAACTTTGTAGTCTGGATTGGAGGCCTGGCCAGCTAGGTCAGGCGGAAAGCTAGGCTTTTTCCATTTCTAGGGAAACCCAAGCCTCCCTTCTACTCTCTGTGGCCACAGCCATTTTGGTTGGGTTTATTTGCATATTTGCTCCTGATTGGTTGGTGGGTGTGGCTTATGGCTGTGGCTTGTGGGTGTAGCAGAGGTACATTCAATTTGCATATTACTCTTTTATTAGATAGGACAGTTTAGATAAGTCAGTATTTTGTATTTTTTAACATACTTAAAAATAGATTATTTTTTTATCACATTTAAAGTCCTAACATGAGTTAACTTGTTAGTGAATAGTTAAAATTCACCAATATAGGCATAGAGTTTAAGAATAATTAGCTAATACAACAAATGGTTACCTTGTAATGGGTAAAAGTTTATAATTACAACACTCAATTTCTTATGACTCAACTGTCCAATAGCTCTCATCTTCCATTTAATATGTTTTGGTTTCATCTAGAAGGTTTGGAAATACACATGAATATTTGTTCCCTTCACATACCATTGTATATTACTTTTATAAAATAATTGGTTTCATTCTAAATATTCAGAAATATAAATATAACAATATGTTATGCATTAAAAAATCAATGTCATTTTAGTCATTAGTAGATATATTTCTTCATATGTTGCAAATTTAAACATTTAAGATACCTTAAAAAGACTACAGACTGGTAGAAATGTAACCTTATGATTATAAACACATGATCAAATTTTCATATAATTGTAGTAATTTCCAGCTGTCTTAAAATAATAATAATAATAAATGTTATTGTCATTGGGATTTTCTTCAGTTATTCAAAAATATTCACAAAAAATCTGACCTGAATAGTGAATTCAGAGAATTTAATATAAATTAAGTTCAATTCTGATAACTAATATTTTAAAACTCAGATTAAATACCACTTAGGACAGGTTACACATTTACTTTTGTTAAATTTAATGAAACATTTAAGCTATACGTTAGCAGCTTGACTTACGGTTAAAGCTGTTTTGGGAGGAGATTGAGGAACCCAATCTTCACATTTTTAAAGGAGACACAAAATATCCTTTGGAGATTCACTATCAAGAAAAGTTATTCTAGTGCTATCTACTCTCCCTGTTGGCAAAAGCAGGGAAATAACAAGAATTCATTTGTACCTCGCCCTGACGTGTGAGAATACGCGTTTGTCTCCTATGGTGCCATGGAACAAGAAAGTTTGTCTTGGGGCTCTGCTGATAAGCGAGTCAAGAAAGAGAAAAAGAGAACATCTTAGTTTGGGGGGGGGAAGAGTCAAGTCTCTCTGGAGCCTATTTCAGAATTGACAAGTCGCTAAAGCAATTTGACTCTCAGTTCTCTACCCGCGAAACGTTCCCCACTCCTGACTTCAGGGCTTAGCTCTAACACCTAGGAAATCCACCCCTTGCTGCAAGAGGCTAACATTGACCCCCGTCTTTCCGCCTCTCCAGAAGATTGCCTCCACGCGTGAACGCAGAGAGCCCGCAGCGCCTTACCTGGACCCGGGAGGAGCTGCGAAGCCGAGGCGTGACAGTGCTCGCCTCCCGGGTTAGCCCAGACGCCCGCGGGCCGTGGGTCTCTCCAGCACCCGACCGAGTCCGCCCCTCGCGGCGGAGCCCCGGGCTGTGGTCTGGGCAGCTGAGCGCTGCAGGGCGGGAGCTCACAGAAACCCCCGGGCGGCGGGGGGAGCCTCGGCCGGAGCAGCAGCCTGTCGAGGCGCTCCCGGGCACTCCTGGCTACTGAGCTCACACTGATGCTGTGCGAGAGGGGCCTCCCCAGCAGCAGCAGGCCCAGATGGCCTGGGAAGCATTTCCTGCCTGCAGAGGGGGGGCGTGCATGGGGGAGAGGCTGCGGGCGGGGAGGGCCGGGCGGGGAGGGAGAGGCAGCGCTCGCAGAGCCCGCCCGGGCGGGCGTTTGGGGGAGCTGGTTTTGCACAGGACTCAAGTGCGTCTGTCGAAGCGCTCTCGAGGTGGTTCCCGGGGAGCCCCTGAAGCCCTGCAGCTTTTCCCGGCCCCGCACGGCTTCGGAGGAGAAGGGGGGGAGAGAGAAAACACAGCTCCCGCCCCCCCTCCGGCCTCTCCACTCCTGTCCAATGTGCAGACACACAGCTGCGCCCCAACACCTTGGCGAGCTCTGCTCTCGAGGCCTTTGCAGGCAGCCAGAGGCGCCTTAGGGCGCACACCGTCCTTCCCCTAAAGGCGAAACCCTCTTCCCCCGCTCGCTCTCCCCAACGCTGCGGCCTGGCCCGCTCTCCCTGCGACGGCTGTGACCCAGACCCCAGCCTCCAGCCAGGGGCAGGCTTTCTGCAGGAGCGGCCCGACCCCCAGATTCCCGCCCACCCGTCCGAGGAGCGCGAGTCCCGTGGCCCCCGCAGCCTTCCCCTCCGCTCGGCATGCCCGTCACACCAGCCCAGGGCCGGGGAGCAGGAGACAGACTCCATCTTGATCCCATTACAGCCTGGCTGACATGAACCACTGGCAACTGCTCCCCTCCCGGCCTGACGGGAGCCCCCGGATCGCGGCTCCACGGCCGGCCGGCCGCTCGCGGGCTCCGCGCCCCCCGCCCGCCCGCCCGACACACGTTCCGTGAACTGTCATCTGCTTATCTCGCCCGCCGGCCCGAGCCTCCCCTGCACGCCCCCCTCCTGGCTGCTCCGGGCGGGGACCTGGGGCTCCCATCTGGTTTTGATTAAAACCAGACAGCCAGCTCGGGGGAACCGAGGGACGACGCTCATGGAAACAGCGAGTGTGGCTTTGCCGAGGGCATCCATTCACAACCGACGTTCGCTTGTCCTAGAGGAAGGGGACAGCGAGATAAACTTTGCAGAGGAAGCTTCGAGCAAGGCGTTTCAGAAGAGGCGCACCGATTCTCACTCTCTCCTGACCCGGGGTTCTCCTTAGGGAGAGGGGTGGGGTGGGGTGGGGGGAGGAGAGGGAGGTGGCCTTGGGACCTCAGGTTGCGCAGAGGCCAGCGGAGCGGCCTCTTTGTTTATACCGCAGAAACAGGAAGCAGCATCTCTGAGTTTCATGATCCCACTCGGTTGAAATTGCACAGTAATGTCTCACTTCTGTTCTGTTTACAAGGCGATGGATTCTTCTGCTATGTAGGGCTAAACCATTCTCTCCCCCCTACCCACCCCCCACGATGAGATCAATCTGATTATTGGATCTATGTGTGGTCTGCCCATTTCTAGAGATTTCCAATAATGAGAGGGAGGAGAATCATTCCAACACAGTAAGTGAGCGATATTTAAAAAGGCATAAGCAATATTAAACCTATTAGCTCTGAGATCCCTACGACTTGTCTCTGCAATGACAAGTAGTTTTCATGATTCACGACCATCCTCAGTTGGCTGTAAGGTTTACGCGGGCTGACAGACACCTGGATGTCACAGTGGATGGGCATCTTTTTAGGTGATGATTCAAAGAAGCACAATATTATACTTGCTCTTTCTTTTCTTATTAAAAAACTGAATTCTCTCAAAATTAATATAAAGCATGGACGATTAAGAGATTTTAAGTGGCGATGATGCATTGTGCGTGAATTTGAAGATGAGAAGCAAATACAATTGTAGGCAGAAGCAATCTTTAAAAGTTTATATCAAAATATTACTCATTTAAAATGAGCATTTAGACTTCTCTAATTTAACGGTCAACCATATGGCTAGAAGGAAGCTCATACTTTCATAAATTATTTGAAGTTATTCATCTTTATATTCAAAATGTTTCCACTGAAACTATGTCATTAAATCTTTCCAATAATCATTGTGTGCATTCTTATTTTACAGATAAAGTATTAGAAATATGTGGAAGTAATTTTCTCGCAATCAAATGACAGAAAGTAACAAAATGCACATTGGAACCCAGATTTTCTAACTAAATGTTGTGCCTTTTTTCCCTTCCTGTCTTTCTTGGCTCCCATTTAATTGCTGTGTGAAATTGGGAAGACTTTTAAAACTCTCTTTTAGATTACTTTTTAAAAATAGGGACAATTTCACATAATACACAGATTGGAAAGCAAGATTAAATTTATATACACAAATATTTATAAATTTATATTTATTTCCCTAAGGGCAACACAATAGCAGGATGGAATGAGAATTGATGTAACTTCTTTCCTAAAATAACATATATATCTCCATCTCTGCCTCTAGTCCTGCTTCAAGTATACAGTAGGTGCTCAATAAATGTCAGTATTCTGCTCTTCTTCTCAGCTAGATTCTCCTCATAAATATTATATCCCTCCCCATATAATTCAGCCTTGTTTCCATTTATAGTGGACTGAGAAAATAACAGAACCCTATTCACATCCATTTATAAATGCCTTTTTAGATATCTAGAGACTTTTTAAGCAGTTTCCTCTTTAATATTCTCTTCTTTAAACAAAATAAGACTTCATGCTTTATCCTATTATTAGAAAGATTACTACCCAAATCTTTAATCACTCTTATTTATTTTTTCATCCTTCAATTGCATGATTCCAAACAAATCTCAGAGCTTACTTTCTCATAAAGGCCTTACAAAATATGAGTACAAAGATAAATATTGAGATAATTTTCTAAATATTTGACAATGTCAAGAACATAGCAAATAAGAGAAAAAAAAAAAACCGGCCATTGGATTTAACAATGTGGAAATCACTGTTGACAGTGACAGAGAATCATATGGACAGAAGTCACGTTAGCAAGGTTTGAAAGAGAATGTGAGGAAAAGAATTGAAGACATGGGTCAATTCTTTCGAAGTTTTATTGCAAAGCAAAGCAAGCCAATGGGAGAGTAACTATCTGGAGCCAGGAAAAGCTTTTATTAAGATGGGGGAATAACAGTTACCAATTAAAAAAAAAATCAGTGTGGTATCTTCCCAAAGGCAGAAAAAGATTTTGGGGAGAAAAGAGTGGAGAAATGCTGGAGTGAATTTTTGTATAGGAGAGAGAACTTGAAATCTAGGCGCAGGGACTGATTTTAGCTAGGCGCATGATACATAGGAAGACTAGTGGGCATTAGCCCAGCTGGTGTAGCTCAGTGGTTGAGTATTGACCTATGAACTGGGAAGTCAAGGTTCGATTTCTGGTCAGGGCACAAGCCCAGGATGCAGGCTCCCTAGGGGGTGGGGCGGTGGGAGAGGTGGTAGCAGGGGCGGGTGAGTGTGTGTGTGCCAAAAGCAGCCAATCAATGATTCTCTCTCATTATTGATGATTCTATCTCTCTCTCCCTTCCTCTCTAAAATAAATGATAATAATAAAAAAGACTATTGGATATCATGATATAATTAGTCACTCAGAAAATTCTAGGTAACCAGTATTATGGTTTTCATTACTACTCAATTTTAAATTATTTTGTTGCTCTTAGTCACAAAAAGATCCTACCTACCATAAACAATTGATTAAATAGATGGTATAGAAGAAGTAAAACTTACAAAATGTCACATCTATGCTTCTCTGTGTGATTTGTTGTATAATTCCCAATCCTGTATTTATCTGACGAAACCTGAAACTCCATGCTCTTCTCCACAGTGGCTGCACCGGTCTGCATTCCCACCAGCAGCCTGTTCCTTTTTCTCTGCATCCTTGTCATTTGTTGATGATAGCCATTCTGACAGGTGTGAGATGGTACCGCATTGTCATTTTGAAGGATCTCAATACCAGATATCAGACTGTATTAGTCCATTCCTTTTTATTGCCGAATAGTGTTACATTGTAGGGATACATCACGACTTCTTTATCCATCACTGGACAGTAGGGACCACACATTAGAAGAATTACCAATAAAGCTGCAATGAATAATCATGTACAAATCTTGGGATGCATGTATTATTTCATTTCCTTGAATAAAAACTTAGGAAGTGAATGGCAGGGCCAGTTGATAGACATATTTTTAACTTTTCCAAGAACTTCCAAACTGTTTTCTAAAGTGGATATGCCAGTTTATATTTCCACTAGAAGTTTCTGAGAATTTTTATTGTTCCACATGCATGCAAACACTTAGCAAGATTAGTTTTTTTTTCTTTTCATTTTAGCCAGTCTAATAGATGTGTAGCATGTCTCATTTGCATTTTCCTAATGATTACTAATGTTGAGCATCTTTTCCTATGCTTATTCATCAGTATTTCTTTGATGACGTGTCTATTCAAGTTGGATGTCCATTTTAGAAAATTGGCTTGTTGGTTTATTTATTATTGAGTTGTGAGAGATTTTATTGTAGCTTTACTGAAGTTTTGAAATCAAGTATTATCAATATTTCAACTTCATTCTTCATTTTTAAAGTTGGTTTGGATAATCTAGGACCATGACATTTTCATGTGGATTTTAGAAGCAGCTTGTTCATTTCTACAAAATAAAGCCTATTGGAATTTTGATAAATTTGGTAGTTAGATAAATTGGGAGAGAATTAACATCTTAATAATGAATCTGTTCCAGGAACACACTATGTATCTCTTCTTTAATTGAGTTTTTAATTTGTTTTATTAGTGTTATGTACCTTCAACTATAATAGTCTTCTTACACGTTTTTGTCAGGGCTATCTCTAAGTATATGTTTTATTCCATTGTAAATGGTATCTTTAAAGTTTTTGATTTCTAATTATTTATTGCTATTATATAAAACACAATTTATTTTTATATTGATTAGTATCCTGCAAACTTGCAAAACTCACTAATTAGTTCTAGTAGGTTCTTTGAAGAGCCCTAAGATTTTCTATCTAGATGATTACGCTGTATATGAATAAAGACAATTTTGTTCTGCTTTTCCATTTAAATGCTTTTCATTTCACTCTGTTGTTGCCTTATTCTACAGGTTGTCATATGCATTGCAGTGTTGAATAACATTGGTGAAAGTGGACATTCTTGCCTTGCCTTGGGTCTAGAGGAAAAAAGCATTTGTTTTCTCCACTGTTAATTATGATATAAGCTGCAAGCTTTTATTGCTGATGCCCTTTATCAGGTTAAAGAAATTTCCTCTATTCCATGTTCCCAGATGATAATGACTTTGCTCCTCAGGGGCATTTAGAGATTTCTGTAGATACGTTGGTCATCACAACTAGGACAGAGTGGAGCTCCTGGCTCCAAAACATGTTACAATGCACAGGACAGCTGCCCATACAAATAATTATGTGACCCAACATGTTGACAATGTTGGAAAATCCACTTTGCTTTGTTTCTAGTTTCCTGATAATATAGTTTTGTTGTTTTTTTTTTTAAATTAGGGAACGATGTTGAAAATAATATTTTTCTGAAAAGAAAAAACATAAAGTTTTTCTTTTTTTTTCTTAGTCTGTTAATAATGGCATTTTTCATAGGGTGATTTTTAAATATTAAACCGGTTTGCATTTCTTTGATAAACCATACTTTGTAATTAGATATTATCTTTTATACATTAGCTGAACATTTGTTAAGAATATTTGCATTGGTGTTCAAAAAGTATTTTTTTTTTCGTTTTTTTTTTGGTCTATTGATTTCTAACTTAATTCCATTATGGGGAGAGAACATATTGTGAATAATTGGATTTTAGAAAATTTATTTTTATGGCCAAACATATGGTCCATTTTGGTAAGTGCATTTGAAAAAAAAAAGTGTATTGTTTTCTCTGGTAATGTTCTTATTGCTGATGCATTTGACTAAAGTGTAGAGAACTGAGACATTTTTACTGCTATTCTGTCCCACAGGAATGAAATAGCATCTGGTATACATAAACTGAGGCTTATCTGTAGAGAGACCTTAGTTTCACTGGACTCCCATGGAGCAACCTCATGTTTTCTTGAAACAGAAGTCATTCTGCTCCTGGCACTTTAAAGCATTATCTGGTTTAAACTCTACATACCAGTAGGATAATTATTTATATTTGAAACCAGTATTAACTAGGTTTTAACCAAAGGTTTGATGATTGAGTTCAGCGAATTTTTAAGTTTAAACATATCAATGCATGTGTGTATTTAGGCATCCAATAGAAATCATTGTTTTATTTATAGGTTATCAGCTCTCATAAATGTGGTATGTTAACCATTGGAAATATATGACAAAATTAG
Source organism: Antrozous pallidus (assembly GCA_027563665.1). Taxonomy (NCBI): domain Eukaryota; kingdom Metazoa; phylum Chordata; class Mammalia; order Chiroptera; family Vespertilionidae; genus Antrozous; species Antrozous pallidus. Next base: position 82,655,601 of record CM050519.1, read on the forward strand.
AACCAGAAGGTCATAATTCTTTCTCAAAAATGTTAGATATTCTATTTAGTATCCAATAGGACATATTCACATTTATACAATATTGCTCCAATAGCTGGTCTTATTTTCTTGAATAAAACAACACACAACAGTGATTTCTTTCATGAATTTCAATGACCAGTTTTCCACTAGTATAAAAAAAGAGAAAAAAATTAAATACTTAAAATTAAAGATTTCTTAAAATTACGTATCTCATTTTAAGTTGGGGAAAAATATGTTGGGCAGAATGTAGCAAAAACGTTGCCAAAATTCAAATGTTAGGAAAATAGTTTGAAAGAGTTTGTAAAACATATGTCATAATGGGTTTCTTCTATCCTCACATTAAACGGTTGAATTTCACTACTAAAATAATCTCAGTGTGGAGTAAAATATAGCAGAGTTTCCTTTTCTTATATTAGATATTTGTGGACCAAAGTGGACAGTTGATTATAGTTGCCAAGTTCCTATGTAGACAAATGAATCACAGAAACACAGTAGCTATTTTATTGGGACCTTGCTGAGCTGCAAGTTTTTTAATGAGTTAAAATAATATTTGGAGTTTTAGGTAGAACATGTGAACTATCAAAAACACAGACTTTTGACTTTAAAGTTTAGGACAAAAACAAGTCCACATGCACAGTCCTTTTGAGCAACAGACCCATTGAACTTGAACGTGACCAGCCCCTGGTGATGGTCTCTGTGACTGTTTTCTTTGGGTTATGAAGCAGTAAAGCCAGTCTGATGATGTGGAAGCTCTTCAGTGAAGATTGTTTGTTGTATTACTAGCATGCATACTCAACAATGTGCAGTTAAGAAAAATTAACATGCAAAAAATAATTCTTTAAGCTCATGTATGAGTATCTATGCCTACATGATTGTTTGCTTCTCTTCAAGATGGGAACAATGATACCTATTGCTAACCAAGGACAAAACAGAAACCAAAGAATGTGGAAGATATATAAGCAAATGGAATAAGTGGATTAAAAGAAATATTTTTGTTAAAATAAAGTGGGTCAAGTAGCTTTGTTAGCATATTTTTTCAAGTGGCGATTTAAACAAATAAACAAACAAGCAAGCAAGCAAACAAACAAACGTAGAAAGATGAAATTACTAAATCCTACAAACCCATAGGGATGTCACTGACAGAATCCCTGTGTTGTCAATACATGTTACCATCTGCATACTAAGAGGAAACATGTCTGACTTTCTTATTGTGAGTTCAAGGCCATGTTTTATTTATAAGTCTATTCCAAACACTACTACACAGTTAAGAGATTAGGTAAAAAGGAGGGGAAGCTATTAGGAAATCACGTTTAAGCATTAGTTTAATTAGATTGTTTTCTTCCTCTCCATACACTGGAAGGGGCAGGGATTTTGGTCAGTGTGAACTGTAGTGGAGAGGCAGGGGTAATTGAGGACAAGGGGCATGCCTGTGCAATTAGGATTGAGCAGTTGGTCTATAATGACATTTTGCAGGCTTAGGGGAAACAAGTGAAACATGGCAACTAAGGGATTGAAGATTAAGTTGAAAAAACTAGAGCTGTTTGCAACCTTATTTGGAGTTGACCAATGTTCTACCTTTCGTTCCCCATATTTTTAAAAGCATGCTCATCTGCCTTTCTAAGTCCCCTGTGCTTACCTGCCAACCTGCTAGTGTCATGAGGTTAATGCATCTATTTTGTAAGAGAAATAGAATTAGGAGATAACCCCAAAAGAAACTTACTGCTGATTTTTTGAAAATTCCTTGAAATGCAAACCACAAAGGAAATACCTAGTTGCTTCTCTAGGGGTGGCGGAAATTGGAAGGACAAGATAGTCAGTCTCAGGTTTTTGCTTTCATTTTCTGAAGACATTTTTGTATTTCTTGGCTATGTGTGTGTGTGTGTGTGTGTGTGTGTGTGTGTGTGTGTGTGTGTGTGTGTTTCCAGAAACATGTGGCATATCCTTGAGCCAGAACACATGCCTATGAGTCAAAATTTCAGCCTGCGTTTGTCTTAAAGCATGAAGCTCTGGGTGTAACCTAACAGAACCTGGCAGGTTGTCTGAATAGTTTTTTCACCACTTGACCCAAAATACAGTAAATCAGATGACATACTGTTCCAATCTTACATGAGTACTCATATTTTAATAAGGAAAGGAAGAGTGTGTTCTATCAAGATTTTCAAATACAAGCAAAATCTAGCTCCATCCAAAAACTATTACAGAATTTAATTTTGGAGTCACCAAATATAGTTTGCTTGTGCTTTTTGTTATTGTTTTTAAATTTTATATGTATTTGGGTATTTGCCGTGGACTGGATTGTGCCTCTCCTTCCAAATTCATATGTTGAATCCCTGACCACCAACGTTATAGTATTTGGAGACTGGGCCTTTAAGATAATTAAGTTTAGATAAGGCCGAAGATGGGCCCCTTTATGGGCATAAGGATGGGGTTAGTGGCCTTAGACAAAGAGGAAGACACACCAGAGCTGCCTGCCTGCCATGTGAGGACATAGAATACATAGCTAGTCATTTGCACACCAGGCAGAGGACCCTCAGTAAGAACCAAATTATCCAGCACCTTGATATTGGAATTCTCAGACTCCACGACTATGAGAAATCAATGTCTGTTGTTTTCAACAGACACAACAGCAGTCACACTGTGTTCGACTTCCCAGACTACAATTGTTACAGCAGTCTGGGAAGACTGACACAGTGTGAACAATAATAAGCAGCACCTCACTTAAAACGGAACTGGGCCTGGCCGTGGTGGCTCGGTGGTCGAGCATTGACCCAGGAACCAGAAGGTCATGGTTCGATTCCTGGTCAGGGCACATGTCCAGGTTGCAGGTTCAGTCCCTCAGTGTGAGGCATGCAGGAGGCAGCTGATCAAAGATTCTCGGTCATCATTGATGTTTCTATCTATCTCTTCCTCTCAGAAATCAATAAAAATATATTTTAAAAAATAAAATAAAATAAAATAAAATGGAGCTGAGAGGCTAGAAAAGATAACTCTCACACAAGTGTCACTCAACACACAAATTACTAACCCCAACAGGTATATGTACCTTGCATATCTGACAAGCAGGACTGCCAGTATTACTGTAGTACCTCAGCAGGAGGAATAAAAGATTCCCCCTTGTCCAGCCAATGGGAGGCTGTCATAACTCAGCCAAGGAAAAGTCACTGTACTTTCAACGTTGTTTCTTCTGATGGGCTCTTTATTTATAACAGCTACTTCCAAGCCCGTAAAAGAATCTTCCTCTCCTCTGTTTCTGTGGACTTGCCCATGGTTTGTCCTCACACCCCATGTCCTTAGCTCTAATTTTTCCTGATAAATGCAGTTTGCTGAAGAAATATCAGCCTATATATTTCTTTACCATCAACAACAGTGTTTTGCAAGTTTTGGAATCATCATTGACTTGCATTTAAAGTAAAACTTAATACCAGAAACTCAATATATATGAGTAACAGTAATAATAATGATGATGATGATGGAAGGGGTTTAATGAATGATCTCTTCTCTCTTGCTAAAATTCCTGGAGAAAATTAATAAAATTTTACTCTTTATGCTAAATAAATATTGGTGCTGTATACCGTGAATATGAGAACCATTCTCAGCTCTGCTATCTCTAGGTAAGATGAATCAAATATCTTGCACAGATACTTTCGAAAGACTTTTTTCATATATAACAAAAAAATCATCCATTTCTGCTATTTACAAGCATATATCCAGTTATAAAACTTCAGTGAGGTTAAGTAACTTCTCTAGTCACTCAGCCAGTGAGCGACAAGGACACTCCTCCCAGCCCAAGGACAGTTCTAGCCTCAGGGCAGAAGCTAATTTTTGCCTCTAATATTTTTCTTCAAAACCTTTGATCTATGCTCTGAATTCATTAAGGCCGGATTAGAACTGAAAGAGGAAAAAATAAAGAAAAAAGTTGGGGGCCTTTTCAAAAGCCAAAAAAGGCTTCCTTTCCTTGCTTTTTCCTAACACATCTCTGCCCACAACACAACATGCATGAAACTACTTAATTGAACAGAATGGGATGAGACTAAAATAATAAAAGTGAGAAGGGAATTCTGGGGGGGAGATTTTTTTGAATATGATTCTGCCAAACTAAAGGACGCGCGCGTGTGTGTGTGTGTGTGTGTGTGTGTGTGTGTGTGTGTGTGTATTCTTAATTTATTTTTTATTTTGCAACTATGGTTCACATTAAACACCATTCTGCACTAGTTCCAGATGCACAGAAAAGTGGCCAGAAAATCACATACTCCACAGAACAGTCCCCTCGCTGCTTCAAATACCCACCTGGCCCTGTACATGGTTATCACAATATTGTTGGGTATATTCCCTATGCTGTAATATGCTGATGATTCTATAATTATGAATGAGTGCTGCTTAATCCAAACCAAATGATATTTTAAGGACAATTTATCTCGCAGCATCCCTCTCATCTGTTTCTTTCCTTCTGTACTTATGTACACTTCAACTTCTGCTAAAGTAAGGAAGCCATTATTTCACCCTGTCTCCATTTGGAACTGTGATTCCCGCCTCTGTTTTTCTTACTACAACTTTGGGAGTCATACGGATATGCCTTGAGTACTCACTAGTTGTCAGGTTCTATTCTCAGGGCCAGATGGGGTTGCTATTTAAACCTGATAACAATCCTAGGAGCGAGGATCTATTAATATGTCCTTGTATAGATAAGGTAACGTGGCCTGAGGTGCTTAACTGACTTGTCCAGCTTCTCACATTGGGAAGTGTGTCAGACTTCAAAGCACAAGCTCTTAACTACTGCCTTTCCATACGTTTGTGAGATACTCCCACTGTCATTTCTCACCCTGTTAACCTTCATCCCTCCATCTTTAAAATTCTGCACTTGGCCATTTACAAAGTCCCCTTCAATATTGATATGGCATCTTCCAATTATATAATTAAAATGGCAGTAAATAGAAGGGATAAAGACTTTCAAAGTTGTTTATGAAAACAAACTTCAGGCAAAATTTCCAAATAGCCTATTAAATAACTGCCAGATAAACTTGGAATAGGCATTAGTTGAAATACTATGTGCCATTAATAATGTTTATACTAAAATGCCAATTAACATAAGCTGGAGGCAATAAAAATAACTACAAAGTAAAAATTCACAAAGCCCTAAGGTAGATACATATTAGACTCAAATTGAGTCTCTTAATATACATAATTTACTGGTATATTTTATATATGTATAAAATGCATATAGGGTCAAATTTTAACATATCAAAATTAAACTTTATGTCTAAACAATAATTTGCTTCATAAAGTAAGCCCTAAGAACATAGCTGCAGGAAGACCCAATAGTCCCTAAAATGATCAAACTGGGTTGTAGTTAATTTAAATGAGATATTTATGGTTACTCATAAAACAAACATGCTACAACCAAAAAGCTATATATAATGTGGTATAAATAACAGAGATTATTATATGAAATGTGTTTTGAAGTATATTATTGGTATTTATAATGTTTATCGATATGCATAACTCTGATTACATGGTTAATAGATTTTTACAATCCAACATTTTATATATATATATTCTTCTCAGCCTAATAGGGCTAGCCCTGGGTGAAGTTGTAGATTCACATCACTGTTAGCAAGACCTTTTTGAGCCCCAAACACACCAAGATACTACGGCTACATTAGATATTATACGGAGGCAACACGTGTGATCCTGGCTCTCTGGTAGCTCACAAAATGATTTGGGGGAAAGAAGATTTATTTTACCACCAATGGCAGGCAATAGCAGCAAGAACAATAAACAACATCTTCCTCCTTATCCCCCAGTGAGCTAAGCAAGTGGTACATCATGACTAATAAAGAATAAGAAGTACACTTCATATATTACATGGAGGACGGGAGGATCTGATTCCACGGAGAGGCATTAATAACGTTTACATTAAGTTAGAAGGTTCCATCATGAGAGGGGAGAAGGTGGAGTTTGAGGGAATGAGGAATTCTAAGGATGTAGGTTATAATCACAGAGCAGAATTAGACTTCCAAGCTTTGTTTTAATGTAGCTTAGAGTCATAGGTAAAATTCAGGTTTTTAGGAGTGGCTCCAATGAAAGTGGAATGAAGAACTTACAAACAAGCTTCTACCTAGTCAGTACTTGGGAACTTCTCATTGTGTAAAACAGTAAGTCAAACTCTAGAGGGGAGTTAACATAGATGAGGGCAACATAAAATAGGAATGGAGAAAGCTTTATAAACATAGCTGTGGAGGACTTTGAATTTTAGGTAAACAGATTCAGAGAATGTTCTCATAGTTAATACATCAGAACTGATAAAAAGGAGTTATAATGGAATGCACATCTTGGGATGTTGAGAAACAAAGATATCAGAAGTAAGTGAATAAATAGGCAATCCTGTAACAAAGCAATTAGAGATCTGGTCAAAAAGCATCATAGTCATTTCCGTGGTCTTAGTTAAGCATTCCACTAATAATTTAGTAAAGTATTGCTGCGATTAAAATAGATTTGAGCTTAAACTAGTCTACTTAGAACTATGTATTCTACTTAATAGTAAAATTTCAATCCTCTTTAGCAAATGACTTTTTAAAATGAAATTGCAGGTTTAGGGAATCTCTCTAGGTGTGATTCAGGTCAGGTGATTGATAGTAAACAGAAAATCCCACTCAACACTCCAATTCTTGAACTGGATAAACTAGATAAAACACTGGACAAACCACAGGCTGTGGTTGTGCCTTATTTTTCTTCTACAAGTTGGATCAAAAAGCATGCGTTCAAGTTCATCAATTTCTGTTATCACCAAAATGCTTGTGAGGTTTAAGTACTATACTAATTATTCCTGAGCTTAGTAACGGGGCTAAGACAAGATAAGTTAATGAAGGTTTGGATATGACAATCACTCATTTAGGGATTTGTTCAAATTACAGTCTAAAACAGGATAGCCACTGATCACAGATGGAAACCAGGACAGTAGTTCAGACTGCCCGCTAAGGATGTAGCAAAATCTGCTGTTGGTTTTTATATAATAGGTGCAGGATCTGACCTGTTTAGAACTATTATACTTCTCTTTGAGAAACATGGAGTTGATATTCCACATTACTATGCTATCAAATGGACAACTTGACAAGCTAATTCATTATTATTATTATTATTGCTATTAACTTAATTGAGTTATAATTTACATACAATAAAGTCACCAAATCCTGTCACCACCACCAAAACCATACTGTAAATATCTCTCACCAACCATAAGTTCCCTTTTACTGTTATTCCTTTCTCTCAATCTCTAGCTAGGCAGCTATTGATCTTTCTGTCACTATAGTTTTACTTTTTCTAGAATTTTATGTAAGTAAATCATACACTATATTGCTTTTGGCTCTGACTTCTTTTATTCAGGATAATGTTGGGGGTGAGATCAGACCCTCCCCTGCCAGCCTGGTTACCCCCAATGGCCCTCCGCTGCAGGCCTGATTGCCCCTAACTGCCTCTGCCTTGGCTCCACCCCCATGGCTTTGTCCAGAAAGAAGTCCAACATTCAGAAAATGGCCGGCTAACCTGGTCTAATTGGCATATTACCCTTTTAGTAATATAGATATGTTATATTGGATAAGACTGTTTAAATCGGGGGGTGGGGGGCGCTTTTTCAGCAGGAAGAGATGCTCTTGGCAGACAAACATACATAATTTCTATATCTGGACTGATAGCCAGCAATATGCATTACATTGCCAAACTGGTTATTAAAAAATTGAAATGTTTTTTTACACTTTCACCAAAAAACTGTTGCCATTAAAACCCCTCTTCAGCCCTCACCTTAGGTTCTGCCTTTGAAGTTCACCCAGGCATCCCTCTAGCAATCTGGGACTGCTGGCTTCTAGCCACTCACCTGCCTGACTGCTTGAACACCCCTAACAGCTCTGCCTGCCTGCCTGATTTCTCCTAACTACCTCTGCCCCCTCGCCTGCCTGATCACTCCCAAATGCACCTCCCTGCCAGCCTGGTCAACCCTAACTGCCTCACCCCCCCGCCATCAGCCTGGTCACCTCTTACTCCCCCCCCTCCTTGCTGGCCTGGTTGCCCCCAACTGCCCCCCCCCTGCTGGCCTGGTCACCCTAACTGCCACCCCTGCTGCCTTTTCACCCCCAACTACCCCTCCCTGCTGGCCTGGTCACCCTAACTGCCACCCCTGCTGCCTTTTCACCCCCAACTGCACCCCTGCTGGCCTGGTCACCCCTCATGGGCCTCCTGACCTCTGCCAGCCTGGTTGCTCCACACAGTCTGTTTGTTCAGTTGTTTGGTTGTTTCTCACAAACCCCCTGCTAGCCTGGTCATAGGCAGCCATCTTGTGAGGGTATGATGGTCAATTTTCACATTACCTCTTTATTAGATAAGACAGTGTAAGGTAAGGGCCAAGATTTATTTTGCATATAGATATAATTTTTTTAGTAACTAAGGATTGTTGGAAACATAATCCTTTAATTATTAAATTGATTTTTTTGTTTACATTAAATCAACTGTGTATGTGTGGGTCTTTTTCTGAACTCATTATTCTGTTCCATTGGTTGACAAATCTATATTTTCAACAATACCATATTGTCTTTACTATTGTAATTTTATAATACATCTTTTTAAAGCTTAAAGTGTTGGCAATTCTAAGTCCTTTGAATTTTCATATACATTTTAGAAGAAGTTAATGAATTTCTTCTTAAGAAAGTCTGAAATTTTTATTGGAATTGAATCTATAGATCAATTAGAGGAAAATATACCTCTTAACACTATTGATCTCCCAATTAATAAACTTGCAGTATCTTTAGATTTATTTAGGTATTTAAAAATATTCAGCAATGTTTTACAGTTTTTAGTTTTTAAGTCTTATATTTTCTAGTTTAACTTAATATAAAAATTTTATGCTTTAATATTGTTCTTTTTAGTTTCAATTGTTTGTTGCAAATATAAAGAAACACAGTTGATTTTTGTATGTTGGATGTTGTAATTTGAAAAATGATTAAATCACCTATTAGTTCTAATAGCTTTTTAAATGGATTTCATAGAATTTCTACCAAGAAGATTACATAATCTAATAATAAAGACAGTTTTATTAAATATATATTTGGCAAATGTTTCTGCACTTATTATAATTACACAAATTATAAAATTTATGTAAATTTTTATTTTTCTGTTAATACAATAAATTATATGAATTTATTTATCCACCAGCCTTGCATGTGGGTAAACTCTATATGGCAACAGTGTTAAGGGGAAGAGACTTGTGTTGCTTATTCTAAAGATAATAGTACCTTCTATATGACTGGTCATTAGTGACCATTTATTTTTAAGCACGTCAATTAAAAAATGAATGAAAGTAGGAAAGCAATTTTTGAAAGTTTAGATTTGGAGAAAATATAACTATAGTCTTTCCTAAAGTAGTACTTTGTGTACAAATGTGATTATTTTGCAAATTTACTAACTTCAGAAAAAGATTATTTGGATCAAAAACAAATGTAATTGTCAACAGATAACCTTAGAGTGACAAAAACAAACATCTTATTTATTAATTATTTTATATCATCTGTATCCCATGTATAATAGATACATAAATTGTGTATATTCACACAAATTAATCAATTTCACTCTCCTCTATCATTGTCTTTCTCTTTCACACTCATGAACTACCTTAATACATTGATCTCTCAAGTGACAAATGAAACAATTTAAAATCCAGAAGTCAAACTAAGGTCTTGGAGCAGCCAAATGGAACAATTTTTATCAGTGATTTCATGTATTTTCTAATGTTCTTAATATTCAAATTTAAAAGTATCTATTATCTATCTATCTATCATGTAGATTTTGATACTAGAGGCCTGATGCATGAAATTTGTGCAAGAGTAGGCCTTTGCAACCATGACAGCTGCCTTGATCCTGTGGATGCAGCTCTGGCTTTGTCTGGAAGGATGTCCAGTCTAATTAGCATATTATGCTTTTATTATTATAGATTATTATAGATATATGTAATACATACACACATATACACTGAGTAGTCAAATTATTATGATCTCTGAATAATCTGGCCAGTGTGTGTGTGTGTGTGTGTGTGTGTGTGTGTGTGTGGCCTGGTGCATGAATTCGTGCATGGGTGGGGTCTGGCAAGCCTGGCCAGGAGGAGGTGGCACATGGATGGTTGGCCAGCCTGCCTGCTGGTTGAACTCCTGGTTGAGGGGATAATTTGCATATTAGCCTTTTATTATACAGGATATACACCGAGTGACCAGATTATTATGCATTCAGAGATCATAATAATGTGGCCATTCAGTGTACGTTATATAGACTAGATGCCCAGTTCACAAAATTTGTGCCTTGGGGGCATTTATCATTCATCCCATCCTGTACCCTCTCCAATCTGGGATATCCCTCTCACAAACCAGGACTGCTGGCTCCCAACTGCTCGCCTGCCTGCCTGCCTGAGAGCCCCTAACTGCTTCTGCCTGCCAGCCTGATCACCCCTTAACCACTCCCCTGCTGGCCTGATTATTCCTAACTGCCCTCTGCTGCAGGCATGGTTCCTCCCAACTGCCCTCCCTTTCAGGCCTGGTCCATCCCAGCTTCCCACCCCTGCTGGCCTGATTGCCCATTATTGCCCTCCCCTTCCGGCCATCTTGTGGTGACCATCTTGTGTCCTCCTGGGGACAGCCATTTTTGACCACATGGGGACGGCCGTCGTGTGTGTTTGGAGTGATGGTCAATTTGCATATTACCTCTTTATTATATGGGATAGTATAATTATTTGGAGCAGATTTGATTATGTGGCTAATCGCTACATAGTACATTAAGTACAATATTCAGCATGAGAAAGTGAAATTTAGTTATATGTGCAGACATGGGAGGATCTGAGAGTGGACTGTGTGAAGGAGGAGATTACAAAAAGCAGACAAAAGAACTGAAAAGTGTAGCAGCCGGGGCTGCTCAGTGATTGCACAGATTCATGCCCCTGAGAATAATCACAAAGTTTAAGCACAGCCTAATAGCCAATGTTCAAGATGATGAAATGGAATCATTAGAAATAAGTTAAGTCTGATCAGTATATTTTTTTTAACAAGGCATGGAAATGTACAATCCATTTAAAAATTTGTCCATTAAAATAGTTAAAAATATTTTGGCACCTTTTGTAGTCAGCTTTATTTCTTTTGGGAAATTCACTTGGACAATACGCTTCAACATCAATTTGTTCAGTAACGATGCTTAAATAAAAAGTTTGGAATATCCAGGAGCATTCACCATGTATCAGGCAAAGGCCGCACAGTCTGTACACTTCCATCTCCAGGGGGCGCTATTGACACGGACTGTGAGTCTAATAGCACCCCCATTGGAATTGTGCAGTACTGCAGTCAGGTTCACCAAGGCTGGGATTTTAAGCTTCTGTTTTGTTCACTGTGGTATCGTCAGTGCCAGGACACTATGAATAAATGCATATGGAACTAAATTTAAACGCTGACATTTAGAAACAATATAAATTAGTTCTGAGAAGAACTAATAATTTAATAAGTGCTCATTTATAATATGAACAAATCATTATGGACATTCCGTTTAAATTGGAGAAAAACATTTGATTGAAGGGGAATAGGGAGATGTCTGAAAAAGAAAGGAAAGAACTGAGGAAGCTTCAACTTCATGAATGTGATGGAAGAATGCTTAGGTTTCACTCTGGGTCACCTTTGCTGCCAATGGTCATTCTTTCTTTCCTGCCCCAAAGTGGGACCCAGAGTGGCTTCCAGCTTTCTCAGGATTAGAGTGTAGTGAATTTTACAGATGAGGCTTACCCTTCTTTTTTTCTGCTCTGAAAACCTCAGTCTATTGTAAATAGTTTTTGCGGACTTTATCTGTTTAACATACTTTGTTAGTTCCAATTGTATCAGAGATAGAGAACATTTAGCTAGATGATAATACTAATGATGACAAGGCATTCAATTTGGAATCTGGAGCTTAATATTTTACATCTGGCTGGACCATTTATACTAAGATAAATTATATAATATTTAATATATAATTTTATTGATGAGAGAGAGAGAGAGAGAGAGAGAGAGAGAGAGAGAGAGAGAGAGAGAGAGAGATCAATGATGAGAGAGAATCATTGATCGGCTGTGTCCTGCATGCCCCCTACTGGGGATAGAGCCTGCAACGTAGGCATGTGCCCTTGACCAGAATCCAACCCGGGACTCTTCAGTCCCCAGGCTGACTCCATTCACCAAACCAGCTAGGGCAAATACACCATATTTAAATAAAAGAGACTTTGGATTTGCCTGATTCTTTTGTTTGTCTCTGAGGTTAAAAGAAACTTTAGAATTATTATTCTATTATGAATAGTAATTAAGCAATTTGGAATCCAATGTGTCTACACTTTATGCTGGATAAAATGCTACAGACTCTATGAAACATATTAAAAATTAATCATTTTAGGAACTTTAAGTTGATTAATTCTTTAAGGGCACATTAGGATACCAGCCAAGCAAAATAGTGCACTTATAGTCATTAAATGTATGCATTGGCTTCCAAAGTATGTTGAAGAAAATAAGAGAGGGGATTAAGAAAACATTTTTTATGGTATCTTGGAAATCTAGTCTATTATAGAGTCAAAAATAGTTTTGGAAAACTTGTAAAGGATATTCTATTTATAGGATCCATGGTGAGCTTGTCAGATGTAATGGTTTTCTCATATTGCCCATTAATCTTTGTTTCAGCAATAATCGCAGACCACCATAAATTTTACATACCCATGGAATTTCGTGGTCTGAAATTATTCTCCTATTAATGCCCAAGCATTAAAAATAGACCAAGAATTCCAGGATTTGTTTTCTTTTAATCAGTTGCAATGTAAAATGTTTATAAATCTCAATCTTATAAAACTATTTTAATATGATGAAATATTTGGAACGCTTTGAAAAGCCGTAGCAAAAATGTCACCCTTTAAACTAAAATCAACTGAGGCACTTTTTGAAAAGCCATATTGAGCTGTAAAGTTTTACAGGATCATGTTTGAGGTGCAACTTGAAATCACCTTCCAGATGCTCGTTTACAAAATATGGCTGGTTCACCCATGAATCACCAACATGTCATTCTGCGTCTGCACTGAAGTCTCCTGCAAGCTAAGGAAATACCAGAGCCCTCTGCTTTTCTAGGTCTTCTGTTGTTGGAGCCACTCAGTCCATACTGCCTTTTGATAATGAAAGGCAGCATTAAAATAGGTCATGCTTCCAGTGGGGTCAACATCTTAGTAATTGGCCCTAATCACTCTGGAATATTATATCCCAGGTTTAGGCTTCTTTCCCTCTTCCATATTTTATTCATCAATCATGCTTTCTGTCATAACTTGGCAAGGCTGTCTAGAATGCTGCATATTGTTAAAACAATCCTACTTTTCCTGATGTAGACACTCTATGTATCCCAGAGTAAAGGAGTCTGGAGAAGTTCTTTCTTCTTGAATTAAGTTATATATAAAAGTATCATTTTATCTTAACAATAAGCATACATTAAATATCTGTGACATACAATTCCTTAAAGTCTTGTGCTGAAGCATCTACTTTTATTGCATATGATTATTTCTTCATTAAATAATGAGGAAATTTTCACAGTATCTGTCAGAAAGCTGATGAGAAGGCACTGCCTTGCATCAAAAACTTGAATTGGGGAAAAACAGTATTATCAATTCAGGAGTTAGGATAAACAACTGAAAATATTTTTATAACCTTCTAAATAGCTGTTACCAGTCAAATATTGGTATTTCTATGGCTTTACAAATAAGAGTTCAAGTCCTCAGCCTTATATGAAATGATTTTCATACAGACTTGGGTAAGAGGAGCTCTCTTGCTTAGAGGGACACTTTTATCACAAGTCACATTTACTAAATGTATTAAAGAAAAAAAATGGGCGCCTCTGTCAGTGACATAGCACAACCTGTAATCACTCTCTGACTGACACTCCTCAGACCACAAGGAAACACTTCTCTCCATCTCTTGTTCTCTCCTTCACAAGAAAGGTAGTTATATCCTATTGCTCCGAACATGATAAAGGTTTAAGGGTTTACCTCTGCTGGGAGTAGAAACAGACACGGATCACGCATTAAAAAGGCATGTTTGTTGAGGTTGGAAAATATAACGGGCTTTATCTGTTTGATAGCTTGACTCAAAACTTTTCCATGCTTAGCTTTTATCTGTACTCTTTACCTTAACCCCCAACTTCATGTATCTAACTCCTCTCGCTAATTTCTTCCCCTAGCACCTGCCCCTGTAGACACTTTATCTAGTCGTTTTGAAACACTTGTCATTTTCTGAAGCACTCTCTCACTGGTAGTTTCCTTTCTTGGAATCTCTCCTCCTTTTTTTGTCTTCCGGATGAAATTTGTTCATTTTCAAGATTGTATTCATGCTAACACCTCTCAACATTTTCTCAAGCATCTCAAACTTCAACATAAATTAATCTAAAATAATATCTAAAATATAAAATGCTAATATTAAGTGCTAACATTAGTTCCTAAACTGTTAAGTGTTTACATACGAGTATATGCATTCATAGTGCTTAGCACATAGTAAGAATTCAATATGTTGTTGCTTTTGTTATTAGTTGTTCATGTTAAATTTAACAATCTTCTCCTGACCCTCACTTCCCCCCTTACCACACTAGATTAACTAAATCTATTATATGCTTCCATATTCTTCTGTACTCAAATATATTGGCCATTTTTTAACGTTCACACATTTGACTTACACTGAGTGGCCAGACTATTATGATCTCTGAATGCATAATAATCTGGCCACTCAGTGTATATCCTATATAACAAAAGGCTAAAATGCAAATTGTCCCCTCGACCGGGAGGTCAACCAGCAGGCAGGTTGGCCTACTGCCCATGTCCCCTCCTCCTGGCCAGGCTGGCTGGACCCCACCCATGCATGAATTCATGCACCAGGCCTCTAATATATATATATACTGAGTGACTAGATTATTATGCATTCAGAGATCATAATAATCTGGTCACTCAATGTATATATATATATATGTCTTTCTGTGTATATTTCATCCATTTTTGTAAGCCAAGTATCCAATATTAAACTGACCTAACAAATTAGTACCAGAGGGAAAATAAAAGGTGAGATTTGGGGTCTGCAGTATAGAAGTAGGTATGAAGACATAAGAGATAACATAAGATAATTTTTAAAAGAAATTAAAAAATTATAAGAAATATAAAATAAATATTTGGAAAAGTAAAAGAAGGGACTTTCAGGCATTTACTTAGATGTCCCCAAGGGGTTATTTATGTGAAATGGTTGGCAATTGCTTAATTAACGTGTTTACCCCTCCCCTCCCTCACCCTTTTACTCCAGTTCCTTTAGAAATATTGAACTGCCTTATAGCAACTGCCAACATATGTATATATATTTTACGGTTAATGTGTCTTGTTTATGTCTTCAAGAAAAAAAAAACTTTTGATTGAACTTGAGTTAATTTTTTTTTATATTGTCCTAACCCGGCATAGAATAGATGCTTAACAAATAGTGACAAACATTTGCCTTAAGAACAATAATATAATTATTAAAATATTCATACATATTATCACTTCTGAAAAAAAGAAGTTTGATATAAAAACTGTAATGGGAGTTTAAGAAACTGTCTTTACTAACCAGCTTTTATATGCATTTAGCAATATTACCATTTTAGTTGAGATCACATCTTAAGAAACTCTTGATGTCATAGAAATGTAAAATATTTCTATGACAACATACTGATAAACAACAAGAAAGCCAGTAATGAGCACAATATAGTTTCTTTGGTTTGGTATTATTGATTAATTTTTTTTAGTTGAGTTATATGATGTACCTCATATTTTTTTAAAATAAAATTCATTTTAAAAATGTCCTTTTAGGTTCCAGAAAAATGTTTCAAGGTATTGAGTGAAAGGACAATTATAATTATTAAATTTCAGTGAAATAATTCTTCTCTCTTTTATACTTTATCACCATAATGCATAAAATATGAAAATTTTATATTATTTTTCAATATTTTCTCTCCCATTAAATTTAGTTATACTTGACCAACTATATTAAAAATCAAGAAATTAGTTTCCACCTATAAAAAAAGATTTATTTTTGTACTCTAGGGCTGGCAAAAATTAGCAGTAGAAACACTAGAAGGAAAAAAATCTTTTCTTTTTATTGTTCTATGACTGTTTTTATTGTTGACTATTACATGTGTCCCCTGTTGTCTCCCCCAACCCCTGCCCACTTTGATTTCTTCCCTCCACCCCACTCCCACCCTTCCTAGGCCTTCACCACATTATTGTCTATGTCCCTGAACTATGCATATACATACATATATAGTCTTTGGTTGATGTCTTCCTGTTTTCCCCACCCTCCTCTAGAAATTATTTTAATTTAGGCCTTCTTAAGTCAGTTATGCTCAATAACCATTCTTATGAGTTATAGAACAAAACACTGAAGGGCAAGAAAAATAATCCTATTACAAGAAACTCAATAGCTTAAAAAATTTATTTTTCTTTAGGAACTCATTATCCTAAGGAACATTACAAATTATATTAGAAGACACTTCCATCTGAGTTGAAAATTGTTTCAAAAACTCTATAAAACACTAGATGAGGTAAGCAAATTTAACTGCATTGAGCCTGCAATTACATTTCCATTCTCCATGCTTCCTCGTTTCTATAAGATATCCCAGTGAAATTACACCACAGAAACATTACTGTGTATCTAGCACACATAAAATAATTCACTAGTCTAAGAAAAGATAATACATTAAACAGCAGAGGAATTAAATGTTTAAGCCATGTTAAAGGATGTGGTAGGAAAACATCTGGAAAAGAACAGGTTGATTGAAATAGGCCTTTGTGGTTTCAGGAATGGAAGGTCATATTAAACTAATCTCCAAAAGAACTCTGAGAATACTACTGCCAAAGTAGACAAAGAAAATTCAGGGATGTAATACAATTGAATTTTCAAGGATCACATGAAAATGCTGGAGCTTAGGGAGTCAGTCTAGCAATGTGTTATCCTTTATTTTTATTCTTCCCATTGTTTTCCAAAACAGATATCTGGATTGTTTTAGAAATACATGTGAATAGGCAGACACATTTGTATTCATTTAGAAAATATTTATGGTGCTTACAATGTGCCAGGCAGGTGCTGAGATTAGGGACGAATGCTATAGATCTTCACCCTTGAGACTCCAGAACCTGGTCTGAGACTCAGGCAATTATCCTGCCCATTCAGTAGAGAGAGACCAACCCAGCCTGAGGTTTTACATGATCTGTTTGAGATGATTAAGGATAATTTTAAAATTTTAAAATTAAAGATGAGAATAATCCTCTTTCCCACCCAATGATGACAAAATATATATGGAGACATATATGATTTTCTTTTTTTGCAGAAACACTTTGTAGAAATAGAAAAGAAGTGAAATCATAGAATCTTACAGCAAAGTATCATTATATACATTCTTTTAGTTATGTCTAAAGCTGTTTCAGCTATCTTCAAATCATCTTAAGCCTTATTAAATAAATCAATCATTTAATCAGATTGGTGACTGCAATTATGACTTGGATCTGGCTACATGTTTCTTGTTTAATCATGGAGTTTTAGAGCTACAAAGAATCATAGATAACTCCTGTCCAGAGAATCCTGAAGTGCATTCTATAATGCCCTCCACACCGAAGTACTTTTATAGTCAAAGATATAGAAATCAATGAGCTAAATGAAGTTAATTAAATGCATTTTTCTCCTATAAGAATTCTCAGTAAATCTACTCTACCAATGTGTATTGAATTTTCCACAAAAAGACAAACAGTTTATAGCATTTTCCAAACTTATTTACACATATATACATTTCCAAGAGAAACTTATGGGGAATATTAATTTGAAAACTCTTTGGATCATATGGCCTTCGACCATCTCCCCTACTTTGTAAAGATAGAATAAACACTTAGTGGGTTAAGTAATTTGCACAATCAAAAGGCACTTAGAGTGAGCCAAAACAAAGAATAGCTTTTAGATTTTTAATCTAATATTCATTCTTCTAAACTATTGTCTTCAATTTGCATACACATACCTCTAGAAGCACATAAAGATTTCCCAGACATACAAGGTTGGGCAAGGTAGGTTTAAAGTTGTGAGTACACATAGCAGAGTTTATTCTTATATTATTAATTAATTAGTTAGTTAATTAATCATTGTAATAGTTACTCTTCTCTTTCTTATTATTATTGCTATTATTAACCTACTTTTGCCCACCCGGTATATAGGCACAGATAATTTTAATGGAATCTAGTTCCACATCTGTTTCTTAAAATTGATTTGCCTAAGATTAAGTCTGTGGTTTGATGGTGGGGTAGAGTTCTTTGCTTTACTATATCCCCTTCCATGGTACATTGGAGGAAATGATTTACTTTTGTGGAAAAGCGGTAAGGAATCACAGAATTAGGAATAGCAATATTGAACTAAAAGCTTGTTACTTGAACTTACACAGTGTTGGTTTTATTAATGCAATAATCATCAATACCCACATAACACTGACACATTTAATTTTGATAGTATCAACCAATAATTTTGATTGATAATTAATTATCAATGAAGTAACCTTTATAACTTATATTAAAAATTAAACAGCTATCAGCTTTTCTGTATGTATGTACCACCTTTCTACATATTATTTTTAATGAACTCTGTGTGCACATTTGGAGAGGAATAGTATGTAATAAAACCGTGTAGGGATGAACAGGTCATTTTAGTTTTATTTGTAGGATGTTTTCTTAAATGATTCCATTTAAGGTTTAATGTTTGTTACATATTTATGGTAAATACCAGAATTTTCATTATGTTTTTTCTCTGAACATTCTGAATGTTTAAAGTATTTTATAATGACTTTAAAAAGAAGTTTACTGAAAAGAAAGTGAGTGGCCTGTCAAGAAACTAGTTCTGGGTGGCTGGAGCATGATGAGGGAGGGGACATGGCAAAGGGAGAGAGGAAAAAGGTAGCAGTGTAAGTATGGTTCTTTTTTTAAAAAGGTATTTGGGACATGTGTTTCTCAAACCTCAATATGCATAAGAATCACCCAAAGGTTTATTTTTTAAAATATATTTTTATTGATTTTAGGGAGGAAGGGAGTGGGGGTAGAGAGAAATAGAAACTTTAATGATGAGAGTCATAAATCTGCTGCCTCCTGCATACCCGCTACCAGGGATCAAGCCTGCAACCCAGGCATGTGTTTCATCAGGAATCGAACCGTGACCTCCTGGTTCGTAGGTTGATGCTCCACCACTGGATGAGCATCACTGGCTGGGTGAGATTTGTTTCAATATGCAAATTCCAATTCAGGCAGTCTGGGGAATCTGTGTTCTTCCGTTGGAAGACTCTCCAGACGATGCCCATTCTCCTAGTGCTAGGGCGCTTTGGCTAGATCCGAGGGTGCAGGATCTCAGACTTGACTGCACACTGGAATCCCAAGACTTATAGAAAATGCTGATGTCTGGGTCCAAAGCGATCAGTAATTGGCATTGAGTGTGGTTGAAAAGTGCAGCAGATTTTGAGAACCACTATTGGAGACCCAGGCCAGGTATCTTCCCAGTTCACTTCCTCGCTTGAGGACCTCCTCCAGATGGTCTGCTTCTTGAAGTTTCCTTGTGAGGGGCTTAGGAGTAGAGGCCACTGACCTGTACCCGTTGATGTGACCACTCAGGCAAGGCCATGTGTGAGGCATCAGAACCCAAAATGCAAACATAAGCTGGATGCCTGCCAGGCGTGCTCTTTCCTGACTGGGCCTGGGTGCTCAGTTACTTCAGGAACTTGAATCACCATTATATGGGAAGCAAAAGCCGGAAAACCATATGCCTGCTGCTGAGGAGGAAGCTATCAGAGAGGCTGCTGACTTGCCAGAAATGCTGCCAGATTGGAAATCATTTATTTAATCATTGAATTCATTTATTATTTTCAAAATTCACCCAAGGTTTGATATGTGTAAGAGACGTAATCTAATGGTGGAGAAAACAGATTTGTCCCAGCCCTGGTCAGACTTACAGTTATGACAGACAATAAACAACTTATTACACAGCTGTGAATTTATGATGTGGTAGTTGTTCTATGCATGTTCTGGGTACTGAAAACATGAGTAGGAGGGGTCTGAGGGAAAGGCTTGTCTGAAAGAGTGATAGATGAGCTGAGACTGAAGGATGAGTAGTAATCAGCTGGGAGAACTGGGTAGGAGGCAGGGGAAAAGCTGCTGTTGAATACTGACTGTTACTGCATTTCTCGGGGGAATTTTCAGCTGCTTAAACAATTTCCTTTCTCCTTATTCCCCAAGTATTTTTACACAAAATCTTTTAGTAACCGTATTAGTCATTGTTTCCCTGTTTTCTTTTCCACTCAATCTGGAGAAGCCAATCCACGTCAGCTCATGGTTTCTGACAAGACAACATGATGAGCCACAGTAAGACACATGAAACAGGGGAGGGAGGGACACAGTCTGAATTGTGTTTCAGTCTGGATCATTATTCAGAAAGGAGTCGGAGTGAACGACAGAAGAAAGGAAGGAAAGGCTGTGGGAAGAGACTAGAGACTGTGAGGCTAACTTGAAGACAGGTGCAGTAGATAAAGTGAAAAATCATGGTGTCCTAACCCAGGGGCTTTGGGAAGGGACTTCAGAGAAATAGCCATTAATGGGAGAGGTGTCACCAGAATTGGTGATGGATTGGAGGTATGAGGTGGGGAGAGTAGGGCCAATGGCTGACTCTCAGGACTCAAACTCTTTGGCTCATTTCTGGGTTTATGCTCTGTGTCTCATGAGTTTTTAACCTCATCACCAAATTTGTTGACCATACTCTAATTACCCAATTTCTGTTATTGTTGGATTGCTTTTAATATATGATAATTCTAGACTTTCGATGGCAAGTCTTAAAATTCTTAATGGCAGTAGGAAAATTCTTATTTAAAAATAAGAATTTAAATTCTTATTTAAAAATTATGTATTTTTATGAGAAATGAAATGCTATATAAGTGCAAGTATGTTGTTGGACATGCCCTTTAAATTCCTTTTGTACTGTATGCCTAAGAACAGGATGTTTCTGGATCACTGGGCCATTGCAGAACTCACTGATGGTGCAAAGGCGCTAGCATGCCAAATAGATGGGAAAAATAGTACCTATCCTGAGAAGCATCTAACCAAGATGAGAATTTGGAATTCAGCCATGAATTGCCAAAACTATTGACAAGCTAGCATGACAGAGGAGAAACCACGCTGGCAGTATAGGTGAACACCTAAACTGCTGCCTCGCACAGAAATTTCAAAACTACAACTAAAAGACAAAATGGCTGACATCATCCAGATCCACAGGAAGGCTGGCTGAGTGGAAATTCTACAAGTAGAAGGGAAGAGAAAAGCACACTGAGACTCAGAGGAGCTGCAGGAGGCAGAGGTACTGAGACGTGCATGCAGAGAAGACTGGCAACTGAGTGTGCAGCTGGCTTTCTCAAGTGGGAAGAATACAAAAGCTCCCGATTGTGCTCTACTCCAGTTCTGGGTGAGACTCTGGGGACCCAGACTCATTCGGGAAGAAACTGGATTGTCTGGTGGCGGGCAGGACTCGAGAGCGGCTTTCTCTCAGAAATGCTTGCACCGATTACCATGGGACACTGAGACACAGGGGCCTATTACAGCAGGGATGACATGAAACTGGTGCTGTCTGCCCTACCCTGAGACTCCACTGCATCCAAGCTGAGCACAGAGACTTTTGCAAATCTTGTCTCATAAGGGTGTCTCCAGCACATAAGTTCTCCAAGCATAGACACAGCTGATTCTCACAGCCAATTGGCCTGGAGGACAATTCCTCCCTGTGATACCAACAACAATCAAGGCTTAACTACAATAAGATTGTGCACACAGCCCACAAAGAGGTGCACCAAAAGTGTCCACCTCAGGTAACTGAGGAGGCTGAGCCACTGGGCTCTATAGGGCATTGAGCACACAAAGCCACTCTATCAACTCAGGGAAGCAGCGAAAATGTGGAGACAAACAGATCACAAATGAAAGAAATGGAGGAAAGCAAATGACTGAATTTAGAGTTCAAAACCATGGTTATAAGGTTTTTCAAGAATTTCCTAGAAAAGGCTGATAAATTTAGTGAGACCTTCAAGGATATGATAAAAGACCAACTAGAAATTAAGCATACACTGACTGAAATAAAAAAATATACAGAGATCTAACAGCAAGAATCAAGTCAAAGATTTGAAATAAAAAGAAGCAAAAAACACTCAACTGGAAAAGCAAAAAGAATTCAAAAATATGAAGATAGTGTAAGGAGCCCCTGGAACAACTTCAAGTGTACCAACATCAGAATTATGGGGGTGCCAGAAATAGAGAGAGTGAGAGCAAGATACTGAAAACCTATTTGAAGAAATAGTGACTGAAAACTTCCCCACTTGGTGAAAGAAATAGACTTACAAGTCCAGGAAGCACAGAGAACCCCAAACAAAATGAATCCAAAGAGGACCTCACCAAGACACATCATAATTAAAATGCCAAGAACAAAAGACAAAGAGAGAATATTAAAAGCAGCAAGAGAAAAACATTTAGTTACCTACAAGAGAGCACCCATATGACTGTCAGCTGATTTATCAACAGAAACTATGAAGGTCAGATGGGAGTGGCAAGAAACATTCAAAGTGATGCATAGCAAGAACCTACAACCAAGATTATTCTACCCAGTAAAAATATCATTCAGAATTGAAGGGCAGATAAAGAGCTTCACAGGTAAGAAAAAGCTAAAGGAGTTCATTAATACCAAACCAGTATTATATGAAATGCTGAAAGATATTCTTTAAGAAGAGGAGGAAGAAGAAAAAGGTAAAGATAAAAATTATGAACAACAAATAGATATCTATCTACAATGAATCTAAAAATCAAGTGAATAAAGAAATCTGATGAAAAGAATGAACTGGTGAATATAACAGAATCAGGGGGATTGAAAGGGAGTGGACTGACAATTCTTGGGGGAAAGGGGTGTGGGAAGAGACAGAATAAAAAATCGTACACCTGTGGATGAGGACAGTGGAGGGGTGTAAGGGCAGAGGGTGGGTTGATAACCGGGTGAAGGGAAGCTATGGGAGGAAAAAGAGGAACAATTATAATAATCTGAACAATAAATATTTATTAAATTAAAAATAAAATAAAAATAAAAAAATAAAGGAAAAATAAAAATAAATAAATAAAACAATATACCTGTGAGATATACTAGTAAGTCAGTAAAAAAAGAAAAAAAAAGAAAAGAAAAAAAAAAAAGGCATGACAATGTCACCATGGAATTTGCCTTTACTTTGGTTAATCATTTCCTTCAGATATTCTTGTCAAGTATAAAATAGACATTTGCTTAGACATTTTTTTTTCTGTGAGATAGTGAAGTACTTTAGAAATTAAGACCTACATATAATCTTTAAAAGATTGGCAGAAATCATATTTGTAGTTTTCAATTCCCACTCCAACCAATTTCCACTCCAAAACTAAAATTTTGCTCTTAAGGACAATAAACAATCTAAGTATTGGGTGAGAAATGGGGTGAGGGACAGAAATACGTCTCAGAATTATTGCTAGAATTCAATAGTTTTTTTTAAGGAATACTCTAAAAATATCTCAATATGTAGGTGGTAGGGAGATGTGATTTAGCAACTACTGGAAATACTACAGGTCTGACAAAATGCATTGATGTTATTATTATTCTGATTATAATATGGTGTTAAAATGCCATTACATGTTTTCTAAGAGAAAATAAAAATCTGTTGTTAATTAGGATTATAGCTTTATTTTCCTTAACCAAAGATTAGAAAATTTGATAAAAAACATTTTAAGTAAAAAAATATATAAAGAAAATGGAGGAAAACCAAATAAACTATATGTAGGGACATGCATTTGTACTTGAAGAGTTTAACAAATTTGGTGCATATATTTTAGCAAAGGAAAGGACAAAATTTGATCTCTGCTAGCTAGAACAAAGGCTGGCATTGTAAGATTTACTTTTCTGGCATTTATATTCTGTTGACTAGGAAAGTTTGATATTCTCACTAAAATTGGAAGATCAGAAATCAGAAAAAAATATTAAGGTGGTAGAAATGTAGAGATACTAGGGACCATGGAGTTATGTGTTTTAATTACTTCATTTTTTTCACTTGAGGAAGTAACTTGTATGTCCATAATTATTATTGATTGTTCAAAGTATTTTTACATATTAAATTTACTAGTGCTTTGGACAATCATTTCGGGAAGTTAAGATACAAATGCAAAATGTAAGAATCAGAAAAGAAAAAATGTTTATTAAAAATTAGGTGCCTTGCCCAGCCAGCATAACTCAGTGGTTGAGCAGCAACCTATGAACCAGGAGGTCATGGCTGGACTCCAGGTCAGGGCACAATTCCAGGTTGTGGGCCCGATCCCAGAGCGGCACATTCAGGAGACAGCCAATCAGCGATTCTCTCTCATTATTGATGTTTCAATCTCTCGCTCTCCTTTACTCTCTGAAATAACACACACACACACACACACACACACACACACACACACACACACACACACACACACACACACACACACACACAACTATATTTTAAAAAATAGGTAACTCATAATAAAGGAGCCAATATTTGAAGGATCTTAGTCTTCAGGTTTTCTATTAAATCTACTCCAGAATTATAATGATGATGATGACTATCACACTGTCTCCGTATCAAGTAATAAACCTTAGTCTATCTTATCTCATTTAATACTTAACACCACCTCAAGAGATGGGTGTTGCTGTCATTTTTACATTATAAGAAACAAAAATGTAGGATTTGATACAACTTAAGTTTGGAGAGGGAGTTCATAGTATTTTCTTTTTGAAATTTGTGGGCTCTGAGGAATATTTTAACTTTTCTTGTTTGTGTTTAGGTTAACTGAAATACATTTTTATAGAAAGCTTTGGCAATCTCTCTTGATTATTTTTTTTAGGTCCACCTTATCAAAGCTTGCACTGGGACATGCCTATTAAATGGTAGTTGAAGGAAGGAAGATTTCTAACCAGATAACACAGTATGAGAATAATATCTTAAAATATAACAAGTGGACCACTTTTAATACTTCTCAGTTACATTCAGTATTAGGCAATTAATATCAATTCATTTGATAGCGTTCTATTCATTCTGGATGAATTTCCTTCTTGGTTTTGTTCTTACAATATTAATTATCATCGCTATACCCAACATAGAGGAGGGATTTATAGAAGAGTCAGTGGCTTTTCCCTCCACCCTCTTTAACTCCAAGTGGTTCAAAATGATAAAATCTTAGCTTTTTGAGGATCCTATAATAAAAAGGGGAGAGACAAAAAACAAAACAAAGCAAACAAGCAAAAACAACTTTACAAACAGCAGAATTTAGTGTAATGCCAACCACGCTTATTAGTAAAAGATCTATCAAGACTTAGCCACAGAAAAAGACAAGAAGCAGCCACTGCAAGGCAGAACAAAGGCTGATATTGTGAGATTTCAGTGGCATAACATACAGGCTTCCAATAAGAGTTCTGGTCAGTGAGACATAAAGGAAGTGCTTCATTAGCTATCATAGTGCATACCTCCCAGGCTCGACCACGGGGCAGCATGCAGCAAGCGCATGGGCGCAAAGAATGAGCTATTCACTCAGGTTTCATAATCTGTCTCTGTTTCAGCCTCCTGGGTCGACAGCTTTCAAGTTAAGCATGGACGGCTCTAAAGAAACAGCCTTACATTCTTCGGTGATAGAGTTTGTTTTTGGGAAATGCCTATCTAAAATAAGGAGATAAAATAAGTTGAGCCAGTGAGCTCCACTTATTACATTAGATGTCTCTTCAGAGCATAGTGATTCTTTTATGATTACACTGAACACTCCAATAACACAGTTCTACAGAAAGACTGGTCTCAAATGAGATTATGTGTGATTTCTATGTCATTCAACCCTATGCAATCATATGAATATTCATTTTACAGTGAAAGCTTACTTTGTAAGTAGAAAAATTACAGTAAAATGCTTTGCGAAGATACCGAGGAGAAGAAAAATAGTTTTAGGCAGTAGTTTTCAAGAAAACCGCTGTGTATTCTGGTCTTTTATCCTGTTATCTGGAGCTGCTTTCGCCCCTCAAGCAGAACACAAATTCAAATTAATGGCAACTTCTCTGAATTCACCTAATACTTCCTCTGTGCTTTGAAGAGAAATGCGGTATATGTAGGTTCTGATTTATATTAATTTCCTAAATCCCAAGGTCAGTATTAAATAACATTGCCAACAGTCTCAGGGCCCTAGCCGCATAAAATTGCATAAAGATGCTACGAATGATCGTCTCTGAATTAGAACTACAATGAAGGGGCCATAAATAAAGTGGCTATCTATTGGGTCAATGCTAGAAAATGTACATATTATGTTGGTGTGAAAGAATGTTAAGACAAAATAGTAAAAGAGATCATACAATTCAAATGCATAGGTAACATTATTTGTTGTGAATAATATCACAATGTATGCCCTTAACTCTATTGGAGATATTGTTTTTAACACGACTGAATAATTTATCACCTACACTTGTTTGGAATTTTATTAGATATTTAGATGGAGCAGTGGGAAATCATTGCTTAAAGTCCCAAAACATTAAAAATCCTGAGCTACACCAATTTTTTTTTTAAAAAGAATTGTTCAAAATTTAAGTTCTAAATTTTACTTATTTTTTTAATAAGAACCATCATTTCTTACTTAAAACATTAGCCCTGAGGAATTATTCCATAGGCTGGCCAGTCAAGTCTGTGATCCTGTCAGAGAATAAACACACTGCACTCTCAAGACCCTGTAGGCCTCCATCTAAAACAAAGTTACTTCTTAATTAACATACAAGTAAAGTCAACCTTACCTACCAGAATGTAGTTCTAGATATATCTATACAGGAGTTTGTTCTTCTTAAGTCCCTGAATTCAACAACTCTATTTTTGTTTCTTGGGAAACCACAAGCAGCTTTTTACTAAAAGTTTATCCCAGTAGCAGACTGTCTAATCAGCCTTTAATCTGTTTCTTTTTTTTTAATTTCTTTTTAAGAAAAACCACATGCTATAGTCTAAATTGTATCCCCTCCCCAAATAGTTCTTTTTTCACAGCCCTCAGATGGAACCAACAGCCCCGATTCCTTGATTTCGGACTTGTAGCTCTCAGAACTGTGAGATAAGTGTGTTATCTAAGCCACTTAGTTTGTGGTATGTTAGTATAGCCACCAGAGCAAATTAGTACATCACACAAGGAATAGTGTTCCACATCTCTTGTTATTCATTTATTTATTTTTACTCTGTTTTTATTGATTTCAGAGAAGAAGGGAGAGATATAGAAACATCAATGATGAGAGAGAATGTTGATTCTCCTCCATGATTGCCTCCTGCATGATTCCCCACTGGGGATTCAGCCTGCAACCCAGGGATGTGCCCTGACAGAGAACTGAACCCTGACCTCCTGTTCATGGGCTGACATTCAGCCACTGAGAACACTGGCAAGGCTGCTAAACCCTTTTTTAAAAAGATAACTGAGATTATGCTCACTTTTCTTAATTCTATATGTTGATCAAAATTATGACATTCAGAATGCCTAGGCTCAAACTGTGTTGCCAGTTTATTGTTAAGTTTATTTGCCTATAATTATTTAGAAAAAAGTTAGGTAAGTATTACATACTTAGAAATTATTAAAAAATAAAAAGGTACTACATTTGCAGGATTTAATTTTATTTATACTAAGTTTTTGAAAATGCAAACCCAGAAAAAGTGAATAATGCATTGCCAATATTGAAAGAACATAGATGGAAAATTCATTTAAACTCTATAATTGTAGAGTTTCTTCTATGATAATTTATGGACTTTTATCCAACATTTTATCTATATATTTATTTCTCTACCAGAGTTTTGATATAATAGTCTTTTATAGGGTAAATTTGTGCATAGGACAATAATCATGCAGATCATTTTGAGTTTTTATTTTTCTAAGTATAAAAGTATTTCTAAACTTGAAGTTTCATATATGTTTTACAAACCCAAGACAAAGATGAAGTTACTCTAAGAAATAAAATTTTGTGCAAAAGATCATAAAACAAAAATACTACAACCTGTAGCATTCCAGTATGGAACTAATAGCAAGGTTAAAGATACAGTAAAAGAAAAAACTCAGTTCACAATCACTAAAATAAAATTGTACAAAATAAAATAAATTTCATAAACTAAAAAGGAAATTAACAAAACCTAAATGAGGAAGAATACCTAAAATATGCCAAAGTATACTTGAATACTTGGAAAAACATACCATATATTTCTGAATAGGAAGACCGGATTAGAAAAAGTCTCAATGTTTATAAATTTAATGCATTTCAATAAATTACTATTATGTTCTTTTATCCTTTAGCAAGACAAGTTGGTTAAAAAGTTCATTTGAAAAAAAAATAGACAAGAACATCAAGCAATTCTTGAAAGAGAGTGGTCTGGCCCTATGAGATGATAAAATGTATTACAGAGAATATTAAAACAGTACAATATTGGTATGTGAATAGAAAGACAGGCCAATATAGCAGAGTTGAAATAACAGGGGAACAAAAACTCTAAGTACATGTGGGAATTTGTGATAAAGGCAGTATTTAGAGATAGAAGGATAACAAAAAACATTTTGAATGTAAGCATTATTGAAATCACTAGAGAGCCGTATAGAAAATATAAAATCAAACTTCTTTTCATACCATAGTAGAGAAGCAACTACAAAGATCAGAGTTTCAAAACAAGGAAATAAGACTTATCACAAGTACTGTAAGAAAACATGGGCGAGTTTATTTATAACATGAGAGTAAAGAAAAATGTCCTAAATGTGACTAAGAATCCAAGAACAATAAGAAAAAAAATAGATAGGTTTGGTATATGAACTAAAAAAAAAATCATTCCTTTGCCTGGCAAACAGCATAAGCAAGTAAAAAGACAAACTGGAAAATCATTTGCAATTTATGTCACAGGCAAACATATAAAATTTCAATATTAAGATGTTTTCAAAAATACAGGAACAATCCCATGGAAAAAATGGGTAAGAGAAATGAATAGATCATATACATAAAAAGAAATGTAAATGGCTCATACACGTGAAATGGTGTTCAGTCTCACCCAAAATAAGAGAAATTCAATGTAAAATTATACTCATTGAGATACCACTTCTCTTCCATTAGATTCACAAAAATCTATAAATTTGAGTACATACTGTGTTGGCCAGGCTCTTAGGAACAGGCAGTTTCATACACTGCTAGTAAGAATGCCAAATATATACCTCCTTATAGAGGGGAATTTGTAAATTTGTAAAGAAACTTCATATGCTTTTATCCTTTGAACCATTAATCTCACTGTTAGGAGTCTTCCTGGCTATTCCACAAATACAAAGGAAAATTATATTTATTTTTAAAAATATATTTTTATTGACTTCAGAGAGGAAGGGAGAGGAAAAGAGAGATAGAAACATCAATGATTAAAAAGAATAATTGACCAGCTGCATCCTGCATGCCCCCTACTGGGGACTGAACCTGTAACTCAGGCATGTGCCTTCACCAGAAATGGAACCATGACCTCCTGGTTCATAGGTTGTGGTTGTTCAACCACTGAGCCATGCCAGCTGGGCAAATTTGATTTGTCATAAGAACAAAATTCTCATCAAAATGTAGGAATGTCTGTGATAACATCCAATAATAAGATACCATGCAGTCAGAGAGAGAAATGAGGATGATATCTACATGCTGATGAAGTGGTTTCCAAAATACATTTTTCAGAAAAAACAAAACAAAAAAGGTGTGAGGCAATATGGAAGGTATGGTGAATATTTTTGTAAGAAAGGTTATACAAATGTGTATTGATTTATACTTGTTAAAAAGAAACTTGGGAAAATAAAAACAAAAATTTTCAGCATCTACTCTGTCATTATGTCTGGCATTTATCGTTTCATTTCATCTTGAAGGCAAACAGTATTGCTAGTGCAGGCAGCTGAGAGTTTCACTATAATCACTGAAGTAGAATTCTTCACCAGTCACAAAGTCATGATATGGTTATAACTATGAAAGGATTTCAATAGAAAGTGGAAATGAAGGATATAAAATGGAGACTCTGAGAAGACTGGAACTTAAGGACTGAAAGGCTGATTTCCCATAGGTGCCAATTTACAGACAAATGAGACATCTCCTGTCCAATGACCATCTGCTAAGAATCCCTCCCCATCCTCAAGCCAATAAACTTACTACTTGGACTCTGGCTAAACTTCACCCGCTTTGCACTCTTTGCCCATAAATATTGCCTGCCCCATACCCTCAACGGACACCCTTGTAGCTTGTTACAACATGTATTTCCCAAGTTGCAATTCTTCGGCTATTCCCAAATAAATTCAATTTTTTTGTACTTTGAAATTTAAAAAAATATTTATTTTGGAAACATAATGATGGGTACCATCATTGACCCCTTTCTCCCCACCCTGCCCCTCCCAAGCCTTCACTGAACTTTTGTCTGTGTCCATGAGCTATGCATATAGGCATATAAATTTCCCAGTTAAAAGTCATCTCTTCCTCCACCACCACTCCCACCTTTCCTCTGAAATACTTTAATTTTTTAATATTCAGGAACAGATTAAAGGGAGGAGGAGGTATAGATACATCAAAAGCCTTTTTAATCCTCACCCAAGGATATGCTTATTGATGAGAGAGAGAAAGAAAGAGAAACATTGATGGAAGAGAAAATATTGAATGGCTCCCTCTGTATATGCCCTGACTGAGGATCAAACCAAAACCTAGGCATTTCCCTCACCGGAAATCCAAAGCTCCACCTCTCTGTATATAGGATGTGTTCTTAACAACTGAGCAAGGGCTATGCGTGCATATGGACTTATCAGTTATAAGTTCTAGAATTTATCCTACACATATAGCTATGAGTGTGTTTAAAAATCTATCTAGAGTACTGTTTCCCCTCCCCCAATAATTTTTAGAAGCAATAAACTGGAAATACCTGTGTTTAAATCAAATAATGCAACAAAGTCTTAAAAATTACCTTGAGCCTGGATGGTGTGGCTCAATGGTTGAGCCTTGACCCCTGAACCAAAAGGTAGCTGGTTTGATTCCCAGTCAGGGCATATGCACAGGTTGTGAGCTCAATCCCCAGTGGGGGCATGTGGGAGACAGTTGATCTATGTTTCTCTCTCATGGATATTTCTATCTCTTTAGTGCTCTCCCTGTCTTTCTCTCTAAAAACCAATAAAAACATCTACACTAATAAAAGAGAAATATGCAAATTGACTGTACCTCTGTGAGGCCTATAAGGCAATCAGGAGTGGGTATGCAAATTAACCAAACAAAGATAGTGGGTTAATTTGAATATAAATGCAATGAGCAACCAGATGGGGTGGGACACCTGCTATGAGGGGAAGGGTGGAGGGCAGAGGGAGCTACAGGAGCAGTGCTTCGACCTGGAGCGAGGACTTGCAGGCTCCCAGGCTGCTGGGAGCAAAGCCAGGGGAAGATAGGCCTATTCTTGTACGAATCTTTATGCAACAGGCCTCTAGTATTAAAATAAAATAAAATTACATGAAAAGAATTTTTTATAAATTGAATGGAAAATGTTCATATAATATATTGTTCATAAATCCATAATTCAATATAAACTAGTTTTTATTAAGAAAAAATATTGAGGAAAATATTAAAATGTTGAGTGTTTATAGTGATTATCTTTGGGAGGTCAAAAATCAGGTAACTTTTATTTAAAATCAATATTTGTGGCTTATCTTTATCTTTTTAAATGCCTATAGTAAAAATATGGTCTTTGCAAAACAACAGCTATTAAAGTAAAAACAGCTCTTCATAAGGCAATTAATCAATTACAAAGTAATAAAACCGAAGGGAAAAAGATAGAAAAGATTGGGATATTTGAAATGTAAAACATTTTTTAAAAATAAGGGACCATTACTGCACTGTAAATTGAAATCATTTTTTATCAAAAGTGATGTAAGATTCTTCACTCCACAAAAATGATTTCTCACCGTGAGATTTCTGACACATTCACTTAGCATCTGAGGAGAGGAAATAACATTTCATTTTGCTTGGTCTACAGAAGCTAGTACAGTGCTGTGAAGTTTATGTAAAGGGTATGTCTTTTGAAGGATCTGTAAACTTAATTTCCCTTATTCATAAACTAGATTTCATCTTGGGACCCTGTTCAGCACAATGGGTCCAGGAAGGGGTATATGCCAAATGCCACCTGTGAAGGTGGATGCTAGGGTACCTGGGAAAGTGCTGACAGGAAGAAGCAGAAAGTGTGCCTGACTCCCTCCAAAGAAAGAGATGGACGAGAAAAGAAACCAGGCAGGAAGACAGATTTGTTTTGATCCCTTCTTTGAGGCTAAGCCTTTAAGCTGCAAAGCATATCTGATTATTGAGGAAAAGCTGGAAGAAGAGCATTTGCTGTGCTTCCCATTAAGACCTATGAGGACAGAAATGATGATTGCAGGACAATAAAACAAGTGCCATAATGTGGTTAGGTAGGGACACCTGATTGGTCTCTTTCCTTCCTAACCCCTCCTTCTCCCACCACAGGCAGATTTGCCACAATGTGGTCTACAAAGGACAGCGGCCTTCCCATGGGCCCCTAAGAGAAGTCAAGATGTTTGGAATTTCTAGAGGAACAGCTTGCCAGCAGAAGTCTCTTGAGAGATGGTGAAATGGCCAGGCTCTAGGCCATGCAGGGAGTGCCAGAGCACATTCCTTTATTCCTCTGCCATTTCTCAGTAGGATTTTGAAAGAAAGAGAGCCAGCTTCCAAGAGGGAACCAAAGTACCAGTGGATGTCAAGACAAGTGGGTGTCAAGATAGTCAGGAGAGGTTTTGACAAGTTCCACTAGCCTTGGACTTTGTCAGGAACCTGGAAGGAGCCTGACTAATTGCACGTTGGTTAAAACAGCACAAACCCAAGAACCACATGCATTGGGCTGTGAAGGCCAGCAAAATGATCTGCACAAAGTTAGGGCCCCAAACACCAGATGCCCCAAAGACATTAAAGGTTTTCCCTCTATGTAGACACCATCTTTGGAGGAAGAAATAGTTCATTAGGGAGTTAAATTTAGCATTTATTGAATATTTGCCAAAAAGAGACTGACATGAGAATGTCTAGGATATTATTAATTATTAAATGGTTTTTCATAGCTACCAAAATGGGCAAAATGGGTGAGACCTTGTAAAGAAGATTGCATTTATATACCAAGAAATGAAAATGTAGCATTTTCTTTGTATGTTTGAGTATTGATCAAATAATTTAGTTTTAGTTAATTAATTTTAGTTTTAGACGGTTTTAGTTTTGCCAAAAAAATTATTCCACCAAGGTTCATGGATATTTGCTAAATAAAGAGTAAGTGATTATAAAACAAAGTTATTGAGACACTGAAACATTACTGTGAGTTTTCTGGGAAATCTATAATATCTTCTGTCATTCTCTTGGTCTTTCTTTTACTGATAAAAACAATGCAAATAGAATATTTAAAATATCATACTATATTTTTTTCTTGCAAAATCTTGATTAAATCTGTTCTCAGTATAGCAAGTTGGAGTGATTTGTATCCAGTAGTGTAATAGAAAGAGATTTTAGGAAAGATATAAAAGTTGCAACTCTCCACCCTTTTCTCCTTTTATGCATTCTTATTTTATCTTCTCACTTGTAACATCTAATTAAAAAAGAATGCAAGGCATTATAGTTGTTCATAGATCTCTTAGCAATCTCTCTTAACAATATGGAATATAGATTTCTTGCCAGTAGTGCTTCTATAATGGCCTGAGATTTTCACATATGCACCACTGAAAATTCTCATGTAGAAGGAATATAGGAGGAAAATATTACTTTTATTTTATATATAGAAAAGAGATAACAAAAGAGTGTGGGTTTTAAGTAGAGTTTCCTTTAAACTTTATTCTGTGATAGACTTAGAAATGAAAGTAAAGAGTATAAGATTTATACAAAGGGTCATAGAGTCTATCTTTAAAATCAAACTTTGACCTTTGTCTTTATGAATCTTATTTGATAATTATAGTACTTTTGAGCTATTTTTACTTCCTTAGAAAATGTATTTTGGAGTGTTAAGTAGTTTACTGGGTCATGCAAGTTATTGCAAAGAAATTGGATAATTACAGGATGTTACCCCCAAACTTACCTGCTTCTGGGACAAAGTTATCCTTAGAGATAGTTAGCATATTAGAAAATGTCAATATACATTATTTTTTAAGTATAGCTATCTTGCTCAGTGTTTTGGGGGATAATGTGTGTTATGATATACTAGAGGCCCGGTGCATGAAATTCATGCATGGAGGGACGTGGCAAGGTGTCCCTCAGCCAGCCTGCACCCTCTCTAATCTGGGACCCCTTGAGGGATGTCTGATTGCCCATTTAGGCCCGGTCCTTCTCACAATCCAGGACTGCTGGCTCCAAACTGCTTGCCTGTCTGCCTCCCTGATTGCCCCCAACTGCTTCTGACTGCCAGCCTGATCACCGCCTAACCACTACCCTGCTAGCCTAATTGATGTCTAATTGCTCCCCTGCCAGCCTGTTTGCCCCCAACTTCCCTCCTCTGCCAGCCTGGTCACCCATAATTGCCCTCCCCTGCAGGCTTGATTATCCCCAACTGCCCTCCCTTGCAGGCCTGGTCCCTCCCAACTACCTTCCCAGCTGGCCTGATGGCTCAAAACTGCCCTCCCTTGCAGGCCTAGAACCTCCCAACGGCCCTCCCCTGCTGGCCATCTTGTGGTGATCATCTTGTGTTCACATGGGGGCAGGATCTTTGACCACATGGGAGCAGCCCTCTTATGTGTTGGAATGATGGTCAATCTGCTTATTACTCTTTTATTAGATAGGATAGAGGCCTGGTGCATGGGTGGGGGCCAGCTGGTTTGCCCTGATGAATGTCCTGGATCGGGGTGGGAGTTCCCTTGGGATGTGGGGCGGCCTGAGTGAGGGGCCTATGGTGGTTTGCAGGCCGGCCACACCCCTCCAGTGACTCAAGCAGAGGCCCTGGGATCTGAGATTAATTTATGTTCTAAAATTGAAACTTTGAAGCCTGGAGCAGAGCCAAGCCTTCTGCTTGCTCAGTGGAGACAGCCATTTCTGTTTAAAACTTTGTAGCCTAGAGTGAAGGCCTAGGCTAGGGCCGCAGAAGTTTGGCTTTCTCCATCGCCCCTGCAACCCAAGCCTCTGTTCTCTCTCCAGTTCCGTGGCTGCCGCCATTTCTGTTAGGATTATGTATCTTTTATAATTGAAACTTTATAGCATTGAGTGGAGGCCTAGGCCAGCAACGGCAGGCGAAAAGCTTGGCCTCCTGTCCTGGCAGCCATCTTGGTTGGAGTTTATTTGCATAATCTGCTCCCGATTGGCTGGTGGGCGTGGCTGTGGGCATGGCTTGATAGGAGGTATAGTTAATTTTCATATTACTCTTTTAATAGGTAGGATTAGGTGTAAATATTCAGGGAACAAGGAAGCTGTTAAAATAAACATTAAAATAGGAAATCTTGAGCCTCTAAGATGCTGGAAATTACTAGAGACTATCTACAAATGATTTGATATCTCTGTTTGAAGACCAACATTTCATGGCCACCACTGCTGGGTACCTTCGCCTGGCCTGTGGGATCAGGCCAAAACATCTCTGACATCCTCTGAAGGGTCCAGAAGGCGCAGGCCAGGTCGAGGGATCCCACCCCTGCATGATGGAGGACAGGGGGGGATGCGGGAGGTTGGCCAGCTGGGGAGGGACAGAGGAAGGGCTCCAGCGCATATCTGGCCCTTCTCACTCAGTCTGGATCTGCTGGACCTCAGCAGCAAACTAACCTACCAGTCGACTGTCTGCCCCCTGGTGGTCTGTGCAGATCATAGCGAGTGGTTGAGCAGCCTTAGCATATCACTAGCATATTATGCTTTGACTGGTTGGCTAGATACTTAGCTTTTATTATATAGGACATAATTGGTTTGAATACATGAAGTTGGAATATTTTTTTCTTTGTTATGAATCTTTCTCATATTTGAGAGATGTTTTTTGAACATTACAGACTTTTGGTTCCTTGCCAAAGTGAACATTTTTGAAATAATATTAAATATATCTGGCTAGACTTGCATAACAACACTACACACACACACCACACACACACACACACACACACACACACACACACACACACACACACACTGGAGCCAGGAAGCCCATTCTCTTGCAATTCTGAAATACCTGAAATAAGTGATTAAGACTTGGACTCAGATTTAAGACCTAGAAAAAGTCAGTCTCCA
This sequence comes from Antrozous pallidus, assembly GCA_027563665.1. NCBI lineage: Eukaryota > Metazoa > Chordata > Mammalia > Chiroptera > Vespertilionidae > Antrozous > Antrozous pallidus. The sequence continues at coordinate 82,691,978 of CM050519.1, forward strand.
TAGATGACGTTTTACAATGTTTGAGAAGAGTTGTTCGTAACACTTTACCATGCTTTTAAAAAGCTGTTGTAAAGGGATATGCCATGAGTAACAGCTGAATTTGGGGGGTTCGGGAAGAAGAGCAGCAGACTGAGGTTCCTTGAGCTGGTAACACTTATTCCATAAAACCCACCAGGCTGTGAGAGGGAATGCTTATTTCTGTTTCCCCATTCAGCTCACTCGCTCCTGAGAGGTTTATTTATTGAATACCTTCTGGGTGACGCACCTGCCGAGCTCCTGGCAGCTCTGCCATGGGGTCTGCTCTCATGGAGTTTTTAATGGAGAGGGGCGATCCGATCATGGCAATCAAATCCCCGGGCGTGGCTGCAAGCTGGAAAGGGAACGGCTGGAAAGTGTCTGGGAGCTGCGGTGGGTGTGCAACCCTCCCCAGGGAAGAGGGACTCGGGGGCGCATCAGTAACTCATCACGTACAGAGGGAAGAGGGGTGTAGATGTGCCTGTGGGAGGGGCCCCGAGACCCTGTGCTCTGAGAAACCCTGCAGAGTCCTGGGAACCCGGCGAGCTGTGCGAGAGGCGGCTGCAGACGGGCTGCAGACGCGGGGGAGCCCCGCCAGGCAGGGGCGCGGGAGGGGCTCCGGATGTCCATTCCTTCCTAAGGCGCGCTCCCCAAGGAGGCGATCTCTGGCTGCAGGATGGGCAGACCTGTGTCTGTGGTTCTGCCTGCGCTTTCTGGCCAGCGGGTTTTATTTATTTATTTATTTCTAATAATTTGAAACATTTTTTGGGGGGGGGAGGAGAGGAAGGCTACTTTCTCGGGTTAGTCGGAGACTGTCCCCGTTGGACGCACCTACGTGGTTCCTCTGGCCCCCGAGGAAAGGAAAGGGTGTTTACACCCGTCCTCAAAGATTATTTGTTTTAGTTTTTGTACCAAAAACTGCAGCCGAAGAGGCCGCAGAGGCTCCTCGCGAACCCTGCGCGACCCGCGAGGTGGAGTCTGCGCGGTGGGGCCGGGAGGCGGGGGAAGGGGAGGAGTCCTGCGCGGAGACCCAGTGCGCATGACCGGCGCGGCGTTGCCAAGGCAGCGAAAAGGCGTCACCCACCGCGCAGCCTGGAAGAGGAGCGGGGCTGAGCTCAGGGCTGAGGTCCGGGCTGAGGTCCGGGCTGAGCTGCGGAATCCCATAGGGTCGCGTTCTCCCTGGCTCAGGCCTCACCAATGCCTGAGCCAATCTTGACCGAAGCAAAGCCGATGCGGAGCCGAGTGTGTTGGCCATCCGCCTAGAAGCTGGGGGATCCGCGGAGCCACGTGAATTGGCCCCAATGGCCAGCAGGGCCTTGGAAGACCTTTCTCCTGAGACTTTGGAGTCCTTCTCTGAGGAGGTACAGAGTTCATGTTCATTCAGTTCCTCGCCGCAGGTGTCTGGGGGCAAACCTGAGAGTGGAGAGCCCCCAGCACGCTTGGAATATCAAGATGAACCATCTGACCTTGTAGAAAGGAGATTTAGTCGGAAAAGAATCAACTACCTCACGGGCAAAGAAACTAGCTCTGGAGGGTACCCACCAGACACTCAGCCTCCAACAGAAATCACTGCGGTGTCTGATGAACAAATGCATGCCCTGCAGACGTTTTGCACCGTTAAGATAAGCCTGATGCACCACAGAGCTACCCCTAAAGGGAAGAAGCGCAGAAGACATAAGGAGCTGCAGCTTAGCCTGGACGCAGAGCCCTCAGAGATAGATGCCGCCAACTGCACCGCCCCCGACGAGCTTTTGAACAGAATCCATTTAAAGAACTTGATGGCAACACTGAAACAGGCGGCAGCAGTTCAGCAACACGTTCCTTCCAGGTGCCCTGATTGTAACAGAAAAAGAGCAGAACTGGCTCAGTCTGCCTTCCTGAAACGAAAGAAGACTTTACTGGAGGCACTGCTCCTCCAAGAGAAAATAGATGAACATCTTCATACTAACGACTTCCTTACCTTTATTGGGGAAGCACACCGGGGCCTTCCCAGGCTTTCGGATGATCCCAGAATAATCTGGAAAAGACTGAATGAGAAAAGCCAGAAGGGAGACTCTGGTTTTGGAAGGCCAGATCCAGAGCAGAAGATGTAGTGGAATGGAAGTAGGGCTTCTCATTCACTGTTTGCTCTACCGCCTCTCAGACCACTTACTCTAACCAAACAGGAGATGCTGTTTGTTACTGATAATGTGTAATGTGGATAGATGTTTTTGTTGTGTATTTGAATAATTGTCATCATTTCTACAAGCACTTTGGAAACTGACCTAAAAATTTACTATGCTCCCTTCAGAGATTTGAGGACTGAGAACTTTTGATCCAGTATGGTTTTAGATTATAGCGGGCAACATGGTAGTTGGAATAGTTACAAAGATTTTACAACAACCCAGAGGAGAGATGCTGGCAGATTTGGACTAGGGTTTTGACAGTACAGATAGAAGTACAAAAATGTAAGAAATACTTAAGGAAGTAATAATTGACAGTCTTGGTGAAGAAATGGGTATGGGGATCTAATGAAAGGTAAATGTTAAAAGTGTTACTGAGTTTCTTACTTATGTACTGAATGAATAGTAATTTCATTAAATTGTATATAGAAACATTAGAAGAGGATCGTGTTTGATGGAAGTGATTAGCAGTGTGATTGTTTGGACATTATTGGTTTGAGGTACATTTGAGATATTCACTTTGAGACATCCACTTTGAGAAGACGAGAAACATTGGGTTATTTGTGCTTGCAGTCTGGAGAAAAGATTTGGCCTGTGCATTTGAAATAAAGGGAAGGGGCCACTAATCATTGGCACGTGGTTGGAAATTGAAGTCATAGACGTCAGCTCTGGAAGAGGACAGGGTGAGAAGTGAGCAAGAGGTGTAACTAACTCCTGAGAAATTCAGCAATTAAAGGCTGAATAGAGGAGAATATGCCACCAAAGGTTTAGAAGAAATTATCATAAAAGGATGAAAGAAACCAGGATTGTGTGGTATCACAGAGAGCAAAATATCAAGAAGGATGGGTTTCCTAAGCATGCAAATGCAACACAGAGGTCACAAGAGATATTTAGTCATGTCCTTGGGCTCTGTTGATCTTAGCAACAGCCATTTCACTTAAGAGCAATTGGCCAGACAGGCAAAGTCAATTGAGGAGTAAATGCAAGGACATGAAAAACATGAACATAGAGTACATCTTGGAGTTCAGATGTGGAGGAAAAGAGAGGGGAAGATGGAGGTATATATATAATTGAGGGAGGAATGCTTGAATAAATTATCTAAAAAGCCATTTTGGGGGGCCATATTTTATGAAACTTCTCTTATTCTAATTTCCATTCTGATGAAACATTATTATCCCTGAAAATACCATGGCATTTTGAAAATACATTTATTGAAAAAAGTGTTAGCTGGCATTCTGAGAAATTCATTTTTTATAAAAATACAAATCCTATCATTTATAACAATACCTAGAGTTATTTTTCTACATGCCTAACAACTAAGCTACCTCAGTCAAAAAGAAATTTGTGAAAATCAGTTATAGTAGTCTTTATAATATTCCAATACTACTTAATTTTAGATTTTCATTTATGTATAAAAATACTAGCATATTCCCTCGTATAAAGTCAGTCAAGCAAAATGGAAATCAAATAATTACCATTTACATAGTAACTTTTTATTTGAACTACACATTATGTCATGCTTTATCTTTGGCATCTCAATATAGTCACATTTCACATAATCAAAATTCTGAATAATTGCCATTTAGAATTCTCCTCTTAAAGGTCACAATATACTCATTTAGTCAACTAAGAAGTCATAGTCATCTTTTGTCCCTCCCTTTTTTAAAACTAAAACCCCAAGTTAAGCATTTTTTTGGCAAAGATCATTAGCTCTTTCTTCTTCAGTATTTTCTGGCTATGACTTCTTATTTCCATCTCATTACCACCTCTACTCCTAGTACTTCTCTTCAGTGCATTCTCCATATAGTTGTCAGAATTATTTCTCTAACATACAACTCTGTTCAATATCACTGATTAAAAAGAAAATTAAATGATTAATCATTTAATAGGAATAGTTTAAATTGATTAAGGCCACATAGAGGCTCTTTAATATCTGGCCCAAATTTGCCTATATAACCTCATCTTCTGTTCTCCCCTCTACATTAAGGCTCTCTATAAGACTTGCAATTCCCTGAGCTCCTTGTGGTTCACAAGGACACATTTGTTTTGTTACATTTCTCTTACCTGCCTTTTCCAGTAGGTGGACTCCTCCTTTTCCCCTCATATTCAATTATCGCTCCCCTTACTTATCCTCCTCCTCCTCATTTAGTTTTAAATTTTACTATAACATGGATAAGATATTCACACGAGGCCTGATGCATGAAATTCATGCAAAGGGCTTGGCCCTTGCAGCCCCAACTTCGTCCAGAAGGTCGTTTGACTATCTGGTCTAATTAGCATATTATACTTTTATTATTATAGATGGCTCAAAAGTATATTAAAGATTTAGTATGCAATTTGCCCTTCCACTCTGTTACATACAATCCCACTTCATTCTAAGGTAGCCTGCTACACACCTAATATTCCAGGTTAACACTTCACTTGCTAGATCAGGGGATAAGAGCAGAGGTAGAGAACATTCAGGGAATCAAGGAGTGGCCACTTACCAATCAGGACAGAGAATTTTTGTATTATAACTAATTCAACCTTAGTGTATATGGATGACCATTCATGTTACTTATAAAAAGCCACTTATATTAGTTTCTTATTTTTTCCCAGTGTTTATGCAAATACAAACACTAAAAATAATTCACTATGTGCTTTCTTTGGTACTTTTTTTTTTGCAATTTTTTTTCTTGTGATAAAAAGGATATACTATAAAATTTGAAATTTTTTACTATTGCTAATTGTACTATTTAGTGGCACTAATTGCATTTACAAGGTTGTGCAACTGTTATTATTTCCACAATTTTTCATTACCCCAAAGAGAAATTCGATTCATTAAGCATTAACTCCCCATTCACTTCTTCCCAGGCCCTAGTAACCTCAGATGTACTTTTTGTCTCTATTTTAGTACAGTGCCTCATACAAAACTTGCATGAAGGAAAAAAAAATAATTGCATCTAAACTATGAGATTTAATGTCTTCTGCACCAAAAGAAGAAAACAGTCTGGTAGCATACTGTTGTGTTGTTTGTTGTCAATGTTTTGCTTTTGTATAGCTGTTTTCTGTAAATTTTCTCTCACCATGGTTAGCATTCACTTTTGCATGTATACATGTAATTTTTCTTAGTATAAATTAGCGAAAACTTTAAAAGATGTATTTTTATTCATTTCAGAGTGGGGGGGGGGAAGAAGGAGAGAGAGCGATAGAAACATCAATGATGAGAATCATTATCGGCTGTCTCCTGCATGCTCCCTACTGGGGATTGTGCCTCAGCCTGGGCATGTGCCCTGACTAGGAATGGAACAGTGACCTTCTGGTTTGTAGGTCAGTGCTCAACCACTGAGCCATGCCGGCTGGGCAGTGACTAGCTTTTAGATAAGACATCTTTCCAGGAAGTATGCAGCCCATCACTACAGTATTCACTTAAAAGAATGAATATGAAAATAGTTCTCTGGAATTCACACTTTTAGATGAAAAATTCTTGTCACAATTATTAATTTTAAAGATAATTTATGACTTTTTGCAATTTTGAGATGGTGTAAAAATTCTTGATGCTTGAAAATAATTTTTATTGCCTCTGAATAAATGTAAAAGGAATGAATGTTCTTTCTCCCAAATTTTTATAGTTGCACCCACGGGATTCCAGTGCAGCTGGGAAGGAAAGCCCATCAGATCAGATGCTAAGAAACCACATATTTCTCCAATGCACTAGAAATGTATCTGGCAGCTTGGTACCAAATTATGCAAATATTGAATTTACATAATTGTAATATATGAATTACATAAAATGCATCTATTTAGTTTACATTTTGTCTTCTATATTTTTTAAACCGATAAACAAAATTCTTCACCGAGAAACAAATCTATGCATTTAACAAACACAAGAAAAATGAAATCCTTGAAAAGAAGTAAGCGATGTGCCAAATTGAGAGAGAAGAAAGTACAGTCCTGAACATCTGAGTCATTCAAATTCCATTCTCAGAACTGTTTAGGAATGTTTGGGACACCCAGCTCAGAATACCTCCAATTCTAAACATGTTAGTTTAATTCATGATAAAGCCTAATATAGTAATTCAGTTGTTTCTGTAGCAACACAGCTAAACAGGTTGCAAAGAAATAGGAATTATGGCACTCCATGAGCATGGGCTCTCCCTCATCTTCTTTCTGGAATTGACAGATGAAAAATACATTCACCAGTAGTTAATTTGAAAGACAATAAAGACAGCCTAACGACTATTCTTAGTTGATAATCCCTTTTGCAATAGAGAATTCAGAACATTTCCAATTTGCAGGAGATTCAAATCACAAGGGAAAATTGGAAAAATTCTCTGGGGGTGGCTTACCTAACCCTAAAGCCAACTTTTGATGATCTCACTGTTTGTTGAGATCTGAACTGAGGTTCAGGAGAAAACAGGTTGTGGTCATCACACCCAAAATCTGCTTTGGATGTCCAGACTGATGACCCCACTCGAAGTCTGAGCAGGTGTGAACAAGTTTATCAGTCACTTCAGGAGGGCTTCTGGGAGATAGGCCAGGCTCTCAAGCCGATCAGCAAATGGCTTGAGAGAGAGGAAAGGAGACTGTCTTGGCTTTTACTGTGTTAGGGAGTGGGGCAGAGAGCAAGATTGTTACCTGTGGGCTGCACATTGTCACATGGTTGGAAATTCCTGCCAGTACCATAGGAGGGCGCACCTGGGTTTTCTTATCAATCAGTCCAAACCTGGGGCGAAAGGGTAAGGCTTTAAAGTTTTCAATGATTAGCCCTAACTGGTTTGGCTCCATGGGTAGAGTGTCAGCCTGTGGACTGAAAGATCCCAAGTTTGATTCCAGTCAAGGGCATGTACCTTGGTTGCGGGCACATCCCCAGTAGGAGGTGTGCAGGAGGCAGCTGATCCATGTTTCTCTCCCATTGATATTTTTGACTATCTCTCTCCCTTCCTCTATGTAAAAAATCAATAAAAAATATATTTATATATACATATAAATATAAAGTTTTCAATTATCAAACCTCAAAGGTAGAATCAGACTCTTTATTATAATTCCCCTGATGTTTGATTAATGATGGAATTATGCCATGCATGTTTCATTTAATTAAATTTTAACCTGCTTAAGTGTAGCATAATGGTGCTCTATGCAGCCTGTAGCCTCACCTGTAAGGGGGTTAAAGTTCTATTGAACACTTTGTTCAAGGGCTCAGCTTTGTGTATTTTAGAAATGAAATGGCCACTCTTCATGTCCACCACTCCAAAGTGGATCAAGTGAGGCCGGCCTGTGTTTTGGCTTTAATATGTAATCTTGATGTGTATTTTGGGTATTTGTGAGGCAAGAGGTTCCCAAAGTTATTTTTTCAAATTGGGAAACCTTGGGTAAGTAACTGATGTTCCTACCATTGGTTGGAGTGGACTGTGGCTGGTTCCATTGCAATGGCCCCAAAATCTGTACAAATGCATAGATGGAGCCAATGGTTGGCCAGGGCAAGATGCCTGCCTAAAGTTCAGGTGATAGTGCTGACCCTGTATCCTACTCTTTCTAAAGGACATCTAGACCAAGGACTGAGAAGCAGCAACTCTCTAGAGGCTCTGTCAGGAGGTGTTTTGATGCTGTTCGCTCATTTGATCCTAAAGGCCTCTAGGTAGCTCAGAGGTGTGACTTCTCCTGCACCTTGTAACCTGGCAATGGGCTGGGGACAGAAGACGCTACCCTCTCCTGTGGGTGGGATACTCCAGAGAGCCCAATCTGAGCTCTGTCCTGTAGGTGACATTTCTGTCTTAGGAAGGAGATCCTGATGGCTATGACTGAGCTTATGGAGTGCAGCCTGTGCCCCAAGAAAGCTGTATGGCATCACAGGCTCGGGATCTGAGGGAACTTGTTTCCAGAAGAGCCCTATATGCAGTGGTCAATTGCCACTCTAATGGCGCATGGGATGTGAGGAGAAGGGCAGTACCCACACCGAAAGCCATGGGCAACTTATCATCACGGGTGGTGCAGGGATTTTAAGAGGTTAAGTAGGAAGCTTTACCTCTTGCACAGCCAGTGTGGGTCAGTGGTTTAGTGTCAACCTATTAACCAGGAGATTACAGTTTGATACCTGGTCAAGGTACATGACCAGATTGTGGTCTCAATCGCCAGTAGGGGCGCCTGGGAGGCAGCCCATTAATAATTGTCTCTCACCATTGATATTTCTATCTCTCTGAAATTAATAAAAATATTTTTAAATGAAGTGTTCCTTTTGAGCACTCAAAGGCACTATAAATCTGCTAAAACTAAGTAAGACCCACCTGCTTCAGGTACCTCAACATAAATCATACCCAGAGGAATTTTTTGAATTTAGGATTTTATGTAATGCATATCTAGCAGAGAGTTGGAAATGCATGTAAGCAATCATTCAGATGTACAGAAGTTATACTCGAGGACATTGCTCATGCACACACAACTCACCCATGCGTGCACACACTCAGAGATGCCTGCACATATACTCACATGCACAGATGCAACTTTTAAAAGAAGAGACAGCATTTTGTGAGTGGCCACTGTATGAACCCACACATTTGAAGGGTGACGATTCTGTCTTTTAAAGGGTGTGTTTTCATTTTAACCACAGCCAGAAAAAAAAGAGTGATTAAAAGCAGCTGGAACATATGTCTATTTTCACCTCCTCCATCTGGAACTTTGTTTTTGGCTATCACAGACATTTTCCAAACAAAACTCTGCTGAACAAAATGATAAATGTGGAAGAGACATGTTTGAAGAGCTTTATAGAATTCAAAGCTTTGGTGTGTTTTTCAAACATAAAACTAAACCTTTAAACATCACAAATGGTTTGCTTTTGATGGTTGGTGTGACATTTAATTTAAATTTGTAATTGGGCAATGCCATTAACTGCAATTATGCCTATTTAATCAGTAGGTACTATATATCTAGAAAGAAAATAATGAAATATTTTATTGTATATTGATATTTGAATAGAACAATTAGGAAACTAATATAATGTGTTAGCCTGTCTCTCAGTTTTGTCAGATAGTCTTCTCTCTGATTCACCCTTTTCCCTAAATTTCCCCCATGAAAACTGTTATAGCTAGGCAGTTATCATGTCATGCCTTAATTACTATAACTTACTCTTCCTTTTCCTGACTGCGATATGCTTTTATATCAATACATTCTATGTAATAATTGTAGGTTAATCTTTTAAAACTAATTTGGTAAAACAAAAAGCTACTTTGGTAACATCACTTCTATCGTGTATATACTAAAATTCAAAATCATTGACTTTTATTGTATAGATCCTACTTATGATTTCAACAGGGCTTAAAACCTCGGGTTTTAAAAGAATTTGCCTCAAATTCCACTTCTTCTAATTACAAGTACATTTTGCAAAGATTCATTTTCCTAGTCTAACTAATGAGTTTTGAGGATATGAAATTAGGTTTCTGCAGAGAAATAAGATGAAAGATGGAAAAAGATTGGGGATAATAGAACGAATAAACCTTGGTGACCAATTGACTAAAAGAGAGAAAATGCTATTAATCATGGCATTTACCTAAAACTATTGTGTGGATTATCTGAGAGAGAGAATGCAGGAAAGAAAAGTTTGGCAGAATGAGAAGGAAATAATTATTTTGAATTTGGTATATGACATCTAAGTGAGTATATTTGTCCCACAGTAGTTGAGAGCCAGGGAAAGAGAGCAGAGGCAAAGATTAATATTTTTGGAGGCACTAGATAATTATAATTGCTATGTTTATCCCACATAAGTGCATTAAATATAAATGCACTCCACTGTAGAAAACTATAGCTCAGGGTATAATATATATAAAAACCCCATTTTTATTGGATAATCAAGCAATAAAATTAAAGTGTATTCCATAAAAATGACAGAAACAGTATTAAACAAAAGTTCAAATAAAAATCTTGGTACCACTTACCTTGAACTTTTGGCTCAATATAAGATGATTCATAAATTTTGACTACTTTGACTATCTCAGCATATGTTTTCACAAAGACTAAAGATACAGACTTAGGATTCATGGTTAAGTGATATTTATTAGACTAGGAGAAGTATGGGGGCTAGGAGAGGTCATGGCTACTCTTTTGCTCTACATTTAGGGAAGTTCTTTTGTTTTGTGACCAGGCATATAGTTCTGAGATAACTGAGAGAGAGAGGGTCACCTGTCTCACAAGCTAGATTACCCAAGGCAGTCAACCAGGTGACAGATCAGGTCAGAGGGCCCTCACATTCCTATGAGAGAAGATATTTTTCACAGTTCTGGACCATATCCACTCAACATGAAACAGGATCTGATAACAATTATGAGTTGCTAGTGCACAGTGAGAAGTCAAATACCAAAGCCAGTCCTTGCCACGTTTTTCTTTGTATTTTAACCACATGATCCATATTCTTCATTAGGTTATCCTTCATCTGTCTAAACAACAGGCTGTTGTTAGTTTATAAAACTTAGCCATTCTTAGTCCAGACATGCTTATGCATTCTTCTTTAAAGTTATAACAAAATGAAAATGTTTGCATGACATGTAATTACAGAGAGAGTTAATTGAATGACCAAAACCCAAACCAAGTCTTTCTAAGAATGTTTGGGAAGATCTAATGATATAACATTTATATTTACAACCATCAGGGGCAGGGATTCTCCATTTCTTCTGGGAGATGTTAGCACCTCTTTCTAACAGCCTTGAGACAGGCACTTTGTTGGATAGATTGCATGTGGTCTTTGAAAGTTACCTTCAGAAGTTGACTTGTGTTGAATATATTTTGTGTTTCTCAGAAGCTCAACTGTTGGATCATGGAAAATCATTTTAATTTGCACTTATTTTGTTTTAGAAATAGTGAGGATTTTTCAAGGCAATTAGCTATTTTTCATATTTCTTATTTTGTAGATTTTTGTTTGTTTCTTTCTGCCCAGTTCTATAGGGAATGTTCCATTTTCTTCTCACAGATATAAGGCATCTTTTATATACTTGTGAGATTAGTTATCTTTTTAAAATAAGATATTGTATAAATATTTTAAAATATGAAAATATAAATAAAAAGGAAATACTGAAAAATAAAGATAAAAGAATTAAATAAACTCTAATTTAAACTCTAAAAATGTATGTGTAGACAGTAATTTTGAAAAAAATGAGAGATTACACCAATTGTATTGAGTTACTATCTGTGTATAAAGGAATTACTTTAATATTATTTTTGTACATCTATATTCTTTTCAAAATTTCAACAATGAACATGCATTTTTTTAAGTTTTGGAAAACAACAAAATTTTGGATAAAAAACCTAACATGTTCTTTGAATTAAAAATATGTATGTATCCTATATAATAAAAGCCTAAAATGCCTCATGTTGGGTTGTCTGGTAGGCCATTCAACCAAAATGTAATATGCTAATGATATGCAAAGGTCGCTCAGCCACTTGCTATGACATGCACTGCCCACCAGGGGGCAGACACTCCAACCAGTAGGTTAGCTTGCTGCTGGAGTCCAGACGATTGGGACTGAGAGATGGGCCTGACACACCCTGGAGTTCTCCTGTGGTTCCTCCCCAGCTGGTCAACCTCCCACATCCCTCCCTGGCCCTGATCCTGCACCAGTGTGGTCCCTTGGCCTGGCTGATGCTCTCTTGCAATCTGGGCTGAAGGACCCCCACCCCCACCCCAAGTGCACAAATTTCATGCACTGGACTCTAGTTATATAATATATATACACATATATATATCTTACACACACACACACACACACACACATATGCATACATATATGCTTTTTTATTTTCCTTATATTTTTATGTATGTATATTTATTCTATATTGAGACTAATTCTGTATATACAATGTCAAGGATAGTTTTCATATGTGGGCTCTCAGCATCTTTGAATGTATTTCCTATGTCCTAATAATTCCCCACATGATGAGTCCTGCCTTTCCAATGTAGACGCTATGAAGTTTGTATCTCCAGTCTCCTTTGCAGCTAAGTAGAGCCATGTCTCCCAGGTTCCACCAAGTAGAATCCCGAGCGTGAGATTTGTATTTAAAAGTGATCAGCACAGTTGTGGAAGTAACTGTTCTTGAACATGACAGTGGCGGGTGTTCAGTCCTGAGAATCTTATGCATTTTCACTAGAATGTCCCAAATGATATGGTTGGGCCATGGGTTTGGCTATTTAGCATTAGGATTTTTCTTTCTAGCCTTCTAACAGACTCTGGGGACTCCAACGCATTTTTTACTATACACTTTTTTTCTGATTAAATACTCCAAGTAGGCTCTGTATTTCTAAAAAGGAGCACTGCTGCTCAATGACTTACAATTTACATGTGTTTCTTTCAACTTTGCATTAATTTTAAATAGTTTCATGCACATTTTCAAAATTAAAAGTGCTATAATTTATTTACTTTATCATCTATAGAATATTTAGTTTTTTTTCTTTTCTATTAACATAATAAAAATGCTACATTTAGCACTTACATATACATATACACTGAGTGGCCAGATTATTATGACCACCTGAGGTTTGTAGGCAAATTAGCCATACACTGTATCGTATGAGATATGGAAGCTGAAGGCCTGTTTGAACACCTTTGCTGTCTGCAGTTACCAAGATAAAACACCTCCAATTTGCACAAGAACACAAGGATTGGACAGTTGAACATTGGAAAATGGTCATGTGGTCCGATGAATCATATTTCCAGTTGCATCATGCAGATGGCAGAATGAGAATTTCACGGAAACAGCATGAAAGCATCCACCCCACATGTATGAATACAACCCTTCAAGCTGATGGGGCAGTGTTATGGTTTGGGCATGTTTTCCTGGAATTATTTGGGCCCTTTAATTCATGTGGAAGAATGTCTGAATAGTACAACATACTTAAGTTTCATTGCTGATCAGTTCATCTTAACACGTTGATGGTGTGCTATATCTTAATGGAGATGGCTTCTTCTAACAAGACAATGTGCCATACCACAGTGCTCGTATTGTGCAGGAGTGGTTTCAAGAACATGAGGGAGCCGAACCGGTTTGGCTCAGTGGATAGAGCGTCGGCCTGCAGACTGAAAGTTCCCAGGTTCGATTCCGGTCAGTGGCGTGTACCTTGGCTGTGGGCACATCCCCGGTTGGGGGTGTGCAGGAGGCAGCTGATGGATGTTTCTCTCCCATCCATGTTTCTGACTTTCTGTCCCTCTCCCTTCCTCTCTGTGAAAAATCAATAAAATATATTTTAAAAAAAGAACATGAGGGAGACTTACCTTGCTTAGGTAGCCCCCACAATCACCAGATCTCAATCCAATTGAGCATTTGTGGGACAAAGTATAAAGATCCATCAGGCAGCTGGTGGCACACCATCAAATCTCACAGAACTGGACAATGCTATTCATCAAGACATCAGATTCCTTGCATCAACTTTCAACATCTCGTGGAGCCAATGCCGAGAAGAATTGCTACAGTATTGAAGGCAAAAGGTGGCCCAAAGAAGTACTGATGGGGTGGTCATAATAATCTGGCCACTCAGTGTATATATGTTCATACTTTCTTTCAAAGCAGATATTCGCAGAGAAGGAATTATAAAATAAAACATTTGATACTTTTCAATGCTGCTTACAAACATTGCCAGTATTTACTTCATCATAGCCCACAAGCAGCAATAAAATGGGTGCCTTCAAGGGATTCAAAGGTCAGTGTGGCTGAGTATAATGGATGAAATAAAATTTATATGACACGGAATTAGAGAAAAAGAAACAGCTCATAGCATGTGGGGTTTCTAAGCTACGGTAAGGAGCTAAGTTTTTATAAAAAAACAAAAGGTGATAGGAAATCCCAGGAAGATATTAAAGATATAATGAAATAATCTGATATCCTTTTTATAAATGTGAACTACCATTGTTTCATTGCAAGGAGGGAGAGCCACGGGGAGAATCTAAGCCAGAGGTGATGGTAGCTTGGACTTGGTTGGTAACAGTGCAATTCAAAAGACCTGGACGATATGGGATAGATTTTGGAGGAATAACATAAAATGGAGAATATAAGCTGTGAGATTTAAGAGAAAGTGGACTCCTGGTGATAAATAGATATTGACTTGGACAACTTGGAAGGGGTGGTGGTGAAATACATTGAGAATGGAGGAAACCAGGGAAGGATTAGATTTATGAAATGGGAGAGATATCCAGGATTGTGCTTGATCTTGTTAAGTTTAGTGTACCTCTGGATATTTTGTGGTGATTTAGCATCAGCAGTTAGATGTAAATATCTGAAGTCTGAGGGTAGAAGTCAGATATTAATTCAGCAATAGATGGCAGATTAGGGACTAAAACCTTAGACTTGGGTGAGGTCACCTAGGGAGCACTTATTGAATAAAAACTAGAGGCCAAGGATAATGCCCCTCCTAACCCAACAGTTAGAAGCCAACAGAGCAAGGAGACCCAGCAAGGTAGACAGAGAGTACCTACATGGACAAAAGTGCTCATATTTATGGATTTTTGGAATGACCCCCAACTACAGTATTCTGTCTGCACCCTCCCACCCCCACCTTTTATGCTGTTGGAATATTCATGACATTTGATTAAACTGCAAAAACTTTTCTATGTCAGTGACACAGATTCTTTGCTATAACGTTGGAATTCCCCTCAATTTTTTCTTTTGTTTAATTTATATTTTACTATCTCCCTCTTTTTTTGGTAGCCGAACATACTGATATTTTAATGTTCTATATAACTCATTGCTTCTTTCAGTTTTTCTTTAAGGGTTCTTGTCCTTCCAAAACCGAATAAACATCGACCAATAGACTTTTCTCAGTTTTTTATAAATTCCTATTTTAAAACATCACTTTAGCTCTTTAATTCATCTGGAATGTATATTGGTAACTGAGCAGACATTTGTTGGAACTATGGAGCGAATCTTGGTTAGCCAATCTGGTTGGCACGGTTCTTCTTACCAAGGGGATTTCTCTCCTCCGGTCTTCTGTTAATCAGGAGCAGCGGTCCTCTGAGCCACCAGCTTCTGTTTTTGTGAGCCTTAGGGGTTTGTTTTGTTTCTAGTGGCCAGGCAATGATTAATCTCTGTTAACCAGGTTTGGTCATGTTAGCTTCCCAACTGTTCTATTTGAATCTGTTGTCTGTAATTAATCCCAGAAATATTATTGAGTCATGCTTTTTAAACAGGGTCACACCCTCACACACACCCTCCCCCCAAATATTGCAATTCTGAGTGCTATTTCTGTTTTATTTCTGCATCAGGGATTTAGCTTCAGTGTTTGAGTAAGATATCATGGTCTGAGGTAGCAAGGCTGTTCAAATTTCTTCCAAATTTGCACTGCGGTATTCCTCTCTGAGTCTCGCCCAATCTGCATTCCAGTTGGCTGTGATGTTTAACAAGAGCCACCATCAATTTTGTTAACAGCAGGTTAAGAGGAGGTGTTTTGGAAAGGGAATCTGGCATCCTTGATTTCAAGTGCCTGGATCCCTTAGTTTATTGTTGTTGTTGTTTTTGTGTGTGTGTGTGTGTGTGTGTGTGTGTGTGTGTGTGTGTGTGTGTGTGTTGCTTTGTGGTTATTATTATCAGCAGCCCAACTTCAGGAGCATCAGGGAATTTAACACGAGGCAGTCATTAGTTTTATTGTTAAATATTTCCAGTTCTCTTTCTGGGCACATGGCGGGATTACAATTCTTTGCTCCCCTGAAACTGAGTGTGGCTCCCTGATTCGCACTGAGTGGGAGTGAGGTGCGTCCCTTACAGGTGGAAGCTTTCAGTATCACTATTCACCGACCTGCCAATTCTAGAGAGCGGCTGCCTGTCAGTCTGGGTGCTGGGACCGGGCCGATGTGAGAGAGCAGCAGACATGTGCCTCAGATAAGAAATGAAATTCTATTGTTTTGAGTCACTTAGTTATTATTAGGGAGAAAGGGAACACCTCCTGACTGATACAGAATTGGTAACATCTAGTGGGTTACTCTGGTACTAACCAAATTAGAAAACTTGTTTAAAAAATGTTGTTATTCGTTACAGTCACAAGTGATGCAGTATAAATTGATTAGGAAATCAGCTGTGCACATCCTTGGGCAAAGAACTTCATCCATGTTGGTGTGCTCATAATGGTAACATAGTTGTACATCAAAGCGAAGATTATATCATACAACAAAGCACAGGCCATGAAATGAAGGGAATCACGAAATTAAGGGAATACTCATGCAAAGATCCTCTTACAACAAGATAACAATAAAGCTGGAATAAAAATATACATGAAACACGACTATAAAGTCTGGCTAATTTAAACAGACAATAGACCTCAGGGTCTTCTGAAGTGGGGACCTCTTTTATGGACTTTGCCTCGGACAATGCAAGGTCTTCCAGTGGTCCTACTTAGCTCTGTGCTCATTTCAGATGAGTTTTCTGTAATTGTTGATTCTATGGCAATTGTTTTTATTTATTTATTTTTAGAGCAATCTAATTCCTTGGTTCTGTCTATACATTCTATCAGATTCTCCCTCACAACTTTCATCTCCTTGCTTGCATGCTGATAGAATTTCACCAATATGTGTTTCACATCAGTTTTTTCCTTTTTCCTGTGTAAGTCTTCTTAGTCTATAGCCTTCATTTTAATGGTGTGTCGTGCTTTTCCTCTTCTTCTAAATCCAGGCCCTGTATCTCTCATGTTGTTTCTTTTCAAAACAGTATGCTGCTTACTTTCAAGGACTGTACTTGTAATATAGGGATAGTGGCAGAAAGTTTTCAATCAAGTTAGGAGCAATGGCCTAATTTCAGATTAATTTTGTTTTATTTAAAAATTTCATATGAAGCATGCACACATTAACAATTTACTTCACCATCCCTTTCAGTTAATCTTGAAGGTGACTCTTTGATTCCTGTTTTATTGTAACTTCTCTCTCTCTCTCTCTCTCTCTCTCTCTCTCTCTCTCTCTCCATACACACACACACACACACACACACACACACACACTGAGTGGCCAGATTATTATGATCTCTGAATACACAATAATCTGGTCACTCAGTATATGTCCTATCCTATATAATAACAGGATAATATGCAAATTGTCCCCTCAACCAGGAGTTCAACCAGCAGGCATCATAATAATCTGGCCACTCAGTCAGTGTGTATGTGTGTGTGTGTGTGTGTCTGTGTGTGTATGTATATATGGATCATATGAATCCCAGACACTATTTTCCTCTTCAGACATCTAGAGAATCTGGCTGGAATGGCCAGGGGTCATTGGTGAAATTGTAGTCATTACTGCTCAGCACAGTCACAAGCATTAAGATGGCTAAGAAAGACATAATAGAGATGCTTCCTGCCCCTCTTCCCAAATAAAAGGAACTTTTAGTTACTTAAACATTTTTTGTTAATAAAAATCACAAGCATGTTCCTTTTTGAATAAGAGTAGTGTTCTAGATGTCAGGTGACACGTCTCCTGACTGTTCAATAAATGTGTTCATTTTCACGAAAGTACTAGTATATTAGTATCAAACCAACATCATTGAATATACCTTCTTGGAAAATAGAAATAATAATTAGGTAAACAGAATAAGATTAACATTATCTTTTAGTATCTCAAAAGTCAGTTCTGTATTTGGAATTTTGATGAAGTGAAATTTATCAACATGTCCTACTTTTGGCAGTTTGAACATATCTTCAACGAATTAAATGAATATCAAATATTAAAACTTACATTTAGTATTGGAGTCTTTGAAAGTATTTCACAATCATCAAAGAAGCAATTAAGTAAAAAAAAAAGCGTTGACTCTTGGTGAGTTAAAAAAATCTGTGAGAAAGATGTGCTGGTAATGATTAGAGATAACGTTTTAACATAAACATTCAAGTAGAGAAAGATTACTAATTGTGAAAATATGTATCATAAATACGGTGCCAAAAATTGCCCGTGTTCCTTTTTTGTATCACAGTACCTTAAAGAAGATCTTTAAATGGAACAATACTCTTATTTCCCCTGTAGATTCACAAATAAAAATAAACTAAAATAAAATGTTTTCCATCAATCCTGTGGGAAACCTATGATTACTGCATTTTATGGCTCTGGAATTTTACACTTTTAAATATCTAGAAAGATAAGAAAGAAATCTCTTTCTTTTACATATGCAATCCCTACATTTAATAATATGCTTATATATTCTAGAAGTACCTCTGATGAGTTTCATAGTTCCATACCTATAGCATATAGTTCACTTCACAGATGTTATCTTGAAAAGAGCATGATAAAAGTCATGTGGAGAGAGTTAATGATGAATAAATCAATTCTAATTCTATCACACTTATAGTCAGTTATTGGACGACAGTTTCAGCATAAAACAGCTCTTGGTGAGAAAGAGAAGCCTTTAGAAACCTCTCCAACATGGCCTTCTGTTTCACTATTACTTTGTTCTCTTAACATAGTAAGATGGGGAGTTTAGAGGCAGTTTGGGGACAGTGGGGTAAACTTTCTTGGCAAAGCCCCCGAGCTGCTATGGCTCACAACGCCCTGAAGAAACATCCGCCAGCCTCCAGTGTCTCTTATTTCCAGTCTGTAGAACTCCCAACCTCACTCAAGGATCTTGATAATCCATTTCCTAGTGGGCTTTCCTAAACGTGGCTGATGCTTCCATTGAAAAGATGATACTTTAGCTCCTTAGGAGGCTGGCAGAGGAGCAGCCCTGGGTTTTCAGGAAGACTTGTGCTTTGAATGAGAGCAGATGAGCTTAGAAAGGGGGCAGAAAGAACAGAGGTGCTCCTTACATGGAAGCCTTTCCAATGAAAGTCTTACTTCCCTTATAGATTTCCCCAGGGACCTGCAGGCTCTTTCCAAAACCCTGGCTTCGGGGAACTAAAAATAATCACATATAACACTTCACATAAACCACAGTTGTGCTAAGAAGAAGTTAAAGTGCCAGAAATTTTTCTTACTAAACATTTGTCATTACCAAATTTTAGTAGTGTCAATTCTGAGAGAGGTAAATTATTTTAGAATCATATAATTTTCTATCTGGTTAAATGTTTGTGTACCCAGCATGGAGGTGGGGTACAGATCAGAAGCATGCTTTTATTTATTCTTATTGAATTTATTGGTGGGACATCTTACCTAATAATAGACAAACATGTAAATTGACCATATCTCCGCCACACCCACAGCCAATCAAGAGTGAGTATGCAAATTAACCTGGCAAAGATGAAAAGTTAATTTGCATATGCAGGCATGAAGTGGCCCGGAGGGCCAGGATGCCTGCTATGAGAGGGTGAGGTGGTTGAGGGAGCTACAGGAGCTGTGCTCTGGTTGGAAACAAGGACTTATAGGCTCCCAGGCAGCCCAAAGCAAGGGCTTGTGGGCTACCGATGGCAAGGAGCAAAATCAGGGGAAGGAAGGTCTATTCTTGCACAAATATCGTGCAACAGGCCTCTAGTCTATATATATGTATATGTTAAAACCCTAAGCAATGGGTTGAACATTCCACCAGTTGACTGTTTGACCCATCTCTATGACACGCACTGACCACCATGTTCAATGAAGGAGCTGCCCGCTGGTGGTCAGTGCATTCCTACAGCAGGAGCACCACTCAGCTGATGGATACCAGATGCTGGGCTCACAGCTGGTGAGTGCAACTGCCATGGCACAAGCTTAGCCCACATCCGTGGCAGTGCTACCGGGTGGCAGGCACAGCAGGGCCGGGATGAATGGCAGCAGCACAGCGCCTTGCCCAGGCTCTGGCTCCTCTCTGGCTGCCTGCTGCTCTGTGCACTACTACATCCCTTGAGGGGTCCCAGACTGTGAGAGGGCACAGGCCAGGTTGAGGGACCCCATCAGTACATGTATTTGTGCACCGGCCTCTAGTTGGTTAATAAAATTACATGGGTTTCAAGTGTACAATTATATAGTACATCATCAATATATTGCTTTGGGTGTTTACCACCCAAAGTTAGATCTCCTTTCATTAGCAAATATTTGATCACAAGCATGCTTTTAGGACTCTAAATTCTAAATTCTTATGGTATAGGTATACTCATTTTTTTTAATGTTCAATTGTTTGAAGGAGAGATGAGAGCAATGGTGGCATCCTGTTCTTCATTAAAAAGTATAATTTAGACTTTACATATGAATATGCCCATTTGGACTTTTATTTGCCATATAAATAGTAATATGGTTACACTTGCATCATTGGAGCCAAAATTCTTATCAAATCTATTGATAATATTTTAACATTCTGAAAGATATTATTCACACTGTATCTGGAAGAAAATTTAGATGAAAGGTGGGTGCATTTCCAGCTTACATTTTAATGTTTTTATATTTGGCATTGAACAATTTTCAAACTAGAGGAGTGACATAAGAAATGTCTGCACTATCTACCTACCCCATTTCTATCTTAAAAATTATTTTTAAACAAAGGGCATTTTATTTTAAATATAGCTTTTAACCAGCATTTTCTCAAAACATTTTGGTCTTAGGACCAACCGCTTTCCTATCTTTAAAACTGAGAACCCCCAAAAGATTTTGTGAATTCTATATATTTACCATATTAAAAGTTAAAATTAAGAAATGTTTAAAATATTTATTTAAAAAGAAAAAAATCTATAATATTTTTGTTAGTGTTCACCAGAAGAATTAGATCAATAAGATGTGTCTATCAATAGAAAATGTTTTCTTATAAGGAATTGGCTCACATGATCATGGAGGTTGGCAAGACCTCCATGTGGCTGGCAGGCTGGGGGCCCAGGGGAGCTGATGCTCTGTTTCTCCTATTTCTGAAGACAATTAATCACTCAGTTTTACTAGAGACAGCTAATTTTGGCCACTTAACTGAGTTTTAACACCTGTTAAAACTAGTAAAAATTTTCCTGAAACACCATTCTATTCATTAGGCTATATTTCTCAACATGTTGATAAATTTAGATATTTTACTCTTGTTTTTTGTTAAATTAAAATATGCAACTTCTATTATATATAATTGGCTACATTCACCAGCCAATCAGAGTGAGTATGCAAATTAACCCAACTAAAGATGGCAGTGGCCACAGAGCTGGAGCAGGCAGGAGGCTTGAGTTGCCCTGGCGATAGAGGAAGCCAAGCTTCCAGCCTGCCCTGGCTGGGCCCGGCCTCCACTCAAAGCTACAAAGTTTCAATTATAGAAAATAAGTAAATCCCAAATAGTTGCTTCCAGCTGGCCCTGTCCTCTGCTTGAGGAGATGCTGGAGGAAAGAAAGAAAGAAAGAAAGAAGAGGAGAGGCTGGGAGCTTCCATTGCCAGGGGATGATCAGGCCAGGATGGACAGCAGTTGTGGGTGATCAGGTTGGTGGGGGGGGGGGGGCGAAGCTGTTGGGGGTAAGCAGACCAGCAGGGGGGCCAGTTGGAGGTGAGCAGGCTGTCAGTGGGGGTCAGTTAGAGGTGATCAGGACAGCGAGGGGGGCAGTTTGGAGTGAGCAGGCCAGCAGGGAGATAGTTGGGAGTGAGGAGTCTGGTATGGGGGAGGCAGTTGGGGATGATCAGGCTGGTGGGGGGTACTTGGGGGCGAGCAAGCTAGGAGGCAGAGTGGTTAGGGATAATCAGGCAGGCAGGCAGGCAGGTGAGCAGGATTGCGAGAGGGATGTCTGACTGCTGATTTAGGCCCGATCCCTGTAAACCAGCAGTGGGGCATCTTTCCAGGGATCCCAGATTAGAGAGGGTGCATGCTGGGCTGAGGAACACCCCCCCCCCCTCCATCCATGAATTTCATGCACCAGGCCACTAGTATATATACAAATTAGAATAAAGGTGTGTGTGTGTGTGTGTGTGTGTGTGTGTGTGTTGAAGGATAAAAGCTTGAGTGGAATTGCAGCATGTACAAACATAAGAGGCAGTGACCAGGCTATAACAAATTATATCATGGTTTTAATGAATACAGTTTTATTCAAAGTCAACATCTTGCCCTCTTGCAGGTCCCCACTCAAAATACATTTCATAACTGCACAGAAGGACTGAGTAAAAAGAAAACAAAACTTGTAGACACATTCTGATCTATTTTAATTTGAATTGGTACACGCAGGGTCTGAAATTACATCATAAATAGAACAACGGAGCCCAGAGACAACTAAATTTAACCACCTTTGTGTGGAATGCAGACTTGCATAAATGATGAGAGTTAAAGAAGTTTGTGTATAAAAAGAAAGAGAGGTATCAAGAGTCTGATTACTAATCTTACTTTGCACTGATAGGGGTTTGCCCTCTGCCTAAGTAAACCTTAGTCAGCTTCCACTTCCTCATCCAACAGAGAAGTTTATTTTCCTGAAGTTTTTGGAGTGTCCGTTCAAACTTTTAAGTACAATTAGAATTATTAAAACGTCAAATAAAATAATTCAGAGAGGTATAATAGCGAAAGTGAAACCCAGCCAACATTTCACTGTTTTCCCATTTTGAAATCCAGGGGAAATGTTTGGCACGTGCTGGGAGATCAGGCCTTTCCAGGGCTGCCTTCGCTGAGCAGGCTGAGGAAAGCATGGGGTGAGTGACGCCTCCCCATCTCTGCTGAGCCACTCAGAGTGGTTCTGTTTTGGTCACTTTTATTATTTACACCCTCAACAAATATTTTCTTTTAGAATGCATTCTTGGCTAAATAAGAGAGAGGAGTAACTGATATGTTATCCCCAATATCCATTTTAGAAGTAATCTACTATTTTAGTATTCTATCTCTTATGAACCAGAAAACATGGCAAAGTTTCCCAAAAGTAGACAGCTTTCCTTTACTTCAATTTATAAGATGATCTTAACACATTTACATTTACATACACTGGATTTTTCTTTAAACGTCTCAAAGTAAAATTTATTATCATTGCGTTATTACTTTTGTTGCTTTGCTTTGATAATTAGTATTAGATATGTCAGTCCATGCAGGGGCGTTAGAAGATGACAAATCAATCCCAAGTCAGCTCCTCAGTACATATTGTTAAACCAACTTTGTTTTGTTTCACGAATGAGATATATTTTAAACAATTAAATACTTTTTTGCTACTGAGAATATTCTAACAACAAAACTAACATTTTAATTATTCTGAAAAATATAAGATTATTTATAGGATATAAACATAAATATGATTTATGTCATATACTCAGAGTGAAATTGTAGCCTTATTTGTTTTTAAAAATTGAATAAATCAAACTATATATTTAATGTTAAATTACTTTTTGAAAGGAGCAGAAGTTAATACAGATGAAACTTGAAAATTGTGAATTATAAAACAAACAAACATACTGATTGAAAAATTCTGTTTCTATAGAAAGATCAATAATAAAAATGCTCTATCACCTGTGATTAAGACAAAAAGAAAGAAAAGAAAAATATATGACATTAGAAATTATAAAGCAGTTATTCACAATAGTAGGAGAAGTTAAAGAATTATAAAATTTATTTTATCAATCTCATATCAATAATTCTATACATTGAGATAAAATGGATAATGTCCTAAAATAATAATAAATTATTAAGTGATTTCAATTGAATAAAACCTATATAAAAATTAATATCTATGTAAATTTTTTGTTAATTGTTTTCAGTAAAATAGAAGCTAGATGTAGGTGATTATTTCTAATATTTTATAGTAGTAAAAATATTTCAGATGACAAAAATATGAAGAGTGTCTTAAAACTTCTTTTAGGATTTTATTATCAAATATTAATGCAGAAGGAGGGGAAAATGGATAAATCAAGAACACATAAATATATTGGAATAAACTACAGAAATTGTAGAAGTCATTTACCCAGGAAATGATAGAACATTATAGAGAAACTTTAACAAAGATCTAAATAAATGGACACATATACCAAGTGCCAAAGCAGGACTCTATTTGAACATCAAGAGGACAAAAATTGTGACTACTGAATAAATACACAACTTCAATATGGATAATGAAGACTTTGAAATTGTTAAAAGATTTTGCTTACCTTGCTTCAGCCACCAATTCAAATGGAGACTGCAGCCAAGAAATCCAGAGACAGTGCAGACTCAGAAAGGCAGCAATGGAAGAATTAGGAAATATCACCAAGAGCAAAGATGTGTCCTTAGATACCAAAGCTAAGATCATCCACACCCTTCTAGTCCTGATTACTACATGGGGGTATGAAAGCTGGATGATGAAGAAGACTGGTAGGACAAAAAACTGATTCGTTTGGAGAATGAATCATTCTCCAAATGTGTTGGAGAAGAGCTTTACATGTATTTGGAATCAACAGAAAGTTGACCTACTGGGTCCTAGAGCAAATTAAGCCTGGAACTTCCCTGGAGGCAAAAATGTCAAAACTGAAGCTATCCTACTTCAGGCACATCATGAGATGTGAGGATGCTTTGGAAAAGACAATGATGCTGGGAAAAATAGAAGGCAGCAGAAAAATAGGAAGACCAACTAGGAGACAGATTGACTCCTTAAAAGAGGCCCATAGGTATAAGTCTACAGGAGCTGAGCAGGCTGTTGAAAACAAAACACTGTCGCCGTCACTCATCAATAGGGTCAGCAGGAGTCAGAGTCAACTCAGCAGCACTAACACACCTACCAAGCTGCAGATTGGAAGGCTCAATATTGTAATGTCAATTCTAGAAAAACCTATATATAAATTTAATTCCAATAAAAAAAATCTTTCCTTTCTGGTAAAAATTGCCAAGCTGATTCTAAACTGGAAGGTGTAAAGATTCTGCGTAGCCAGGACAATTCTAAAGAATTATAAAAGCCCTTATAATAACAAGAAGAAGGTAGAGTTGAGAAAGGAAGACCAATCTCAAACTTACTATGTGTATCAGTTTGCATGCGGTATGGACCTGTTGTGGGGTCTGACTTAGGTTTAGCATTTTCACCGCGTGCATCATTCTCAAGTGAGTCTTGCCTGAAGTGGAGGCGCTATCCCGTTTAATTACTTGAAGAAACTAACACAAATGGCAGGATCTCAAGAACCTTAAATCTTTTCATTAGAAGGTAATGGAAAACACGCTGCTCATCTTTTAGGAGTTGTGCCAAAAATTCAGACTATAAAAGGGCTCCCCAAATTATGTAACTCTCAATTACTTCTCTATGGATTTTCATTTAAGTAAGTGCACTGTGAGAAGACATATCTGTTTCTCTGATGACCTTTCATTTAATTTATAAGCTCTCTCAAGGCATGGGTTGTATGCAAGTTCATAACTAAAATCTAAGTAAGAGGAAATGAGTTAAGGAATTCCTAGGGGAAATGAAAACCTAAAGAATTTTAAATGTCTCAATGAGGCCCAGTAGTCAGCAGTTCCACCAGAAGAAATCTACAGTTATTCACTTGATCTGAACTCTGGAAAGTTAGCTGCAACTAGAGTATCTTTAAAATAGCTTAACATCAAAGAAATTTTGCATTTGCTGTCATTAATTAGCACCATCCCCAGTCAGTCATCTTTACTCCAGGCAGAAATTAGTATAGAAATATTTGAAATAAGGGAAAAGTGGCAATATAAAAACATGCCGTATTATTCACTTACAAAATTACTTCTATTCTTAATAGAGGTTCTTTTTATATTTATGCCTTTCAAAATC
This sequence comes from Antrozous pallidus, assembly GCA_027563665.1. Lineage (NCBI taxonomy): Eukaryota > Metazoa > Chordata > Mammalia > Chiroptera > Vespertilionidae > Antrozous > Antrozous pallidus. The sequence goes on from CM050519.1 coordinate 82,717,652, forward strand.
TTAGCTAGAAGAATTCTTATTTTATTTAAAGTAAACTTATTTTAGCATGAGATAATGAAATTTCCATAAACAGCATCCAAAATGAAGTTTATTCTCATGAATTTTATTTTCATATTGTGTACATATATATCTTTATGAGCATCAACTGAACAGGACATTTATTTCTATAGATTTGCCTCTTTACAGTGTGCACTCATTTAACAACTATTCGAAATGGAATACACTCATTTTATATGAAATACTCATAAAATCATCATGGCTAGTTCCCCAATTTAAGTCGTATTTTATTCTTTGCTTGTTAAATGCTCCCTAACATATCCATATTCTCTTATTTGAGACCTCATATATTTTAAAAAATCAGTCTCTACTTTTATCTAATGTCTCATAAAGTTACAGAAAGCCCTCTGATGGCACACCCTTTCCCATTTAAAATTATTATAGGTGTGGCAGCATCAAGCAGTTCTAATATAATGCTCAGATATCAAAATCAGATTTTGAACTAACTTATATTATTCCTCTCTGAAATAATATATATATATATATATATATATATATATATATATATATATAATTTATAATATATAGAGAGGAAGGAAGGGGTAGAGAGAGATAGAAACATCAATGATGAGAGAGAATCATCGATCAGCTGCCTCCTACAAGTCCCACACTGGGGATTGAGCCCGCAACCTGGGCATGTGGCCTGACCAGGAATCAAACTGTGACTTGGTTCATAGGTCAGTACTCAACTACTAAGCCATGCCAGGTGGTCTGAACTAGCTCTTGAGCTCAAATTTCCCATCTGCCACTAAGCAGTTGATATTTTATACTTTAATACATAAGTTCCTGCCTAAGAAAATTATTACTTAAAATATTTTGTTCATGTGATCCTATAAATATTAGAATTTATAAAGAAATGCTGACATTTTAGCATGCAAGTCATATTTCTCAGATTGCCAGAAATGGAGCAAATATTATTTTTCAGTCATGTGCCCTATTTTTGGTTCCTGGAAACATAATTGCTATGATGGAGTTAATACTCATAAGGAAGTACTTGTTACAAAAATCAGGCTAACAATATAAACCTAGTATGTGAGATGGCAGTGTGGATAACTTGGCTAAGTATTCAGTGAAGAATTAGAGTAACAGGATGAATGAATAAGAAAGTAGAGAAAGGGAAATAGAGGAATGAAAGGAGTGTGTATTTTCTAAGAAATCTGAGACATTTAAATTTCACTATATATAATTTTATGGTCTAGAAACTGCATCATATATAAGAAAAAACCTCTCTTTAGTGACTTTGTTAGCTGAGTAACCCAGAAGTAATATTCACATTTCATCTTGGGTTGTTGTTTTTGTTTTTTCCACAAGAATTTTCAATGTATCCATTATTTCCAAAATCAACTCTATGTTTTTACATTTCAAAAAAAAATATGGCAATAAGCACCGATGGCTGCTGACATCACAAAAAGAAAAACAGCCACAAGTTAAGTGCCTCCTGGTGGGAGAACCCAGGAGTGCTCTGAAGTTCCTGGCCAAGAAACAGAACCTGAGCAATTCCCTAGACCCAAATGTGCATGTCTCCCACTACACCATGGGACTGCAGTCAGCGAGATCAGCCTGGGAAATTCTGTAAGACAAAAATCCAGGTTCTTTTCAACAAAGTGAAAGGGGTGGGGGGAAGGAGAGATTAAAGGAGAAGAAAATTTATAAATTAAAAATAATCCAAAACAAATCAATCAGTTGCTTTATATAGACCCTCATTTAAATAGATTGTTTAAAAAATGACATCTAGGAGCCTACAAAATAATTATACATTTAATGTTTATTTGGTGACTTTAAGGATGTTTATTTTTTAATAAACTGTGATAAATGGTAGTGTAGTGTATTAAGGAAGCTTATTCTTTTAGAAAAGCATACTGAAATATCTATAGATAAAATCACCTAACCTCTAGGATTTACTTTAGGATAACATGGGAACTAGGACAAATGGAAGAGGCTATGCATGAAACAGGATTGGCCATATGTGTTTATTTTTTATAATCTTTATTGTTGAAAGTATTATATATGTCTCTCTTCCCCCCAAACATTAACCTCTTCTAGCCTGCTTCCACCCCAAGCCTTCACCACTCTATTGTCTGTGTCCATGGGTCATGAATATTCTATATAATAAGAGCCTCATATACTAAGTGTCTGGTCATCCGGTTGTCGATTCAACCAATCAAACTGTAAAATGCTAATGAAATGCTAAGGCTGCTCAACCACTAGCTATGAGGTGCATTGACCAACAAGGGGCAGCCGCTCCAACCAGTAGGTTAGCTTGCTGCTGGTCCAGCCAATTGGGACTGGACTAAACAAGATGGGCTGGACAAGCCCTGGAGCCCTCCAGTGGTCCCTCCTTGGCTGGCCAACCTCCCACATCCCTAACTGGCCTCTATGGTGGGGTTTCTCAGCCTGGCTTGCACCTTCTTGCAACCCAGGACTCCTTGGCGGTTGTCAGAGAGCCAGCTTTGACCCCATCCCATTCAATGCAGGAGCTTCTCCCTGGTGGTAAGTGCATTCTTACAGGAGGAGCGCTGCTCAACCAGAAGCTGAGCTAGTGGCTGCCAAGTACAGTGGCAGTGATAGGAGCCTCTCCTGTCTCTGCAGCAGTGCTAAGGATGTTCGACTGTGGGCTTACGCCTGCTTCCCACGTGAGCCTAAGCCATCAGTCAGACATCCCCCAAGCAAACTGTCAGAGGGTTCAGGCTGGGCTGAGGGATCCCCCTCAAGTGCACAAATTTCATGCACTGGGCTTGTAGTACCAATATAAACTCTTTTGTTAACCTCTTCCTGACCTCAGCCACCCCCATTACCTCTGAAATTTTGACAGACTGTCCCATACTTCTATGTCTCTGGAACTATTTTGTTCACCAGTTTATTTTGTTCATGAGACTCCACATATTAGTCATATGTGTTCATTGTTAATGCTTGGCCCTGAGTACCTAGAATTTCATTACACTGTTGCTTTTGCATATGTTCAAAATTCTTCATATATTTTTAAACAGTTATGGCAAAATAAAGGCATTTCCACAATACTGCATAAACAATAAAAATAAAATGAAATTAATTTTTCAAATTTATATGATTTCCCAGAATTTTGACTTTTTATACTTTCCAATTCTATGAAGCTTTTGGGGGAAAGACTTTGTCTTCTCCCTTATATTTAAAATTTGTTTAGATAAAAGCACCTGTATTTTATATAATTTTCTATTTGTCATCAGACAATTTCTACATATATTTTGTTAGGTTGTAGACTTATTTTAGGATACCAGAAATTAAGATTTCTTTAGGTTTTTAGGTGGCAATACCTTTGTTTACACTGCTGTTAATATAACAAAATGAGCATGCTAACTTTTAAGATAACTGAATTTAAGATAATGAATAAATTTAATTGTTCAAAGAATGAACAGTTTTGTTTAATAAAATTTAAACAATTATCTTACTCTGCAAATTGTAGTGAGAAACAATAAGGGCATGAATACTAATGCTTAATTTGTGATACTTTACTCTTGTGTGTAGAGACACTAAGGGAAATACAGTCTTGGTTATTCTCATCCAGGCGTTAGGCTGCTGTGTTTCACTGTCACTCATTTCTATGTAATGTTTCTAACGTCATCCATTGGTTTATGAGCCTTGGCAATATTAGAATAGTAATTAATATCTACAATTCATGAATCCAGACAGTTTGCTTAATGAGAATCACTAATTTTTTTTCTTGTTATTTTTATCAGAATACCATACATCTTATTGAAACAGAAGTCACAGAAAAATAATAATATCACTCATAGGACTTTATAAGATCAGCTTGTAGTACTATTACTCCTTTTTTTGCAAACTATAATAGATAACATATTCCATAGAACATAAAAATAAGCACAATAAATTTTAATTACTTATGCTAAACGATCCCACACTCTACATCACACTGACAGCTTAAGTCTCCCCAGTATAAGCGTTCAAGACCTTTGCCCTATCTGAAAACAGTCAACTGAGCAAATGCAAGTGATTTTAAATTAAGGATGACTGTGCAATTACTTTAAGGAAGAAAAAAATTAGCTTGTCCATTAGTGTTATAGGTTGTTGTAAGAAAAAAACATGCTGTCTGTTCATTCAATTAACTCTCAGCCTCAAGGCCACTGTTCATTTCATTGATAACATTGTTGATTAAGCATCTCTACATTTTTAAAAGGCTAAGCTTTTAGACCACATCACCTTGATAACATCCTTCTCTGGATTTGATTGGATCTATATGTTGCATTAGCTAATTGTCAGAAAAGGTAAGTGATTTATTTAATAAATTTTGATCAAATTCTACTTAATAGTTTATGATAAAAAACACTCACTATACATGATCTCTTCTAATCAAAATGACTATAAACATTACTTTAAAAAGCAATGAAAATCTTATAATTTCTGTGCTGAAATTATTTAACAAAGTGGAGATGGAAACAAAAATGAAGATGCAAATCCCAAATAGTATCATCTACCTTAAACTGAACAAATATTTCCACTTTGACCTATTTAGCAGAAATCATCTTTCCAAACAGTTATAAGACACACAATTGCAATTGCCAATTTTGGTTAAAAATTCCTATTTTCACAAGAAAGCATGACACAATTTTTTGATGAATACAATTTTAGTCCATGTCGTAAAGTAACATTAAGGATCTTAAGTATCGATGCACATTTACCCATATTGATTTTTATCTAATTACACAACTTCATTTCTTGCATAAAGTATGATGAGTATATTTTCAGAAACATGTTAACATGCAGACCTCTCACATCACAATGCATATATATTGTTATAGACGACATTAAATACAAAAGGAGAAGTAAGAGTTTTACCTACTTAATCACCTGGGTTGGTCTAAAGCTGAGGAGAGCAAATGGATTCACTGGCAATGTCTTGTCTGGTAACCCTGAGCGAGAGAGGCCGCATTTTAAAGGGGTGAGGGCAATTGCAGTTTCAAGGGGTGGGACTTGTGTTCAGTAATGAATTCCCAAGAGACTGCCTCCAATAAGGGAATGCTACTGCAGACAATGAAACCATTCTCCATTTGTTGACCCCAGTTTTGTATGTACAATCTACTGTGGGTGTATTCATGCATCAGTAGAGGGAAATGACATATAGTTCACTGAGTTTATGATATGGAGAATATTTTGAAACAAGGATTACATAAAAATAAGATTGAGCTTTCCTTTCTTTGAAGTTTTCCCATTGTGTAGTTATGTCTTCTAATTTTTTCCTATTGGGATGAAAAATCATAAGAAGGCTTAACTGCAAGCAAGCCTATTTTGGAGCCTACCTTATTCAACTCAGGACATTTTTATCTATTAGATGTTTTTTTAAATATTATGATTTCTTATGCATCATATTTTCACAAAAATTGTATACAACCTTACACATTTCAGATTGTTACAAATCGATAGTATTGTTTGATTATGTCTGTGAGTTGCATTTTCAAGAAATGTTTTTCCCTTTTGCAGAGATCTCACAACTTATTCTGACACATTCTTCACCCAATTCTTTCCATTTCTTTTAATTCCTTATCTAGAATCTAACAACTTCTCACCGCTCCCACCACGATTGCCCTAGCATAACTATCAGATAACCTTCCCAAGCAGCTTCCCCTTTTCAACACTGATGCCCTCTACATTCTGGTGATCCTTTTATAAAAATGTATTTTTATTGATTTCATAGAGAAGAAGATAGAGGAAGAGATAGAAACATCAATGGTGAAGAGAATCATCTATTGGCTGCCCCCGCAAGCCCCCCAACTGGGGAATGAGCCTGCAACCCTGGCATATGCCCTGACTGGGAATTGAACCATGACCTCCTGGTTCTTAGGTTGATGCTCAACCACTAAGCCACACCCTGCCAGGGCTGACTGATCCTTTTAAAACACAAGTCAGATCATGTTATTCTCCAGATTCCCCAATTACACCATACTAAGTAATCTTTTTAAAACATATATATTTAATTGATTTTTTTACAGAGGAAGGGAGAGGGATGGAAAGTTAGAAACACTGATGAGAGAGAAACATCGATGAACTGCTTTCTGCACACCTTCTAGTGGTGATGTGCCTGCAACATGATACATGCCCTTAACGGGAATCGAACCTGGAACCTTTCAGTCCACAGGCCGAAGCTCTATCCACCGAGACAAACCGGTTTCAGCCATACTAAGCAATCTTAAAAATTCTCTAATAACTTCTAACCTAATTCAGAAAAAAATAAACTCTTTACAACACCCTAGAAAAAAACTGGCTCCTCATTCCAACTCTTCGCCCTTACTTAACACTTACCCCTTCTCTTCCACTGTCCCCCTTGCTCCTTGAACTCTAGGCAGACTGGCCTTCCTACCATTCCTCAAAGAGGTCAATGGCAGGCACTACTCCCTCAGGAACCTGGACCTGCTGATTACCCTCCTAGAATACTCTTCCTCAGATAGGTTACTATGCATTAAGTCTCAATTCAAATGGTAGTTTAACCATGAAATCTTCCTTAACTATCAATAGAAATGTCAAATATACACTTCATTATGGCCTTCTTACCTTGCTTTAATTTTTATTTATTTTTTGTTGATTTTTTTATTCTTATTGAATTTATTGGAATACATAAATTATACAGGTTAACAAATCATACAAGTTTCAGATGCACAATTCTATAGCACATTATCTGTACATTCCATTGTGTGTTCACCATTCCAAATCAGATCTCATTCCATCACCATTTATCCCCTCTCTATCCTTCGCCACCTTACTCAACCCATCTGTCTCCCCTGGAATTACTACAAAGCTGTCTGTGTCTATGGGTTCTTTCTCACTCCCCCTCAGTCCCGCTCAATCCTTCAACTCACCCTCCCCCAACAGCTGACAGTCTGCTCTCTATGAGTCTATCTGATCTCTATCTATGAGTCTGTCTCTATTTTGTTTATTAGTTCAATAGAGTCCACATATGAGTAAAATAATATGGTACTTGTCTTTCTCTGGCTGGTTTATTTCACTTAGCATAATACTCTCTAGGTCCATCTATGCTGCCACAAAGCGTGAAATTTCATTTTTTATGGCTAAGTAATACTCCATTATGTGAATGTACCACAGCCTTTTATCCAGTCATCTATGATGGACACTTTATTTACAAATCTTTGGCTATTGTAAATAATGCTTCAATGAATAGTGGGGTGCATACATTTTTTCAAATTAGTGTGTCTGGTTTCTTTGTATAAATTCTTAGAAGTGGAAATGCTGGGTCATAGGTAATTCCATTTTTAATAGTTTTAGGTAATTCCATATTCAAAAAGTATGTATTTTGAAAAGTATACTTTTATAATATTTTGTTTTCAAATGGAAACAATATGAATATAAAGGTTTGAAAGAACATCATACTTTCCTCACAATAAGGTCTCAATACAGGAGAATTTGGAGCTTTGGGGGTATCTGAATATCTGTAAGAAATGCTATAATACTTCTTCAGCTAGAACTTAGCCAGTTTTCTGCCAGCTTACTACCTCCTCCTTATTGCTGTTATTGCTTGCTAGTCCTTTCTCCCCGTGCTGAGGTACAAGTGAAGAAAGCAGGGCAGGGGTGCAGAGAAATACCTCCTGAGTTTGGAACTCTACTGCATAGACTGGTGATCCAGAAGAACCTTGTAACATTAAACTCATGCACACACAGACTTTTTATATATAAACTAGAGACCTGGTGCATGAAAATTCATGCACTTGAGGAGGGGAGGGGTCTCTCAGTCTGGCCTGTGCCCCCTGGCAGTCTGGGACCCCACAGGGGATGTTCACCTGCCAGTGTAGGCCCACTGCCTTGGCAATCAGGCCTAAGCTGGTAGTCAGACATCCCTCTAGGAGCCCGGGAGTCATCAGTAGGACATCCTTAGCACTGTGGAGAAGGCAGAGAGACTCCCACTACAGCCGCTGCGTTCACAACCATCAGCCCAGCTTATGGCTGAATGGAGCTCCCCCTGTGGGAGTGCACTTACAACCAGGGGGCAGCTCCTACATTAAGCATCTGCCCCCTGACGGTCAGTGTGCGTCATAGCGACCAGTCATTCCTGATCATTCTGCCATTAGGGTCAATTTGCTTATTACCCTTTTATTATGTAGGATGAATGTATGTGTTGTTTTTGAATCATCAAATTTATGACACATGTTTTCTGACAAGAAAATTTAAATATAAATATGTAATGTAAATATCTAAAAGGTCTTTTTGGAGACTTTTTATCTTGGGATCTAATGTTTATTATTGCATTGTACAGATATTTGATTCTTAGTAAGACTCGCTAACCTCATTTAGTTGCTTTTTTTGTAATGTAAAAATGAAATTAAGATGATGGCTTTCTAATAACTTTTCTAATCACTAAAGAGGAAGTATGTCCTTTACATTGGTTTTGGAAAGTACTTCTCAATGACCTTTGCAGTAATATTCATAGAATAACTACAATCCGGGCTTTGAAAGTTATTTTCTCAGATCAAATACAAGATACCATTTGACTATTCTTCAGTAAAGGAATAAATTTGTTCCTTTCTGAGTTCTGTGTTGTGCTTATATTAAATTACTGTCTAACTGGTTTCCATCCACTTTCCTGATTCCCTTAATAGAAAATAACATTACTGCCCCAGGTCATTTCTCTTGGTATAAATGGATTACACACATATATTTTCTTTCTGCTCCTTTAGGGAGGTTTAATCTGGCAGCAGAATTTTCTGAATTTAACTCTGGTTAACAAACCCTGGCTCCATTAGTGGCCAAGGTATAGTTAGATGTTAATTAAATCATCGTACTCCATTTTGTAGGTAGGCTGTTTTCTGTTAGAGAAAATCCAATTCTTAAAATAATCCCTTTTCCTTGAAAATGGAAAACCTTTTGGCGTGGTTAGCAGCTGTCCCTCTAACTTCTGAGGCAGCAGGCAGTGTGATGGAAAAGGTAAAGGACTCCATAAGCAAGACAGCGTCCCAGAGGCCAAACCAATAATGTGTTCACCTGGCCGAAGCCTGGTGACACACCCTTTTGTCTGAGTGTAGAAAAACTAGAAATGACAATTTGCATTTCCCAGTATCTTTATTCTGACATGTTTCAGAATTATAGCCAGTTTTATTGTGTCTTTATCTTTCCTTTGTGAGAAAGAACATCAGAGCCCTTTCCACACGGTGTGGCGCTAGCTTTGGGAGAAGCCCTCTGTGTCCAAAGGTTAAAATAAAGCCTATTATGCTGATTATCTTCTTTGCCCCTTCTGGACTAAGCCACAGGATTAGTGATATTTTAAAAAATAGATTTAGAGTTTTCTGCATATTAAAATTTTGTTTCCTTTACCTCAATCCCTAGGTCTTAAAAATATCCTTGGTTCTTTACTTATTATCCAGTTAATCTACCTGCATCAAATGCTTGTCCCTCTACCCTCTCCTCCAGCCCCCAGGTAGAGAGAGCCAAGTTGGTATTGGAGGAAAGGGACAAATGACATTTGCTTTGTCATAAATGTAAGCAGGCAGAAAAGAGAGATTATGCATGAAAATAACCTTGTTTTATATATTCAAGGCCCTGTAGGGGCATATTTAGAAAGCCCCAAGGTAGAAGAGTGAATGCAAAGTTTTGCTTTTAATCCTAATATTCTAACATTTGCACAAACAAATCTTTATTAAGTTTAGTGCTCTTTTGTTTAAAATGTTGAATGAATGAAGAGAGAAAAGTAAGCTTACACAATATGCATTTTGAAGTTCTTTAAATATGCAAGGCTATATTAGTAATTATATTAGTAACTAGTGTATGAAAATCCATGCACATGGGGAGTGGGAGTCCTTCAGTCCAGCCTATGCTCTCTCACAGTCTGGGGCCCTTGGGGGATGCCCACCTGCTGGCTTAGGCCTGCTCCCCAAGAACAGATGATCTAAAAGAAATAGTCATATCCTTGGGTAAGGATTTTTTAAAAAGGTAATGGTCGCATGAAAATTCACTGCCAGCAGGGCTGAGGGGATGGGCGCTGCCATCTCGTGAGGGTATGATGGACAACTAACTAGCATATTATCTCTTTATTATATAGGATAATATACATATAATATAACCATAGGTTATTATACATATAAATATTTTATATAATAATATATAATTTATGCTCAGATATTTATATATTTTTGTTACTATTTATTATAATTTATGGATATTTCATAGCCATTATAGCATAACAAAGACTATGATCTACATGTTTCCAAGGCTATAGATGTTCTGTCTGAAAAAATATGGCTTTCATTGACACTCTCTTATTGTACATACAAATAATGATGAACTAAATAATTATTTTAAAAAAAAATATTTGTTTCTTTCTACAGTCACCTAAAATTCTATTTATAGAATAATTAGACTATAATTAGATAAGTAGGGCATTTTTCATGTATTTATTTAAGGTGAAGCTAATTTTTGTCTAGCTGTTAAGAAGTAAAATTAGTTATTGGACTAGATATTTTGAATTTGATCTCTTATATAGCCTTCCCTTACATTTTAAGTACTTTTATTTAATGCCTTAAGATAATAAAATGATCAAACACTTAGATACATATTAAATACCACTTAAAATAATGAAATTGGCTTTACTTACACATTGAAAATAATTTAATTTAATCTATTGATAACTCAGAGCAAGGTAATGGAACCAGGAAAGTTTCTTTCCTCAGTATACAAATAAACTAAAAAAATACGTCTGACTCTAAACATAGCTTTGTCCAAAAAAAGATAAGTTTAGCTTCAAGGAACTTCACCCCCCCCCCAAAAAAAAAAAACCAACCCAAATTAAAAAGCTAAAATAACATAGAATATTTCACTGAAAACACATCTCCACTAGTATACCTACTATGTGGAGATATTTAGCATAAAAGCAGCCAGCAATGACAATGATTTTTGGTTTAAGATACAAAGTGGCTACTGAAAGAGTGTGTCACTGCTGATTATCTTCTTTGCCTCTTCTGGACTAAGCCACATGATTAGTGATATTTTAAAAAATAGATTTAGAGTTATCTGCATATTAAAATTTTATTTCGTTTACCTCAATCCCTAGGTCTTAAAAATATCCTCAAAATATTTTTAAAAATATATTTTATTGATTTTTTACAGAGAGGAAAGGAGAGGGACAGACAGTCAGAAACATCGATGAGAGAGAGCCATCAATCAGCTGCCTCTTGCATGCCCCCCACTGGGGATGTGCCCACAGCCAAGGTACAAGCCCTGGCCGGAATCGAACCCAGGACCCTTCAGTCCGCAGTCCGACGCTCTATCCACTGAGCCAAACCGGTCTCGGCCCTCAAAATATTTTTATCCCCTAAAATATTTTCAAAATACTGCCAAATCTCAGTGGATTGATATAAACGTGGCTGTTGCTCCCATCACAGTGTAGAGAGTTAGATGGCTCGCCTCCAGGCAACCACAAATGACACTTTGGTGGTAGCTAACTATCTGTCCCCATCGTCAGCTCTCCAACAACAGATTTCCAACTGTTGGATGACAGTAGCAGGTTGACATAATATAGGTGTGGCAAAGTGGAGGAAATGTCATCAATCTATACCCTGCCATCTAATGACAGCTTCTAAAAGTGATTTTTTTCAGAGAAATACGTACAACCACTCTACCTGTTTCTCCATATAACATAAGTGAGAGATGGAAAACATTTAAAAGGATCATAGGACACTCCATTGTTGACTGTTGAGAATTAGGGTCTACAAGAAGGTATTGTGATCATTATTGGCAAACATTGAGTAGAACATATTTTAGAGAACTGCTCCCTTATATAAACTCTGATTATTTTTTTTAATATATTTTATTGATTTTTTACAGAGCGGAAGGGAGAGGGATAGAAAGTCAGAAACATCCATGAGAGAGAGACATCGATCAGCTGCCTCTTGCACGCCCCCCACTGGGGATGTGCCCGCAGCCAAGGTACATGCCCTTGCCGGAATCGAACCCAGGACTCTTGATTCCGCAGTCCGACGCTCTATCCACTGAGCCAAACCGGTCTCGGCATAAACTCTGATTATTGATATCAGCAATGAGTTTCCCTTTTCTGTTAATAATTATTAAAAATTTCCATTATCCCTAGATGAAGGCTATCCTCCACATTATTCAAGTAATGATTTTAGGGAACTATTAACAGGAAAGGGAGTACATGGTGGAGATTTTCTTTAAAAACTTCTATTTTTTATTGATGTCAGAGAGAGAGAGTGGGAGAAAGAAATGAGAATCATTGATTGGTTGCCTCCTGCACACCCCACAATGGGGATCGAGTCCACAACCCAGGCATGTGCTCTGATGGGGAATCAAACCATGACCAGTTAGTTCATAGGTCAACGCTCAATCACTGAGTCACAAGATTTTTCTTTCTGCCTACGTGATGGATTGCTAAGGAAGAAAAACCCTCCCAGTGAGAAAAGACAACCTAACTGTAGTGAATAAAATAAAAATTAAAAAGGCAAATGCATACCTGAGTTTGCTCACATACATACAGAAAACAAGTAATATAAATCTGGATAAACTATAAATTGAGTGGGTAAAACTTCTATGGCTAAAGGAGCAGTGGATTAGGAAAAAGAGAACATGCAGTTTCTAAGTGAAAAAAGAAAAATACAGTTAAAAAGCCTAGTCAACAAAAAGTATGTCAGGAAAGGTAAAGAACAGAGGAAAAAATTAGCTAGATATGAGACAGTAGAAATCATGTCAAAATTTCAACAATCTCTGTAAGTACAAATGGATTTAATTTCTCAATTATGAGAGATCATTAGAGTGAATACAGCAGGTCTATCCATAAGCTTACGGTACATCTAAAACTATAGAATGAAGAAAAGGTGGTAGTAAAAGGATAATGATAAACCAGACAAATGCTAACAAATGAAAACTGAAGTGACTGTACTATTGTAAGGAAACAGTTGTTAGTGCAAAATGAACAATGGGTATTAAAAGGATTATTGCATAATCACAAATGGCTCAACCTCACTAAGAAATGTAACAATTGTAAACTAGAATCTGGCTAACATATAATAAATATTTATGAGTAGAACCTATTAGAACTGTAAGAAAAAATTTAAAAATTATTTAGAGGGAAATTTAATATACACCTCCTAATAATTAATAAAATACAAATAAAAATTCATAAAAAGATTTAAATAACAATGAACATTCTTATCAAATGGACATATCCAGAAAAAGAAAAGGCACATTCTCGAACTATTCACTAGCAAAGTATTATTTTGTAAATATGTTTACATACATGACATACTTACGATTAAATAATAATAAATTATTACATATTACAGCTAGTGATATTTAGATAATAAATTTCCATCATTGCAAATATTTGAGACAAATACTAGTTAAAAATTTGTGACATAAATATTCAAGCAAAGAAATTATAATAAACAAAATAGACTTGAAGATGCTAGAAAAATATAGTTATGCATGAAATTAATGAAATAAAAAAATACGGTATAGAAGATCAGCAAAGCCTAAGTTGATTCTTTAAAGAGGCTAATAAAATTATCAAATCTGAAAGATTTTTTGAGGAAAACAAAAGGCACAAATAAATATTAGAAATTGAAAAATGAAATATAATTATGACATATGTATTTGAGTATGTATCAAATTTGCTAGATACATAAGCTACAAAAATAACGTCTGGAAAAATATTTTGAAAATATAAACTTCAAAATAAATGATTCACATTAACAACAAAATGTATAAAGTACCTAGGAATCTATTAATCCTAAGATCAGATAAACTACCTGGAAGAAAGTATAATATTTTACTAAAAAATGTCTTAGAAAATGAATATTTATGAATAACTTAAAATTAATGGAGACATATTCTCTCTTTATAAAGAATAATTAATATAAGAATGTCAATTATTTTTACCAATTCTATCCATAAATAATATAATTCTAATAAAAATCTTGAGAGGATTTGATTGAGATTTAATAGGATGAGTCTAGAAAGTCATAAAAAAATCAGAACCCAAAAAGAGGCAAGAAAAATTTTTTTTAAGAAAAACCTAATTGGTGCATTTTTCCTGTTGTGTAAACATATGACGCAAAAACAGAAAAATAGCCAATAGTATAGAAATACTATTTATAAGGCGCCAAAGAATTGACTCACACACATATATAAACTTTATAGATGACAAGTTTGGCATTCCAAATAAAAAGGAAAAATAAGAGATAAAAAGAAAAGAAAATATTTAAATCATTTAGATTAAAAGAAAATAAAAAAATTGTAGAATTTTAGGGTGAGGAAAGAATTTCTTAAGAGAAACAAAACAAAATGCTCAAGAAAATGATGAATAAATTTGACTGTTAAAATGAAAAATGTCTGGTAGCAAAAGACATAAAATATCAAAAGACTGAGACAGTCTGGGTGAAGTTATTTGGAATGCAAAAAATTAACAAAGATTAGTATTCAAAATAGATTTTTCAAGCTACAAATCAAAATGAAAAAGAAAACAACCAAGTAGAAAAATAGAAAAAGATATGAAAAGGCAATTCACAGAAGAGGAAACATGAATGGCCAAAAAACACATTAAAAAATTCTCAAACTCACTGGAAATCAGGGAAATGCAAATTAAAGTCACAAAGAAATACCATTTCTCAGCCCTCACACTGGGAAAAATCTCCATAGTCCAACAATAACAAATACTCGTGAGGATATGGGCAACAGGACTTCTTTTCACTGGTTTTAGCCATGCTAGAGAGCAATGTGTTATTATCTGCCAGATTTGAGATGTGTGAGTTAGGTCTCAGCAATCCCATTTCTAAATGTATATCCAGGAGATTAAGGAGACTCTTACAACAATGATCATAGCAGCACTGTAAGTTTTAATAACCAGAAAAATAAAACGTAACCAATAGGCTGAGTGTATAAATTGAGGTATGACCAGCAAACATAATACAAGTATCAGTGAGAGATGAATCAATAGGAAGTAATATATGCTCTTGGATGTGTCTCACAAATATGCCAAAAGGGAAACAGCAAGTTTTTGAGGAATTTACCAGTTTACCATGATCCATAAGAAGTTTAATAACCTTAAAGAGTATAATATACTAGCATGTGGCTTAGGATTCATACATATGTAGTAAAGGACAAAAAATGCTTAGGAATGATAAACACTACATTCATGCAGAGGCAACTTTGTGATGGAAACTGGGAAATGTATTTGGGGAAGATGTACAGGTGTATAACAGTTGAGTATATGGTTGAGTATATATTTTTAAGTATAGAGATGTTTAGGATCTTATTATTTATGCCTTTTTATAGGTCAGAATGATTTCATAGCTTTTTTTCTCAAAGGATACAGATTATAGAATGAACCATAGAATGTCTAGTCTGATAAGCATTAGATTAGTATCTGTGTAGCACAGATTGATCAGTAACGGAGGCCCAGAGACAGGCAATAACCTAATCAATGCTAACTAATAAATTAATGACAGAAGTAAGACTAAAACCATATGTCTGACTCAAACTCCAAGCCTCAATAACTCCTATTGTTAAGCAATGCTAGAGAATAAAATGTTTAGCTCCTTTTTGCAATTAGGAAAATGGATTCTGAGAGAAGTTTAATTGTTTTAGAATTTCAGAATTAGAAAATAGAACAGTGTCTTGTTTTTTTTTTTCTACCATGACACGGTCAATAAACAGATTTATCAACGAAAGTGGCTCTAATGGCTATGGCTTTTAAATCAAGTAAAAGTTAAGCATGATATATTTGAATTTCCACACAGAAGTTGCCTGCTTTGAAAATGTCTGCTAGCTGATTCTGATATATTATTTTCGTTTGTCAATGGAAAGAAGGACATAGGGGTAAATATTTCTACTCATGGACTTGAACAATAACTTCACTTTCTAGTCAGAGGAACTGTAAAAATATTTTTTTTGTTTACATACTATGTGCTGTGTATGTATGAAGAATGTTAGTTATATTTGTATAAAGTGTATATAATTCTGTGTGCTTGCAAGCCTATGCATTTTCTAAGGTGGAGGCAGACAAGGGCATTTTCTATAGATATTAAATTTAAGGGGGCGTAAAGAGTGCTGGGAGGGAGGATGGCAAGTTTATAATAAGAAGTAAAATCCACTGGTCAAGTCAGGAGCCCAGAGGGTCAAAGAGGGTAGGTACCATGTGGCCCCACAGGTGAAGGAGGGAATGGGCCTCCCACTGTGGATTTGTACCTAATAAATGGTGCCAATAATCCAAGCAGCTGTTTATTACTTCATACATCAGACAATGCCCAGAGAGGGATGAAGATTTTAGGAGCTGAGCAGATTTACCGAGATCCCCTTCACTTAGTTAATCCTTGAGAAGCAACATAGCTACCCTCACATTTTCCAAGCCCAGGAAAGCTACCCAGGTTTATCTGGCTATCTGAGAGGTCTTTCTTCCATTGTATCAGTGAACTGTTTAGTTTCTTTTCTTTTGGTCAATAGAGGTGGAGACGGGTGGACAATAAACACACTGGCTTCCAGGTTCTATGAAGTTCCCAGGTGAAATCATAGGTATAGAAGAGATTAAGTAGAACTTAGAATTTTAAAAAATTCAGATCCCTAAATTAGTAAACCTAGCAAGATTTTTGGAATTAGCAGAACAAACATGGGAGGGAAAGAATCTATTTGGTAGT
This sequence comes from Antrozous pallidus, assembly GCA_027563665.1. Taxonomy (NCBI): domain Eukaryota; kingdom Metazoa; phylum Chordata; class Mammalia; order Chiroptera; family Vespertilionidae; genus Antrozous; species Antrozous pallidus. The sequence goes on from CM050519.1 coordinate 82,734,343, forward strand.
TTTATTTTGAATGTTTTGAACTTACATTTGTCTTTAATGGCTGTACCAATTTGCATTTTTAACAGAATGTAAGAGCTTTCATTTATCCGCATCCTCACCAGCGTTACTATGTGTTGTCTTTTTTAAAGTAGCCATTCTAATAGGTATAATGTGATATCTCATTGGGATTTTGATTTGTGTTTGCCTGATAATTAGTGATGTTGAGCACCTTTCTATATACCTGCTAGCCATTTGTATGTCTTCTTTTTTTTAAAAATAAGACATAGGAGTATACATCGCCAGGAAACAAAATCACTGTCTCAAAGAGATATCTGCACCCCATCATCACTGCAATGTTATTCACAATAGCTGACATGGAAACAATCCGTGCCACCAATGCTGAATGTGGTGTGCAAATCCAGCATGACTAAGTCAGACCGAGAAAGACAAATAGTGGATGGTTTCACTCGTATGTGGAATCTATGAGTCAAACTCAGAACCAGACTCAAGTGGTGATTGCCAGGGGCTGGGGGAGTGAGGGAAATGAGGAGAAATGGGTCAAATAGTCTAAACTGCAGTTACAAGATTAATAAGTTCTGAGGATGCAATGTTCAGAATGAAGATTTAGACAATATAATGTTATATGCTTAGTATTATATACTTTGTATGTAGAACATTTAAGACAATAAGTCTTAAATGTTCTATATACAAAGAAAAACAGGTGACATTTTGAGGTAATGGATATGTTCACTAACTATAGTTAATCATTTCACAATAGATACATATATACAATTATCACATTGTGCACCTTAAATTTGCACAATTTTATTTGTTAATTATACCTTAATAGAGCAGGAAAAACATCAGGTTGTGCTTGGATTCTTGTTGGTGCATAGAGGAAGCTACCTAGGCTTAGCCCGGTAGAGAAAGTGGTGGTACATAAGATGATAGGGGCAGTGGTAGTGAGAGGATACAGCATCTCTGGTGAAAACATGTTCTAAGGAGGGCAACTGTCACAAAGAACACTGGAAATTCAGATGTGACCCTGGTATAAATACAAAGAGAGTGGCCAGAAAACTCCTTACTCTCCAAGTGAAGTTCCTCCTTCATTTGGCTCCTGTCAAGGGAATGTCTAGGGTCATATGGCAGAGTTGTATAGTAGTATCCCCTTATCTGCAGTTTCAGTTACCCTCAGTCAACCTGTTTTTGCTTAAATAGTGATTGTTTTAGAATTTCAGAATTAGAAAATAGAACAGTGTTTTTTTCTGTTTTGTCACCAGGGGAATTGGTGAGACGGTAGATAGGGTGGAAAATTTCTTAGGGACAACTGCCATCCTATCTAATAAAAGGGAATATACAAATTGACCATCACACCATCACAAGATGATGGTGCCCAGTCCAACCAGCCCTGCCAGGGGTCGGGGGGGTGGCAAGCGCACCTGCCACCAGAGTCCCACAGTCCTTTCAGCCCAGTTGGGGAGGTGGCAGGCTCATGGTGTGGCCGGACCCACTCTCAGCCCCCTGAGGCACAGGTAAGCCTCAGATGGCGTCTGCCCAGCCAAAGCCCGAGGTGCAGGCAAGTTTTGGATATCAGCTGCCCAGCTGTCCAGGGCTGGCCCAACGCACAGGCAAGCCTTATATGGCAGCTGCCCAGCCACTTAGGGCCACCTGAGGCTCAGGTAACCAGAGTTGGCTGAGACTTGCACTGCCATCAGTGGCAGCAGCAGAGGTGTGATGGGTGCATCGCCTTCCACTGACCACCAGGTCACCTCCAACCCCTGAGGGCTCCTGGACTGTGAGGGAGGGAAAGCTAGGCTGAGGGATCCCCCTTCCAGTGCATGCGTTTTCCTGCACCAGGCCTCTAGTTGTAAAATAATTGACCATGAGTGAGGTTGACCAGGGTGAATAATAACTGTGACTAGTTACAGAGAAGTACCTTACAGACCCTAGATATATTTTATTCCCCTATGGCTGGGCAATGTCTGTGTTAATGGACGATAGGAGAATGTGAATAGAATCTAATAAGGCATTGCATCAGGTAAAGGCACCTACTCAGATGCCATCACTACATAAGAATAAGTCTCCATGTCTGTTTTCTGACAAATGAGCAGGAGTTAACTTGGACCTTGCTGCTCCAATGTGGTCCCCAGACTAGTAGCATTAGCTTTGCAGTACAGATCTACTGAATCAAAATATGCATTTTAGTAAAGTCTGCATATTAATTTGAGAGCTAGAGGAGACACATCAATTAGAAGAACTAGAATTTTCAAAGACAGTGAGGCATAAATTAGCATGTGCTATTTGGGAGAATGAAGCAATAAGAATTCTTTTTAAAATAATGTACTTCTTTTTAAAAGTACATGAGCATGTATGTCTGATGGGGTATTAGGAGCAGCAGCAGCAACAGCAATATTACTAATAAGAAATGCAAAAATGTTTGGGGCTGGAGACACAGGCAGGAATTCAACTTTGAAGAGTTTAAATTTATTGTCAATGATCTGATGTCATTTAACAAGAGAGTGATGTAATGGAATTTATGATCTGTACAGATTGTTTTGGTATCAGAATGGGGATAAGATGGAGGAAGGAAAGCTAGTCAGGTAGACCATTAGCAGATAATTTTGGTAACCCAGATAATACATGATGGAGACCTAAATTAAGGCAGTGGTAAGAAAGATTTAAAGAATAGGTGATTATTTAAGAGGAGAGAATTCATAGACCGTGCAGCCCATTGGAGGAAGGAGATAAGGAAGATAGAGTGAGCAAGGTAAGGAAGATCCTGAGTTCCTGCTATTTAGGGTAAGTCCCAGGAAACAGACACTGAGGCAGTGATTTCATGCAAGGAGTTTCTGGGGGAGTGCTGGCAGGAATAACATTTGTAAGTGGTTGAGGAAAGTAGATGTGGGCTGAGTGAAGAGTTGAGTTGTGATGTACTTGCAGTGGAGGGCTTCCCTTACCCTAAATAAAGATCTGGAGCTGGGGTAGCCAATCAGAGTTTCCCTAACAGAGGCAAGAAGGGTGAGACTTAGTTCCTCCATATTTAACAATCACTGGATCCTCCCAAGAAAGGGATATAACCTAGGACATAGGAGCTCCCTTTAGCTAAGCACACCTTCTAGAGAGGGGTTCATCAGTAAGCTGTCAGCATTCCTGTAGCAACTGGGGAAATGCATGCTATGGGCTTACAGGGGGGATCTGAGGACACAGTCCAGAGTCCACTATTCTTGTCTGCTGTGCCCAGGCAGGTGGTGACAGTTTTAATATATATTAATTCAGCAGAGGAGATAAGTTTGTGATAAAGGTGGGCTAATACATGGACATGTTTATTTTGAGGTACCCAAGGGACCTCAGATTAGATGTGATAATGAATCTGTTGGGTATGTAAGCCTTGAATTAGCAAGGATCTGAATTACAGATATAGGAATCTTCACCATGTAAGTGGTAGTTGAAACCATAGTTATTGTTAAAATCGTATACAATTAGAGAAGTAAACACAAAGACTGGGGGAACAACATCATTTAAGTTCAGGGTATCAAATATATGCCCTTGGATGGGTCTCAAGAATATGCCAAAAGGGAAACAGCAAGTTGTTGAGGAATTTAGCAGTTTACTATGATCCATAGGAAGTTTAACAACCTTAAAGAGTATAATATACTAGCATATGGTTTAGGATTCATTCATATGTAGTAAAGGACAAAGAGATGCTTAGGCATAATAAACACTACATTCATGTAGAGGCAACTGTGTGATGAAAGTTGGGAAATGTATTTGGGGAAAGTTTACAAGAGGCTTCAACTATAGGGCTTTTAAGGAGTTAAATGAGACAGTGGTATGGCAGAAGCTGAACCTAAAAAATTATTTGAGTAAGAAAGCATAAGTAATATTTTTCAGGGCTTTGAAGGGCATGAGTAATTTAAGGAAGACTATTTCTAAAAGATACAGCTTGTAGATGCCAACCAACCAGTGGCTTCAATAATAGCAGGGTCAGTGGAGTGATGGACAGTGAGGACTTAAAGGCAAAGGACATAGATTATTGTTTTAGTAAATAAGATGTTCTCACATAGTTAGAAGAAGAGTAATGGTTGGAAAACTAGGGAAGAAGCAAGTTTAGTAAAGGACTTTCAAAGATATTATTTAGGTGTAAAGAAACTGAGTGGATGCAAGGATCCCAGGGCTATGAAAATGGTAAGATCATGGGAGGAGAGAGAGAGAGAGAGAGAGAGAGAGAGAGAGAGAGAGAGAGAGAGAGAGAGAGAGGCTTGACATTAACTATGACTCCTTTAGCTGAAGGATGAAATCAGTCTCCAAGGTGATCCTCCTGGGAGAGAAGAGAAAGACGGACATTAAGTCCTTGACCCTATTCTCTTCTGCTGGTGTTCTCCATTCAAATGAAATTGAAATCAGAAAGCAAGAAATCTTGATGTAGTCCATTCTGAGCAGAAGGAGAAAAATGGAGTGTGGATCTGAAGAGAAAATAGAAGGTATTAGCACAATGGAGAAAGAGATTAATGCCACAGATGGACCTGTGCTCTCTTTCTCTCTCAGTTCTATGATAATAAAAGTGTAATATGCTATTCAGACCGGACAGTAAAATGACCTTACAGACATCATTCTGAATATCCTTTTGGACAAAGCTGCTGCAGTGGTTAGGGGCGATCAGCCAAGCAGGCAAGTGGTTAGGGGAAATCAAGCAGGCAGGCAAGTAGATAGGGGAAATCAAGCAGGCAGGCAGGCAAGTGGTAGGAAAGATCAGACAGGCAGGCAGAGAAGTTAAGCGTTATCAGACAGGCAGACAGGTGAGTGATTAAGAGCCAGCAGTCCCTGATTGCAAGAGGGATGATGTCTGGCAGTTGGACATCCCATGAGGGATCCTGGATTGTGAGAGGGTGCAGGCTGGGCTGAGGAACTCTCCCACCCCATGCACAAATTTCATGCACCAGGCCTCTAATGTAAAGATAATTGTCTCCATTCAGAGAAAACGAATGGCTGTTCCAACAATAGGAATGAAGAACTTTATATTTTTAACACTAAAAATATTCATAAGAAAGTGAAATATATAATTTATAATATTAGAAACTTCAAGAAAGTCAATATTTTATAATACGTAGGGAATATTCCATAGATAATGTATATTATTAATAATATGTAGACTAAGATTATGATATTAGATTATAAAAAACAACAACATGATGTCAGAGTTTTTAAATTCATCCTTAAAAAAATGTTCTCAAGAAATGAAAAGCAGAGAAGCTTGGAGACTTACCAGGACTGAGTCCTTTACAGTCAACAACTGGCTCTTAAACTTGCAAAACATTTAGAGCATGTGTTTTTCTTTGCTTGTTAGTTTTCCCACACCACAGATTTTCTAGATTTTGCTAAACTAATCCAAGTGCCTGGCTCATTTCTCCCTCAGCATCCTTATGCATTTCCTCTGTGGATCCAATTCCTTGTCTAAATTAGTACACATTTTTCTCGAAGGAAGGACCAAATAAAAAAAGAATAAAAATGAGCCAACATTTCTTAGCATTATTTAAGACAAACAATTCTAATGTTATTCATTTCAGTTTGCTCCCTTGAAAATTATGGCAGAGCTGTTCAAAAGAGTGATTTTTTTTCATATGTGGTAAGAACACTTAATATCAGAGCTACCCTTTTATCAAACTTTTAAGTATAGATACAGAACTGTTAACTACAGGTATGCTGTACAGTAGATCTCCAGGGATTTTTCATATTGAATAACTGAAGCTTTATTCCTTTTGACTAATACTTCCCTGTATTTCCCTGCTTCCATTCCCTGGCAACTACCATGCTTCTGTTAGCTCAAGTAATAGCAGTAATAATAATGATAATAACAACAATATTATTATTAATTATTTATTATATGATAATAATAAATAAGAACGATAGGAGGATATCTTTAGAGGTAATGACTATGTTTATGGCATAAGTTGTTTCACAAGTTTATACCCATCTCTAAACTAATCAAGCTGTACACATTAAATACATACAATTGTTTGTACATTAACCATACTTCATTAAAGTGGTTTAAAAAAGAATAGGTATGTTGAGTTTGAGTTTTAAAAAGTTAAGTAAAATACAAATTTGTTGGTTATTGTTGGTAATGGATGCATTTGACTTGGGACCATGCAGGGGAAAACTGGGAATAGAGGCAGAAACAGGTAAATTCTTTCCAAGAAGTTTTACTCTTTCCTTCTCGCTTTTGCTTACGTAGAGTATTAGAAGCAGACATGGAGGCCTAGGGTAAATCTTTGGGGTGAGGGTGAGGAAGTGAATGGAGTTTGGAGAGAACCCTGTGGAAGTCTGGGTCTGCACTGGCTCTCAACATTATGGAAGCCTCAGGAGATACAGATAAGGACAGGTGGATGCTGGACCAGAGGCTGGTGAAAGAGGCCAGAGGTGACACTCAAGAGGGCCTTTTATTTTGAAATGGCTAGTAAAGCTGCTCTATCTGGGGGTGGCTCTCTGGGGGGGGGGGGGGGTCCTTATTTTCTTTTTGGAAAATGGTTTAGAAGAATAAAGGGATTTCCAGAAGCATTGACTTCTGTCATAACCTACATGTGTATGAGAATCTTCTCTGGATGGTCTTAGCCCTCAATATATCCTTACATGGCTTTAATGAAGGGCCAATTATAGGGTATGTTTATACTTACTGCCTTCATTACTTCAGACCCAGGTATAGGCTGAGTCACTAGCGCATGTTAGGCAATATTGTTATGAAACAAGTAAAACGGCTCTTTGATTTGCTTCAAATCAATCACAACGTAAAAATGGTTTGAAAATATTTTTCTGGGCGTGGTGGGTGGATTAGGAAGTAATGCACACTGACGTCAAGACGAGAGGTGAATCCTGTCTTCCAAGGTCCTGCTGTGGACACGTTTGATCTTTGTCTTGAACCAGTAGCTGTGGAATCATGGCACAATCTAACTGAAAACTGCATTTGTAATAGAATCACTATTTTTACAGGGAACTTCAAAGTGCCTACAAATTATAATTCACTAGTTGATTGTGCACAAACCATGTGCCAACAGAGCTTTGGGTCTTGCTTACCTACACGTGAACAAGCACATTCCTGCCCTCAGGGAATCCAATGGTTCCTCGTAACACTGCGAATGGAAAGTACACCCTTTCAGTTTTCCTCAGGAAACATACCCCAAGGGTGCCCAACACATATGGCATGCGAACCAGAAGATTAGTCGCTTATTGTCTGAACAGCAAAAGTACCTCCTGCTGAAGAGTCCGTACTTGTTTCAGGTTAGGGTTTGATGCAGGAAAGCTTTTCTTGGAAAATCCCTCCCTTCTAATATGGAAGCAAACCTGTAGCGCCCTAACTTAAGTATCAACTGCAATTCCATAAGCAATTTCAAGGACAGATATTTCTAGAGCTATTATATGTGTTTTTTTTAATTTTTATTTTTTAAAAATTTTTATTGAGCTATTATGTTTTCAAAACAGCAACAAAAATTTAAAACCTTTCAGAATAATCTAAACCAATAAAAGGGTAATATGCTAATCAGACCGAGTGGACCAGCCATCTTTCAGACATCTGACTTCCTTCCAGACAAAGCCATGGTGGTGGGGCCCAGGCAGAGGTAGCTAGGGGCAATCAGGCCAACAGAGGAGAGCAGTTAGAGGATAAATTAGGCTGGCAGGGAAGGGCAGCTGGGGGCGACCAGGCCTGCTAAGGGAGGGCAGTTGGGGGTGACCAGGCCTGCAGATGAGGGCAGTTGGGGGCATTAGGCAGGCAGGCAAGTGAGTGATTAGGAGCCAGTTGCCCTGGATTGTGGAGGAATGTCTGACTGCTGGACATCCCCTAAAGGGTCCTGGGTTGGAGAGGGTGCAGGCCAGGCTGTGGGACACCCCCTCATGGACAAATTTCGTGCACCAGACCTCTAGTGAGAAATAAAGTAATAGGATAATTTGATAGGCAGCCTCTGGCTGGTAGTTTTGCTTTAAGGACCTGCTTTAGCTAATTCTTCTTTAAATAGCTCCGAGTTAGATTGTTTTGGTGTTACTGAGTCTATAGCATCAACTCAATGAATTTCGCTGAATCCCTGGCAGATGCCCTTGGCATTTTTTGAAAGACTGGCTGAACTCCAGCCAGGTAACAAAAATGAGCTAACAACATTTTATTCTTAGTAACAATGAACACATCCTTAAAATAAATACTCTGAATTTCAACACTCCAGTCCCATCAGCTCTTCTCTCTCTTCTCTAGTTTTTCCTTAGAACTGTCCTTGAATATTAGGATTTAGTAAGGACTTTGAGGGAAAAAAATCCTCAGCAGGAAGTCTCTGGGCATTCCAAGTCAAGAGTATTTATCAACAGTAATTTCTATTTTTATAAATGTCTGAGATCATGTGGGTTTACAAGAAAGACTTGTCTATTTATTATAGTGAGGTCCTCCATGTTCTCCCATGACAACAGCAGGCACAAGCCTAATAATTAATCTTTTCTCTCAGTATTTACTTTGAGAAGAGTAACTGTTCTAGCACTGATTTATGTGTGTGTCAAAAATGATTTCTGCTAAATATTTACTTGCTGATATACACAGAAGCTTCAATTTTCCCAGTACTGGGATAATTTATTACAAAAATGATATGTTGATATTTAAAAAATGCAAAATCCCACTAATCCACATTAATTAAAACAAAAACCAGACTGAATTAAGATGTATCCATTTCAGGAGCTTTTTAAAGAAAGCCAGTCTTATGATTTCAACATACAAGTATACACACACACACACACACACACACACACACACAGGAGATAAATTGTTACTGTTCAAAATATTGAGATAATATCCTATCTAATAAAGAGGGAATATGCTAATTGACCCTCATGCAATCCCAAAAGATGATGGCACCCACAGCCAATAAGGAAGAAATATGCTAATTGACTGCCATGCCCTCAAAGATGACAGAGCCCACAGCCACAGGATGATAGCAGCACCCAGTCCCCTCTGCCCTGCCGGGTGACAGGCGTGTGGCATGGCGGGGCCTGCTCTGAGGTGGGTGCAGCCTCTCCATGCACCTACCTCTGGAGTCCCCAGTCCTTTAAGTCCCCCAGCTGCCCAGGGCCACCTGAGGCTCGGGTAACCAGGGATGCTTAAGGCTTGTGTTACCGGGGGTGGCAGCAACAGAGGTGTGATTGGTGTGTTGCCTTACCCTGATTTCTGGTCACCTCTTGCCCCTGAGGGCTACTGGACTATTTGAGAGGGCAGGCCAGGCTGAAGGACCCCCCTCCAGTGCATGAATTTTCATGCACCAGGCCTCTAGTGGTTTAATAAACAGGTAAGAATGAGCTAGAGTTAATACCCATCCAGAATATAAAAATAACTTAAAAGTTCTAAAATAATGTGTTAACAATTAAAATCTTGCTTTGAAAGTGTATATTCTCTCATATTCAAGAATATACATTTTTATAACTGTAGTAGCTTTTGATTGAGCACATATCATTCCAGGATACTGTGCATTTAAAAATGTGGAATCCTAAGATTTTTTTATGGAAAATAAATCAACTTTCAAAAGGATGATATTATTAAAATGTTTATAAATATTGTTTGGGACACTTACATTCTATCTAATAAAATAGTAATTTTCAAATTGACCATACCACCACTATACCCACAGACCATGACCACTAGCCAATCAGGAGTTAGTATGCAAATTAAACCAACCAAGATGACTGTGGCTACAGAGAGAGCAGGAGGCTTGAGTTTACCCGCCAATGTAGGAAGCCAAACTTTCCATCTGCCCTGGGCTACCTTGGCCTCCACTTAAGGCTACAAAGTTTCAATTATAGAAGATAAATAAATCCCAACAAAAATGGCTGCAGCCACTAAGCAAGGAGGAGGCTTGGCTCTGCTCCAAGCTACAAAGTTTCAATTATAGAAGATAAATAAATCCCAGATACCAAGGCCTCCACTTGGGTTGCTGGGGTGTGTGGCCAGCCTGAAAACCACCACAGGCCCCTTGCCCAGGCTGCCCCAGGCCCAAGGGAACCCCACTCTGATCCAGACACGCTTCAGGGCAAACCAGCTGGCCCCTACCCATGCACCAGGCCTCTATCATATTTAATCCTATTTAATAAAAGAATAATATGCAAATTGACCATCACTCCAACATACAAGATGGCTGCCTCCATGTGGTCAAAGATGACTACCCCCATGTGGATACAAGATGGCCACCACAGATGGCCAGAAGGGCAGGGCAGTTTGGAGGGACCAGGTCTGCAAGGGAGGGCAGTTGTGGGTGATCAGGCCAGCAGGGGAGGGAAGTTGGGAAGGACCAGGCCTGCAAAGGAGGGCAGTTGGGGGAAATCAAGCCTACAGGGGAGGGGAGTTAGGAGAAATCAGGAAGGCGAGCATTTGGGAGCCAGCAGTCCTGGATTGTGAGAGAGACTGTCCCAGATTGGAGAGGGTGCAGGCTTGGCTGAGGGATATCCCCCCTACGTCAATTATTTTGTGAACTAGGCCTCTAGTTTTATATAAAACTCTATTTTATCTACTTGCTTAGATGGCTTCATCAAATGTGTCTAATGTGCGGCACTATGTTAGGTTAATACCATCTTAGGGTAGCTTTATGCTCAGTGTGAACTTTCACAGCTATGTATACATACTGCATGGTTAGAGCGGGGAAAAAAGTCAGCTGGGCGTTAGATAAGTATCTGGTAGAAATGGAGTATACTGCCCCATTTCCATTGGATGCATATTCTAGAAATGCCCTTGAATGAGCATGTCCACAACCCATGTTTCCCCAAATAAAAGTCATGGCTCATGCATAGTCTAGTCTAGTCTTTTCAGTGCTTTTGAAGGATTGATTGCAATAATGGCCTCAATTTTCCACCTCTCCCAGTACCCATACCCTTTGTCAGGATACTTTTCAAGTCCTCCCACTGAAAGGTCAGAAAATATTTTCCTAGCCTGGAGTTCTGTGTTCAACTATGTGACTTGATTTGTCCGAGGGAGTTGGGTAGATGCGGCTGCAGGTCTTTTCTGAGCCTGGTCCTGTACAGATGCAGAGTGGTTCCACTTGCTCTTCTGCATCTCAGCCCTCACCACAGGGACATATCTGAGCTTGTTCACTTGAGGACGAGAAGAGCTCCAGTTAGGTCCACTGAGGCCAGTCTGGATGGGCAGATCGACCTGCCCACCCCCAGACATAGTAGCAAGCTCAGCCTTCAGACACAGAGCTGCTTAGAACATTTCGTTGATTTCAGCTACTTGGATAATAGATGCTTTTTTACATGCAACTGACATTTTGAGTTTTGTTGTTAAACAGCAAAAATTAACTAATGCAGCTAGATGAGAAAATTCATGACATTGGAGGCAGGAAACTTATGCAGTGGTTTTTCAAAAACAGAGGCCTTCCACTTCCCATATTAGAATTATTTTAGTGTCTTGTTAGACTATAGATGCTTAGGTCACATTCCAGATCCATTGAATCAGATTCTTTGGGGGGAGATCTCTGAAAATAGATATGTAATCGAGTAATTATTACAGACATTAACGTTTGAAGATTGCTCCTCTATGGATTTGATCTCTGTAAAAGACTTAATTTTTTTTTTTTTTCTGGTGGTGGCAGCAGAAATTTCCTCAAGCGAAGTATGAATAGTTCTTTTTTTTTTTTTTTTGGAGACTTCCTTAAGTTGTTCTTTTTGTTAAATTCACACAAGTAAAGAAAACATGAGTCACAACGGAAGACAGCCACACATACAATTTAATGGTTATGTCTGTTTTATGTTCTGTAAATAAAGTATTTTAAAGTCATAATGTAGTTTTGCAAACATAGACAAATTTTCTGGAAAATCACCAAACCAAATGAATTAAGTTCTGGGCTAAACCACTCAGTGATCTAAGTGTCTTGATATCTATATTTCATAAGAAAGTTATTTTCACATTTTTATTCCCAGTATACAAAGGATGTGAGAAGTACTAGATTTTATAACCATACATATAACCTTAAAAGAGATAGTCTTAGATACATTAATTTATTCTCTTCTTTTTTTATGGTTCATAAAAACCATTTGAAATGGCTGGTACTGAAAGTTCATATGACAGATCTGGACATCATAAAAACTCACACTTTTAGTCTAAGTTTGGACTATGGACTATTTAATTATCTGGATTCAATTGTTGAAATAACATGTATTATTTCTCTTTTATATCCTGAAATGCTAACAAAATGTTTTCCATCCCTTTAGTTTTATGATGAACTTATTTTCACATGATTATTAAAATACAAGCAGTGGCCAATATTTGAGCTATTTTTATTAGTCAGAATTCTCCAGAGACAGAGAACACATAGGAGATATCTATACATATGATATGTGAGATATACATGTATGCATACATAGATACATACATATGTGCATGTAGTATGTGTTTGTTTATACAGATGAATATGTTACAGAGAACCAACAATGGAATAGATAAAGAAGATCAAATCTGAGATTTAAAGTACGGAAGGATAAAATTTCCAGTCAAAGTAGCAAAAAGAAAAAAGAATCCAAAAATATGAGAATAGTATAAGGAGCCTTGGGACAAGTTCAAGTGAACCAACATTCACATCAAGGGAGCACCAGAAGGAAAAGAGAGAGAGCCTTGTTCACTATGCAGTTTGCAGGTTCACTGTGCTCATTTTGTAGCAAGTTGGTGGGAGAGGATAATCACATGTATGAAGGGGTTTATAGTATGGTGCAGAAATGTTGGTGCACATCATTTCTGTTCACATTATATTACCCCAACTGCAAGGGAAGCTGGGAAACAGTATAATTGTGTGTCCAGTAAGAGCTGAAAAGCTATCCAGACACTGCCTAATTTCCTTTTCCACTGGCTGGCACTGAATGTTTACATGACAGATTTGGACATCATAAAACTTACATTTTCAGCCTAGCTTTGGACTCTGAGCTCCAGAGAGCAGATGAATGCTGCTTATGGGCTTATAAAGACCATATTTTATCACTTCCATCCTGCACATTTTAATTGGTGACTCACGAGCAGCAGGGCCTGCAAACTTTTTGTGTAAAGGGCCCAACAGTGAATATTGTAGCTTTGCAGGTGATAGAGGCTCTGTATCAATTACTCAACTCAACCATTGGGTCATAAAAAGAGCCAATGTTGGAGGGTGAGTCTGTGTTAGAATAAAACTATTTCTCAATCCAGCTAGTGAGCTAGATTTTGTCCATGGGCCATCGTTTTCTAACTACTGTTCTCCTTGCAAAACACATTGCATATATTGTCTCCTTCTTATGTAGTTTTTCTTAATTGTCACTGTAATTAAATGTGGTAAATTTACATTTGTCTTTATATATCCCAAGTATATTTGGGGGTTGGGGTTGGAAGCTACACATAACTGTCATAGCAATCTAGTTGTTTGTTGTGGAAATATTTTTCCAGTGTGAGACTAGGGCTTGGGAAGAAACTGTGAGAATTGTGAAGAGTTGCAATTCATTTGAGTCAGGATCTTTCCATTTCAAATTGGCAGAATGCCAATTTTAAAAAGGTTTAAGGAGAAAAGGGGACCTTTATTGGCTCACATAACTGAAGAGTCCAGAAATAGATCTTCAGGTATAGCAAAGATCCGAACGACTGCATAAAGATTTTAGAAATATACTGTATCTCTATCTCTCAACTACATTTTTTTGTATCTGGTCTTTTGCTTTTAGATTAATTATTTCCAAGCAATTTCAACATCTCTGGGCTTATATATCACTTGCTAAGTATCTCAGTAAACCCATGGATCTTCTTTCCGTATTTTAACAAAAGTTGTAGGGATAATGGTATTGTTTTAACTTAAGTGAAATGGCCATTCGCTTACGTCTTATAGCTAAAGGGATGGGATGCCCAGTTAGCATGGCTCCGTGGGTGAGCATCGACCTATGAACCAAGTGGTCTCCAGTTCAGTTCCTACTCAAGGCACATGCCCAGGTTGCAGGCTCGATCCCCAGTGCAGGGTGCGCAGCAGGTAGCTGGTCCATGTATCTATCTCATCAGTGTTTCTATCTTTTGATCCCTCTACCTTCCTCTTTTACTAAATTCAATAAAAGCATATTTTAAAAAACAAAAAGGATGGGATAGACTTTGATCAGGCATGCATCATATTCCCACTCTTTGGAACTATGGGATGGATTTGGACGGTTTAGATGAGATTAATCAAAGCAAATCAAGCTTTTATATCAGAAACTGAGGGAATGCATGATAAGTGAGCAAAAACAATAGCTATCACCTATGCTGCAATTTAACACATTTATTTTTCATAATTTTTCAATAAACTTCAGGTGAATGTATTTTTTTAAATCCCATGTATGACTGCTATTTTGGGGGGAGATAAGGAAAAGCCACAAAAAGTACTAGGAAGTTGATTGCAATCTCCAGGGAAACTTACTGTCAATAGAAAATTTGATTCAGCTAAAGTCTGACACAGTGGTCCTACCCTCAAAAGATGCTTATCAAACCTCTTAGGGAAAATGAAGTTCTTTAAGACAATGGATGAGAATAATCTATTTGGACCATGATACTATCTGATAAATAAATATTCTGATTTTGTAATATAAACATAAAATACAGGGTCAACACCACAAAAATACCAATTACCATTAAAATAAAATAAGGATGCATTTAAGAATTAGATTTAAATTTATTCTAGTGTTACATATTCCAGATGTTCACATTTATTACTTGCCTATTAATCAATACAGATTTGGAATTAAGTGACCGATTTGTTATTTTCATTTTGTTCTATATTTACGACTCTGTGTGCCAAGCCAGCCTTCCTAGAATACTATGTAATTCTTTCATTCCACAAGGAAATAACATGTACCAGATGGTACAAGTACACACACATAAAGCCCAGATGTCAATATTTCCAAAACGTCATTTTTAATGAGTGGGGATGAACACAAATAGACATTACATAAGAGTTAACATCCAACATTATTCAAATTTGGGGGGGGGGAGTTAAGAATGTTCTCTATTATTAAACTTGTTGCTTATTTAAAATCATAGACAATTAGAATGGGAAACAGGTAAAACCTTTTTGCTTGAACTATAGTAAGAATACTTGTAAATCTTGAACTGAGGTACCGAAAGTCATCTGTACATGTGCAACGTTAAGATGATAGACGATGTGTTTCTGTTTACTTAGCAGAAACATATGTGAAAATACTTCAGAGCCTCAACATGAGGCTTCATATGATGCCACTTGAAAAAATAAAGGTTAATGTGATGACGAGTGAAATAAATCCAGGAGATGACAGTCTTGTTCCAGTGTGCCCTCGTGTGAAAACACATGGGGAGTTTTGTGAACTTCTATGCAAGGACCACTCCCTGGAAATACTGCAAACAGAAATTCACCCAGAAAACAGCAGCTGTGTGTTTGAGGGGCGCTCATTAGAAAGGGACAAAGCATCGTCACAAGCCTGCCATATGAAAGAATCTGCGAAGATAGCAGGGGTCAGATTTCCCATTGGCACAAAGTAAAACATTCTAACGTTAGTGTTGATTCAAAATAGAATAGGTTTTCTTAGGGGGTTGTAAGCTTCCTGCATGAGGGCCATTCATGGAAACCTGGAATTCTAAAGGCAGATAGCAGCTATTCTATCAATATTTTCAGAGTGAATAAGTGAGGATATGGAAGATGGTTTAAATTTATTGAACATCTACTACTTTGCTATCTAGGAAAATAGTTATATAATTTATTCAAACATTCCCTTCCACAGCACATATAATCGTCATTTTTCTGATTAGACTACTGAAGTCCAGAGGCTTGCTCATCAAAGATCATAAAATAAGTGAAAACCCAGAATTCTTCCCAAGATCTTTCTAGTTTCAAACCTATGCATGTGCTGGCTAGGGTTTTCTGTTCTTGGTTTTAAGATCAGGATTGTATAATCCATTGGTTAATGTAGATGACATTGGGGTGGAGGCTGATAAAATGCAGATACAAGAACGTGGAAAGGGAAAGAGAGTAGAGGGCAGGGCAGGAGTGATAAGTCGCTCATTTTCCAAAGTGAGAAGTAAAATGGAACTATCATTAATGGATGAAGAATGTGCGGTTTAAATTAATTACTTAGGTGGCAGCAGCTACCAGGGAAGCATCTGTAAGCAGTGAAATCACTCTCAGGAGGAAAGAGCAGAAAAAATATGGCTTAAGTGAGCTGAATTCTCCTCATCTCTATCACAAAGCCAATAAACAATGTCTGCAGTCAATAAATCAAAAAACATGAATATAGTCTCATATTAAGACATAAAGTGATAACTATCCAAAAAAAAAAAAAAAAGCAGAACAAAAACGGATTTCCCACTGAAAGCAAAAGTGAAGAAAAACAATGATTAGGCAGATGACTATTGTTTTCATCCTTACTTTTTCAGAAAACATTTGGATTCTTAAACCACATGTGTGTTTTATGTATTTCTCGTATAGACATTTTTTAAAGTAAAGGTCTGCTATTGCTAATTAGTAGTAGAATTTCTGAAATGGTTAAAAACTTTTAATTGTTATGAAATGCTTTTCTTAATTATCTAATATGTTCATCCAATAACTTTGTTTCAGTAATATTAAAAATATGAACATAATAAAAGGTGCAGATAAAAATGGTGCTATTATCTCTGATAAAAAAAAAAAGAAACAATGGATTTAGAATAAAAACATTGTGATGATTTTCTGGAGTGCACCTCATTTGATAATTATTTATCTTATTTGTGTGTTCTTCCTCATTGCTAGGCAATTGAGATATTTGTACAATTGCATCACAGATTTTTATTATTGTGTGCTGGAAACTGATAATAAAATAAGAACTCATCTTGCTCATGAAACTCAATTTAGAGCAATTTTAGTATAAAAAAAATTGGAACAATTATGGAAGCAAACAGCCAAGCACTAATAAAAATCACATGCACTTTAAATTGCACAAGATCTGAATATAATCTCTTCTTTGTTAACATCAAATAATTATTCAGTAACATGAGGTTTCAATTCACTATAGATTAGGAATACTCAATAGTTGTTAGTGATAAATCATTTAGCAATATAAATTAAGTGTAATAATCAATTATGTTTGATCTGTTGCCATTTCTTGATGTCAGATTACCTATTAACCTCTGAATTATTTTTAATTGGAATAACTTATATAAAAGTTAGAAGAATATGAGCTTTATTATTCAATGCTAGAGGCCTGGTGCATGAAATTCGTGCATGGTGGAGGGTGTCCCTCAGCCCAGCCTGCACCCTCTCTAATCTGGGACCCCTTGATAGATGTCCGCCTGCCTATTTAGCTCAGATCTAAATGGGCAGTTGGACATCCTTCTCACAATCCAGGATTGCTAGCTCCCAACTGCTTACCTGCCTACCAGCCTGATCACCCCCTAACCACTCCCCTACCAGCCTGATTTATGACTAACTGCTCCCCTGCCAGTCTGATTGCCCCTACCTGCCCTCCTCTGTAGGCCTGGTCCCCCCCAACTGCCCTCCCCTGCTGGCCATCTTTCCACATGGGGACAGGATCTCTGAATGTCAAATTTGTGTGTTGGAATGATGGTCAATCTGAATAATACTCTTTTATTAGATAAGATAGAGGCTTGGTATATGGGTGGGGACCAGCTGGTTTATCCTGAATGTTATCCCGGATCAGGGTGGGGGTTCCTTTGGGGCGTGGGGTGGCCTGGGCAAAGGGCCTATGGCCGGCCACACATCTCAGCCACCCAAGAGGAGGTCCTGGTATCTGAGATTTATTTATCTTATACAATTGAAACTTTGTATCCTGGAGTGGAGTCAAGTCTCCTGCTCCCTCCATGGCAGCAGCCATTTCTATTGGGATTTACTTATCTTCTGTAATTGAAACTTTGTAGCCTTAAGTGGGAGGCCAAGGCAGGCCAGGGCTGCAAAAAGGTTGGTTTTCTCCATTTCCACGGGCAACCCTAGTCTCCTGCTCTCTCCAGCTCCATGACTGCTTCCATTTTTGTTGGGATTTATTTATCTTCTATAATTGAAACTTTGTAGCCTTGAGTAGAGGCTTAGGCCAGCAAGGGCAGGTGGAAAGCTTGGCTTCCTCCATCACCAGAGAAACCCAAGCCTCCTGCTCTCTCCAGTTCCCTGGCTGCCACCATTTTTGTTGGGATTTATTTAGCTTCTATAATTGAAACTTTGTAACATTGAGTAAAGGCCTAGGCCTGCCAGGGTATGTGGAAAGCTTGGCTTCCTCTATTGCTGGGGAAACCCAAGGCTCTCTCATGTTCTCTCTGTGGCTGCAGTCATCTTGGAGGGGGCTTAATTTGGATATCCACTCCTGATTGGCTGGTGGGCATGGCTGGTGGGCGTGGTTCATGGGTATAGCAAAAGTATGGTCAAATTTGCATATTACTCTTTTATTAGATAGGATTATTTGTAGCAATATGTTCATAAAGTTAGTGATCTTTGAATTTTAGAGCACTATGATTGCATAAATGTAGTCAGTGATTCCTTATTTCTTGGGTAATAAGAACTCCATAACATGTGACTGTGGAGGCATGATCTAGAGAGCAATCCAAGAACTGCTACCTCTCTCAGGGACCAAGAAAAGGAACATGCAGACTCTGATCAGAAATACTTACTTTTTAAAAAATTAGTTATTTAAATTAAATTTTAACTTTGATCCAGTTTCAAACATATAAAACATTCCCCAGAATCAGGAAGTTATACTTTAAAATTGATTTTGTTTAACTTTCCTTGGGAAGACATTCTGAAATCGTCAGTCCTCAGGTTGACTTCTTCTATTTTGACTCCCTTGCTTTTTCTCTGACCTGTCATACAATTTGCATTTTTTAATCTCTCTCTAAAAAGTTTGTTATATGTAAATCTTGAATAACTTTCTTAATGGCTAACTATAAAATTTATCCCACTCAAGAATACTTTCTGATGAAGTTGTCTTTTAAATTTGTTTCTGAAAATTTAATATAATCCACTCTTATTACGTAGGTGATCATGTATATGACCCCAAATTTGTGAATGTCACATAAACACCAGATGGTTGGAACATGGGAAAAGGAATGAAATACTCTAAGACGAAGGCCTAGACCAGTGGTGAGCAAACTGTGGCTCGTGAGCCACATGCGGCTCTTTGGCCCCTTGAGTGTGGCTCTTCCACAAAATACCACAGCCTGGGCGAGTCTATTTTGAAGAAGTGGCATTAGAAGAAGTTTATGTTTTAAAAAATTTGGCTCTCAAAAGAAATTTCAATCATTGTACTGGTGATATTTGGCTCTGTTGACTAATGAGTTTGTCTATCACTGGCCTAGACTAACATTTATTACCTGCCTTCTTGTATCTCCTATAGTTAAATTGTATCAAATCCCTAAATTTTGTTTGTTGGGGAGAAACAAAATTTTGAAAAATGTCAATCAGAGCCAATTTCTGTGGAATATGTTGCTTTTCCCAATTAGCTATACACTAGTAACCTCCAAATCATGAAACATAAAGGAGAAAACATATAAAGAGAGAAGAAGAGAAGGCAGGGGAAGAGAAAAAGACTATGCAAATAGAGACATTGTGTTTAAAGGCTCTAATGTGAGCCAAAGTCACCATATGAGAGTGCAAGTAGTGTCTGGAATACCAAGAGAATATCTTAGAAGTTAAGCCTTCACTTGAAGCTGGTCTTTAGGGTTGATTTCCATGAACAACATGTATGATCATAACTGAGACTGTGTTGGCAAGTATGTGGGTTGATGGGAGGTGCCCCCAAAGCACTTGGACCCAGTGTTTAAAAACTCAGTCCAAAGAAAACAATCTTTAAAAGGTTAAAGTATTGATCCCTGTGGACATCTATTTGCAGGCCATTGTGGACTTCACTAGGTCCTTGCAGGAGGGCGTGCCCCCTGGGCATTTGCCTAGGCCAGTGGTCAGCAAACTGCGGCTCTTGAGCTGCGGTTTGACGCTCTGTTGACTAATGAATGTGCCAACCACTGACCTAGACTCTCAATTCCAATAACTACAGGCTGTTGTTGTTCCTTGTGATTAAGCCCCTACCAGTGGTCAGCAAACTCATCAGTCAACAGAGCATCAAACGGCGGCTCATGAGCCGCAATTTGCCGACCACTGACCTTGGCTATGATGATCTGCAGTCAGGCCCCCTTCCCTGTGCCAATGGAGCTGGTCACCAGCTCTTGTGCACCTGTAACGCTTTGGTACTGAGGGTGTCGCAGTATGTTTTATTAAGATACTCTTACCATTTCTTTTCCATTGGGTAATTAACCCCAATTTTGAGTTTCCTTGAATGAGCGTTTTTGTTTTTTTTTCTTCAAGCCATGTTATTTTTCAAGACAGAGGAAGTTCCCATGAAACTGCTGTAGCATCGCCAAACCACTGTTACATTTTAGCAAAGATATACTATATTGTGACTCTTTCTAATAGATAGTTTGGATTTTACTTAGACAGGTATTTGAGGTATTTACTGCTGGAGATGAAAAGTTGTGGTTAAAGATCGTATTTGAATTCAGGAAGGTTCATTGTATTTCACAACGTATTGGGCAAAACACACAACTTGCAGTTGAAAGTGGAAAAATAAAATAAGAAAGTCAACCAATCTGTTCTTTAGTCTCCCCCATGCTATGTAGCTGCCATTTTAAAAAAATCCATTATTGGTTAGATTATCTTTGATAGACTAGAAAATTGGTGTAATAAAGCAAAGGGACTTTTTTCAATCATGAGCTGTTCCTCTCTCTCTCTCTCTCTCTCTCTCTCTCCTTACCCGATAATATTTTTCCATTGAGTTTAGAGTGACAGAGAGAAACACTGATGTGAGAGAAACGCATTGATGGGTGGCCTCCTGCATGAGGGCCGGCCAGGACCTGGGCCTGGGAGGAGCCTGCAACCGAGGTACGTGCCCTTGATCCTAATCGAACCCGAGACCCTTCGCTCCACAGGCTGATGCTCTATCCACTAAGCCAAACTGACTCGGGCCTTTCCTCTATTTTTAAATTGCAAACATTAAGTTATACCATAAAAGTTCAATTATCCATAGTGCCAGAAACCTAACAGGGCAATTCCAATTTCTGCCTTTTCCTTCCTTACCTTTGACAGGAGCATTCAGTAGGCACAGAAACAGGACCTAAATCCTTTTAGGCTGAGGAGACACAGTGAGTTAGAAAAGGGAAGTAAAGAAAAAAGAGAGTAAAAGGTTTACTGTTTCCAGCAGGGCAATCTTCCCACAAGTAATTCCTTTTGGCCCCAAATCAAAGGGACGAGATAAGCAGTTCCTCCCACCATCCTGGGAAAAGTGCGGACAAACTGTTTTCGCAATCCACTCAGAGTGAACTGTGGGAACCGTGAGATGTGCCATGCAGTCAAGGTGAGGTCTGCGAAGGGTCATTCCCTCATTCACTAACGCAAACCTTCACTGAGGACCTACTACATGCTGTGCTTTGTACGATGCACTGGGAAAACAGAGATGGATAAAATACGGTTTCTGATCTTGCAAAGTTCATGGTCAGTTGGAAGATGGTGATGTTCAAGCAGACAAGTAATAATAAAACTTGGCAAGGTGGTAATAGACCTATCAATAGAGTTTGGGAGGAACAAAGTGAAGAGACAAATTCAGTTTGATTATAAAACTTGGGAAATTAAAACAGAAAACTATAGCGGGCTCTGGCAGAACAAAGGAGGTTGCAAAGTGCCCGATATCATGATAGAGAAAGGGAGGAGGATTCCTAGTTGCCCAGGTAGATTAGTTCCCGGGGACAACTTGGCAGGGTTCATTCTGGAAATCAGAAAGAGACTTGGTAATAGCTATCATTTAATTGCAAATGTACCGGACACTGTGCTTACCGCTGTAGGTGCCTTAACTCATTCATTTCCTCCACAACTGTTTCAAGTTAGATAATATTATTTATATTTTACTAAGAAGGAAACCACCCTCAGAGAGGTTAAGTAAATAGCTGAAGGTCACCAAGATTCAAATCCACATTTTGTCTGGTGCCCTGTGACCAACGAGGTCATTCAGTCCAGCCAAGCAGTTGGTAGACGATCAGAAAATGTAGAACTGTCTTGGCTAACCAAAGAGAAATAGAACCTTAAAAATAGACAGACGGCTTTTATTGAAAAGAAGAGAATCAAAGACAAACTGAAATCAGAACCAGGTGAGTCCAAGAGCGGTCAGACCTTGAGAATTTTTTCAAGTCCTGTAAATCACGCACGATGGTCAGTGTGGGCTCAGAGTGAGTGAGCATTCCCTTCTGACTTTGCTGGTGACAGAGAATCTGTATATATATGCCTTTATATAGAGGTTACATACCTGGCCCTTTAATTCAGTAGGATTAGCTTGACAGAGTCTACTGCAAATAGAGCCTTGTGATGCCTACAATTAAAATGTTGATGAGACACTGCAAGCTAGAGGTGAGCTGGAAACACTGCCATGGTGAGATCTAGGCTCAGGGTAGGTGTTACAGTAAATTAAAAATACATACCTTAAGCACATTATTATACTGAACTTATACCAACCCGATAAACTGCCTGATGCTATTGCTAATAACTCTTTAAATTCACTATTAGCAAAGGTTAAGATATACTTTTTTAGTTTATTTTTTAATTGTAGTTGACATAACAATATTATATCCTTTTTCAGGTGTACAACATAAGAATTAGATGTATATATACCTTTCAAAGTGATCACCCTGGTAAGTCTATTTAAAATATTGTGGTCATAGATAAGTCTTAAAATTTATTATGTTTCTTTCTTTTAAAAAATATTTATTCTGTATCTTGCATTGTTTTCCCCTAAGATTAGTACTAATAAATTAGGCCAGTCAGTTTTATATTTGTTAAGCAAAGTCAAGTAATTATAGGTCACTTAAAAAATTACCCATGTATTGCATCTGTACCAAAAGTAATTATTTTAAGAGGTTGGGGAGCATACTGTATTATTATTATTTTTTTGGTGTGTGTGTGTGTGTATTTGTTTTTGGAAAGACAGCTATTCTAAATGGGAAGTCACAGGCCAATATATCTGCCATACAATTTTGCTGAGATACTGAATATTTCTAGTAGAGATAAAGGAATACAATCTTGTGCATAGATAGTGCATAAAAAGTAGGGCTGAATATGAGATAGGCATCTAATTATAAATAGGTTTTTTATTTAACATCAAATCAAGTATTTGTGTGTTTTTTTTTCAAAACTTCCTTCTTTCTCTCATCTCTCTAAAGCTAAATTAGAACATATTTTCCTGCTTTATATTTTAGTCCTCATTGGTTATCTAGAACCATGCCTTCAGGAGACTGGAGGTCTTCCTCCACACTTTCCACTTCTTTCACTTTAATAATCTTAAACTTGTCGATGCTCCACTCTCATTCCCCAACACCTCAAGGCGGTTTTCAGAGAGTGATTCTTACAGGGAGAAGGATAACGCAGGAGGACAGGTGCACATCCACATTGTGAGTGAGGATCATCAGTCAAATCTGAACCATTCCGTCTCCATCTGCCAAACTGATAACCAGCGAGCTGCAGAGAGAGGCATTGAACTATTAATTCGTTCACTTATCTGCTCATCTTTTTACTCACACTGCATACACGCTTGCGGCATGCCTTGAGCAACCACAGCACTTTTGGGGAGGGAGAGCTCATGTTTTCAGAGAACAGCTAGAGGTATCTTTGAGGCGGGAGAAAATATATATTGCTGCATGAATATTAATGCAATTGAGAAATAATTTTAGTGTGTGTAGCATAGCCTGAAAATTATTCTCTTGTACACAACTCTTAAATTATGTTGAAACCACAGAGTCCAATGTTTGTTCTTCTTAAATGTTCAGAAAGTATGATGCTTTTGGTTGCAGACAAGCACTAGTTCGGGAATTATTAAGCAATATGACTAAGCAATGCAGTTCATCATTTACTGTTTACATCATGTTTATCTCTCTGAAATACGCATGAAATAGTAATAAGTTATACTACAGCTTAAGACCGCAGACACATCTCATCTCAGCATAAAATCTAAATCACTTTCAGGGCCTTCAACGCCCTACACACTCTAGTCCTTATCTACATTGCCAACTTTTCTCCTTCCCTGCCTCACTGCCTCCCTGTACTTCCATCCTGCTAACTTTTGTTTCTGCCTTCACTCACTTCAAGAGATGTACCCTGTCAGGACCTTTTCTTCTCATTGTTCTTGTCAGCCTCTTCCCCCAGGTCTTAACAAGGGCGTCTTTTTCTCAATATTTAAGTTTAATTCAAATATCACCTCTTCAGGAAGTCCTCTTGGTTTCTATACATCGTCTTATTGGTGTACACATTCCCTTATCTTCTTTTTTAAGGCAGATTTTGTTCCTATTCATGGCTATATGCCTTAAACACAGAGATAATAGTTATCTGGCTTATAGTAGGCACTCACTCAATATATAGGCTAAATAGGATATAAATTTTCCTCATACTTTAAAAGTGATACTGATTTTTTCTGGGTTTGAAGATCCAAGGGAAAGATGTGTTAAAAGGGTTAAAGAAATTGTTATACAATCTTAATTTCGGAGAAAAAAAGAAAATCACTATGACATACAGAAAAGTTGGGTGCATGTTAGCAGTTAAAAATATATTTGGGCATGAGAGTGTGTATGTACATTAAAAGCCTAGCATGTTCAGTGTGTGTACATTATCTAACTTAATAATCAAAGGAACTACAGAGGGAATGTGGAACGATGATAAGGAAATTCTGACTCATTAAGTTTAGTAAGTTTTCAACTTATTCAGGGAATAAGTCAATTGAGCTGGAATTCAAACCCAAGTCTTCTGGGACCAGAGTTCATGGTGCTTCCTTAATCAATGTCCTCCATATTTAGAAGTACCTCTCCACAATTCGCATCATTTCCATCCAAAAAAATTTTTTATTAAAACTTCTAGTAAAACAAACGTATTTTTGTCACATAAAAATGAATCATCTGATCTACCCAAACGTCAAACTTACATAATTTTTTGAGCTATGGAATACAGTGAATTCTCTAGTCCCAGTTTAGAAGTCTAGTACATTTCAGAACAAACTAGACTTTTAGAAGTTAATATTAAGAAATACTGCCACCTTGTGGCAATTTTTATAGCCGGGACACCCCTGCCTTCTCAGAAAGGTTTTTATGAAAGCATGCTAATGAATTTGCATTTTAGCCATTGCACATCTTTGAAATTTGTAGACACAGAAAGTACATTATTGAATATCGAGAAAAGAACTAAAGCCTTCGAATGCTACTTATCATTAGACCTTCTTGTGTTTCCGGGAAAGAAAAATCTGCTGTGTGCCTCAGTATGCGGTCGGTACTTTTCTGGTTTAGCTTATGGGACATGAAGGCAGACAACCTTTAGCTCTATGTGTTAACTACTGTTTGAAAACATTGGGATTCACATGGACACTCAGGGAGCGGGTTAGAGGAAGGAGAGGATGACAATTGAGCTGGAGGCCTCAGCTCCATTGTTTGTTCTTTTTCTGTCCCAAGAAACATGGCACAAGCTTCATATTTAATAGGAATAAAGAATCTGATTACAAAGTGACTTTCTCACTCATTAAAGCAAGCTTCAGAATTTTTATATAATTTGACCAAGATTTAATATTCAAATTTTGGAGGTAGTTATGAAGGATACCCAGTCTAATCACCTCTTACAGAAATGAGCACCCGGCTATTTAGCCAGTGATACTTTTTCTTTTCTTGTGGAAAAGTTGCAATGGTCTAATTAGGACCGTTGTCTACTGTTCTTAAACAAATGCAGCAAGGTCGGCGAACCATTTACAGAAGTGTAGATAATATTGAGAAGGAGGAATAGGTGTATCTAGAGCATCTTCGGGTCTAAACCTCTTTGTCTGAAAAGTATTCTGGCTTCTTTTAAAGGTCTCTCAAGATAATTCTGCCCAATTAGTGTCTCAAAATAATGTGCGATTGAGTGTCATCTTTAACCTGCCTTACTTAAGGTGAGAATAAGTGGGTAGATGATACTTTGTGCTTAATATTTCTGCTTTAAGGAAGATAATAAAACGAATTAGAAAATATTTCCTACTCTAAACTTAGCTATTGGCTAGATCTTCTATCCCCACCAGCTCCCTTGACTGAGTGAACCAGGGTCCTAGACATTGAAGAATCCCACCCCAGGCAGAGCGCTGGAGGCTGTATGGGGAATGTCAGCAAACCTGACATGATATTGACAGAGATTCACTGATCGCTTCCTTGATGTCCCGAAATGTACAGTGTAGTGTGGTAAAAACACCTAAGTCACATGTGGTCTACTAAGGAGGTGTGGTATCGAGTTTTGGCCATCTTTAAGGTAAAAGAAAATTTGATTTTTTCCCATTGGCTGTTAGAAGCATTGTCATGCTAACTTGTCTGAAGTACTAAGACGTACATGATGTAATGGGATAGCTGCAGCATGCTTTCTCCGGGCTGTAAGCCGGTGCCTCACAACTGAGTCAAGCCAGCATGAGCCTGACTCTGCTGTGTCCAGTCCGGTGAGCATTTGAGATCAAGAAGGAAAAAAATGATACAAAGGGGTTTGAAGAGGAAAAGAGCAAAGTGAAGTAAGAACACAAGAAACAAAGCAAACAAACACCTGGGAGGACATGGTCTTTGCTGTGACCCAGGAGAAACCAGGGACAGATACAGCTGGAGAAATCAACGGGGGTCCGATCTCTCAGGCTCAGAGCTGTACTGCCAATGCTTACCCTCACGGCGGGTGAGCGGCAATGAGATTAATATGGCACACCTGCTATCGACAGGTTTCTTTAAGGCTCGCAATAACTCTGTATTTTCAACTTCTCCGTTTTGTAGAGGAGAGATAGGATTTAAAACTCTCAACGTCACCTGCGAGTGTCTTGCAAACCCTGGTGAAGAATCCGGTGCTAGGTGTGTGTTTTTCTGGTGACACTTACAATACTAAACACTAAACCTTAAACTATACGAGTGTATTTATCTGTCAAACATTTGTGCACACATGTCCCATATTCTTCATAGAAAGACATTCAGAATCAGAGCATTGGAAATCTTTCTGGGGCGGTGGGCAACAGGTTCCATGTGTGGGTAGTGGAGCGTGTAATCAGTGTTTGGGACTGAGTCCTACCCACTCCCCAGTCTGCCCTGCTGAGTTTGCATGTCCTTTCCTCACCTCTCAGCCCCGCCATTGGCTTGCCCCCTCCAGCTTCATTTACCGTTTCCTGCCCCCTCCCCCCCTCTGAGTCTCCTTTGTCTTTCTCTTCTTTCCTTTCAACTGGATGAGAGTTCATATGGGTTGTACCAATTAAATGCTAATGTATTATCTCATCTGAGAAGTGTTACAATGTAGAGTTGCCAGGCCAGGCCAAACAAGTAGGCAAAACCAACAGCAAAGCCAATAAAAGATGCAACAAATGAATTGCTGGATCGAGAACAGCGTCCTATTTGGGAGCGAGAAGACCCACAAGTGAGCCCTGTGGTGTCAACCCCGGAAAAGCATGAGGATTTCTGTCTTATCTGCCTGATGAAGATAACTTTTGGTTTTCTGATCTCATAGGGTCATTGTACGGACCGGTTCGGATATTGTGTGTGAAAGTGATTTGTCATTAGTAATGAGACTTTAAAAATCACTGCAACATTCATTACCGGTGTGCATCATATTGGTCCTCTGACCCATTCCTATTGTTGCTACACTGTTTTCAAGGCTTTTAAATGAACACTTAAACTATCAAAGTACAAATTACCTTAGGCTATTTTGCCCCAAACTGCCTTTAAATCGTGACAGAATGGTGTGCATGGATGTGTGTGTGTGTGTGTGTGTGTGTGTGTGTGTGTGTGTTCACTTTGGAAAGAACACAGTGGCTTTGCTCACTTGGAATGGCTTAGCCTCCTATTCACATTTCCTGGCATGTTGTTATAGCGCCATCTGCTGGAATTTGTGGAAGTTGACACCAAGGACTTGAAAGCATGTAACAAATATGTATGAAAGCAGTTAAACATCATTTAAATCTTGGGAGCTACAAATAACCATAAGCTTTGTTTGAAATAATGACACATCCTCTTCATCCTATCTAATAAAGAGGGGATATGCAAATTGACCGTCACACCATAACAAGGCAGCAGCCCCCACAGCAGAGGTAGGGTTGCCCAATACAAGATGGCTGTGCTCACAGCAGAGGCCAGGTTCCATAAGGAGCCTTAAGGAGCAATCAGCAGGGACCTGAGGCTGCATGGCACTGGGCCAGGGCGGGGGACTTGAGAATGTGCCCCCTGCGGGTGGGATGACACACACTCACATGCCTGCACCCACATAGGGTCCTCGGCCATGCCACCCATTCCTCTCTGGACTTCACCCTCCAGCCCGGATCCCCCTAGTCCCATCTCCCACCAGTGTGGTGGGAGTCAGTCTGGCGAAACTTTTCAGACTTGCTTGGTGCTGGGACTGGATGCATCTGAGCTCACAGCAGGCTCTGGGGAGGTTCCTGGTGGCTGAGAGTGTAGAGCTGGGGTGCAGGCGTGTGAGTGTGTGCATGAGCGTGGGCCTGAGCAGCACACACTCAACTGCCTGCACCCACAGAGGGCCCTCGGCCACTCGCACCTCCCTGGACTTCACACTCCAACCAGACCCTCCTGGTCCCGCACCCAGTGGACTCACTGTCCCTGCCTAAGGTTTCTCAGTAACACAGCATGCAGGATTCAGGGGTCAGGACTGGGAGCAACAGCCTGGTCTCCCCACCAGCCTGGGGAAGGGGACAGGGAAAAGTGCCGGGGATGGCAGGGATGTTCCCAGAGGGGGACATGGCCAAGCTGCCCCACTCTGTCCCATTGCCCGCCCAGGGCTAGCCCTGCCCCATGTGCCCTGCCCCAGCTCCAGAGCTCAGGCTGCATCCAGGAACGCCCCTCCCCATGCTGGGAGGGAACCCACTGTGCTTCCACCTCCTTGGGAAAGGTTGCTTTTCCAGCTCAGTCCCAGTGGGAGAGCCGTAGGGGTGCCAAACCCTTTCCTTCCTTCAGAAGTGCCCCCAAAAGCCCGCAGACAGCTATGCCGGGAAGAGGTTGCTCAGGTTCAGCAAGAGTTTGTGATTTGCCAAAGGCGCATTGAACAGTTTTCTCTTAACCCATTTGTGGGAGTGTAATCTGATTTAAAACCAATGGACTAAACAGACAGAAGCACTTTCTAGAAAGTCAGTTTGGAAATGTGGATCACAATTCAAGTGAATTAGCTTTGGGCCAGGCATTCCATGTCTGTGAATGTGTCCTAAGTAAACAGTCAAATAAACAATTATGTTTACTGTCGTTGTTGATGCCCCTGGGGCGGGAGGGGGGGGGGCGCGGGGAGAACCGGAAACAACTTGCGCCGTGATAAAGGGCCAGTGAAGTAAACCATAGTAATGTCAAACAGTCAGGGATAACATTGTAGCCATTAAAAATTATGTCTGTACATCCAATTTGTTGACTTGAAAAGAAGGCCATAGCCAAATATTAAGTGTAGGGCAGGGCAAGCTCAGGAGAGGGCATGTATATTTATATGTTTTTATATTTTATGTCAGGGAAATAATAGTTTTGAAAAATGGTGATTCTTCCTGAGCTCTGCAATTGTGTTAGCGAATTGTGTTTCAGGTGTGACAGGTGTCCTTTGGTGTCCCACACACACAGACATCCTTGCCTGTGGGGCAGCCTGAACCATTGCTGCACCTGCCCCTCTCTGGTGTGGCAACGGCCCAATCAGACATTCCCTTTTATTGGGCTGGTTACCTTTTCTCCTTTGCCCAAACCATGCCGTTCCAACACAAGAATATTAATCAAGCAATCCTAACAACAAGTTTTGTTGCCGACTGCAACTTATGCCCTTTTACACAAATATTGTTGCTTTCAAGCCTACCAGGTTGTACTTCAAAACTTTTATTCTTCTGCCACTTGACTGTTTTTTATTTGCTTAAAATATTCTGGACTATTTTAAATACATATAGAAAAATAGAGAATAATATGGCAAATACGGATCTATACTAATGAAAGAGTAATGTGCTAATTAAATCAGACGTCTTCCGGACATCCTTCCAAACATCCTTCTGGTAAAAGCCACAGTAGTGGGGCCTGAGGCAGAGGCTGTTAGGGGTGGCCAGGCTGGCAGGGGAGGGCAGTTAGGGGTAAGATCAAGGTGGCAGGGAAGGGCAGTTGGGGATAACCAGGCCAGCCAGGGAGAGCAGTTAGGGGCAACCAGGCCAGCAGATAGGTGAGCAGTTAAGAGCCAGTGTTCCAGATTATGAGAGCGATGTCTGGCAGTTGGACATCCCCAAGGGGTGGAATGGAGAGGGTGCAGGCTGGGCTGAGGGAACCCCCCTCCCCCGTGCAGGAATTTCATGCAGTGGGCCCTCGATTGGGAACCCCTTGGGGATGTCCAACATGGACCCCGGCTGCTGATTTAGGCCCAATCCCTGTGGATTGTGCCTAAACCAGCAGTCAGACATCCCTCTTGCAATCTGGGACCACTGGCTCCTAACCGCTCACCTGCCTGCCTGCCTTATCGCCCTCTGCCTTTGCCTGCCTGCCTGATTGCCTCTAACTGCCCTCCCCTGCAGGCCTGGTTGCCCCCAACTGCCCTCCCCTGCAGGCTTGATCTCATCCAGTCTCTGTCTCTCTTTGTTTTTCTCAGCAGTCCTCCAGGCCTCCCTGTCTCCCTCTTTCCTGGCTGGGATGGGGCGGGGCCAGTGGAGGCTGCTCCACCCTCTGCCCACCCTCCCTTACCTCCAGGCACCTTCAGGCCCTGTCTGTTTTGGTTCCTTATTTTGAGAGAGGCTCTGAGAACAAGCTGGAAGGAGGAAAATAAAGAAAGGGAAAAAGGCTGTGAGCTGGTGGGCGCTGTGTGTGTCTGTGCATGTGTGTGCAATTGTGAGTGAGTGTGAGTGCCACCCCCACCTTCCCCATCCCGTCCCTGCTGTCACAGGTACCCACCCACCAGAGCCTGCTGCGTGCACAGCCTGGGCATTAGGTTGAACCTCCCGTCATTGTGGATGTGACAGCCTCAGGGTTTTTATATATTAGGATATGCAACAAAATACTACATAGTGTTTAAAACAATAACATAATTCTGAAATAAAATTAGTTGCAAGATTTATTAGAAAAATCTAAGGAACAAGGTGCAGAACAGTCTCTATTATTTTATTAATTCAAATACATATCATATATGTAAGTATAAACTTGAATATTTTTAATAGGAGATATTATACATGCTGGCCTTTTAACTCTTATTGTTTACTTGGGAGCAAAAGGCTTGATGAAAGTGAGATTCTATTTTTTTTAAATGTATATATTGTTTCAATTTCTATTTTACACACATTTTACTTTTATTTATTTTATTTTTAATAAAATAATCTAGGTTATCATGATATTGAGAGTTTGAGCCATTTGTTTCACTTTTATCTTTGCCTAAGTTTAAAATTATATTAATGTGTGTTTACTAGTATTAGTAACTATTTTCTTTATGCTCTCATAACATTTTTCTATATTTGAATAATTATGTCATTGTGGTTCTAGCATAGTTACCTATCAGGGGTGTTTTTTCCTCTCTCTCTCTCCCACGTGCAGCGTGGAGAGAGGCTGGGTTCAGTTTCTGAGTGGAGGAGCTGAGGAGGAAGAAAAATGAAATATAGGAGAGAAGGATTAAAAAGCTGGGGCCAGGTGGGCCTCTGTTCTCCCTCTCATGGAAAAACAGCCATGTGCGAGCCCAAGAAGCTACGTTTATTTTTATTCCACAATCCAAAGGGGTTTCTCCAACATTAGGATCAAAGGAGTTTCGATGAGCCCAGGCCCTATTCATTCCCCCATTCCCGGGGCAAGCCTGCATTTACATATCAAGGCCCTCTCCCCGACACCTGAGGCAAAGCTGATGATAACCTCCGTGAATATGTTTTTCAAGACCTGGTTTTTCCAGGCGCCTTGAATTCAGCCGGCACAAAGATTTAGAGAATGCTCAAGGAGTCTTGCCTGGGGCCGCCCCTCACAGTTACCATAGCAATACATCCTCTATTTTAAAAAACAAACATGAAAATCCTATATTTTGAAAAACAAATAAACATTTTGGCCTTTGTGCCCAATAATTACTTCTGTACTTTTGAAACTATAAAGTCTCTTATAATAATGAGCTTTTATAATAATAATAATAATAATAATAATAATAATAAAAATGATTTAAAATCTAGTTGCCTCAACTTATTATCTGCATTCCGTAGATACTTTATCTATCTTAAAGGATGTTATGAAGCTTATGGAGAACGAATCACATAAGACAGGGAATTGGTATTGTGTGTGTGTGCGCATGTGTGTATGTGTGCATGTATCTGTGTCCCTTACAAGTTTGAGAACTCTTTGAAGTCTCAGACATATCTTATTCATCCTCAGAAGCTAGCAGAGTATTTTATACAGATTAGCAATAATCACTGTTTTTAAATTAGTTGCCCAAGCGTTTAGGAGAGAATTACAAGAAAAATAGTATCTAAGTGACCAGGACGTGAAGGTGACATTTTATGAAATGTGACTTTTAGATCCAAGGTTTTTTATTTTTTTGCTAAATAATTATTATTATTTTTTTGCTAAATAATTGTCCCAGTCCTTTTAATAGTATGTATATTATTACTTTCACCACCTGCAGAGCAGTGCAGGGCATGCATTAACTGTGTCTGAATGAAAACATTTCCACAAGTTTTAGATGTTTCATCATAGGTGGGTGTTGTTTTTCTTTTTCTTTTTTTCTTTTTTTCCGGATAGACTGGGATGTTTGCCTCTATATCCCCAGCATCTAGCATGTGTTCAAAATTGAACTACTCTATTAATATGTAATTATTAAGTACAATGACTTACTTTTGGAAAATCATATAAAACTCATTTTTTCTCTTTTAAAGATACATTAAGGAATCAAATTAACTTAGAATGAAGGGGCATAAAAAAGACTATGAGAAAATAAAGCAGGAACTGTGTTAATTCTAATAATCAGGGATTCTACTTCCTATAAGAAGTCATGGTTGTTTCTGCCTAAGGATATTCAAACCCTTTCCAAGGGACCTAGGAAAGAAATTGAAGGTGTTTGCATAAAATTCTTACCCTAGAGCGAGGCTGATGTCAAATGATGTCCACACCCATTCCTAAACATAACGATCCTTAAAAGCCTTGGGGGCCCTGAATTGGCATTTTTAAGGGCCCCGGTGATTTTTAGCTACAGGGTCTTCTGAGCACATTTTGAAAGTCACCACCTCAGAGAAGGTGGGGGCATTCGGAAGGCAGCAGCCACAGCCACAGGGTGAAAGCGAGCAGGAGGCAGCTTTCCTATGATGGGGGTTAATAAGCAGTGACTATGGCTGCGGTGCTTTTTCAGGAGAGCACAGGCATTGTGGGGTAAGATCAAAATGAGGGACAAAGAAAGAACTGTGAACTGCACGATATTTTTTCCTTTGACCATGATGCATAGGAAAGGATGTAATTTCTTATAATGGAGATGGGAGGCCAATCACTTTTATTTTACTACTAGAGGCCCAGTGCACAGAATCATGCATGCGTAGTGTGCTGCTGCTTGCCGCCACTCGCTGCCCCACCCACTTGCCTGCCACCTTGAGCCATGAGCCGCCCTGCCCACCATTGAGAGCTGCTGCTCGTGGGCTCGGGAGGAGGAGCCAAGAGGTGGTCAATGCACCTTATGCTCAGTGGTCGAGTGGTCATTCTGGTCATTACATTTATGGTCCCTGGCCTTTTATTATATAGGATTTTCAAAGAAATATATTTATCAAACTCATCTGTCAAATTTCAGAAGGTGAATATGAACTTTCATGTCAAAAAGTGTGGTAGACTGCATGTCCAGAGAAACTCTTATGTTACAGTGTCCCAAAAGCACTGAACACAGATATAAAACAGCAAAAATAACACAGTGCATAGGTGAGAACATCTGGAAAGGAGAATTTCTTCTGGAATAGAAATGATGAGAAAGCACAAATTCTCACAGGTTTACCGAGCACTGATTTCAGAAGGTCTGGTAGGTGAGAAGAGATCAACCAAAGAACTTGTATGCAGATATGCGTAACCCATGGACACAGACAATAGGTGGTAAAGGCCTAGGGCAGTGGTCGGCAAACTGCGTCTCTTTGGCCTCTTCAGTGTGGCTCTTCCACAAAATACCACATGCCAGTGTGCATGTACAGTGTGATTGAGACTTCATGGCCCATGCGCAGAAGTTGGTTTTCAGTTCTCAAAAGAAATTTCAATCTTCATACTGTTGATATTTGACTCCGTTGACTAATGAGTTTGTTGACAACTGGCCTAGGGCAATGGTCAAGTGTGGGCTAGAAGGAGTCAGTGAGCAGGGGTGCGGAGGGAATGGGAGGAAGGGGACATATGTAATCTTTTAAACAATAACGATAAAAAATGCACAAGTACAGTGTGATGACTAGTTAGTCATACTGTATTGTACCCTTAACATTTGCTAAAAGGGTGTATCTCTAGTGTTCTCAGCATACAGGCATCCGTGCAGAAATGCTAACTCTATGCAGGGATGAAAACATTAACTAGTTTGATTGTGGTGATTATTTCACTAATGTGGCTTTAAATAAATACAATTTTTATTTGTCATTTATACCCCAATTAAAAAAAAAAAAAGAAAAGAAAATATCTGTCTGACCTTGGTGGCTCATTGGGCTGTGTGGATAAGGCAGAGAGAACCAGGCCTGAAGTATAAAAAGGGCTGGTGAGGGATTGGGGATTGGCAAATAAAGCTGGAATCCCCAAAATAGAACGCAGTCATGTGGTTACCTCGGAGAAGATCTGTTCTGCAGAGGAAGACAGTACAAGCATTTGTGGGTACCAGTCTAGTCTCTGAAGAGAATAGTCAAAACTATTAATATTCCCTGAGAATTCCCAACTACATGCATACTTGGAGTCAAATTTTACAAGTCCTATGTGGCCCGGACAAACTCAAGCTAGGTTGGTTGGTGTTTCTGTCTTAGTCTTTTTGAGATTCTGTGTCATACCATCGCCTGGGGGGGACTAAAAACAACAGAAATTCAATTCTTACACTTGTGGAGCCCCGATAGTCTTAAGATTAAGGCACCAAAATGGTTGCCTTCTGACGAGGGCCCTTTTCCTGGTTCATAGCCATGTCTTCTATCTGCAAACTCACACGATGGAAGGGACTGGGTTCCATGTCCTTAATGAATGGCAGCCCTCCTGCCTGGATGGAAGCTCTCAGGGACATCCTTAGAGATCTAGATTTCAGTCTGTTGGCTGATGGAGACGGCACACTCTGGAGAAGGGGCCACCTCCACGGTTCCATACCTGGGGTGGTTGAGGATTATGGTGCTGAATTTGGAATTCTAGAGCTGAGCCCAGGATGTGAAGTGGGTTGGGTAACAGAAACGCCTCCTCTGACATCATTCTGCTCTGCAGGCTCTTGCACTCTGCTCTGGTGAGGGCCAGCCCTGAAGATCTTTGAAATGTCTACAAGGTCATTTTAAAAAAAATAAATATCTTATTGATTTTTTACAGAGAAGAAGGGAGAAGGATAGAAATTCAGAAACATCAACGAGAGAAACATCGATCAGCTGTCTCTTGCACACCCCCTACTGGGAATGTGCCTGCAACCAAGGTACATGCCCTTGACTGGAATTGAACCTGGGACCCTTCAGTCTGCCTTTGTCCACTGAACCAAACCGGTTTCAGCTACAGGGTCATTTTCTCATTGCCTTGAACAACAAGTCCTGGCTATGTGGGATGGATGACCGATCTCCCGCTATCTTGATGAATAACTCCTACCTTCCACTGAGATGATTGAGCTACACAAATCCCAGTATCAAAATTGGCCTCAAGCCCTAACTGGTTTGGCTCAGTGGATAGAGCATTGGCCTGTAGACTGAAGGGTCCCAGGTTCAATTCCGGTCAAGGGCATGTACCTTGGTTGTGGGCACATCCCCAGTAGAGAGTGTGAGGGAGGCAGCGGATCAATGTTTTCCTCTCATTGATGTTCCTAGCTCTCTATCCCTCTCCCCTCCTTTCTGTAAAAAAAATCAATAATATATATATATTTCAAAAATTGGCCACAAACTTTGATTTCTCAACTAAACTCAGCTTCTTATTTTTTTTCCAATATGGGTAGACTGATAATTTATAAAACTTTTAAGTTCTGTTTAATTTATTAAACGTTTTGTCTTTCAATCATTTTTCTCTTCTTGAATTTTACTGTAAGCATTCAAGAGAAGCCAAGCTGTTCCTTCAACACTTTGTTTAGAAATAACTTTAGCCAAATATCCAATTTTATTGCTCAGAAGTTCTACTTTCCATCAGGACACAAACACAATTTAGCCAAGCTCTTTGCCACTTTATATCGAGGATCACTTTGCCTCCAGTTACCAGTAATGTTCCTTATTTCTGTCTGCGACCTTATCCAAATAGCCTTTATCATTCATCTCTCTGCCAACATTCTGCTCATAAGCACTTAGATACTCTCTAAGAAGACTGAGACTTTCTCTCCAGAGCTCCTCTTCTGCGGCCTCACCAGCTTTCCTTCAACACTTCATGCACAGCAGTGGAGGTGTTTTCAAACATGCATCTCCAGAATCTTCTAGACTCTGCCCATTACCCAGTGCCAAAGCCACTTTCACATTTGGGGGTATTTATGATATCAGCGGTCCAATCTCAGCACCGATTTTCTGCCTTAGTCTCTGTCTCAGGCTTACCTGTATGGATGATGTCCCATGCCCTCTACTTTGAGTTGGAGCCAATTGGTGGGGAACACTGGTAGAGAATTAGAGGAAGGAAGAAGAATGACATAAGGATAGTTAATCCTCGGACTAGTTGCCTTAGTTAGCTGTATCCTTCCTCAAAATGTTCTTGCTTGTCTCAAAATGGCCTGTAATACACAGTCCCATGTCTTTCTGAGTTCTGGGACCCGCTTCATCTTCTTGTTCCTCAGGACCTAAGCTGCTAACTCATTCATCCTAACTGACTTGGTTGCTGCAAGGCTCAGAGTTCCCTCCATCTGTTCAACCTTTAAATAGGCATTTTTATAAGCTACATTTTTCTCTTTGAATTTTTCTAATTTGAGTGTGCTCAAATTAGAAGAAATAAAATGTTTTTTAGAAGAAATAAAATGTTTCATTTTATTTCTTCTAAAAAATCCAAAAGTTTTTTTTTTTTTTTTTTTTTTTTGTGGGGGGAAAGAGCATCACATTTCTACTCAATTAAGAGAAACATTTTTATCAGTACAGAGGTCTTTTTTTTTTTTCCCCTTCACACTTAGGCCATGAATTCATAGGGAATGGGTTCCAGCAGCTCAGGCCCCTTCCCATTGGTTCTCGCACAGTGTGCTTCTCTGAGTGGAGCAGGCTCACACTTCGGACAAACCCAGGTAACTTTCTCTTCGACTTCCTCCTCTTTCTAGTCATTTTCCTCCCACTTTTCAGGAAGCTGTCTTGGCTCTTACAGGCTGACCATGCTCAATAGGTACATTCATTCTCCTGGCAAGAACCTTGCCCTTAACTTGCTTGTTCACAGCAATACCCACTGCATGCTGGGTGACACTGTAGACTCTTCCATGGTAACATTTGTGGGCGTTCCTTTTTGAACAGTGCCCATTCCCTTGATGTCCACAATATCACCTTTCTTGTAGACTCACATGTATGTGGCCAAAGGAACAATTTCATGTTTTCTAAAAAGCGTAGGGAACATATAGTGGGTGCCTCTCCTTTTTCCTATTTGTTAGTCATTTTGGCAAATTACTGGAGGATGGTGGTTCAGGTCAAAAGGGCTATTTATTTCTTGTTTCCTATTAGTGTAAAGAGAACTGGAAGATAGAATGAGGTAGTATCATATGGACATAATCTAAATTTCAAGAGGAAATGAGAGAAGAAGCACAATGGAAAATACATAATATTTAATAATGCAAACATATGAAAACTGATAATCATCTGGAACTGATTAAAGATAATAATCCTCACATAAGGGAAGCAAATTGTATACCAAGTATAATAAAGGTAAATTCAATCTGTGTGTAATAGGTATGGTAGAAAAAGACTCCAAGAAAAAGAAGAGATCTTAAAAGCTGTCATAATGAAAAATGGGTTACACATAAATGAATTGAGGTTAAACTGATGTCTTTCTTCTCAGTAGCAACAAAGGAAACCAGAAGACTGTGGAATAATACACTTAAAAAGTGAGAGAAAATAACTATTATCTAAAATGATAGACTTGGAAAAAATGTTTCAAGGATGAGAGTGAAACAAAGAGTTTTAGATAAATCAAAACAGAGAGAGTTTATTACCAACAGACATACTAAAAAGAATTTTAACAAATGCGGTCCAGGAAAAATAAAAATGATCCCTGAAGATCTGAGAAGCTAGCTCTGAAAATAGTACACTTGTGGGTAAGCCTATACAAATATCAACAACATAAATTAATAATGATACATCTTATTTGTGCAGTTCAAAAAAGAGATTTATAATCTTAAACAGCAATAGCACATGTTTGGGAGATATATATTACAGTGCATTAAATAAACCTCCACTGTGATAAGAACTAAGGTTGGTGTTTATGAGGTTGTACAGGTAGGAGAAGCTTGTATTTCCATAGCAGAGGTTTAAGGCAATCCTGTGAGAGCAAATCAGAGGGAGAAATCTCATGCAATGTGCAGCATCCACAGAATCACTTGATATTTTGCAGTTTCATCTTCCTAGCATCCCTGAAGCA
This sequence comes from Antrozous pallidus, assembly GCA_027563665.1. Lineage (NCBI taxonomy): Eukaryota > Metazoa > Chordata > Mammalia > Chiroptera > Vespertilionidae > Antrozous > Antrozous pallidus. Next base: position 82,772,981 of record CM050519.1, read on the forward strand.
AAGTGAAACCCTTATCTGTGCTCAGACAGAAGGTGCAAGACACTGATGGGCTGAGATACTGAGGTAGTGCTCTTTCCTAATTACTTAGAAGGAGTCTCAAGAAAGGTTTCTCTTCCCAATTATACATCTTCTATTTTTACTCCCCCCCCCCCCCCCCCCCCCACCAGAGAGGCAGCTGATAGGGAAGGCAACTTCTAAATAGAGAAGTGGATCCCGTGTTGATTGGCCAGCATGGTTGTAACCAAGCATGGAATTATCAGACAGAAGGTCCCCTTATCTGCGGTAGGGTTTTCTTCCACTGAAATAGATTTCTCTTTGCTTTATGTAGTTCTGTCCCAGAGCACACCACATTTTATGGGCAAGAGAGAAAGGTCATGAAATTCATTCTTTGATTTATTGTTTGAGTTGTTGCCTTCACTGGAGAGCACAATGAAGACTGCCTCTTTGCAGTGCTGGGCCTGTCCAGATAGTCAATTTGGTTTCCCTTCTGTTTGAATGCTTTCCAAGCACAGGGTCTGATTTCTTCTAACAACCATCTTGGTGCATGCCTAGGACTGGCTGGCTCTCCGCTCACCTTGTGCTTCCTTAATGCTCGATTAGGTCCCAGATTCCAACTCCGGACCTTTACTTTCTGTCCAACAGAAATAACTGACTTTGGGCCCCACGCTCCAAGGACAATGCGAGCAGTTTAATAACCTAGAAACATTTTCATCACTCCTTTCACTCGATATTTTACCGTTACCCGTGGGATATAAAAAAATAAGGAGACTGCTTTTCACATTGATTTTCTTTGCTCAGAGCAGAATGCAGTCTTTGGTCTCACTTCAGATACGGCGTGGGTCCCAGGGCATGCAGTGGCTTCTCTGGAAGCTGTCAGTTCACCACCAGCAGCTTCAGAGATGTGTGACACTTTGGGGACTCAGGTTAATCTGCTAAATATAATCCTCCAGTCTGCTAGATGCTGCTTATCCACATTAAGCTTTGACATAAAAAGGATTTGGCCTCTAAAATATTCATTTTTCTCAAGGGAACTTGACTCTAAGACCTAATTTTTATTTTATATTTTTTATTTTATTTTATTTTTTTTTTGCAGTGCAGGATTTCTATCAAACATTGCAAAGGAAACTTAATTTTTCAAATAAAAAAAATTCCTCAACAATGCAGCATTGAGGTCGAAATCTCTCAGTCCTTCACTTTTGGATTAATAGGCTTCAAGAGAAGTAAACAAATTTCTGTGAAGAAGATACAATACTGGACAAGGGCTTAGACCCACTGCCTCCTCTCAGCACGGAATTCTTTTTCTTCCTGTTGTGTTGATGTCACACTTATCCTTGGCTTTTCGGCAGTGACATTCAGTTGATGGAGCTGTTTTGTGAGGAGGCTGGGTTTCTGTCACCCACACAAGGCACTGAAGGAGACCCGTATTTTGTAAATCTGAAATATCTGCCTATTCAGGTAACAAACACTTCTTTTCATTTGGAAATAGGAAGATCTGTGTTTATTTTAAAAAATAAAGTTGTTAAACTTTAAATACATTTTCTTATTGGGAAGTGCCTTGGCTCAGGATAGCAGAGGACACAGAAGATATAAATGTGTAGCGCAATAAGCTCTCGTAAAGTGAGCACCCATGTAACCACCGCCCAAGTCAAACTAGAATCCTGGCCCTAGTCCTGACCTCTCCCATATAGGACCCCCCTCTTTCTTCCCAATGTAGCCATTATCTTGACTTCTAATATATCAGTTAGTTTTCTCTACCTTGCAAGGATATTTAATTGGAACCCTTAGATATATATATATATACATATGTAGATGTAGATGCAGATATGTATATTTCTGTTGCTAATACACCTAGGAGTATATTGTGAGAGCTTTGTGTTAACGGGTCTGTTCAAAGTAGCAGTGAGTAAGTGCTCTTTCTAAACAATTGTACCCATTTATTCTCCTGAAAAAAGTATTGAGTCTCGGTTGCTCCACACCCTTAGGAGTGATTGGTGGTGCCATTCTTTCCAGTTTTAGCCATGTCAGGGCATAGGTAGTTATAGCTCATTGAAGTTTTCATTGGAATTTTCCTGATGAACAATGTGGTCTGAGCCCATTTTTAATTAAGTCTTTTTATGACTTTTGTCCATTTTCCTGTTGTTGTATTGGCTATGTGTTTTCTTATAGATCAATGTGAGCTTTTAAAAAATCATTTTGGACAGGAGGCTTTTCTTGAATACGTGCTTCGTGTTGTGTTTTGTATAGTATATTTTGATGAACAGACATTCTTAATTGTACAGTGGTTTGTGTTATTGATTGTTCCTTTAAGGTGGATGTTTTTGATATATTTTTAAAAAAATCTCACCCCCAGCCAAGGCAATGAAGACATTTTCCTGTATTATCCTCTGGAAGTCTTATCATTTTGCTTTCCTTTCCAAGAGCTACAGTTTACCTGGAATTACTTTTTGTATGATTTGGTGCACAAGTTCTATTTATTTTTCCCACATGGATATAGATAACCTCTCAGGCTTCTCAGACTTTGAAAATGAACATCCATCTTTATATTATATCCTCTGTTTAAAATACAGCATTCATCCGTAGTCAGTTTGGCTCAGTGAGTAGACATTGGCCTGAGGACGGAAGGGTCTCAGTTTCTATTCTGGTCAAGGGCACATACCTTGGTTGCAGGCTTGGGCACTGGCCCTGGTCAGGATGCATGAGGGAGGATATCAATCAATGTGACTCTTTCACCTCTCTCTCTCTCTCTCTCTCTCTCTCTCTCTCTCTCTCTCTCTCTCTCTCTCTCCTCCTCCTGCCCCTTCCTCCCTTCTACTCTCTCGAAAAATCAATGGAAAAATATCCTTAGGTAAAGATTAACAAAACAGCAAACAAAAATACAGCATTCATATTTTACAAGTTAGTATACAGTAGCCATGTGTTAATTAATGGTTCAGGCTTTAGCTGAACCTTTGCTTTACAGAGGAGACGGAGATGAAACAAGTAGTGAGGGGTACCTAAAATTCTCTTTGCTCTTCAGAGAGCAAATGCTCAGATCAGCAAATCAACACCAGTTCTGCACTGGGAGAGTTAAATTGAACTTATTAAGGCCATTATTGGACGTTGACGGGGGTTCAGATTCTTTCTCCAAAACATTAGTTTTACAGGTACAGAAATAATATTCTTACATTGCTGAATTTTGTGTTACTCCACTTGAGTTTTTCGTTTACAAGATAAGTGAATTACTGAAATTACCCATTTGTAATCTTTTTCTATCTTTAAGAATGGGTAAACTTCTTGTCAAGAACATTGCTCCAATCAAAAGTATGAGATATGCAGAGAGAATTATCTCTACCTTAAAAAATTAAAAATGGAACTTCCATTTGAGCCAGGAATCTCACTTCTAGAAATATATCCAAAGAAAAGAGAAACGCCAATCAGAAAGGATATATGCAGCCCTACGTTCATAGTAGCACAATTTACCAAAGCTAAGACTTAGAAACAGCTTAAGTGCCCATCACCAGATGAGTGGATTAGAAAACCGTGGTACCTCTACACAATGGAATACTATGCTGCGGTAAAAAAGAAGCAATTCTTACCACTTGCAGCAGCATGGATGGAACTGGAGAGCATTATGCTAAGCAAAATAAGCCAGTCAAAGAAGACAAGATATCACATGATCTCACTCATTTGTAGAATATAATGAACAACATAAACTGATGAACACAAACAGAACCAGAGTCATAGAAGCATTGACTAGACTGTCCAACCTATGAGAGAGGGCAGGGTGTGAACGAGTAAGAGATCAGTCAAAGGACTTGTATACATGCATATGAGCAAAACCAATGGACACAGATAGGGAGGGGGAGGCATTGAGGGCATGTGCTGGGGTAGTTAGGGGTGGCTGGGGAGCGGTCAATTGGGGAAAAAGGAGAATTATGTAGTACATTAAACTATAAAGAACGTAAAACACACACACAAATACCTGTTTTAGAAGGATAGGATACTAATTTCAATTAATAATTCCAGCCAGTATTTGATACACATATAATGTTCAAAACCCTTTAATTGCAACAGTTAAACGTATTGCATTCATTTTTTATTAATCTAATAAACATCAGAATGAGAGCAACTTTATAGCACTATATAAAAGTACATTCACTTGAATTAATATGAACATTTTTAATCACTTGTAAACTCTCCAGATCATATGTTCCCAACTTGTATTTAATGAATATAAGCTAACTAGAGGCTCTTTGCATGAAACTCATGCATTTTCAGGGGAGGGGGCCATCCCTTAGTCTGGCGTGCACCCTCTCACAGTCCAGAAGCCCTCAGGGGATGTCTGAGAGGCCTCGCAGAGAGCTGGCCTAAATCATTAGTCGGACATTAGTGCTGCTGTGGAGGCAAGAGAGGCTCCCACAACCTCTGCTGCACTCAACAGCCTTAAGCCCAGCTTCTGGATGAGCGGTGCTCCCCCTGGGGGAGAGCAGTGACCACCAGAGGCAGCTCCTGTGTTGAGAATCCGCCCTCTGGTGGTCAATGTGTGTGATAGTGACTGGTTCAGTTTGTATATTAGTCTTTTACTATATAGGACTAGAGGCCCAGTGCACAAAATTTGTGCATGGGGGGAGGGGTGTCCATCAGCCCAGCCTGCACCCTCTCCAATCTGGAACCCCTTGAGGGATGTCTAACTGCCCATTTAGGCCCGGTTCCGATAGGTTCAGGCCTAAATGGGCAGTTGGACATCTTTCTCATGATCCAAGACAGCTAGCTCCAAACTGCTCACCTGCCTGCCTCCCTGATTGCCCTGAACCGATTCTGCCTGTCAGCCTGATCACCCCCTAACCACTACCCTGCCAGCCTAATTGATGTTTAACTGCTCCTCTGCCAGCCTGTTTGCCCCCAACTTCCCTCCTCTGCCGGCCTGGTCACCCCTAACTGCCCTCCCCTGCAGGCTTAATTGCCCCAACTGCCCTCCCTTGCAGGTCTGGACCCTCCCAACTGCCCTTCCCTGCTGGCCTGATGGCCCACAACTGCCCTCTCTTGCAGGCCTGGAACCTCCCACTGTCCTCCCCTGCTGGCCATCTTGTGGTAGCCATCTTGTGTCCACATGGGGGCAGGATATTTGACCACATGGGGGCAGCCCTCTTGTGTGTTGGAGTGATGGTCAATCTGTGTATTACTCTTTTATTAGATAGGATAGAGGCCTGATGCATGGGTGGGGACCACCAGGTTTGTCCTGAAGGGTGTCCTGGATCAGGGTTGGGGTTTCCTTGGGGTGTGGGGCAGCCTGAGTGAGGGGCCTATGGTGGTTTGCAGACCAGCCACATCCCCCAGAAACTCAAGTGAAGGCCCTGGGATCTGAGATTAATTTATGTTCTACAATTGAAACTTTGTAGCCTAAAGCAGAGCCAAGCCTTCTGCTTGCTCCGTGGCAATAGCCATTTCTGTTTGAAACTTTGTAGCCTAGAGTGGAGGCCTAGGCTAGGTCTGCTGAAGTTTGGCTTCCTCCATTGCCCCAGCAACCCTAGCCTCTGCTCTCTCCAGCTCCATGGCTGCTGCCATTTCTGTTGGGATTATATATCTTCTATAATTGAAACTTTGCAGCATTGAGTGGAGGCCTAGGCTGGCAAGGGCAGGTGGAAAGCTTAGCTTCCTCCATTGCTGGGGAAACCCAAGCCTCCCTCCTGCTCTCAGTGGTGCCAGCTATCTTGGTTGGGGTTTATTTGCATAATTCGCTCCTGATTAGCTGGTGGGCGTGGCTGTTGGCATGGCTTGATCAGAGGTATGATCAATTTGTATACTACTCTTTTATTAGATAGGGCAATTGTATTTTGCATGTGTCTTGATTTATTGCATATGACAATAGAATAACAAAACATGGTTAATCCTAATGTGAAATAATGATTAAATCATAGTTAATTAAAATAATAATGGTTAAAATTTAAGAACTGAAAGACTAAAAGTGAAATGAGGTTTGATAAGTCTTTTCATAAAAAGCATTATTAATGGCATCTTTATGGGTCCATTACTTTCTTTTTAGTATAAACTGCAAAAATCAAGTAATTTGAAACATGTACCTTTAAAACTTATTTACTTTTTGTATTAGGTTTATTTCTTTAAAATCTCTTTTCCAGCCCTGTACTCTTCTAAGCCCCGATAGACACCTAGTTTTTGACTGATTGCTCAACTCAGATTTCAACATGTCTCAAAACAAGCATGAACATTGGCATCAAAATGCATGTTCTTCTCATTCCTATCTCTGGTTTGATATTTTAAATCTCCTTTGACTTCTCATCCATTCATTTTCCAAAGGTTATCATGTCTTATTTATTCTAATATATCTTCTTGGCTTTACTAATTGTCTTCTTCAACTCACCTGAATCCTGACATAGGTAACCTAACCTTTTCTCTGCCCTTACACTGTCTTTCCAGTCCATCGTTTATACTGCTGGGACATTTATTTTAAAGTGATCATTAGAATAAGACCATGCTCTGAATAAAATCTGTACATAACTGGATTCTGAACATGAATCCTGGAGTGCTCTAAATTAACCTCTGCTCCTCCACATGCGATCTTACCAGTGTGTCCTTTTTCTCAGCAATCCTTGACATTTGTCTAGGCTCCTGCACGGCTTTCTCAAAGGAAGCCTTTGTCTTGTCTTAATTTCAAGGCTCCATACTGGGCTCTTCAACTCTAGCGTTAGTCTTGATCTAAGGGCAGATTCCTGCTAGTAAAACTGGAGATGAGGAAGGGATGGAGGCATGGAGAGAGAGAGAGAGAGTGAAAGCGAGAGCAAGAGAGAAGGAGAGAGATAGAAAGAGATAGATGGAAAGACAACATTTTTGGGTGGTAATTTTGCTTAGGCACCATAGGATAGTTATTTTCATCTACTATGTGAAGAAGATAGAATGTTTTAGGGAGATTTCTGATTCCTCTAAGGGAAATCTCACTTAATTCTAGATTATTCAGTAAATTCATTTATTATATTCCATGAAGGATCACTTAGGAAGTAGAATGAACATCAGGATTTTTAACTTTATGATTTAATAATACCTTGAAGGACCCGGTTCTTTTCTTATCTCTGCATTACCATCTTCCATGCTGCCCGTACCCTCAGGCTGTTGAAAGTATGGCTGTAGCAATATCAGTTATTGCATCTAGTTAAGATCTCACCCAGAATCCCTCCAGCAGATCACCTGGGACACCTCATTAGCCACAATTGGGTGAGGTGACACTTCCTGGGGCTATTGCTATGAAGAGAATTGGCATTTTATCTGGTACCCTGCTGCCCACATTTGGATATAAAGTGTCCCAGCTTTCCTGAAACAACGTGCTGTATATGAACAAAGAAAACTCGAACAACAAATGGCTCTCACAGAATCAAAATAAAGACATAGGACAATGCAAATGAATGATGTGGAGAAAGACCAGATTGCTTGTGGCTTTAGTAGCTAAGTTGGATCTCCATTCTTTTCAATTGAACTAGTGCTAATTAAAATGCAAATTTAAAAGTTAAAATCTAAAAGCCTATTCAAACATTTCTGAAAAAAGTCTATATTTAGTTTCCTTCTTAATCTACTTTTGAAATGGTTTGCAGGTAACCAATATATTGTGTTGTTCTTACATTATATATTAAACGAGAGGCCCGATGCATGAAGATTCATGCAAAAATGGGCCTTCCTTCCCCTGGCTGCCAGCACCACCTTTGCACTGGCTGAAGTGGCTTTTCCAATGGCCTGGAGCCGCCTTTCTGCCTTCCCACGCTGCCCAGAGGCCCTGAGTAGCTGGGGCAGTGCGGAACGCCCTGGCCCACCCTGGCCACTGAGAGCCTGTGTATGCAAATTAACCCACCATCTTTGTTGGGTTAATGTGCATACTCACTCCTGATTGGCTGGTGGGCATCACAACAGTACAGTCAATTTGCATCTTTTTCTTATATTAGTGTAGATGAGTCAATGTTCCTCAGTCAAAGACCATGAGGGACCACCTTGTATCTGAATAAGATGGGCTTATTACTTGGTACAACAAGGGAAACACACATCATGGGAACTGTGGGGGCATCTCAATCAGAGGTGTGAGAAAGAATATGTTATGTAATACAGGCTTGTGTTATGTGATTTGGGGGACAGTCTAAGGGAGGATGGCTTTGCTGTGCATCGGCTGCTGTCAGGAAGCAGTGCATCTTAATAAATCTTATCTGGAAGGTACACATACATGTTATATTTAAAATATATATGTATGAATATACACACATATGGTAAATACTATATATTTTTTAAAATCATAAGATTAACAGGCACAAGTACTTGTGTATTAGAGACAAGGATAGAAATGAGGAAAGAGTACCTAGATAGAAAAGATTTTGTCTAATATTCTAGAGTTAATGTGACTATTTATTCTGTTATTGAATATATGCATTCATTTTATTATTAAAAATAAGTAATACTTTTATATACTGATGCACAAATAAATTCATGAATGTACTCCTCAAAAATGTGTCATACATGCAAAAAATAGAGCTTTTGTTTAAAAAGATTCCTCATTTCAATCATTTTAACTTAAGCATTTTCTACTTTGTTTTTAGCTTGATTATTTCCTGAATCAGATCTATAAAACCACTTGCTATTTATCTTGTACAACTATATTTAGTTCATTCATTGTCTTACCAATACTCTTGGCTAAAGCATTTAGAAGTTCTATTAAAATAACGATTAAAGAAATAAACTGGGCATTAAATTAGGATCGTTTTATGGAGCAGTTTTTATACTGTGGTCCTAAAATGAGCTTTTAAGCATTTTATCATGTAACAGAGAATGATTAGTCTATATCTCAATAAGACACTAAATCAATGCACACTACATCACATATAGAGCTTAAAGAGTGATCATTTAAATTTTCCTAAGAACAATCTTTAAGTGAAACAAATGACTCTTTTACAATTCTCCCCTGCCCCAATTTTATCAAATTAGGGAAGATTTAGTCATATTGATTATTTGTAAATGGAAGACAGGAAGAATAAATTACCCCTGTAGATGGCAGTCGAACTCTAACTAATGGATTAAAATGTTCTTACTACAGTGGATTATTATCCTTGGAAAGAACTTAGAGTTTTTAAAAACCAAGGCACTTTACAATTATCTCTTTATCACTCTTTCAAAATGTCTGAATTATTAAATATTTTGTACACATTCATTTGAGATGCATTGCATAAAACCTTTGGAAAATGAAAAGTTAGGAGATGTAGGACATGTAATAGGAAAGTTCTTTTAAATCAATTGGGTTAGAAATGCATGTTTATTACATTTCTAATTTATGAGTTATTATAATTATTTAAAGTAATATGCTAAGTATACTACAAAATGAATATGTTTTTCTTAATCTTTATCAAATAAAATACATTAAGGTAAAATATATTAATGTTACCATTAATGTTGTTTTAGAGAAGCACTGACGTAACTTTCATTACATGTATGTTAAAGGATAGTTATTGTTTTAATATACTCAGAACAGTATGATTATCTTCTTCCAATATCATGCCTTAAAGAAAAAGTACATAATGTGCATTTGCTAGTATGTCAACAATTTGGTATATATTACATATTACACAGTAATAATGACTAAAAGGAGGGAGTTAAATATTGAAACTTTCTAGACACAATCTATTAATTTCTGAAAATATCCTATGTTGTAGATATCATAGGGCTTGCTGAAAATGGTTAACGGTGTCACTGGCATGAGCATCAACCAATCAGGAATGAGGCTGGCTAAGTGATTACATGTTGGTATCTTCCAGCTTAAGGTCACCTAGATATTATAACATCTTTTGGAAATTCTGAAAATAAGGTGCAGAGATGCTAACCTGTTTGCCAAAGAGCTAATAAAGCTAGAATCTAGGCTGTACTGACTTCACTGCTATTGTCTTTCTATCAAAATTTAGAGGCGTACATAATACCAAGTGCACAGGTAGGATAGAAATTCCGTCTTGGGATTGCAAAAGGAAGTAATAAACAAACGAATCAAATGACTAACTCCAATCTCTATGACCCTAGTCCATTGTCCTCAGGTCCATCTAAGAAGACTTCTGAAAACACAAGGCATTGTAGTTGACTAGTTAAGAGCTCAGTGTGGTCCAAATTAGAGACATTATATTGGTTTCAGTTCTCAGATTAAAAAGCACAAAACGCAAATGTTATTTGTTAGTGGTATAGATTGTGATGCATCAACTGAGAAGAATTGAATTTGAGAAAAGAGGAGCATGAACTAGACTTATTTTGGTATTAATAACAACTTTTTCCTTTATTGATTAAGGTATTATATATGTGTCCTTATCTCCCAATTGTCCCCCTACCTCGCCCCCACTCATGCTCTCACCACCCGCCCTGGTGTCTGTGTCCATTGGTTAGGCTTATATGCATGCATACAAGTCCTTTGGTTGATCTCTCTGCACTACCCCCACCCTCTCCTAACTTCCCTCTGAGATTTGACAGTATGACCGATGCTTCCCTGTCTCTGGATCTGTTTTTATTCATCAGTTTATGTTGTTCATTCTATCCCACAGATGAGTGAGATCATATATTTATCTTTCTCTAACTGGCTTATTTCGCTTAGCATAATGCTCTCCAGTTCCATCTATGCTGTTGCAAATGGTAAGAATTCCTTTTTTTACTGTAGCATAGTATTCAATTGTGAGATGTACCACTGTTTTTTAATCCACTGATCTGCAGATGGGCACTTAGGCTGTTTCCAAATCTTAGCTATGGTAAATTGTGCTGCTGTGAACATAGGGGTGCATATATCCTTTCTGATTGGTGTTTCTAGTTTCTTGGGATATATTCATAGAAGTGGGATCACTGGGTCAAATGGGAGTTCCATTCTTAGTTTTCTGAGGAAACTCCATACTGTTCTCCACAGTGGCTGCACCAGCCTGCATTCCCACCAGCAGTGCACAAGGGTTTCTTTCTCTCTGCATCCTCTCCAGCACTTGTCATTTGTTGATTTGTTGATGATAGCCATTCTGACAGGTGTGAGATGGTACTGCATTGTTATTTTGATTTGCATCTCTTGGATTATTAGTGACTTTGAACATGTTTTCCCTATATCTCTTGGCCTTCCTTATGTCCTCTTCTGCAAAAGTATTTATTTAAATACACTGCCAAGTTTTTTATTGGGTTGTTTATCTTCCTTTTGTTAAGTTGTATGAGTTCCCTGTAAATGCTGGAGATTAAACTCTTATTGGTGAAAACATTGGCAAATATGTTCTCCCATGCAATGGGCTTTCTTGTTTTGTTGATGGTTTCTTTTGCTGTGAAAAAGCTTTTTATTTTGATGTAGTCCCATTTGTTTATTTTCTCTTTAGTTTCCATTGCCCTAGGAGCTGTATCGGTGAAGATATTGCTTTGGCATATGTCTGAGATTTTGCTGCCTGTGGATTCCTCTAATATTTTTATTGTTTTCCATTTATGTTTAAGTCTTTTATCCATTTTGAGTTTATTTTTGTGTATGGTGTAAGCTGGTGGTCTAGTTTTATTTTATTTTTTTCATGTACCTGTCCAATTTGAGGGATCATACCTCAACATAATAAAAGCCTTATATGACAGACCGACAGCCAACATCATATTCAATAGTCAAAAACTAAAACCATTTCACCTAAGAACAGAAATAAGACAGGGATGTCCACTCTCACCACTCCTGTTCAACATAGTGCTGGAAGTGCTAGCCATAGCAATTAGACAACAGAATTAATAAAATGTATCTAAATTGGAAAATAAGAAGTAAAACTGTCATTATTCACAGATGACATGATGCTGTACATAAAAAAACACTAAAGAATCCATCAAAATTATTAGATTTAAAAAATGAATTCGGCAACGTAGCAGGATACAAAATTAATGCCATTTTTATACACCAATAGTGAACTTACAGGAAGAGAGATTAAAAAACAATCCAATTTACCATGCACCAAAAAATTAAGATACCTAGGGATAAACTTAACCGAGGAGGTAAAAAACCTGTAGTCAGAAAACTATAGGATATTGAAAAAATAGATAGAGGAAGACATAAACAGATGGAAGTACATACCATGTTCATGGATTGGTAGATTCAACATCATTAAAATGTCCATACTACCCAAAGCAATCTATAGATTCAATGTACCCCCCATTAAAATACCAATGGCACATTTCAAAGACCTAGAACAAACTCTCCAAAAATTCATCTGGAATGAAAAAAGACCACGGATAGCTGCAGCAATCCTGAGAAAGAAGAATAAAGTAGGAGGGATCTCAATACCAGATATCAAGCTGTATTACAAAGCCACTGTTATCAAAATAGCCTTGTACTGGCACAAGAACAGTCATATAGACCAATGGGGCAGAACAGAGAACCCAGAAATTGACCCAAACCATTATGCTCAATCAATATTTGACAAAGGAGGCAAGAACATACAGTGGAGTCAAGACAGTCTCTTCAGTATTAATAACCTTTAATAGTAATAGAAAAGAGGGGTGCAGTTTCATTAGTGATGCTGGTGCAGCAGTGAGTGGCTCACTTCATTATTACTATGATGAGATATGTGTCAGATAATGTTACACACCTACTGAATGAATGTTTATTGTCTCCTTATTTGTTTGTTTTGATGAAGTTATTTTTTTATTGTCTAAAGTTTCACATGTCTCCTTTTTCCTCAATGGACTCCTCCTACATCCCAGCTGTCCTTATTTTTAATCAAGCTCTGTTTTTACCAGGAGTGTTAATGTGTAGCTATATTAACACATTTCCTGCCTTCCTTGAAGCTAAATGGGTCCTTTTACCCCTTCAAAAATGAAAAGAGTAAGTCTTCCTAGCCTTGGAATTCATTTACTATCTATTGAACCTCTAATGTGTTAGTCATTATCTGTTAGTATTGTGTGCCAGGTTAGATTTTAAAGATGTGAATAAATTTCCATTGATTTTCAAGAAAATTTTATACTTTCAAGAGATAACGGAAATGGTAGAAAAATCCATCTAGATGTGTTGTGAGTGGTATTTTAAAGGGTTGCCCTTCAGTGTTTAAATAATTCCTCATTTTATTTGTGTTCTGGAAAAGGTCATCCCAATCTGATTCCAATTATTGAAGCTATTTCTGTCTATACCCAGGGGAAAATAATAACAGACTCTGTGAGTTTTTTGATGGCATAAAATAATATAATACTCCTGGCTATCAGTGTGCACCTATATGCATATTTGTTTTTATTTTCACTTCCATAAACCACTGGAGTCAGAGAAAGTAAACTCTTTAATAAATATTCTTTATATAATCTCTGTATTTTCTTATTATTTTACAGCTATTGCAAACAGACACTAACTCATCCTCTGTGTAAAAGCCCTTTATAAAACTGAAGACTGATATTCCTTGTTTTAACCTGAATAATCACCTTAGATTTCTCCATAAGCATTGGCCACTTGTCCATTTTTAAAGTATTGACAAGTAATCTTGCTTTCTTAATGGAAATATTCTGGGACTCCCCATACATGACATGTCAAAAATAAAATGCAATGTTTTTACATTTATCTATAGTAATTTCCCAAAATAGTATTGTGGTCTTTTCTAATCTTGTAAAAATACCATAAATGTCTAAACATGGGAGTTCAATTATATTTTTCTTCTAATTCATAGGGGGTGTTTCTATGAAGCCATATAAATGTTTAGCTTTTTATTTTTAACATACTTTCTCCCTTTAAATTTTTGCTTATACCCTTTCAACTGCATTCGTTTTTTTTTTTCTTTTTTAAGTTACTATTCTTTCTAGAACTATAGGTTCAGAAGAATCTCAAATAATGTATTTGGGGCAGTATTCACCTTTTTAGGCTACAATTTCTTTATCTAGAAGACTAAAATATTGGATTGGACGAGCTCCCAGAATCCCTCCAGGTGTAGGTTAGAAAGTGTCAAAATTAAGAAAACTCATTTTATTTTTTCCTGATACGTTGAATTTATATTTCTCTTTTTCCGTCTCAGTTATGCCACCTTCATTTCCTTTTAGGCTTTTTAAGCTTGTCTTTTGTTGTCCTCCTCACCAGTCTTTTCCGACTTAAAAGCATCCCCATTAGTATGATAGCTCCTTAGGTAGTTCTCAGGTGGTTCGCTCATTGTAATCTTGATGTCTCCTGAAGAGCAGCCGTGGCTTTGGCTCTGACCCCTGGGCTACGGTGAGGAAGAATCAGAGGGTCTCAGTTGAAAGAATTGGGATGTTAACATTTTATGTCTGGGAGGCAATGATTTTGCCAGAGGGAAAGAGTCATTCTACATTGGCAGACTTTTTTAAAAAATGTTTTTACTTTTGTATCGTTACCCTTGGACTCTAGTGCCTGAACCTACAAGTCTGCTAAATCCTTCCATGAGTTTTTTCAGCACACTACACACAGAATTCTTTCAAATGCAAGGTCAGGGTGTATATCTCTTTTGATATGATGGCTGTAAAATGAGAAGTGCTGCTTATTTCAGATAAATCCTCTTTTTACCTCTCCCAAAAAGCTTTATTTTCTCACACAAAATATCTGATTTTTACATGTCAGTAAAAAATAGGATAAAACCGAGGAGAAGGAGTCATAATGTTTGCGACTATTGAAATCACAAGAATGCATGGTTGGCCGGTACCTTTACAGGCCATTTATTTCACCCCTCCACCATCAAATAAATTACCTGTTATTTCAGCAAGGGAAGTGGGTCTGCAGTCTTTTCTGCTGCTCTGTGGTACGAAAATCTACTACTTTTTGTCTACACACAGAATTAATTTACAAATTTAGGCTTTTAATTATACTTAAGTTATTGGACCTTCATTCAGCTTGTAGGAATTTTTTAAATCACTGTCAAATATTAGCAAGCATGGCTCCTAACACATTCAAATTGAAATCTCCTGTGTTTTCTGAGAGACACTGGACATTTTTTACCTATATCCTCATCTTCAAGTAACTCCTGCTTTGTGAAGATGTAGGTATGCATTCCTAACTGCTCACTCAGATTCACAGTTCAAGGCTTATGCAAAATTGGACTCATTCTTGAAGTTTAGAGGACGATAAATATGATAAAAAGCTTATCTCTTATTTGTTTAATTGATTTAACATTGCATATAATAATGTGAATGTAATTGTATTGTTTATCTATAACCCATACAAATATTATTTGCCAATGACAGCACAAAGGAGGTAAGTAGGAGCAAAGTTGTATTTAGCTAAAGAAATGACACCAGATGGTAACTCAAATCTACAGGGACAACTGGAGAGAACTGTAATTGATATCTAAGAATACATAAATACATAAACTATAAATGCTATAAATATATACTTTCCCTCTTCCTCCAGCTTCTTTAAAATAAAGTTTTATAAAGTAATAATTATAATAATGCATTGTTTACTTTAAATCTTATATAAATGTAATCAGTATAATAAGAATACTGTGATAATGGGATAAAAGTACTCGAGTTATAATTTCTATTAATTTCTATAATAATGTGTCTATATCTCAGTGGACTTAGTCTAAATTAGGTTCTAGCCCTAACTGGTTTGGCTCAGTGGATAGAGCGTCAGTCTGTGGACTGAAGGGTCCCTAGTTCAATTCTGGTCAAGGGCATTTACCTTGGTTGTGGGCACATCCCCAGTGGGGAGTGTACTGGAGGCGGCTCATCAATATTACTTTCTCATCAATGTTTCTAACTCTCCCTCTCCCTTTCTCTCTGTAAAAAAATCAATAAAATACATATTTAAAAATAAATTAGGTTCTAATCAGTTAAGATGCATGTAAAAATCCTTAAAGCACCTACTAAGAAAATAATAGTTTAAAAAAATTAGAAAAAAGAACTATTGAGCCTCAGAGGGAAGGCAAGGGAGGGTGGGTGGGAAGAGATCAAACAATGAACAATCGGGTGGTGAAGGCCTGGAGGGGGGACGGGAGTGGGCTAAAAGAGCTTAATGGGGGAAAAGGAGGACCTATGTAAAACTAACAAAAATAAAGATTTCTAAAAAGTAAAAAAGCCCTTAAAATTAAAAATTACATGAAAAATATTAACTTAGTGGAAAATAATAAGTTAGTGTAAAAGAGGAATAGAGGAACAAAAAAGTCATAAAACATATAAACAAAAAATAATATGGCAGGTGTAATCTAACTATCATATTAACATAGAATGAATGAAGTAAATAATTCAATTAAAAGACAAAATTGTCTTTAACATAATAATATAATTTAATGTAAAATATCTTACTTTTTGGGGGGTTTACAAGAATTGTTCAGCTTTTTTTCTTGGTTAATCCTCACTTGAGGATATTCTTTCCATTGAGAGGATGTAAGGGAGGAAGAGAGACAGAGAGAAACATCCATTTGAGACTCACATTGATGGGTTACCTCCTATACATGCTCAGAGTAGGGCCCTAAGGCCAGGGATTAAGCCTGCCACCCATGTAACCTTTGTGCCCTTGACCAGAGTCAAACCCCTGACCCTTTAGTCCTTAGGCAGACATTCTAATTATTCAGCAAAACCAGCTAGAGCAGAATCCTTAATCTTTGAGAGGGAAGATATTAACAGTCAGATGGGGCTGATGTACACATTTGCAACATGTATAGACACACTGCTTCTCAGTGGATGCTGGGCACGTGCTGGCTGCTAATGAACTGGCACCTTCTGGAGATGATACCAAAAAGGATCATTATTTTTCCATGAGCAAAGGGAGGAAGCTGGGATGCGGGAATAACTTGAGCCCTGAACAACATCTCTCCTGGCAGTTGCTTGCTGGTTGCACGCCATGCTGTAGTATAGTATCTCACTGCAGCTGGTTGCCATCTTTCTCGGTGTGTACCTCGTAGCCATTTCCTCTGAAGGGTCTTGCTGTCCATGTTTTGTAATCCATGATCCTCATTGTAATGCTTTCTTTTCTTTTTGTTTCTTTTTCACTGCCCCCTCCCCTATCACATACACACACATACAAGTCAGGACAATTATTTTACAATCTGAAAAAGTCTCTTCTCTTGAATCTACTGTGTTTGATAAACCCAAAATTCATGTGGTTCCCCCAAATCACAGAATTTTGAACAAAAGAGCTGGAAATGGAAATGCTTGGAAGTTACTTTTGTTTTCCTGTTTTACCCTAGCCCTCCTTTAAGACAAGAAATGCAGTTTTCATTGTGAGAAAAGACAAGATTAGATATCAAGAGAAAAATAACCCCACTTTAAATCTCTAAATTATATCTCACCATAACTTGGTGATTCAGATGTTGTATTTTTCCAATTAGACTAAAAACTTCATGAAAAGAGATAGATGCAAAATAAAATATTTCTTTTATTATTTGATCAAATTTTGCCAAAATCAGTATTTTCAATTCCTGGGGGATATGCAGCCATTTTTAATAACTCTATGATTCCAAAATATTATTTTATTTTTTTAAAAAAGGACAGTATCCACTATCGGGAGACTTAAAGACTACTTTCACTAAAACATTTTGCTGTCAGCATATGAGATTAGATGTTAGCAGGCCAGTTAATTTTACCTTCTTTCCATTGCGACTTTACTTAGAAACCTCCCTTGTAATACTGTTTGAGATAGTTGCTTTTTAATTGAAAATGTAGACAGTTATGCTTCTTAAATGCTATAGAACTTTACTTTGTAATTTGTGAAATACTGCTTGTAATGATCATTAATGTTTTATAACTCAAAGAGTTATACTGCCAGATTCGGTAAAAAAGGAATTAAAGACCTCACACTATTCTCATTAGAGTAAAAAAGAAAACTGTAAAGAAACCTTGTTTCTATAAGAAATAGTCCACAAAATAATATATTTACCAACATTTAATATTTCCATTTTTATAGATTGTCTAATGCCGTGGTTGACAAACTGTGGCTTGTGAGCCACATGCGGCTCTTTGGTCCCTTGAGTGTGGCTCTTCCACAAAATACCACAGGCTGGACAAGTCTATTTTGAAGAAGTGGCTTTAGAAGAAGTTTAAGTTTAAAAAATTTGGCTCTCAAAAGAAATTTCAATCGTTGTACTGTTGATATTTGGCTCTGTTGACTAATGAGTTTGCCGACCACTGGTCTAATGAATTGCCAAAGTTAGCATTATATATTTTTTATCCAAAATATCTTCTTTCTAATTTTTTTATTTCCATCATTATTTTACCATTTTCTGAATGTTGAAACATATTGATTTTATAGCTCTACAGAAATTGCAGCCTGTGAATATTTAAACAAATCTATGCATTCAAGTGTAAATTAAAAAGTTGATGCTGTTATTAGGATGATTTAATCTATAATTTGTACTATGCAAGACAAAAAGAAAACAAACAAACAAAACTCCTTAGGAAATAGAGGCCTGTAGAGAGAAAATGGATGGTTGAAGAGGCATGTCTCTCTAGGGAGTTACATATGTGCATGGGAAATTGGTTGGGAGAAATGGAGTCATAAACACAGGACAAAAGTTTTGACAGGATGAGGGTAAGCCTTTGTCTAATAGAAGCAGAGATGCAGATGGGCTTTTAGGCTTGTTGCAAGAATTATAAAAATATTTCTATGACATATTGCATATTTTCAGCATATTAACTCAGATAAAATCCATGGCTGAAGGAAAGGGAATGAATGTGGAAGTCAGAGTTATTCGGAAGTATTCTTCCATTGACACCAGTGGCTATGCATTTATGGGGGCACAAATCTAGGGTCGTGAGATGTTCTCCAGCAGCTCTCACAGTGCAGATGTACAGAGAGAAACCAGGCGATTAGGCTTAACAGGGATGGCCTCTGAGAATTGGAGTGGCAGAGGTCCAACGGGGTGAGGAAGTTCAGAAAATTGTTCACAGGGCTTAAATGGAAGGGGTGTGGAATCTTTGCTCTATAGAGAAAGAGGAGGAAATAGATAAGGGCTGCTAACTTTTTTTTTTTTAAGGAGAGGGATTAAGATAACTAACTAGGTGAACACATTGCATGAAATTAGAATAGGTGATGAAGAATATTGGAACAATAGAAATTGAGATCAGAAAGGCGAAGGACTAGACTACAGATATAGGGTTAACTGAAAAGCTGTAACTAGAGGGTGACTGTGTGAGTAGGTGACTGGCATATGGTTGAAGATCATAGAGATTAAATCATAGGACTGCAAGGTTGGAATTAGGCATTGGTCATTAATTTGGATATTGAAGTCCCAGATGATACTGAAAATGAAAGAGAAAATCCATTTGTTTTCAATGGTATGGACAATAGGGCTAAAGAGGATAATGGGTGTTGCATGAGTGATTTGAGACTAAAAGTAGCAAGCAATTGACCTGGGTTGGGGAGGACTAACTTTGGAAGCATCAGTGGCTGACAAGAGGAGGCTGGTTTTCCTGTTGTGTATGGGAATATGGAAAATCAAGCAATTATTTTGGGGGTGGGAATAAGGATGAGAATCAGATCCTGGCCTATTAAGCGAAGATAATGCTCAGGGAGTAGGAACCCAACTGCGATTTTCTGAAATTCAAATCTTAGAATTTTTCTCTCTGCCTGAAGATTCCCCTTGTAATTTAGGTGTGAAACAATCTCAGTGGATTTATTTTTATAACTTTAAACAATGAAAACACCCCATATGAAGGGAAGAGATAGATACACATTATGTTGTCATTTATTTTGTCCTTTGAATAAATAAATGATTCTATTGTTTTTGTGATGAGAGGGTTTGGGGGAAGGATATAGATAGCTAAGAGTTCAAAGACATTAGGCTCCTGTGTGGCAAAGGGCAGGCTGGGGTGGAGGTGGAGGTGGAATGCTATAAAAGGACACATGGGAGTGGCTTAAAAACATTTAGGTGGAATCATTTTATGACTTAGCTTAGACTTTCTATACTAGCCTTAGATCTGAGAGAATAAACAGAGATACTCAAAGACTGGATTCTCTCTCTCTCTCTCTCTCTCTCTCTCTCTCTCTCTCTCTCTCAGCTATTTATAAATTTGAGCCTCTATCCCTGGTGGCATTTAATATCTCCACTTTTAGTTGGCCTAAGTGGTATTTGTTTTATTGAAGCTATCATCTGTTTGTCTCTCGAAAAGTGTATTCACTTCTCGTCATTTTGTTATTGCCTGTTACTGCTGCCCTCCAGAAAAACTGGTACCCTCATTAACACCAAACAAATTCACAATGCATAAAGCTATTACAAAAGTTAGCAAATTAGCAATATTAATTATGAAAGGCATAAATACTTTAAAAAGTATTTGTTTGAGAAAAATCATCATTGCACTTATTCATTTAGTTAAAGCTAATGGACTGCTTTATTTAATACATCATAGTGAATGGGGGAAAAAGTAAAATCAATTACCTAAAGATGCTCTTACCTTCCACTTGGTGAAAACGATTTTTAGAGTGCACATGACCCTTTAGACCATTCCTGCTTAAAGTGATTTAAGTCTTGTGAGTTTATGATAATCTGGAAAATTCCAGGGAGGATGGAGACCACCCGGAGAAGAAGGGGAGCATGGCATTTGCATGGATCTGTAGGTTTATGTGCTCAGAGACGTGCACCCAGCAGGCCGTGGCTGTGAAAGGGAGGAGCTGGGGGTAACACTCTAGGAGAGGACAGGTGTCGAAGTTGTCCAGGAAACATGAACAGAAGAAAGGAAAAGTTGATTTACTCAATGTTGTATTTTCAATAAGTTATTTTTATTACTCTTTAAATGCGTAAGAAACATTTACCCCAATAAATTATACTCCCATGATTTAAGATTATATTTACTTAATGATTGATTGATTTTATTCTTTTGAGGATGAAATTTAGCTCAAAGTTTAAAATAATCTAAATTAAAATATTAAAGCATAACCAGAGCTCAGAAGAGTGGTAGGCATAAGAGAAGCAGCCAGTTATGGTTAACAATTCTTCTTCTTACGTTTCATAACATCAAACAAATATTCATAGAACTTCATGCCTAATAGCATAAGAACATGTCGAGCAGTGGCGAAATTTAAAAAAGTGTTTTTAAATCTTGCAGCACGTTAATACACAGTATTTTGAACAAGCCTATCACCTGTGCTCCTGACATTTGATCTTATACAACTTTAATTTTCACTTTCATTTTTAATATATGTGCCTTCCTGATGCAATACTAGTAAATCCCTTGAAGGCAAACAAAAAAAGTGTGCCCTATTCTTATTTCTAAACATTTCTGCTGTAATGTATGACACATAAGTGAGATTCAATACAATTAGTTTATGATCAATATTTGGTTGGATAGAGGTCATCCAAATCTCCAAATAAAGGAAAATTTGGGAGGCTAAATTTGCAATTAGGCCCTGAAATATTTGCTAACATTAAAAAAAAATATATATATATATATATATATATATATATATATATACTTTTTGTATATATGATGATATTATTTTTATTTGAATTTTAGAGACATAACAATAATTACAAAACCCATCATTCCTTTATTTCCTTCTGTTGGAGCAGTTCTGTGGCGTGTCTTCTCTGCCTTTGAAATCTCTTTTAGAGCGGTCCCTTTGGCTTTCCTAGAGAACAGGATAACACTCAGCTAAGTTACAGCTATTCAGATATACTAAATCCCACAAAAAGCCTTTCTTGGTGAGCTGTTAAACACATAGAAGTGCAAATGACTAAATTAATAATGCATGTCAAAAAGTATCAAAGAAAAGTGTCCCTTCAGTCTCTAATCCTTTCTAGGTAAACATACCTATTTGGCATTAAACAAACTACACAAAAAAGAATCAGTTCTAAAAGATTTTTTTTTTTTGGATTTCTCTTAAAGTTTTTTTTTTCTTGGTGGGTAGCAAAGTCACTTAATCAATGTTTTATTCCATATTGTATTTTGTTAACACTCCTGAACGCATTCTACCAATAATTAACCATATACTGGAATTTTAGAAATATTGTCCTTTTGTTATCAACTACATTCTTGATAAAAATCTCAGAAAATACCTTGACCAACATGGAAAGGACATAACAACACAGGGGTAAACCATATCACTCTTAAGTAAAATTTAATGAGTAAAAGTTAATGTGAATAAAGATAACGTGAATCTTTCAACCAGAGAATTTACTCAGTTTCTCTGGTGATTGGTCTTCTTCACAGCATGGCGGCATCAAGGTAATTCTTACTGAGTGGTATATGGCTCCAAGCGTGAGTGCTGCGGTGAGCAAACAGCAGCAGCATCTTTTATGACCCAGCTCTGGAAGTCATACAGTGCCACCTCTGCAGTATTCTACTCTACTGAGTCACTAAAACCAGTCTAGATTCAAAGGGAGGAGAGAGGATGTAGACACCACCTCTTAATAGAATGAGATGTCAAAGAGTTTGTGGATATGTTTTGAAACAACTACAGGATTTTACCACAAGGCATGATACATTAACTTGCATGATCAATATTGGAGTTGATTAGGAGGTCAAACATGGCATTGCAGTATAGATGTACAGAGTGATACCCACAGAAGTAACCGTCTGATTAACTCATCCCTGATCATATTTTTCATATACATATTGATTTCAGAGAGGGAGGGAGAGATAGAAACAACAATGATATGAGAGAAGCATTGATTGGCTGCTTGCTGCATACCCCACACTAGGGATTGAGCCCACAACCCAGGCATGTACCCTGATTGGGTCTTGAACCATGACCTCCTGGTTCACAGGTTGATGCTCAACCACTGAGCCATTCTGGCCTGGTCACTAATCATTTTCTTACTGAATGAGATACTAGAGCTTAGAGAAGAATATAAGAAACTCTAAATAGGGATCCATTTAAGGACTACCTATCAACAAAGTTTTAAGGGATGTGGATATTTTCAACATAAAATGAAGTTTCTCAGTAATTTGAACAGAATAAGTAAAATGGAGCAATTGTATCTGTATCCATCTCACAGTGGGGTACACCAGCTGCCCTCCAAATTTCCTGCCCCAGAACAGTATAATATTTAGTTACAACTAGCAACTCAGTGGCCATTGTGAAATTACCTTTGTTAATTTAAATTAATTGTGTGAATTCTGTACTTTTTATTATTATTATTTTAGATTTTGTAAATGACTAAGGGCTCAAAAACTTATCAGGTTTAATATCTAAACTAGAGGCCCGATGCACAAAATTTGTGAAAGAGCAGGCCTTCCTTCTCCCGGCTGCTGCCACCGGCTTCCCTCTGGCACCTGGGACCTGGGCTTCTCTCATAGCCCTGGCTTTGTCTAGAAGGTCGTCCAGAAGGACATCTGGTCTAATTAGCATATTATGCTTTTATTATTAATAGATAGCATTATCCTATATAATAAAGAGATAATATGCAAATTGCCCATCACCACAACACACAAGATGGCTGCCCCCATATGGACACAAGATGGCTACCACAAGATGGCCAGCAGGAGAGGGCAGTTGGAAGGGGCCAAGCCTTCAAAAGAGGGCAGTTAGGGGTGACCAGGCTGGCAGGGGAGGGCCGTTAGGGGCAATCAGGCTGGCAAGGGAGGGCAGTTAGGGATGATCAGTCCAGTAGGGGAGGGCAGTTCGGGGTGATGAGGCTGGCAGGGGAGGGCAGTTAGGGATGACCCAGCCAGCAGGGGAGGGCAGTTAGGGGTAACCAGGCTGGCAGGGGAGGGCAGGTCAGTTAGGGACAATCAGGCTGACAAAAGAAAGCAGTTAGGGGTGACGGGGTCAGCAGAGGAGGGCAGCTGGGGTGACCAGGCCTGAAGGGAAGGACAGTTAGCAGCAATCAAGCTGGCAGGGGAGCAGTTAGGCATCAATCAGGCTGTCAGGGGAGTGATTAGGGGGTGATCAGGCTGGCAGGCAGAAGCAGTTAGGTGCAATCAGGAAGGGAGGCAGGTGAGCAGTTGGGAGCCAGCAGTCCTGGATTGTGAGAGGGACGTCTGACTGCCTGTTTAGGCCCGATCCTACCGGGATCGGGACTAAATGAGAAACTGGATGTCCTTTGAGAGGTCCCAGATTGAGAGGGTGAGGGCTGGGCTTAGGGACACACACCCCATGCACAAATTTTGTGCACCAGGCCTTTAGTAGTAACAATAATTTCTTTAAAAATAGAGAAAGATTGAGAAATAAGGATTATGTAAAAACAAACATGAGAGAGCCATGCCACTGTAATATACATTGTTGCCTTCAACATGGTTTGTAAAACTGCCATTAATAATGTGAGCTTTTTCTATTTAGGAAATAGGAAACATGAAAAAAATAACTTAAAAAATTGCATCAGATTTAAAAGCCTGGCTAAGTTATTGAGTACATGTTGCCTAGCTTTTAGCAGGTGTACACTTAAACCATGCCAATAGAATAAAAAATATTTAAAAAATCTCCACTGAAATATATTTTTCAATTATAGAAATGGGAAACATCCTTATGCACTAATACTTAAAATTTATCATAGGAGATACATGATTAGAAATTGAATGGTAGGGATTTCTTTAGATTAATGAATGTTCCCTAGAATATATCAGGTCCTTCCTAATATTTAACTTCATTTTCAACAGATGCTTCCTGTGATTAGTTATAAATAATTTAATAACTCCTGAGTCAAATATTCTGCAATATCTCCTTATAATTTTTCTTATTAAAAATGACCAAGACTGATGGATTTGCCTTAATGGAAAATACAGTCATGTTTTCATTTATTTTTATCTCTTCAAGCTTACTTGGATATTGAAATGAATATTACAATCTTATGGAAACATTGCAAGTTACCATAGGGCTGAACCTAAGCTAGATATACACTTGATTAAAGATGATAATGAGAATATAAAGTAAAATTGTTACATGGATCCTTAAAAGCAGCCAAGTAACTTTGGCCAAATATGTAAAGAACCAACTTTGATGGAAGCCCTGATATGATTCAGTAATTTTTCCAATTTCAGTTGGTGTTAATTGATAGCACAACTTGGCCTTTGGAAGGTCTCCTGACTTCTTAATTGAAAAGTTCCCCCAAATAAATCTTTTTATAAATTTATGTTTTGTTAAGGACTATAGTTGTATGAATTGTTAAGGACTATAGTTTTATAAAGAAAGTTAATTTCTTAGAATAAAATGAACAGATATAATTGCTTATTTTTATGGTTATTATGATTGTTAATATGGATTGTTTGATAATATTTTCTAAATGACTGATTTAAAATTTTTAGTACACCCTACTTTTAGTAATGGTTCTGTTGTTAGGGCAATAGCCACCAGAGGGCAGTAAATATGCCTATCACAGGAACTAATCAATTAAGGTGTCATGTCTCAACTATTAACTGATATTGGTAACTATTTATAACATCATAACTTTTAAAATTAACATAATTTGATTATCTTGAATTAAATGTGCTGGATATAGTCTTTTTCCCTTTGTACAAACCCTTATATCCATCATATACTTTATCATATTTGCGAATGAAAAGAACTATTTTTCTTCTAAATTTTACTTTCGGCAATAACTCAGAAAGGTTTATTGACTTAATTTTCTCATAAATTTTTACAAAGAGATAGATTATAAATATACAATAAATCTAATACTATACTTGTGGTCATTTCCTTCTCTCTCCAAAATAAACAATAAAAATTTGGCTAAAATATATTTGTCCTTTATTAACCTTACTGTGTCTAAGTTACCTCCGCTCTGTTATGGGCCTAGCAATTATTCTTTTGTATAGATTTGTTGTGAAGCTTGAAAGAAACTATTATGTGTGGAAACTATTTTGTTATTCACAGCACCCAAGAGATTGCTCAATAAATACTAGTTCGTCTTTTTATGATCAACACCCTATATACATTTGACCATAACATTCACATTAATAATAATCAGATTTACAATTATTAAATGGTATAAAGTATTTAAAATTAACTTGAAATTAAAGCAATAAAAAAACTATGCAATAAATCCAATAATTTGGTTACACTTTATTTCTCTCCCTCACTCAACTTAATACCTATTGCAATTCGTGATATTTAGGTAAGAAACAATCTATACAAATTCAAATCTTGAAGTCAGAAATTCAGACACATCCATCGATTTAATAAAATTGTAATAAATCAGAATAAACAGTATTCAAGCAGAATAATTTGTGCTTCATATAATGTTGAGCTTATACGTTAGTTTAATGCATATTTAAAGTAATTTTGATTATCTGGGGCCTTATGGACTAGGAAAATTCTCTTATGAGACAATAGGTTTCACTTTCTAATGTGCCTGCACCACACTGATCTTAAGATGAATTGTTCATTTAAAGTTCATTTAAAGGTGTCAGCAAGCACAGGAATTTAGCACTTTCTCCCCCAGATTGCCAACTGCAACTTGACACTATGGATCAGGCTGAATGACACAGGTTTTTAGAGATTGCAGTGTGGTGTCTGCAGTGTGGTGTCATGGGCGTGAATAACGATTTTTAAGAGCACTGTTGTCCCAAAGAGTGTATACAAAAGATGACCTACTTTAAATTACTTTAAAAAATAGCTTATCACAAAACTTCTGATTTATACTTACCTGTTCATTTAGTTACTACTAGTGATAGCAAGTCATAGCTGTTGGCTGCTCTTATTCATTTCCTAATCAGTAATGTTGAACATTAATTAAGAAGCAGTATTTCAATGTATTGTCAGCAATCAATTTTAGAACTGACGAGGACTGGGAAAGCAGAAGACAAAGAATTAAAAGTAACAATTTCCCTGGAGGAAAACTTTCATATAATAAGAAAAATCAAAACTTTAAACAATACTCCAAATGTAAGTGCTCATTCTAAAGATTTACACGTCACTGAGGCCTTGCTATGTGTTAGGCATAAAGTTAATGTTGTTATTTTCCTTTTATAGGTGAGAAACTGTGGCTGGGTGATTAAATGAATGAGTGCTATAGGGAGGGAGCTTCAGAGATACGATAGGATCTAGGATTGTCTAACAGCAAATCTTATGCACCCGGACACGGCTCCACTCTGCTTCTCTTGGAATGCTATTTAGAATACCAACCTCTATATGGCTGGCTGGACAGAAGTTAAAGATAAGAGCAATAATTTACCATCAACTCTGAAAGTTATATAATTTTTCATTTAATAATTGAATTCCAATTAAGGTTTGTAAAACAGAAACTTCAACTAAATTAAATTTTAATTATCTTCCACCTGATTGTCTAGGAAAATGCTGTGCAAATTTGCTTGGTTAACTTTGTGGTAGCAGACACAGAGCTTCTCTATCTTACTGTCTCCTTAGAGAGTTGCCATAATGACATATGGAAGACAATTCCTATCACCTTGTCTGTATCCCAGCCAGAGATCTGAAGAAAAGATAAAGAGAGAGCAGACAAATTTTTTATAAAACCAAAATTACTTTTTTTAAAACTGAGATAAAGTCACATAATGTAATTTTAATTCTATATTTTTATTATATACTAGAAGCCCAGTGCACGAAATTCATGTGTGTGGGGGGGGTGTCCTTCAGCCCAGCCTACACCATCTCCAATCTGGGACACCTCAAGGGATGTCTGATTGCCCATTTAGGCCTAAATGGGCAGTTGAACATCCCTGTCACAATCCAGGACTGTTGACTCCCAATTGCTTGCCTGCCTGCCTTCCTGATTGTCCCAACTGCTTCTGCCTGCCAGCTTGATTGATGTCTATCTGCTCTCCTGCCAGCCTGTTTGTTCCCAACTTCCCTCTTCTGCTGGCCTGGTCACCACTAACTGCTCTGCCCTACAGGCTTGATCACCCCCAACTGCCCTCTCTTACAGGCCTGGAACCTCCCAATGGCCCTTCACTGCTGGTCATCTTATGTCCACATGGGGTCAGCCCTCTTATGTGTTGGAGTGATGGTCAATCTGCATATTACTCTTTTATTAGATAGGATAGAAGCCTGGTACATGGGTGGGGGCCAGCTGGTTTGCCTGGAAGGGTGTCCTGGATTAAGGTGGGTGTTCCCTTGGGGTATGGGGCAGCCTGGGTGAGAGGCCTGTGGTGGTTTGCAGGCTGGCTATGCCCCCCAAGTGATGCAAATGAAGGCCCTGGTATCTAGGATTTATTTAGCTTCTATAATTGAAGCTTTGTAGCCTGGAGCAGAGCCAAGCCTTCTGTTCCCTCCATGGCAGCAGCCATTTCTGTTGGAGTTTATTTATTTTCTATAATTGAAACTTTCTAGCCTTAAGTGGAGGCCTGGACTGGCCAGGGGGTGCAGAAAGCTTGGCTTCCTCCATCACTGGGGAAACCTGAGCCTCTCTACTGCTTTCTCCAAGGCCTCAGCTATCTTGTTTGGGTTAATTTGCATACTTGCTTCTGATTGTCTTGTTGGCATGGCTTTTGAGTGTAGCAGAGTGATAGTTAATTTGCATATTACTCTTTTATTAGATAAGATATTTGCATATATTTTTATTATAATGTTTCTAAAACAAGATTTTGCTTAGTCCACATTTACTTTATTTGGACTCTAACCCTATAGTATCATGCAAATGCAATACCTGGTTTAATAATATTCATTTCAGTGGTAATATTTAAAGTTAGATACTGACAATTTTGTTGTGGTCTTTATTTCTTTTATTCTTCAAACTTTACTTTCATACTCTTTTTACAAAGCTGTCCCAAGGACAGGAAAGAATAATATGCTACACCTAGATATTTCTCTTTGACTTGGACATGTAGGAAATCAATGAAGATGGTAAAAATGACAACAGAAACAAAATAAAATAACTCTCATAGAGTTTATTCAAATTCAGACATTGATTAATAAGGTTTCAGATCTATACTAGTAAATCATCCAACTAAGATCCAAAATAATATCTATAAGTAAGTCTTGTATGTTCTAACCACAAAATTTTCACTCAAGGTTTGTCCTTCTGTGTGGGTGTTTTTCTCTCTTTTCCATGTCTGACGTGGAGAGAGAGATTGAGTACAGTTTCTGAGTAGAGGAGCTGGGGATTAAGAAATAAAAGTATAGAAGACAAAGATACAGTAATAGGAAAAATAGCTGGGGCCCAGGTAGGTTGTCTGTTCTCTCTGAGGGAGAGACAGCATCTGACACCCAAACAGCAGCAGTTTATTTATGATCCAAAAATACAAAGGTGCCAGAAACCAATCCCCCTCTCACTAATAGAAAGATGTGGATAGGAACCCCAGAAGGCTGGTAAACAACCTTAATAGCTCTGAAAGGTCAGAGCTAAAACATTGTTAATTAAAGCAGCTTCCACCTCTGTTTGGTTTTTGCATATTTCTGTGATTGGAATTTCCTGGCTAAAGGCTATGAATGGATCCCATAATCTTAACAAAAGAGATAGCCAGGCGCCTTGGATTTAGACCACAAACAGTTAAGGAATGCTCAAGGTGTCTTGCCAGGGGCGTTCCCCCCCCCCCCCCCCCCCACACACACACACACTTCTGACTGGTAATATGAACTTAAATGTTTTTTCTTATACAACCTAATATTAAAAAATAGAAAAACTGTATCAGAGTGAATATAGGTTTCATTCACTATGATTTTATTCTCCTTGACTATTTGATTATTTGTAGTGGACAATGTTTTGTTTTGAGATTGAATGCACTTAAAAAATATCTTCTGGTTTCTTTTAGTAGGGTGCTAAGTTCACTTAAAAATCTAAAGCTAATTTTCTAAATTTTTTATGGAAATAAAAATTGAAATTGTCAGGTTATCGGAATGATTATAGGCTTCGTGTTACTGTTTCAACAAATGCCAATGTTGAGTCATATAAAAACTGAACTTGTTTTCATTATCCTAATAGCTCTGGGAAACAATGTATTCTCCCAAACCCTACAGGGTATATGGCTCCTCAAAGGTGGTCATAAGATCTACTAAAAAGGAAACAGATTCTCTTCATGCTTCTGGCTTAGAATAGATGCACTTGTATATTATATGTTAGAATTTTGGACCAAGACACAAATCTCAAATTGGTTGTCCAGGGGCCACAATAGCTTACAGAGACATTTTCTTTGGCCAGTACAGTATATTTTAAAAATAACACGCAACGGCCTGTCAACATCTTAACATTTAAATATTTTACATAGAGTCCTATTAGGAGAATTAAAAAAAAATTAACGTTTGGCCATGTCGTGTCCCCACTGCCACATGAGATGAGTAGTGGCTGCCCTCTTGGCGAGGACATTCTCTCTCTTGTTCAGTTCGCTAAAATTGGTCTGGATTGGTTTGGGACACACCACATCTGGCTAGATACAGGAGCAATGGATGGAATTTCAGTAGAGTTGGGAGGAGGCAGAGAGAGTGAAGGGCCAGCATTAGCAATCTCCCATGCTGCTCTTTTCTGAGATTTCCAGCCCATTCTTCAAAATTCCCCCCAGAGCTGGGCTTTCCATCGGCCTGGCATCCAGATGCTCCTGCAGGAGGCGCTGCTGTCACAGGGATGGAACAGCTGGTCCATGCGCCTGGGTTTGTATTGCAGCTTGGGTCTCCTCCAAGATTTGCTTCCTCATTAAAAGGGACACAATATGAGTTTTATTTATTTGTTTTTTTTTAGCAGAAGTAGCCTTGGCACAGAGATGGGATTAGATGTAACATAGTTGTAACGAGGGCCAGGATGAACTGTAAGGGAATTTTGGAATTATACAGCAAGTAGTAAAACCTTGGGGAAGCTATGGAATCTGACATTTCTAATTCGGGTGGAAATGTTCATTCCACTTACCAAATACAAGTACAAAAATAATGCTCATGATAGTTGCAATGTATAGCATTCATATTATAGACCTCTGGGTCATATGTAAATATCCTTATAGTGTGAATTAGTCAGGCACCTGTAGAAGGCATCCCGTGTTACTGCCTTCTTATAGGACTAGGTTACAGTCCTGTCCAGACATGTGGATTGATGTTCAGGCACTCTTGAAACTTCAGAGATGGATAGGACCAGAGTGACTATAAAATGCATCGGATGAATTTATGGACTATTGATACTGAGCCTCAATCTCCTCCACCTATAAAGCAGAGTTGATGGACCTGATAAATTCAAGTTCCCTTACATTGTAAATACCGGTGATTGCTATAAAACAAAAAAATATTTTATATGTGAAAAGTGAGAGTAGGCAAAAACTAAAACCTGGTAAAAATGAAACAAGGAACCTGTGAAATAGGCAACAAAGTTACAGAACTATTTCCCTTTGTCTTCTGTCAGAGTCAAGGCTGACACATCAAAGCTGGTACTCTCCCTGGCCACCCTGTGACTGAACTGGTTAGTGCCATCCATGGGTACCTGAAAACCTCAGGAGGCTGCAGTTCTGCTCAGCATTGCTGCATCCTGCTTGTTTTGCTATATTTATCATGAGCTTTATTATTTTACTAGAGGCCCAGTGCATGAAATTAATGTACTCAGGGGGTGGGGGTGGGAAGTTCCTCAGCCTGGCCCGCGCCCTCTCACAGTCTGGGAGCCCTCAGGGGATGTCCAACTGATGGCTTAGACCAGTAGTTGGTAAACTCAGTCAACAGAGCCAAATATCAATAGTACAATCATTGAAATTTCTTTTGAGAGCTAAATTTTTTTAACTTAAACTTCTTCTAACACCACTTCTTCAGAATAGACTTACCCAGGATGTGGTATTTTGTGGAAAAGCCACACTCAAGGGGCCAAATAGTCACATGTGGCTCTTGAGCCGCAGTTTGCTGACCCCCTGGCTTAGGCAGTTGTATATCGTTACTGCTGCTGCAGAGGCAGGAGAGGCTCCCACTACCACCGCAGCACTCACCAGCTGTGAGCTCTGCTTCTGGCTGAGTGATGCTCCCCGTGTGGCAGTGCACTGACTCCCAGGGGAAGCTCCTGCATTGAGTGTCTGCCCCCTGGTAGTCAAGGGGTGTCATAGTGACCAGTTGTTCCGCTGTTTGGTCTATTTGCATATTAGCCCTTTATTATATAGGACATTTATTTACTCATGTTGAGTTACATCAGTTAGTAAATTATTTCTCTGGACTCCCATTTTGTCAAAGTTTATTCTGAATTCAGCTATGTTCTTCCAAACTATCCCCTCTCTTCAGGTTATTATTATTTTGCATTTGCAAGCTTCATTGTTTTAAATACTTGCTTCCCTTGAAATAAAAAGTGAGTCAAATTGGTCTTTAGATAGATCCCCCTGGCAACTCGCTTGTCAGTGCCTTTAGTGGTGACGAACTTCCTTTCTTGGAGTCATTTGTCTCTGGACTCACTTGCCTCTGTTGCAAGAAGCGCTTGTTGACCTTGGGGACTAATCTTTGGTTGGTGATGCATTTTTTAAAATTCACTGAAGTTACAGTACCGTAATTTAGGGCTTAGTTTGCTTCAGTCAGGTCTGGGATACTATTCTTTCATATAAATTCTGGCACATATGTATTACAAATTTGTCTATCCCAACAAAATTATTTACCTCTCAAGCATATTTTGCTACTTCAAGATAACTGTATTTTGGGTTACCGCATCACAAAGCATTTATTCTCTTTATCACTCATTCTTTCTGCAGCAATAAAAAGCACTTTGCTATAGTTTCTTGTTGTTCCAACATCCTAAGTAAGAAATAAAATGCCTTGGATTCTCGTTTTAGTTCAACCCACTTGTTGATTATAATATTAAACAAATACCTTTCCCTCACGTTAGCTCAGTTTCTGTATCTGTGAGATAGATACCATATTAATTGGCCATTCCATTGCACAGAATTTGTACAAGGAAAATGCCAGCTATACAGGAAAGGAATTTTCAAATTTCATATACAAATCAGTTAATAGTGTATTGTTCCAAGCTAGAAGGGACACTGACACAGTGTGTAGGTATGAAATGAATATTAAATGTCATGTATTCAGTTATTATTACTTTTCACAGATTCATAGAGACAAAGGCAATCTTACATTATCCCCTCACATGAAAGGCCCAGTACCCTCCCTCTGCTTATTAATAGCAAGCCTGCAATAAGATTTAAAACTCCTGACTCCTGGCCTGGCTCATTTACACCAGAAATTCAGACTGACTTCTCATCAGTGTCTATACCCTGTGAATGGGTTTGGCTTTATTATCAATCAGTACTCATTTATATGCTCCCCAGGAGGAGAAGAGAAAAGTTATTCCTCCTTTAGATAGATTCTGGAGATGAAGCATGTGGAGAAAGTAAAATCATTCTACTCATGTAACTTTCAAAGTAATCTAGATGCTTTCTGGAAGTATAATATAATTTAGTGTTAATCTGTTCTCCAAATTGCATCATGCCCTCACCCAGATGTTTGCTAATTCCCAGAGTTGAGGTGTGGTTATGTTCTCGAGGCCACCTCTGCCACCCAGGTGTTGCTTCCACACACCCCTATGTTGGACTCATTAAAAAAGTAAGTCTCTGATGCCAAGCATTCATCAGGTTAACAGACTTGATTGAATATATAGTGGGTGGGGGCATTGGCTATTTATAGGAAAGGGTCAACTGCTCAGCTCAGAGCTTGCTGCAACTTATCCACTATCTGTTTTTCGTGTTGTATTTTTCTTTTCTCTATCTCGGATTATCTCAAGAACTCTAAATGCTTTCTTCTACAGTTGGCAGAGTTGCTTAGTTCGCTTATAGGAAAAATTGGCAAATGCCAACACAGAAACACAGGCGACGAGTAGGGAGTAGTTCATTTTATGATGTTATTTTTCAACACAGCTACTAAGGGAAATTCTGGTACCACTTCTTTGTAAGTGACATTCCTCCATTTCGATTTATAAACATGTGTTTTCTTGTAATTATACTAGTACAAGTTTCTGAAGTTTTATGGGACAAATTGATTATTTAGGAATTGATATTGTCAGTGTGGAATATCCACCATATACTGTACTCAAAAATAAAACATCAAGGTTTAATTAATTTAGCAGCTGAACAATGACAAAAATGATCATTTTCATGTGTGGGTGGCCCCTTTCAAAAAGGTGCTAACATTTGCCTATAGATAAGATAACATTTCTTATCTATTCTCAGAGAGTGTGTCTGTCCTTCAACTTTAAAATTAAGATTTTGAATGTTTTTCTGACTGGACTAAGTTGTTATAGGCCTATTTCTGAATCTGGCATTTATGTGTCACAAATTTGTCTAGCTCAACAAAATTATTTAGCTCTTAAGCATATTTTGAATCAAATCAGCATGATCATGTGGAATAAGATTATGCTGATTGATTTAAACAAATAAATTCATTCCATTAGACGTGAGTGAAAACTTACTTCATTCAAACCATATAGTTTAGTAAGGGGGAGATTCATTTCCTAGCAAGAATGTTGGGGCTGATAAGATACTGAGTTAAGAAACCAACGATTATCAACTATTCCATACGGGAACTTTCTTTCCTCCATTAGTATGAATCTCAAAATGAGAAATCTAATTATTTGTATCTAACTTAAAAATAAATCATATACTGATTGCCTTTGTTTTAGATGCAGAGGTAGCCAGTGTTAGATACAAGACAAATCAATTCTTTGCCTTTTCTAGATTGGGGCTCACTGACTATTGTAAAGTAGACTTGTGCATCATAGCTCCCTGTGGTTGGTTGAGACTTACACTGAGTGGCCAGATTATTATGATATCTGAACACATAATAATCTGGTCACTCAGTGTGTGTGTGTGTGTGTGTGTGTGTGTGTGTGTGTGTGTGTGTGTTAGAGGCCTGGTGCATGAATTTGTGCATGGGTGGGGTCCAGCCAGCCTGGCCAGGGAGAGAGGACATGGGCAGTTGGCTGGCCTGCCTGCTGGTTGAACTCCTGATAGAAGGGACAATCTGCATATTAGCCTTTTATTATATCAGATATACACTGAGTGGCCAGATTGTTATGTGTTCAGAAATCATAATAATCTGGCCACTCTGTGTATATAGACCATATGATGCCAATGAAAGACTGTTAAGTGTTGCTTTTTCCTCTTGTCACAGCATCTGACATAGATCCAAGAAGTAGCAATTGTAAGTCAATGAGAATCTCAGAATAAGGACGAAGAGAAAATGTTCAGAGCTCCACCTGATCTATGAAGCACTTGGAGAATGGGTAAGAAATAAAGCTTTGTTCTTTTAAGCCACTGAAAGCTGAGAATCAACTGTTATCACAGAATAACCTAGTCTATCCTTCCTTACATGTATTAATCATTTTGGCCTGGCGTATTGTCACCTAGAGGGCCAGGGGCTACATTTTCCAGGCCATTCTTACAGCCATGTAACTATGTTTGCCCCAACAAAATGGGAAAGGAATTGATGTTTTCAACTTCTCTATTGCTTGTTTGAAAGGATATCTGTTTTACTGGGGCACATTTTTATCGCACTTCTGGTTAGAAAGGGCAATGTCTGCAGGAAGCATGAAAGCCTTATGTTGAGGATGGCAGAGCTCACCCAATATCTTTGGCCCATGGATGACTTAACTCAGTAAAGGCAGCCTCTTAGCTCAGTGCTTCATATAAAAGAGCCATAAACCTCCTATATTCCTTAAATCTCTGCATTTTGGTATTTATTGGAATAATCTTTCCTTACTCTAACAAATACATTATCCTGAACAAAGTAAGCCAGCAAGAATTTATAGATATATTTATACTATATTCCCTCCACAGGGAATACAAAATAAACAAAAACTGTATCCTTTACATTTATTACCTAATTAAAGGTTCGGTGCACAAAATTAATGCACAGGTAGGGTCCCTAGGCCTGATCTACAGTTAGGGCTGATCTGGTTCCCCACCTCCTTATCTCCCCAACTCCTCCTTCCCTCACTCCCTCAGTGTCCCATCACCTCCATCACTGGTTGCCCAGCATGTCCTGTGCCACCCACATCATAAAGAGTGATCTAACTCCTGATTGAACTCTTGAGGGGACACTTTGCATATTAGCCTTTTATATATATATTTATTCATTCATGTATGTATTGGACAGATATTACTACCCTGCTATAAGATGGATAAAACAATACTCAATGCAAAGAGAGATATCTAGACATGGTACTTCCTGTGAATGTGTATTAGTTAAGAGGAAAGTTAAAACTGTAAGAATTAAGCATTTAGAGAAATGATAAAGCAGGATAGAATCAATATATCCTTATAGTGCAAGCATCCTGCACTTTGAAGGCAGTCAGACACAAAGTGAGATCCCAGTTTAGACTTAACTACCTGCTAATTATATGATGTTGGACAAATGATTATAAAATGCATGGTGATTATTGTTTTGCAAGGTTGATGTCGTTATTATCAATTCTGTACATTATCTAGAAAATTTCATAGCAGATAGGCACTCCCTTGAAATAGCTATTAGTATTTAGTATTAGTGTTATTTCAAAGAAGTTTGCATAAGCAATGACATTTCCAAGAAAGAATGTGTTTGTAAAGGGCAGAAAAATTAGAGAAAGGTTTATTTAGGTAATGAGAAGTAAACTGTGATTTGAACGGTATAAAGGATTTGCCTCAGGAGAGGAGGCGATGACTTCAGGCAGAGTTACACAGGTATGTGGGAGCCCAGGATGAAATGTACACAGGATAAATGGGGCATGGAGGAAATCAGATAACGTGCAGAAGCAAGGGCATATTAGGATTAAGGAAGTAAGATGGAAATGTATCTTTTTAAAAATATATATTTTATTGATTTTTTACAGAGAGGAAGGATAAGGGATAGAAAATCAGAAACATCGATGGATGAGAGAGAAACATCGATCAGCTGCCTCATGCACACTCCCTACTGGGGATGTGCCCACAACCAAGGTACATGCCCTTGACTGGAATCAAACCTAGGACCTTTCTGTCTGCAGGCCGACATCTATCCACTGAGCCAAACCAGTTTCAGCTGGAAATGTATCTTAACTCTTCTCTAATTGCTTGCATATAGCAGAGCCACAGCCCATTTGGGGGACTTAAAAGGTATCATTTGGAGCCCCGTTTTTGGAAAAAAATAATCCAAAATACAAATTTAGGCACTGTAAAGTAAATAGCAAGCAGCAGGTCTGTAATTCATTGTATCCCCTTTCCAGGGATGAGGCATGTTTCCAGGGAAGATGGTGACATAATCACAATTCATTGTGAACTTGCTAGTGACAGACCCCTTAGCCAGCAAACCAATGGTATTTGCTAGCAGAAGAGTTACTACCTTGGAATGCTTTTCCAAAGGATGAACCTGATTCTCTAGGATTGCTGTGGCCAACAAACATGGAAGTTAGATGGCTCTGGGGAAAATGTCACATTAACTGTGTAGCTATCTGAATATACAATGGAGATATTTTTATGACCAGAATGCCTCCTTCTGTGTAAGGGATATTACTACACACATTACTTGGACATCTCATATTTTTAATACTAGGCACCCAGTGCACAAATCCATGCACCTTGAAGGGAACTGTGGGCCTCAAGGCTGTGGTAGGCACAGGTCAGCCCTTCCTCCATGCCCACACCTGGCCCCTCCCACCATGGCTCCAGGTCCCCTGTCTGGCAGCAGCCCTGCTCCCACTGCTGCAGAAGCTGCCTATTGTCTTCACTAGCAGAGAAGTATGGACAAGGGGCCCAGAAGGCTGGTGATCCTTGAGCCTTGGCAAAGGTCAGAGCTAGACTGTTTGGTTGAAACAACGGTGGCTGAAGCAACTTCTGAGCAGATAGTCTCATGTAAATCCTTACTGATAAGATAGTCTGTCTGTTACTGGAAATTGCCTGCTATAGTTGTATCCCA
Organism: Antrozous pallidus; assembly: GCA_027563665.1. NCBI lineage: Eukaryota > Metazoa > Chordata > Mammalia > Chiroptera > Vespertilionidae > Antrozous > Antrozous pallidus. Next base: position 82,810,524 of record CM050519.1, read on the forward strand.
AACTGAATAAAAGGATGACAAGGCCTGAGGACTAACAAAGTCCTTCTTCTTGCATTATTATTTGGAAATAATAATTTCCCAATTATTATTTCTTGTCCTGTCTCTTTCATTTACATGCAGCCCCTCTTCTAGAGCCTGGACCCTGAATCATGTGGAACATGGGTCATACACAGAGTGACTAGGGACAGCACCAGCAGTAGGTGCAAATGGGGACTGCTGCCCCAATCACCCCTCAGGAGCAAGGGGAGGTGGAAAAATCCTCAGAGGTGGTTGGGGCTGGTAGTCACCGCTTGCCCTGTTGATGGTGCCGAGTGATCAGGACCTGCACCAGCCACCAGCAGCAGGTGTGAGCGGTGGCTCCAGTGCCGGCTGTGGATATAAGTGGGGCTGGCATTGGCAGTGGAGGTGAGCAGCGGCTCTGGCACCAGCACAGGTGCCAGTATTGGGTGAAGCTGTCGTGTGAGGGAGCAAAGAATTTTCAGTAACCACCAGGGGTTCGCCCCAATGACAGCAATTGGTGCCCCACCTTGATCTGGCACCTCTACTCATCTGTTCCACCATCCCACCATGGCCAATGCCTGCCATGTTCTGCGCATGCCCCCTAGTGGTCAGTGTACCTCATAGTGACCAGTTACTGTGTTGTTTGATTGTTCTGCTGTTCGTCTATTTGTATATTAGCCTTTTATTATATAGGATAGGCCAAAACACATCTGGAGAGCTGCACTGGAGGCTCTGGACTTTCTCTGTGTTGACTAAGCCTTATTATTACTTGAATTCTTTAAATTATTAGTAAAGCTTGATACTCGGTAAGATATCTAATTTGTGTGAATCTAATTTGAGGATATGAACCTTCATGTTATTTCAGATTGGTGCATTGAGCAGGATTTTATCCACAAATGACAGCAGCTAAAACATTTATGATTATTGTTGTTGTTACCATTAGTTTGGCAAGAAAAATGATGAGATGGGGGAAGTATCATGAGCACTTGATGCAAAGTTAGCAACCTATCAACTTCTGTATGAAATTGTGAAAACCCAATGCACATTGTTGGGATAAGTCTTATCAATGGAATTTGCAGGTGATCCATTTAGATCTGGGGGAAATGGCTGAGATAAAAAATGTAGGAAAAAAGGGTAACAATAAAAAGTTCTACCACCCGATGGTTATTAACAGCCTTTCATAAAACCTAGACTTGTAAAATAAGAGTAGGTGGAAGTGGAAAAGTCTAAAATAAAAATGATCAGATTTTCCAGTCTTAGAAAGCTTGTGTCTCTTTGATAACTGGAAAGAGATATTATGTTCATTGGCAAAAAACTCAGCTATGATTGTTGACTACTCAAAAAATTACACAAATAACTGCAGACCAAATTCAGGTAATTGAATGCCATTTGGATTTTTTCCCCCATTCAAGTATTAGGATGCTAACCCCCCCGCCTCCCCAACAAACACACACACACACACACACACACACACACACACACAATACACACACATACACACACATACATAAACTCAGAAAATCCTGGAGAATAACTATTGGCATGGTCTCTTAGAGAAAGCAATCAGAGAGGCATATTGCTGACACTATATTTTGCTGAGTGGAAGTAACTATTTTGGTTGATGGCTGATCTCAAGTGGCTGAGACCTTTTATGAGCAAAGACATCTGGATGGTCTGTACCTTACAGGTTGCAATAGATGAAGGTGATGAAGCTTCCTGATTCTCACTCTTTGCTTTTAAAGGGTCATGGTAAATGTCCTCTAAATTCTGTCTGAAAGAATTTATTACCTCAGTTAAAGGCTAAGCCATAACTTTCAAGAAAGAGGCCAAGTTCTGCTTACTTAATCTCTGGCAGGCGATCTTTGACTGTATGCAATGATTAGATCGAATGGCCTGGTAAGCAAAACTTTTTCGGAACGTTAGATATAGGTGCCCAGTGAAAAGTAATTCTGATGGGGAGGTGGTGGTTGGAACTGTGTTCTTAATCTCATGGAGGTAATCCTGAAAGGGTGAGAGGTGCTGCCAGAGGGAACCAGCATAGAAGTGGAGTCACGATTTGGAAAGTGTGCCTGATTAAGGACCATCCCTTCCCCTTTCCTTGAGATGGGCATTATATGAAAATGGGGCACCTTACTCTTTATCAGGAATATGTCTGCTAAATCAGCCTTTCATGCCGTATTAATTGGCCATGATAAATGGGGACCTTTGTAAGCAAGTCTAAGTTTGTAAGCTATTAAGCTATAGAGACTTCCAAGAAGGAAACGGAATTGCTGGGAGGAATGGTTGCGGTGGTGGTTTTGATTTCTCTATCTCCTTTTTTAATAGTCCCATATGACTTGTACTTACGGAAAACAGTGTGTAGAGGCTAATACTAGATTGTTTAGGGTTAGCCAAGGTGATTGCTTTGATAGCTCCAGCTGCACTTGATAAGATAGGGATAATCTAGAAAGTGCAGGAGACCCGTGGGGACTGGCAGGTTACCTACCTTGCTGATACATTTTTTTTTCAATACAAGATTTGGAGTCCAGGCAGGTATAGTTTGCAATCTTGTGGGATGAAAATTAGCATGGGTTCACTGTTCTGATACAGAGAAATTTGCATTCTCAAGTATATGACCACAATCTAATGAGGCAGGATTTGAACTTGACAACCATTAGAGCACTGAGTATACTGCATTGGTGACATGATTATCACAGATTTCTCAGAGAAAGAAACTGGAGAACTAACAGAGGCTGGATGGCATATCCAACTAAAACCCAAGACCTAGCTTAGTCTGTGAAATTCTAAGAATTATGAATATTTGGACAATGAAGGACATTTTCCTGAGACATATGTTCTCACAGACCCTGCCGATAAGAAATACACTAGGAGGACATCAGGTCTCTTCTGGTGCACCAGAGAAATTATATTCCTCTTCTAGAAATCATAAAGGCCCCTATTCATAAAGTCAATGGGAAAAAAATGTGTGTGTAGAGGGTTATGAATAGAGAAATACACGTTAAAAAATTGGAGAAGATGGTGGTATGCGAAGACTCTTGGTATTATAAACCATAACTGAACATACACATACCAAAGCCTTTGGGAGAAATCAAATAAGGCAAAGTCTTAGGCTATGGATTTGTAAACCGTCAGAAGCAGCTGCTCATTACAGATCATTGAGAAACGAATGTCAGCTTATTGCGGGCAATGGTGAACACTACCCATTTCAGAGAAGTCTCAGGTGAGAAATATCCATCATGTTTGAGTGACATCAAAGCAATCTGAACAGGGATGGAGAAACCAGCAAAAGCCAATCACAAAGCAGCAGTGGAATAGTAAAAGCATGCTAAGGGGGAGCGCCCGGTGGGTACTCGCCACATGCCCAAGGTGACTTCATTGGACCCTTCTGGTAAATAAACCTGGAATCTAGAAACCTACTGGAAAACGTCACACGGACTGTGTACGGGTGACAATCTCTGTATAAAACGGAGATGTGTCAGAGCCAATGGCTCCCTCTGCACATATGGTGAGGCCGCACTTTGCTCAGACATGTCTTATGTTGGTCTGAACCCAGAAGTGAGAAGAGAGTCCCTGGGAAGTTGCATTCTAGTTCCTGGCTATTTTTTATTTTTATTTTTATTTTTTTGCTTTTTCTCTACCTATCTCTGCCTTTGCTTGTGCCTATGAAATTGCTGTGGCGGTAAGATATCTGAATCATAAGGGCTCTACTGGACAGTGCGTTTGGATGTTATCTCAGTTGTAAAGGGAAATATTTACTTGGATTAAGAAAAGTAATCACAACTAATCACAAATCTGAAAAGCTAATGAACGTTCTATAATATTTGTATCTGGCATACCAGGCACACCTCTCTGGCCCTCTTTCCCCCCATGCGATTTGGCTGTGTTCTCTCTAATCACCTCTTCACATGCTAATCCTTCAGAAGTATTGTTTTATACGGGAAGAACCAAAAGACGGTTCTGCCTTTTCTCTAGTGTGAGCATTTTATTTTTCATTACTGATGAGTTACTAGGTGCCCCTGAGAAATAAATCCTCTGCTTACAGTTTTAAATTACTGAAGCTTGGAAAATCCCTCACAAAATGTTCCTTGATACATTCCAAACCTTGTTTCCCCTCCTCTCTTATTTTGATTGCAGGCCCTTTAGGACATCGATATGTCATCTTGCCCTGCACCTCTTGTCATGACACAGGGTCGGTCGGTAGTGTGGGAGGCAGATATCCTTCAGAAAGCCATTTCTAGACATGGCAATGACTTACCCATGCATGCTGGTGATGGTGGATTGCACAGACCCCCTACTAAGCACAGAACTGAATGTTTTGTCTGCTCATCTTTCCTGAGGCAGGATCCCCCAAATCTCTTCAGTCATTACGATATTACCTGACACAGGGGCAAGTAGGAAATAAGGGTGGGAAAGACAGCCATCCTAACTAAGAAAAGGCTTTGTTTTGTCGGTTGCACATGTGATGTTGAGAGCTCAGTACTGGGGTGCCCTTCTCAAGCCCTCGGAAGAGACCAGTGTGAGTGAGGAGCCCTGATATCAGCTCTATTTCTTTCATGCCAAATATGCCTTTCATGGCAAATGGGGCCCAATCATGAAAGAATCTAAAACACTGAGAAGAAGAAGCTGGACTTGATACAGCCTTCATCTAACAGTGGCCAGCAAACTCATTGTTCAACAGAGCCAAATATCAACAGTACAAGGATTGACATTTCTTTTGAGAGCCAAATCTTTTAAACTTAAACTTCTTCTGACGCCACTTCTTAAAAATAGACTTGCCCAGGCCGTGGTATTTTGAGGCAGAGTGACACTCAAGGGGCCAAAGAGCTGCATGTGGCTCGCGAGCCACAGTTTGCCAAACTCGGATCGAACCTCTGCAAGGACATTACTTTGACCAGATAGTCTAGCAATTCAGAGTGAGCCGAAGATATTTGAGGTAGATACGTGGTCTCCATATGACGTAATTATCGACTCAGTACTCAAACATTGTCTTGTTAGCATCTCAAAGATCTTCAGAGAAAAATCACATCAAATCACAAATCCATTTTATCTTTGCTCAAGTTTTCCTACTAATAGAAACTGGGGGAATGAAAGAGCTACATTCAAGAGGCAGGATTGTTTTCACTGGGGCTGAGCACATTAGCAAGGCATTAAATCATCCTCTGGCTACATTAAGTGGTTACCGCTTTCCGAAAGTGCCGCCAAAGAGATTCTAGCTCAATCTTTTATCAAGGCCACCACACATTTCAGACTTTTAAAATTCAGGGCCCTCGTTCTGATTTATTTTTTATCCTGTCTAAATAAATCATCAACCATGAGCATGCTTCTTCATTTGAAAAGCAGGGTGTGTTCTAAACATTGTTAAAGTGCTTGCCCTTTAGTTGGCATTATCAGAGAAAGAAAGCTCCTATGGTTGCCAAAACCGAAGGAATAATGCCGCAATGGAGGAAGCAGCCTTAGAGATTAATTTGTCTGATCATTTAAGACAGAGAAATTTGTGCTGCCAAAAAAATGGAAATGTTGAGAAGCCAGTGGAATGCTAACTTCTCTGGCAGCAGCAGTACTAATAAGCTGCCCCCTTGAAATGGAGACATGACCAGAAATAGCAATCCTTGAACAGATGTATCTGTTCCCCCACTGGCTCAGTGACACTGTGCTAGAAATGGGCCAGCACTCATTTGGGGTGAGTTGGGGACTATTCCCTATTCTCATTATAGACTTACATACTCAATTGCCTATTGTCCCTTTCCATTTAGGTTAACTTAGGCACTTCAAATGATCATGTCTACCACAAACCCTATGTTTTATTCACTGATCTAATGCTCTAAAATCTGATCCCCAATTTATATTTTCTACACTGGGGCATACTCCTGCCTCCACTTGAGTACCCCGCTTTATCTTATTGCAATTCTTTATTCTTCTTCACATGTGAGGTAGCTTTCTCAAAGGCTTCTCTGCCTTCAGCTTTCCTCTCTCAAATACACATTTCAAAATAAAATATAACCAGAATATTTGTTAAGAGCAAAACAAAAATAAATCTAACAATGCCAGTCATCGACTTAAAAACTTATTCAGTGGTTTCTTCTTGCTGTCAGTGCAGCACAGTTTTCCTAGTGGCATACAAGGGGTTCTATGTCTGGTTCTTGCTGATTTCCCAGCTACCCGACAGACACTTAGAAACTGTGTGAAGTACTTGTGATTTGCCCTTTGGTCTCTGGGCCTTTGATGAGAGTTTCCCTCCTGCTAGAATGTTTTCTCCCCACTTCTCTATTCAAGACTGGCCGTTCCTCACCCTGTGACCTATCTCTTCTCTGTGCTCTAAACTACCCTGTCCTCTACATATTTTTGAAGCTATTTCTTATATACGTTATCATGTGATATTAAAACCATGTATTTCATTATCTATGAGGACAGGAGCTCTCTTATGCATTTTGTATTCCTACTACCCAGAAATATGTTAACTCTTCCAAAAAAATTAGATATGTGTTTGATCAATGAAGAAATGTCGGCTGCAACTGACACAGGTCATTCACCCACTCACCAGGAGAGATATTACCATTTTTTAATCCCTTAGTTATTTATAAACCAGATAAACTTGCTGAAAAACATGCTATCGATCCAACATAAAATACAATTGGTCTTAATTAATTATTAAGACAGAAGTTACTTATACAAAATTTTAAATACCCTTGTGTTTGATTTTTTTTAACTATAGAGAATACCTATGTTATATTCATCAGGGAATGCTGGGGACTGTCAGGTCACACTGATGATCTGAGGATGCTCTCTGAGAGGAAGACAGAGCAAGTAGAATTTGTAAGTGAGATATACAGCAGAACTTCAATGCAGAACCTTAGGAAGGGAACATGAGACATGGATTTGTGAGCCATTTGGGATTGGTGTCCACTTGGTCATGGGAGAGAGGTAATAAAGTTCATTATGATCACTTCCCTATGGGAGAAGACAATACCAGGGCTCAGTTGTTAGGATGCCCCCTTATTTGAGATGATGTGATTTTACAGTGATGGATTCAGAGTGGTTGCTGCCCATTTTTGTAAAGTTAAATTAAAAAAAAAAAGACAGGAATTCAACTAATAAAGAAGGCAGGCTGAACACAGGACACATCATCTGTTGTAAGGAGTAAGGAAGGAGGCCGGAGCCAATAAGACTGGTAGGGGCTCTAATCTAAGGTTTGGTACTGGGGCCCTTATTCTGAGGAAGATCACTGCAAAGAGTTCTCATATTAACCCCACATTCAGGTTGATGTAACAGCCCACGTTTTTGATAAGCCAAATGCCCTAATGAACTTCTATTTTCTGATTGCCAGATCCTAAAGAGTAACAATTATATCTCTTCTCTGTCAATGTTTTTAGAAAAAATTAATTTTCGCATTCTTATATATTGAACACACCCAAATCCAATAACAACACAGGTGCAAGCAACACCGCTCTTAGAAATCAAGATTTCCTAACCTCTCCTTGTTTATTAAGGTTTTTAATGCCGCACAGATGTTCTTCACACAAGTGTTTCTTTGGATCTTCACCTGACCAACTTGCATTTTATTGAATATGTCCTCCCTATTATTACTTCCTACCCAATTACAGAAAGTTTAAGTCACTTTCCAAGTTTGGACACCATATTGTAGATATGACATTGAATATACTGAGAGAGGTTTTTTCTTTTTTTAAAATATGTTTTTATTGATTTCAGGAGAGGGAGAGAGAAACATCAATGATGAAAGAAAATCACTGATTGTCTGTCTCCTGCATGCCCCCTTCTGGGGATCAAGCCTGCAACTTGGGCATGTGCCCTTGACCAGAATCAAATCTGGGACCCTTCAGTCCACAGGCCCACACTCTATCCACTTATCTGAAACTGCTAGGGCCTGAGAGAGTTTTTGAACAAAGTACTGAGCACTTGCTTACTTAACTGAGTTCCTTCCCACAGTTTATTATTCCAACTTACAAGACACTGTTACATTTCTGTCTCCCATTAGTTTGTTGCATTGTGCTTATATGGTTGGATTATGAGGCTGATTATTCAGTGACCAGCAGACTGAATGGTAGAGTCCTTTCCCAAGTTGCTCCAGATCCTTTGTGGTTAGAGGAAAATGAAAACATTCAACTGGTACATCCAATTTCTATTGCAGGAGAGATACAGCTCTGATAAAGCCATTGCTATACCCCTATCACCAATTAGGAAGCATGTTTTTATTTGTACAGCACCTCTGGGCACTAAATGCATTTGTCTCTGATCTGACTGAGATGTTTTTTTATGTATCCCACCTGCTGCTAATTCACAATCATAGATTTATTCTCAATCTGTTGTTCTGCTCCATCTCACCATGTTAGCACATTTTTATTTTCTTAAATTTTATATCAAAGCTTCCAAGATACTTGTATTACAAGGCCACATAGAATATCCTTTATTCTTTCAAATCCTCAAAAAAAATGGATGATATTGTGTCTGTTTAGCTACTCTGTTCTTATATATTAATCTTCCATTAGCCTTTTTTTTTTTCAAAAGAGGCTTAAAAAACAAGATGACTTTATTTCACTTATTTTCTCTGTCCGCAAAAGGTCATAAAGATTCCAAAGTAAAACTAAACTTTAGAAAATCCTGAGTTTGCTTCTTATGGCACAAAATACCTTTTGTCTTCCAAAGTAAAGTCACAAGCCAAGTGCAAGTTCAAAAATGCACAGTATTCTGGGCAAGGATAGCTACTGCCATTGCCAGATCTTAGGATATGCATCATTTATTAAGCTGCTTTTACTGTAATTAAGACTGTCACTCCAGAAAAAAAAATATCTTGTTCATAAAAACTGGAAGAAACTATATTTTCTCTGAGAGATCAGACTCTCTGCTCAAAGAGTTTCTCAGGGATGTAAAGAAACTATTTTGTACCAAATCACTTTTTGACCCTTTAAATGACTTATGAGGTCACCTAAGGGTATTCTTCTAATTAGTCATGGAAGCTATTAGATGGTCCATGAGAACAAAGGAGAGTGGATAGAAATTGTGAAATGCAATGAGTATGCTTCCAATTTTCCCACCTGGCTCAATAGAATTGTTAATCCCGCCCAATTTGTCAAGCCTATAATGTAGGTTATTTTGTAAAGAAAAGAAAAGCAGATCAATTTTGACTGTAATTGCATTTTGTAAATACACCTTGATTTTCATCCCGGGGAAATGTTGTTTATATTAATCTGTTTTCATCACTCCATGAACGTTTTCGGGATAGAGTTCAGTTTATCCCGGAGCAAAGGCTAACATGATCAATGACAGAAAAATGTTTGGGATCCCCACGTGCACTCCCTGTAAAGGTCAATTGACAAAGTGTGTCACACCTGAGAGAGTTGTGCACACGTTTGCTCATTATTTACATCAGCGGACCAGCTGGGATGCTGCTGGACAGCTGTAGTTTTGGAAAACAAATTGTTGGGATTCTGTTTTCCAGAATGCCAAATAGGTTATTCAGACCAAATGGCCCGCGGGAAACAACTACAGTCTTTGGCTAAAAATTATTTTCAAATGCCTCTGTTGAAGAAACAAAATCTGGAAAAGATTGAATGGAATTTTCAGATAAAACTAAAAGGGGAAAAATCAGAATTCAGAGAGACAGGAGAGCAGGAAACACTTTGCTCAAAGGTCATTTGTTGGTCCAAGCAAATGTAAACTTCCGTTTTCATCATCTGTGGACCTCCATTACTTCTTACCTCATATCCCATTATTTCCCCCTTAGTGTTCTAGATATACTGGTCTTCTTGAATATTTTGTGATTATACTGATTGTTTTGTGATTGTACTGATAGGCAATATGCCAGAAAAAGATTTATTGACCATTTCCTATACTTTTAATAACCTTACAGTATAAAGATAGAATAATCATGTTATGAATCAGCTTTGTTAATAAAACAATCTCCCAAATGATAAAACTGAGGTCTTCAATGTAGGAAAATAAATGAGCAGCACCCGTGGCTAAATGCTTTGGGCAGAGTTACTTAGTTTAGACTACAGAGTAAAGAAGCATGCTAATCATATTTTACTAATTCTATCATTTCCCTTTGCGGCACCAGATGTGGCATGGGGGGAGGGTAAATATGGCGAGGATCTCCCTTTTCCATGTCCAGCACGGAAAGAGATGCAACCGGTTCTGAATGGAAGCAGCCAGGGATTAACAAAAAATGAAGAGAGAATAGAAGAAAGCTGGGTGCCGGGTGGGACGCTGTCTTCTCTCTCATGGAGCCCACGCAGCAAGTTTATTTTATATTCCAAAATACAAAGGGGTTTTACTACAAAACTTAGCATAAAAGGACCTTGGGGGGCCAAGGTCTTATTTCCTTATTCCCAGTGCTAGGCTGAATTTACACATCAATACCCATTTCCAAGGACACCTGAGCAAAGTTAAGAGTCAAGCTGAGAACACATCTGCCTTTGTGGTGAAGCGTGTTCCCAGGGTGTGGCTCTGCCTGTCGCCTTGAGTTCAGCTGACAATAAGTAAAGAGACACCCATGTGTCTTCCCAGGGGGCCCTCTATATCCCATGGCTCTTACGTGCCATTCAATGGCTTTCACCAGAAAGCAAGGGTTTGTCAACATAAACTGGCTAAGATTGGTTGTAGGGAATATGATGAGTTCAATCTTGTTGTTTGTTTATATCCAAAGGCAAAAGAAAAACGTGTTTCTCTAATATTCTTATTTACTAGTAGTATATGTCAAGTAGATGTTGTGATGTGAGGCGCTTATGGCCTGGTGGATGCTGACAGCTGCCATCAGGAATTGCCCTGAGCCAAAGAATGCTGCCTCATTCAAATTTGCATTCTTTTCCCCACGGCAGAGCACAGCCAATGACTGGTCAGTGGGTACCAAGACCTTTCCATAATCTGAAGGACCATACCAGATCTAAATTTCCACCTGGAATCTTCTGAGGCCTCTGATATAACTGAAGCAGAGTTCAAATTTGTCCTTTGCCTGATCCTGCTATCATTGCTCTCTTACATATGCTGTTCCTGGATGTAATTCCCAATTAACTTTTTTTGCAGACAAATCTCATCTTCGAATCTCTTTCTAGAGGAACCATCTAAGATACTTGGTATCCAAAGCTGTCCTAGGAAGCGGGCTTAAAATGAGGTTTGGTGAAATGGATCACCCACTGGTTATATGGCAATAAAGATTTGATTGATCTCTGGCATGCTGTAGTGTATAATTGTTGAATGTTTCATTAGGTGTGTTGGGTGAGTTTGTGACCATAATTTTCCCAACATGTAAAAATTATTCAATCAATTTTAGAAATCATATAATTGGCTAACATTTTAGAACCAGTTATGATGAGCACAATCAATATTCTATTATAAATTACAAGTTGAATTTGACTAACAGAACTATGGTTTTGCAGAACTGAGTTTATTTTGATCAGAAAAAAAAAAGATGTTTAGTCTCATTGGGAAAAAATGCTGCAATATATTTCAGATAATTTAAAATCTAAATACGGTGTGATTAGTGATTAAAAATACAAACCCTAAAGTGCGTATGATCATGAACTGGAGCTATGATCATGGACTAGGAGTACACTAGCATATAAGTAGCTAATGCTGATAAGATGCTGCTTAAACTACATTGTTAATAAAATGCAAAGAGGCTTACCTCACTAAGAGTCTGGACAAGTATCATATAGCATGTACTTGGAAAGAGAGTTGAAAAGAGGGTCAAAGTAGAATGAAATTATGTACCTCCTACAGATTTAATCCTGAAGAAGGCTGGTGTTAAAAATCACCCGGGGAGAACTGTGGACCAACAGGTTATCTCTTCTTTTTTGTTAAGAAAGGAGTAAAATAAAATGTAAATAGACTTTTTTTTTTTTACCCCAATTCTTCTCAACTATGATTACAGGAGAAAAGTAGACAAGATTTGCAAAAAAAAAAAGAAGAAGAAGAAGAAGAAGAAGACATTTTCTGAGAACCTAAATATTTTACAGCTGGTATAATTTGAAGGTCTCACTATGAGCTGTTAAAAATCTGTAGTTAAATAAAGGAGTTTGCTTAGCTTGTATCCATTGGTTACGCTTATATGCATGCATACAAGTTGCTTAGCTGATTAATCAACTTGAGTTCCCAGCTGAGATTACATTTAACTATGCCCTACTTTATTACACAACTATAAGATTATTATGAATTCTTTCAGTAAAGAAATTAAAACTCATTTGATTTCATAAAGTTATTTTCAGTATCTATAATTTAACTTTGTTTGTTTTGAGCGTTCTAAAATACATATATCTTTAAATATGTTTTTATTGGTTTTTAGAGAGAGAGGAAGGGAGAGGGAGAGGGAAACATATCTGATAAGCTGCCGCCTACACGCCTCGCACTGGAAATTGAGCCCCCAAACCAGGCATGTGCACTGACCTGGGATTCAACCTTGACCTCTTGGCCTCTGGGTCAGTGCTCAGCCATTGAGCCACACTGGTCAGGCTCTAAAATACATATTTTAATTTAATAATAATCTTATAATCTCACATAGCTGAAGTATATACTCTCTTTGTTTATACAAATTACTACAACACACACTTAAGCAACACAATTAAATGAGCATTTGTGAAACCCCCACTGAGTCTTGTCTCTGCAGCAGCTGATGTTCTCTCTGGTCCCTGACAAAGCCAATCTACTCCTGTCTCCCCAGAGGTGATGCTTAAGTTAAAAGTAGTGTCTTTCATCATTTTACTTTACTTTATGATTTCCCTCAAATGGACATATTCTTAAATAAAACATCATGCATCTTATTTTTACTTTGTAGAAGTGGTGGCATATTCTACTTCTCTGCAACTTTTTTTCATTCAACATTTGACATTATGTCCTATGACTCAACCATGTTGATCTGGGTGGCCATAATTTAATTATTTTAGGTATTTTACAATATTTAATGATATGAACTTATAAATAATCTTTATTTTATAAACTTTATGTTTTTGAAAATTGATTTCAGAGAGAAAGGGAGAGGAAGAAAAAGATAGAAACATCAATGACGAGAGAGAATCATTGGACAGCTGCCAGCTGTATGCTCCCTGACAGGGAAAAAAACTTTGACCATCCTAGGTGGATGCTCAACCACGAGATTACACTGTAATCCTTATGTTTGAGAGCACTTGTAGGTTCATAGCAAAATTGACAGGAGGGCACAGAGATTTCCCATGTACTCTCTTCCTCCACATTTTGATAATTTGTATTATATTTTCCTATAGAAAGGTTTTTCTCACCTAGGTAATGATTTTATTTTATTTTTAAAAAATACTAGTTTTTAGAAATAAGCTGTCTATTAAAAACCTTTTCAAAGTCAATTCATAAAAGTAGCATGGGAATTGATTAAATTTTCACATTTAAGTTTATTATGATACTAGGGCCCCAGTGCCCGAAATTTGTGCACTGGGGGTGGGTGGTCCCTCAGCCCAACATGCCCCCTCTCACATACTGGGAGCCCTCAGGGGATGTCTTACTGATGGCTCAACCCCAGCCTTCCCAAGGCCAAAAGCCTCTGGCTGAGCTGTTTTTTGGCCTTGGGCACCCAGTGATCGCCCTGCAATGGGGCTGATCGCTAGTGATCATTGGTTGGTTCCACCATAGCCCTGGCCTTCCTAAAGCCAGAAGAGGCTTTTTCTGCCCTTGGGCAGCAGCCATCTTGGTTGGGTGTTAATTTGCATATCACTACTGATTGGCTTGTGGGCATGGCTTATGGGTGTAGTGAAGCTATGGTCAATTTGCATATTACTCTTTTATTAGATAGTATTTATACAGTCTGTGCTTAGGTTTACCTCATTTCTTTGGGGGAAAAGGTCACTGAGTCACTTGTTGACATTTTTTACATTTTTTCTCCTTTTTTTTATTCTTTAAAGTATTACAAATAGTAGTAGATATGTTTTTCTTTTTTCCCCCATTGTCCTCCCTCCATCTTCCCCTATCCCCTAACACATGCCCTCACCTGCCCCTCTGCCCCAATGTCTTGTATCCATTGGTTATGCTTATATGCATGCATACAAGACCTTCAGTTGATCTCTTACAACCCCCACCCGCACTCTCCCCTGCCTTCCCCCTGTAGTTTGAGAGACTGTTCAATGCTTCTTTGCCTCTGTATCAATCTTTTTCTCCTGTTTCTTTTCTTTAAAAAGATCTTGCATCTACATACTGGAAATAAATATATAAGAACAAAAACTGTTTGAGTCTCAGTTTCAGTGTCCAACTGTTCTGAGTCTCAGTTTCAATGTCAAATAGTTCCTTATGTGTACATGTCAGCAGAGATTAAATTTTACCACTCAGCTTTACTAATGATGTTATGTTACATCTGTGTAAACTCTATCATTTAATGGCACATACGAAATACGGTTCTGGTCAATAATGTACTGTTGAAATATACAAATACTTATGTACAAATTAAGAAGATTTATTGCAAAGGGACTGTCACTCATATATGATTTTTGGAGAGGAACATTTTCTTTGCCTTCTGCTTCTTCAATCCATGTTGGCTGTGCCTGTTATGGGTAAATTATTCACTTGGATGTTCTTTTGTCCAGACCTTGAACCTACAGTAAGTTCACAGCACTCTTTCCTAGTTTTTCTATCTGCACTTGCAATCCATTCCTTACTCTTCTTACTGAAAAGGAAAGTGGAATGATAATGCCCTCAATTACAGGACTGTTGGGAATTAAATGTGAAGTTGGATAATAAATGCTAAAAAATGTGTAGCCTTCTTCCTTCTTTCTTCCTGAGTTTGGTGAACTGTGATGCAGCCCCATTATCCTTCCTCATTAGTGAGTCATTCACGAGTCCCCTCTGGTGCAAGTCCCTTCCCACTGCAGGGATCAATCTGCTAAATGCATACTCTCATTCCTCCTTTAATTTTGTTAATTCAAGTCCGGGAATCTCATAATTCACAAATGTCTTCTATGTACCAACTTTGCTGTGGGAAACACATGTGGGAAGTAGCCTTTAAAAGTCTATATGCACAAAATTGCTTTTATGTTGTTGCGTTTTTTTTGTTGCTTTATTTTTAGTCATTCTCCATGCTCAGTAGTATGAGGCATGGTAGTAGAGCTGTAGCTTTCCAAAAACTTTCCTATAAGAAATAGAATAAAATCTACATATTCTGAAATCAAGAAATTCCCTCCTTTCCCAGGTTAGTTCGTAGCTAATGGGCATCAGAGTACTGCTTCTTACTCCTCAATTTCTTGAGTTCCCATACCTCCACTACAGGTCTCCCCTTGGTCCCGGGTAAGATGTGTGGGTGTTGGAGCGAAATGGAATCCATTATGTCATACTTTCTTGCAAATGATTTATGCCTCCGGTAGTAGTGAGAGACAACTGGCCCTTCAAGGTAGTCACCAAGGAAAACCACACAGCACTTGAATTTTTAGTTTAACAAAAATTAATTCTTCACAAATTTCCTACCAGTCTTTCTTCATTCTTTATTCTGTTCTTTCTCCTCACCTCCCTGCTTTTCTTATTTCCTCCATTAAGTCTCCATGTCTCATTATCTCCCCATCATTTTCCCGTATTATATCTTTTCTCCCATTCTTTCTATATTTTCTTTCAGCTTTTCCCATTCTTTCCACAGTACAAGTAAATCCATGCCATAAAGGTCTGTAGTTATATACCTATAAAAAATTGAGTGTAAAAACCCATCAATCTTTAGACCAAATAGCTCGAGAGCTTCTCACCCTAGAACTAAGCTGACATTGGGCCTGAAATGTGCTCCTCACCTTTCAAATATGTCATAGTCTTAAAAAGTTTTATCTATGCTTATGTAATCTTTTGGCCATTATCCCAACATAACTGCACTTGAAGCCATACCAAGAAATGTAATGAGCTAAAGACTAAGTTAATTCGATCATGAGATTGAAAGGTAGCACCCAAAACAAAAACAAACAAACAAACAAACAAATCCTCTTCAGGAATCCCTAGCCCTTATTTCTCAAAAACTGTTTTAAAAAAATCTCTTAGTGCGCTGTTAAACTCATGATGCACTAGGACAGGTGAAAAATGAAGTTGTCTTTCGGGAACACACCATGTGTGTGGGTGTGAGTGCGTGTAGCCACATGATTATTGTACTGTTTCTGAATTTAAACAACTCCTGCACTTCCTCACTGTGACAGGGAGAGGCTGGTGCTGGATTCATTTACATCTAAAAGCCTGCAGGGCTGGGGATGGCGCGTGCACTGCCTCGGGCTGTGCAAAAAGAACCTGGAGAGACACACCGGGGATGGCAGTAATTTTCCAGGGCTCTGATATCATCACAGAGTGCCCAGTACTACTGAACAGAGCAGCTTATGTGGGAAATAGGCAGCAACCTCTATATAAAATAGAATGATCCCAGCGATAACCAGGCAGATTAATAAATAGCTTTTACAACAGAAACATAGGAACATGGGAAAGAAGGTCACTATTTTGATGCCCTCATGATACGCTGAAATGAGAAAAACTGCAAGTAATTTTGCAGGGTCTTATCATGGAAATCAGATTCCACCAGGGAATGTTTCCTGGTCTCAGAGGGAGGCCATCTTATTTCTTCCTGCTCTGCCTCAGTTTTCTCCTTAAACTTTCACCTTAAAAACAGTGTCCCTTGTGGAGGCATCTTTTAAAAAATCATTTCATGGCAGGCACCTTTTGGGAATATGCAAATCCAGATATCACAAGTGATCTATTCAGCCAGAAGGATGGGCACTCCTGCCCCGATAGCACACACTAGGGATGTTCTCATAGCTTTGGAAGGCTTGTCATTAAAATAGATTGCATTTTCTCATAAACTTAAAAAAAAATTTAAACTAAAGGAGTTCTATTCCAGAAATTACTCTTACTCTTTAAGAGGCTCTTCTGTTTAAAAAAACCAATCGAGGTTCAGTTCAAGAAACAGAACATACATTCATAATTTCCAAAAAGAAAGAATAAAAACTATAATACAGAGAAGTGGATATTTACAAAATAGAAAAAAAGGATTCAAGGAATAGACTCTAAGCAAGATCTGCAAGGATGACTCCTAGGACTTTACAAGACAGACCCATCAGGAGAGCCACTTCTGAGGCTGTCACTGAATGTAAGCCAGAATCAGGAGTCCACCCCACAACCTCTGAACAAACCAGGAGCCTGGGAACCCATATCCATAGCTGCCAACCAAGAGCGGAATAGCTGCACAGAGAAGCCTCATAACTGCTTCACCGCAGGACTTGCTCTCTACACACAGGAAGCTGGAGCAGCATTGTCTAACGGAAACGCAATGAGAGGCACATCTGTCATTTCAAACTTTCCAGTAGCCTCATTTAAAAAATAAAGTGATAGGGTAAAATTAAATCGAACATGTTTTATTTAACCAAAATGGAAGCTGTTCAAAATGTAATCCATATAAGAATACTAGAGGTGTGGTGCATGAAATTTCGTGCATGGGGGGGGGGGTGTCCCTCAGCTCGGCCTGGGCCCTCTTGCAGTCCAGAACCCGTAGCTCCTTACCACCTGCCTACAGCGGAGGTGAGAGAGGCTCCCACCACCACCACTGTGCTCTCCAGCCATGAGCCTGGCTTCTAGCTGAGTGGCACTCCCCTTGTGGGAGTGCATCAACCACCAGGGGGCAGCTCCTGTGTTGAGCATTTTCGCCCTGGTGGTCAGTGCACATCATAGCAACTGGTCGTTCTGCTGTTCAGTTGATTTGCATATTGGGATTTTATTATATAGGATATGGAATACTTTATGCCTTTCCTTCCTTCCTTCCTTCCTTTCTCTCTTCTCTCTCTCTCTCTCTCTCTCTCTCTCTCTCTCTCTCTCTCTCTCTCTCTCTCTCTTTCTTTCTTTCTTTGTCTTTTTGGTACCAAGACTTCAAAATCCAGTCTGTACTTTACACTTAGAGAACATCTTCATTTGGACCAGCCACATTTCAAGTGCTTAATAGCCACATGGGGCTAGAGACTCCATATTGGGCAGTGCAGGGCAAGGAAAAAAAAACAAACATTATTTTACTGTTGCAGATAAATCTTAGTTTCCTCAGGAGTTTCTGAGCAGAAGCAGACAAAATGAAAAAAATTAGACAGGGAGCTAGCTTCTGCCTCAAGTTTGCCTTCCAGATCTCATGCCCATGCATCTGATTGACAGATCTAATTTGCCTCCAGAACCTTTGCTTCAAAGGAATATGGAAAATATGTTCTTTTTGTTTTGTTTTGATTTCTAAGCTTCTCAGTTAGATGAAAAGTGAAAGACAGGTTTTTGAGTAAATCAACCTACATTATCCAATAGTTCTTTTTTTTTAAAGAATAATTGCTGTGGGGGAATCTATACATTTCATTCCTATAATCTGACAAATACTTTAGAATATGTTACTTTAAGAAAGTCTACCAGCTTGTTTTTCTTCTAAGATGGAGCACTTGTGTAATTATCCAAGACCCTATTTCATAAGGTGCAATGTGTTTTTTATAAGCAAGATCACAATGATGTATCTCTAAAATTGTTTTCTTTAAGTTATCTCCAATATACAATTTCTGAGGCTTCAATCACAACTCAGTAGAAGGGCTTCCCTCAGTTTTTCTTAGGGTTCCTAGACATAAAAGGCATCAGCATGAAAAATAATTGCTTTTAAGAATGTTTAGGTCATTTACAACATGTATATGTTATTGGAAATTACATGGTTCTGACTGGGTAATTCAACCTGAAATTATCATCATCGATACTCATTATAATGCACAGCAGCAATGGGAAAACAAGAAAATAAGACACAGACTCTGGGAAGGATTCATATTATGAGAATAAAAGAGCTTTTAGAGAATATTTATTACAAAAGTAATGAAATGTTAGTGAAGTTTAGGGCACATTTTCTGAGAAAAATATAGTACTATAGGAAAGGAGTCTACAGTTTCATCTGCCCGAAATCCAATCGATGAGACATTGCCCCCTGCATATTCACTCCCACACTCAGTGCTTCGATTTATCACCTCTGTTCACTGCAAGAATGAGCTGGGAGCTCGCAAACCTACATAATTTGTTCCTAGAGTTTAATAAAAATCCAGGCCTGTCTCCAAGAAATAAATAGTAAGATGATATCATCTAGCACTGTCTTATACACTGTAGGTGTGCTGTGTACACCTATTGGGCAAATGCTCAAATTTGTATATAATTTGCTAAAGTGAGCTTATACTGGTTTTAAAAATATTAAATGAATACTTAATCCCAAATGAATATTGTAAGATATTCTAGACGAGCATGTGCTAAGCTAGTGCTTTCAGAAAAGAATTCATTAGTGCCTCTTCTTCCCCATAGAAGTTACACCTCCAAGATTTCCTCAGCACATCCATTTATGGCTCCTGCTGACCGACTTTCTCCTTGTCTATGGTTGTAATGATCACTTCTAAGCAGGTGGACTCTAAAATCTATGTGGTTAACGAGACTTCTGTTTTAAAATTTTCTTTTTTACATTCCAGATCTATGTCACCAACTAATTGGTAATGATCTCCAGAGTATCTATACTGTAAAATGTATGTTTCTATAGATTTCAGAGAGGGAAAGAGAGGGAGAGATAGAAACATCAATGATGAGAGAGAATCATTGATTGCCTACCTCTTGTATGCCCCATACTAGAGAGCAAGGCAAGAACTTGGGCATGTACCCTGACTGGGAATCAAATGATGACCTTTTAGTTCATAGGTTGATGCTCAAGCATTGAGCAACACTGGCTGGGCTCCAAAGCATATTTTGGCAGGCAAAATATTATACACAAAATCATTTTTCCTTGTACCTCTCTCTGAGTTTATTTATTTATTTTTTGTATTAACATCACAAAAATTTTTATTCTTCTGTCCATGAGTAATACTCTGAAAAAATCTTTAATTTCCTTCTCTCTTGCCTCTTCCTTCATGCTAAACTATTAGTTTAAGCCAATAAAATCTTTTTTTTAAATATATTTTTATTGATTTTTTTGCAGTATAACTTATAATTAATAGTAGTACATGTTTTCCTTTCCCCCTTTGCCTTATCCTCCCCCCAGCCTCCCCTACCCCCCAGCACATATCCCTACCCTCCCCCCTCCCCGCTCCAGAGTCTTTCATTCATTGGTTATGCTCATATGCATGCATACAAGTCCTTCAGTTGATCTCCCCCCGCATCCGCCTTCCATCCACCCAAGCCTTCCCCTGTAGCTTGACAGCCTGTTCAAGGCCACCCTGCCTCTATATCAATCACTCTCCCCTGTTTCTTTTCTTCAAAAATATCTTGCCTCTGCATACTAGAAATAAATGTATAAGAACAAAAAATGTTTCAGTCTCAGTTTCAATGTCCAACTGTTCTGAGTCCCAGTTTCAGTGTCAAATAATTCTTTATGTGTACATGTCAGCAATGGTATCCAGATGGTGGACACATCGTGGCAATGCAAGATCCATCCTCTCTGGTTTGGTCCTGGGCTGCCTGCACACATGCACAGCTGCCGACTGCTAGCATGGCAAGGTGTCGTCAGTGTCCCCCATCTCTGGACCATCCTCGTGACTGGAACAGATCCATCAGTTCCTCACAGTCGCAGGAACCCACATGGTCTTGGAGTTGTTCTCTGAAAACACACAAACACATTCTTGACCAAAAGTTAACAAAGGGATCGTCTATGCAAAATAGACTTGGGATTCTTTTTAATTTTTGCCCAAATGATTTTCCTTTGGCTTATTTTGACACCATGTATGTTTTTTCATGGGTGTCCTGCAATTGGTTTTACAAATGGAATTTACTTTACTGGAGTAAGAATTTTCTAGATGTATTTTATTTACTTGATATTTTTTCCTTACATGATATTACCCCACTGTCCCCTCCCCTTTTTTGATTAATGGGGGCTTTTGGAAATTTTATATTGCAGTCTTGGTAATTTTAAATTTTAATTTTTGCACACAAGTATGACTGCTTTAGGTTCTTTGGATGTTAGGCAATTTTACAGTGAGGTGAACTACTAATAGATATTTTAGTTAATGTTTTAGGAAAAGCTTTTTGTCCAGTACACTAAAATTTTCTTGAGTATTCACTTATTTCACTTGGCCAATTTAAATTAATCTGAAAACTTGATTACTATTTTCCTGTCAATTTTAATACTCAAGCAGAAATCTTAGTTTACCCTGTAAATACTCGTGGAAAGGAATATTTGCAATTTTGAGTAGGTCCTGAGCATTCCTGGTGATAGACTGAATTTAGATATAGAGCAGCTATTGCTGGCCAAGTCTCTGTCTGCCACCTGGGTTCCAGTATGAGTTGTGCGTGGGAGGCGAAGCACAATAAAATCTTTTGAAAATGCCGTATTCACATCCATTTTTTCTTTTATGAAAATTACCATCTTATTTCACTTCTTTTAGTAATATCATATAACAGACATTTTCTCCTGGTTCTACAAATTTTTTAAAAACATGTATATATTTAGATAAACACTGTCTTAATCAGGATTCAGAACAGTTCCCAAAAATTATTAATGCTATATTTTTTATAGTCACATCCTCCCCTCATTTCTAACCCTCCAAATTATTTATCTGTTCTCTGTCCAAAGTCTGCCTAAATTTTTGTCTTCTTCAGAATCTAAAGGAGAAAAATGACCACTAGCCAACCAGGAATGAGTATACAAATTAATCCAACAAAATGGCAAGTTAATTTGCATACACAGGCACGGAGCCAAGACTGGAGACTTAAGAGTGAAGACTGAAGGCTCCACTGTGGCCAGAGCCAAGTTTGAAGGCTGAAGGCTTGGCTCTGCTGTGGCCTGGGTCCTGGGTGCCGGAGGAAAACCAGTGCCAGCAGCCAGGGGAAGGAAGGCTTATTGTACGAATCTTTGTGCAATGGTCCTCTAGTGTCATATAAAATAATCTGACAGTATGCAATCATTTGCCACTGGCTTCTTTTCCTCAGCAAAATGTCTTCAAGATTCATCCAGGTTGTACCATGTATCAGTTGGTTCTTTCTTTTGAGTGCCGAGTTGTATTTCACTGAATGGATGTACCACTATTGGCTTTATTATCTTCCAAATTATATTAACTTTATTTATACTGTTATTTATTGGCCCTTATAATACAGCTCTTCCTGAGGTTTGGTTCCCTCTATTCTCTTCCCTTACAATTTTGTTCAGGAAGACTACTCTCAGTTATTTTACTATATCAAATACTTTTCTTTTTGTTTTATGATGTTGCTTAAAGTTTAAAATAATTGGCCTCTTAATCTCCATTTTATTAAAATTTTACCCGTTCTTCAAGACCATTTTCCAGGATACATTTGCTGGATCTTCTGAATAGAGTTTGTCTCTCTAAAGACTTTATATGGTGCTTTGATTTTATGATACTTATATTGATTTATAGTCATGCTTGCCTTGTAGATTATGCATGGATATAAGAGATGAATCATAAAAATAAACATGATGTCTGAGAGTAAATATTGGAAATCAAGACACAGATCATCATAAATATGTAAAATTCCTTTAGCTAGAGTTTCTGAAAGGATTTTATAAACTGAAATGAATGTAGCTGCAAAGTACATATTTAGCCTTTGACAAACACTAACATTTTTTATGTCTCTTTTTTAAAGGAACTCAACTTGAAGACCCATTCAAATACTTTCTAACAGAATAAGCTCTCTGTCTTTCCAATGAGACAAGTCCCATTTTTGGTATTTCAGATATGTCCTCACTGGAGCCATGGCATAGAACTTCAGTCCATTAAGTCTTTGATACATATATCTAATTACATTTTTCTTTTTTTCTGTATTAGCCCTCTAAGATTGCTTAAACAAAATTCAATAGACTGGGTGATTTAAACAGGCATTTGTTTTCGCACAGTTTTGGAGGCTTGAAGTCCGAGGCCAGGGTGCTGGCAGGTTCTGTTTCTTCAGAGGCCTCTCATTTGCTTGAAAAAAAGCCCCCTTCTTGCTGAATCCTCACATGTTCTTCCTCTGTGGTCCCACAACTCTTAAGTCTTTTAGTGTGTTCTGTTCCTCTTATAAGAAAACCAGTCAGATTGGATTAGGATCTACCCTAAGGCCCAATTTTAAGTTAATCACCCCTGTAGAAACCCTATGTTCAAATAGTCACATTCTGAAGGTACTAGGAATGAAGACTTTAGCATATGAATTGAAACAGGGGACACAATTCAGCCCATAACAATTGCTTAGGAAGCAACTTCTTAGAAATGTACCTTTCTATGTAACTTGCTTGTGGGGAACAAGAAATTGGTCAGGTTCACTCAGAAAGTCTTGGCAGATATATTTCTCATGGCAAATTAATAAATTGACCTTCTAGAAAGCCTCTTGTGAGCTTTGGTTATATAAATCAGCATTTTCTTTCCAATCAACTCTGTAACATCAATAAAATGCATTTTAAATTATTATGGCAGGTGTTGGAACCAGAACTGTGGTAAATTCTAGAAGCTAAATGCCTATTCTGGCATCTGTTTTGGAAGGCAGCCCACCTTCTCCAGCTATATTTTGTTGCATTGCCTTCTACCATATCACTTTCCTTTTGAGACTTCTACAGGATATTTAACTTTGAACTAGACACTTTATTGATGATAAGACATACATTTTACCACATTATTAATTAGAATGCATAAAAGACTAGTCATTTTTTCAACTTTTTTCTTCCTCATTGATATGTAAAATTAATGTTGCAACTTAAAATTTACATAATCTTAAATTTGTTAAGATAGGATATGTTTCTTGACTTCTCTAACACTCTTCTCAGAATTGAGAAAATAAAAGGACCCTCCTATTTGTATTATGAGCATTAAATAAGTAATCTATTGTTTTGAAACAGGTCTTAGCATATTATGTGCACTCAAAAATATTGTCATTATTAGATATAAATGTTTTGATAATTATTTTTGCTTTTGCAAAGCCTCATGTACAGGAAATGGATAATTAATATTTATTTTATTGAATAGGAATTAGAATTAGAAGAGTGGTTACTGTTTATAACTCTTACTTCAAAGATGAAAATCTATAAACCCTGACACAGAGTTTGTTAGCCAGAGAAGTGAAAATAAGGGTCAACATTTCCCTTTGATTAGGTCCTTAAAGATTAACCCTACTTACTTCCGTGTCATAAGAATTTACACTTGTCAAGTACACTTGGTTGAGTGTACTTGATATAGAAAAAAGGAAACACACTTGATGTAGGAAAAGAGGACAATAGAACACGGATTTGATGAATGTTTCTTGGGGCTCAGGTTAGATCCCCTCCGGTTAGATCCATTCTTGGAGGAAAGGAACTGGAATGGAGCTGATTTTACAAAATATCTTTCACCAATGCTCCTGAAGTCAGTATTTTGAGGGCTACAAAACTAGGAAGTATACAGAAACTTGGTTTTGAATATGGCCATTATGGAATATGAGCAGTGAACACTAGATTCTCTGTAGCTGGGAAGTTCTATATCTCCTTGTTTGAACTTTGGAAGACACAGGATTGCTCTATGTCCAGGTGGGTCAGAAGGTGGCTGGGGACTGGGAACAGCAGGGGTGCAGGGCTGCTCTTGCTGAATTGCCATGGCGGCACACAAGCCAAGGTCACGTGGCAGAAGATACTCCCTAATTGATCCAGTATTGTGAAGAAGATATTTCTAAGCATATAAATCAAGAAATGTCTTGACAACACCCTCTTTACCTCTTCTTGTCTGAAATGTAGAAAAGTTTAAAGAGATCTTTTCCATCTATCCCTCTGTAAAGCAATATAATTTTTCTATATTTCAATAATTTTTTTGTTTTCAATCCTTCTCTTTGGTTTTCATTAGGTTAAAGATTAATGAAAAGCTGAGGATTTAATGGATAATAGCCCTCTAATGGATTCTATCCCAAGTCCTATGTTTATATGTTTTCTCCTTCTTTGGGTGTTGTCCTGAAGAAAACCATTCTTTGTGAGTGATTTCTTGCAGTCATTCTGCTAAATAATCACTGCAAGGAAAGCTAGGTGCATTGAACTTTTGTGTTTGAGATATTTATATATTCCTGTATCTCAGGTCCTCCAATTGTCCTAGTTCATTAGTTCCCAATAAACAAAGTTGATAAAAATTATTTAACAACATTTGGATCCTCTTAAATGTATACTGTCTACTTATGCATGAAAAAAACCCACAAACCAGACATTTTGACAAAGCAATAGTAGCATTTAGGCTATTGTAACATTGTCCCAGATGTGGTTTGGACTTGAAAAAAAAATGTGTGCAGTGGCTTTGTAAGTAATAAAAAATAATGTATCTTATTAAGAAACTTGGCTACTGATCTTAACACTAATTAAATTCTTTTAAGAAGATGACTTATTCTGCTTAAGCTGCTATAACAAATTACCATAGACTTGGTGGCTTAAACAACGAACATTTGTTTCTCATAGTTCAAGAGAACGGAAAATCCAGTATTAAGTTTCTTGTAGAGCTAGTGTCTGGAGAGAGAGCCCACTTTTCTTTTCTTATTTTATTTGTTAAATTTATTTGGGTGACATTGGTCAACATGAACATATAGATTTCAGGTGTGGGTTTCTATATTACAAGATCTGTGTATCTTACCATATGGCCATCACCCAAAGTCAAATCTTCCCCGTCACCACATATTAGGATGCCCTTCTCCCCACAACTCCTTCCCTCTGGCAATCACCATATTGCTGTGTGTGTTCACATGGTTCAGTTTTATATGGCACATATGAGTGAAACCATATGGTTCTTAGTTTTTTCTGACTGACTTATTTCACTTAGCATAATGTTCTCAAGGTCCATCCAGGGTGTTGCAAATGGCACTACTTCATCCTTTCCTTTTGTCTGGGAAGTAATCCATTGTGTATGGACCACATCTTTATCCAGTCCTCTATTGCAGGACATTTCCGTTCTTTCCATGTCTCGGCCACCTTGAATAATGCTGCAATGAACGTAGGGTACACATATCTTTGTGAATACATGACTTTCAGTGTTTCATGCATATTCCCAGAAGAGGGATTGCTGGGTTGTGTGGTAGCTCTAGTCTTAATTTCTTGAGGAATCGCCAGACTGCTTTCCAGAGTGGTGGCACCAATCTGCATTCCCACCAGCAGTGAATAAGGGTTCCCTTTTCTCCACAACCTCTCCAACACTTGTTATTGCTTGTTTTGTTGATAATGACTGAGTGATAATAATAGGTGTGAAGTGGTATCACTTTGTGGTTTTGATTTGCATTTCCTTAATTGCCAGTGAGGTTGAACACCTATTCATATCCTATATAATAAAAACCTAATATGCTAAGTGTCCAATAATTTGTTTGACTGTTTAACTAGTTGCTAAAATGCACATTGACCACCAGGGTGCAGATGCTCCAACCAATAGGTTAGCTTGCCGCTTGGGTTCTGCTGATAGGGACTGGGTGAGATGGGCAGGATCCTGGAGTCCTCCTGTGGTTCTCCTGGCCTCGATCATGCACCGGTGGGGTTTCTCGGCCTGGCCTGCACCCTCTTACAATCTGGGACCCCTCAGGGGATATTGGAGCACTAGTTTCAGCCCAACCCCACAGGCCAGCCTGAGGGACCCCACTGGCGCATGAATTGCACTGGGCCTCTAATATATATAAATATAAATATAAATATAAATATAAATATAAATATAAATATAAATATAAATATAAATATAAATATAAATATAAATATAAATATAAATATAAATATAATATATAATATATACACACACACACACACACACACACACACCAACATGTTATCGGTATGTCTTCTTGGGAGAGGTATATTTTCAGATCTTCTGCCCACTTTTTGATTGGGTTTTTTGTTTTGTTTTGTTTTGTTTTGAGTTGAGTTTTGTGAGTTCTTTATAAAATTTGGAGATTAAACCTTTGTTTGCAAATATCATCTCCTGTCTGGTTGGCTGCCTCGTTGTTTTGTTGTCAATTTCTTTTGCTGTGCAGAAGCTTTTTAGTTTGATATAGTCTCATTCATTTATTTTTGCCTTTACTTTTCTTGCTTATGGGGTCAAGTTTATAAATTGTTCTCTATGACCAAGGTCCATAACTTTGACACCTACATTTTCTTCTATGTAACTTTTGTTTCAGGTCTTATATTTAGGTCTTTGATCCATTTTTAATGGGAAACACTGTAATCCAGTTCCATTTGTCTTGCATGTGACTTTCTAGTTTTCCCAGCACCCGAGAGCCCACATTTCTTTAACCATAAAAAAATGGGCCTAGAAAACAGTTATTTAGAGTTTTGTTTTAAATTAAATTTATAACTACAATGATCATCTTCAAATTTTTATTCTGAAATGAAGACAATTATTATTCTTGAAATTTTGTTAATATTCAGCAACAGAGCATTTAGCTGCTGAGCAAATAATTTATTTGTGAATTGTAAAGGATAGATAATATTTGCTTTTCCATCTAAAGTTAATTTTGTAATTGACAGATTTTTCCACATATTTTTATAGTTTTATTAGCATTTTATGGCATGTTTTTATATTTGAGAAAACTGCTTTACACTCATTTTAATTAGTTATTTCTCATATATACCAAATTAGTTTCAGTAATGGAAAGAGTAAAGTCAAAAGATTTGAAAAGCAAGATGTCACATATGCAGACAAATTAAACTTTGATGACTTCCATCTGGGATTATTACCCAACATCACAAGTGGTTTCAGATAAAAATTGTATGAATGACAAATGGGCCCGGCTAGTCTTCTCAGCTCCTCCAGAAGAGGGTGAAATGACTGTCTTTGAACATATTTTGAGTTGCTTACGAAAATGGGCACGAAGGGTGAGTCTAAGTGGGGGAAGGAAGAAATAAAATGAGACAGGACATAATACATGTACCTAATTGGTAGCTGATGTGATACTAGTAATGAAACAACCACTTAATGCTCAAGAACACAGGCTGCTGGAGTCTCTGACCTAGGTTTGAATTAGGCTTTACCACTTACTTTTCTGTGACAAAACAAGCCAGTTGATCTCTTATCGCTGCACCTCCCCACATACATAATGGAGATAGCAATACCCACGTTGTAGGGTTGTTTCCAAGTTTAAGTAAACTCTTCTAAGTACTACATTCACCAGCATTATTTTTATTAGTCATCCAAATATTTCTTTTTTCTGTACAATGTTATTATTAACTGCCTTTACCACCCTAATCTTCAATTTTGATTTTTACCCAAATGCTATGAAACACCACTGTTTTTAAATGAAAGAGCATACTGTGACTTAATTATTATGGGCTAGAATCTAAAATCCTTCAACCTAAGACCTATCTAGAAGGAACCTTTGACAATTATTCTAAATTTTTTTTACCTCCCAAATAATCTATATAGGCAAAGTTGTTCCATTGGGGAGTATAAATATACTTAAGTAGTTATTTTTCATATATACCAATTAGTTTCAGTATTGGAAAGAGTAAAGTCAAAAGATTTGAAAAGCAAGATGTCTCATATGTCACACATGTCCAAAGAGACATAGATAGGTCAATGGAAAAGCTCCAAAACATTCCTGCCTCCTCTAGTGAGCAGATGCTTCCTCTTATAGTGGCGAGTACTCCATGGGACATGTGAGGGCCATTATCATTTAATGTGCAGTTGATGGCATTCTGTTGTCAAATTAAGCCAGGTTTCATGTGATGTCATATAACCAATTCTCAGTACCTCAGAGTCTTTCTAATTTCAGAATTTTTATCATTTAATGGCCAACCAGTAATTAAAAACTAGCATCACATCAGAAACAACAAGAACATTATTGTCGGGCTTAAATATATCTCAGGCTGGACAGCATCATATCAATGTTTATTTCAGTTTTATTTTTGAATATGTTTGCACATTTCCCAAGCCTATGAAATAGCTGATCTACCAAAAGATATTTCACCAGGCTCCTCAGTACATCATAAAAGATTGTCATTTTTCTTACATGAAATGTCAACAATCGTTAGAGTCATAGGTAGAGATAAACCAATCTAGGGAAACAAATGTTTTTTTTAATTTGTTAGTTATGGATAAATGTTTGTTTCACATACTTTTAGCTGTTGTTTTTTAGACAAAACATAGAAATGACGCACTCCAGTGTTTATGTGAACTATTGTTGCAATATAAATTGCAGCAGCCATTAAAAATAATATCTAGAAACAGCATAGAGTAAGAGCCCAAAGGTTAACATTGATCCATCCATAGCCAGCATTTTTTTAAATAGAGCCATATTGTGCTGAGTGCAAGGGAATCAAAATTTAATTTAAAAAAGAAAAGAAAAGAAGGAAGAGTAAATAGCTGTGCAAAAGAGTTTGTCTTTCAAGCTGATGGCAATGTGTCAGAAGCAGGACACCAGACCTACTTATTTTCTTTATATTAGTGACCATTCACACGAGTTATCATATATCATTTGCAGGCCCTGCCTTATCATTCTGTAGTTCTGGGTGGTGTTGATGTCAGATTTGTCCAGGAACTTTCAGTTTCCTGCTTGCCTCTATGAGCATTTGGCATCTTCATTTTTTTTTAAATGTATCTTATTGACTTTTTACAGAGAGGAATTGAGAGGGATAGAGAGTTAGAAATATCGATGAGAAAGAAAGGTCTATCAGCTGCCTCCTGCATACCTCCCACCTGGGATGTGCCCCAGCCAAGGTATGTGCCCTTGACCCGAATCGAACCTGGGACCCTTCAGTCCACAGGCTGACACTCTATCCACTGAGTCAAACTGGTTTTGGCTGGCATCTTCTTTTATGCTATTCTTGCATGTGGATCTTGCTTGGGTAGGTTGACACCCATCTCATGAAGTTGGTTTTCCTCTTTGCCAAGTCTCTTTCAGTGTCCAGTCCCCAGTAAGTTCCTGATTTTCATTTTGTTCCTCTCATTTTTGCCTTGGCCTCGTGATTTCATTCTTCAGTGCCACTGTGAAAAGTCAAACTACTAAGGAGTTTAGATTTTATATGGGCTTACATATGCCAATATGAAAGTAAATTATTGTTAAATTTGATGGCACAAAAAAAAAATTGCAAGAATTTAAAGAGGTTGTAAACATATGAATGTATGCATGGATTCATTCATTCATTTACACATTATCCTAAGGCAGTATTTGTACACCACAGACAGGTTCAGTGAATTTACACACACACACACAGCTATGATATAAGATGAACACGTAGCAATGGATATATGTTCAACCAGGTTCATAGCTGAAGTACAGCTAAATAAATTATTCTTAGATCAGCCGCACGATTCCATTGTTTTTCTTTTACTACTATACAGGTAAATTTTCAAAAGTGCTTTTGAAAATGGAGGTTATTAGAATTTATTTATATGGCTGCTCTGTGCAATTTTTCTCTTTTTTGGCAGCAGAATTAATAGATTTCTCTCTCTTACCCCAATATTCCAAGAGAATGTGAAATGCGTAAGTGTTCTCCAAAGAGGTCTTTTAAAAATGGGTGTGTAGTAGAATTCTATAAATCTGATGTTCTTAGGATATTTGAGTGAGTGCCTTATAGGAATCTTCAAAGCTATCTTCACAGATTTGGGGGAAATCGTGAATTCCCTCTGGTTAAGCCTGGTATCTTAGTTCAGGCTGCAGTAACAGAAGACTATAGACTGGGTGGCTTCAACAGTTTGGAGGCTGGAATTCTGAGATCAGGGTGCCAGTGTGACTGTGCTCTTAGTGATGCCTTCTTTCCAGTAAATAGACCAGGGATGGTTGAAGGAACTGGAAGGCACAGGGATTATAATGGCAAGCCCTTGGATGGAAACCTCCAGGGACACTTGGAGAAAAACCTATACACACTATTCATAAAAACGATCAAATATATAGGGCTGACATAAAATACAGGATGCTCATTTACACTTCAATTTCAGATAAGTAAGGAACAAAAGTTTTAGTATAAGTATGTCCTATACAATATTTTTATATTCTAAATCAGACACTCCCACAAGTAAGTATTTAACAAATTTGTATGGAGGGGGATCATATAAAAGGGACAGATTTTAATTGGTCAAATAGTCAACTGAGAAATATTATAGAATGAGGACTCTGTGGCTGTGGTAATTATAAAGAAATTTATAAATTGTAATAATCAGTTTCTAATTGACTAGAAAAATTAAACATGGACATGGTTCTGTAAATGTTCATGATTAGTGAATAAATTTATTCCTAATGAAGGCTTCAGACACATAAAGTTTGCCTAGGTAAGAAGCATATTAATATGACATTGGTGCTTACATTCTGAAAGTCCTTACAAAAGAGAAAACCTTTCATTTGGGCCACTGGATTTGTGACATATAGAAGCTAGTTGAAGCCATTGAATTACACATATATTGATGCCTAATTTTACAAAATTACTACTGTATTTCTATAGGCTAATGATTTTATTAGTATGCTTATCATTATGAAAATATTGAGGAATTTAAAAATACATCAAACAATAGAGAGTTTTATGATTTATTCATTTATGAATATGCTTAAAAGCATTCATCATGGCCATTAGTTTTAGATATGAATATTATGGTACTCGGTGAATATGGAGAAAGGTTTCTTAATATTCTTTCTTTTCAGCATCTAGAATATTTAGTACATGAGCTTGTTATTAATGCCTAGCAATGATATTTTTAAGACAAAGTTTCATATGCAATTGTCTTAAATTTTGATGATAAAATATAGAATCAACTTCTTCAAAAAAAAGATAGAGGAAGCTTAGATAAAGGCCAGAACAGTTATAAAGTGAAGAAGCATAGGCTAAGCTTTGGTTAACTCTAGTGAATAACTTGAGACCTCCAGATTATATTTTTCAACTTAGACAATCTAATAAGAATAATTCCAACTGTATCTAAATATAAAATATTAATTAAAAGAATTTAAAAATTATGTTTAAAATAGAAATGAAAATAATGTTTTAGTAGCATTATTTTTTTTAAATCTTCATGTGAGGATATGTTTTTATTGGTTTTTAGAAAGAGAGGAAGGGAGAGAGAAAAAGAGAGAGATATATATCAATGTTAGAGAGGAACATTGATCAGTTGCCACCAGAACACACCTGACCGGGAATCAAACAGCAATCTTTTGGTATACAGGATGGTGTACCGATCAGGGCAACATTACATTTTATCCCATTTTGTCACATGAGTTTGTGAGACACATTCAGGTTGATAATTTCTAAAATTACTTTAGATCATTTAATTGCATACTTTTTTTTGAGCTCCCAAACATGGCCATGTGCTGCATAACATTATTCTAAGAAAAAAGTTGTGTGTAACCTCATCAATGACAATTATGAAAATGTAATCATTAAAGGCAGAGGGTCAGGAAAATATTTTCTTTTTTACTTTTCAAATCTCTCTCGGCCGGGACATCAGTACTTGACCTCAGCATAATCACTTCTTGTTTGGTAACCACTAGTGGCGAATGATTTGCATTTATTTCCAAAGTACCTTTTCCCTTTCCCCGGTGCTCTCACTCTCTGCACTGTGTTGGTGCCAAAAACAATCACCCGCCAAATCCCCTTTCCTATTAGAGACAAGGTCTTATTTCAAACTGAGAAAATAATTAGAAAGCTGACAGGAATTCCTTTGGGTACGATAGTATTTGTAATGAGAAAATTGTGCATCACTGAAGTCAGAGAGCTTGGCCTTGGGAGCTGAGAAATGCTCGGTTTTTGTCTCAAGGGCTGAACCCAGATGCCTATCATAGCTCTACTGGAAGCTCATTTTTCCTTTGCCTGCCCAAATATGCCAATCAGTGCCTTTCTGATGTCTTGCTGCAATGCTCATTAGGTAAAGCCTGAAGTAGTTACCCATGCCATTACGACTGGAAAAAAATCCTGCTACAGGTGCATGAATTAAATCACTTACTTGTGCATCACTTCAAGCATGAAGTTCAAACTCATTGGAAGCCACAAACTCTATGCTTGAGAGACTTCTGCAATTTCAAAGAGGACTGTACTTGTCTGCTGGAAGGAAGCAAGGACACACAAGTGCTAAGTTCGCTTCTGGCTGCTGGCATCTTGTTGGTAGTTTGGTTAGCATCTCAAGGATAATGCCACAGATCAGAGGAAACAGCAGGAGAAATGGTACCATGACTCACCCCACACTCTTGTTTGAATGACTAGAAATAAAAATTGGAAGGAGAAATATAGACATTCTTTTACTAATTAAAAAAAAATAGCGCTAGCTGGTTTGGCTCATTGCATAGAGCATCGGCCTGTGGACCAAAGGGTCCCGGGTTCTATTCTGGTCAAGGTCAGGTACCTGGATTGCAGGCTCCTCCCTGGCCAGGGGCCCTGGTCAGAGCAGGTATAGAAGACAACCAATCAATTTGTTTCTGTCATATTTATGTTTCTCTCTGTTTTTTCCACTGTCCCTAAAAATCAATGGAAGAATATCCTTGGGTGAGGAATATATACATATAAACAGGTAATGTACAAATTAGTGGGGCCTCATGACTAGCTCCAGAGGAGGCTGCATCATGACTGCTCAGGAGGAGCTGTGTGTGCAGATGGGTGGGAGGGGACTGCTCCCAGCCCCAGCACACACACACCAGGATTGGGCATGCTCTGAGTGGCTGCTGTGTGGCTGGGAGAACACCCCCGGTGGGTAGTGGCAGCAGCTGGAGCAAAGTAGCCCAGGTCCTGGGTGCTTGGCAGTGGCAGGAGCAGCCTGGGTCCTGGATGCTGGGGTGCTGGAGTGAAGCCAGTGCTGGCAGCCAGGAGAAGGAAGGTCTATTCTTGCAAGAATCTTCATGCATCGGGCATATATATATATCTCCTATCTAATAAAAGAGTAATATGCAAATTGACCATCACTTCAACACAAAGATGGCTGCCCCATGTGGTCAAAGATAGCTGCCCCCATGTGAACACAAGATGACTACCACAAGATTGCCAGCAGGGGAGGGCAGTTGTGGGCAATCAGGCCAGCAGGGGAGGGCAGTTTTCGGAGACCAGGCCAGCAGGGGAGGGCAGTTGGGGGCAATTGGGCTGGCAGGGGAGCAGTTAGACATCAATCAGGCTGACAGGGGAGTGGTTAGGGGGTGATCAAGCTGGCAGGCAGAAGTGGTTAGGGCAATCAGCCAGGCAATAGGCGAGTGGTTGGGAGCCAGCAGTCCTGGGTTGTGAGAGGGATGTTTGACTGCCTGTTTAAATGGGTAGTCAGACATCTTTTGCTGGGTCCCAGATTGGAGAGGGTGCAGGCTGGGCTGAGATATACTCTCCCCTCCCCTGCCGTGCACAAATTTTGTACATATATATATATGGAGAATACTGCTATTCTCATATATATATTGCTATTCTCATATATATATGTATATGTATATATATTCTGCTATTACTGGAATACTGCTATTATTGGAATATGGATTAATGTATTAGTAAATTGAAGGTGCCTTCCAGAAGGTAAGGACTGCATTTATTCAATAATAATAAATATCTAAACTACCTTTCGTCTGACAGAAATGCAAATTCTCAGAGAACAAAGTTACGTTAGTAACATATTTGCTTTAGTTCCTATCATGAATAATAGAGACAAAACAAAAGTAAGCTTGTGAATGGCATAGACTAATATAAAATGAGATTTTTAAATGTGAGAATAGTTACATGAGCTCTATCAACATGTGACCCACTAGTTTCTAGACAGAGCTAATTAGGAACTATTATAATCAAGAAAGGAAGAAGAATATTTTTATGTGTTTTTGGATCTTCCTGTATCTTCCAGTTCTAAAGGAAAATAAATTTTGGCTGCTAAGATATAATTAGGTTTGCAACTAGAAAAGATCTGTGACATCACTACCAAATCCTGGCAACAAACATATTTCTTGTTTGCGGTAGCCTAATCCTGCTCTGCCCCGAGGGGATGTGCAAATCGCATCATGCAATCAACCACTCAGGGCAGCTCTCCTCGAAGCTATATGCAATGACATCATGTCTTGGCTAAAACTGACTACAGGTGACCAGTCCGAATGAAAGTTATCCTTTCCCAATACTTTGTGGCTGTATTGCTTTCTTTCATCTATTGGGGATGGTGGAAGAATGTGACTGATGGGTTTGATTTACTTGTGGATGTGTTTGTGTTTGTTCATTTCTCCCCTCCTTTGTTTTTATCCTCTGACTCTCCCTCCCTCTCTCCTTCCTCTTCCTTCCCCCTTCTCTCTCCTCTCTCTCTTGAGTTCACACAATGCTTCTTAAAATAATATCACCTTTACCTCACTGTAGTTTAAGTTTTATATTCCTATCTTGGAATTGTTAAGATGAAAAAACAGCCTTTAAATGTTTTAAAGTTAAGATGAAAAACAGCCTTACAGTGACTGTAGCTGAACAAATGCATATTTACTAGTAAATGTTTAAAAAGATAAAAATAATATCTAGCAATTATCCTTTAAATTTAAGACACTTATTTAGAACCACTGAGATTTTTACAGCTTTGGCTTCTCAAGAGGTCAAAGCTGTGTGAGCCATGGTATATTCTTTTGTAAATGAAACAAAATGGTTATATTTTGGAAACAAACTCTTATCTTTCTTTCCATACCTTTCCCAATTCTATAAGCTTGCATAACCGTCCTCCTTATGGAATAGGGTCAGATAGGAGTTTTATATTTCTCATATTGAGCCATATCATTAAGTTAGCTTTTAGTTTGTGTTTGTCCAAATATGACCACATTTCCTCCCCTCCAACGTTCTCTTTAGCTGTTTCTGCTCTGCCACTCCAGGACAGGTGGCCAGGAAACTTGAAAAGCTCATCTGTGCTTTTCCTGTTCTCTTCCTTCTACATTATCCTCTTTGTTGCTACCCTGTTGATTAAAAAATAGCAAGGGAAGCACTATGTAGCCAGGTAAATACAGCCAATAAAGGAAGAGATTGTGTCAGTGTTACAGCAGAGGAGGACATCCTGGAAAGCACTCTTGGTCACAGAAACAAATGCACAAAGTCATCCAGCTCATAGAGTGGCACCTCAGGACATTCAGTTCAGGTCTCAATCCCAATCCTCCCTCCCTCTCTCTTGCCCTCCCTTCTCTTAGTTATAGGAAGACCTGTAAGATAATTCTGCTGAAAAAGTGATGGAATTTCAACTTGTGGTGAGGACTTTAGCATGAAAGATTTCTAGTTGCACTGTGAGTCAAGAGAATTCTAGATGGTCTATGGTGCTTGGGCAGATTTAAGACACCTCCATCCTCCACTGTAAAGGTCAACTGTAATCCTAACATACACACTCTGGATAATTACATTACCTGTTGTTGTTTTTTTCAAGGACACTTCTGGCATAGGTTTCAAGGGTACATCAATTTAAAACTGCTGTTGGAAAAATGCTTACATTTTCATAGCCTACCTAATAAAAGAGTGATATGCAAATTGACCATACCTCTACTATACTCACAGCCATACCTACCAGCCAATCAGGAGCAAATATACAAATAAATCCCAACCAAGAGGGCTGTGGCCAAAGAGAGCAGGAGGGAGGCTTGTGTTTCACCAGCGATGGAGGAAGCCAAGCTTTCTGTCTGCCCATGCTGGCCTAGGTCTCCTCTCAATGCTACAAAGTTTCAATTATAGAAGGTAAATAAATTCCAACAGAAATGGCTGCTACCAGGGAGCTAGTGGAAGGCTTGGCAGCGCTCCAGGCTACAAAGTTTCAATTGTAAAATATAAATAAATCCCAGATACCAGGGCCTTCTCTTGGGTCACCAGGGGGCATGGCCAGCCTGAAAACCACCATAAGCCCCTCACCCAGGCTGTCCCACACCCCAAAGGAACATCCACCCTGATCCAGATCACCCTTCAGGACAAATCAGCTGGCCCCCACCCATAGACCAGGCCTCTATACTATCTAATAAAAGAGTAATGTGCAGATTGACCATCACTCCAACACACAAGATGGCTGGCCACATGTGGTCAAAGATCCTCCCCCTATGTGGACACAAGATGGTCACCTCAAGATGGCCAGCAGGGGAAGGGAGATGGGAAGGACCAGGCCTGCAAGGGAGGGAAGTTGGGGGTGATTAATCCTGCAGTGGAGGGTAGTTAGGGGTGACCAGGCCAGCAGAGGAGGGAAGTTGGAGGTGACCATGCCTGCAGGGGAGAGCAGTTAGGGGGAAACAGGCCAGCCTAGGAAGGCAGTTGGATGTGATCAAGCCTGCACGGGAGGGCAACTAGGGGTGACCAGGCCAGCAGAGGAGGGAAATTGGGGGCAAACACGCTAGCAGAAGAGCAGTTATACATCAATGAGGATGGCAGGGGAGTGATTAGGCTGGGGGTGATCAGTCTGGCAGGCAGAAGCAGTTAGAAACAATTGGGAAGGTAGGCAGGTGAGCAGTAGGGAGCCAGCAGTCCTGGATTGTGAGAGGGATGTCCAACTGCCCGTTTAGACCCGATTTGGGAAGACTGGAGAGGGTGGAGGCTGGTCTGAGGGACACCCCCCTCCCATGCACGAATTTTGTGCACTAGGCCTCTAGTTATTGTAATAAAATCTAATCCACAAAATTGCAGGTACTTCTGCTGGCTTCCAATGACTTGTGATGGATTCTAGCCCAGCATTGCTTTATGCAGCTGAGAATGATCACTTATAGACATTATAATTAACCAGAAGCCTGATGTACAAAGATTCGTGCAAGAAGAGGCCTTCCTTTCACTGGCTGCTGGCACAAGCTTCCGTACAGCACCTGGGACCTGGGCCTTTACTCTGGCCACCACCTTCCTCCTTCACTCCTGCCAGAGCCGCCTCCATCTCTCTCCTTGTTGTGTCAGTTTGCATATTCCCCTCTTATTGGCTGTGGAGTTATAGTCCATTTGCATATTCCATATTTATTAGATACGATAGGCTTTAAAAGTGGTGAGAAATGAAAATGGAATCTGCTACTCTGGACAGGGAATCATGCTCGAATTTTCAAGTGCATGTGCTTTTATTGAATGACTAGAGGCCCAATGCAGAAAATTTGGGTAAGCGCTCAGCCCTCACAGTCGTGGTAACTGCCTCTCCCTCGGCCCCAACAGCCGTGGCTTCATCTGGAAGGTCGTCTCATCTAATTAGCATATCATGCTTTTGTTATTATAAATGCCAATAGTCAGTGTGACAGAAGTAAAATTCTGTCACAAGTGAGCTAATACGTTTGAAACATTTAAGTATCCGTTTATGAACTTTAGTGCAGAATAGAGAAAACTATTTGAATTTTATTGAGCAGAATGTTTGAAGCATTGGAATGAAGGTAACATTTATTTGGCTTACCCTCGGTGTTTGAACAAAAATGTTTTCCTACCTAATACTTGCATAAGGAAGCTAAATGTAAAGCTATGTGGGTCCAAAGTTTTGGAACAGCTTTGTGCCCACAAATGCAAATTATTGATGAATAGGAGCAAGAGAGGGTCAAAGATGTTACATAAACTAAATCCTAGGAGGGCTAGTCAGAAGTATGATTAATTTAGTATCCAGGAATAGAATGAAATATAACTACTGTATCATGCCAAAATTGTAGGTTACAGCCACTTTTCTTAGGTAATAAAATACAGTCTCTCAATAACAATTACCTTTCAAGTAACATTCATGTGCTGATAGGACCAACAAACAAAACTAGACCAATATCACCTTGAGATTTTCATCAGAAGCAATGATGAAATAGCACATCACTTATCAGATAGTCCTATATGTTCATTGAATATATTTTTATTACTTAGAGAGTGCCTAAAATGGGCACAGTAAAACAATTTACTCATAATTATCAAATAGTACCTACTTATCTAAGATTCTTAAAAGAGAATTAATATCAGCACTTCTTTTTCATTTCTATCTCCTCGACTTTTCCAGTAGGTCTATGATCTGCTGACCTTTTTTGCCAGAATGTGGCCTAAATGCCCTAACTCTTCTCTATACCCACTCCTCACTATCCACATCTGTTCCTTATCCTATATAATAAAGAGGTGATATGCATATTGACCATCATGCCCTCACATAAGATGGCCACCCCCATGTGGTCACAAGATGGCCACCACAAGATGGTCAGCAAGGTAGGGCAGTTGTGGATGATCAGGACAGCAAGGGAGGGAAGGTGTGGGTGATCAGGCCAGCAGGGAAGGTCAGTTGGGGTGAACAGGTCAACAGAAGAGGGCAGTTGGGGGCGACTGGGCCTGCAGAGGAGGGAGGACAGTTGGGGGTGACCAGGCATGCAAGGGAGAGCAGTTGAGGGCAATCAGACCTGCAGGAGAAGGAGGACAGTTGTGGGGGGGGCAGGCCTGCAGGGGAGGTCAGTTGGGGGATGACCTGGCCTGTAGGAAAGGGTAGTTAGGGCGGGAAGTTGGGGGTGACCAGGCCCAAAGCAGGGGGGCAGTTGTGGGGGACAAAGCTAGCAGATAAGGGCAGTTCGAGGCAACCTGGATGGCAGGAGAGGGCATTTGGAAGCAACTGGGCCTATGCTGCTACTTGTACATCACCCAAAGAGACCCAGATTAAAGAGGGTGCAGACTGGGCTGAGAGACACCTCCCCCAGTGCACCAATTTTGTGCACTGGGCCTCTAGCACTTGATAAATGAAAATCTGATGATATAATTTCCCTGCTCACATCCATTTCTGGCTTCTTTTTGCTTTCCAATAAAGACCAAAAGTTCTACAGTTGCATGCTAGTCTTCCCCTTAGTCTGTATTTTCCATCTGTTTTTCAGTTCCCTTAATGCACTAGACTTATTTGTACCCCAGGCTCTTCCCAGAGCATTTCCACCTCTCTCTCTTCTCTTTCATTTTTTGGCTTTTATTCACTTACCTTTTTTTATCTGAGCTGAGAGCTCATTCTTTTCTATTCTATCATGACATAATTTGCAATTATAAATGCTCATGATCATGTCCATTTTTCCTAAGAAATTCTTAAGCAGAACTGCTCCATTTATTTTGTTTCCCTCTCTACTTTCAGGATCTTGGATTATATAGATAATAATCAATAAACATTTTTGGTTTGCATGTACGAAAAGCACATTAGATGGGCAGAGCTTTAAAGGAAATTTAGGTTGGGAGGGAGAATGATAAGGAGGTGGGAAAAGGGAAGTCCATCCCAGGGCTTCAGTTTCTCAGTTTCTAAATGAGAGGTCTGTTGCTGCTGGAACATTTTGTGTCTTTTGATCAACCGCATTTGCTCAGTTTTGAAAAGCTATATTCTTTAGAGGGATGACATTTCTGTAAAATTGCTTGTACCTCTTTTGAATCTTCTATTTTGTATTCACAACTTGGAATTATATGTTACACTTTTCATTCCTGGAAAATAAGTTTTAAGTCTAAATATATATGTATATATAAAAACATATATCTAAATGGAAATATAATTTTTAACTGAAGTAACCATATTTTTAATGAAAGTAACATATCTATATGATTATTTCCTGGATTTCTATAAGTTTCTAAGTGAATATGAATATGCA
The DNA here is from genome assembly GCA_027563665.1 of Antrozous pallidus. Classification (NCBI taxonomy): domain Eukaryota; kingdom Metazoa; phylum Chordata; class Mammalia; order Chiroptera; family Vespertilionidae; genus Antrozous; species Antrozous pallidus. The sequence continues at coordinate 82,850,832 of CM050519.1, forward strand.
TATTAATATATACTTATAATTTTATTAATTATATTTTATACAATAAATACAAAACAAGTGTATGATTCTGGGTGCCTCCTGAAATCTTTGAGCTATTGACCAAAATAAAGCTCTTAATGTTGAATTCTTGGTTAACCAAATAATTACCTATCAGCTTTCAAAACATCTTGTGGCACTAACAGTGCAGCACGGATTGCCTGGACAGGTGGTACTTCTTAAATCCTGGCTTAGTTTGCAAAAACCACTCACTGGAGAGTTACATGATCCAAGGAACATCATGAACCTGGAATCAGAAATTTACAGCTATGCCGAACAATTTGACCTAGCACTAACTTGTTCGTTGCCTACTGTGTGCAATCCACCAAAAATCTCTTTTAAAACTTCAGGGTTGTTCTCGAAACTAGGGCAGATGAAATTGCTATGTATACTTTTGGTGTAGAGATACTGGGATAGTGTATAAAACATCAAAACAAGGATGCTCAAACTATAAAAAGAATCAAAACACCCCCAGAGCAAACTAAAAATCTTACCTGACAAGAGCCTGCTTAAAGGCCATAGGATTAGAGGGCAAGTGTTTGCTTCATTGCAGACTTTCTCTCTGACCTCAGCCACCTTTCTGTTATAATTACATTGTTCTGCTGATGAAAGTGGGAATTGATATCAGCCCTCTGCCCAGAGGAAGATAAATGAGATATTAAACATATGTTGGGATCTTTTTTCCCTAGCATAATAGGGGACAATTAAAGTTTTAGAATGCATATTTTAAATATCAGTTGTGTTAGAAAAAGCAATTAGGGATTTGTTTTCAGGAAGTAAGAGGTTATTAAATTTTTTTCAACTTTAGAGCCGTATTGCCTTTAATTGGAATTATTAAATCTCTGTGTAAGAGCTTGTCTAACATAGAAAGTTTTTTTTTTTTTTAAGATCAGAAAGTGTATTATCAAGTCAAAGCAGTTATTAGGTCTCAAAGAAAGGCTAATGCTGCCCAGGACAATGAAAGCTGGAGATAATAGGTCTAGTGATATTGCACAGAGGACGAAGGACCATGAACATCTGTAAGAGCGGGTTATGACTAATGAATACACTCCTTCACTCTGCAGGTTGGCAACAACAATTTATCACTCAGTTTTATTTAAGAACTATTTTATTTCCTATCAGAATATACATTGCATTTTGGAGGATTTCCTTTTATTTGTGGATGTGACTACGTTTATTTAACAATTTGAAAATATCTATATTATAAAACATATTACTTTAAAAATAGGAATATTTTAATATCCCTGTGGTATAATTTCTCTAACATTAGTCTACGTAGGTGATCATCATATACCTCTAAAGTTTTCAGCTAATGGCCCAGAGAGAAAGTAATTCAAAACATTGCAGCCCTGGATTGAAAACATTATACTTTGCACTGTCATAGAATTTAGGTTAGATATGTTATTGATATTTCTTACACAACTTCCAAAATAACACAATGGGCTTTTTGGGGGATTGTGGGGGAGAGGAATCTGTTTTTCTTTTGGATATTTTTCGCTTCTGCTTTTTTTTTTTTTTTTAACACATTCTGATAACTAATTATGTGTTTCAAATACCTTCTTCCAGCGTGAGCATATCAGCCTTTTACTTTTGGAATTTTAATATTTGTATTATATCTAGCCTTGGCTGAGTAGCTCATTGGCTAAAGCGTCTCCTCACTAAGCCAAGGTTATATATAGGTTTGCTCCTTGGTCAAGGTACACACAAGATCAACCAACCAATGAGTGCATAAATAAGTGGAACAACAAATTGATGTTTCTCTCTCTCTTCCTCTTTCTCTAAAACAAATTTTTTAATAAAAATTTGTATCATGTCTATGAAATATGATCCACTTTCTCCCTGAAAAAGCAATAAAGATATTTCCTTTTTAAAGTTTTAAAGATTTCGGAGAACCAAGATGGCGGCATAGGTAAGCACCTATTTTGCTGCCCACTCAACAATTCCAAAACTGCAACTTAACAACAAAACAAACATCATCCAGAATCACCAGAAAGCTGGCTGAGTGAAAATTCCAGAGACAAAAGTAAAGGTGGGACGCTGTGACTCAGGAGGAGCAGCAGTGTGCAGCTTTGAAGATACGTGAGGAGTGAGGTTAGGAGCCTTTCACGAGCGAGCGAGCGGTGAGGGACTGGCAGCAGCAAGCCCGGCTGGTTTTCTCCAACGGGGAGGGTGGAGGCCTCCCACAGCACCAACCCCCCAGGTCCAGGCGAGGACCCAGGTCGGGAAAAGGAAGACCCCGGGCATGGCTGAGGTCTGCAAGTTTGGGGAGAGTGCGCGCGTAAACTGGAACAGCAGTTTCTGGAGTCCAAGACTGGGCAGAGGACGCGTGACGTGCTCACTGGCTCGGAGACCACTGGACTGCTTTGTCTTGCAACCCTGAGTGAGACTTTGGCTGTGCAGACTCATTTGGGGAGAGGCAGAGTTGTCTGGCAACGGGGAGACCAGCGGTGGATTTCTCTTGGAGGGGCTCACCATTGCCACCCAACACTGAGACCTGCGAGCCGCATAGCTGACACTGACTCTGTGCGCTCCATAGCTGACGCTGATGCCGCACGCCCCATAGCTGATGCTGATGCCACGCGCCGCATAGCATGCTGCATAGGGCGGAGCTAACACTGACGCCGCGCACCACATAAGCTAAGCCACTGTCCCTTAGAGGAAACCTACCACACACCACCAAGGGACCAACTCAGGAAAGCAACCACAATGCAGAGAAAAGGAAAGAACTCAACTGTGAAAGAAATGGAGGAAAAAAGACGACTAGACATAGAGTTCAAAACCACAGTAATTAGGTTTATGAAGAGGCTACTAGAAAAGACCAATGAACTTAATGAGAACTACAAGGAAATAAACAACAGCTACGAGGAAATGAACAACACCTATGAGGATATGAAAAAGTACCAACTAGAAATTAACCATACACTGACTGAAATAAAAAATATTACACAAAGACCTAAAAGCAGTCCAGACGACTGCAAGAACCAAGTCAAAGATCTGAAATACAAAGAAGCAAAATCCACTCAGCTGGAAAAGCAAGAAGCCAAAAGAGTCCAAAAAATTGAAGATAGTATAAGGAGCCTCTGGGACAACCTCAAGCATACCAACATCAGAACTATTGGGGTGCCAGAAAAAGAGAGAGAGCAAGATAATGAAAACCTACTAGAAGAAATAGTGACCAAAAACTTCCCCCACCTGGTGAAAGAAATTGACTTAAAAACCCAAGAAGTGCACAGAACCCCAAAATATAGGAATCTAAAGAGGACCACACCAGGACACATCATAATTAAAATGCCAAGAGCAAAAGATAAAGAGAGAATATTAAAAGCAGCAAGAGAAAAACAGTTAGTTACCTATAAGGGAGCACCCATATGATTGTCAGCTGATTTCTCAACAGAAACGATGCAGACCAGACGGGAGTGGCAAGAAATATTCAAAGTGATGAATAGCAAGAATCTACAACCAAGATTACTCTATCCAGTAAAACTATCATTCAGAATTGAAGGTCAGATAAAGTGCTTCACAGATACATGTGAAGCCAAACCAATACTATATGAAATGCTGAAAGGTATTGTTTAAGAAGAGGAAGAAGAAAAAGGTAAAAATATAAATTATGAACAACAAATACACATCTATCAACAAATGAATCTAAAAATCAAGGGAATTAACAATCTGATGAACAGGATAAACTGGGGAATAGAACAGAGGGAATGGACTGACAATTCTTGGTGAGAAAAGGGGTATGGGAAGTACAGCAAGAAACTGGACAAAAATCATGCAACTATGGGAGAGGACAGTCGGGGGGAGGTGAGGGCAGAGGGTGGGATGGGTACCAGGTGGAGGGGAAATATAGGGGGAAAATGTAATAATAAACTCAACAATAAAGATTTAAAAAAATAAAAAAAAGTTTTAAAGATTTCTATTCACAGTTAAAACCTTAATTTATCTGCAATTGATTTTTGCAAAAATAGATCTCTACTTTTTCTCTCCCAAATAATGTCTCAGCATAGATGACTGGAAATTTCTATACTTTTTCTCCTGCTCTACATACAGTGCCATATATCAGGTTTTGTAGTGATCATGATGGATAGCAGAGTCAAAGCCGCTGTCTCAAGAATGTGACTCATGCGGCCCCATGGTATTTGCTGGTTGATCATTGTTTCCCTAGAAGTAAAATCAATAGGAAGCCTACTTTTAGATCAAGTGAAGCAACGTCTAACTCACATCATAAAGGCAAAAGTTAGTGAAACTTTTTGTGTGCTTCCAGGATAAGCACTGCATCCCTCTGCAAGCCAGATATCTATTCCAACCGAACCTAATGTGCCAGGGACGAGGAGAACACATTTCCCAAGGGATTCCTTAGCAGAGAAATTAATCGATCCGTTAGACATCTACATCTTAGCTTCAAAACGCATTCCTTCTACCTATTTGGGAACACAGCAACGCATAACAGCCTTTTATTTCAAGCACATAGTGCATCTTGAATGGCAATACCTTAATCCCATAACGTGTCATATCCATGCTGCACTTTGCAAAGTTTATTTTAGAAAACCTACTTTCAGACAGGGAGTAATTGGGACCAGTATTGCCCCTCTAATTGTAAACAATTAGAAACATGTATAAAGCAAACATTTTTTACACAATTAAAAACAAGCAGTGTGGGACTGTGGCCCCTGAGATAAGGGACACAATGAAGGTGAATCTTAAAATCATCACAGATTTTTGCCTTGAGGGATTTCTGTCTTGCAGTGAACCCGTGCTAAGCAAAACGGCCTTACCGAATTGGCGAGATAAGATGAGAGATCATGCAGTGTAAACTGGAGAGGAGGGTGCTCCTTAAACAAACACATCCAGAAATCTGATTGGAATCTTTAGTATCTTGCTGAATTAGAAGATAAGAATATGCTAGGATGAAATTTCATAAGATTAGAAAAAGTATGACCGTAGGCTGTAAATAAACTAATTCCAAGGTTCATACAGGACTGAGATATTGGAATCCCAATCAGCCAGAGGACAATCCTCAATGAATTGATAACACATTCAATTCTTCAGATCTGTCATACCTTGATAATAGAGCTAAATCAATCCTACAGTAAAGGCTACTATAGTATACTCTAACACATCTTAAAACCTTGAAATACTTAAATTGACCTGTAAGTAATTTAACTGCTTTCCAGAATGAAGTCCGCCACTTATTAAAGGAAGACAATACCCAGTACTCAACAATGCAAAGTTCAACATTGCAGTATTGAATCAAAGTTTATGAAGCACTTGAAAATGCAGAAAAATGTAATCTACAAAAACAATATTCTATATAATTAGAGCATACAGAAACTTTAAAAGGCTATTATATATACATATGTATGTATATATATTCTAGAATTTAAAGAATAACATGAACATGAAGAAGAGAAAAAAGAAAAATACAAAATAGAAACAAAGGGAACTTTTTGCTAAACAATATAATTTTTTACAATAAAAAGTTTACTAGATGGGACCAATAGCATATTGAACATTAGAGAAAAAGTCAGGGAATCTGAACACATTGCAATAAAAACTATCCAAATTGAATTTCAGAGTGAAAAAAACAACGAAGTTAACTCTAGGGAAATATTAGGAGTCTTAAAATGTGCATAATTGAAACAGAAAAAAGATCTGAGAAATAAAGATGGTTTTTCTCAAACTTAAGAAAAACTATAAACCCACATGTTTAAGAAGCTCAAAAGTTTTCAAAGAAGAAAGCCATAGAAAAGCCACATGATTCACATTCTAATTAGCAATAAAGAACAAGTTTTGAAATCAGCCAAAGGAAAATAGTATCGTTTTATGGCTACAAAGATAAGAAAATTCCCACACTTCTCAACAGAAAGCTTGCGGGGAGGGGAAGAAAAAGGATGAGATAGTTAAATTGTTGAAATACAGATATTTGTCCATTTCAGTTCAAATATGATATAGCCTCTTCTTATGTCCTTTAGCTCCATTGAAGATAACTATCTCACTTTGTTTTGAGTAGCATTCCAAACTCAAAGTTATCTCACAAATACTTTAAATATTTTTATTGGACTTATTGTGGGGACATTGATTAATAAAATTATATAGTGTACAATTGTATAATATTTCATCTGTATACTGTATTGTGTATGCACCACTTCAAGTCAAGCCTCTTTCCATCACCATTTACTTTCCTTTACCCTTTCCTACCTCCTCCTACTCCTTTTCCCTTTTGTAATCACCATACTGTTATATAGGTCTATAAGTTTTTAATCCCTTCACCTTTTTTACCCAGCTCCCCAATCCCTCCCCGCCTCTGAGAGCTGTCACGTCTGTTCTCTGTATCTGCGAGTCTGTTTCCATTTTGTTTGTTTGTTTGTTTGTTGATTAGATTCCACATGTAAGTGAAGTCATTCGGTTTTGTCTTTCTCTGGCTTATTTTGCTTAGCTTTCAGTTACTTTTCAACTCTAGAATTCCCATTTGCTTATCTTAATGTGTAATGCATGATATATGTCTGTAAATAGTATTTATCTGATACAATATTTTCATCTTGTCTTACTTTATTTCCTTAATACAATGCTGAGCGGATGGGAGCAATGGGGATGGAGTGGATCATGGCTTAAGTGTTATAGACTCACTGTTCTTACTCTTACCAAGATTTTGTAAATTTGCTTGAATAAATATTTCATATTGAATAAATATTTCATTGGATGCCTAATGAGCTTCTCACATTGCTATTTTAAAAGTCATACTACTCTGAAATATTATATAATTTTTCTTTTCACTATATTTGAGGCATTTTTCTCTATCCTTTAAAATACATTAAAAATGGGATCGAGAAAACTATATATTGTTAGTATTACTTCTATAAATGTGACAAAAGAGACTGTAAAAATACATAGCACTATTAAATAAAATTATATGTATTAAGAATATGGAATAATCGTGCTTTTTTGGGGGAACAGCATGATTTTGTTTTTATGAACAGGCAAAGAAATAAGTACTTTGATTTGTATTCTTAAAAAAAAAAATCTCTTATTAAACACCAGACACCAGACTTATTTTTTAACATTGCCTTTGCCAACACAAGAAACAGTTTTAAGATATATATAATTTATAAAATTATTCTGACTATGAACTTCACAGTATTTAGAATGATTACATTACATACGGTGCTTTTGAATGAACTGACAGTTTATTATAATAACATATAAAGTTTTTTCCCAATAGGCCCTTAAGAATGCAGAAGCTCTTGCTTCTAACATTTTAATGTTCAGCTACCTATAGTTACTTAAATGTGAATGTCTGATTTTCTCATCTGTAATGTTGCTTTTTTTTAGAAACACCAAATCTAATGTGCACATTTTCATTTTCTTTTACAAAACCTGCTTGTTGGCTCATAAAGAATATCAACAATCTGCAGAGAATTGCCCATAAAGTCCCTGAATAAAAGCTTGGCAAATAACAGTTGGTATATCTTATGAAGATGTCTATCAGTTTGAAGAAATATAAAACTTAAATGTCAAAAGAAAGTTGCTTTGTAAGTGGAACAAATAGAAACTGTTTTTGAAAACCTATTTTGCTAGGTCTTTGAATTTTTGTTTTCATGATTTTGGAGGGCAAAGAAAAAAAACATTTGATTTAATATTCATGATCACATATTAGTAGTCATTCAAAAGTTGCCATCTGTAGTTTGTAATATTAAAATAAACTAGTTATTCCCTATAATGTAAATTGGTATTTAATTTGGTACACCTAATATAACCCAAAAAAAGCCATAAATTCAACTTAGATGTTAGTCTTTTAGTTATTTACATATTCATTCCCCAAATACATATTGAGCAATTATTTACCTACTTCTTATAAAAAAGGAAATCTCTGAGTACTTAAACTCAGAGAAATCTAGGGTACTGACATTGGTGGGTTACTTTCGCTCATGTCCCAGTTCCTGTTGTCAACATCCTGTCGTCAAGAACTGACATCCACATCAAACTCTTGATCTCATTTTCTAACTCACGGAGTGACCTCAAGTTTGCAGACCCATTCTGCAGCATTCCCCTAGGCAGAGTCCTTGAGAGAAGCCCCAATCCTTCTTATGTTCTTTAGCTCCATTGAAGATACTATCTCACTTTGTTTTGAGTAGCATTACAAATCAAATCTCCCAGACATCTCACAATTGTACAAACCTAATTATCAGCTTAAATACCTGACTACTTCAAATACCAAGGTCCTCCACCGAATGAACCCTGCCTTCCAGAGAACTTCTGTGTACTTTCCCTTTCTGGATTCTTTTAATTGCTGTGACATTACACTCTTCCGGTCATTGTCACACCTCTCTGTCCTTCTCCCTGATAGGATTCTCTGTCTCTTCCTGCCTCTGTCTGTTGGCATTTAGGAGCAATTCTTACAGTCTGCACACTCACCTTAGGGGGCCTCATGTATTCTTGTGATCTTAATAGCAAATAAATGCCAATGCCTAAATTTATACTAGTAGGTCATATGACACATTTTTACTTTAGATATATATTTATAGCTTTGGTGCATATCTCTATATGGTTATTTTACTTCACAAAAATTAGTGTGTGGAAAATATATTCACTCTCTTTTTCTATTCTCAAACATATTTCATCATGTACGGTCTTGTTTTATTATTTTAAAGTCTTTATTGTTTAAAGTAATACATAAGTCTTTTTTTCTCCCCCATTGACCTCTCCTAGTCACCTCCACTCCCAGCACCCCCCTCCCCACTTTCTCTGTCCATTGGTTATATCACATGCATGCATACAAGTACTTTGGTTGATCTCTTACCCCTTTACATCCCTTCTTCCCTCATAGGTAAGACAATCTGTTTGATGCTTCTTTGATTCTGATTCTAGTTTTGTTCATCAGTTTATGTTCATTATACTCCACAAACGAGTGAAATAATCATGTACATTCTTACTTGATTTTGCTTTAGCAGTATATACATATTTGTAATTTTTATTCTTATCTCCTCGTAGTCAATATTATAATTAATGTTCAGTTAACAAGCCCTCCCTCATACTTAAATGACTTCTGTCCCATATTCCTCCAACCACTGTCTCTTTGATTGTGTCTTTATTTTGACTCATGTGAACCACAGCAAGTTTCTTAATTGGTCTTTCTGTCTGTCTCCCTTCAATGGGTTCTTCCACACTGCAGCCAGAATGCTTCATTGAAAACACAGACAGACCATGTCCCTTCTCCGCTTAGTTCCCCTTTAATGGTTCCCCAGCAGCAAAAGACATTGAATACCTTTCTTAATATGGTATTTAAATCCATCAACAATCTGGCTACTGCTGAGCACTCTAGCTTCATCTTTTTATTTTTATTTATTTTTATTGATTTCAGAGAAAAAGGGAGAGGGAGAGAGATAGAAAGATCAATGATGAGAGAGAATCATTGATTGGCTTCCTCCTGCATGCTCCCTACTGGGGATCAAGTCCACAACCGGGAAAATGTGCCCTGACTCGGAATCAAACTGTGACCTCCTGGTTCCTAAGTCAATGCTCAACCACTGGTCCATACCAGCTGGGCTCTAGACTCACTGCAGGAAAGTTTCCCTGGCTCCTCTGTGTCTTGGGCTTTGTATGCCTTCTCTGTATTCTACTTCCACACTCGGCATACTTCAACAATCACCAGATTTCATTATATGTATGTATCCCCTCCCCCCTAGATGAACCAAGAGGTTCTTAAGGGTAGAAATTGTGATCTATCACTCTGTACATCTCTAAATACTAGCCTATTTATTAGTAATTGCTCAAAAAGTTACAAATAATAATATATCAATTTAATAAATCTGTATTGATCATGAACTTTATTTTAATTAACTATTTTACTTGTTTTCCACAGAAGTCTATATCCACAGCTTCCTCATTTATCTCTACCATTTAGTCATTGCTGACACACATATAAATGCACAAAAGATGCATATATTGAATGAACAACACATGGCATGTGTTTTTTTTTTTAGCATTATAGCAAAGAATAAATTTAATTGGAAATCTAAGCTCATGCCTCTCTTTTCACCTCAATTATACAACAACAAATACACATATACTTTGTCCACAGTATACTTATTTCTGCAAATGCATTTTTCTTGAGGTTTGAGTCAGCAATATGTTCCAGACCCATATACAGCAGGGTTGTTTGAACTTACCACAGTGTAAGACTTCATAGACACTCAATAACATTTCCAAAATAATTTCCCAAGGACTAGATTCATGTGGAAACATCTGAGCCTAAAGCTTACTGCTACTTTAAATATAAGAGTTCCTTAAAGTGAGTAAACCTCTCATTCTCTAGTGTAGTTTTTTCTATTTCTTCAAATATACTAGTCTTCTTGGAAATCTTTTTAAAAAAATATATTTTATTGATTTTTTACAGAGAGGAAGGGAGAGGGATAGAAAGTCAGAAACATTGATGAGAGAGAAACATGGATTAGCTGCTTCTTGCACACCCCCTACTGGGGATGTGCCCGCAATCAAGGTACATGCCCTTGACTGGAATCGAACCTGGGATCTTTCAGTCTGCAGGCCGACACTCTATCCACTGAGCCAAACCGGTTTTGGCTTCTTGGGAATCTTTTTAACTTTTTAAGGTACTTGAACTCACCTTCAAATATTTGATTTTTAAAGTACATTGGCTGAGCCCTAATATTCTCATTGTGGTCTTTTTAAAGTAATAACCACTACATATTTTCTGAAATATTTTAAAATAGGAGATGAAAAATTCAGTGAATCTAAAGAATATCAGAATATTTTTCTTAGATTTTCCCAAATACAAATCTAGATAGACTATCTATCTATCTATCTATCTATCTATCTATCTATCTATCTATCTAAATTTTGATTCATTCTAGAAAAAGCTAGTTAATTAATTTTAAGAAGGAGCAGATAAAGATGCCAGAGTCTTCTAGAGTAGGAGTTGTGTGACATTGTCTAGACACATAAGAACTGGTTACTGTGGGCCCTGAAGAAGAGAAAATTAATACGTCTGGCTCCATGTGGAAATAACCACATGGATTCTTAGTGGTTATAATTATTCTGGTGTGTTATAATAACAATATGATTTTCTCAGAAAATTATGAATGCTTTTGGAAAATTTAATGATTCCTCTTTTTAGTGTATTGATATTCTAGAGGCAGAACAGAATTAATATACAAGTTAAAGGCTTTTAAGAAATGATAAGTCCATACTTCTCTATTGCAGCATAAAATATTTTTAAGAACTCTAGAAATGGTGATTAAAAGGAGGCCTCTCAAGTGGGGAAATCAATAAATAATTGATATAGTAAATTGAATTAAGGATGAACAATGCAGTTATATGACCATCAGCATTCCTTACGGAACAATTGTTGTAAATATTTATTGTGTGATTTCTTTATATCTGTGATCAGCTTTAGATACATTCTATAATTCATCCTGACACAAGTCCAATGACATTTGTAATATTTTTTTGCAATATTGTACATTTTTTAGTCTAGTGGCTAAGTTAGGATTGAACCTAGACAATCTCTAAAGCTTATTTCTTTTAGCATGCTTTGTACTGTTTCTAGTGGATTAAACATTGATAAATCATGAAAATGATGACAATAGAGTATATTACTTTCCTCGGGATGCTATAAGAAATTATCATCAATGCGTTGGCTTTAAAATAACAGAAACGTATTTATTGTCTCACACAGTTTTGGCGGCCAGATGTCCAAAATTAAGTTGTTGACAGGAATAATTTCTTCTACTAGTAGAGGCTCTAAGAAAATATCTGTTTTTCCATATTGCCATTTCCCCAGCTTCTGGTGACTACTGGCAATTCTTGTCACAGTGCATCAGACCTTTGTGTCTGTGTGTCTTACCATTTACTTATAATATAACACTTGCCATTGGATAAAGAGCCCACCCAAATCCAAGATGATTTCACCTTGAGATTCTTAACTTAATTACATCTGCAAAGACTCCCTCCACCTCCCCTGGCCCCGGCCAAGTAATGGGAAAGTACTGAGGTGTTAGAACTTGGACATATGTTTTTGAGGGCCACAATTCAACCCACTACAAGGGGTATCAAGATATTATGAAAAAATATGCTCACTGCATAATCTATGTAAAAGATAGTTAGTTATTGTTTCTTGGTTCAGTTGTCACCAAAAATAGATTAGAAGGGCAAGAATTCAAGGCTTTGTAAAAATGGTGGAAAAAATACAACAAAAACGGATTCCAACTTCAGATGGAAGGCAACAGAGAAAGAGTTAAGTGCACATGTATCAGTTATGACGTCTTCTAACTCATTTAGTGTTTTTATAGAAGGTAAGAGAAATTTTGTCAATAAAAATATTTTTCTGATTAAGAAATAAATAAGATGTGTAGATTTTTATTTAGACTTTTTTTTTATTTAGATTTTGCAACAACAATTATCTTAGCAAGATATAAATATTTTTTACCCATGGCTGCCACTCACTGTCATTTTAAAAACTCTTCAATGAATTTACTTTGCTTACACATTTTTTCTGACTTGCTGAATACTCTCGGAGAAATATGCATGTTTTAATGATTTGCAACTCATAAGGCAGCTTTTTATATCTCAAGTGAGACTGAAAAGGCAATGATTTTAGGCCTCCCTACATTGAGGAAAACTTGATATACAATGTTAGCATGCATTGTATATCAATGAAAATACATTAAATCTGTTGTTATGTTTTATACTACTGACAACATATCGTAAGTCAAAAAGGATTCTGATTGGACTTAAATATACAATATAGAGATTCTTGAGAAAGGTATACTTTTTGTTTTTGAATTTGTTACATAAGAAAAAATCCAGCCCTAACAGGTTTGGCTCGGTGGATAGAGCATAGGCCTGTGAACTGAAGGGTCCCAGGTTCGATTCCAGTCAAGGGCATGTACCTTGGTTGCGGGCACATCCCCAGTGGAGAGTGTGCAGGAGGCAGCTGATTGATGTTTCTCTCTCACCACTGTTTCTAACTCTCTATCTCTCTTCCTTCCTCTCTGTAAAAATCAATAAACTATATTTTTTAAAAATCCAGAATGATTTTATCTTCATCAAAAGTGCCATGGGCTGAAAAAGTTTGAGAAACCACTCCTCTAAAGAATGCAATGGAAGATATTTTGAATATCTAGAAAATTTCTCAGAATGGATCAAAATAGATTTAAACTAGCCTCCAAAAGGAAAAGCCAGAAATATATTTAGTCCCAGAGGTGGGGGGTGGGGGTGGGGGGAGGAGAAGGTCAAGTAGAAAGATCAGCGTGAGAAGCATGGTGAATGAAATGCATAGATTTACCTAGTTTTCCTACTGAGGCTAAAGGAAAGTGGCAGATAATGAGACTCAATTTCCATCAGTCCTCCAAATGTAGGAATGAGAGAGACACTATGACAGCAACAAACGTTAGAGGTGACAAGTAGCAGGACAATGTTAATTGACTTGTCAGGAGGAAACCCACCCTGAAATATGAGAGAAGCCTTGAAGCAAGCAAATGAACCTTGTGATTCATGGAGTTGTAGGGGCAGGCATCTGTAAGCGAGAAGACAGATTAGAACTCGGTTTTACAAAAAAAGAATCTTCATTTCTTTCTCCATCCCATGCAAACAGCTGACTTCAACTTCCGCCCCTACAATAACTGGAAGAAGTGTGATCAGAGAGAGTATGGATTTGTAGACACTAGACATGTTGAGGGACAGGATTATATATTTCTCAAAAGGAAATTAAGTAAACACACCATTCCAGGTGCACCCAAGCCTACTTGTCCCTCAGCATGTTGACATCTGGGCTTAGCTCCTCCGGTTGAGGGAATGGAGGGAATAATTTGTCTCTATAAAATAATAACAGAAGAAAGAAGCGCAGAAAACAACAGTCATATTTTCCTGATTGGTATCAATCTCCCAGCTTTAACATTTACTTAGTGAAAAGTTCTGCCCAGAGGAAATGAAATAGATAAAAGTAGGTTAAAAATATTACTGTTATCGGGTAAAATAAGATATATAATTGCTTTGGAAATCATTCAGTGATTTATGTTAAAGTTAAACATACAACCACCTGTGACAAGTAAATCCATTCCTAGATATATACCCAATTGAAATGAGTACAAATATAAGAATTTTGGCAGTCCCAAGTGGTGGCATGGATATGAATTGATGGAAGCACTTTTATATTGTGAGTCAAAGTGGAAACTTGTACAATGACTTTGAATAAAAATTGACATTATCTTCTAAAGTTGAACATTCTGAGATGCATGCATTATACCATTTTTATAAAGCTTAAAAACATGAAAACATATTGTTTCTGAGTAAAAATAAATGATATTGAGATCAAAATTTTAAAGACAAAATGACTATGACCAAAAGTTAAGAGAATAATTTCTTCTATGTATAAATGGGGGAGAGAATAAGAAAGAGGTCCATTAGCAGATGGGATGATATTTGTGTTATTATATTATTATGTAAGACAGAGAATTCATGGGAATTTAATTATTTTAATTATATATTTATAGAATATTTATATAATATTACACAACTTTAAATAACTTAAAAATATAAAGTGCCAGTGTAAAAGAAAGATTAAAGAGTAAGAATGTCTTATGAATTGACACAGCCAAATCTCTAAAGTACATTATTTTTTTAACATTGTTTTTATTGATTTCAGAGAGAAAGGGATATAGAGAGATAGAAACATCAATGATCAGAGAGTATCATTAATTGGGTGCCTCTCTTATGCCCCACACTGGGGGGAATCGAACCCACAGCTCAAGCATATGCCCTTGGCCAGAATCGAACCTGGGACCCTTTAGTCTTGAGGCCAACACTCTATCCACTGATTTAAACTGGCCAGGACTAAAGTACATTCTTAAATGAAAAGAGCAAGATCTAGAATATTATCATTTATTTGTATACTGAGAAAAATAGAACTATATGTGTTCAAAATAACTAGTAAAAGTGGATGATGGCTTCTGGATGGGACATCCTTTGGAGGATAGTGTGTGAGTGGGGAGAGCTTGACCTTTCGTCTATTACCTATTTAAATGAAGAAGAAAAATTGGAGATCAATGTCGTTTGGGATTCAGTGTTTTGTAAAAAGATGCAGAGGAAGAAGAGAGAGGAGTGAAGAGAAAAGGAGTGAAAGAAAAGGACTGGAAGAGGAGAAGGAGAGGGAATGGGGAAAATTCTAGAAAAAGCAGGAGAGTTTTCCAAGAAGGAAAAGAAGAAATGCTTTGGGCGCATCAGACCTCATATATGAAAATTTTAAGAATTCTGTTATCCAGGAAGGAATGAAAGTAAATGGAGCAACACATTAAGCTTCAAGAGAATAAAAGCAAAGATAGGGGTATTTTTTCCCCCTTGTGTGAATGGCAAAAAAGCTCACACTTTACTAAAGGAAATGTGATTGTCCTCTTGGCAGCTGAAGCAGAATGGAATCACCTCTGCCACTGATTTGTGGATCCAATAATATTCCTCTGCTGCTTGTTAGAGTGAACTCTGTGGGACATTTACAATTTCAGTTTTAGCCTCACTAACCGTATTTGGGGGAATAAACAATAGCCAGAATTCAATTATGTGGTGTTCTTTTGTTATTCTGAGGCCCACACACATGCCTTTATGTTTACTTCTATTGATTTAAATACACTTGTACTTATCACTTTTTCTAAACACCCTTATAAGCTATCTGGTAATGCATCATAACCATATTGGCATCTTTTTTAGCCCAAATATGATAAATTTGTCCTCATTACTAAAATGTTTTAAACTATATCTATTGTCCATTAAGCAATGATATTTATATTTTGTCTGTGTTACCCGATGTGAAAATACATTTAGGCAAGGCAAATTACATTAGTTTGCCTAACACTTGTTCTTTTTTTTTAAATATATATTTTATTGATTTTTCACAGAGAGGAAGGGAGAGGGATAGAAAGTCAGAAACATCGATGGGAGAGAAACATCAATCAGCTGCCTCTTGCACACCCCCTACTGGGGATGTGCCCACAACCAAGGTACATGCCCTTGACCGGAATCAAACCCAGGACCTTTCAGTCCGCAGGTCGATGCTCTATCCACTGAGCCAATCTGGCTCGGCCCTAACACTTGCTCTTACTTCTCTGTGGATGGTTAAATTTACTCAGGTGCCTGTGTGAATTATTGCCATCCCTATTTAGGGTTTATCACCAACATCTCAACAAGTGTAGGACACAGTGAAGTGACTGTAACTCACAGTGAGGGGTTGATATATTCTTCTCAGCTGGACTTACCTTGTTGACCTCTGAAATGACATTTAGCACAGTGACATGCACTTCTATAACTGGGAGACTCTAAGTAATAAGAGAGGCAATGTGACATAATATGTTAGTGTGTAGGCTCTAGATGGGCCAAAAAATTAGATATGTAGCCTGCGTGCTGTGAGTTTGACATGCTTGCTCTAGGGTATGTGTGTTCCTATCCCAGATTCATGGGGCTATGTAGTCTTGGCTAAGTTATTCACCCTTATTATTCTAGATCTGTAAAATGGAAATAGGAAGATTATTGAGAGGATTAAATGCAATGATCATATATATAAAATATCTAGAACAGGATCTGAGAAAGAGTAAGCACCATATAAGCATTTGCTATCATCATCATCATCATCAGAAATAGAATAGTTAAAATTTGTCTTTCTTAAATAATTGTAAATAAAACAGCAGCTGCATTTGGTTTACTTAAAATGTATATAATTTACCTTATCATCTTGTTTAAAAATGATTGGCATTGCACTTTCTTTGAGTTAATTTTATGCATGTATTGTTCATCAGTTATTATATGTTCAATTTCTTAATTTACTAGGTACTAGAGGCTTGGTGCATGAATTCATGCACCAGTGGGATTCTTTGGTCTGGCCTGTGAGATGGGGCCAAAACTGGTTCTTCAACATCCTCCTGAGGGGTCCTGGATTGTGAGAGGGTGCAGGTAAGACCAAGGGACCCGACTGGTGCATGATTGGGGCTGGGAAGGGCTATGGGAGGTTGGCCAGTTAGGGAGGGAATGCAGAAGGGCTCCAGGGTGTGTCTGGCCCATTTTGCTCAGTCCCAATTGGCTGAACCCCAGCAGCAAGCTAACCTCCAAGTCAGAGAGCCTGCCCCCTGGTGGTCAGTGCACACCATAGCAAGTGGTTGAACGGTCTTAACATATCATTAACATATTACGCTTTGCTTGGTTGAACAGATGACCAGGTGACTGGACACTTAGCATATTAGATTTTTATTATATAGGATTTGTTTTGTTCATACCCACATTTTTTAAAAAAATTCTTTATTGTTTAAAGTATTATATGTGTCTCCTTTTTCCCCATTGACCTCTCCCCATTTTTCCCCACCTCAGTACATGCCCTCACCACAACCCCCCTACTATCTGTGTCCATGGGTTATGCTTATATACATACATACAAGTCCTTTGGTTGATCTCTCCCTCTTGCCTCCTCCCACCTCCACCTTCTATCTGAGGTTGGATGGTCTGTTCAATGCTTCTGTCTCTGGATCTAATTTAGTTAATCAGTTTATGTTGTTCATAAGTGCCCATCAGCAGATGAGTGGATTAAAGAACTGTGGTACAGCTACACAATGGGATACTAAACTGCTGTAAAAAAGAAGAAGCTCTTACCATTTGCAATAGCATGGATGGATGTGGAGAGCATTATGCATACCTACATATTTTAATCATGCAGTCCCAAGTTAGACAGACCATCACCCCACAGTGATAGGCAGGTGCTGCCTACAAATGAGTGTCCTTATGGCTTAAGATTTCAGGAGAGACTATCTATTGTTGACTTTGCTGAGTGGATGTTTTGCTATGAGTTGACCAGCACAGTGATATACAATTATTATTTGATTTTCTAGAGGCATTATCATATAGAAATAAAACAAGATATGAATCACTCTGTTACCATGAGGGGTAAATGGAAAACATGTTGAAAAATAATATATCTCTGGTAGTTTTATAAAAATATTAAGTAGTATTAATTACATTGTAATAAATGGATATGTCATGGGAATGTTTAATGAAGGAACTAGGAATATTAACTGATTTCTGGAGAAAGAAGTAACCAGTGGTGATAGGACTCGGTGTGGAGCATGACTATTTAGTAAGGAGACAAGGCACAAATGCATGTAGCATTTTATGAGACTAATGAGAAAATTAGCTTTGGTGGAATTTGCAAGGAAAATGCTATTGAACTCAGAACAACAGGAGAGATAAAAATAATTCCATGATAGAAGTAAATACTCCCTCATGCACATCTCCCTTCTTTTCACACTAGCCAAAGTACTTTTTCAGAAATTTGAAACAAACTGTAGCATAGCAGTTTTCAACCAGTATGCCACAAGAATTTTTAAAACTTGCAATACCTGTCTATTTAGTCAGGGACATTGACTTCTTTTCTCTTAGATTGACAAATAAAAAAGTACAACAGACAACATAACAATAGCCATCTGGTGTGAATGAATCAAAATTATACCTGTTTTTTTTTTTGTCAGAGTCTTGGTAATTACTTTGTGTGCCGTGAGATGGAAAATGTTGAAAATTGCTGCTGTAGCAGAAATACTCTTCCTGCCATTCTTGACCTTATTTCCACATCTACCACTACTCCTGAACAGAAGGTGAAGATCAGGGATGTTGATGGCTTTTATTTTGTTTCCCTGGTGCACAGAAGTGTACCTGTGCATAGAATCACAGATATATTTCAAATGACATGTGGAATGGAGAACAGACTTTGAGAAGGAAGTACTGACCATGACCCTAGCCTCAAGCTAATGGAAGACTTCGCATTATATCTCAGGATTGTAATGGACATAGATGCTCTTTAAATGCAGTCTTATTACCATGGAGGAGGACATGGAGAGAAGTCAGCAATGGTTGACTCAGTAGCTAAATCAGACACTCACCCTCCCCGCTGTCCTTGATGTATCCATTGTGCCCACCCTTCCCACAGTCAAAGCCATTTTGAAGGACACAACGCTGAGAGAGCAGTGTGTGGTTGAGACCATCTGGATGGTAGATTGAGTGAACACAAGTATGGCTTCTATATAAAGTTTTAAGATTCTCCTGGGTGGTGCAGAGATCTGCTCCTTTTGAGGCTGCCCAAGAAAATCTCATAGGTTAGCTTCCTTTACTTATGACACCAGCCTCCTATGCCCTGGACAGTTTACTTCTTTCTTGGGTCCTTCCTTGCAATCCATGATGGCACCAGTTTGTGACCCAACACATTATAGTTATGCAAACAGGGAAAAAAACAGACTGTAATGAAATTAAAGATACAATAAGATTGTTTCTCTGTTGAGATATGTGCTTAATGTTTGTGGATAATTTGGGGAAAATTACAGTGATGGCTGTAACAAAGAGTTCATCAGTTTCATGTCCATCCCATCCCAGCTCCTCAACCTGAGATAAGAAGCTCATGCCCCTCTTGTAACAAGATGCAAATAATTTTTATAAATAATAGTTGCTTTATGTTGTGAACAAAATGAGGCCATATGATTTCTCAGAACACAGTAACAAACAGGAGGAGGAAGGGAGATTCCTGAACTAGAACACTCCTCGCCTGTCACCCCAGGTTATCTGAGATACACCTTATTGGGCAGATGAAAAGACATACTATGTCTATAAATGTGTAATTGGCAAAGTCACCATCCTTAGCTTATACTATTTGATGTATTCTCATTAAAAAGGGTCCTAAATAAAGCAGTTCAGTTATGTACAATAAAAAGCCATTAGGTCTTATACCATTTTTGTTTTTCATGTTCCTTAATTTGTTCTGTTGTAAAATATCTGTCAGGATTGTACACTTGAAAAATAAATTTTCCAGATGTACTAATCAATGCTCACCTTTAAAATAAAAGAATGCTTCCAACCAATTTGGTCTAAAGCTGTAAATCTACTCATGCACGTTTATTCACTGGGAATAACAAAATAGGTCAGCTACACAGCTTGTCTGTGCAAACTTCTGATAGATGGTATTAAAATGATGATATTTATATTTTTAGTAGGATATATTTACTTCAGAAAAATATTA
Organism: Antrozous pallidus; assembly: GCA_027563665.1. Classification (NCBI taxonomy): domain Eukaryota; kingdom Metazoa; phylum Chordata; class Mammalia; order Chiroptera; family Vespertilionidae; genus Antrozous; species Antrozous pallidus. The sequence goes on from CM050519.1 coordinate 82,870,915, forward strand.
TATAATAATTCCATAAATTTATCTTAAAGGAAAATGGAAAGTTTGTAGTATATAAATACATCCTGTGTGCCAAAAGAGAAACTGGTCTATCTTTCTAAGAAGTTTTGGTTAGATTCACTGGGGAAAGAACTCTGGTCAAGGCAGGAAAAGATCTATAAGCATGGTCTTGTTTCCTTTCATTGTCCAGAATAATTATAATTATTGAGCTTCCCAGAAATCAGCCAGTTTATCAGGAAACAGCATAATATACAGAGATGAGGGATTTAACTAAAAACAGAGGCAGTAAATAATAAGACAACGTAAAAACATAGGCGACGGGCCAGAGATTTAACATTGTGTTAAGATTTAAAAAGCAGTTACATTTGTCCATTTTTGCCCGGCTGGTGCTGGTCAGTGGTTGAACTTCAAACCATGTACCAGGCGATCATGGTTCCATTCCGGGTCAGATCCCCAGGGTGGTCCTTGCAAGAGGCAGCCAATCAATGATTCTTTCTCATCACTGGTGTTTCTATTGCTTTCTCCCTCTCCCTCTCTGAAATCAATAAAAATACATTTTAAAAACATTTGTCCATTTCAGCTTCCCATCCAAATTCCCTGCCTCTTCACTTAGATTAGGGTGTCAAGTAAAAATGTATATTAATATATTGGGATGTCTCCATTTACTCTTGGTAGATTTACTTTGCTCCCTATGGGTCTCCTTTGCCATGAGTTGATTTTTTCATCACCACATTGATGACTTGCTTTTGCCAGCAGGTTCCTTGCCAAGCTTTTTCTCTGTCTTTTGGGAGACTTGCATTGTCTAGGGCAATGGTGGGCAAACTGCGGCTCACGAGTCACATGCGATTCACGGGCCGCGGTTTGCCGCTCTGATGACTAATGTGTTTGCCGATCACTGGTCTAGGTTAGGGGCTGCTCCTTAACGTGAGCCCCAAAATGGCAGTGACAGGGAGCAAAGTCAGAGCTGACTTGCATGGCCATGTACTAGCAGTGTGAGTGACAAATGCATGCATGTTGTTGGAAGCCATTGAAATGTTGACGCCAGTTGTTATCACATTATTAGTGGGTGGTACTTCATAGGATCATAACAAAGCAGAAAATAGAACTTAATTAACTTCGGAAATAAATCTTTAAAACACAATTCAGGAATCTAATAATTGTCTTTCTTAATACCTTTAGCCACACAACTATAGTATCAATTTATAATTTGCATACGAGCAAATGTCTACTGCATTCTTTTGACTGAGTACTGTGATTAAATCCACAGTTCTTCCCTAATGTTTGTGTTTTAACTGAATCATAAATATGTGATGTCAGGTTTTGATCTTTTATGCTAAGTCTTTACTTTTTTCACTTTAATGCAGTCTTATACACTTGTAATCTAATCATTAATATTGTGTTGCATTTTTATTTTATGTGTTAAATCCAGTATACGTTGAATTCAAATTTGCCTTCTTAGACTTTTCAACATATAAATTTCTAGAGAAAATATGTGTTTGGGTGTGTGTATGTGTAATATTCCATTCAGCTCTTAGCACATTATCTCCATTCTGAGGAGATGCTAAATAATAAAATGATAGGCATTGTCATTTACAAATGTAATTACATCACTAATATTTTATTCTATCATATTATGATAATATTGTTTTTTAGAGTGTTTTACTTATATAAACTACTTCAATATTTTGTTTCTTGGAAAATTACAGCTTTATATCTTGATAATACAATGTGTTTTGGCAGTATGAAGAGAACAGAAGGCTGCTAATAATGACAGACCTGCCTCTTTTACATCTGGGGAATTAGAACTGTAACTTTTATTATGGTCAAGTATATTTCTTTTAAAAATATATTTTATTCATTTTTTACAAAGAGGAAGGGAGGGGGATAGATAGCCAGAAACATTGATGAGAGATAAACATCAATCAGCTGACTCCTGCATAACCCCTACCGGGGATGTGTCCACCACCAAGGTACATGCCCTTAACCAGAATCGAACCTGGGACCCTTCAGTCCTCAGGACAATGGTCTATCCACTGAGCCAAATGGGCCAGGGCGGCCAAGTGTATTTCTTCTATGGTTGAATGAGCATTAAGTCTTCTTTAGGAATGCATGAAGTGTGGGAATGAGAGGAAGTTCTTACTGACAGGCTTCCCTTGGTCTCATTAGTAATTGTATAATATAAATATATATGTGAATCATTTCAGCTTTAGAAAAAGCTTTGCAATCAACTCATATTATCACAGGAGAGACTGTATTATCAATAGTGACCTCAGTACATAATGCATTTATGTCTTGAAAAACAATGCCACTCATATCACACATGAATGTCAACAAAGACATTGCCATTATTGTCCCCTAGGTGCCTGTAGAATATTAATATTCCATGTGATTTGAAACTAGCCGCATATCTGTGAATAAAAAGACATAGGTCCTTTATGACCTTTTTTTTTTTTGTTGACATTAGGTAATGCAAGTGCATCCTGCCCAGATTCCCTTTAAAGTGGGTCGTGTGCTTCAGAAAGACATGTCAAAGTTATGAACAACAGTAATTTCAGTGCTAGAAAGGACTATCCATAATAGCATTTCCTTTAGCTGGGGTAGCAACAGTAATGTGATGTTTAAAAGCAACATTTATTTACTCAACTGGGTTTGTCTTAGTTTTAAAATCATAAGTGGCTCTTGAGCTTTTCCACCCACTGATTTTTAATTCAACTGACATTTTAACTGATAATCAAATCGTATGTTTTTTTTTACTTTGATGGTATTTATGTAATGGAAATCAACATAAAACAACTTAAAAACAGCTTAAGAAAAGTAATGGGACTTAATGATAACTTGTGTGGCAAATCTAACTCTCCTCAGAGGGTAAGATAATCTGGGGGGGAGATGCTTTATTGCAATTAAACAAAAACCAATCCTTTATTTTCACCATTTAGGAACATTTGGAGAAGATAATAATGTTTCCTAGGTTCCCCACACACAGCCATATGACACTGAGGCAGGAAAGAGACCCAGCTTTTCACACCAAATCTCATTCTCCTAAAAATATCTGAGTTATAATTTCTCTAAACTTTTATTTAACTTATTTCCTTAAACAATTCTACTTCCTGTAAATCTAAGTCTTCCCTTCACCTCCATCCAATTTGATCATTTTCCTTACATAGAGTCTCCTGTACCTGCTTCTCCAATCATCACCATTGCATAGGCTTTGGGAAGGAGAGTTTTTCACTATACGTGATTTACATACCTTTGCCTAATTATTAGTCCCCACCCCTCCCCTGTCATAGTTTAGGATTTCCATTCCCTTCTATTATATTTTTTGTAATCTTTCAACTGCTAAGAAATTCTTATCTTCTTTCCATTCTCATAGATCATACTTTCCTGCTGAACTTGGCCTAGCCTTAGAATCATTCTTAGTACAGTGAGTTTTCCAGGCAGCACTATTAATTGACAGGAATTTGCTTGTAAGAACTTTCATTCCTGCTTAACACCTTATTGGTTATTTTCAGCTCAAAATCTAAAGCCTGATCTCCTATCACCATTGTTGGGGAATTAAATGTTTATCTGGATACTTTTCTATCTCTCCTGCATATGGTTTTTATCCTCAATGGAATAGCTACAATTTGCATCTAATTGTTAATGAAAAGAACTACTTTTGAGGTCTGAATCTCTGAAATACCTCTGTCCACATCCTGTATTGCTTTGTATTTGTGAAACATTTTTCTACTTCATTCTTTACTTCAGTATGCCTCTCAATGACTCCTTTTTCATATTTTCCACACTCTACGAGCACCTTCTTTACTTCTTTCACCATTGCTCCAGTCCAGTTTTATCAATCTTCTCTCCTACTGGCATTTTATACCAAAGATCATCGAAAACATGTGTCCATGAAAAAATGTGTACACAAATATTCATAGCAGCATTATTCATAAAAGCCAAAAAAGTTGAAACAAACCATCTGTCAATTGATGAGTGGTTAAACAAAATGAGGATATCAATGCAATGGAACATTTTTCAACCATAAGCAATAAAGTAGTGATAGATGCCTCAACATGGATGAGTCTTGAAAACATTAGGGTAAGTGAAAAAAGCCAGACCAAAGGCCACATAGTGCATGATTCCATTATTATGAAGTGTCCAGTGGAAGCAAATTCATAGAGTGAGTAGATTAGTAGTTGCCAGGGAGTTGGGAAGTAGAAGAGAAGATATAGGGGGAATGACTACTTTTTGTTTGTTTTTTTACCATAATAGGTATGGCATTTCTTTTTTTCCAGTGATAAAACTATCCTAGAATTCTATAGTGGGGATTGTTGCACACTTTGTGAATATATCTAAATCCACTGAATTGTACACTTTAAAAAGGTAAATAAAATGGTATTGTAATTATATCTCTATAAAATAAAAGTACACACACACACACACACACACACACACACACACACACACACACACAGGTTTGGTGAGCTTGCCATTTCCTAACCCCCTTCTACCACCATTCTCTCACTATCAAATAGAAAGATAGGTATAGGAGTGATTGGAGTTCAAAATAGTTATTATATTATTGATAAAGCAGAATTGGAGTATATGAATTCACAGGTGGGAACAATGAACTTCTAATCTTTACCTCTGAATTAAACAGATTTATCCACTCAGTATTAGGGAGAGTTGTTATTGGGATACCTCACTCAGAGATGCATTGTGGGGAAGCAGAGCCGAGAGTACCCTCTCTATAGGCTGAATAAGAGAAACCCTAAAGTAAGTGAGGCAAGCTTACTTGGTTTCTTCTTGAAAATGCACCAATTACATAAGAAGCAAAGATATACAGGAGTTAAGTGTTATCAGTAGCTTGGTCCTTTCTCTTAGGAACACAAACTCTGGGGATTTGTGTCCTGTATGAAGACATGAAAAGCAGATTTGAGAGGATGATGAGTTCAGTTTTATGCTCATTGAATGTTGTGACTACGAAAATTTTTCAAGCCAAGTTGTTGGTATAAAGATGAATATATGGCAAGATGAATATAAGAGTCCCCGTGACTCTGGACTCTTCAAATTTGCTTTAGGAAATGACAGGGTAAAGATGAGTCTCACAGGAGTTGGGTTTTCCGGTCCACCAAGCGAGGCTCATAGTAGCTCTGACAGCGGTTTAATGGGAACAGGAATCCTCTGCTTACTAGAAGGATGGCTAGATTGTGTTCAAAAGTGAAAATTGATATGGATGGCTGCTATATATGTTAATAGTTCTTGTTACATTAAGTTTATTATTTTCCTAACATTTATAGTTTTCAATAAGGAGACCTTTAATTTTTATTTTGTTGTTATTTTTAGCAGTGAGAAGAATTCTAATGTATAAATCTATTGGCTCGGGAATGAGAACAAAAATGAAAGGCACGATGCTTGAAAGTTTTTCTAAAATGTTTATTCATGCATTTATCAAACCAATAGACATCATTTTATTGCTATAAAAAAGAGGAATAAATAAAAATCATTTCAGATGTGGCCTACCTTTCTAGAGATTATACTGAATGGGCTGTTTTATTGTAAACTAAATAATCTAAAAGCCTCACACACTGAGAAACTTAATGGCTTGTGAAAGAAAGGCGTCCTGGGAGCTGAAATAAAAACATGGATGTAAAAGCAGATAGACAATAGACCCTCACGTTCATACGACTATTATCCAATTCATTGAATACTGATTGTCACTTTATTATCTGAATCAATACCAATGCATTTAACGTGTCATATAGAAATCATAAAAACGAAGATGGGATAATTGTTCTTCTAAACAGAAGCCACACATAAATATTTTAAACCTCATCTAATGAAATCACATTGAAATTTAGAGAGATGAAGGCCCACAAAAATGTGCCTGGCACTAAGCAACTTTTGAGGTTTCATTTGTTCTTCAATAGACTTCAATTGCAATTTAATTATTATGTTAGCTATTGCTAAGACCAAAGGGATAGGGAATTTAACAAGTTATTTTTCCCTTTTGATAAGTAAGAGATTATCCTATTTAATAAAGAGGAATATGCTAATTGACCATCACACCTCACAAATATGGCAGTTCCCACAGCCAATAAAGAGGAAATATACTAATTGACAGCCACACCCTCAAAGATGGCGGTGCCCACTGCCACAAGATGTTGGTGCCCAGGCCCCTCAACCCCACCAGGGTGGTAGATGGGTTTGGCTGCTCTGTGGACCTCCCTCCAGAGTCCCTTGGTCCCCTCAGATCCCCAGCCATCCAGGGATGGCCCAGGGTGCAGGCAAGCCTCAGATGTCAACTGCCTAGCCACTCAGGGCCAGCCCAAGGGATGACCAAACAACTGAACAAGCAGGCTGTGTGGTGTGACCAGACCAGCACAGGGGTAGTTGGAGGTGACTGGACTAGCAGGGGGGCAATAAGAGGTGACCAGGTTGGCAGTGGGGGCAGTTGGGGGAGATTAAGCTGGCAGAGGTGGCAGTTAGGGTTGACCAGGCCACCAGAGGGGGGTAGTTAGAGGTGACTAGGCTGGCAGGGTGGGGCAATTATAGGTGACCAAGCCAGCAGGAGATGGCAGTTAGGGTGATCAGACTGGCACACAGAGGCAGTGAAGGGCAATCAGGCCAGTGGGGGGAGGGGGTAATTAGGGGCAGGGTGATCAGGCAGGCAAGCAGGTGAGTGATTAGGAGCCAACGTTCTAAGATTGTGAGAGGGTGCTGGTCTAATATGCCAGTCATACATCCCCTAAGGGGTCCAGAATTGGAGAGAGTAAAGGCTGGGCTGAGGGGACCTCCTCCCGTGCATGATTTTTTTGCACTGGGCCTCTAATAATTCAATAAAACATTAAACATTATGCCACCATTCTATATTTTGAATTGCATTAAAGTTAAAATATTTTAAACTATTGTATGTATCTTAAACAGTGGATTCAAAAAATGTTAGAGGTAGGTAGAAATAACCATTATAGGTCATTTAATACAATTCTCTCATCTTCATAATCTCCATTACACACTTGTAGTTACTATCTTTCCTTCTTTATACCAAGCCACTATTTGCCTCTTTATGGTATGGATTGACTTGATCTGTTTTTGTACTTTATATAAATACAAGAGGCCTGCACTCTCTCCAAACTGGGACCCCTCAAGACCTCTGGCTCCTAACTGCTCACCTGCCTGCCAGCCTGATACCCCTAACTGCTCTCCCCTGATAGCCTGTTTGCCCTAACTGCTCTACCCTGCTGGCCTGGTTCCCCTAACTGCTCTCCCGTGCCTGCTTGATCACCTCTAACCTGCCATGCCCCCAAAGCATGGCTTTGTCAGGAGGGATGTCCAGAAGGACATCTGGAAGGTCGTCTGGAAGATGTTCAGTCTAATTAGCATATTACCTTTTTATTAGTATCGATGCCACCTTGTCCTAAAAATGCAGATTATTCCCAGGCTTTCCTATCATGGAAGGGGAGCCCGCAGTAGCATCCTGGGTTCTGACCAAGGCCTATGCGCTTGTGCTTTATCTCAGGAGATGTGATTCCCAGAAGAAGAATCTTGGGTGTACCTTGAACATTTCTATTGAATTTGCCCAATCATCCTCCAAAAATGTTGAACCACTTTAAACTCCCACCAGTAACCATGCATGTGCCTTCTGTCCCACTTTGATGCCAATATCATTGATTTCTCCCTAGAAGCTCCCTCCCATCACCCAAGACTGCTTGGTACTTGAGCCAACCTCATTGTTCAGCTGGAGACTTGATTTCCGGAGATAGAACTATGGAGGAGGAAAAATGGTTTTTCTCTACCTTTCTGAGTTCTTAGTGGAGGCCCTTGCAATGAAAGACAGATCACCGAGAGAAAAATAGAAGTTCATTAACATGTGTACCTTGTGTATATGTGGGAGATCCCAGGGAAAAATGAGTAACTCCCCAAGGTGGCTTAGAATGCGGATTTGAAGACCTTCTTCCTAGGGAAAGGGGATAGGAGATATAGGCCTCTTAGAGGAGAGTAAATGATTTTTAGGAAAGATAAATGGGGGTGGAATGGGCAATATTTTGTAACAAAGTTTGGGTATTGTCAACTTCTACTCTCCTGTCCTGTGACAGGAGTCAGTCTTCTCTGCCTGATGACACTTCTTCCGTCAAGGGGAACTACGACATTTAAGCTCCTTTAGGGGGGTCTGATTACAGGCAGATTAGGAGACTTCAGTGAAATCCTCTGCCTGCATTTGCTGTTTTTCAAGCATCTGAAGCTCAAGATCATCAATCAAACAATACAGCATATGTTGGGGTGGCATGTTCTGTGACCTTCAAAATAAACCCAACCAAAGGTTGTTTCCTCTCTTAGATGATTTGGCACAGAAGCATTATTCCTTGGAGATGGTATTCTGACCAGACCTTCCTGGGAGTGGTCATAACATACCCTGTGTTTGTAGAAAGGTTTTGGCCAAAGCACTAAATAAAGCAGGGGCAGTTTTTCTCATCTTGTTGAAAGGGAGATAAAGTTATGATAGTTTATCTCCCTTTCCACAGGTTTCTTGAGGGTTTGTGTCTCTGCTGCCCCCCACCCCCCAGCAGCTCCAGCACCTCCACCTCAGGCCTTGGGGCTGCTGGGTGCCAGACCTGTGGGTTTGTGTTTGCAATCTGGCACCCCCCAGCCCCAGGTCCGAGGTGGCGAGGCTTGGGGCTGCTGGGTGCCGGCCTCTCTGGTGGTTTGTGTCTCCGATCATCCGGCCCCCCACAGCTCCATCACGGCCATGGTGGGGCTTGCGGCTGCTGGGTGCCAGCCTTCCTATAGGTTTGTGTTTCCCTCTGCCACCTGGCCTCTATGGGCCTCGCCATCGTGGTTGGGTTAATTTGCATACTCACTCCTATTGGCTGATAGCATGGCAGAAGTATGGTCAATTTTATTAGATAGGATATGATATTTTGTACATGATAGGTCTGAATGACTACTTTTGCTCAAACTTATGTTGCGGAAATGTATCCATTATGTTGTATATGGTTGTAAATTATTCATTCTCATTATTTTATAATGCTTTATTCTGAAAATATAATTTACTTGTATATACTACTGTTGGTAAAATTTGGTCATTTTCTAACTTTTGGCTTTTACTAATAGTGGTAAATCTTCTAGCAAATTACTTTTGATAAATGTATGTACACGTTTCTGTTGAGAATACATTCAGGAGTAAATATACTTGATTATACAGTAGAACATGCATGTGTTCAATTGTTAGTATTTTTCAAGTGATTTTAGCAATTTACATTGGTACCAGTAGTGTTTGAGAAATTGGCTGATTTATCTCTCATTCAAAATTATATATTGTGTTTTTTTCTTTTTTTATTGTTTAAAGTATTACAAATAGTGGTACATATATCTCATTTTCCTCCCCATTGACCTCCCTACAGCCCCCACTACCCTCTGGCTCATGCCCTCACACAACACCCCTGTGTCTGTGTCCATTAGTTATGCTTATATGCATGCATACAAGTCCTTTGGTTGATCTCTTACCCCTCAACCCTCCATGGCCTTCCCGCCGTAGTTTAACAGATTGTTCAATACTCCTTTGTCTCTGTATCTACTTTTGTTCATCAGTTTATGTTGTTCATTATATTCCACAAACGAGTGAGATCATGTTATATTTATCTTACTCTAACTGGCTTATGCTCTCCAGTTCATCTATGCTGTTGCAAATGGTAAGAATTTCTTCTTTTTTACTGCAGTGTAATATTCCATTGTGTAGATGTACCACTGTTCTTTAATCCACTCATCTGCTGATAGGCACTTAGGCTGTTTAAATATCTTGACTATTGTAAATTGTGCTGCAATGAACAAAGGAGTGCATATATCCTTTCTGATTGGTGTTTCTGATTTCTTGGGATACATTCCTAGAAGTGGAAGCACTGGGTCAAACGGGAGTTCCACTTTTAATTTTTTGAGGAAAATCCGTACTGTTCTCCACAGTTGTTACACCAGGCTGCATTCCCACCAGCAGTGCATGAGAGTTCCTTTTTCCCCACATCCTCACCAGCATTTGTCATTTGTTGATTTGTTGATGATAGGCATTCTGACAGTGTGAGATGGTACCTCCTTGTTGTTTTGATTTGTATCTCTCAGATGATTAGTGACTTTGAACATGTTTTCATATGTCTCTTGGCTTTCTCTATGTCCTCTTTTGAAAAGTGTCTATTTAGCTCCTTTGCCCAGTTTTTGATTGGATTGTTTATCTTCCTTCTGTTAAGTTGTATGAGCTCCCTGTAAAATTTGGAGATTAATTATTTTATTTTATTTTTGACAATTATTAAAAAAAATTTTTAATTCATTTTTTTGGAGATTCTTTACCGAAGATAACATTGGCAAATATATTCTCCCATGCATTTTAAATATATTTTGGGACACATTGCTATCTCATCTTGCATGCAAGCTCACGTGTATTTGCATTTTTCCATTACATCCTATTATCTATTAATTGATAACTTATATGTAATAAAAAGCAAATATCCTATCTAATAAAAGAGAAACATACAAATTGATTGTACCTTCGCTACGCTACCAGCCAATCAGGAGCAGGGGGTGGGGCCAAGCGGTGCAAGGGGCAGGGCTGAGCTGCACGAGCACCCTCTAGAGGCAGAGATGAAGCAGCTGTGGTGGCGGGGAGTGCCAGCCTCCGGAGGTGGAGACGAAGCAGTGGCGGCTGCTGCTGCGAGGGGGAGCACCCGGCCCTCAGAGCTAGGTGGTCGCAGGCAGCTGGGGCTAAGGCCAGGACTGAGGTGGGGGCCAGAGCCAAGGCAGTCCCCAGGGCCAGGTGGTCTCTGGTGGCTGGGCTAAGGCTGGGGCTGAGCCAAGCAAGGTGATGGCTGGGTGCCCAAGGCCTAAAGCCTCACAGGAGGCTTGAGCCATGGCTCTGCTCTCTTTAGGCCTTGGGCAAGCTGGGGATGAGTGGTCAGTTGGACATCCCCTGAGGGCTCCCAGTATGTATGCGGGGGCAGGTTGTGCTGAGGGATCACCCACCCTCAGTGCACAAATTTCGTGCACCGGGTCCCTAGTTTTAAATATGAAGTTTAGAGTTTCAACAAATGTAATAACCCATGAATTATCACTTCAGTTAATATAGAGAACATTTCCATCACCCAAGAAAGTTTCATTTGTCCCTTTTCATTCAATAATCTTTTATATTTTTTCATTTTTCTGGGGTATGGAACTTCTTGGCATATGTCTGACTCAGCCTCAGCCTAAGTATTATTTAATTCACTTATGTATTAATGTATACCTTAGGATATCTAATTTCATTTGGCTAAATTTTTAGTGTTGTTGATTGCTTTACTTTGGAGGTCAAGAAAACCATTGAATTGTTAAGATTTATCTTCATCTCCATACATTTGTGGTAGAAATATATTATTTTTAATGTATTACTACACCTGCTTATACTTCTACTCACTACATGTAATACATAGACTTTTGTAATAAATCTCTCAGTGGCTCAAAGGTCAGTATTTTGCATACAACAGAATGAATGAATGAAGAATACAGAGATGCTTTATCCCATCTGTGAACTCTTCTCTCAACAGGGCACACTCTGTTTATGTCAGTTTGTACTGTTACATTCAGCACTCTACAAGAAGGTAAATGTAGTGGAAATGGTAATTTAAACAGCCAGCATTGTGAGACTATGTGATCCTCCCAGTTTGGTGCGATTCAGATCTCTACAGATTGCACAAAATGGAAAATAACCATCAGAATCCTGATGTGACCGATGTCAAACAACATTTAGTTCTCACAGAGAAGCCCTTCTTCAAAATATCTGTTAAGGTTAAACATCTTTCAAAAATTCAACAAAGAACATAGCTTGAAAGCTGACTCTTAGTAACACCTGCTAAAAGAAAAAAAGAAAAAAGAAGAATATCTCATACCAGAGCAGTGAGAGGAAACACCGAGAGTGTGACGAAAATGCAATATGAAGAACTATTCTGTCGATGCTGACACTGATTTCACACTCCTGTGTTAGCTACAAATTCTACTTTAAATAATTGGGCCTCTGCTGTTAAAGAAATAGTTGGAACATTTCATGAATATTGCAGTATTACATGTTGTTGGGCGGTGATATATCCATGGTATGTACTATTCCTATGTGATATAATGTGAAAGACACACTGTCCTGGGGAGAGATGAGTAGGCAGGTTAGATATTGGTAAAAGCAAAGCTAAAGTATAATTATTGCAAAAAGAAGACTGAGCTAGAAATTAGAATACTTTGAACTATTAGAAACATTTTTAAAATATGGAAATATTGACTTTTTTCTTTGGAACAACTAACACTTAGATAATTTTTTAGTAATCTTGGCACATTCTATGGAAATTTTATTTCTATAGATAATAGAGAAAACATTAGCAGACAAACTGGACAAATACTATTTTCTAATACTATTTAAAATATTAGGACCAATTGTACCTGTCATCTATCTAGATCTATCTATCTATCGATCATCTATCTATCTTCTATCATCTATCTATCTCTATATTTTGTGTATGTGTATATATATACATATATATACATATATATGTATATATATACATATATATGTATATATATACATATATATATACATATACATATATATGTAAAGTGATAAAAAGATATCTAGAAAATAAGAATCAAATTTATAATTCCATGTTTCCTTAGTGGAAGCCGTAGGTATTGGGGTGGTACATATAATAAGGATATTTGATGTTTATTTTTACACTTTGTATTGTTAGCATTTTTATAATTTATATATGTTCATATGTTACAAATATGGATTTATGATAAAGCTATTCAGCTGCAAATACCTGTTACTTCTTTTTTAAAATATATTTTATTGATTTTTTTACAGAGAGGAAGAGAGAGGAATAGAAAGCCAGAAACATCGATGAGAGAGAAACATCTATCAGCTGCCTCCTACACACCCCCTACTGGGGATGTGCCTGCAACCAAGGTACATGCCTCTGACAGGAACGAACCTGGGACCTTTCAGTCCACAGGCTGATGCTCTATCAACTGAACCAAACCGGTTTCGGCACCTGTTACTTGTCATGAAAATGGAAACATGAGTCTGAGAGCAGAGCCGTGGTCCAAGCATATGGAGTCAAAGACCACAGAAGATTATTCCCAAACCTTGAAACCTAACATAGTTATGATAGAGTCTGAAATTGCTGCAGACTGGTGATTTCACTTTTTTTTTTTCATTTTCTCTCTTTTTGAATGAGAATATTCATAACAATTTTTCTATGCCTGTTTTATACTTTTATTTGGAAAATAAATTACTTTTTTCTAACTTAACAGATCTAGAGATGGAGAAAAATATTTTCTTAGGATGAGATATAGCCAGAATTCACCTACCTATTTTAGATGGTTTAGGTCAGTAGTCAGCAAACTCATTCGTCAACAGAGCCAAATATCAACAGTACAATGATTTAAATTTCTTTTGAGAGCCAAATTTTTAAACTTAAACTTTTTCTAATGCCACTTCTTCAAAATAGACTTGCCTAGGCTGTGGTATTTTGTGGAAGAGCCACACTCAAGGGGCCAAAGAGCCGCATGTGGCTTGCGAGCCGCAGTTTGCCAACCACAGGTTTAGATAATGAGAACTGGGGTATTTTGAGGTAGCAATACATCAGATTTTATTTTTTTTATTTTTATTTTTTTAAATCTTTATTGTTCAGTTTATTAATTACATTGTTCCCCCTTTTTCCCCCTACAGCTCTCCTCCACAAGGTACCCATCTCACCCTCCGCCCTCACCCCCCCACTGTCCTCTCCCATAGTTGCATGATTTTTGTTCAGTCTCTTGCTGCACTTCCCACACCCCTTTTCTCCCCAAGAATTGTCAGTCCATTCCCTCTCTATGTCCATGATTCTATTACATTCACCAGTTTATCCTGTTCATCAGATTATTAATTCACTTGAATACATGAGATTTTAAACTTGAATTGATTTTGTAATGTGTTCAGATTATTTGGGACATCAGGGTGGGGCAAATGCATTCTGAATGTGAAATGAATGTGAATGCTTAGGGGCAAGAGGACAAAGAATGACAAGTTGAATAATGGTCCCATAAAGATGTTAAATTCCTAACCCCAGGAATTTATGAATATGTTACCTTATACAGAAAAATGAACTTTGAAGATATGATTGAGGATTTTGAAATGAGAGATTTTCCTGAGTTATGTGAGTAGACTCAATGTAATCCTAAAAGTCCTTACAATCATACTAGAGGCCTGGTGCACAAAATTAGTATACTTCAAGGGAGGTCCCTCAGCCCAGATTGCAAGAGAGTACAGGCCAGGCCAAGGGACCCCACCAATGCAGGATTGGGGCCAGGGACACACGAGGTTGGCCAGCCAAGGAGGAGCTGCAAGAGGGCACCAGGGTGTGTCCAGCTTGTCTTGCTCAGCCCTGATCTGCTGGACCTCAAGAGCAAGCTAACCTACCAGTTGGTCTGCCCTCGTGGTCAGGGCACATCACAGTGACTGGTCAACCAGTCAACTGTCTGCCCCCTAGTGGCCAATGCACATCATAGCGAGTGGTCAAGCAGCCTTAGCATATCATTAGCATATTACTTTTTGATTGGTTGAATGGCCAACCAGACGACTGAACACTTAGCATATTAGGGTTTTATTATATAGAATAATTGCCTTTTACTTTAGTCATGGAAGGGGAAGTTGTGCTATAGCAAATGCTTCTTGCTAAACCTATTTAAATAAGATATGCCAAAGAGAATATAGTTCATGACTAGACTCAAGAAAAAACTATACCTCTGAAAGAAAGCTTGTATTTTCAGATATGTTTTTTATTGCCATTTTTGATCATCTAGTTCCCTTGCTTTCGGGACTTTTATAAGGACTAGTACAACCATTTTATTTCTGATATTTTTCTGTATTGTAGTTAGTCTACTTATCCTATCTAGAGCCTTAAATGCAACTGCACAGCCAATGTCAAGTCATATGATCAAACAATTTATTCTGCAACATAAGGAGTTGGAGACTAAGTCCAGGTAAAAAACAGGCACACTATCTAGGCAATTTCCTCATCAGCAAAATTTTGGCAATGGTAAAGATGTGGATGTCTTAGATTAAGGTCCTCCCTCCTGACTTTGGTCTTAGACAAAAGAGGGGACCTGGAAGCTGGCCTGGCTCTAATGGCTAAGATGTAGTATTATCATGCTGGACATAAATAATTTCACAGAACACTAACATTAGAAAAGGTTATTCTAACCATAACAAAGCAAGATGAAAACAAGATCAGTCTGTAATCATGTCTGAGCCCAGAAAAGAAAAGAAATCTGTGTAAAACATGATCATATCCAAACATCCTCCTCATTTGACTAGATATATAACTGCTGCTTTATCAATTATAGCTCCTCTGTTCTTGCCTTCTAAATTCAAAAAAAGAAATGGAGATACTAAAACATAGGATTAAACCTCTGTTTATTGAAAACACCCAATCCAGAGTAAAACCTGCTTGATTATTTAAAACCTTTCCCAAATTACCTAAAATCACTCCAAATCCAATGAACAACTTTATCCTACACCCAAATAATAACATTCCTCACAGTTCTCCACTATGTGTGATCTCCTTTGTTTCAACAAGTAACCAAAACCTCAACTTCGCTTACTATGGTTGTTTCTGATCACATTCGACCAAATGGCACTGATATACTAGTAATAATGTCAAATTTCAAATATATCCAAGAGATCTCATTTATACTACATGTCTATTACAAATTGACAGGAAAGTTCCGCTTCATGTAATCATCCATCTGGGCAAAATTATACTATTCCCACTATCTTGAACATCAATGGTTGATATGAAAGATGGAAAGGGGTGAAGTTAAGTTTATCTCTAGTAATTAAACCTGTTTCTTTTACCACTTACTAACTTTCTGTTTTGTAAGTACGGAAAAAGACAAAACAATAGAAAATAGAAGAGAAAAAAATAAAACAATCCAACTACTATTAATTCCAGAAAGAATAGGAGAAAATTATGACAACATAGCCAAAGCAAGGATAGGAGAAATTTCTCTAGAATGGAAAATATTAACCTTTAGATTAAAATGATTTACCGCATCTCTACCATAATAAGTAAAGACCCACATATGCCATATAACATTAAAGAGAGAATTAGCTGTTAGCCATTAGCAGCCAATATGCCAGGACTGAGGAAGTGATTGGTTCAGCTATCGCAACAGCATCTGCGAGGTGCATCGTAGCTTCCACTACATTCCTAACCCTATTGCCCTTCCAGGATTATGGTTAGTCTCTTTCTTTGAGAAAACTATCAAGAGGAAGATAAGACGAACTACAAAACTTACCACTACAAACTTAGGATGGGATGTTTCTTTGAGGTTCCAGAATTGGTTGCACTTGCTACAAGTTGGACACTTGGCAGTAGCAGTAGCTGATGTAGCCTTGGTAAGAGAGCCCATACTGTTGAGTCCATGCATAGCCCCCATCCATGGCACTATACTATGTCCACTCCATTTAAGAGAAATTTGCCAGCATTTGTCATGGCTGATGACAGAGGCTATTTAACATCACCTGGCCAGGTTGCTTTGCCTCCTGAATTATTTAATGCCTCTTTTGTGTTGGATGCTCACTGTGAATGTTCAAATGTAGTAACAAAGTCTAAGTCCTTTTGCTAACTTTTATAAATTGATTTATATGTTAGTTGATGCATTTTATACAGTTCCAACTTGTCTAAGAGTAGGTTTGAAAGGAATGGGGAGTATATTGGAAAGGAAGATGAAAAATATAGAGCATAAGTCATCTCTTGGCACCCACTCATCATTTCTACAGGTGAAAAATGTGTGTCCTTAATACAAAGGACACAAAAAGTCCTAGAAGGTACACTGAGTACTAGATACTACCAGAAAAGGGAAAGAAAAGAAACAATGACCATAAACACAAATGTAATCATTTTCACTTATTAGCTAGCCATAGTAATCACAGATATTTTCTTCGCCCACAATTTATGTGCTCTTAACCTTTAATCACACCCAATTTGAATGGCATTGTTTATCTGGTAGAGTAACTCAAATCTTTATTCCTACCTGAGTTAAGTTTTTGGTTATCCTCCTGTATTTTTCCAATGACCTGAACTATTGGTTAAAGCACTATTAAGGGGAGCCTTATGAATCTGGAATCACTGAGATTCCTGGCATTGTCTTTTTTTCCTATGTTGCTGAAAGAAAATTTCTCCTTTGAAATCAGTATCAGTCACTTCAGGTAATACAATGATCTTTTCTTTGCTTGTGGGATCAAAATAAATAGTAATGAATACAGACTGATCAGAGTGCAGTCTCAGCTTCCAATTTAATAAAAATCGTAATGGTGTTTCCTGGCGAAAGTATTCATTCTGTGAGTATAAAAATATAAATAACCAGAGAGCCTGTATATAAAGATGAAGCCCTAAAATCCTCCCAATAGGTTATGACTTTAATAGGGAGAGAAATCACTACCAATTTTATTCTTTGATTCTTAAACACATGCTACCTATGGAAGAGATTACATTGTATATTGACTATTGGTTTAAGGCATACAATACATCCTTTTGATTGAAACTCCAATCTTGTAGACTATTGGATATGCTATAAAGCATGTTGTAGAGATGGAAGATGTGGTAAGACCTATGAATTCTGAGTGTCATTTTTGTATTGCTACAACATATGTCACGTCTTGGACATTTGCGAAGGCATTTTGTAATGCATATATGGAAGTTCTAGCAGAATAATCATGGGTAGAAATGGTAAATATGCTTCTGAAATATATGTCTACTCCTGTGTGTATTTATAGGATCAGGTGAAGTGGTTTCTTCTCATTTTGAGGAAGACTGAATTATTGTCACACATATCAGCTCCTTTTTTTGTAAAAGAATTATATCCCAATGCCTTTTGCTTATGTGACTTGCCCATCCTCCTATATACGGTATACTATATAATAAAGAGGTAATATGCAGATTGACCCTCATGCCCTCACACAAGATGGCCACCCCATGTGGTCAAAGATGGCTGCCTCCAGGTGGTCAAAGATGGCTACCACAAGATGGCCAGCAGGGCAGGGTAGTTGTGGGCAATCAGTCCAGCAGGGTAGGGCAGTTAGGGGCTACCAGGCCTGCAGTAGAGGGCAGTTGGGGATGACCAGACCTGCAGTGGAGGGCAGTTGAGGGTGACCAGGCCTGCAGAGGAGGGCAGTTAGGAACAACCAGGTTGGCAGGGGACAGTGGTTGGGGGTGACTAGGCAGTCAGGAAATGTAAGTTGGGGGTTACCAGGCTAGCAGGGGAGGGCAGTTGGGGACAATTGGGCTGGCAGGGGAGCAATTAGGCATTGATCAGACTGGCAGGGGAGTAATTAGGGGGTAATCAGGCTGGCAGGCAGGTGAGTGGTTGGGAGCCAGCAGTCCCAGATTGTGAGAGGGATGTCCAAATGCCGGTTTTGGCCCAACAGAGATCAGGCCTAAACCGGCAGTCTGACATCCCCCATGGGTCCCAGATTGAATATGGTGCAGGCTGGGTTGAGGGACACCCCTTCCCCCAGTGCATGAATTTCGTGCACTGGGACTCTAGTTAGAGTATGCTTCTCCACCCTATTACTGGGCTTCATCATGTTGATTGTTTTGGTCAAAATAAAATGAGTGGATGTGATTATGCTATCTGCACACTGGGAGTAGAGACTTTTAATGAATTATGTGATTAATTTGTTTCAGTCTCTTCTGATTTTGTTCTTTATCACAATAGCTAGATATCCAAGGCTGAAATTGTCCTTAATAGTTAGCCTCAGATTAAAATATTAGAAATGAAGCCAAATGGAGCAGACCCACAATGAGCACATGTAACATGAACAGAGCAGTAGTTTTTGCTGCTGATATTATTGTTTTAAGCTATTGATAGTTTGAGATTGGTTTTTACTGTAACAAAACCTGTCTAATTAACATCTCCATCATTTAAGGCTCCTAAGCTAATCAACATGGCATCAGGTGACCAGTTATACCCCCAAGAAATAAAACAAACTTGGGAGTGAAACACAGGCCTTTATTTTTGGCAGTTTGAGAACAATAACTGTAGCCAAATCAACCTGGAGGGAAAACATCTCTTATTCAGTTGACAGATAGATCCCATTCCCATAATCAGTATCTTCTTTGTGTATAGGCCCATTGAAAAAGCAGTCACAGGTAGTTCATATGCTCTATCTCTTTTTTGAGGTCTTCATTCATGGTGACAGTCTACTGGCAGACATTTACAGGGATCGGAATATTTTCATACCCTTTGCTTGTTTCGAGAGGTCCATAACTCACCCCTAACTTGCTTGTCACTAACCTTCTAATTGTGCCTTTTCTAAGTCTTGATTAGCCATTACTCATAGATCACCACAAATCTGTTTCTCATGCTATCTCTCCTTTTATAGGAAGTGATGTACCTCTTCTTCCCCAAAACTGCTGAGTAACGGCATATCCCCATACTATGGCTTTCCAAAGGCATTCCTGCTGGGGACTGCAATGTAAGAACTCTAAAATTTTGACCATTTCTTGCATATGGTTTACATTATCTAGAAACTAAACCCATACATTTTCTTTCTTTCATTTTTTTTGTCTGTCAGAGGGTCATATGCAGAGTGATGATAGATGCTGGTTTGTTGAGAACACTGCTAACTTACACCCACTGTCTATTAATTATTTGAGGTGCCACTTTTCACTCTCAAGGGTGTCCTGGTTTAGATGTTAACTTTGTGATCACATTAATCTTAGATGTAGGTTATGAGAGAGATTGGAAAGCAGTGACAACAGGGACATATGAGCATCACTGAATTCAATTCTTCTGCAGTTTATCTGTGCATTCCAGACCTGCTCAGGTCCAGTCTCATAAATTCCTTTTCCATTACACAACGACACCCTACTGTACTCATCCAATTTTATGACTCAGTAGATCAGTTAATGTCCTGTTGATTATGTGCGGTCAGAGATGAATGATTATTTGTTATCCCATGGGCAAGTATTTTGTTTCTACTGGGGAGCAATATTAGGTCACAGGGCACTTTTCAAATGGAGAAGAGTTGGTGACTGAAAAACCCATGACTTCCTCTTAAAACTTGGGGATCAATGCTAATTCTCTTACTGGGGCTTTCCAAAAGCTCCATAGAGCATTTCTGTCTGCCATAAACATTTCCAGTACTATTGGGTCTGCGACTGACTCCAAATTGAAAAGCATCTTTCCCTCTGCAGTCTTTAGTTATTCTAGGCACCATTCAAAAATGGCAGATTTATGCGTTACCCAGTAATAGGTCAGGGAAGTACACATAAATATGATGCATGTTGTCTCAAAATCCAAGAGTCCCAGTAAGCATTTCTTCATGGTGGGCAGTGCAAGGTTGAGCAAGTTGCTTTAACTTTAAAGAGGATAGTCTGAGATAATTTCTATACTACTGAACTCATGGACACTTTCTTGAGGGGGCAGGATTCTGAAAATTTACAAGGTTTATAACCCATTCTATTGTGTAGATGTATCTTACTATAGCATTTTGAAGACTTATTAGTTTGTCATAATCACATTCAATTAGAATATTCTCATCAATATCTCACAGTAATGAGATATTGACACAAGCAAGAGATCTTTCAAGTTTATTATGACCACAGCCCTAAGTAAGGAGAGTAAGGGAATACTGACATCACCGATGATGACAGTTAATTTTATTAAGAGGAATGGAAAAAAGAAATCTGCACACAAGAGACCATGTGTGTTGATTAACTCTAGTAAAGACACTAAGTTAAGTATCTTAACCATAATTGTCATTGTCACTGATGTTTCTATCTTTTCTCCCTTCCTCTCTGAAATCAATAAAAATATTTTTTAAAACATAAAATATAGTATACGTATAGAAAATTTAAGGTATAGTAAAGCCAAAAGATCAAGAAATAATTGACATTAAGAAAGTAGTTATTACTATTCCCAGGAGGAGGGGACATGCTGTGATGTGCTATGCTATGTGTGTGTGTGTGGGGGGGGTAATTAGAGAAAGCACCAGGGTCAGGCATGGGGCAGAGGGAGAGGGACAGAGAGAGACAGGAGACTGTGAGTGAGAACATTTATTATGGTTTTCATGTGAAAGAATGGGTGAAATAGGATGAACAGGCTTAGGATTGTCTAGTTTGGACAGTTTCAGTGGGCTCTGGGGTATGGGGACTGTCCCTGGTTGTCTGGGGTCCTTGTGGTATTTGGGGCAAGTGAATGGTGGTCCAGAGAGTGAGAGTCCTAGAGGAGGCCATTGGGGCATGGCCACTGGAGCAGCTGGCTTGTGTCTGAGAAGCTTGCTCACATTTGCGTTGTCTACCATCTCTGGAACTGGCTCACACTGGGAGGGCAGATCCTCAGGGGCAGCAAGACTCCAGATGTCAAAACTTCAGAGCACAGAAAGAAAAAGGTCTGGTTAATACAGGGATCAACGGTCACAATCTTTTATGCAGAGTGATTTTGATTTCTTCAATGTGTGTGAGTGCTGGGTGGGGTGTTATCAAGTGCTCTAGCCACTTGACCTCTATCTGCACAACATCCCTCATCCCATGCTACCAGTGAGGATTATCTGAGTTACCCTGATGCAACCGCATGACATGGAAATACACTGGCCCAGTGTCCGCAGCAAGAAGGTTATTTGTTTGCTTCTCAAATGTATGAGCAGCTCAACAGTGGAATCTTATTTTGATATGCTATTATAACTCTAAAAGTCCTGTTTCCTAAAGTTACTTTAAAAGCCAATTACTTTATTAGTGAATGTCCTAGCTGGAAAAAAAGATGGAACAAGAAATGGTCTCCCTTTTAGAGGAGTACAGATGTGACCCTGAAGGAAGGGAATCTATAAAATAAAAACACAGTCTCAATTTCTTTCTGTTCTCCAGTTTTTTCTATAACTTCCCATCGGCTGAACTCGACAGAAGCCCCCAAATTTGGGACCAGATAGATGCAGCCTTCATAGTCAGCTTCCAGTGTTGCAAGAAGAAAAGACTACAGGGTGAATTTGGAACCACAAACACAAAATATCATCCCAGGAGGAGAAAATTTTCAGCTAATTCTAACACCTGATGTTTGTTTTCTAAGCCTGATGGGTTACTCCCTGTTTCTGTAGACACAATGGTGGTAAACATTAGTTTTTGACTTTATCCTTCTGTGTCTAATAAAGTCAATTATTCCATCCCCAAATATTTTAAACTTTCAAAGTGGAGGGTTGATGTTTTATAAAATTCAGGAATGAACATTTTCCCACTGTCTTACTTTATTGTGTAAGATTTGAAGAAATCTGCACTTCTAAAACAGTAGTAATATGCAAGAGACATTCCTTCCTTACCATCAATATTTCATTTTTTGGCCCTAATGTATGAGAAAACAGAGAGAAATGTAACCTAATAGAAAGATTACAGGGGCATTTCCTGCTCAGAAAATAATTTTATACATCTGAGATAAAATCTAGGCTTTGCCTCCTCTCAGTTATATTGGCTGGATAATTTTTAAAAATTCACTGAATCTGTTTCTCCATAATTCATATGTGGGCTAGAATTCCTAACTTGAACAAAAATTGTTGTTATAGATAAATAATTCTCCAGGCCCAGTTTTAGGTACATATTAGACACTGATTAATTGAATGGAATTGTTAATAGCACAGACTTGAAAGTAAAAAAAAGAAAAAATATATTGATTATGGTGCCTAAACGATGAATGAAGATCCTTGCAGAAATTTGGAAATTAATTCTTAAAATGACTTTAATAACTTTTAGAATCCTGACAAGATAGATTTATTTATATATCTGAGATCTGAATGGAAATGTGTAACCATCAGATATGTATTGTACTGACACAGGATTTTTCTTATCTTTTTTTCTTCGTCTCCTTCTTTCTCTTTCTTTTTCTGTCTTTCTATGTCTCTTTGTAAATTTTAGAGCTATTGCCACATCCACATGGATTTTCTCCTGTGAGACAAACAGTTGAGAAATGTGTGTAGTCCAATATATTGGCTACCTGGGTGCTTAGCAAAGTGAATTGAAAGCATCAATGATTAATGAGAAACAAAGATACCAGGCTGGGCATGTATTGCAAAGCAGGGATACCAGTAGATTAAAGCTATTTAATTTGGAAGTCCAACACTTCCTAAATCAGCCTTATTCAAAGCTTCTTACACTAAAATGAGCTTAATTTCTGGTTGTAAACAGTTCTGCTGAATGCCATAAATTTCAGGCTTCATGAAGATCCCTTGTTCGAGTCAGATTAGTTTAGGAAAGTCTTCAGTTATGTTAAAATCTTACATGGTGGATTTACTCCTTCAAATTTATACCAACAATTTTTGCTGCCTCTTTTTCTCCCAATATAATTTTTACATCAATATTCCAGAATGCAAAACGGAAGGA
Source organism: Antrozous pallidus (assembly GCA_027563665.1). Classification (NCBI taxonomy): domain Eukaryota; kingdom Metazoa; phylum Chordata; class Mammalia; order Chiroptera; family Vespertilionidae; genus Antrozous; species Antrozous pallidus. The sequence continues at coordinate 82,894,299 of CM050519.1, forward strand.
CTAGTTATATAATGGGTAAAACTCATTCCTTCTGCTCTGATATTGTTTTTCTTATTTGAAATTAATTTTCTATTACTTCTATATAATCTCTCATAATATCACTGTATCCACAATTTATCCTTCAAGAATTATAGCACATAACAATATTTTAATATATATATATATACACACTCTAATAAAAGGGTAATATTCTAATAAGTCCAGATGACCTTCCAGATGTCCTGACAAAGCTGGGCCCAGATAAGTCACCCAGGGTCCCAGACACCTGTGGCTGTGGCCGGCTTGGGTGAAGCCACCCCCGGTGCCTACAGCCGGCCAGAGGAGGGAAGCCTGGGTCCTGGGTACAGGGGCTGGGGCAGAGGTGGTTACAAGTGAACAGGCCAGCGGGGGAGCAGTTAGGGGTGATCATGCTGGCAGGGGAGCAGGTAGGGGCAATCAGGAAGGCAGGCAGAGGGGTTAGGTGCTATCAGGCAGGCAGGCAGGCAGGCAGGCAAGCGATTAGGAGCCAGCAGTCCTGGATTGCAAGAGGGATGTCCGACTGCTGATTTTGAGTATGCAGGCTGGGCTGATGACCCCCCCACCCCATGTACATCAATTTTGTGCACTGGGCTTCTAAAATATATATATATATATATATATATATATATATATATATATATATATATAATCAATCACTTACTGATTTGGGCTGACCATTGCCTATTGCTTTTTAAGCCCTCACTCCTTCCCCATCAATCCATTATACACTATAAACCCTGAACCTATTCTCAAATCTTTCTTCCAAGGTAGTCAGCACAATTCTTCAAGCTGTTCATGTTTTTTATTGTTGAGGAATGAGCTCTGATCCTATTAAAGTGAATTAGATATGAGTTGAGTATATATTCTCTATACAGGTTTCTTCGAAGAAAGTGTTCTTAATTTTCAACAAAAAATAATTGGAGAGAGTAATTTCATTTGCTGGAATTGAGTGAGGAAGCAGCTATTCTGTGGTTCTGAGGGATTCCAGCCTGGTGTGGAGCAGTCACAATGAAAGACAGCCAAGGGAATGCAAGAAATTACAGTCTCTGAAGATATTCAAGCCTGGCTAATGCCTCCTCAATTTCTGGGCATGTTCCAGTTTTAGGTATATGTACCATAATTTTTAAGCTCAAATATGTATACTATTTTATTAATTGGCCTATTGCTTGCAATAAAGAAATTTCTAACTAATATAGCCATTTATCCATTTTAATACACTTTCTTACTTTGTCTATTGAATCAGCATTTTTTTGCCAGTTATAAAGGCTCAGAACTTCATATGTGTATATGGAATTCAAACCAAATATTTTCCACTTTCCAAATTTTCATAGAAAATTGTCTTGGTTTGATTATAAACAGGAATGCATTTTAGTTACAATTTAAAAATGAACTTTAACTGTGTTATTGCTACCCTATTATTCAAAATTGCCTGACAGTTTAAGTAAAAATGTGAAGAATACTTGATACACACATGCATATGTTTTATACATAATGTGTATATATATAAAACACATAAATAATATAGGTTATTGTCAGAGATAATGGATCTACATTTTAAAAATGATTTAAAGTAAGTTATATTTGTTTTCATTTGTGTTAGATAAAAATATTATGAAGATTTCTCATATTTAAAATTTTTATAACTGTCAATCAGTATCCTATCTAATAAAGAGGGAATATGATAATTGACTCTCTCATCATTGCAAAAGATGGCAGCACCCACAGCCAATAAAGAGGGACTATGCTATTTGACTGCCCTGCCCTCAAAGATGGTGGCACCCACAGCCACAAGCTGGTGGTGCCCAGTTCCCTCAGCCCTGCCAGGGTGGAAGATGTGCTGCAAGACCTTGTCTCATGCCTGCCTCTGGAGTTCCCCAGACCCCTCAGCCCCCCAGCCAGCCAGGGCCAGCCCGAGGCACAAGCAAGCCTCAGATGTTGGCTGCCCAGCCAATGCCCGATGTGCAGACAAGCCTCAGATGTCAACTTCTCAGCTGCCCAGGGTGAGCCTGAATCTCAGGCAAGCCTCAGATGTTGGCTGCCCAGCCGCCCAGGCTCGGGTAACCTGATCTGGCCAAGGCTTGCACTGCTGGCAGTAGCAGATGCAGAAGGGGGATGAGGGCATCACCTTACCCTGATTACCAGGTTGCCTCCTGCCCCTGAGGGCTCCCAGACTGAGAGAAGGGCAGGCTGAGCTGAGAGATCCCCCTCCAGTGCATTAATTTTCATGCACTGGGCCTCTAGTATATTAATAATTATGCTAATTACACATATATTACTGTCCCTACTTTTAAAAAACATGAGTTTCACGGACAACTGGCTAGCCTGCATTTACTGGCAGTCATTCACTTGACACCAGAGATAATTAAATGACAAACACAAATCTCTTCAATGTTCACCTCGAGTCATATTTACCAAACTTTAATTCTGAACTATCATAGTTCATCAATAGTCTGTCTGACTAAAAAAATGAGTAGTTGGCTTCAAAAAGAAACTTTATTTATCTAGCTTTCTCTCTAGTGTTTTGAGTTTGAGTCTGTATGAAGCACACCGAGTGAAGAAGGCAGGGTTGCCTAAGTGTTGCCTTTGCCTGACTTCCCCATGACTTTAGAAGCACTTTCTTCTCCATAGCTGAGACATAGAACGGTATCTCTGAAAAAAGGCAGAATGTGTTTAGAAATATGTATTAAAAGGCACTGCCAAATCCCTGTTTAAAAACCCTTTGGAGTGCAAACACAGAAACAAAAACAAAATAAAACTCAAAAAGCTTGCAGGGACCTTTTGAAATATAGCAGCTACTGATGTTCGAGATAATGGTACTTTAAAGGAGGTAATATGCAAATAAGACTGCAGAATATGTTTCTCCCATTGGAAGTATCTGTTTTCATGTTATTTTCACTTAGTCTTTAAAAACAATCTGTCAGAATGCTTGAACTATTTTCTCATTACTTTTTAAATAGACAGTTTCTGCTCAACCACAGTGTTTCCAAAGCCATTAATGAGCAAATCGTTAACTAAATAAGAAGTTGGGGACTCACCCAGTTTGTTATGAAAGGTTTTCCAGAATTAATTTGGCTGAAAGGACAGAGTTACATATATCCCCTTTTCTCTACTCCCCACTTAGTGACTATGTATACACATTGCTAGAATACAATTTGAATTTCTGACAATTAGTGTAGTTGTCAAATATGGGTGATAGTGTTAGATTAATTATATTTTGTTATTATTTCCCAGAAACAGAACTGCCATCTGAGTCAGATAAATTATGTATTGTACATTCCACTATTTCCTCAGGACAAGATAGTCAAAAACTACATGTGGTTTACAGAATAACCGTCTTTTCCAGGAGTTGCAGCTCACAGAATCCATTTAAAATCTGAAAAAAACAAATACATACTTTTTTAGACTGCTCCTTTCTTTTCAATTTGTGTTTTTTCTTGTGTATTTTCTTTTATTGTTGTTACGTATATATATATATATTAAGAGCTAAGTCAACTAACTTAAATCTGAAATAATATTTTAACTCACTGTTTAAACCAGATTGAAAAGTTTAAGACTGATGTAGTAAGTTTAAGATGACAACGTGTTTGATCTCATACCCTATGAGAATCAAAAAGAATGTTTTCCAGTTTTATATTTGTGCTTTTATACACACATAAACATTGGCATTCCCTTCATGGACAGTGGTGATGCTACAGCTTCTACAAGTGACTTTGTGGACAGTGTAGTTGTCAGAGTGTCTCAAAATTGACTTCAGAACACTTTAGAGGGGAGAATAGGAGAACATTTTCAAACAAAAATAGCATTGTGGCACAAACTGGAAGTAAAAGCAGCTTACTAATATACAAACTGAGCTTTTTTGATGTGCATGTCAGAGTTTGGGTGAGATCTCAGGATAATCAACAGAGACAACCTTTGTTAGAATATAATGGAGCAATTTATTTATTTATTTTAAAGTGTATCTTTATTATTGAATATTACAGATGTTCGCTTTTTTTCCCATTGACCCCCTCCACCCTGGACCTGCCCCTTCCAGGCCTTCACCACACTATTGTCTGTGTCCCTGGGCTATGAATATATGCACGCTAGAGCCTCAGTGCACAAATTTGTGCACGGGTGGGGTCCCTCAGCCTGGGCAGCAATCGGGGCCGATTGGAGCCAGCTTACCCAGTCCCAATTAGGACCAATCAGGGCTGGCCAACCATGGGAGGTTGTCTTTGGGAGTACACTGCTCTGTTGCTTTAACCATTTATACTGACAGGAGAAAGCTTCCAGGATATGACATTAAGTGTAACTGACAAAAACAAAAAGTGGAGAGATGCAAATACAAATTGTATATACTTAGGGTATGCAATATCTTGATTTATGTATAGATTTTGAAATAATTACCACAGTCAAGCTAATGAACAAATCCATAACCTCACTTAGTAACAATTTTGTGTGTGTGTGTGTGTGTGTGTGTGTGTGTGTGTGTATGTCTGTGTGTGAGGGCACTTGTGATTTACTATCCTAGAAAAACTCAAGTATACAATATAACATTAACTAATCACTGGGCTGTATATTAAATCTCCAGAATTTATTTATCCCATGAAACTGAGCCTTTGTTCTCTTTGGCTACCCATGCCCTTCTTTCCCCATTCCTAGCCCCGAGCAACCACCATTCTACTCTCTAATTTAAGAATTTGACTCTTTCAGATTCCACATGTAAGTGAGATTATGCAGTACTTGCCTTTCTGTTTTAGTAATACTTACCCCTTTTAAGTAATCAATGTAATGTTTGCAGTATTTTGTATCATATGACACATTTTAAGGATATGTTGCATAGAATTTATACCCTCTAATACTACTTTTAAAATGAGTTTAAGTTAATTTGTGTTCTGAGTAATACACCTTTTGTTTATGTCTATAATCATTCTTCAAAAACATTTATCTTTAATCTGTTATACCACATTATAGACATTCTTCCTAAAGGTTAACATATCCCTACTATTCAAATAAACATGTCTAAAGTCACTTGTCTGTTTAACTCAGACACATAGTAAATTTGAGTATTGCAAGTATATTTATAAAGAAATTTTCTAGCTGCATTTGAATGATTCAAGCAAATTTCTAGTTAAAAAACATCTTCCAAATTACTTAGACTCCTGCTAAGGAAGGATGTGCACAGTAGCAATTAGGACAGTTAATCAGTTGGATTTGTCATTTAAAGGGGAAAAATCATTAGCAAGGCACTAGGTGGCCAGTGACAGCTTAAGTGCTTATAAATCACAAAATTGTCAGCTCCTTCATTTAAAAGAAATGGGCTGAGCCTTTTTCAATTTAAATTTTTGATTTATGTCACTTTGCCAAAAACCTAAACACTTGGAGACTTGTCATGCAGAAAACTTGAAAACTTTAAACAAGCAAATTGTCCTAGAAAAAGTCAAAACTCTTGCGTGCACACCAGAGCCACCTCAGACCTTAGTGAATATTATGTAGATTTCTACAGGATCTACTTAGAGGTCACCCACTAAACAATTACTGTGCATCCATAAATAACTGTGTCTATGTCATGGGGTTCATATACAAGTGTTCCAAATTATCCTTTGAAATAAAACAATGAAAATGTTAGCCTGCCGGTGTTGCTCGGTGATTTAGTGTTGACCCAATGCACCAAGAGGTCACTGGTTCCATTCATGGACAAAGCACATGTCCAGGTTGGAGGCTTGATCCCGATGCGGAGCAGGTAGGAGGAAGCCGATCCATGTTGATGTTTCTCTCTCGTTGATGTTTCCAACTCTCTCTCCCTCTTCATCCCCCTCTCTCTAAAATCAATAAAAAACATAATTTTTAAAGAAAAATTTTAAATTCCACAAAACTAATATATCTATTCTATGCAGTGACATCAATGGACAAATCATTACTTGTGCAAAGAACCAGACAAAATGAAAAATAACCCAACACAGCCAATTATATCTGTGATTTGAGGATTAACACTAATCAAATTGCCAAAAGTCACTTTTAAATTGACATCAATCAGAGAAGTATGTAGAAGATCTCTAGTAAAAATATTATATGTACTCTTTTAAACATTACCTGTTTATCCATTGATGGCCTAGCCTCATCAATATTCAAGCCATTGAATCAGCTCTCTTTAAATTCAATTTTCAAAGTTCTCTTCTGCATAGATAGCATGTTAAATCATGATCCAAGTCACTTAGGATATTCAAATGTGAACTGAGTTTTCCTAAGCTTTTTGAGGTAGATGTGAGCTCCATTTTCAAAACATACTTTTTCTTTACAATTTTCTCTATAATAAAACAAAATGCAAAAGTCACAGAATACAAATTAGCATCTATATTTTAATCCAATAATCACTTTGGCCTTGTCATTATTGAATTAACTATGATTAATTTCTGAATTCCTGAACTGTCTTAAGACACACACACAACCAATTTGATTTGCACAACTTACTTAAATGGTACTTAAAAATAAACAGTCAGCAATGAGTCTAAAATTGCCACCTTAGCAACTCTTTAAAGAATCCTCTAAAATTAATTACTGAAGTGACATCACTTGAATAATTATTTACCAAATACTTGCAGGGAGCTTACTGTGCTTTTTACAAAAGAGCTAAAGGTCAGTGGAGCTTTGATCCAATAAGTAATACTCATTTAATAAAGCAAAGCTATGATCATCTCTTCTCTCTATAATTATTCTTTACTGGAAAAGAAGCTCCTGGTTCATCACTGTACAATGTAGTTTGCCAAGTAATCCAATAATTTTTGACCCAATCAAATCATAAAGCCACTGGTGTGTAGCAGTATTCCAATATTATTGGAAATGCTATTTCAAGATCAGGGCTAAGTTTGGATTACAAGTAAATTATGTAACATGTGGCTTAACAACTATATATATATATATATACATATATGTCACTGTACTTCTTCAACCCTCTACCAATGGTATGATCAGTTTTGAATAACAGGAGAGAACTCAATTTACCAATTAACAGATGATGAATTCCCAGAGACCTGATTTGCCAATGGGCCTGCCTGGTGTACAGCAGTCACCAGCTGGACTATGGCACCACACAGGGACAGGTCTGTCAACCGGAAGGGAAATCTTTCCAGTTGGCAATGATTTGAGGAGTGAATTCGACTGTTTGCTGTATTGGGAAGGTCCAATTCTACACTAATTTCTGAGTAATGCCTACTGGTTTGGTTGGCCGGTCAAGAATTTAGAAAAGACAAGATTGAAGATTACAGACAGAGAAGTCTGGAATAATGAAAGTTGAATTGATCTCTCTAAATAGGAACAAAGTGTAAGGATTCAATTTCCAAAAGAGCATTTGCTGCAGAGAAGTGTATCAATAATCAGATAGACAAGAAGACCTGTTTGTGATCTTGTTCTCTGTGTTCTTGTGAAAATCAGTACACCTGTTTACAGATTCCTGGTTCTGGCTCCGTAACTATGCTGGGGAGAATGAGACTGAGGATCTCAATGACATTTTCTGAACAATGCTGACCTGCTTTGTGCCCAAGTGACAAAAAAGAAAGAGGCTAATATTGACCCAATTTATCTTATTCCAGTGGACTAACCAGCCACATAATTGAAGTTTGATTATACAAAAGGTCTTCCTTCATGAAAGAAGTGAATGATTTGTCCTCATAGGAATAGAGAGTTCACACAGATGCAGACTAACCATTCCTTTCTATAATACCTCTGCCAGTTCCACCATACATCTACAGAATAGCTTATTCTTTGTCATTTAGCCAATGCAAGATTGCTTCTAGTTAAATAATTTATTAATTTACCACTACCAAAAAAATGCCAGAGATCATGCCACAGAATCTACCAACCTTGCTTTGAGCCCATCACTCAAAATCATCTGACCTGATAGAATGGTGGAAATGGACAACTGATTACTCAATTGCAGTGCCATCTGGGACAAGGGGAAAAAAAACAACAAAAAATCTGAGGTCTTTCCCTATAGGATATGGCATGCCTTAAAATAATAGACCGTACATGTATTGCACTGTTTCCCCATAGTCATTCAATTTGTTGAAGAAAATAGTGCTCTCTCACTATAATACCTAATAATTCATTCACAATTATTTTCTTCCTATCTACATAAACTTGGATTGGAAGTGCTACTATCCAAGAGAGATGTTTATTCCGAATATCCTAGTAATGGAACTGGGAAATGAAATTGCCACCCAGCCATTTTGAACTCCTACTGAACTAAGGAGTAAAATAGGGGATCAATTTGTAAACTCTGGGGATTCATCCAAATGACCAAGGGGAAACTATTATTGCACAAAGCAGAGAAGGATGACTACACTTGGAACTGGGAACTTCTTAAGGAATTTCTTTGTATGCCCATGTTCAGTAATAATGTAAATTGGAAACTTGGATGGCTGAGTCAGGTCAAGACCAACATAGATAGATTCTTTGGAAGTAAAGAACCATAACCAAAAACATTACTGACTTGTATAAAGGAAATAAGAAATTAGATAGAGGAAGAAGAGAACTATAATTATTAACTTTTATCTTGTGATTGGCTAAAGGGGTAGGGATAGTAGCTACAACTTATGTCAAATAATTAGATTTTCTTCCCCTTTTTAATAACACCATCTGACTAATGTTGTAATTTAGGATTCATGGAGGGCATGACTAAGTTGACTTCACCCTTTGCTGATTTGTTGACATGAGATTTTGTGATTTGCTCTCTATTAGACAAGAATGAATGTTGAGATGCAAAATGTGTGGTGTTGGCTAATCTCCATTTATCACTTTGTCCTTCCCCATTGACTTATTTTCTGCTACTTTATTTTGTGTCTAAGGAGTCAACCCCTCTTATCTACATTCCCTGTGCTTCAGGCTGGATTCAGCCAATGGAGGGCAGAACAATAGATTGTAGAATGAGAGGAAAGAGTGGCAGGGGTAATTCTTCCCTACATCCTTTCATGGTTCTGGCCACATAAGTAGTGACTGCCTCTCTCTGTTAGTGATGGGTTCTGTTGAGAAACCCCTCCCCCCATCTAGCTCACACTCAGAATCACTTTTGCCTTTGCTACTGAGGCCTAATGGTGGCCATAGTCTCCTGCTGTTGGTATCCTCTGGTTTCTGTGACATCTCTAGCTGGGAACGTTAAACATTCCATACCCTTCATTTAAAGCTCTTAGTGGTCCTAACTGAGTGTGCCTTTTATTTCCTGCTGAGATCCAAAACTGATATACTGATCTATAATAAGAAAATCTCTGTCAATAAAGTGATTTTAACCATCTTTAAACTTTTCCTCCAGAAATGCTGATTGACATTGTTCTTAAAGATTAGCTTTTTACAAAGATCTAGATGCAATGGATGGAAGAGTGATGGTGGTTATCCTGATATGTACCCTGGGAAAAGCATTCATTTGCTTGCCTGTTCTCGGTCTCCTGGGCAAGCTCTTGAAGCATATCCAAGAGAAAATTTAAAATTTTCTGAAGTGTGTGCTGGTTTGAGGTGACACATGGGTAGATTTTACAGCAATACTAGACTGTTCTCGTAATTATTTTTGTGGTCTACCTGAGACTGTTTAACATAAATACCGTTCTAGTACAAAGGTTGCCTGGGTTATTCCCCAGTTCCTCTGTGCCTCAATGTCCTTATCACTACATGAAAAATTTAATAGATTCTAATATCTGGACTTGTTGTGAAGATTAAATATGATGATGATGTATGCAAAATATTCAGGATAGTGTTTGGCTCTTAGTAAGTGATCTTTAAATAGGAGCTACTGTTACTCTACACATTTATCTGCATTCTATAAAGAAGGGCACATCTGTACTTATGTTACTTCATCTAGTCCGATCCTCAAAGACCTAGGAAAAGACTTTACGTGAGAGTCCATGGCAGTAGCCACAATGACTTTTCAGCTACTCTGTAACATAGGGCTCTTCTATTTAATCGGGAGCTGTAAATATTTCCAATTACAAGACTTATACCACTGAGAGTATGAGCTGCAATATAGCCATCTAACTGTCACAAGGCTTAGTTTATAATTATACCACATTTTCCTTTAATTTCCTTCAATGTTTTCTCATGAGATGTTCTCATATGATTAACATAACTTTCTTTCTCATTCACTTCCTGAGATAGCATCATCATTAAAATTAAACCCTACAGCAACATATTTAATGGAAATTTCAGTAACTGATGGTACTAACTATTTCTGTAAAGGAGAAACTATTTCAAACATATTATCCTCATGTTCATTCTATGTCTTCATTTTACCTCTTAATTCAAGTGAAAATTTAGCTGGGAAATTCATTACCACATAATGAAAAATGAATTCTAATTTGGCATATGTGTCACTGAATTTGAATTGCAGGACCTGTTCACAAACCAAAGAGTTCTGAGATGAAAAAGACATTTGAAACAAGGGACCTATGTCAAATAACCACGGGAAAGTTGATTTCTCCTAAAGACTTCAATAAAGTATGTTAATTAAAGACTGCACTCAAGCCTCCTCGGCAGTTTGGCTGTGACAAAAGCACTTCAAAACAGTTTGAAGAGATTATGTGTTTCATGTTAGAGAGCAATTGAAAAGTCAGTAATACTTCAATCATTGAGATAAAATGGTAACATCTAAATTGGCTTCTAGGAAAAGTACAGGCAGCCTGATGAAGGCTAGCCTACGCTCACCTGGCAGTGAGGCATGCCAAACCAAAGTTAGATTGATTCTAGCTTTTCTTTTCATCACTGGGCTTGGAGTGTAATGTATGGAAATGACTTCCAAACTGGAATAAAATTACAGGGACATTATTGCTAAATTATAACAATGATAAAATAACACCATTGTTACCCATCATTGTTGTGGAGAAAACTAGATGATAATTATACTATAAAGCTGAGAAGGAATTTTATGAAGTGGAGAACATCTGAAACCATAGAGAGTCCAATATAGTGGAAGATCTTAGAGCTTGCCCCAAGCCACCAACTCCATTTTACTAGTGAACAAGCGTGCCTGGAGAAATAAAATGATTTGCCTCAGTACTAGCTGGCTTGGCTCAGTGGACAGAGCGTTGGCCTGCAGACTGAAGGGTCCTGGGTTCAATTCCAGTCATAGACACATGCCCAGGTTGTGAGCTCAATCCCCAATAGGGGGATTGTATGAGGCAGCCAATCAATGATTCTCATCATTGATGTTTCTATCTTTCTCTCCCTCTCCCTTCCTTTCTGAAATCAATAAAAAAATATGGTTTTTTTTTAAATGACTGGTCTCATATAGTGGAACACCATCATGAGGTTTTTATTACTGTGCCTCATGCACTTCTCCTACGTCTGAGGTGAAGAAGAATCCTGGCTTATGGATCTATCAATCTTGACTTATAAGGCCCCAATTTCTATACTTTTCAGATGTCTGAGTTTCAGAGGAAGAAGTCTAACTGGGAAATCTAATTGGAAGAATTAATCTTAACAGTGCTTCACAGAGTGGATATGGCATTTTTCAGGATTGAAAAGCCTAAAGGGATTCCTAGCTCATGCCTAGAATCAGCCCCCTGTAAGCATACAAACTTTAGTATAAACATTTGGATATGAAACTCTTTTCAGTTTGGAGTCTCATCTTTAATCTACCAAAGTTTCTTAGGTATTCAGGGGTGAGCAAAACAGAAGTGGTTTTCCTGAATCATCTGTAGAAATTCCATTGCAGGTAGATAGATGCCTACCTTCTACCTACAGCTCCCACGGAGGGCTTCTCTCTTTCTTCTAAAGCTTACAACTATCATTCCATATACCATTTTTTGGGGTAGATGGAAGAAAAGTGTTGAAAAGCATTACTCCATTTAATTATTACCTTTGTTATTATGGCTATTCCTTTGGTGGGGCTATCTGTTATCAAAACATTATTAGTTGAGAAATAGGAACCTTTTGAAGAGCAGTTTTAGCGATGGTCGTAAGAAGCTTTAAAAAAGTATATGATTTTATTGTTGCTAAGATTGATTCATGAGATGCTATGCTTAATATTTGAGTTAGCTTTGAGATAATATTTTACTTGATGACCTTAGGCAAATAACATATATGCATTTATTTCACAATCAGTGAAACCATTTTTATCTGCATTAAAAGTCTTGATTATATTGGGAGGAAAGTTGATGTGTAGATAAGAGTATAGGGAAACAGAATATCTGACTTCAGAGCCCTGCATATGGTTGTTTGGTTGGAGACAATACTTAATTTGTCTATTCTTTAGTTTAGTCATCTATAAACAGATTAGAGGTGGTGACAGTCCAATGGTTTTTCTGTGAGGATTACATGAGATGATATATAAAAAGGTAATTTAAAACAGTACATACCCTATATAAAGTATTCAGTAGTCTTATTACTCCTCAAAACACATTTTTATGGGAGAGAAAAAATATTACTTTCAGTGACAATAGTTCATCCTAAAGGAAGGGCATATCCTGCAGCTCTGTATTTTTGTTTGTTTGTCTGCTTTCTGTTAACAATTATTTGTTGACTGCATCCTGTGAGTCAGGTGTAAGGCACTGAGAAACAGAAAGAGAGAGGATTGGTCTGGGGGCCTCAGGGTGCTCAGTAAAGTGGTTTTAAAATTCTCCCAAACAGCTAGCTCTACAGTAGAGCTTATTGGTGTCCAGGTATACTTTTCTCCCAGTGTAAAACATAAAAACCTTCCCAGGGATCTATAAAAATGCATTATCTTACCTTCTGAACTTAAAAGTAACTTCACTACAGGTGTCAACTTTAATATTAAAAGAGGGCATCTCTGCTTATCAAAACTGAAAAGTCAGACTGCTCTTAAATAAATAACTGTCCATCACAGCTATCTTGCTTCGATCTGATTAAATCCTATTCTCTGAGGATCAAAGACTTCTAATATTCCAATTTAAAAGTCAGAGATTTTATCTTGCACCATGACTGAATATGAAATCCTTTAAGCAACTTCTGTTCAAACATTTCAGAAAGCATACAGTTGTTTAGAGCAATTTCTGAATACTGGCACATACATTTAGGAAGTTAACATTTCAATGACATGAATAAAAATTCATAATATTAGAAACTAAAAAATTTTGAATCTTATTTTCTCTAAAATGCAATTTAATTAAGGCACACCGTTTCACACTTACTTTTCTGCTTAATTTATTATTTGCAAACATTTTCTTAGTGACCTTTAGCAAATATTTCTTATGTATAGTAATACATACTCCTTGGGTAAAGCATTATCTCCTGTATTCTGGAGAATTCCCATAACTCAACATCCCCAGCTACACCTGGTGCCATTAGTGTTCTGGATCTGGGCCATTCCAATAGGAATGCAGTGGTCTCTCATCAGTGTCTTAATTTACAATTCCCTGGTGACAAGATGGGGGACATCTTTTCATTTTTTCATATGGTTATCTGCGACCTATATTTGGGGTGTCCATTCAAGTTCTCTGATTAGCTTTCGACCAGGGTGCTCATCTTATTGTTCAGGTCAAGAATTTCTTGCATAGTTTACACTACAGCCCGGTATCACCTATGTTTTTGGCAAATATTTTTCCATCAGTCTGTAGTCTCTCCTGTCATTCTCAAGGCATTATCTTTCCTAGAGCAGAAGTTTTTAATTTTATTGAAGTCCACCTGCACAATTATTTTTTTTATTTTCTTTAATCCTCACTGAGGATATGTTAAGGGAAAGGAAGTCAGAGAGAGGGAGGAGAGGAGAAAGAGAGAGAGAAAGAGAGAGAGAGAGAGAGAGAGAGAGAGAGAGAGAGAGAGAGAGAGAGAGAGAGAGAGAGAGAGAGAGTGAGAGAGAAACATATATCAGTTGTCTCCTGCAAGCACCCCAACTAGGGATCAAACCCTTTACCTAGACATGCGCCCTGACCAGAGATTGAGCCTGGGACCTTCTGGTATATGGGATGACTCTCCAACCACCTGAGTCAGGAGCTGGGGCTCAATTTATTTGTTATATTAATTGTCCCAAAGTGTTGTATCTTGAAAGTCCTTACCACACCCAACATCATCTAGGTTTCTTTTGTGTTATTATTGTTCAGGAGTTCTATTGCCTGATAACTCTAACTTCCCTGTCATCTCTGAGTGTGGTCCTAATGCTTGCTCTGTGTCTTCAAACTTTATTTTTTGCCTTTTAGTATGCCTTATAATTTTTATGGAAAGTCAAACATGACATACTAGGTAAAAGGGACTGCATTGTGCAGTGTGAGGGTAGGGGAAGCAACCAAGTCCTAAGACTAGGTCTCAACCTTTCAGCAAGCCTTTCTCCCAGACTGTGAACTTGGCCTGTGCTTCTCAGCGCCCTCCCCTCCAGATGGGATGGATGGCTGAAGCATGCTGGAGTTGGGTATTTCCCTTCTCCCAGGTTGGTTATCTCTGATAAAACACCCAAAAGTTAAATACTGGTTACATATTTCTCAAGAGCAGAGTTTGTTTACAATAACATATTTTTTTTTCAATTTTACAATAATTATTTTTCCACTCCCTCCTGGAAGCCCAATGAGATTTCTCCCCAACATTTTCTCTGAGAATGTGGTAGAGCCTTTGGAGGCAAAGCTCACCAAAGACTGGACTCCCTGGAGTTTATATCTTTTTTCACTTGTACATACTGAGCTGCCAGCAAATCCTCAAACAGAGTTTACATTTTCCTAACCAAGTCTTGGTTCCTGTAAAGGTTACTGTTTGTGGTGGATTATCTAGAATTCTAAAAATCTTCCAGGTGATCACAACATCTCTGAGACAAACATATATCTGTTCCCCAAATGATATTATTGGGTAAGATAGAGTGAATTTTTAAAAGCATCACTAGTATAATAAATGTACTGAAAACATAAAAGAAAGCATTGTAAGGCTGAATAAATGGGTCTCCAATTAATTATAATTATAATTGACTCCCTAACAATTCACACATTAAGGCAGCTGTGCACTGGGATAATCATAACATATTTTTATAATGTATAGTTTAATTTTGGGGTTTTTTTTAGCTGTCTACATTGAATAGTATTTTTTTTAACTTTGTAAATCACGACTATTTACTGGAGAACCATAATTTACCAAAGTTACACAGCAATTAGTCACAAAATTAATTGGAATTCAAGATATATTTTCAGTAATTCATCTTTTGTAGAATGTGACAGAGTAAAGTTAATTAGCACCAATTAAAAGAATGATATTTACCTCTAGTGTTATATTTATGTTTCAGAGTTAGGCCTTACATGTCCATGTGTCATGGGAGAAAATTACCAACCCACTTCAGTTGCCTATGAAAACATCTACACATAGTTTTTATGCATATCCATATATGCATAAAAAGAAACATTTAAACCAAAATATGTTGGGAAAGAATTAAATGTGAGAAAATATCCTGAGAGGTAAGGATGCTGGTAGATTCCAACAATCTGCCTTCTCCAGTCAGTGGGAAGTGAATGATGGCTCCTTTACTTGTCTCCATCCTGGCAAACTATGGTTGGCATTATTGGGGAAATAGAATTAAAATCTTCATCTAATCCAGAAAATCTCTTCAGAAAGGTAGAAAGAAAACAGTTCTAAAATTAAATAACCATTAAACCAGATATGATATGCACTAAGCATTCAGCTAAGAGATTGCAGAGACAGAAAGGCATCCCATCTTTTAATATAGTGAAGCATATACAATCTATTTATACATGTTTTCAAGATCAGCAATAGCTAGTCCTCTAGTGAATAGTCTTGACAGCACCATTTGTCACACGTAGTTTGTCATAAACCCACCTGGTAATTGAAGTGACTATCTGTGTTGGCTAAGTGACTTTATCCAGAAATAAAACAATTTTTCATAACAGGGGGTTATTTTGAAACTTGGCGCGGAGCAGCCACCAAAGTTGGGCTCCTACCCTCCAACAGGGACTGGGAGAAAGGAGTGGGAGGGCCTTTGATATTTACATTTCGAAGAGATGGCTCCCAGGCCCTCTAAAAAATCTATCCTCGGTCATAATGCTGGCAAAAAGCCTGCCTAGTTTTTAAAAGGATTTATACATTTAAAAGAGAGAAGACTACTCATGCTTGCAAATTTTCTGAAGTAAATCTTCCAAGAAAAGGGAAGGGAAGGAAGCATTTTCCTTGTTTTCAACAGTTAGAATGAAGACTCATGTTTTTTATTTCTGTCTGTACATACAATATCAAAACTTGAAGCTTTTGGTAATGGTCTGATGGGGTTGCAAGTATACAATGAACGAGTTCAAGTAGAAAAAAAGTACTACACATTCACACTTCATATTCCTCTTTGTGTAGGATATTCTCACTGGCCTGAAGCTGGCCAATAGAAACCCATGTAACAAGTAAGGAAGCAATGAAGAAATACAGAGAGAACTAAATGTAATAGTAAGCTTCAGTCAGTGTGAGCATCACCAGTATTATAGGTATACTGAAAACATAAAAGAAAGCGGTATAAGGCTAAATAGATGAGTATCTAATTAATTATAATTATAATCAACTCCTTAACAATTCATACATTAAGGAAGCTGTCGAGCCTAAATGTTACCCAATAATATCATTTCTTTTTAGAAATGGAAGAGTTAAAACCCATCTCCTTATTGTAGCTGTTCCAACACAAGTTTAGTCTGAGCATGAAATTACTTGTGCCATGAAAAAGTGAGTGGACAAATGTGGACAACACTAAATAACCCTCAGGGCATCTCTAGGTGCAAACAGGGCCCTTAAAAGTTTCCGTCAGAGAGACAGTAGATAAGAGCTGAAACCGAATGGTCCATCTTCTGAAACAAACACATCATGCAGATTGCCTTTCCTCTAGCAATGTCATTTGTGCTGGATAATATCCTGCTTTTGGGGCAGGTGACATCTGTGGATGAAAAGGGGGCCACATGCTAAACCTGACCAGCTCAGGGGAGGCCTTATGAACTCAGAGACCTACAGTAACCACATAAGATGGTCTGAAATCAAAACTCCCCAACTAGCCTGGCTGGCGTGGCTCAGTGGTTGAGCGTCGACCTCTGAACCAGGAGGTCATGGTTCTGTTCCCAGTCAGGTCGCATGCCCAGGTTGTGGGCTTAGTCCCCAGTGTGGGGGGTTCAGGGGGTAGCCATCAATGATTCTCTCTTATTATTGATGTTTCTATCTTTGTCTCTCTCTCCATTCCTTTCTAAAATCAACAAAAATACACTTCACACACACACACACACACACACACACACACACACACACCCTTCCCAACTAAAAGCGAGTCATAGCAGGTATGTCCTAGGCTGGTATATTCCTTGAAGGTCAATCTTTACCATAATTAAGCCTGACTATTGTATTTTTGCATCTATGATAACACTAGGGGCCCTGTGCATGAAACTCGTGCCCTGAGGGTGGGTGATCCCTCAGTCCAACCTGCCCCCTCACACATAGTGGGAGCCCTCAGGGGATGTCTTACTAACCCCTCATCCCTGGCCAAAGCTTTAGGCCTTGGGCACCCAGCCATCACCCTGCAATGGGGCCAATGGCTGGCTCTGTAATGCCGCCTCGGCCCTGCCCACCCAGCCCTGGTCTTAGGTCTTAGCCCCGGCCTGCTGGTGACCACCTAGAGACCGTCTGGCCTCAGGGGCCCCGCATTCACCAGAGCCTTGGCCCCTACCCTCTCACCCTAGGCCTTAGCCCCGATGGTGACTGCCCAGCCCCGGGGCACCCTACACTTGGCAGCCCCGCCCCCCACCCTGTGTGCTTGCCACGCTCCTTGGCCCTGGCCGCCAGTGAATGCCTGACCCCAGGGGCCACCCCAATGAACTCACTGGCCGCATCATGCATGCCTTGGCCCGCTCCCTGCCTCATAAGCTCACCAGTCACCCCGGTCCCATCCCCCACTCCTGATTAGCTGGTGGGAGTGGCTTGTGGGTGTAAGGAATGTACAGTCAATTTGCATATTACTCTTTTATTATATAGGATACTTTTGGAATGTCTGAGTAATCTCCTTTTTCCAGAACCCTTATGGCACAATCTCCCACCAGAATGTGAGACCACAGAGCCTCTCATTGTTATCTTATTGCCCAAATACCATCTCTATGTGCTTGTTAGTGGCTAACTATCCTGTATCCACCAATGTCAAATAACTATTTGTCTCTTTATTTTACTCTTAAAAAAAAAATATATATATATATATATATTATGAACACACACACTAGTGGCCCGGTGCACAAAATTCACACACGGAGCGGGGGTCCCTCAGCCCAGCCTTCACCCTCTCTAATCAGGAACCCCTTCAGGGATGTCTGACTGTTGGCAGTCGGACATCCCTCTCGCAACCTAAGACCACTGGCTCCTAACTGCTCACTGGCCTGCCTGCCTGATTGCCCCTAACCACCTCTGCCTGCCTGCCTGATCACCCCTAACTGTTCCCCCACCAGCCTGATCACCCCTAGTACTCCCCTGCTGGCTTGGTTGCCCCTAACTGCCTCTGTCTTGCCCCACACCTGGGACCCAGGCTTCCCTCCCTCTGGCCAGCTATAAGTACCCAGGACCCGGGCCAGCTTCACTCAGGCCGGCCGCAGCCACAGGCACCCACAGGCACCCAGGACTACAGGGCATGCGGCTTGTCCCTCTCCTGGGCCAGAGAGGCAGACACAGCTATTGGCATCCAGGACCATGGAGTGGGTGGCTTGTTCCTCTCCCAGTCCGTACCCTGTCTGGTCCCCAGTCCTCTCTCCCCGGTGTTGAGTGTCTGAGCCGAGCCATTATGGCATGATGGCATGAAGGAGTGATGAATATTTGCATATTAGCTCTTCATTATATAGGATATTTTACCACTTCACTTCTTGTATAGAAACTTCATTTTCCCCAGGCAATCTTTGTGCTATTGTTGTCATGTATTTTACTGACACAGATGTTATAAAACTGACATTATAAACATTATTATTTGCTTAAATGGTTATGGTAATTACCTTTAAATATATTTCAATAATAAGAAACTTCTATTTTATTTTTTCTATGCATATACTGTTGCCAGATCTGAGTGGCAGCTATCAAACTTACTGTGTATTTCTCCTAGGTCTCTAATTCCAACTGCCCCATGTCCTTTTATTGCACCAAGAAGGTTTAGAATTTCCCCATTGGGATGTGGCCTTCTGGGTGGCATATTTCTGATATTCTCAGTCTTTCTGTTGCACATTTTGTCTTCTTTTCATACCCCTGCTTCTTGCAAGGCCATTTCAAAAACGGCATCACTGCAGAACAGTGTGACATGAATTAGGAAAAAATTGCTTATGTTTTCAGCTGATGCAAGTGCCTTTTTGGTAGTTGTGCAAGAAAGGCAGAGTGGAGGGGCTGCATTACAAAAGTGAACACCTCCACAAATAAATATTATACTATCAGATTATTTTTAGATGCCTTTCCTCAGATGGTATTTTTATTTTGTTTTCCACAGCTTTTCAGTTCCTTCTTAAAGCAGTAATATATATTTTTTGCAAACAAAGAAACTTACCACCTTAATAGGGGAAACATAAAAATAAGGCCAATGTTGTTATGGGTCAAGTGCCCTCAGCGTCTCCATCTATTACTGGTGGGAATGGAGTTCTTGGGGTGCCTATTGAGAAAAGCATTTCCTGAGGCCTTTATTGATGATTTAAAATTAAAGGGGTTCCCTTCCAAGATCCTATCTCCCTTTGTCCCACCATGGAAAAAAGCCCAGTCTTGTCTTCAGCAGGTTTAGGATGAGGACCGCTGTCCAGATTCCTCACTCCGTATTAAAGTGCAGTCCCATCCAGCTTCTGGTTAGCTCAGCTTGTGTTCCCTGTGGCAATCCATTGCCTCTGGGGTCCCGTAGCCATGTAACTGCTCCAGGCCACATAGCAGGTGAGTGCATGGCAAATGTGGGTCACAGAGCGAGAGACAGTAAGAGTGGGCAAGGGGACAAGAGAGAGAGGACCCTTTTTTCTGGGGGACTATAAGCAGGAGCTTAACCAATGAACCCTTTAGGATTTTGCATGCTTACAGTGGCTCCGCCCTCCTAGCCAATGATCCTTTTCCCCAGGCTAGACAGGCAGGCAAGCACCCCACCTCACTATCCCCCTTTGTTGGACCCCTTCCTCCAGGGATGTGCAGGAATAGACCAGTGATTCCCTAGAGAATGTGAAGTTGCCCAAATGACCATGCTTATAATGTCTGGCCTCCCCTTTGCTTTTTTCTGTTTCACTATTAGCTGGCTAGTTAGGACTGCAGCACTATGTTGTGAGCGGAGAGTGCTGGGGGGTCTGTGCTGGCTCTTCCCCCCAAACTCCTCTGTGGTGCACTGGTTACTCCACGGAACTTTAGGAAATGCAGTGTGAAAATCACATTCAAGTCAGTGATACCTACGTCTAGGATTTCCTGGCCCATTTTCCTTGCTAACTGTACACATTCATAGGTAAAAGAGCCTGCGACCTCAATAAAAATAATAGTAAATTCTAAAAGGTTAATTTGAAAGAATATCACACATGAAAGCATATGTCCATGCCTGGGTCATCCTTTCCTTGTTGAGTTATTAGAGCCTTTCTAGTAGCATGTCTCATTTGGTATTCAAAATATGCCAAATTATATTTTATTGCTCATTATTTCCTCACTAGAGGCCTGGTGCACAAATTTGTGCACCAGTGGGGTCCCTAGGCTTGGCCTATGAGATTGGGCCCAAACCAGCTCTTCGACATCTCCCGAGGCATCCTGGATTGTGAGAGGGTGCAGGCCAGGCTGAGGGACCCCACCAGTGCACAATCAGGGCCAGGGAGAGACTCGGAGGTTAGCCAGCCGGAAGGCACTGGGAGAGGGCTCCAGGGCATGTCCAGCCTGTCTCACTCAGTTCAGATCAGCAGCAAGCTAACCTACCAGTCGGAGCGTCTTCCCCCTGGTGGTCAGTGAACGTCATAGCAAGTGGTTGAGAGGCCTTAGCATACCATAAGCATATTAAGCTTTGATTGGTTGAATGAACGACTGGACACTTAGCATATTAGGCTTTTATTATATAGGATTTCCTCTTCTGTTCTAGACTAGAAACATCCAGAAAACGGGAACTGCATCTTATACTTGTTTGTGTACCAACACTGAGTGCAGTGCCTCGTGTTTACTAAAACCTCTGTGCTTATTTGTTTCTGTTGACAGTGATGATTATAACTGTCAAGATTTTTTAAAAAGACATTTTTTGGAAAAAATTTTGAGTTTGACTCTGGTATGTGCCTATTCCCCTCTGCTGGACTGTCTTTAACAGACTTTTGCCCGACTCTCAGTCTGGGTCTCCCTTTCTTAGAACATTTACTTTAGAAAACATATCATGGTAAATTCTTTTTTATTTTATTGATTTTTTTTTTTTTTTTTACAGAGAGGAAGGGAGAGGGATAGAAAGTCAGAAGCATCTATGAGAGAGAAACCAGCTGCCTCCTGCACACCCCTTACTGGGGATGTGCCTGCAGCCAAGGTACATGCCCTTGACCAGAATCGAACCTGGGACCTTTCAGTCCGCAGGCCAATGCTCTATCCACTGAGCCAAACAGGTTTCAGCCATGGTAAATTCCTTCTCTGCCATTGGAGATGGAAATCAGTTTTAAAAGCCTCTTGCCAGTTTTACAGCCTAGGACTGTCTTTCTCAAGGACCTGAAAACCATCTTTTCAAATGGAATTATCAAGAAAGAAGATGCCTGAATGCCCAGCTTCTGTGGCAGAGAAGAATGCAAACTTCCACTGGACATCCTGAAATTACAGAACTGTCACTTGTCAATAAAATACAAGTCAGTCACTTTTCCTTCGGCTAAGCCTGGAGTGAACAGCCCAGTTAGCAAAAATAGATTGCTTATAATTCCACCCACCTTTCCCTGACTCCCTGACCCTATCTCTTAAACACTTTTTTTTTTTTTTAGTGGAATTGAGCATAGACTGAGTTTTGGCTTCTCTCCCCTGTTGCAATAGCCTTGAATACAGTCTCCCAGGTCTGTTTTAAGTTTTTTCAGTACAAGTTTTGCTTTGACACTAGACTTCTACTAAGCAGCAACATTGTTCCTCTGCTCTAACTTAAATTGGCATACTCATAGGAGTATCATTGTCAGAGAAACACTGGAGTATATCTTTTGTAGTTAATCAATATTCTGTGAAAAGGGGTTTCTCTGGTTACAAGTTTGGGAAGCACAGCATGTAAGAATAGGAAACTATATTTTCATAGGAAACTATATTTTTCAAAGCATGAATAGTTGGTTTTTAAAATATCCCTTTTCCCTCCAAGAAAAACTTTGCTATTGGTGATGTTAACAAAAAACAAAAACCAAAAACATTGAAACCTGTGAAGGATTTTGTGAGTTTATTTCAGCCAAAACTGTCAACACCATATGAAAGGAAGCAGAACCTCAATGAATTGAGATAATGCTCCAGAGGATGGAGGGTTAAATCTATATTTACATATTGCAATCAAAGGAAAGGGATGTAGGTGAGTTACATGAAACTCATTGGTGATAGATCAAGGAGGTGGGATAAAGCAAGGTGAGGAGACTTCTGGGATAGGGTAAAAAGTTAAATGATGGACATGTGCTTTTTTTTGTTTGTTTTTTTGTTTTTGTTTTTTTTTTACAGAGATGGATACAGGATACTTTAATGTAATTAACAGTTGACAATTAACTTGATAACAATAACAAGAGGGACTGCCCCTGTGCCATTTGTTGTGCCCTCAGGGGTCCTGGCTAAAAAAGGAAGTTAGTTACAAGTTACCCAGACATCTCACAGATAGGTTATCTTAGAGGCAGGAAGGCAAATGGCTCAGTAAAGATCTAAGCTGATCTTTGTCAGGGAAAATACCGACCTAGGACGTGACTACCCACTATAACCTGTTTGTGGTTATATTTAATTTTAAACCATCTTTTGTGGTTATTTTAGGTCTCTGAGTTTGCAAGACTGCCACGCAGGCCTCCCCTGAGCCTGTCAGGCCGGCATGTGGCTCCTTTTGTCCACAGTGATGGCAAGAAAAAAATCTGGAGAAAATAGTGACGACAAAACTGACAAAAAGGTTGCAATTAACTGCTTGACATTAAGTTGAAACGTACTCTGTAAATACAGTGACCAGCTTTCTGCGAATCCTTCTGAGCTGGCTCTTTTGTGCATAGTTAATACATCCTTGCAGAAAAGGGCCTTTACACCCTGCAGGAGCTTTCTCAGGGCGGGAAGGAACTCTTAAGGGCATTGAAGGTATATTGCACCGTCTGTTAGGTGGCTGTAAACACTATGCTCTTCTTCTTTGTAAAGTAACAGAATGTAAGTCATTCAGGCTTAAAGGGAAGAAGAGTTTTCCCCGAGTCCTTTCTGTACCTTTCTGTTCAAAGCTCTGTTTACTCCAGGCTCTGTCCTCAGGGCAGCGCCTGGCTGTTCACCTGCCTGATCAGCCAGCACTCACCTTGAGTGCCTGGAGGAAGGCAGAGTGAGCTCCGGGAACAAGAAAGTAAATGAATTCCATAACGTCTTACCCTGAAAATAATCTTTGGGGAGGTAGAGTCCCATCCTTTCATTTTGGAGATGAAGAAAATGTGAACTTCCTTTGAGTAACACACCAAGCTAAGGATAGTAATGAGACTGGGAATTAGGGATCCCAGAACCCCAGTGCCCTGCTTTTCTACCTGTTTCTGATGTTTTTCTTCTGTGTGTGTGTTTGTCTTTTTTGGTTTGTTTTGTTTTTGTCATTTGTTCCTGTATCCTTCGATTCTGTGTCCCTATTCTGTCTCATGTAGATTCCATGAATTCATCTGCTCTGAGAGTTCACGGTCTGCATGAGTGGCTCTGTCCAGAAATATGTATATTTTTAAAAAGAAGAGCAAAGAGAAATGTTATATGGAAAATCATGAATAATCCATGGTGGGATGTCTTTCTGCAGAGTGGATGCTTTTTGTACTGGGAGAATGTGCTTTTCTTCTGGCCTCCACCCTGCATGCTCTGTCTGTAATGGAGAGAGAGCTTGGGCATCGCGACTCATAATTCAGTGATGAGTATAGTTCACATAAATGGCAGGTTAGGAATAAAGGGCAGTACCTGAACACAAATGGTTCCAACATACAACTTAAGAAAGGTAACCCAATATAACTGTATCTAAATTTTCTCTATCCAGGCTAGACACACCTTTGGTTGGTACATTTTCATTTCTCTAATGGGATATGAATGAGTTTACAGGAAAATTCCCCCCAAAATAACCACCACTGCTTTGGACGTGCCCGCTGGATTTTGTCTGTTTCATTCCCTGGCTTAAACAGAGTCAGCTAAAGAAATTGCAACATTAGAAAAGAAATTAACTAACCAGTTTAGACATACACACACACACACACACACACACACACAGAGAGAGACACACACACACACACACACACACACACATTTTAGAGAGTCTTCTACATAATCCTTTATTGATTAAATAAATCTGAAATGTCATTGGTAAAGAGTTGATTCATCACATTGTTTAACTTCTCTTCTAAACAGACTTGCTTTCAGCACTCTCGAAAATATCAGTTTGTCGTGTCATTAGTAAGCTCGCATCTGATTTTTTAAAATGTTGTAATTAATTTTTCAGAATGAGAGGAAAGGACAGAAAGAGAGAGAAACATGGATGTGAGAGGAAAGATCGATTGGGTGCCTCCCCGACACCCCCTCCTGGGGATCAAGCCCGGAACCAGCAATCCTCCCTGACACCGGATGACGCCCAACCACTGAGCCACGAGGGCCAGGGCTAGCTTGTACCTTTATACTTTAAAAATACTGCATTGGATCTGACGCAGAGAGGCTGTCCCTATACTCAGAGTCCATGTAAATTTAATGTTACTGCAGAGTTTCCGAGTGTTTTGTGTGTGTGTGTGTGTGTGTGTGTGTGTGTGTGTGTGTGTGTGTCTTTCTGGTCTACCTCCTGGAATCATCAAGATATTACTGTCTCTGTCGATAACCCATGTTCCCACAGGGCTAGCTTTTGAAAAGATAAAAGCTTAGAGTAAACCTGACCTTTCTTTGTGCCTATTAGCAAGTTTGCATTTTGAGAGAGCAACCTTTCAGTGCTGTTTCAGCCTGTGGGTCTGTTTCGAACTTCTCCTCCACTACAGAACATGCTTCTCTCTAAAGAGGGAGACGTGACCCTGCTTAACATTAAACATCAGCAAGTCTCTATGAAAAAATTGTTAAACATGTTCGCAGTGATTCCTGATGGTGTCAGATATTGTGAGAGAGAATAGAAGGACATCTATTAATGACACATATTTGTACTTATAAATAAAAATGTAAAAAGTAAAAAAGGAGGCTATAGAAGAAGAGACACAAGAAGGCACAGGAATTGTGACTCTGTGTTATATCACTACTTGGAGTTTTACTTTAAAATTATATTAAAAATTAATGTGAGAGGAAGATTACATGTGGACTAATTGTGGTTATAGTTTAGTTCTGTTGATACATTGAAGGATGATATTTTTTTTAAATAAATGAGATTTTAGACAATGAATGATTACAACTTTAAGTGCTGTTACTAATGTTACTTAATTTTTCTAAGGCAGTATTATGCTAATATTTTTTTTTAATTCTCCAAATAAAATTCATTACTCTGTGCTTCACATACCAAATTGCAGAAAACTGGATTGAATATACAGTATTAGGTTTGGAGCATTCAAAAGCCTTCATAATTAAAACAATATTGCCCCTACAAAAAGTAAAAACTTCTTTAGAGTTGTGATTTTTTTTTTTGGTCTGTTTTGTTCATTACTTAATCCCAAATATCTAGAACCTGTTTCCTGGGGGAACAACCGGGTTGATGACCTGGACTAGTTTTTCTCAGAGCACTGTCAGAGAAACACTGGAGTATTACTTTTATAGTTAAGCAATATTCTGTGAAAAGGGATTTCTCTGGTTTCAAGTTTGGGAAACACAGCATGTAAGAATTACATTTTAGAAATTTAAGTTCTATACAAGCAGTTGTCTCTGAGAATTCCTTCATTAAAGGAGTGTGTAGTTGTGGTTGATCTGGTTGACTGTGGTCACCTTTTCGTAAGTAATAACTGTGGTTATTTCCCAGTTCCAGTGGAATATGCTATCCTGAGCCACACTAGCACTCTGACACATGTCACTGTACCTGTGTGGTACTCAATAGGGCAGTAGTTGGCAAACCACTGAATGATACTCAAGTGGTCGGCAAACTCATTAGTCAACAGAGCAGCAAACTACGGTTTGTGAGCTGCAGTTTGCCCACCACTTCAATAGGGAATCTGCTTTGAATTCAGAGTTCATTTAGGAAGTCATTTAAAAAAAAATGAACGTCAGCATTCATTCTTTGATGATTCTATGAAGAGCCTGAAGCTCTAAAGGAGAAGAAAATTGAGATATATATTCTAACTAGAGAGCTGGTGCATGAAATTTGAGCATGAGGGGGTCCCCCTCAGCCCAGCCTGCACCCTCTCCAATCCAGGGCCCCTTGGGGGATGTCCAACTACCAGTTTAGGCTCAATCCTTAGAACCACTGGCTCCTAACTCACCTGCCTGCCTGCCTGATCACCCCTAACTGCCCCCCGCCACTGATCTGATCACCCCCTGCTTGCCTGGTCGCCCCTTTCTGCTCCCCCTTCCCTATATAGCCCCTCTCTAACCCCCTGCCAGCCTGGTTACCCTACACAGCCTGTTCAGTTGTCCGTTTGGTTGCAATGGTTGCTTAGGCTTTTATATATAAAGATTTCATTGAATATTTTTCAAGAAGAGTGGCAGTGAATTTGCTATAACTACATGGAAACACACCCTCATAGATGCTTCAAGTCTTAAATAGAAAAATGTACTTACATTGGATATTGATTGATTTTCATGGCTTATTCTTTTATCTGAGCAACCAAACATCTACACACACCCTTGTCTAAGTAACAGTGTAAGTAAAATATATTTATTCACACAAAAAATAAAAGAATGCTATGCTTTGTTGTTGTTTTTGTTTGTTTGTTCCTCCTCCCCTTTCCCTCCTCTGCTCCCCCACCCCTCCAAAAAAAGCTAGTCCTAGCAATGATGCCTAGCTTTCCAGTTTAGACAAGGCTTGTTTGGGAGTGTGCTAATTAATTGTGTTTTCCTCTCATAAATATTAATAATACTTTATAAAGAGTAGGTGGTTTGGTGGTTTTCAGAGAATAAGTAAGCTTCTAAAACCATTGGCATTTCATCCTTACTAACTAAAATCAGTTTGAGGAACTTAAGGATACATAAGGAAGAATTTGATTAGGTCTCCTTAACCAAAGTCCTGAATTCAGTAGCTTGATGATTAATTTAAAATTGTTTATCTGTTCCATGCTTCAGGCTCTTTATTTCTGTCTCTTCAAGAATTCTGTTTTCTTTGATAAATCATGGTTTAATTAATCTAGCATTCTAAGATTTTAATCCCTTTATTATGTTTTAATTTATGCATTTTGATACTTGTCATAAGCAATAAATCTCTCTGCTTTCCTAAAATAAAACATGTGTTATATTAATGTCTCATATTTTCAAAGTAATTACCCCTAACAATGAAGATATTGAACTGATAGCTCAGGAAATCTGGTAGCTTTAAAGATCTTTAAAGTGAGGAATGCCTCATTAAACTTTGTCCTTTTTATTTAATGGAATTTAGGACTCTATTTAATAGTAAATCCTTGTTTTGTTCAATGTTAATATATATATATATATATATATATATATATATATATATATCCTTCTCATTCATCATCTTTACTTGGAGGCTATGAGGGCTGCTTATATAACCTGTGCATAACCCCAGTATAGTGATTTTCACCCTTTTTATCTCATGGCACACATAAACTATTTACTAAAATTTTGGGACACACCAAAAATATATATATATATTTTTTTGCCAAAATAGGTATATTTTTTATTCATTCACATTAAATAGCTATTGTTGTGCTGGCTGTTGTCATTTTTTTTTTTTAATTTGACAACCTAAGGGAAAAGAGGTCAGTGTCCCTGACTAAAGAGTCAGGTGCTGCATGTTTTAAAAACTCTTGTGACTTCAGTTGAACATCGCTGGCCTGGTATCACAGGATACCTGGGGTGGTCTCCAGCAATGATCTCTGATTTCATGCTACCCAAATTTAAATGAAGACCTTGAAGTTTATGGGGTAAAGGAAACTGTCTGCTTTCTGATAAACTATGGGTCTACAAAACTTAATAATCACACATTTAAAAAAAATTACTTTTTTAAGAAAATAAAAATGAGGCACAGAGACAGAGAGGGAATACTTTATAAAAGGAATTGAAATGAAGAATTGGTATAAAAGATCCAAAATTCTAGAGAGCTCAGTGTCTTTCTAACTCCATAGCTTTACCTCTACTTTTGCTGGATATGTTACATAACCGGTGCTGACACACGTTCCTTATCAACAACAGTCGGTTCAGTCCCTGCATTCCCCAGAAACACAGCCAATGCATGTCAGCAAACAAAAGTCTTTCCATAGTTTTGCTTTTCAAGAGATTTGCATTTTGAAGACATGTTGAGTTCATATGTAATTTTCAGAGTTCATTTAGGAAGTCATTTAAAAAAAATTTCATGTAAGACTAAGAAAGGTGTTTAAAATTGTCTAAAGGTGATGACACAGAAAAAGCTTTCCCAATTTTCTACTTTTAAATCCTTTATAAAAATGTTTTCTTTAACTTCTTGGGGAGTGATCTGCAATTACATCAGCAAAAATACAGTGAAAAAGTAGTCTTTCCCCGCCTGTCTTTTCTAGTTCATTCAATATGCTGTCTGGCCTCTCCTTTGTTATATACCTTTTCGACTATTCTAATACTAATGTGTCACTTTGGGGGAGCCCTTTTAAGTATCTTTTACTAATTACTTAACAAAGTTCTCCATGCCTTCCGGTTTCCTGAGGGTCTTGCTGCCTCCTTCCCTCAGCAAGTCTGCCCACAGCCTCATTGGACTGTCTGACCTCATAAATCTTAAGCAAGTTAGAATGTTCCCTACAATCTGCTGCTTCATGCACCATGACTCTCGCTGAATGAAAGCTCTGTCGCAGTTTCAATTTTTCTATTTTCTAGAGTTTAGTGAGTTGAAGAAATTTTGCTTTGTTGAGGTATTTTTCACCCAGGCCATCCTGTTATTGTGATAGGCTAGTTAACATTAATAAAGGAAAGAAAGCAAAGGGAAGTCAGATATTGTAAGCATGGTCCCCTGGGCAGCATCACCAGAAATTAATCCATGTCGTCTAGGTCATCTAACTTGTTGGGATGTAAGAGTTCATAGTAGTTTCTTATGATTTTAGTACTTATCCATTACTACAGGAGTGGTGCACGATATTCGTGCACAGGAAATGGGGGATGTCCCTTAGCCCAGCCTGCACCCTCTCCAATCTGGGACCCCTCGAGGGATGTCTGATTGCCCGTTTAGGCCCGATCCTAGTAGGATCGGGCCTAAACGGGCAATCAGACGTCTTTCTCACAATCCAGGACTGCTGGCTTCAAACTGCTCACCTGCCTGCCTTCCTGATTGCCCCTAACCGCTTCTGCCTGCCAGCCTGATCACCCCCTAACCACTACCCTAACAGCATAATTGATGTCTAACTGCTCTCCTGCCAGCCTGTTTATCCCCAACTTCCCTCCTCTGCCGGCCTGGCCACCCCTAACTGCCCTCCCCCGCAGGCTTGATCTCCCCCAACTGCTCTCCCTTGCAGGGCCTGGAACCTCCCAAAGGCCCTGCCCTGCTGGCCATCTTGTGGTGGCCGTCTTGTGTCCACATGGGGGCAGGATCTGTGACCACATGGGGGCAGACCTCTTGTGTGTTGGAGTGATGGTCAATCTGCAAATTACTCTTTTATTAGATAGGATAGAGGCCTGGTACATGGGGTGGGGGCCAGCTGGTTTGCCCTGAAAAGGGTCCCAGCTCAGGGTGGGGGTTACATTGGAGTGAGAGGCAGCCTGGGTGAGGGGCCTGTGGAGGTTTGCAGGCTGACCACACCCCCTAGCAACCCAAGTGGAGGCCCTGGGATCTGGGATGAATTTATGTCCACAATTGAAACTTTGTAGACTGGAGTGGAGACCTAGGCCAGCAATGGCAGGCAGAAAGCTTGGCTTCTTCTGTTGCCAGGGAAACCCAAGCCTCTGTTCTCTCCAGCTCAGTGGCTGCCATCATTTCTCTATCTTTCAAAATTGAAATGTTGTAGCATTGAGTGGAGGCCTAGGCTGGCAATGGCAGGCGTAAAGCTTGGCTTCCTCCATTGCTGGGGAAACCTGAGCCTCCCTCCTGCTCTCAGTGGTGGCAGCCACCTTGGTTGAGGTTTATTTTCATAATGTCCTTCTGATTGCCTGGCAGGCATGGCTGTGGGCATGGCTTGTGGTATGGCAAAGGTATAGTCAAATTTGCATTTTATTCTTTTATTAGATAGGATTAGTTATAGTGTCTTTTCTTTCATTTCTGATTTATTATTTGAGGCTACTCTCTCTTTTTACTTGGTCTAAAGATTTCTCAACTGTGTTTATTTCTTCAAAACTAACTATTAGTTTTATTGATCTTTTCAATTTTCTTTTAGTCTCTATTTTAGTTATTGCTGTTCTGATCTTTATTATTTACTCTTTTTACTAACTTGAATTTAGCTTGTTCTTCTTTTTCTAGGTCCTTGAAGTATAAAATTAGGTTGTTTATATAACATCTTTCTTTAATCTTAATCTAGGCATTTATCACTATAAAGTTCCTTTTCGAAACTGCTTTTGCTGACTCCAAAAAGTTTTGGTAGGTTGTCTCTCCATTTTCATTTGTCTCAAGCTATTTTTTATTTCCCTTTTGATTTCTTCTTTGACTCATTGGCTATTCTGAAACACGTTGTTCACTCTCCCCATATTTGTGAATTTTATAGTTTTTTTTCTTTGTGATTGATTTATACTTTATGTCATTATTTTCCAACAGGATGCTTAATATGACTTTAATACTTTCAAACTTACTGCCTTGTTTTATTGCCTACCATGTAATCTATCCTGGAGAATGTTCCATGCGTGCTTAAGAAGAATCGGCACTCTTCTGCTGTTGGGTGGAATTATCCGTACTAGTATGTGTCTACATGTGTCTAATGTGAAGTTTAAGTCCAATGGTTCCTTATTGATTTTCTGTCTGGCTGCTATATTCATCAACCATATATAGAGAGACCTACTTATTTGTGAATTGAGTTTTGAATTATAGAAAATGAAGCAACAGATGTGTGATACATTATTTCACTACATTTTGAGGTATTTTATAATGCTGCAATAAAGAATAGTACACACATTATATGCATAAATAGGAACTTATTTTTAGTAAAGAGGTCAGAAAATTGATAGCTAATCTAGCAGAGACAAGTTGACTTTTACCTCTGTTTTTTTTTTCCATCCCTTTTCCCCCCAATGTTCTTTTATCCTACTGATTAGAAGTATGTTACTCAGTGGAAAAGCATTACATAAGGCAGGGGATGCAAGAAGGGTGGAATCATGTGAGGCTATCTTAGAGGCTGAGTGCCACAACTACAAAACTCACATTTTTAAATATTAGGTTTTCTTCAATAACTACAGAAACTAATTCAGATGAAACCAGAATCAGATTTTGAAAATGTTTCCATCATTTCCATACTATTGATTACCCTGAAGCATTGTTCTTTTTAAATATTTATTTTTTTCTGAGCCAGTGCTAGTAACTTATGAAATAGTTTTTACAAGTTCCAAAAAAGTGTGCGTATACACACACACACACACACACACACACACACTAGAGTCCCAGTGCATGAAATTCATGCAAGAGTAGGCCTTTACTGCCCCAGCAGCTGCCTCGATCCCAAGGCTGAAACCCTGGCTTCATCTGGAAGATCATCATTCCACTGTTCAGCTATTTGGTCAATTTGTGTAATAATAATTGTAATAATAATAATGATGATGATGAGGATGATAAAAGCATAATATGCTTATTAGACCAGACAACTTTCCAGATGAAGCTGCGGGGCAGGGGATGAGGCAGAGGCTGCCACCTTGGCGGTGGTGGCCAAGCCCCTCACATGAATTTTGTGCACCAGGCTCCTATATTTGGTCTTGGTTTAACATTACATTTCCCTCTTTTTAACCTTTTATTCTTTTTTTTATCTTTATTGTTCAGTTTATTAATTACATTGTTCCCTTTTTCCCCCTATAGCTCCCCTCCACCTGGTACCCATCCCACCCTCCACCCTCACCCCCCTCCACTGTCCTCTCCCATAGTTGCATGATTTTTGTCCAGTCTCTTGCTGCACTTCCCACACCCCCTTTCTCCCCAAGAATTGTCAGTCCATTCCCTCTCTATGTCCATGTCTCTGTTATATTCACCAGTCTATCCTGTTCAACAGCCTATCAATTCACTTGATTTTTATGTTCATTTGTTGATAGATGTGTACTTGTTGTTCATAATGTACGTTTTTACCTTTTTCTTCTTCCTCTTCTTAAAGAATATCTTTCAGCATTTCATATAATATTGGTTTGGTGGTGATGAACTCCTTTAGCTTTTTCTTATCTGCGAAGCACTTTATCTGACCTTCTATTCTGAATGATAGCTTTGCTGGATAGAGTAATCTTGGTTGTAGATTCTTGCTATTCATCACTTTGAATATTTTTTGCCTCTCCTGTCTGGCCTGCATCGTTTCTGTTGAGAAATCCGCTGTCAATCGTATGGGTGCTCCCTTATAAGTAATTAACTGTTTTTCTCTTGCTGCTTTTAATATTCTCTCTTTGTCTTTTGCTCTTGGCATTTTAATTATGATGTGCCTTGGTGTGGTCCTCTTAGGGTTCCTATATATTGGGGTTTGGTGCGCTTTTTGGACTCCTAAGTCAATTTCTTTCACCAGGTGTGGGAAGTTTTCGGTCACTATTTCTTCAAATAGGTTTTCATTGTCTTGCTCTCTCTCTTTTTCTGGTACCCCTATAATTCGGATGTTGGTATGCTTGAGGTTGTCCCAGAGGCCCTTTACACTATCTTCAATTTTTGGATTCTTTTGGTTTCTTGCTTTTTCAGCTGAGTGGATTTTCCCTCTTTGTATTTCAAATCTTTAACTTGGTTCTTGGGGTGCTCCAGAGCACTTTTAGGTCTTTGTATAATATTTTTTGTTTCAGTCAGTGTATGCTTAATTTCTGGTTGGTCCTTTTTCATATCCTTGAGAGTCTCCTTCATATCCTTGAGGGTCTCATTCATTTCCTTGTAGGACTCATTCATTTCCACGTTGGTCTTGATCATTTCCTTGCAGGTCTCGTTCATATCCTTGAGGGTCTCATTCATTTCCTTGTAGGACTCATTCACTTCCTTGTCGGTCTTGCTTATTTCCTTATAGGTCTCGACCTTTTGTAGGAGCCTCTTGAGAAGCCCTATAACTGTGGTTTTGAATTCCATGTCCAGTCGGTTTTTTTTCCTCCATTTCTTTCACATCTGATTTCTTTCCATGTCTCTGCATGGTGGCTGCTTCCCTGAGTTGGTCAATAGCTTTTTGTGGTAGATGTCCTACTAGGGACAGTGGCTCAGCCTCCCAGTTACCTGAGGTGGATATGGGTTGCACAGTCTTGCTGAAATTAAGCTCAGGTTAATCGTTGTTAGCACTTGGAGGGGTTGACCTCCAGGCCAATTGTCTGTGAAGTTCAGCTGTGCTCAGGTTGGATGGGCAGAGACTCTGGGCCAAGCAGACAGCTTTAGCTCTCCCTTATGCGGCCCCAGGGATTCTGTGCTGGGGGCAATGGCCACCAGCACCTCTGAAAGAGAGCTGCTATGGAGCTCCCCCGGCTGCCAGAGAATTCAGACTCTCCCCAAATGAGTCTGCACACCCAACGTCTCACCCAGGGTCGTAAAACAAAGCAGTCTGACGGTTTTCTCAATGAGACAGCAAGTCGTGAGCGCTCTTTACTAGGTCAGGCAGCTGCACTGTTCCCAAGTTCACGTGAAAGCTTGCCTTCTCCACAAGCCGGCAGACCCCTGCAACACCCGAGCTTCGGCGTGCCCTCCTATTGTCCAGTTTTTACCCCGTGTGATAGTGGGTTCCCTGGACTTTGCCCAGAGCTGGAGAATCAGTCCAGTGGGACGTCTTTGTCTCCCTGTTCAAGAAAACCGGCGGGCTTTCAGCCTCCCGCCCTATCCGCTGGTGCTCACTCCAAACCTCTCTCTGTGCGAATATTCAACGCTGTCCACCGCCGCTCCCCGAGTCACAGTGTCTTATCTTCACTTTTATTTGTGGAATTTTCACTTGGTCAGCTTTCTGGTGATTCTGGATGGTGTTCGTTCTTTCGTTAAGTTGTAGTTTTAAAATTGCTGTGTGTGATGGCAAGATAGGTGTTTTACCTATGCTGCCATCTTGGTTCTCCTACAGGAAACTCTTCTAACCTTTTATTCTTATTGTATTTTTACTTCAAATTATGTCTTATTTTATAAATATTCTTTTCAAATTTCTGAAAGATTTTACTGTAATTATATAAAAATTCATTCCATATTTGTAGGAGGTCCATGGTGCCCCACTAAGCCCTAGAACATTCAGTAAGAGATACCCAGTCCTCCTGCTCAGACATGGGTCTTGCAGAATCTTCAAATGATGAACATTTCTTTAGGAGGACGGATAATTTTTTTTGATTCAGGGAGATATATGATGATCACAGATGGAATGCCATGTAATGTATACTCACATCTGCTCACTGTGAAACAAACTGTTCTGACATTTTATGAGTCAATTTTGTTTGTGCAGAAGATGAATGATTGCGACAGCTTGATTACAAGTATTTGATGCAAAATGAAGTTTAACTCTGTTAGGGTCGGGGAGCGGGTGGAACAGGGAAATAAGCCAGTGAAGATATATAATGCCTCATATAGCTTTTTTTTTTTCCGCTTGAATTCATCATTTTAAGATACAACTACAGACATACAAGATCAACCAAAGCATAGAAACAGTTGTAAGGATATCCAAAATTCTGAGTACACATGCCACTGTCTCCTGAATTATTTAGGACATTGTTTATATTTTTTAAATCACTTTTTTTTTATGATATCTCCTAGGATGCATACTTTGTGAAAGTTAACTATAGAGAAAAGAACTAATTTTATATTGTATTTTATATACAATTCATTCTGATGGAAATGACTACAAATTATCAGCATATAATAATTCATAACCAATTCTCTGAATTTATGTACTTACATTTAAGATGATGGAAATCATTAAAAATATGCTGCTCCTAGTAATACATTCTTTCAGAAATATGCCAAATAAGAAATCATATCTCATAATAGTAACAAGTATAGAGAAGCTCAGAGAGGAATTGATGACTATAGATAATTGTAATGCAAAGCTCATAAAAGTTGTCAAACAGCAAAACTGAATCATAATCGTGTTAATGATACTTAAGTCAGAACACACAGGTTAAATGCTGGAGCAATCTATCTAATCATAGGGTAATGTGCAAATTGGTCAGGATGATGTCACAGTAACGCCTGATCAGCAGGCTTAGTGCGCAGCGGGCTCGGGTGGGCAGGGGCTTGCAGCCAGGGGTGGGCCTGCAGTGGTGGCCTTCATGCATGTGTGCTGGGGTCCTGAGGCACACAGAGGTCTGCAGACCTCCTCCATGTCTCAACCTGAGAGGCAGGAATGTGGTGGGGGTTGCCATGCACCTTCGCCAGGGGTCTGCAGGCCTCCACTGACTTGCCTACCTCTTTGGGGCAATCCATTGAGGAGCCTCAGATGGGTGGGTAGGACCTACCTCTTTGGGGTGGTGGATGGCAGGGCTCCCTCACTGTGACAAAGCACAGGCCAAGGTGGGGGACCCCCACTCCAAGTGCATGAATTTCATGCACTGGGCCACTAGTAAAGATTAAAATGGAATATAAACAATTAAAGTGGAAAAGGAACAGAGACTCTAAATGTATTAGGGAAGAAACATCAAATGTACAGCTGCGTGCAGAGAAATTTCCTGAGAAATCCAGAAACTAACAAGTGAAAAACGCCCATATCTCAATGTTTGGCAAATAAAAGTGAGACATTCTCACCATAAACAGCACAGTACTATCCAAACAGAGGAGACATCCAATTCCCATCTTCTCCCTCATGAGCTAAGGGTGTAGAATGCACAACCAGCATCTGCATTAAGATTCCACCTGAGTGATAAGCCCCCAAGACACCTAGCTCTGAAAGTCAATGGGGCCAAGCCTGCATGGCTCAGGGGTTGAACATTGATCTATGAACTAGGAAGTATGGTTCAATGTCCAGGCAGGGCACATGCCTGGATTGTGGGCTCTATCCCCAGTGTGGGGTGTGCAGGAGGCAGCCAATCAATGATTCTCTCTCATCATCCACGTTTCTCTCTCTCTCCCTCTCCCTTCCTCTCTGAAATCAATAAAAATATCTTTTAAAATAAATGAGAGAAACTCAATGGGACTTTTGTGGGCAAGTACAAAGGTCTAGAGCAAACAAAGAAAGGTTATTAAAGGGCACACAGGGCTCCCTGAGCCTGTCACTCCAAGGCATAGCATGCAGGTAAATACGCTCATCTCCAGGTCTTTCTCTGGAAGGGGTTTGACTACATCACATGCTGCTGTCTGAGGATGTGGCATGTATTTAGAATGAATCCTGGTGCTGACTGTGATCCTCCTGGAAGCTCTAAAAAGTCAGTATGCACTTCTCCTCCTTCTCCCTCTGGCCATCTCCAGCAATAAAATCATGCCACCAGTGTTTTTATGGAAGGAGCTTATTAATGCATCTAGCACCCTGACTTTTATGGATGTCACCCAAGGGATGATCCCCAAGTCATCTAACATTCACATGTCCCAGAGGACTACAGCAAAGAGAAATTTATCCAAAGTCCTAGTGCTACTCAGGAGTGGAGTAACTAGCAAGTGAGAAATACCCATATTAAATGTGTGGCAAATAAAGGCGAGACATGTCAAAATGCCTTGAAAATGCATGTCTCAAATATATGTTTTTTGCACTATATGATACTATATAAGTTTATAGCATGCAAAAGATTATGTGTAGCGTGTCAAGGTAAGTTAAATATAATTTGATAGCTATACTTGTCATTTCAGTTCAGGTTACATTTCTAACTCCTTAATCTACAAAAACATTGACATTCAGTTCAATGAACTAGATTTTATCTCAGCACCTTCTCAACGGCAGCAAACTTAATGGAAAGTGGCAAGGGCACCCTAACTGTCTGAAAGCAGCCGTTCCGATGTGATTCTCTATGTACATGACATCATAACATGTCTGTGGTAGTAGCCCAGATGGCAGCACATATGTTCACTTCCTCACTCTGCTTCCGTGAAAGCAGAGGATCACGCAAATTGTTTGGGAGCACATGAAACTTGGTTGGAAAGTTTGTAAGGAGGATATTCAGAGAATAGGGAAGTGTGTGAAAGGCTGCCTGCCCTGTTTATTGGAACTCGGACTTAGGGGAGTGCTGAAGGCAGTGCCCCTAATTATTTCTTGACCTTTCCAAACAAGTCTGTGCATTTACTGGAATCCTTATGTTTAATCTTTGGGTGTCCTTGCTTAAAGGACGCTGCAAACACATGTGTCCTCCCAAGATTACTTACCCCACTGAT
The DNA here is from genome assembly GCA_027563665.1 of Antrozous pallidus. NCBI lineage: Eukaryota > Metazoa > Chordata > Mammalia > Chiroptera > Vespertilionidae > Antrozous > Antrozous pallidus. The sequence goes on from CM050519.1 coordinate 82,931,806, forward strand.
TGTATCTAAAAGAAAAACTTTATCTTAAACTGCTATAACAAATAAAATTCTAGTGAGGCAGGCAATCCCTTAACCCTCTCTTTCACAGCAAATGTTGTTTCAGAGTAAGTAATCCATTCATCCATTTTTCAAGGTCTCTGGCCAGCCCTGGCAGCAAATTATGTTTCTTTAGATGACCCCATGCTTAGCACATAAAAACACATGCTTACACACACAAAAATTAGAAAATGTTGTGCATCTAAATCACAATCCAAAATAAATTTGAAAGTTAGAAAAATAGTATTAAGCTTCTTCAGTACTGAAACCTTTTTGTTTTCCTGAATCTGAAGTGTACCAAAAATGATTTGCAACTGTATCTATTCATCAATTGCTAAGCTTTTAAGTTTTTAATTAATGCATGCTCTCATTAAGTATTCATAAAATATATTTAATGTTTATGCTATTAAATACATATTTTTAAAATAGAATTTATGATGTAGGTACTTTGTTTGCAATTAATATTAATGTAAAATTTTAAAAATTTGTTTCCATGTGGCAACTACCATAGCTAGAATTGCAAATAATAATTCACCATAACAATAGAAGAAAGAAAAATAAAACATGATTATTTCAGAGCATACAGAAAGAGAAAAGTGCTGTAACTCAACACATTTTATCATTATAAAAACATGCAGAATTACTCTTCAACAAATTGACAAATACTTTTTATTTACAAGTATACATGGAAAATTCACCAAGCCATATAAAAATTCATACAAAAAATTAAAAGTTTGAAATCATATGAAGTTTGTTCTCTTACTTTCTTATGAGATTAAATAATAAACCAACAAGGAAACTATACTGAAAAATCATCTGATTTTAACAACACAGTTCTAAATAGCATGTACTAGCTTTTGTACTTAGACAGTAAAAGAAGTTAGCAGTATAGATATTGGAAACGATCATATAAAATGATTACTTGAATTTAGTCTTGTGTATTTAGAAAACCCAAGTAATAAACTGAAAACTACTATAAGAAAGTAAGCTAGTGGGACATAAAATTCATATATAAAAATAAATATGGCTTATATGTGCAAACCAACCCTATTAGAAGTTATAATGGTAGTAAAAGTTCCATTTACAATAGTAATTAAATGTAATCTCTAAACACACTCAATGAAAGAATATGCAAAATCTCTGTAATAAACATTTTGTAATAATCCTGGATGTTCACCTGGACTATTGGACGATATATCATATTCTTGGAAGAGAAAACCCAACATAAGAAAATGTTAGTTTACCCTCAAGTAATACTTAGAGTAAATATGATTCCAAATCATCCATTATCTTGGCAAAAATAACATTATATATCAACAATGGCTGAAAGAAACAATTTTAATACACAATTATTTTATGTAAAATTTGTTGTGGCTGATTTAGAAAAAAATCCTTCCATAGTTGCTAAAATTAAAAGTGTGTACATCATATCATTCAAAATCCTCTCTCTTGGCTACATTTTCCAGAAAAACTATAATCACACCCAGAGCACAGAATTAATATAAAGATGTTTGTGTCAGCATCATTTGTAGCAAAAATAAATAAATAAATGTAGTCTAAATGCTAAGAAAATATGTTGGATACTTATATAAAACATCTTAAGATATATGAAAATCCTAGTGTTATATATAAGACTACTTGAGTGAATGTGGAGGAATGTTTATTAGGCTCAGAAATGAGGGATTAAAAAATAAACAGGACAGAGGTTTTCAATGACTAGTGGAATAGTGTGTCATAAAGTGAGGAATATGATCATCTCAAATCTGTACATCTGAGGTAAACATAAAACTTTTAAAATAATTGTCTAACTTCACAAAAATATTTAGTTATTTTTCTTCCTCAAATTTAATTGATGAGATAGAACATATAGAGACAAGAATAGAGTAACCAAAGAAGTTATATACATACTAGTAACCCAGTGCATGGATTTGTGCACATTGAAAGGAAATTAGTTAGAAGGTGGCCAGCAGGGTGGGACTGGACAAGACAGGCTGGACATACCCTGAAGACAACCTCCCATGGTCCCTCCCTTGAAGGCCGCACCAGGGGATGGCACCATGGCTGGAAGGGCATCTGTGGAGTGAGTGGGATCTCTCTGGCAGGTGGAGTAAGTTGGCCTTGCCTGTGGGGATTGGGTTGAAACTGGCTCTCTGACATTCCCTGAGGGGTCCTGGAGTGCAAAGGGCACTCTGCAAAGTTCCTGTAATACAGGATGTGAAATGCAAACCAGATTTGGGCCCTTCAGTGCCCCAGCAACAACATAACCCACAGCCAAAGGTGGAATCACCTGGTCCCCACAAGGAATTGGGCTCCCTCTTTTCTGGTTTCTGGGTGTGTCACCAGACAACTGCCTCTGCTAAGTCACTGCAGCTTGGCAGCTCCTGCATTAAGCATCTGTCCTCTGGTGGTAAGTGTGCATCATAGCTACCAGTCAGACATTTAGCATATTAGCCTTTTATATATATATAGACTAGGGGCCCAGTGCACAAAATTCATGCACTGGGGGTGGGTGGTCCCTCAGCCTACACTGCCCCCTCTCACATATTGGGAGCCCTTAGGGGATGTCGAACTGATGAATCACCCCAACCTACCCAATTAGGCCTTGGGCACCCAGCTATCTCCCTGCTCAGCTCAGCCCCAGCTGTCTATGACCACCCAGCCCCAGGGGCTGGGCACTCACTGCCACTTCCACGTGCAACACCTGGAGGGCCAGGCCCCGGCCCACCGCCTCCACATGCAGCATGTGGGGGCCACGGGGCACTCCCTGATGCCACCCTGCCACCCATCCCTTGCCCCCGGGGCCCAGCCCTTGCACCGCTCGGCCCTGACCCTTGGCCCTGCCTGCTGCTCCTGATTGGCTGGTAGCGTAGTGGAGGTATGGTCGATTTGCATGTTACTCTTTTATTAGATAGGATGTGCATAGCCAATGGACACAGACAATGTGGTGAAGGCCTGAGGTGGGGCAAAGGCTGGGAGAAGGGGAGTAAAGGGGAACATCTGCAATACTGTCAACATTAAAAAAAATTAAATAGTTCATTGAGCCAAAACTGGTTTGGCTCAGTGGATAGAGCATCAGCCTGCGGACTGAAGCGTCCTGGGTTCAATTCCAGTCAAGGACATTTATCTTGGTTGTGGGCACATCCCCAGTGGGGGGTGTGTAAGAGGCAGCTGATTGATGTTTCTTTCTCATCGATGTTTCTAACTTTCTATCCCTCTCCCTTCCTCTCTGTAAAAAAATCAATAAAATATATTTAAAAAATAAAATAAAATAAATAGTTCATTGATGTGTAGAGATCTTGAAAAGTTATAATAATTTTATCAGGTCACACGCACTGCAGGAAGCTACAAACTGATAAAAGATAGAAATTACATGAACTCAGACTGATGAGGAAAGAAAGCAACATGTTGTAGAAGAGAAACACAAGAAAGCAAAACATAGTATCCCTGAAAATGAGGTTTCCCACCAAAATGTTGGACAAGTCAATTGGCCAGAGACAGCAGAGTCTAATAGGGACTCTTCAAATAAATGAATTTTAGACTGGAGAAGTTACATCAATATCTTCTTATCATAAGTGTTACGTTTGGCCCTGAAGTTTTGCCACAGGGACTCACAAAACAGGGTTAGCGTCAGGCCAAAAAGCAAAACAGGAACTAGTTTCCATTTGGTTAATTTCGAAGAACATAAATAATGCATCCCTATAAAATACGTTTTCCATTTACCTAATGTTCACAGCCCGTTCACTAATCCAAACGCCAATCTCTAACCCCTGGATTCTCACAACAGTTGGTCAGCACAGCCTTTGCCTTGTATAACATTTTTTTTTTTTATTATTGTCAGAAAGCAGAGAGTACTTAGGAAACACTTCAGCTATAAATATTTCACAAGTTCAGCTTTTGTTTCATGAAAATTAAGCAGGCAGCCTAAAATCCTTGCACATTTGAATAAAACCAACAGCATGAAAGAAAATCACCAGACTGAAAAATCCCTAGAACTGATACTATGGCAAACTTTAACATGAAAATAAACATTATCCTCAGAGAAATGTGCAAACACCACGAACTAAAAACACACATGCATGTAAGAAAAAGAAGCAAACGACTTAAAATAAAGAAATGAACATAAAAAAAAAAAAACAGAGTGGAATAGAAAGGTTGAATAACAGAAGGAATCTGAAAGTATGCTAAACACTGAGTGGAAAGGAATTCTCAAAACTGGAATAAAACAAGTGGGATAACAGGAATGAGCACAAAGTTAAAAGGCATGGAGATGGATTCTGGAGAGCCTGGTCTAATGGAATCCCTGAAATAAGAGACTAGAGTAAATAAAGGAGGAAAACATGGAAAAGGTTAATTTTCCTGAGTAGAAGTGGGACTTGAATTAACAGCCAAGATATCTTCCACTGATTTCCGTATAGAAAACCTGAAAACAGAACTGTACTTGACCAAGGCTTGGTATTACCATAAAAGATAGTGAGGAGCAATAAGATAGCTCATAAGAATGAGAATCAAGTGTAGATTGAGTTTTTGTTTCCAACAAGGCCTTTTTGGGTGTGTCTGTGAGGGGGTTCCTCCCTGACATTAACATTCGAATCTGAGCACAGCACTGCACACCTATTGGCAGAGCCGGGACACTGACCACACCCTGTGCTGGCAAGGATGTTTAACAATAGTCTCTTGTCCTTTGCTGGTGGGAATACAAAATGGTATAGCCACTTTGGATGATAATTGGGCTGTTTCTTACAAAATGAAACATACTCCTACCACCTGAGCCAGCAATCACACTTCTTGATAAGTACCCTAAGGAGTTGAAAGCTGATGTTCGCATAAACACCTGCACATGGATGTTTATAGCAGCTTTATTCATAACCGCAACTCTTGGAAGCAATCCAAGTGTTCTTCAGAAGGTGAAGAATAAATTAGATGCGCTACATCCAGACAGTAGAATATTCAGTGCTAAAAAATGGTCTATCAAGCTATGAAAAGATTTGGAGGAAACTTAAATGAATATTATTAAGTGAATCAAGCCAATCTGAAAAAGTCACATAGTGTATGGTTCCAAATATATTACATTCAAAAAAAGGCAAAGCCAGACAGTTAAGTGATCTGGGCTGCCAGAATTGGCAGGAGGAGGGACAAATAGGCAAAAGACTTGGGATGTTTAGGGCAGAGCAAATACTCTGTATACAACTGCAGTGGTGGCTACATGCCATTATAGATTTGTCCAAACTCATAGAATGCACCTCACCAAGAATGAACCATAATATAAACTATGGACCTTGGGTGATTATAAGTTGTTAATGTGGGTTCAACATTGAAACGAATGTATGTATCACTCTATTGAGAGATACTAATAATAGGGAAGGCTCTGTATGTGTGAGGGAGAGAATATATGAAAAAAATCTCTGTAGCTTCCTTTTAATTTTGCTGTGAACCTAAATCTGCCCTTTAAAAAATTATCTTGAAAAAAAGACAAATCTAGCCAAAATATTGACACTAAAAGCATCTAGCTACATGTGTACATGCTTACCATAGAAAGTGTATAATTAATGTAACTACCAACTTGTCCTTGGGAATTCTTCTACCATCTACCCCAATATAAGCATAAAGAGAATAAAAAACAGTGCCACAGCAAGACTGACCTGCCACAAAATGGAAAATGACTTCCATATTTTGGGGGAAGAACTTAGGATGGACCAAAGTCGTCTTATTTCTACATGAATTTGTGGGTTCCTACTCTATGGGTTAACATTCACAATCCCACAGGCACTGTTCATTGAAGCCACTAGGAGTACAGAGGTAGGGATATCATATATTTCAAATTGTGGATAGCCATCAAAACAGTTTGGAAACAACTGACTTATGCTTCTGAGAGAAAGATAAAGATTATCAAAGTAACATACAGAAGAGAATCAAGACTCTGGTCAATTAATTCTTGAAATGTAAGCAAAACATTACTACAATGGAAATTAAGAACCACTGGGTTATGAAATGTATCACTTGATAATGACAATGCATGCAATGCACACACGTGTTCCCCTTCTATTTATTACTGGGTACACTTAGCTTATTACTAACTCTTTAGGCCAACATAACCCTCTAATGTAACCCCCAAAAAAGGATAATCAGTGAAGCAAAAGTCATATATATATATATATATATATATATATATATTTAATTCAGTTTCAATTTTGAAACTATTCATTGTTTAATGTTTGTAATAATTTAGTTAGATAATTAATTTAAAGGGTAAAGTGTAATATTATATTATTAATTTGAGAATATTAAAACAAGATTCTGAATTAAAAATCAAGTATAGCAAGCAAATAAATATCTGTAAAACACTCTGTTAAATTCACAAATAAGTACCATACTCAAAGAAGCATCTCTCAAAGAAGTTGAGAGATGTATGGTACTTACATCTCTCAACTATGAATATATAAAGGGGTAGTCAAATGTATGGTCAGAAGTTTCACCTGCTATGTTTATATGCTCATACTAAACATTCATGGCTGTTATACTTATTGACTCAAAGAATTTAAATTCTAATCATTTGTATTTAAAGCCTACAAATAATACAGATTTTACTTCTCATTGTGATTTTGCGAGGACACTTGGCAGAATTTTAGGGCTTTGGGTGTGAGGGCTAATTCTTTCAAGATTATGGTGAGGATGAGCAGATTGGTCACTGGGCATAATATTTGAGGTGACTCAATAATTCTTTTTCTTACTCCCCTTGGTCTGGGGACTACAAAACATATAGTCATGGTAGACAGGACTCAACATAAATACTCGGTTGTTCTCTGTCATGGTGCAGAATAGGCCCCTTCCACATTGGGAACCATTTTCTCTAGTCTCTAAAAAATGGAGAGAATTGCTGCAAAAGTCAGCAAAAGGGCAGCCCATTTTCTACCAATACAATTAACCTGTTACTACCTGGGAGAAAAAATATTGTGCAAAGAAAAACCAAATAGCTCAAGGCATGTCTTCTGCCAAAGGATGCGTAGACGGAGCTTGAACGTGCTCTGATGCATTTCCTCACTCCTCTACAGCAACATAAAGTGATTCTCTGTGTACTTGCTTACTTTTAGTTGCTTCTTACCTATCTTCCATCTAAGTCAAGATTTTTAGATTCATGTAGTCAATTTTATGTTTATTATAATTTTAGAATAGAAATATGTAAGATAAAGGCTTATTATATGGATAGTAATAGTAATCAGGTGAAATTCTAAAGTTTCATGGCTTAAATATTCTGCAGTTAAGATCCTTTTTTCAATATCTGCAGAGACAACAGTATGGTGGTTACCAGAAGGAAGTGGGGGAGGGATGGAGAGGTGATGAAGAGTAAAAGGGGTCAAATATATGGTGACAGAATAAAATTTGACTTTGGGTGGTGGGCACACAATGCAATATTCAGATGATGTATCATAGAATTCTACACTGAAACCTACATAATTTTATTAACTGACTAGTGGCCCAATGCACAAAATTTGTGCATGGGGTTAGGGGATTTCCTCAGCCCAGCCTGCAGTCTCTCCAATCGGGGACCCCTTGGAGGATGTCGACCACTGGTTTAGGCCCAATTGCAATCTAGGACCACTGGCTCCTAACCTGCCTGCCTGATCACCCCTAACTGCCTTTGCCTGATTGCCCCTAACTCCTCTGCCTGCCTGGCTGATCACCCCCAACTGCTTCTGCCTGCCTGATCACCCATAACTGCCCTCCCTTGCTGGCCTGATTGCCCCCAACTGTTCTCCCCTGCCAGCCTGATCTCTCCCCCAACTACCCTCTCCTTCTGGCCTGATTGCCCCTAATGGTCTCTGCCTTGGCCCCCACCACCATGGCTTGGTCCAAAGGAAGTCAGATGTCCAGAAGATGGCCAATGGACTGGTCTAATTAGCATATTATACTTTTATTAGTATAGATATTAATAAATTTATCCTAAAAAAAGAAAAAACATACAAACAAAGAAAAAAGAGGCAAGTTACCAGGAACTGTTTTGCAAAACACAGGATCTGCTAAATAAGGACAACAATGTTCAGTGTATTCTAGAATCTGGAAGACACTTGGGGGGTTATTATTGACGTGAGCACCAGCAAATACCCATGTACATCATACACAAAGACATCATAATTTTTGCTTCAAATGGTATCTTACTCTCTGGACATTTATAATTATTGTAGTTTCCACCATTCTTTTGCAGCATGAAAATTTATCCTAAATGTCTCATGCAGCAAAAGAAAGTCTGTTTTATTTAATTGGTTGCTTTAAACGATGTCAGTTTAATTCTACTTGTGACGATCAAAAGAAAATGAATTCAAAAATAATTGAGGTGGTTACTCTGTGTAAATAGAGGCAATAATTTTCTGGGGCTACTTGCCTTTTCATCTAAAAATGTGATCCTGTCATGGCTTTGTCATAGTTATTTATGATGTATATAAAGAATTTGCATCTTTATAAATAAACAACCTTTTCTTATTATAAGAACTTAAATGTGCTTAAATTAATATAAGCTTAACACATGTTGATGATTAGAAATATAAAAATATTTTTAAATAAAATTATTTTGGTGGATAATATTAATATAACATTTTCTGTGGCATTTAGAATGTATTAAAAGGGCATATGCTACTTATTTTTTAAGAACCCTCCACAATTCTCAATTGATATAAACATGACTTAAATATTGAATATATTTCTGATGACATGCATACACAGATATTAATAGGCAAATTGTGAACCTATTATGACATATTAAAGTAGAGAGAAGACATTAATTTTAAATAAAAGCAGAATACTAAGTTTCCCAAGAAAAGTTGTTACTGATATCCATTCTAATGTTTCAACCTCAAAATTCTGTACATCTCTTTTTTTTTTCACTACATTTAAAATTCTGTATATATTACTAAAATATTCTCTAAATACTATCCCCTGTCCATCATAATTGAGAACAGAATCAGACTTTTTACTATGGTTTTCTAATGTTTTCAACAGCAGCACATTACTATTGGTGCCTATCCTATCTAATAAAAGAGTAATATGCAAATTTGACCACACCTTCGCTACACCCACAAGCCACACTCACCACCAATCAGGAGTGTGGGGGTATGGCTGAGGAGGGTGTATCCAAGGCAGCCAGGGCCTGAAGGGGCCTGTGGGTGGGGGGTGGCTGAGGCAGACCTGGCCTGGGGGGGGTGTGGCCAAGGCGGCCTGGGCTTGAGCAGGTGAGGCCAATGCCCGTGTTGGCCAGGGGCGAGCTAGCTGGGGCTAAGCCCCTGGCCGGAAGGGTCGGGGGGCAGGGCTGGGATGGAGCCAGCCATCTGCCCCATTGCAGGGCGATGGCTGGGTGCCCAAGGCCTAAAGGCTCGGCCAGAGGGCTCCCAGTATGTGGCAGGGGGCAGGTTGGGCTGAGGGATCACCCACCCCCAGTGCACGAATTTTGTATACCGGGTCCCTAGTTTCTTATAATCAATCACTTCCCAGAAGAGCTTTAGGCAAAATTGTGATGTTGGAAGTAACCTTCATGACTACTCTATTTACTTCTAAGGGACAGATATGCCCTTATCAAATGCACTCCAACTATCTCCTTCTGTCAACTCTTGATCAATGAACCCACTTAGTTCAATTCATTGTTATGACTCACAACATTGGGTCTTACCTTATCTCTACCAGTTCTCACTAATCACCAGTCAAATTAGCCTCCTCTAAGTCCTATTCAAATGATTTATATTACATAGTACTATAATTGTTTAATTAGTTTTCCTGATAAGGAAGTGGCTATTACATCTTCTCAAGACATATGCATATTTATTATGGATTTTTAAAGTCTGGGAGAATATTTCGGTTTGTCAGAGAAGATATTTTGTGGAGGGAAGAAGGACTGTTTGAAGTCTGTGTTAATTTGACTCCTCCAGGAATCAGATGCCAAAGATTCAGAAGTAGATGTTTGTTGGTGAGAATGCCTCTGAACGAGAAAGGAGAGGGAGAGCAGGAGGAGTCAAGAACCTTGACATTGTTGAAAGCCTGACACTTGTGGAAAGAGAAGGGGGGAAGAAGGAGGATTGAGTAGAAAGAGCTGGAGACCAGGGTGAATCTCTGAGAATGTCTAGGACAGCCCTATGGGAGAATCATCATGAAGAATGGGCAGAAATGGCCAGGCCCCAGCCACTCCAGTGAACTGGGTCATTGGCTAGAAGCTGTCAAGAAAGTTGTCCTTGATCTGAATGAACACCATGCTAGAGCCCCAAGGCACTGGGCTAAAGGCCACCAGCTAGACTTACTCCTCTTAGAGTATTCTCTCTTGAGAGATCTGAGAAAGTGACAAATTCCTCACCTATAACTACACACTCAGTTTAAACTGCAGCACTCTGAACAAGTCTTTCCTTGTATACCAAGTCACTTTTTCCTGGACTTGTACATGTTTGTCCATATTGTTACTTAAGTTTGATAGTATAAAATGACCTTATTCTTAACCTAATGCTTTGCTTCTAATTTTATTCATTTCTATAACATTTTTATTTCTTTACTTTTGTTTATTATTTAGTTATTTTATATATTTAGACAGCTTTTTTCATATATATAAGTTAAGTTACTTACTTGAATATGCATTATGCACACTTTAGAGGAAAAACAAAGTATATACACTCTGACATTTATCTGTAGTCTAAGGCCCAACTAAAGGAGTCCTTCATTGATTATTCCCACAAATCTATAAGCTTGTAGCATCTGCTCTGATCCTCCTGCTATACTGCAAAGCGTGCCTACAATACCTAGATTATTTCATATATATTGAAACTCAACTAAAATGAGAATCCTTTCTTTATGGTTTTATAAACCTTGGTTCAAAGATGTCTTATAAGAAAAACCTATTCTTGCAGACTAGCCATCACCAAATATGGCACCCATGGTAGTGGTTGGCATGTGTAGCTAATAAAAATGCTATCATCTTCCTAAGATTGGACTGCCTGATTTGCAGTGCTTGTGTCTAGTATATTTCTATGTTTTTGATGGGAATGTTTGATTGATATCATGTGACATAGGTAACATGTAATACAATTTAAAATTTCTAGAAAAGAAAACATAAATTAGGATCTTTAAATGTTAAGGTAATTTAGGACAAGAGAATGAATAGAAATTCCTGCTAAGGATTCATAACCTTCTGGAGCCTAAGACCTCCAAACCAAGACAGAGCTTGAACTATTTCTGTTCGGTGCTCAACAGGGATCAATGTGGCCAGGAGGAGCAGAATCTGGAATGGGATGCTGGTGCATTCTTATTGGCTATTTTCCACCCATACGGGGTTCTGACTTATGATAATGCCTTCAATCCTTCACATTTCCTTCCTATTTAACCTCCCTATTTTATAACAACCTTCCCATGAAAGCTGAGAAGAATTGTATACGGCACAAGATAAATATGAAAGCAGAGAGAAGTAGAGTAGCAGACACACAGGTAGGATGCAAAAAGAGGATGACAAAATGGAGAGCAGACTGAACATATCATGAAAATATCAAGGAAAGAGCAACAAGTTCAAGATCAGTTATGGCCTCTGAGAAGTAAAGAATTACATTCAGATCAACATGCAACACCCTACCATTGAATATCATGAGGAAGTTCTTTTTTTTTTTTTTTTTACCATGCTTTATACTGAATACAGTTATTTTAATTATACATGGTAATACATGTAAGATGCTTGGACCAGTGCCTGGTATATAGTAAGTATTCTATAGATGCAATCCACTATTAAGCACATAAATGATGAAGGCATGATAGGAAATATGGTTTTAAGACTTTGGGGAAGGGAGCTTCACTCAGTGCAATAATATAGTGCTTCCCCATCATTTTCACATCAGAGTGCACACACATACACACACATACACAAACAAATGATACTATGTCTATGGCAACCTGTTGTTAACTGGAGGAAACTCAGAGCCCCAGTCAAGGTTGCTGGCAGATGTTTCAACCACTCCGAGCCTCCTGCATTCGCTCTGAAGCGATTAGTCTGCCACGAGACACCAGTGTGCGGTGGCATGTCAGGAGGGAAGCTCTGCAGGAATGGCAAACCGGGGAAAAGCTGAGTAACTCAGCTCTTTGCCATCTGGGAAAGGCATTCAAGTAGAAATTACAGAAGCCCTGAGGCTTTAGGATTCTAAGGTGGGGAGTGCAGGTCTTGCCTGGCAGCTCCACAGTGCCCCCATTCACCACCTTTCCCTTGACTCTCATCTCTTCTCACCACTCACACACTTACCACCCTATGTCAAGTCGCCACGGACTGCCAACTGGATTATTTCTTTACCTTCTAAGGGAGCTCCCTGTGCCTGCCTTTGTTTTTCTTCAGTCTGTAATTCCTATAGCTGCCAGGGGATCATTTTAAAATTAAGTAAGATTATGTGCCCCATCTTCCCAAGAGGAAAGCAGTTTACCCTGGTGCAATGGTATACAGAAGCAGCACCCGCCCCCTGCCCCGTTCAGAATTCATCTCCGCTACTCTGTTCCCAAACATGACATTCACTGTTTAATCTTTAGTTTGATTACTTTTACCACATCTTGACTGGGATATTTCTGTGTCCTAGGGCCTTTTCCCATTTTTCTACTTACAATTTGTGATGATTAATTGATGTCTTAAACTGGCCATGCCCTGGTGTTCAGCTGTTTGATCAAACATCAGCTTAGACATTGCTGTGAACGTATTATTTTACATGTGATAAATACTGAAATCAATAGACTCTGAGGAAGGAAAATCACCCTCCACAATTATGTGTGAGCCTCATCTAATCAGTCGAAGGACTTATGTAAGTATAGAATTAGAAGACCTGACTTCTAATACTAATTAGCTATGCTACCATATAGAATGCATTTAGTGTCTTAGTATTTCTCTTGGTTTTAAGAGGAGGATTACGATCTGCATAATTCCCCAACCCAAAACTGAATCAGATGGCAAATATGAAAATATCTAGAAAATGAAATAAACTACAAGTTATTCTTATAAGAATTTTTATAAAATAATAATGCTAAGGTAATGATTTTGACAAGATATGCATTAACCTCTGAGTATAAAATAATAAAAATTAAAAGCAATTGTCAAGTCAAAAGTCAAAAGAGTGATGAAATGGCAGAGGATAGATTTCAGGTTTTTGGTGCGTTTAATTTCTCAGAGAGAAGAAAGAAAACAGGCAGATAACTTTCTATATTTGTGCCAAATACCTGGAGAGACTTATATTCTTTAGCACTTTGGAGAAAATTGGAAAGAAAGCGGTAAGTCTGGTCTCACTCTTTCTGACTCTTATAAAAATACATTATTAAATGTTATTGTACAGTTGTTTCTCCTAGAGATGTGTTTAAAGCAAACAGTGTTATCTTAAATGTGTTATTCTGTTTCCACAATCTTGAGGCAGTCCTGACTAGAACCAAACTGTCTAGCATAGTATCAATCTTCTAAAAAAAAAAGCCAAATTACTCTTTACTTTTTCAAAATGAACTATGATCATGATTTTTGATAAGCTGCACACAATCTATACCTCACTGCTGAGTATAAACCCTATACTCCTGTTGTCCCCATAGAATTTTATATAAAAAATTCAAAGTATTGACACATATTAAAAATCACAGTAAGGGTGCAAAAGAAAAATATCGAACAGTGAAATGTCAGTGAGAAAGACATGGAGTAAACACCTTGTTCATGGCTTGGGGAAAAAATAATGGTTGGTTTCATGATAACACGAAATTCAGACTCCATTCCAGTTTGATGTTTAATATACTGAAGTAACCATTAGCCAATCTGTTATTAAAATTTTGTAAGTCATATCTGCTCCATTTTATTTAATATCAAAAACCTATATCTTAATCCTAGTTCACAAATTTATGAAGTCTTAACTATAGTATATACATATATCAATAAATATTTACTGTATTTTTTTCTTGTATATTTAGAACTTTGGAGACATTTTGTAAGACAGATATTTCTATATAGCTGGAGAAATAAGCATTGTAAACAAATAAGTTTGATTTTTCATGACCAAGTTTTTATCCCAAATAGACACACAATTCAGTAAAATGCTTATAGTTGCTACTAAGTGTTAAAGAATGTGAACCTATGAGTGGGTCATACCCTACCTCCATTGGGGCTAAGATCTAGTTACACTGCTCATACTGAGACCTTTGTGTCTTTGCAAGCTACTATCACTACGATTACTGCAAACTTGATTCAGAGTAGAACACTCCAACAGTAGAATGTTTATGTTTGGGATGGAAACTCAAAATTGTGGAAGATAGTTCTTAGATTTAGGAAAATGTTTACCTCATCTATGACTAGACATTGACATATGGATTGAAGGGCCCATAACACTCAATTAGTTTGACTTTTATATTCAATGTAGAATAAAAAAGAGCAGAATTAGGAGTATGTAGGTGAGTAGGCATTATATTTAACACATGTAAAGGCATAAATTGGAATGAGAATTTGTATAAACAGAATATTTATACTGAGAAAGATTGGATCTGGAGGATGATAACACACTGGATGCAAAATGGTGACCATTTATGATGGTAATATATCCACAAGAAGGGATGCCCAGCTCTGAGAAAGAAATATGTGGCTAAATTTTTGATGAAAGGTCACATCTGGGGATAAAGTGTTATGAGAACTTTGTAGAGTTTTTACAAAATCACCAAGGGAGCTGGTCGGAAAGATGAAGAAAGAGGTCAGAGCTTGTCCCAGTTGGTATGTAAATATTTTCCCAATGCCACTCTCAAAGGGAAGATTAATGATTATTTTTTAAATGATCACTCACCATAATATTTACGAATATATATTTACTTAAGAGAAAAAACAAATTTTAGAAAATCAAATTTACTGCTCTTCAGTAAAGAAGCATTTTAGCAGGTTTTCCAGCATTTTAGAATTCTCTTTTGTCACCCACAAAGGGCTCTGTGTATTCACAAAGGAGTTACAACAGAACTGTAATTTCAGATCCACTATCAAGCTTAATTTCAGCACTGTGGTCGCAGTTTTCAAATATTTGTCTCATCAGGACCCTTCAGGCTGTAGTGGCACACTCAAAATGAGGCTGAATTTCTTTGTTTCTGTCAAGCTCTGGAAAACATCTTTCAAGTTCATTGGGTCAAACGTGATGAGCATGGCTGACACTTAGAACCAAATCAACACTATTCTCAGCATTAAGCCAAAAAGGCAAAAGAGACATTTTTAAAAGATAGCCTTAAAGCGTGACAGATGGAACAAACATAGAATAAGGATTAGAACCATTCCACAGACCAGATAAACTATTCATAAAAAATAGAACTTTTATTTGTTTATATTTTCAAGGGCAAGGGAAAGAAGGCATAGCAAGAATGTATGATAAGACATACTTAAAATATAATAATATCTAGGATAAATTTATTATAGGAGGTTTTTTAAAATACATTTTATTGATTTTTCACAGAGAGGAAGGGAGAGGGACAGAAAGTCAGAAACATCAATGAGAGAGAAACATTGATCAGTTGCCTCTTGCACACCCCCTACGGGGGATGTGCCCGCAGCCAAGGTACAACCTCTTGACCAGAATCGAACCTGGGACCTTTTAGTCTGCAGGCCGATGCTCTATCCATTGAGCCAAACTGGTTTTGGCTACAGGATATTTTTTAATAAAGATGTCTTTAGAACCTCAGTTAGCTCATAGACCAACATAGGTTTAAAGAGTCAATTTTACTATAGTAAAATTGTAGACTTCCCAGGCACTGAAGTTTTAAAATGAGGAAAATATAATTATAGCCAAAGCTGTTGTTGCCAAAATGATGGCCAGCCTTTCCTTTGGGTAGAGTTGTCATTGAGCAATAGTTTCTCAGTCAAGGACTGCACATCTGCATAGCCTTTGACAGTAAGTGTGAACATGTGATGCAGTTCTAGAATCAGAATATTGACAGAAATTATATACCTACCTTGTTCCCTGTCCTTTGTGTTTGGAGTGTGAATATGTGGCTTGAAGATTCAACAACTGTTTTAGGGTTAAAGAGGAAACTAATGGGCGGAACATATGTCTCATTGGCCTAGAAGGAGTAGTTCAAATTATGAGAATAGATGAGACCATCCAGGTTGAATACTAGGATGAAAATAGTGCTGGATTAAGAACAAATCTTAAGGCACACCTTAAGACAGGGCTGTAAAAAGAGCACTCAAATAATTTACAAAAAGTAAATAGTAAAAGGCCTTAAATAGAGAAAAACTATCCAGAGAACTAGAAGAGAATGTGGTACAAGAGTCTGGTAAAGACCCAGGGGGAAGGGAGAGAGTGGGCTGAAGCGGGTTAGAAAGGGTCGATGGGGAAAAATGGGGACATATGTAATACTTTCGACAATAAAGATTAAAAGAAAAAAATGTGGTAGAGACACGAAAATACTTACTTTTAAAAGGGCGATCAAGCCAAAAGGTTTCCATTCATTTTGAAACTTATCAATTTGTGGAAGGACTTGGGAAGAGCATCTTCCAATGGGTGGTGAGGGCAAAATCCTGAATGTTTATTTCTTTTTTTTAATATATTTTTATTGATTTTTTACAGAGCGGAAGGGAGAGGGATTGAAAGTCAGAAACATCAATGAGAGAGACATCGATCAGCTGCCTCTTGCACGCCCCCTACTGGGGATGTCCCCGCAGCCAAGGTACATGCCCTTGCCGGAATCGAACCCGGGACCCTTCAGTCCACAGTTCGACGCTCTATCCACTGAGCCAAACCGGTCTCGGCTGAATGTTTATTTCTGAACGAGGAAAGAGAAGTGAGAAAACGGACTATCGCAAAGGAGACAACTCCTTGGCAGATGGAATGGTAAGGAAGAAACGAGATTAATATAGAAGGAAATACTGAGTCAAAGGAGGGGTATATTTACCAGTTAAAGGGATAGAGGAAGCAAAATAACAGGAATGAGAGCTGCAAGAATGGGTAGTTCAGTCTGGTCCTGAGATGGCTGGAGTTGGGATTAAGAATGCTAGTGAACCTGGCTGGTGTAGCTCAGTGGTTGAACATCCAACTATGAACCAGGAGGTCACGGTTTAAGTCATGGTCAGGGAACACCCCTAGTAGGGGATGTGCAGGAGGCAGCCAATCAATGATTTTCTCTCATCATTGATATTTCTATCTCTCCCTCTCCCTTTCTCTCTGAAATTATATATATTTAAAGTTTCTTCATGAATTTGCCAGCTAATGTCTGGAAAGTCTTAACTCCATCATTCTTTATATTCAAGTTAAGGTACTAAATAAGTTGGAAATTGTGAAAAAAACTACATAATATAAAGATAGAATACTTTCTTATCACAATTTCCACTTTCTATTAGAGACATTAAATTACTAGAAACACAGGCAAGTATTAATTACAACCATTGTCTTGACTACACTAAATTAGTTTTACAGAGTAAATATCATGAGCTTGTAAATGAAGATAATTATTCAATGAGAATCTCCTCTTCAGGGAAGGATCTCTTTGTCTTAGTTTCCTAGTTTGTGCTCTATATGCAAGAAATATTTATTCTGAATTGAGTATCATTTCATGCAGTAATCTTCATGGCAAGAGAAATGGAGCCATTGCTTTCCCTGTCAAACATCAGGAAATAATCCACTTCTCTGATAATGCTACAGCTGCCTCCTTTATGACACTGCCTTAGCCAATGTGAAGATAGTTCAGCCTGGTGTATGTTCCCTTGTGACATTTGCAAGCTATTTCTGCTTGTCCTGTAGGTTCTGTCATGAAGGAGCTATGTCAACTAATCCATTCCCCTCTCTTACAGTGCCTGGGTATTTGGACAAATAAATATTTGTTTTTAAAGACGTTAAAATAATGATCTGTGAGACTTATTAAAAAAAATCACTACAGTGCTATTTTGATGACGATTTCAATTATATTTCCAATCATTGCTAAGATTAACTAATTTTCCAAAATATTATGTATTTAAAATAATTATAATATCATGGAATAATTATAATATTTTAGGTGGCTTTTCAAAATATTTTCTTGTTTCTCATCTTTATATTACACAGTTAGACAAACTAAATATCTAATTTTGAACAAAAAAAAACATACAATTTTGGATCTGCTTAGATTATAAATATTATCTAAGAGTCAATGTTACCCAGTTCCAGAGAGGCTTATGTAATTAATAATATTTATAAAATGCTTTATAGTTTACAAACTTTCATATTCTAAATCATTCCTATTTTCTTAACAACCTAAGGATGTTTTTTTTTTAATGCAAGAGGTATGATAATGAAACTTTGTTGCCCCGAGTTTGCAATGAGCAAAACTAAAAAGCAAAACAAGCTTTCCAGAGGGTAGTGAATGTTTTGGTGCTCCTACAAAAATAGTTTACACAGTAAAGATCTAGAAGGAGGGCTATAGAACACAAGAGAAGGATCCTCACTTATTTGGGGAAAATGAGAACCTAGCTATTACTGTCATTAAGTAGAAATTGACTTTTTACTGCCTTTTTTCACAATCTCCCTAAAAAACAAGAGTTAATTTCCCGTCTTAATTCTACGTTAAAAAATAAACTGAAAAGTTTAAAATTATGCTGGAAGTTGAAGTTCTTATTACAGTGCTCAGAGTTTGAGTATATGTAGTTAAACTTAAATGATATAATTTTTATTATGAACAATTAAGTGTGGAATGGTAGGACATGTCCAGACATGTATTTTATGTCACATGGACAAATTAATAATTACCCAAGAACTTGGAATGTTATATGTATTGAATTTTAACATATCTGAAATTGATTTCCACCTTTATAACAGCAAAGCTCCTGATAGTATCAAACAATCACTCAAATATTTCAAAAGATTATATATATGAACAACATTCCATATTAGTATTATTTTTTCCTGTGTATATATGATATACCACTGATAATGTACTCTCTAGGAAAAGACAAGAACGTTACTCTCCCAGAATGCTTAAAGTGCTTCTAGCTCTGTAAATTATCATTAGGCCATCTGAGTCTACACATGGCTAGTGCTATTCTTTAATAACTCTACAATAGCTTCTAAGTGTTTGAGTGAGAAGAAGAGATGCATGTCTCCTGCTATAAATTAAAAGCTAGAAATTACTAAAGTTAGTGAGAAAAACATGTAAAAAGCTGAGAGAGGCTGAAAGCGAGGCCTCTTGCACCAGTTAAACCAAGTTGTGGAAGCAAAGGAAAAGTTCTTGAGGCAAATTAAAAGTGCTTCTCCAGTGTACACAGGAGTAATACTAAAGCAAAACAGCCTTCTTGCTGATAAGTGGTCTGGGAAAAAGACCAACTCAGTTACAACATATCCTTAAGCCATAGCTTCATCAGAAGGAAGGCCCTCATTCTCAAATTCTACGAAGGAGGCAAGGAAGCTGCAGAGGAGAAGTTTGAAGCAAGAAACTTGGTTAATTAACTTTAATGAAAGAAGCTGCCTACAAAATATAAAAGTAAAGGTGAAGACCTAGAAGGTTCTGTTACCCAGAAGATCTAGCTAAGAACGTGGCTACACTACACAGTAGATTTTGAGCATAGACAAAACACCCTTCTGTTGTTAGAAGATACCATTTAGGACTCTTCCTTGCTCTTGTGAGGAGAAGTTGATCCTGTCTTCAAAGTTTCAAGGCTGACTGTTCAGTGGCTAATGCAGCCAGTGACTTTAAGTCAATGCCATGCTCATTTACCATTCCAAAGATCTTAGGCCCCTTTAAAATTATGCAAAATATACTCTGTCTGTATAAAAATTTAGATGTTGGCACATTTTTTATCAACATGATTTACTGAATATTTCAAGCCCACTGATAAAACCCAAGGCTCATAAAAAAATGATTGCTTTCAAAATATTACAGATCACTGACAATGCACTTGGTCACTCAAGAGGTCTGATGGAGATATGCAAATAGATTAATGCCCACTAACACGTATCTATTTGGCAGCCTATGGATCAAGCAATAATTTTCACCTTGAAGTCTTATAATTTAAGAAATAGATTTTTTAAATCTATAACTGTCACAGGTAATGATTCCTCTAATGAATCTGGGCAAAGGCTCCTGGAAAGGATTCACCATTTTAGATGCTATTAAAAACACTCAGAATTAATGGAAATAGGTCAAAATATCAACATTAACAGGCGTTCTAAAGAAGTTGAATCCAATTCTCATGCATGGCTTTGCAGAGTTTAGGACTTCTGTGGAGGAAGTAACTACAGATTTTGGAAATAGCGAGAGAGCTAGAACTAGAAGTGGAGCCTGAAGAAGTGACTGGCTGCAGCTTCATGATAAAACGTGAACAGATGAGGAGTTGCTTCTCATGATTGAGCAAAGAGAGTGCTTTCTGGAGATAAAATCTATTCCTGGTGAAAGCAAAGCACAGCAAAAAGAAGTATGGCTGCAAAGATTGTAGAAATGACAGCAAAGGATTTAGAGTATTCCATAAATTAGATATTTAGAGTATTGCATTTATTTGATGAAACAGTGGCAGGGTTAAGAAGAATCAATTCCAAATGTTAAAGAAGTTCTACTGTGGGTAAAAGGCTATCATTACATCCTTCAAGAAAGCCATTCATGAGAGAAAGAGTTGATTGATACAGCACATTTAATTTTTATCTTATTTTAAGAAATTGCCACAGCCACCTCAACCTTTAGCAACCTCCACTCTGATCAGTCAGCGACCATCATGGCCCTCCACCAGCAGAGATTATGACTCACCGAAAGCTCAGATGGTGGTTAGCATGCTTTAGCAGGAAAGTATTTCTTTTTTTAATTTGAGGTATATATAGAAAATTTTTTTAGACCTAATGCTATTGTGCACTTAATAGACTACAGTACAGTGTAAACATAACTTTTATGTGCACTGAAAAACCAAAAAATTCATGTGACTCACTTATTGCAATGTTCACTTCATTGTGCTGATCTGTAAGCAAATACTTTTGTAAAAGTGGCACTTCCTGATACTAGTAGACTTACCAAGGGTTGCCACTAACTTAAGTTCATAAAATACACATCTGTGTAACACAGTGAAGCAAAGCACAGGAAAGGGGAGCATGGCTGCACACTCAACTTGGAGAGTTCATTGACAGCCAAAGCTATCATACCCGGCCTTTTGACCACAGTCCATAATTAACACAGGAAAGAAGGAACTGATAAGAAGCAGTGTCTTAATAAACCAATATATCACTGTCAAGGAGCATGTGGAGAACTACATCAAGAGGCCGCATGAATTCGAACAAATTGAAATCTGTTAAAAAAAAATGTGTTTCCTAAAACTGGTCATCATTTATTATCTTTATGTGTAGAACAGACAGCATGATATATTCAAAGAAAGCAAGGGTTGTATTACCAGAAACTAGGTTCCAATCCCATCTACATCACTTACTAGTGTGAGCCTAGCAGAGTGAATATTGGTGGTTTCATATTGGTCCAGAATGGCCTTTAGGATCCTCATGTGGCAATCAATTATGTATCCACCCTCTCACTACAGTGGTAATGATGAACCTCATTGGTCTGGGGCTGTGCATGTGACCAAAATGGCACAATTAGAGAGAAATGTATGTAAATATAACCCCAGACTTCAAGGTCATTGTGAAACATGGAAATTAAACTGGAACGTGTGGTTTTTCCTCTGGGCAGGATGCAAAGGTGATTCCCAGGTTCCGGTCCAGGTGGATTCCAAGAATGAAGCCAAGGATGAAAGGTGATATATGGGTTGTTCTAGTTATCTTTCCTCGTGAGCTAGGAGGATTACATGTTGGTAGCAATTCTGTCTCTCTGAGGAATAAAGCCCGGCAAGAAATAGAAATGGCGTGTTAGAGATGTATGGTAGAGCCCTCACATGCTGGGAGCCTATGAATGCAGCCCTGGAAGAAATCCAGCCCCCAAAAAGCAGAACTGAGAGAGAGAAAAAGAGAGCGGAATAAAGGCATTCATGAATAATTAACTCCAAAGACATGGGATTTTAATAACACTGATGGTTAGGTCATAGGGTGAGTCTAAGACAGTCCCAGATTCGGCCACTTGTCTCCTCAAATTACAGCAGTGGCCCATTCCCTCTCAAACATGACCTGGTTTGAAATAATTTCTCCCCACTCATAGCTCAGTATCTGTACCTTACCCTCATTCAATGTATTATTAAGGTATTTTTCTACACCTGGGGTTAGGCTTGAAGTAAAGGGCAACCAGCAAAATTGTAAGGGAATTTGCAGAAAGGATTAAGAGATGTGTAGTTCTGGATTCTCTGTTAGTGTTATTACTTTCCAAGTATAGATTAGGGGCCATCCAGTATAAATTGAATAGAAACATTCTTTTAGTTTTTACATTTATTAAAGCAGAATTAACAGAAGAGAGTATACTTAACAATTACTTACCAGACAAGAAGATAAATTGTACCATTGATAGTCTTACACAAACATCATATTTTATGAGATGTGAGAAGTGCTGCAAGACATTTTTGGTAATATTTCATATGCTAACATTTTCAAAACTTTCGCTTAAAAATAAATCATGCACATTGTTATGCTTAAAACAGTACTACCCTGACTTCCTTGTACTCTGGCACGCTTTCCAGAATCAGAAGGACATGCCTGCATTACAGAGACACACACGTGCTTATGTATGTATACACCTGAAGCCTGTAGCCTGTCAGGTTGACTGTTAAAAAAAATTGTGAATAATGATCCTAAAAAGCCATATTACTGATTGAAAAAATCAATTTTTTTCTATAAGTAGCTAAAGTTCATGTATTTATTTTGAATTTAGAGTATAGGGAACAGAATATCATTTCATAGAAATGCTATTTGTTATGTAGATCTTAGATTATTGGAGGAGAGAAAAATACGTAGTTTTAATTTGATCCTTCAAGAGGTGATGACGCAAATGAGGAAGAGAGAAATGTATGTCAAGGTCATTGTGAAACACGGAAATTAAACTGGAACTTGCGGGGTTTTTTCCCTCTGGGCAGGATGCAAAGGTGATTCCCGGGTTCCTGTCCAGGTGGATTCAAAGAGTGAAGCCACGGAGGAAAGGTGATAGAGGAAAAGGTGGAAATTTATTGGGAAACAAGCACAGACACCCACGTTGGGAGAGAGAGAGACCCACCAAGTCCCTCTTTTCTAAGGCTTATCAAGGCTGCAGTTCTGCCGAAACCGGTTTGGCTCAGTGGATAGAGCATTGGCCTGTGGATTGAAAGGTCACAGGTTCCATTCGGGTCAAGAGCATGTATCTTGGTTGCGGGCACATCTCCAGTAGGGGGTGTGCAAGAGCAGCTGATCCATGTTTCTCTCTCATCCATGTTTCGAACTTTCTATCCCTCTCCTTTCCTCTCTGTGAAAACTCAATAAAATATATATAAAAAAGGCTGCAGTTCTTTGTGTCCTGATATGCCCTCTGATTGGTCACTATAGCAGTTTCTGAGCTCAAACCCCACGTGGGCTTCCCCTCTTTTTTTCCCTTCCCCCCCCCCTTTTTTTTATCCCCTGTGGCCTTCCTCTTTATGCTGTGAATGAGCAGCTTCCTCTCCCTTTATTCAGGAAAGGTATATTTTGGCAGCTCCCAGCCCCCTTATTCCGTGAATGTATGCCTTCTGGCGGCTCCCAGCTTTGCAACCCTGTAGTTCTCTCCCATGAACCCCCTAACTCCTAAATCTCCCTAAATCTGCCTATTTCATCCCTAAAAACTCCTCTCAATTGCTGGTTGCTGGTGAGCTGCTCTGCCAGTCTCTGTGAGTCAGTTTCAGAGGATGGCTCCTTCAGAACAGGTTTGTCACTTACAAGCGGTAAGTGGTCTCCTCCAAACAAGATTGTTATGGACCAACCGAGAGTGACAACCACCAAGGAGCCAGATCAAAATTTTAAGAAGCCTTTTAGTAACGAACTCGAGCCCAGGCCCATGTCTCCACTGTCACAGCAGTGAGCAACGCGACCCCCGAACCTCGGTAGCGAGCACTTTTTATCTCCAACGCAGGGAGATTTGGCAATTTGTGATTGGCCGGTTTCACACAAAGAAAGGTAGCGTAAGGTCAGTCACAGTACAGGGAAGCGGGAAATTTTAAATGTTCTTCCCAGGCTGGTGGGCCCTGTTGACCCGGTATCTGGCTGTGTGGTGTTCTGGCAGCAGGATGTCCTCAGGCAAGGGAGGGCTGAGTAAATGTCATAAACAGCTAAAAGGGGTTTCAGTGGTGGTGTCTGGTCTGAGCATGATGAACCACTTCCTTCTCTTCTATCCTCCTCCCCCCTCTGAGTCTGGCTATCACAAAGATGATTGAAAGACTTCCCGCTATAATTAGCCAGTTTGGGTTCAATAATCACAGACTACCAGAATTCTCATTTTCGTTTTCAACTTCACATTCAAATTCACAATTAAGCAGTGGTCTTATTGAGGAGAGAGAGTGGAGCTAGGTAGTCAGGAATCAGGTCCATGGGGAGGGGAGAAAGTAGGACCAGGAACCCAACGAGGTGAGGTTACTAAGGCAACCCAATGATACAGGATTTTTGGACTGGAACACAGGGTATTTATTCCCCTGGGCAGGGTGGTTCCCCGGATTCTGTGTCTGTTGGAGTCAAAGAATGAATCCATGGACAGCAGGTGATACAGCAAAGGTGGAAATTTATTGAAGAACAAGTACAGTCTCCCCCGTGGGGAAGGGGAAAGAATCTCACAGCACAGACTCCCACTGAGGCCCCCCCCCCCCCCCCCCCGCCCGTTTCTTTATAAATGCTCCAAGTCCCTGTGTCTTGATATCCTCTCTGATTGGTCAATATTTCCTTCTGATTTGGTCACTCCTGAGCTCAAAGGTCAAACCTCACAATTGAAGTTCTCTTCCCTCACTGTTCTCCCATTCCTTTCTGGGCTTTCTTCCTTCTTCTTTGTTTTGTAACTGTAGACCTTTGGCAACTCCCCATTCCCCTGTCTTATGGAAATGTAACTGCTTCCTCTCCCAACGTTCTTGTCTTATGGAAATGTAATTTCTGCTGGTTCCTGCTCCCCGTCTTATGGAAATGTGTCTTTTGCAACTTTGTAGCCTGTGTTTTTTCAAGAAGCCCCTTAATTTAAAAAATTCCCTAAACTTTCCTATATCCCTAAAATTCCTATTTCACCAAGTGGGCAGGAAAGGAAGGGTGTGTGTGGTAGACAGGTAGACAAAAGCTTTAAAATACATAAATGTTGCTAAAACAAGCAGCTTGCAGATAACCAGTCATAAGGCAATGAAGTGTATAACCAATCCCAAGGATGTTACTAAGATAGAATTATTTGAAAGAACCAATCAGAAGCTAGCAAGCTCCTGTGTCTCTCTCCCCCACCCCCCAGTGGCTAGATTCCTGGTTTCTGTGGCAGGGGATGCTCCCCTGCAGCTTATCAATTAGCTTGGATGCTGAATTACACTGGACTGCAACATGGAATGGTAACTATCTGCAGAACTGGCTTCTATCAATAAACATTGGTTCTACCAATCATGTTTTGTCCGTGATTTCATTCTTTGACTTCAGGAGACAATGAACTCAGATTCAAACCTCACAGTTTGGTTTCATTATTTAAAACAAAGCCTTTCATGGAAAATTTTTCATCTGCACTAATAAAAAAGTTATATGTAAATTGACTGCCACTTCGTAATGCCCATCAGCCAATCAGGAGTGAGTATGCAAATTAGTGGGATAAAGATGGAAGCAGCCAGAAAGCCAGCTAGAATGGGTCGCCCCTGGCAATGGACCCCTGGGTGGCCACTAAAGGAGCCACGGAGCCAGCCTGAGTGTGGGAGGCTTGAGTCGCCTAGGCTGGCCACCAAAGGAGGGGCCTGCAAATGGCCCTGAGCTGCTTACCCAGGCTGGCTATGCCACCATTGGGTGAGAGTCCCCACTGGGGGGCATGGCCAGCATGCAAATAGCCATCAGCCTCTCACCCAGGCATTCCAGGCACCCACCCCAGTGGGGACTCCCACTCTGAAGGGGGTGTGGCCAACCTGCAAACTGCCCCAGCCCCTTGTTCAGGCTAGCATCGTCCCCTGTGAGATTGGGCCTAAACCGGCAGTCAGACATCCCTCCAGGGTTCCCAGATTGGACAGGATGCAGGCTGGGCTGAGGGACACTCCACCCCTCCTCCATGCATGAATTTCATGCACGGGGCCACTAGTCTATATATATATATATATATATATATATATATATAAAAGCCTAAGTGACTGAGCAATGAACGATCAAATCACGGGTCAACTGGTTGCTATAATGTGCATTGACTATTAGGGGGCAGATGCTCAATGAAGAACCTTCCCCCTGGTGGTCAGTGTGCTCCCACAGCAGAAGTACTACTCAGCTGACCAGTGGGCACCAGGCACAGAGCTCATAGCTGGTGAATACCACTGTGACGGAATAAGCCTCTCCCAATGGGGACTGACTAGACACGAGCTCAGAGCAGGCACAGTGGGACTGGCAGGAGTGGCAGGAGGCATTGGACTGCCAGTTTCAGCCCATTCCCCAGAGGCCACGCTGAGGAACCCTATCAGTGCATAAATCCATGTACCGGGCCTGTAGTTTAAAATAAAGCTTAAAAGCTAAAACAAAATGCAAAAAGAATGCTTGAAGCCTTATTTTCCAAAAAGTTTGGTCCCTGGATTTCAAGTACAACAGATGGATGTAGCCCTATCACACACCTTCCTTTCGATTATTCCAGCTCTGCTGGTATCAGTGGGTGACAGCGAAGGGAACAGCACACAGGGCAATGAATATGAGCCAGTATGCCCATTCTGGTCACATAAACATCAGCAACAGACTGTGTCCAGAGCGACAAATCATGGGCTCCTAATTTCCTGTAACTCCTATCCCTGTTATTGCTGTTCTCCTCTCCCAATTATTCAGCTATTTAGATGGCTGGCAATGTGATAAGTTTGCTATGAACTGAACATATTTAATTACTTTTCTCTGTCATTGGAAACATTTTCATAAAGGGAAATTAGACTTTCAAGAGCAATAATGGAGGAATAAATGGAATGGCTTTTGTCAGAGTTTTCTCAAACAAACATATGAAAAATTGTCCTACCTCATATAAATGGTGACTATTAAATGAGTGGAGGTATGATCATTATTTTTTAATAAACAAATTGGTATAGTTGTGTACCTCTGACAGATGGTGTGTTGAATTGGCGCCACCTAACTGAGGTTAGCTTATCATCCAATAGAGGTATGAACAATATATCTCAGGTTTTGACAAACTTATATCTATTTGTCATTTAATATAGCCCCCAGAGTACTCATTTCAATACAAATACACTATCTTTTCTTGCTCTCTGGCAAAAAGTCACTGCAGACTCTATTTAATTTGCTCCTCATTTCCTATATGCAAATCAGTTCTCCAATCAGTAATAGGTGATGATAGATCTAGATGTCTTGTGCTACTATCTGGGCTATCTCAGAAGGATTTACCAAGCAGAGAAAACAATTCAGCCAAGTAGATAAAGCTATCACTTTAATGAAAAAAAAAAAACTTAATTGCAAGCAAATGGGAGCCATGCATATTCAAATGAATGTTTATATTGCTGTATCCTAAGATGTAGATGGTTGAAAATAGGTTGACAGTTAGCACCCCATTCCTCATGGGAAGGCAGGACATACTGCCAAGTTAATAAACTGAGATCCCACCACATCTCCTGCAAGGTTAAATAATGCACACCTCTGCAAAGAAATACAACTAAGGGATCTTTGCAACTAATCTCAACTCAGTCATGCCTGCCAAGGGCCATTCTGGAAAATGCTTTGTGTCTTGTAAATGGGTTATTTCCTGGGAAAGAAATACCTGTGTTGCATTTTAGTCCATTCCCTTTCAGAGATCTATGTATCTAGTAGGTAAACACTATCAAAGGGGTGTGGTGGGGATATGCCCTAAAACTGAGCATTTTCCCCCCCATAGTTTAACTCTGCTGCACTCTTGTTATTTATTTTTCACCACTTTCTCACAGAGGAAGATCTTTGAAAGAAGATCCAATTACACATGAGCAACCTTTTTCCCTCCTGCCTTGTTCCTGAGACTGAGTTGCCCATGGAGAGAACCTTCATTGTGATGGGTCCTCCAAGGGTAGACTTTGCTTCTAGAAGGAGGAAGATTTGATTAGTTGACCTTGGTGATTCCAGTGTTGGCTTCATGGATCTAAGAATGTGGTATTAGGAAGCCTGGCTCTCTGCAAATATAAGCTCTATTCTCTAATAGCTGCTTTATCCTAAATTAAAGTGATACGTTGGCTCCTATACATTTACGTTATTGTCTTATTTCTAAATTGATTTAGAACTTGGATAGAGAATCAGGATATATATATTTTTTTACTGGGTGTTTCCTAAAATGCTGAGTAAGGGTTCATGTATAAATCTTGGATTCATTCCCTTCTGAGAGTCATCAGATCATCTTGCTAAAGTAACACATATAGACACCAAAGTTTTTGGCTGACTGGGAGCAAACTTGATTTATCCCATTTTGTCTGAAGCCTGTAAATCTGAGGAAGAAATGGGCACCTGCTTTTGCGGATCCCACTTGTAACTCAACCCAGCACAGAAGAAGCAGATCCATTGTAATCATCTTCAAACCCAATTCTGGGTTGCAAGGAGAGGTCTATGGTGGGTAATACATTTGTTCACACATACCAAGTCCTCGTTGTCAAATTTAAAGAAGAAAAAGAATATTAGCCTGAATTCCAACTGCCCAAGTGCATAATGTCACAGTATATTTTCAAGGGTAAATAGCTTTATCATCAGTGAATATTCTGTGGGTATATCATCCTTTTTTAAAAATTTATTTCAGAGAAGAAGGGAGAGGGAGAGATAGAAACATCAATGATGAAGGAGAATTATGGATCAGCTGCCTCCTGAATGGAATCGAGCCCCCAACCTTGGCATGTGCCCTGACCAGGAATCAAACTGTGACCTCATGGTTTGTATGTCAACACTCAACCACTGAGACACACTGACCAGGCTATCCTTCTTGAATGTTCTAAAAGTTTACTTTTTGTTACCCCTATACAAAACATATCTATCCAACTGTGCTAATTCTTTTAGAGTCAACATATTTGTGAAACTGGCTTACATGTGGTAAGAAATTTGACAAATACTCAAGCATCATACCATACACTAAGCTTTATGTAGGCTCTACAACAAAAATATACTCTTCCACAGAAATTTAAATATTCTTGGTATATTATAATATCTACCATTGTTCAGGTTCTAAACCTTTCTACCCTTGAATCATGTGAGTCACCATAATCCAGTCTTCTATTCCTGTCACTCACCTGGAGGTTTCGTGTCTGAAAAGAAATGACTTCAGCCAATGATTAGAAGACCTTTTAATTGAAAGTCTGTGCTAGCAGCCCTATTCCTGGGAGACATAGTCTCCAAATCTCAGAGCGTAGAACGGATATTGCTTTCTCGAATATAGGAAATATACTGCTTTTATAAGAAACCGAATTTACAAGAGAGTAAAAGGAAAAATTGAATTCCACGTTAGCACTTCATAAAGAAATTTTGATAAACTTTCATAAGGTTGAGGAAATCAAATTCTCTGCTTGACTCAAGTGTGTCCATAGGATGTTTCTTTAACATGGTCTTGGTTTCTGAGAATCACAATGGCTTCTGTCTGCTTCACTGTCCCTCTGTGCTCCCACAGGCCACTCTGGCTCCAGTACGGTTGGACAGTGCCAATGTGAATTGCAGCTGTACTTTGAAGAGTATGTCCTAAATCCAGTACAATAGTTTTCAAAATATAATCTAACCCCAAACTGGGTATTTAGATATTCAGAGATAATATTTTTAAATAATTTCAAAACTTCAGTTAACAGTGATTTAAGAGAAATTGACTTTTTATTTTAACATTTCAAAGAAGGAAGGAGATCCAAAATAGATATTACAGAAAAAAATAGTTTTTAAAGGTTGCTATTTGTATGCCTTCTCACTGTCTCTGACATCTTGCACCTGCCCTGTACCTGCTCACATTTTTGTCCCCCGAGATTCAATGGTGATGATCACGATGATGATGATGATGAAAAAACAAAAGTGAATAAAATGAAGTAACATGAATTAAGTGTTTATTCTGTACCATATATTGTTATAAGTGCTTTACATGTGTTAATCTATTTAATTTTTAACCCAATAAAGTTCTGGTTCTGTCCCTCTGTCTTTCTCTTCCTTTCCCCTCTCTACTGTTCTTCTCTAGTCTTTTTAAAATTATAATATTTAAATAGCCTGGCTTAGTCTCTCTGTTTGTATTTTTTAATAATTTCTCATTATTTCTCTTTTTAGACCTTTTCCTTTTTCTTTATTACAATACACCAAAACAGGATTGTTAAGAAATAATTCTCCATGAAGTGAAGGGTTTGGAGGGAGGTATAAGGAGTTGTGGCAGATTGGAGCAGATAGATTTCAATAGCTCTTGTCTCCACCATACAGGGTGAGGCAAAAGTAAGTTTGCAGTTGTAAATAGACAAAAACAGGTTTTTCTTTGTATTATTATTTATGAACTAGAGGCCCAGTACATGAAATTTGTGCATGGGGGAAGGGGGTCTCTAAACCCAGCCTGCACCCTATCCAATCTGGGACCCCTTGAGGGATGTCCAACTGGAATTGAGCCCAAAGGGGTAGTCGGACATCCCTCTCAAAATACAGGACTGCTAGTTCCCAACTTCCCTCCCCTGCAGGCCTGGTACCACCAACTGCCCTTCCCTGCTCGCCTGGTTCCTCCCCACTGCCCCTCCTGAATACCTGGGTCCCACCAAACTTTCCTCCTCTTCAGGTCTTGTCCTCCCCCAACTGCCCTCCCCTGCATGCCTGGTCCCCCTCAACTGATCTACCCTGCAGGCCTGACCACCCCAACTGCCCTCCCCTACTGGCCTGGTCACCCCCAACTGTCCTCCCTGCTGGCCTGATTGCCCACAACTGTCCTCCCCTGCAGGCCTGGTGCCCCCTCCAACTGCCCTCTCCTGCAGGCCTTGTCCCCCCCAATTGTTCTCCCCTGCAGGCCTGATCCCTCCCCTCCAAGTTCCCTTCCCTACAGGCCTGGGTTCCCCCCAAATGCTCTTACTTGCTGTCCTGGTCACCCCCAACTGCCCTTCCCTGCAGGCTATCTTGTGGCAGCCATCTTCTGGCAGCCATCTTGTGTCCATATGGGGACAGCCATCTTTGACCACATGGGGGTAGCCATCTTGTGTCTTGGTGTGATGATCAATTTGCATATTACTATTTTATTAGACAGGATAATTGCATTATTTTCCATAGGAATAATTATAAACTTACTTTTACCCCACCTGCAAATAGTTTTTATTTGATTGTATTTTACTTTCCTAATGTATAAGACAATGGGAAACACATTTGAAATAAGTATATTTATTTTCAATAAGTATATTTATTCTCATATGCACATTGGTTCATGATATAAAGATAATACCTTAAACTAGTGTGTAAATACATTGGGGTCATGGACCCTTATGAATTTTTTTAAAAATATACTTTATTGATTTTTTACAGAGGAAAAGAGAGGGATAGAGAGTTAGAAACATCGATGAGAGAGAAACATCAATCAGCTGCCTCCTGCACATCCCCTAATGGGGATGTGCCCACAACCAAGATACGTGCCCTTGACCAGAATCAAACCTGGGACCCTTCAGTCTACAGGCTGAGACGCTCTCTCTATCCACTGAGCCAAACCTGTTTCAGCAGACCCTTATGAGATTTTGATGGAACTCTGAGTTTTTACAGAAAATGTGTGTATGATGACATACATACATTCTATCTGTGCCATTCATTTGGCTGAAGTGGAAATGTATGCCTTATATATAAGGTGCCCCCCCAAATGTATACATACACTTTGAATAATTATAAAGGTAGTGTTTATTAAAATACATTTCATTTTTGCCGAAACCAGTTTGGCTCAGTGGATAGAGCGTCGGCCTGCGGACTGAAAGGTCCCAGGTTCGATTCCGGTCAAGGACATGTACCTTGGCTGCAAGAGAAGAGGCAGCAGATCCATGTTTCTCTCTCATTGATGCCTTTGACTTTCTATCCCTCTCCCTTCTTCCCTATAAAAAATCAATAAAATATATTTAAAAAATAAAATACATTTCATCTTCAAAATTAAGCTATTTGCTGTTAGTGTGTATACATTTTTGGGGGATACCCTGTATAAAATGCATTATATGCAAAATACTTAATTGTTCTTCATATATATATATATATATATATATATATATATAATGGACAAATTAAACAGAAAAGTACATTTTAATTACAACTTAAAATAAATTTAAATGATAAAGCTCCTGTTTGGCATGAATACAATTTTAAAAAGTGCAATGAGAATTCTGATATAACAATAACCAAGGTTTTTTTTTTTAACCCAATCCATTTGATTCAGCTTTATTGGCACTATATAGCTAGAGTCCCAGACTCACAGGGGCACGTAACAGAAATGGAGTATGGACCCTCACTGCTGACTCTGCTCTGTAGTGACAGCTTGTGTCCCAGAAAAGCAGGATTCTCCAATCCATCCCGCATTGAATTTATGTTTCACATTTACTTCGTCTTGAAGTGAGTGAGGTTCGATTTGGCAAGGCCTCTGCCATTGATGGCTTCGTCAGCAAGAAGACGATGATGAAGCCATGTTTCAATGTTAGGGTTGGCTGACATAAAGCAGCCCTGCTTTGAAAGCACTCTGCCTTGTGTCCAAGTCTCAGAAGATTGCTGTCTGCAGCCAAATCGATATGTGTGTGTGTCTCAACCCTCTGAAGCACTAGAACGTTTTGCAAAGTTGTGTCCTCCAGTCTCCTCTTCCAAATGGCAAACGAACAAAATGAGCTAATGGGCTTGGGGGCAGAACTATTGATGCTGTTTATGTGACCTTGAACCAAAAGATTTACCTCACAAAGCCACATTTGTCCATTAGTTTTGGTGAATCATTATTGAAACAGTCTCTGGACATTGTTTGCCCTCAAAATTATATTGTTGAGAATGAGTAATAAAGATTTGTTTTCAAATTTAGTAATTAATGACTCAAAGATTTTTCTCTGAAAAGTGAGTATATTTTGTGTAAGATGAGAAGATTATATTTAGTACCTACCTCCTGAGAAAACCTCTTAGCATGATGGGATTCAAAGGTCAATCAGATAAACTTGCCTGCTAGCAAATAACATATACTTTAGGATTCTAAGTGCTTTTTAAAAAATATATATTTTATTGATTTTTTACAGAGAGGAAAGGAGAGGGATAGAAAGCCAGACACATTGATGAGATAGAAACTTTGATCATTACCAAGGTACATACCCTTGACTGGAATCGAACCTGGGACCTTTCAGTCTGCAGTCCAACACTCTATCCACTGAACCAAACTGGTTTTGGCCTAAGTGCTTTTTCAATGCCATTTCATGCCAGTGTGGAAAACCAATGACTGAAAGATACCACTATTGATTCATCTTTTGGTTTCTGATTAAGTAGCATCAGGCCCAACTATTCCATGATTTGCCTCATCATAGTAGAATAAATGTTGGAAGGTCTAGAGAATTGCTTCTTCAATGTTGTGTGTTTGTTCCAGACCTTAGATAAGCAACATGTCCAGGGCTCACATCTTCACCAAGTTCTCTTCCGAAATTGGAGCTTTGTTTATCTAACCTTGTAGAATACCTCAAGCTTATATAGCAGTGAATCCAAAATGTTGGGAAAATAACATCTTTTTAAAAAACAAAACAAAACACCTTTTTACTTAAAGAAAAAAAATTCATTGGCAGGTATGCTTTACAATGAACAGATATTTTATTATTTTTATCTTTAAGGCATTCGATAAGAATCTGATGCAGAAGAAGTATCTTAGCTTTTTCGCTAAATCATATTTGTTAATAAATAAAGCTGAAGCACATAAACTCTAGTAGAAAGAATAATGTGCACACCCTAATCTTTTGAGCCTTGAGTATGCTACTAGAGGTGGCAGAAGGGACTTTGCATATGTGACTGCACCTAGGGTTTTGAGATGGAC
The DNA here is from genome assembly GCA_027563665.1 of Antrozous pallidus. Lineage (NCBI taxonomy): Eukaryota > Metazoa > Chordata > Mammalia > Chiroptera > Vespertilionidae > Antrozous > Antrozous pallidus. Next base: position 82,965,805 of record CM050519.1, read on the forward strand.
AGATTATAACAATAAGGGTCTTAGAGGGAAGGGGTGACAGGAGACTGAGTCAGAGAGAAATGAGGAGCAGCTTTGTCAATGCCTTTACTGGTGGAGGAAGAGGCCACAAAACCTGAAGTGGAGGTGGCCTCTAGAGTCTGGGAAAGGCAAGGAAATGAATTTTCCCTGAGAACCTCCAGCGCTGCTGACACTTCCTTTTAGCCCAATCAGATCCACGTTGGGCTTCTGATCCCCCCGAACTAGAAGGTAACAGATTTGCCTTGTCTTAATCCACCAAGTTTGTGTTAATTAATATAGCAACCATAGAAAACTAATATAGCTTTTTTACATGTAAGCTATGTCTTAGGTTAAGCAAAACGGAAGAAACATTCTATAATCACAATGCATTAGTTCTTTACTTAAAATCCTATCTAACAGAGAATGAGACTAGGAAAAAAGCTAACAATTTTGGAGAACTAACAACGAAGAATAGCATTCCATACAGTACCACATTCTTCTGGGGAAAAAATGCCTATGTGGCATCAAGTCATACATAAACATTATTTTGCATAATGTTTTGGGTTTTGGTAAGTAATTTTTAAAGAAATAGAAGTAAATAGAATAAAAGTAATATATAAGTATGCATATCTATAAATATGTGTGCGTGTGTTTATATATGTGCACACACACACACATACACACACACACACACACAAACACTAGTGTGGGAATTCATGATCCATAATGTATACACAGAGAAGAAAAGTTAAACCCAGAGATCTTATATGACATGTTGAAGCTCGTACTGAGGTTAAATTCAGGGTTTCCTCCTCTTAGCCTCTTGCTTACTCTGACTTCTCACTCCACAGCTACAGATATCTGATTTTCTTTTACAATGTCTGTTTCTATTATGTTAGTTTATTTTGTTCATTAGATTCCATGTGTTTATGTTATCTATCTTTCTCTGACTGTTTTATTTCACTTAGCATCATACTCTCCAGGTCCATCCATGCTGTCATCAAACGTAAGATTTCCTTCTTTATTATGGCCAACTAATGTTCCATTACATAAATGTACCACAGCTTTTTTATCCTTCTTTCAAGACTTAACATATATACTTTATTTATTTTTTAAATAAATTTTTATTGATTTCAGAGAGGAAGAAGGAAGGAGAGAGAGAGAGAAAGAAATATCCATGATGAGAGAGAATCATGGATCAGCTACCTCCTGCAAGTCCCCCACTGAGGATCGAGCCCACGATGTCCTTGACCAGAATCAAACCTGGGACCTTTCAGTTCTCAGGCCGACACTCTATCCTTTGAGCCAAACCAGCTATGACAGCATGTATTCTTTAAAAATATGAGTCAAGTGAAATACTAAAGCCTCTTAGAATGATTGGAAACTTGTTTCTGTGCAAGATATTTGCTGGGCTATATTCTCTGCTTATCCCTATAGTTGTCTTAAAATAACCTGGACATACACCCAAATTAGAAAAGATAAAATTTCATATAACCACCTTAAAACACATATGTTTCCAAAGATTTTGCCTATATTTTATGATGGTAAACAACTTATTTAATCTAAACTTATAGCTTTGAAAACTTTAAGAGCTATCCAATTATATAGTTGCAACCCCTATTTTGTGTCTATTTGAAAACTGATAAAAAAAATGACTCTCAAGATGACTATCATTTTCTCCTTGCCAATATTATTAATTACCATGAAAATATCATTTTAGTTTTGTGCATGTGTCCATTGGCTAATATGTTTTGCTTGGAATTATTATTTTTATAAGTATTTTTATTGATTTCAGAGAGGGAGATAGAAACATCAATGATGAAAGAGAATCATTGATCAGCTACCTCCTGCATGCCCCGTACTGGGGATTAAGCCTACAATTGGGCATATGCCCTTGATCAGAATCAAACCTGGGACCCTTCAGTCTGCAGGCCGACGCTTTATCCACTGAGCCAAACCAGCTAAGATGGAGTTATTATTCTTAAAGAACCTGTTTATATTTATCTTGTTAAACATTTCTGATTATCTAAGATGGAATAAGTCTTTTACCCTCTAGGTTCCAGCATCACTCTGAACAAATTTCTGTCTTCATATTTTAAATATTATAGGATAATTGTTTTACATCTCTACCTTCTCTCCTCAACTGTGAATTCTTAAGGACTTGGTCTATTACTTAATCATCCTCACAATACCAAAAGCTAACCTGGTGCCTAAAATTAAGTAAATATCTCAGTGAAAATGTGTAGAAATAAAGTATTCTAACTACACCATTATCACTGTTCTTTTTTTCTTCCAATCCCAGTTTAAGACACTTCAACTGGACATGCCTTGATTTTCTTGTTTTGTAGTTAATATTGTCTTTTTGGCTGTTCTACTGTTAAATTATCCTTATTTGTTTTCTAATTACCTTTGCTCTTAGCTGAGTGACACACAGAGAGGTGAAATATACAAGGAGCAGACTGGCTATTAGAATATTATAAACTTGTCTATTGGCTATTATAAACTTGTCACCTGGTGCATTTGTTCTGTTTACCATGATGCAAAGCATTATGGTGAGTATTTATAATGGATTTTCTAGTTCACCTATGAAAAGCAATGTAAACAAAAGGAGAAAGAATGCTTTGCAGCTGCTTTTACCTCTAGGACTTTCTAGGAAAAGGAACAACACGAGCTTTAGTATTTACGTAGTTGTTGTCTATTAGGCCTCTTTACTGAGGCTAACACAGCCTTTTACACAATCTTAATTAGATTTGATGTTTTATTTGTCTTCATTAGGAGGCAAATTAATTTTTAATTGGAAAAGAAAAGATTACCGCGTTACTGGATTATTAAAAAACAGCATTTCATTCCTTAATTCTATAAGTAAGACATAATTATGAATGACTAATGTTTCAGGGCAACAATCTAACCCATTAAATCACTCACTTCTATGGGAACAGAGCAAATCATTCTAATCATTTTAATTGAGATATTTTCTAGGTCTATTTCATGAATATTTTGTGTTAAAAAATAAAACTTCTAAAGGAATTCTTAAAAGTGCAGGAAGCCTACATTTTATTTTAGTATATTTTAAAACAACTGGATTTAAGTCACAAAGTCCTTAGTAACAGTGCAAATTTCCATTGGCATTTAAGACATATATGGAAAGATACAGATATGTAAGAACTATATTACAAGTAAACTATAAAATGACATGCTAACAATATACAATGAGTGAAAAATAAAACTGAAACTCAGTTACACTTGGGGACCCTGGGGAACGCGTGGTTCTCCCTTCAGTTATTTCACCCAAAGCCTCCGGGAACTGGGTTATTTACGTTCATCAAGAGCTGATGCTGAGAGCCTTCCATTCTCTCACTCACTGACCTGCCAGGAACTGTAGACACTGAAGTCTTCAGGCAGAGAATACAGGAGACAATCGCTGGAAGTGTGGCAGAGACAGCTGAGGCATGCAGGCTGAAAGGATATGGGTGAGGCGTGGCATCTTCCTAACCATCAAGTCCACATATACTGGTATATGAATATGAGTGTGGGTTAGAACTGACATTGAGAATATTAAGCTCTTTTTTTTTTAACTCTAATCATATGGCACATGTATTTCATGATATTTATACTTATTCAGTGTCTTGAATTCATTTGAGATGCTGAAAGATTTCTAAGCTGCAATTCATATACTGATTTTGCATAATAGCTACGTCAGTACAGTGTTAACTCTGAAATGATATAGTAAACAAGTGCAGTTGATTATCTTTGGATCCAGTAATATTTCAGAAGAATAAAAAGTGTTATATATGAGTGAATGTTTCACTGCTATTATTTAGAGTTAACAGTGGATTTCAGGATATAGGAAGTATACTTGTAAATAAAACAAATTTCAAGAATGCTGCATATTTTATAAAATTGGCTTGCATATTTAAAATATGTGGACAGATAGTCTTGTTATATTCATAAAGAAGTAAGGAACATTCTCAGAGTAAATTCAAACAATATAAGTGGTATATATGGAATATATTATTTAATAAAGAATATATATATGCATATATCTATATTAATAGAAGGGTGATATACCAATTAAACTGGATATCTTCCAGACAACCATCTGGATGTCCTTCCAGACAAAGCCACAGCAGTGGGGACAAGGCAGAGGTGGTTAGGGGTGATCAGGCAGAGAGACCAGAGGTTAGGAGTGATCAGGTAGGCAGGGAAGAGGTTAGGGGTGATTAGGCATGCAAGCAGATGTGGTTAGGTGTGATCAGGCAGGCAGGCAGAGTGGTTAGGGGCAATCAGGCAGCCAGGCAGGCAGGCAGAGGGGTTAGGGGTAATCAGGCAGGCAGGTAGGTGAGTGGTTAGGAGCCAGCAGTCCTGGATTGTGAGAGGGATGTCCAATAGGGCTAAACCAGCAGGAGAACATTCCCCCAAGGGATTATGGATTGGAGAGGATGCAGGCCAGGCTGAGGGACAGCCCCTCCCCCCTCCTGTGTATGAATTTTGTGCATGGGACCTCTAGTATACATATAAAGAGATATGTACACACATCTTAATCCTTTCACCAATCTATCTATTGACCTATTTCTTATGATTTTGTTTAATGAAAAATTAAGTATAAAAGCCCTATAAGGAAAATATTTACACTGGAAGATATTTATATATTTAATTAATTTACCTTCCCTAAACAAAATATTACTAATACTATTTAAATTAATAGATTTATAAATGAGTGTTATAATACCCATCAATTTTATTACATACATTTTTGTTACTTATGCTTTATTAAGCACCATGAAGAAATATTAGTAAAAAAACAAATTAATAAATATTTTAAAATAATTGTCCTGACATATGGAGAAGAACTGGCTTTTGAGCCAAAGATTGCAATAGAGTAGATCATTGAAACCAAAAGCTGCTTCTTTAAGTAGGTCAAAAAAATTAATAAACATCCAGTCTCACAAACCAAAAAATAAACAAATAAAAAGCATAAAGTACTAGTATCAGGAATGATAAAATCGATATCATTTAGAGATCAAACAGGTATTTACAGGATAATGTAGTAACATTATGAACATTAGGCTAATAAATTTGATAACATAGAGACAAAGAACAAAATTGTTTGAAAGATACAAACTACCAAATCTTACCCAAGAAGAAATATACATCTTGATAACTACATATCTATTTATTAAAGTTTGTTTTAAGTTTCTCCCCATAAAAACAAACAAACACAGAAAAAATGCAATACTAGTTGTTTAATACTACAATACCATAAAAAATCTAAGAACAAAAAATGTAACCAATTCTACATAATCTCTTACAGAAGGGGAGGGAGTGCATCCCAATGCCCTCTGTGAGCTGTCAAATTGAAGGAAACAGTATATAAAAAGCTAACGCATCATGATGGAATGTGATTTATCCACACAAAATGTGATTTATCCACACAAAACTGGCTTACCATTTTTAATCCAATCAATGGAATTTACCACATTAAAAATAGAAAATTGACAAAAAAATGAATCTCTGTAACTACAAAATTTTCAATGATAAGATAATATAGCCTCAAAAAATTAAGATAACTATTAAACTTGCTCAACCTGATAAATAATTTAAAACTATCATACTGGTGAGAGATTAAGCATTTTCCACTTAAGATCAGGAAAACTCCAAGGATATAGATTCTTACCACTTTTACCAAATACTGAGCTGGATATTTTGGCTGGTGCAACAGTCAAAAATAAATAACTCATCAAATGGGTGGTGGCTGGTACTCGATGTATTTACTGAAAATTATCAGCAACCATGGAGCCTTAGAACTTAAGAACATTAAACCCAACAACCACCTTAAGCCATGTCTTCTGCCATCTCTCTGAGAACAACTGAATGTGCATACCATAGTCCCTGTACCTCTCACTAGTAATTAAAAAGGAATAATAAAATAAATAATTAGGTAACGATATATATGGATAGATGAACAGAAAACTAAGTAGTTAATCAAGTAAATAAATGAAGATATAAGAAAACCCTTATTTGTAGATGGCGTTGAAAACCCTTATTAGTAGAAAACCCCTTGAGTGTTCGGGGTTTGCTCCCTGCGTCTTCTTATCATCTTTCCTCTCTACATGTATTTCTTTTCACGGATCATCATTTTTTAAAATAGGAGTTTAAAAATGGACTCAATGGTAATAAATATTACCATTAAAAATTGCTTTCTAGTTTTAAAAGAAAAAAATCAATATTTATTACTAATGAGCTCACCAAATGGTAAGTAGACAAAAAAAATCAAACTTACTTTTGAAATGCGACTAACATTTTTTTGAAATATGCAGTTCTGTCAAAATACACATCAGAGCTCATAAGAAATGAACTCATCTCTTGTCTTGCTCAAGATGATCTAAAGGAAATGGATAATTTGTCCATTGAGTTTTAAAAATTGAAAATATTAGCAGCAAACTAAAATATATTCACAATAAAATTTACAAATACAACCAAGAAAATTTGAGCCAAATGCCATTTTAACTATTCATCCATCCTGAAGCAAAAATGCAAACATTAAGTTGTTTATTTTTTTTCAGTTGAATTTTTGCTGCAGGGTTGATGATAACCTCCAGGGGTTTCTAAGCCTGGCCATACTGTTAAAATGATAATGAGGAGAATAAAAAGGCAACATTTATAATAGAACAAAGGTTTGCTTTTGCACAGAACCATTTTTCAAGGTCAGTTTGCAATCTATCTGGGCCACACACTCACCAGACAAAATCCTGGTTTCCAAAGCTACTTTAGCAAGATGCTTTATTCAGATAGAGTCATACATATGAATGGACTCTCAGAGGGACCTACTCTAAATTCTTATTGTCAGAAATGGACAAATGGCCACCTGGAAATCATATATATCCTAGCAAATTCACAGCCGAGGAAACAGTAAATATCCTATGGCTTTTCTTGTGCCATACAGGCATTTGTTAGTGTAGTCAGGATTAAATCGCTGTTCTCTTAATTTATACTAGAATGTCCCTCTGCTATACTGCTGCTACTTAGTCGTTTTTGAGAGAAGTGATACACAATAGGCTTCCATATATTTTACTGCTGCTAGAGTAATTACCATTAAGAAGATATTAAACCAACACCTTTGACATTGAATTAATATTGCATATAATGAATGACAACAGAAACAATAGACATATATTTAAAGTCACTTTTGAATGCAAATAGTTAAGTTCTACAACCAGAGATTTACTGCTGAGGACCTAATTACCAGGTGCTGGGGACACTGGCAAATTAGCTTTGGCTCCTGCCCCTGTTACCATAATCAGTATTTTTCACTCATCCAGAGGTTAGGGAGATGATACTAGGAACAAGAATGTGTTTATATATGTTATATTTTAGCTATTTGGCCTAAAGGTTTAATGAGATGACATTGAGAAAAAAAAAAAAAAGAAGTATGAGAAACTTTGGCATCCATCGTAATTAGCACAGCTTACCAGAGTTAATGAATGTGTGTGCACTATTACACCCCTAATGAAAAATGATCTCTAAGCATACTGGGTAAGCTTATGACATATGAATTTATTATCCCGAAGTCAAATCTGGGGAAGATTTACTGAATTAAAATAGAGGCTGTTTTGCCCCTGAGAAAAGAAGGAAACCATGATTTTGAAAATAAATGAAGCTCTTTGAAAGTTTCTCTTAATTTTTAACTCATGAAATGTTAAATTCATCGGCTCTGTGATAGCATTTTAAGCCCCTTTTTTTTCACTCAAGACTTTAAAAACAAGTTTACATTAGAAATCCATGTCTTTGGAAGGGAAGGATGCTTTGGTGGGCAATTTGGAAAAGGATTTTTTTTTAAATCCTCAAACCAAGAAACATAGACTAAAAAGTCATTTCCGTAAATGCATTCCTATACTTGTCACTGTGTCCATCCCCTTAGTCCTACAATGTATTTGTTTTCTATTGTTGCTATAACAAATTATCAGGCTCTGAGGGGTTTAAAACAACACTGCGTTATATCAGAGCTCTGTAAGCATCTGTGCTTGTTACTGAAATTCCACTGGCATGGCTGTTTCCAAGCTCTTGTTCACAAAAGGCCAAAATCGAGTATTTGCTCAGCCAGGGGAATCTGCTTGCTGGCTGGGGCAGAAGTCAGCTCCATGATGTGGGAACTTCTTTTACAATCCCCTGGTTCAGGGTTCAGGTTCAGGGTTCTGGTTCTGGAGAAGGCCACACACAAATGAAAGAGACTAGAAAAGTATTAATTTGGGAACATTAGAGGCCAGGCCTGAGACCAAGAAAGGACAACATCCCCCTCTGGCTTTGCTATCCCTTTCATTAAGATTATGGGACACACCCATATCCTTTAGGTAGGAAATTCCAATCAGCAAGAATTTACATAAGACTAACAGGTGGAGGCTGCTTCAACTACCAATGTCTCAACTAAACAATGAGTGATTAGCTCTGACTTTTCAGAGCATTTAAGGTGAACCAGCCTTCTGGGTTCCCTGTCCACATATCTCTATTAGTGAGACAATGATCAGTTTCCAGCATCATGGAATCTTGGGGCAGAAGTTCCTGTGTCCTTGCTGGCTCTGAGCTGAAGATCAGCCTCAATTTCTAGAGGGTTCCTGCAGTCCCTGGACCCCATAATCTTCAAAGGCAACATTAGCAGACCTGCCTGGCCTCTGTTTCGAATCTCTCAGGTCTTCCCTTCTGCCTCATCATTCCCACACTCTACCTGCCCATCCTCTCCAGCTCTAGGGGAGAAAGTTATCAGCTTCTTAAGAACTATTATGATTACACTAGAGGCCTAGTGCATGAATTCATGCACTGGTGGGGTTCCTCAGCCTGGCCTGCACCCTTTTGCAATCTGGGACCTTTGGGGGATGTCGAACTGCCCGTTTGACATCTCTTGAGAAATGTAGCAGTGCAGGAAGTGGAAGGTGGCTGGGGAGGAGCCTGAGTTGGGTCCTGGCATTGTTCCTGCCCATACCAATCCACTGTGCCTGCCGTTGCTGCCACTTGGTAGGACTGCCATGGAAGCAGCAGAGGCTCGTGCCACCACAGATGTATTCACCTGCTGGGATCCCAGCTTCTGCCCGAGCAGTGCTCCTGTTGTGGGAGTGCACTGACCACCAGCAGACAGATTCTGTGTTGAACAACTGCCCCGTGGTGGTCAGTGCACATCAGAGCAACCAGTTGACTGGTTGCTTAGGATTTTATATATATACCAGAGGCCCAGTGCATGAAATTTGTGCACAGAGGTGTGTGTCCCTCAGCCCAGCCTGTACTCTCTCCAATCTGGGACCACTCAAGGGATGTCCGACTGCCCTGGTAGGATCGGGCCTAAACGGGCAGTTGGACATCCCTTTCACAATCCAGGATGTCACTGCTGGCTCCCAACTGCTCATCTGCCTGCCATCCTGATTGCCCTTAACCACTTCTGCCTGCAAACCTGATCAGCTCATAACCACCAACCTGCCAGCCTGATTGATGCCTAATAGCTCCCCTGCCAGCCTGTTTGCCCCCAACTTCCCTCCTCTGTAGGCCTGAGTCCCCCCAACTGCCCTTCCCTTTGGTCTGGCCACCTCCAACTTCCCTCCTCATCTGGCCTGGATACCCATAAATGCCTTCCCTTGCAGGCTTATTTGCCCCCAACTGCCCTCCCTTGCAGGCATGGTCCCTCCAATTGCCCTCCCCTGCTGCCCATCTTGTGGTGGCCATCTTGTGTCCACATGGGGACAGTCATCTTTGACCACATGGGGGCAGCTGTCTTGTGTGTTGGAGTGATGGTCTATCTGCATATTACTCTTTTATTAGATAGGATAAAAGCCTGGTGCATGGGTGGGGGCCAGCTGGTTTGACCTGAAGGGTGTCCTGGATCAGGGTGGGGGTTCCCTTGGAGCATAGAGCAGCCTAGACGAGGGGCCTATGGTGATTTTCAGGCTGGCCATGCCCCCTGGTGACCCAAGCAGAGGCCCTAGTATCTGGGATTTATTTACAATCTACAATTTAAACTTTGTATCCTGGAGCAGAGCTAAGCCTTTTGCTCACTTCGTGGCAGCAGCCATTTCTGTTTGATTTATTTACCTTTTATAATTGAAACTTTGTAGCCTTCAGCAGAAACCTGGGCTAGCCAGGGCAGGTGGAAAGCTTGGCTTCCTCCATCTCTGCGTGCAACTCAAGTCTCCTGCTCTCTCCAGCTCTGTGGCTGCCATCATTATTTTCTATAATTGAAAGTTTGTAGCATTGACTGGAGCCCTGAGCCTGCAAGGGAAGGCAGAAAGCTTTGCTTCCTCAATTGCTAGGGAAACCCAAGCCTCCCTTCTATTCTCTGTGGCGGGCAGCTATCTTGGTTGGGTTTATTTGCATATTTGCTCCTGATTGGCTGGTGGGTGTGACTGGTGGTGTAACAGAGGTATAGTCAATTTGCATATTGCTTTTTTTTAACATAGAACTAGAGGCCCAGTGCATGAAATTCATGCACAAAGGTGTGTATCCCTCAGCCCAGCCTGCACCCTCTCCAAGCTGGGACCTAGTAGGATTAGGCCGAAACAGGCAGTCAGACATCCCTCTCACAATCCAGGACTGCTGGCTCCCAACTGCTCACCTGCCTGCCTTCCTGATTTCCCTTAACCACTTCTGCCTGTTAGCCTGATCACCCCCTAATTACTCCCCTGGCAGCCAAATTGATGCCTAACTGTTCCCCTGCCAGCCTGTTTGGCCCTAACTACCCTCCCCTGTATACCTGGTCACCCCTAACTGCCCTCCCCTGTAGGCCTGGTTCCCCCCTAACTGCCCTTCCCTTTTGGCCTCATAACCCACAACTTGGTTATGAGGCCAAAAGGGAAGGCCTGGTCCCTCCCAACTGCCTTCCCCTGCTGGCCATCTTGTGTCTACAAGGGAGCAGTATCTTGTCTATTGGAGTGTATTTGCATATTACTCTTTTATTAGATAGGACAGAGGCCTGGTGCACAGAGGCCAAGGCAGGCCATGGCCACAGGAGCTTGGCTTCCTCCATTGCCAGAGGCAACACAAGCCTCCTGCGTGGCTGATGCCATTTTTGTTGGAATTTATTTATCTTCTATAATTGAAACTTTATTGCCTTGAGTGGAGGCCTGGGCTTGCCAGAGCATGTGGAAAGCTTGGCTTCCTCCACTGCCAGGAAAACCCAAGCCTCCTGCTGGCTCTGTGGCTACAGTCATCTTGGTTGGGTTAATTTGCATACATCTTCCCAACTGGCTTGTGGGTGTGGCTTGTGGGTATAGTGTGGTGATGATTAATTTGCATATTATTCTTTTATTAGATAGGATAGATTGGGCCTATGGGGATAAAGCAGGATAACCTTCTTATTTTAAGGTATATAACCTTCATTACATTGCAAAATCCTATTTGCTATGGAACATAACATTCACAGGTCCCATGAATTAACACATCTTTAGTGAGGGGAGGATTCTGCATAGCACCCACATTTAAGAGGAGTTCCTATTAGTCTAACTTTGCCCAAAGTAGTCTCCACTCCACTGAACCAACTGAATAACTTTATTTCGAACTATTTCTAAACAACTTAGTGAAAAACAGAAGTAAAAAAGTATCCTGTAGTACAGTTTTTATTTGTCTATGAGATATGAGGGCACATCACTAGTTTTTGGCTGTTATAAGATGACCACAATGGTAGTAAATTCTATGCAATTCATTGTCTAACAATCCTAATACACAGGTTTTTACCTGCACATATTTGAGCTTAATCTTTATGTTACACATAAATTGTTTCTAAAATGATAATGCATTTAAGAAATCTAATATGTTGTCTGACACAGTAATTCCTCAATAAATATTGTTTTTCTCCGTTTGGTTAATTTTATGTACTTATTTGATATTCTTCCTGCCTCTCTTAGATACAAAAACCCTACAGAAACCTAGGTTTCTCAATGAAATCTTGTGGAATAATACCCCTTTGCATTAATTCCCCTCTTCCCTGAAACATCATTTCATAGTTTAAAATATTACAATTTAGTAATACAATATTGTTTTCTATTATTTGTTACATTTCTGTACACTCTACAGTTGCTCTGAAAACAGTGATAAAAAGTGAGTCTTCAAAATAAAATGCAAAGTTGCGTACAGCATGCATTCAAATAAAACTGCGGACCAGAATAAATTATTATCTCCTATGAGGAGATATCAGGGTAGGGAGACAAGGGAGAGGATAGGGATGCTCTTTCATTTGATGGAGAATGTGTGATTATCTGCTTCACATCAATCCCAGCCTACAAAGATAAGGAAAATTATAAAGTAGTTCTCAGCTCTCCCTTTTTCTCATCGTGCAACTATTTCAATAAGGAATCTTTGATTACAGAGAGCGACATAGTTCCATACTTCTTTATCTGAAATTCCAAACCTCTAGAAACTCTGAAAAGCAAAAATGTTTACAAAAGGCATCCTATCTAATAAAAGAGTAATATGAAAATTGACTGTACCTCTGATCAAGCCACACCCACAGCCATGCCCATCAGCCAATCAGCAGTGGATTATGCAAATAAACCCCAAGCAAGATGGCTGAAGCCACTGAGAGCAGGAGGGAGGCTTGGGTTTCCCTGGCAACAGGGGAAGTCAAGTTTTCCACCTGCCGTTGCTGGTATAGGCCTCCACTCAATGCTACAAAGTTTCAATTATAGAAGATATATCCCAACAGAAATGGCAGCAGCCACAGAGCTGGAGAGAATAGGGGCTAGGGTTGCCCTGGTGATGGAGGAACTGAAGCTTTGACAGCCCTAGTGCCGAGGCTACAGAGTTTCAGTTATAGAATTTAAATGAACCCAAACATAAATGGTTGTTGCCATGGAGCAAGCAGAAGGCTTGGCTCTACTTCAGGCTACAAAGTTTCAATTGTAGAACATAAATTAATCCCAGATCCCAGGGCCTCTGTTTGGGTAACTGGGGGTGTGGCCGGCCTGCGAACCAGCACAGGCCCCTCACCCAGGCTGCCCCTCGCACCAAGGGGACCCCCACCCTGATCCAGGATACCATTCAGAGCAAACCAGCCACCCCCGCACCCATGCACCAAACTTCTATCCTATCTAACAAAAGAGTAATACACAGATTGACCATCACTCCACCACACAAGAGGGCTGCCCCCATATGGTCAAAGATCCTGCTTGCATATGGACATAAGATGGCCACCACAAGATGGCCAGCAGGGGAGGGCCGTTGGGAGGTTCCAGGCCCTGCAAGGGAGGGCAGTTGTGGGCAATGAGGCCAGCAGGGGAGGGCAGTTGGGAGGGACCAGGCCTGCAAGAAAGGGCAGTTGGGGACAATCAAGCCTGCAAGGGAGGGCAGTTAGGGGTGATCAGGCTGGCAGAGGAGGAAAGTTGGGGGCAAACAGGCTGGCAGGGGAGCAGTTAGACATCAATTAGGCTGGCAGGGTAGTGATTAGGGGATGATCAGGCTGACAGGCAGAAGCTATTAGGGGCAATCAGGGAGGCAGGCAGGAGAGCAGTTTGGAGCCAGGAGTCTTGGATTGTGAGAAGGATTTCCAGCTGTCCTTCTAAATGGACAGTTGGACATCCCTCGATGGGTCCCAGATTGGAGAGGATACAGGCTGGGCTGAGGGACATCCCTTGACCCCCATGCAAGAATTTCGTGCACTGTGACTCTAATAATGTAATAATACCTTATATGAAATAATTTAGCCAAAAAAGAAACCAACAATTATTTATTTATTTATTTATTTATTTATTTACTTATTTATTTATCATTTATTTTTTTATTGTATTTATTTATACCAGTTTGCATGAGTATTTATAAATTTTAGGCAGGGATTTTAATGGGGTTATTATAGATACTGCTACAAAATCCTGTTAGGGTATATGGCATATGAAATTCAGTACCTTTCTAAAAATCTAAATTTATACAAAAAATGGAAATAAAGAAATGAAAAAGAAAGAAGAGGAAAGGAGGAAGAAATAAAGGAGGGCAGGAAAAGGTAGAAAGGAAGGATGCTAAGTTATATCAAATCTAAATGCTTTGTAAGAAATGATGAAACTCAACTCAATAAAGCAATAAGGGGATCCAAGAACAAAATAATGAATCACTACTTTCTACTAGGACATTAAATGTGAGAAAGTATTTTAAGATATACAAAAGTTAGAGTTTTAAAGTTGCGCAAACTTGTTAACTCTCTAGGTAATTTTTATGGAGGTGGGAGAGATTGTTTACATAATAAGAACAGGTTTACTAACTCAAATTTCTCAGTTGTTGAACCTCCAACTGATCACACTAATGGAGTGTGGGTATATTTTATTAAATGCATATTATAACTCAATACAGCTTTATTAAAAAAACATCAATAATAGAGGTGATTGTCTACTGTTAAGCAATATAGTAGCTCACAGCACTGAAAAAATTAAAGAGATTATAGTGTCTAATTACTCAATTCTTAGAATTCTATGTCTGTTATAAAAGTGTTTTGATCAGATGATTGTTAGGAAAATCTTTCATTTGACATTTCATAGGTAATAGCAGATACAATTTATTGAATGCATATTAATATTTTGAGTGCTTACAATAACCTCATGAAGAAGGTTGGTTCTTTTATCATCTCCATTTTATGAATGAAAACCTCAATGTTGGAAAGATTAAAAACTGCAAAACTAGTAAATGACAAACCCAATAAATCAACTCAAACTTGCCTTTTCTGCACATGTTAAAAGGTAACCTAGAAATGCTGTAATTAAAGGAAGCTCACCTTCTTCCCAAGTCAGACCTCCTATTGATAGAGAGCGGATGTTAATTTTTTCAAAATTAATATTGTAATATTCCTTAATATTCAGTCTTTACATAAACCCAGACATCTCAAGAATTGTAACTAATAACAAGAATAAAGTAAATCACTAACTTGTATAGGTTGTCACAAAGTACCAGACTTTGTACTAAAAGCTTCATTTTATTAATTCACTAGTGGCCTGGTACACAAAATTCATGCACATTAAAAGATAATTAATTAGAGGAAATATTTAAATATTGCTATTTGCCATTTCTCTAAAATAGAAGTGTCAGAGGGGAAAGAAAATTAGTAAAATCTATATGAAAATCACCCACCTGTCAGAGTCTGGGGTGTGCTACAGGACCTAGAGTCAAGTCCTTGTTCAACACCTGCACATGCTTCAAAAATGCAGGAGACTCAGACCCAGTTGCCTGCCCCCCCAATTGGGTGAGACCCAGACCTGACCAGCATCACCACCCTCAAGTTTCTCTAGGTCAGTTGCACAGACCTCAGTTCCCCTGGCCTGTCACTGTTGGGGGGCAAAGTCTCAGGTCCTCTGTCAATCCCCATCAGGTGAGGACCCAGCCTGAGGTCCTCCAGCCCAGCACAGGGGTGGGAGGGCATGGCTTGAGGTCCCCCAACTAACCCCATTGGATGGGGGGCATAGCCTGAAGTCCTCATCAAACCCCACTTGTCAGGGGACATGGCCTGAGGTCCCTGGCCTGGTGCTGGGGGCATGGGTGCAGCATGAGGTCTCCTGGCCCATCATCAGGATGAGGGGCACAGCCTGAGGTCTCCTGTCAAGCCCTGCCAGGCAGAGGGCATAGCCTGAGGTCCCCTGGCCCAACACTGGGGCGGGAGGTGCATCCTGAGATCCCCTATCAAACCCCACTGGGCGAGGGGCATAGCCTAAGGTCCCCTGTCAAGCCCCATGGGGCAGTAGGTGTGGCCTAAGGTCCCCTGTCAAGCCTTATGAGGCAGAGGCTATGGCCTGAGGTCCCTTGCCCTGTTCAGGTGCCATGCAGCCTCAGGTTCCTGCTGTTTGGTCATTATGTTATGGCATCCTGGCTAATTTGCATTTTTGTCTATTATATAGATAGATTTAAGTCTCACAACAACACTTGAGGAGGCATTATTATTTTCCTCATTTTATACATGAGTGGACTAAGGGAAAATAATGGTAAACTTCCTAGGGGCATACAGCTAGGTAGGGAAAACGATAGCATTGACATTAAGAGTTTGGACCCAGAATCTATATTTTTAAGCACTACAAGGCACTGTGTTGATGGATTCTCCTGTATATGGGAATCTTACAGAGTGAGACATCCTTCTGATATGCATGTGTGTCTGTTAATACAACAGTGTGCAAAGTGGAAACTATCTCCAGGCAGTCCTCAGGTTATGTTGGACTCGACATATTTATTTATAAAAATAAAAAAGTTCCATCATCTCAAAGTATGTACTCATGTGCTTCATGTCTGTTATTATTTATTTACCATAATAAATGGTAAATAAATTATTTACCAGGAATTGTTATCTTTCTTTTTTTTTTTTACTGTTTCACTTCATTACTATTGTGTCTGTGCTGCATGTGAGTGACGTAGGTGCTTATGTAGGTGGGTTCCGACTTATGGCAAAAATTGCTTTATGTCCCGCCATAGGAATGGATCTCCGATGTAACCTGAGGACCTACTGTATATTGCTTAGGGACAATTTAAAGAATATGCACAATTTCAATAGGATTCCATACTGGTAGTAATCTGTAACATTGATTATCTTGTAATTTATTAGGAAAGTATTTCATTAAAATAAATGTCTTTGTATTTCAATTTCTTGCAGTCATATATTGGTGCTTATTTATTAGCCATTAAAACTGGTTAGATATCCTATAAATTACTTTATTATTAAATTATTGCTTTCCTTATATAATTTTCACAGTTTTGTGTAATAACAGTTATATAAATTATACAGATTATACAGAGTAGGGCAATATTATCTACATTAAAAAAATAGAGATTTTACAAGAGTTCTTTGAAAAGGGAAAATAATTATATGCTAGAACACTTTATTCTGGTCAGAAATTTAAATAAGCCGTGTAGGGCAGATAGAGGTCAAACACATTTTCTTTTGATTAAGTGAAATGCAGAAGTTATGTATGAGTAAAAATATATGGACAAGTGAATTTGGCACTTCCTGTATATGAAGGAAAATCCCTATATCTGAGGACAAAGGGGCTTAAAAATATTAAAGAATCCAGTCAAGGTCATCATTAGTATGTGGTAGAACTGAGATTTGAACCTAGATCTATCCCAAAGCTCAGTCTCCTCCAGTAGGTCAACCTACTTTACCTAGATCTCAAACATTGCCTTAATTGTTAATTGTGCTTTTCTAAGTTTATGTTATCCGGATTAGATAAAGCTATTGGATTTACCCACAGTATGTGTCAGCTATTTAACTTGTGGGCATGTTTTAAAAACTAATTGAGTAGAAGTTAACTAGTGTTGTTACTTGTCTCTCCAAATACTGGAAAGAAGACAAAATCATTTCCAATCAGATGTAAAACCTTTTTCCTCTTCAATGATATTCTCATGGGCTTCAATCTCCCCATCACAAATTGAGTCCACCCAAGATAATGTAAAATGCAAATTATAAAAATAATGATTATAAACTATTTTGAAATCCTATTGCATAATGTACATTTATTTGTTATTATCTGTGTAATTTCTTCATTTCACAAACATCTATTGAGCACCTATTGTGTGCCAGATTCTGAGCTGTAATTTAATGTTACAACAAGGAAGAAAATGATATAATTGTCTCCAGGAAGCTTGTGTTCTAATGGGAGAAAGTAAATTAATAAGCAAGTAAACAATATGTGAAATCACAGTAGGAGAAAGCTGTAGAAAAGAACATATCAGAGTTAAGGAAAACAATATCAGACGAAGGCTCCCCACTCCCTGTCAGGGGCTTTCTGGTTTCAGGCAAAGCCTCTATAATTAAATAAATTTGAACAGAAAAGAATGAAGGAACTGAATAAGAAGTTTTGGTGTCCCTCGTTAGGGCACCATAATTGTTGGGGTTCTTTTCCAAGCCTTACAAAAGGTTCAGCATTCTGGAAAAGGGGGCTGTGCATAGATGATTAAAGAGTCCAGAGATGAAAGATAGTTTTGAAAGGCATTGGGGGTCATAGGAGCTTCAGCTAAAAGGAACTGAAGGCTCTTCCTTGACCAAGGACTAGTGCTTTTATTCAATTTATCCTAAGGCAAGGTGGAAATATATACTTCAAAGGGTACCGTATTAAATGACACATAGAAACATTATCAGCTTGGGGAATAGCCTACAGCTGTCCAGGTGTTTGGCATACAGAAGGCAATAAAATGCCCTGAGCTGTCTGGCAGTTAGCAATAATCCTATTCAGGTTTTGGGGAAGTGCCATTTTTTAGCCGTTTCTAACAGGTAAACTACATATGACTCAACCCTGTTGAGCTCCCCAATCTACCTTTTGATGGAACTCTTGTAATTATCATATGCTGGAATTGGTTCTCAGTAGAGAAGAACATTTGGGGAGGAAGAACTCAAGCTATAAAGGTCCTCAAGAAAGCATGCTCTGATCAAGATTCAGCCAGGGCACTGGTGTGATCAGAATGTAATGAGCAGGGGGAGAGGTCAGGGCTGAAACAGAATATGGAGCTGGGGCCAGGCCAACTTAATGCTTTATTACATGTGATTGTAACTATCAGGACTTTGCTTTTCCTCTCAAGAGGGTTGGAATGCTCTAGTTCACCCTTTGGAACATTCTTTGGGGCTACCATGTGGAAAAGATCAGGGCAGAGAGAAGAGAGACAGAGAAAGACGAGTTGAGTGGTTTTCACAATAGTCTATTCAAGAGATATTTCCAGGTTCACTCTGGATGCTTGGACTGGAGACGGACGGTGTCAGTGGCACATTTTGGGATATTTTAGGTTTGTGGTGTCAACCAAGAGGAAAGAAGTTGGATATCTCAGTCAGAACTTCAGAGGAGACAGACATTTAGACTTAAGAAGACACATTGGCCCCAGTTGGCATGGCTCAATGGTTGAACATTGACCTACCAATCAGGAGGTCACAGTTAGATTCCCAGTAAGGGCTCATGACTGGGTTTCAGGCTCAGAATGGGGCATACAGGAGGCAGCTGATCAATGATTCTCTCTCATCATTGATGTTTCTCTCTCTCTCCTTCCTCTTTCCCCTCTGAAAGCGATAGAAAGATAGTTTTAAAAAATTATAGAGACTGAATGAGCTCATGTATGGAGAAGGAGACAGAGGTAGAGAGGAGATGCAGAGATAATAAAGAGGTGAGGCTAGAGACGAATGCTTCAGAAGCCAGGGAAAATAAGGCAGATCCCGGAACAGAAAGAGAAGTGGCTGAACTGATGGCAGGAGAAGCAGGAAAAGCAGTGGCCTGAACGCCCAAGTGAAGGAAGTGTTTTAAGGAGCAGGTCAGATACTCTTCCAAAAGCTGCCGAGGGGTCAAATAAGGACCGAAAACTGACTGCTATCCACACAGGGGTCATAACGGCCTCTTAGGGTTGGAGTGAAAGCATGATTGAAGGTCATTCAAGACTGAGTGAGAGAAGAGGAATTGGACAACTCAGGAAATGTTGCTGCAAATGGAAGCAGATAACGGGGTGATAATGGGGCTCAAGATAGTTGTTATTGAGAAGCTTTAGAAATTTAAGAGAAGAAACCACAAATTTGAATATTAGAGAGAAAAACAAAATAATTCGAGAGAGGAGAGAATTGCTAGTGTCAGTTTTGGAGGACCTAAAATTAGAATTTGTGCACGTTGGTGAGAGCCAGTTGCTTAGACAGTCATAGTGACAAGGAACCAGGCAACAAGAAGGGTGCTGGCTAAAGAAACCCTGCTAATCACATGGGGTTGTTTCTTTTCTGTTTTACCCCAGTTTAATTAAGACATAATTGATATGTAGATTTTTATTAGTCTAACGTGAATCATAATGCTCTAATACGTGTATATATTGTGAAATAATTACCATAATAGTTAACATTGCTCAGCTTATAATGGCAATTTTGTGTGTGTGATGGGGACTTTTAAGATCCACTCTCTCAGCAACTTTCAGACATGCAAGGCAGTGTTGCTAACTAGAGTCGTTCTGCTGTACATTATTACAAACCCAGACCTTATTTATTTTATAAATGGAGTTTGTATCTTTTGACCAACTTTACTTAATTCCTCTGGTTGCTGTTTTTCAGCATTGCTGTTTTTCTCAGTGGAATAGGAAAGCATCATTTGCCAGTGCAGATGGGGATTTGCTAAAGTTGTGAGCAGAGTGACCGGAAGAACTAATGAGCTAGGAGAGTGGAAGAGCGGTGGAATGGGAAATGAAGTAGGATTGCTGGCAGGTAATACCTACAGTAATTACCAGAGCCACAAGTTTTATTTTTTTGTTGAAATGACGGGGAGGAGAGGAATAAACAAACTAGAAAAGCAAGTTTGGTCTATTCCTGTGTCATTCTCTTTACAAGTCTTTGTTCTATTTTAAAAGTTCCAGATAAGTAGACATATTATGCTTTTGGTTGGGATGCATATTTTCCATAACTGTCCTAAAAATTATGAGTATCATGCACCTATTTGCACATATTAATTTTTGTTTCCAAACTTGTATTGGTATGAAATATGTGTAAATGAATGAAATGCTAGTGAGTTTGAATTTGGTATTGACCCAAATTCCAATTTCTTTTTGTATGATACATTACAGAATGTGCTAACAGCGAAAGATTCCTTTACTTTGCATGACTTATAAGTACAGGTCCTTGGAGAGAGCTAGCTATTTTTCCTTACTTTAAATATAAACAGATAAATTAGTGTGAAAAATTATACTAATATCTCCCAACTGGTATGTATGTCATTTTACTATCACAAGTTAATTAACTGATGGACAGACATGAGTAATAGAATCCTAGAATGTTGAGATCATCAAGTACAAATAATTTAATTCCTAAATAATTAAACAGAGACACCTAGAGTTAAGAAATTTGCTAATAATCTAACATCTGCTGATGAACTTAAATAAAGATCACTTTAGAATAAGCCAGGTGTATTTTCCACTTACCACAGTCTATTTCTTATGTCTTTAATATTGCTCTTTCTTTTTAATTACATAAAAAATCATTACTTGATTATATAGTTGGTCACATTTTGTCAAAATATAGGGGAAAATAAAGAAAGGAGGAAGAGAAGGAGAGAAGGCGACAAGAGGGAAATAGAAGTGTGTGTGTGTGTGTGTGTGTGTGTGTGTGTGTGTGTGTGTAAAAAGGTGGCAAGTCTCATTCCAGGAAATTCCTTTGAGATTAGGCATTATCAACTGTTACTGGTAGCTGTAATGGGGTCCAGATAAGCCCTGGTCCAACAAACAAAGCAAAAGAATGCAAATTCATAAAAATGACAGTGAACCAGACATCATACTTGAGTCCAGCAGGGCCACAGGGGCCTCTCAAAGGCCCCTGTGAAGAGTATCACATCAGAACCCAAGTGCTTAGAGAACAAGGTTAAGGACAAGTTGAATGCTTAGCTTTAAGTAAATAGTAGGAAGGAAAAGATTCTTTGTCATGTAAACATCAGTAACCAGAAAATTAACAACATGGAGTTTGTAAAAAGAGTTTAAGAAGAAATTAAGTGCCTTGGGACATCATTCTAAAGAACCAGAAACATGAAAGCTTGAGACCGAGAGAGAAGGGAGATGAACAGTTAACAGATGTCAAACGCAAAATCAATAGACAAACTAGATCTGGTGACATTTAAATACATATAAAGAAAGAAGGACAATATTTATTGTATAAGAATTCATTAAAATTAACAAGAACGGGTTAAACAAAATGATTAGGTGAGACTTGGTCCTGTCCAAAATATCCATGGAGACATTTGGTCCATGGAAAAGGTCCTTGAAATTTGGGTCTGTTCAAACTTCCACACTTACAAAGTATCCCTGGGTTCAAATAACATTTAAGGTTGATTTCTGCTTTTGGGTGACAGGATTAATACATTAAAAAGACTATCATATGTTATTGGTCATATGTGGCCAATATATCCCTTCTTACCTTGGTCATACTTAGCTGGTCATGCCCCATGAGGTGAGATAGATAGATAGGTTAGACGAATTCAGACAGGATTAAAGGTCCTAGAAAAAAAAAATTAGTGAATCAAATGCAGCTGAAACCGGTTTTGCTCAGTGGATAAAGCGTCTGCCTACAGACTGAAGGGTCACAGGTTCGATTCCGGTCAAGGGCATGTACCTTGGCTGTGGGCACATCTCCAGTAGGGGGTGTGCAAGAAGCAGTTGATCAATGCTTCTCTCTCATTGAAGTTTCTAACTCTATCCCTCTCCCTTCCTCTCTGTGAAAAACCAACAAAATATATTAAAAAAAAAAAAAACACATTATGCAGCTGTAAGAAGAGAGAGAGAGAGAGAGAGAGAGAGAGAGAGAGAAAATGAAACTGGGAGGCACTATTCCTACCTAAGCTATAGTTTGGGATTTCTATGTTTAAATAGTGGACATTTAGTAAAATTTAATAGTTATTTTCTTTATCCACTGATCTAGGATTTTGGCTAGATGGTGTGAATTATGTCTTTTCCTTCATAATCTACAAAGCACAATGTCCCCCACTTCCTACTGTATTTCCTTAGTGCAGTGGTCGGCAAACTCATTAGTCAACAGAGCCAAATATCAACAGTACAAAGATGGACATTTCTTTTGAGAGCTAAAATTTTTAAACTTAAACTTCTCCTCATGCCACTTCTTCAAAATAGACTAGCCCACGCCGTGGTATTTTGTGGAAGAGCCACACTCAAGGGGCCAAAGAACCGCATGTGGCTTGCAGGCCTCAGTTAGCCCACCACTGCCTTAGGGCAATTCCTTGTCTGAAATTTATCTTTTGACAACTACAGCCAAATATTTCATTACAGAATTGATTTTACTTTCTCCTCTGTGGACACATCCCATAGATACTACCCACCAGCATGACACCTGTTAAATAGTCCTATAAATCATTCTCCTGCTCAGTTGGCTTGCCACCATTCAAGAGAAACCTGAGGTAATTGATCCTGATGCAGTCTTTCCACAAGATCTATTTCACCAACCAAAAGGGACTTTCCAACTGTCCCACTAAATTCTCTCAACACTTTTCAAGTGATATATGGTAACATGTGCTTTTCCGAGGGGAAAGAGATTGTTGACAGTTTTAACTTCCGAAGAAAGGAATCTGTGACAGATTAGCCTTGGCCTCTTCCGTGCTCTTCTTAAGTGTCTCCACAGCTCTTCACATCACTGATTTCTCAATAAGCGCTTTGAAGAGCTTTTCCTATCCCCTGGCTTATTGTAAACCAATCATTGATGATCATTGGTGCTTTATTAGGCCACTAACTGATTTCCGTTAGATCTGGCTTTTTGAACCTACTCACAGGGGCAAGAACTTCATTTCATGCTTGTCTTAAAAATAATGTTAGGTACATCATGTGCTTTTTTAAATTTTACTCATTTGAAAGCAAAATTGGTACCATTGACCCATTCCTCGAGCCTTGGAATTCTCATTAAGCTCTTACAGAGATGACGGCCAGAGTGAAGACAAAGATTATCATTGAAAGATGCTACGAAAAAAAGTGAGAAAGAGTTTATCAGTTCTGTCGTCATATCATCTGCTCAGACACTTCCTTGGAAAATCGTAAAGGCACTTGAGATCCAGACCCCAGAAAAGGTAAATCCTTATTATTCGACAGACAGCAGCACGATAGGGGTGTTCATTCATCCAGTTTCCCAACGTATTCATTTTTACCTCATTAGTTGTGACTGAAACCTAAAATTATTAAGTATTCTTTTAAAAAATAGCACCACCCACCCCTATCAGCATGCTACAAGGGAAGCAAATAAGAGCCAGGTCCTGGGGTTAGGAAAACAGCGTTAAAAGGCTTGTTAAGAATCTCTAATTGCATCATTGACATCACACTGCTCTTAGAAAACAATCAGCTGAAATTAAGAATTAATGAATCTGAAACTTGGGCATTCATTGCATTTTCCCAATAAGAAATATATTTTAAAAAGTAAAGAAAAAGCCTCTGTTAAGAATAGATCTCAAATAGAATGTAATTAATTTTTTTCTATGAATTGAATATTACATCTATTTGGGTTTTAAACCCATTAATCTGAATTAGATAACCTTAAGTTTAGTAGCATGTATCCCTTTGAGGAATCAAGACTTTTAGATCTTCATAATGGAAAACTGATTAAAGTACATTTGAAATTAAGAAACTTTTTGAGTTAGATTATTTCTCTAGCCCCAGTTCCACAAATATTTGAGTTATCTTTAGCTTTAAGAGGATTTTCTTCAATCAGCAGTTTATATGTCATTAGAGCTCTTTACATTTCTTTTAGGTTTTTGGAATATTTTACAAGTTAATAAAAGACACTTTGCTTTGAGTGCAGCATGGCTCACATGTTTAAATTTTGTATAACCAATAATGCAGGGGCTATAAGACATATCTAGCAAATACCGTGTAATTATGATTTGACCTCCAAAGTATAGTTCTCTGTGTGTTGGGTAGAGGACAGGGCTGAATCAATTGCAGGAAAAGTGTGTGTATGAGAAATACTCTTCCTACACCAAGAATAGTCCTCTATGTAGAACTGTTAGAAAAATCTTGGTGCATTGTAATTTGAAAAACAAAACAAAATAACAACAACAAAAGAAACTGGTCCCAGTTCCCTTAAATGCAAATGATTTTAAAGCAAACTACAGCCCATGAGAGGAATCACGTTCTGCCTGTTTCTGTAAGCTACAGAATGCTTTTGACAGATAAACATTTATAATGGATCTGATGATAAGGAACACTAACTTTAAGCCTTAATTAAATACAATTGTATCCTCCTGTGAGAAATGAATTCCATTCTTCTCATAAGCAGACCTGTATTCCCCCAAAAGTTCTCAATAACAATAGTTATATTTAAAATTTTATCAATACCAATGTCTAAATATTACAGCATTTGTCATCTCTTTTTGTATACTTATATAGCAGCTTTGTTTTGACTGATGGTCCCAAGCTTCAAATACTTACTTTCCAGCCCTTTACAGAAACAATGTGCCCACAAGCTATATGAGAACATATGAAAGTCTACGGAGGCAGTAAAGGAAAGTTTGCAGAGAGGTTAAGAACAGCAACTTTACTAGTATGTGAACCAGGCTTGACTGAGTTTGTGAACTGCCATCTTATTGAATTGATGAGCCTGGACAAGTCACTTGAACTCACTAAAATTCAGTTCAGTTATATGTGTACGTTAGTTATGACATTACAATGGGATTAATGATGATGATATCCATTTCATAGGATCCCTACAAAGATTAAGTTGCCAGGCTTATGCAAAAATCAAATTAATTATCTATTGCAGCAAATGAGCATTCAGGTGCTCAATCTGTTTTTTTGTTTGTTTGTTTGTTTGTTTGTTTTTATGGAAAACCAATTCTTAGCAACCCTCATAAACACACAAGCAAAATCATAATCATGGGAGGCAGATTTACTTCTAAATATTTCAAGGAGGAGTTTGAAGAGTGACTCTTCCCTGTTCAGAGCTTTTTGTTTGTTACTTTGCTTGTTTTTGGTAATGACTAGGGCTTAGGTAGACCCGTCTGGTCAATTCTATTCTGTGATAAATTGCAAGTCCATATAGCTGAGAACCTACCAACTCAGACTTTGTGGAAAGGACCCCAGAGCTTCTGGATCCAGGTCAGGGCACTTGTTCTAGAAT
The DNA here is from genome assembly GCA_027563665.1 of Antrozous pallidus. Lineage (NCBI taxonomy): Eukaryota > Metazoa > Chordata > Mammalia > Chiroptera > Vespertilionidae > Antrozous > Antrozous pallidus. The sequence continues at coordinate 82,991,342 of CM050519.1, forward strand.
ATTGTTCTCTTCACGCCCTCACACCTAGGAAGTGACAGATGGGTTTGCCCACTAGCAAAGGGCCAACTTTCCAGGTGCCCTGTGGGAATGGATCTTAATCCTTGCTAGAATCGACTAGCTTTTAATGCAAAGACCGATCTCTCCATGTGCATGAGAGGGGAAAGTTATCCTGTCTCAGTGGACTGCCTACAGCAGGGTAGCAGGGCCTGAGCTAAGAACGCATACCAACACCATTAATAAACCCCTGATGAGGAATCTTACCCAAACTGCCAAAGGACACTTTTATGCCCCAAAAGGCTGCTGTCTACATGAGGGTTGATAGGAAGAAATCCATTGCTGTCTACATGAGGGTTGATAGGAAGAAACCCAGTGCTGTCTACATGAGGGTTGATAGGAAGAAATCCAGTGCTGGAACTACCAAATGAAGCTGTTGTAACTTCTGGAACGCTTCCCTCTTCGTTCAAAAAGACAAGAGGGAGGATACATAAGAGCTTTCTCTCTGTGTCTCCTTGTGTATTCTTCAGCTGGAGGAAGGCTTTCAAATCGATGCATGCTTGGTCACAACACAGAACTGGAACATAAAACACTGGTAAAAGGAAGCATTTAAATTATAAATGCTTTAACCATCTGATTTGTCAGCAACTGGGAATTCTTAGTCTCAGTAATCACACCTATTGGAGAAAGGTGTCCATTTGTAATTGAGCAAATTTTTGTCTGTGGAAAATAAAATGCACCAAGCAGCATACATCACCTGAAATATTCCACATTGGCATTCCTAACACCGCGAGACACTGTATCTTCTTAAAGGAAAAAAGATTGGCAATGTGGCTGATGTACTGTGTTTCCCTTAGATGAGTAACTTAATTTTTATGACTATTCTAAAGGCAACTGAGAGGTCTATTTGCATACCTCATTAATATCACTTTTTTAGCAAGAACAATCTTCTGATTTTATATATCCATAAACATGTCTGTTCGTTATCTGAATAAAAAATAATGTATTTCCTGTCAGAATTTATACTCAGGTACCGATGTTAGGAAAACATAAATTATGCTAAAATTTAGATATTTGAGAAGAATAAATTACAATAGGGATATTACCTGCAGTGTGTTCATAGAATATTGGATTTGGGTTTTCTTGTCTCAGTCCTCATATTTTCATCTTTTTGATCATTATCCTCTTTCCAGCTTTGTTTTTTATGTTTTCTATGTGAATATAGAAGAAATGAGATATTAAGAAATAATGTTTACTTTCCAGAGATTTGATAAAATCTATTTACTTTATAAATAAAATAATTCATATTCATGAACAAGTGTTTTTGCCTATGTATACTTTTTTATGATCTAACCTCACAATTGAGGAAAACCAAGATATACTAATTTAATGTCTGAGCTACTAGTTTTAACTCACACACTTCCACTTAGAATGATAAGACAGTAACTGCAAGTATTAATAACCTTACATAGAATGTATTTTTTTCTCCAAAATAAGACAATATAAATTGCATGAAGGGAATGGATTAATGTCACTTTTCTCCATACGTTCATTCAAAGGATATTCAATGAATGATTGCTGTGTATTAGGAATGCTGAGACACTATAAGATACAGAAACGGGTAAGGCAGCTAAACCTTTATGAATTCAAATAAGGTAAGTTCAATAACTGGGGGCATGGTATGTGTTCTGAAGATTTGTGTATTGCTGTATGGGAGCAATAACGCTAAGTAGGAATTAGCTAGAATCGAAGTGTCATAGCTTGAGCAGCAGGTGAGGAAATCCATGTCACAGGACTATTTTTAAGACTTCATGTATTGGACATCTTAATCCCTTCCCCTATTTCACTGACACATCAAATCCTCACCCCTCAGGTAGCCACCAGTTTGTTTCCTGTACCTGAATTTGTTTCTGCTTGTTTGTTTGTTTGCTTTTGTTTTGTTCTTATTGCAGATATATATGAAATTATATAGTATTTGTCTTTGTCTGATTTGTTTCACTTTGCATAATCTCCTCCAGGTCCACACATGTTGTAAAAAAATGGCAAGATTTATGGCTGAGAGTAATAGTATATATACTATATATATATACATATATATATACATATATATACATACATATATATACATATATATACATATATATACACACACACACATATATATATATATATATATATCTCACACCTTCTTTATCCAGTTATATACAAATAGACATCTAAATTACTTTCATATCTTAGCTATTATAAATGGTGCTCCAAGGAACATAGAGAATATATATTATTGAAAATTCATGTTTTTTTTTCTTTGATTGAATAACCATAAGTGGAATTGCTGGATTTTAGGGTAATGTAAGTAAGTCATGGGATGTAATATATAGCATGGGGGATATAGTCAATAATATTGTAATAACTTTGCATGGGACGTATGATAACCAGATTTAGTGTGATGATCATTTCATATACATAAATATGGAATCACTTGATGTATACCAAAAACTAATAGGATATTGGATGCCAATTATATTTTTAAAAATATAGTGTATTGAAAGTGAACAATGAGTCTGAAGGTGTACGCTGGAGGCCATAAATTGTTATAATTTACCTTGGAATTCTGGATAATTTTTAAGAAGTTTAACAAGAGTATGGCTATAGTGAGATTGGCTTTGATTTCACATTTTTTGTATTTATTTATTGTTTCTGTGTATGTTTGTAGAATTTAAAACGTACTAATTTGTTTATTCTTGTCTTTTCAAATAAGAGTACCTGAGCATACAGAGTCCCATGAGTAATCCATAGATCACTATTTTAGGTGGCTAAACAACACTAGAAGCCAGAATTTTTCACTTTTTAGGTAGTCCTCTCTCTGGACTACCTTTCTTTTCCAATAATAGACAGTTTAATAGGGTACTTAAATCAACTATTATAGTTCCAAAATGTACAGGTCCAAGTTGGAATGATATTTGGAGTTAAAGTGTTAAACTTGTCATCTATGCCAAAAGAACATACTATGTTTCAGGTGCTCAGAGACAGCCTGTGACTCATTACAGGTGATCATCAATCAGATGATATGTCTGCTTTAAGCAGCAGCTATTCTTGTCTGGAGAGCAAGAAAATCACCATGAAATTGCTCTAGCTTTCTCATTTGTCTGTGCTATTAGGAGACACAGGCGAATTTACTGCTGCTCCATAGTGATACCTTTTACATCATTACAAATTTAACATTTTTTAAAAATGAGAAATACAATATCATCGAAGAAATGGATCCTGTATCAATTTAGTTAATTCTAAAACACAAAAATGCTTAGGTCCATATTTATTTAGTAACAATTTGTGAAGTGATATATTAAGCTGTCTAAAACAGCTCTAGACAGAAGTCTTAGCTCTAGACAGAATCCTATATAATAAAAGCCTAATATGCTAAGTGTCTGGTCAGCTGGTTAGCTGTTCAACCAATCAAAGCATAATATGCTAATGATATGCTAAGGCTGCTCAACCAGTCACTATGACATGCACTGATTGCCAGGGGGCAAGCAGTTAGCCATTTGACCAGTTGTTATGACATACACTGACCACCAGGGGCAGATGATAGGTGAACTTGCTGTTGGGGTCTGGTGGTCAAGACTGAGCGAGATAGGCCGGGCATGCCCTGGAGCCCTCCCACAATCCCTCCCCAGCTGGCCAACCTCCTGTGTCCCTTCTGGGCCCTGATTGTGCACCAGTGGGGTCCCTCAGCCTAGCCTGTGCCCTCTCGCAATCTGGGACCCCTCAGGGGATATCAGAGAGGTCCTGATCTCACTAGTTAGGCTGAGGGACCCCACTGGGTGCACAAATTCATGCATTGAGCCTCTAGTATATTATATTACTTTGAAGAGCAGTCCAGAAAAAAAATCATACTACTTGACTACTGAGAGGTATTTCAGGGGGATAAATGCAAGCAATATAAATTATGCAGTTACTCTTAAATAGAGGAATTTACTGACATTGAAGGTAAGAGAAATAAGATTCCTCTTCATCGTCTCATCCTTTCTCAATAACTCACTTCCATCTAACAGTATTTTTCCTTTCCTTTGCTTTCTTTATCTCTCACCCTTTCTTTGTGCATTAGACTTTTGCAAACTGAAATGATAGCACTAGAGTCCCAGACCCCCTATTTCTTTTCCTTCTCTCCCATTCCCCCCTCCCACCATCCTGAAGATGATGTGTGTTTGTCATGTACTACTAATGTTTAGTGTTATCCACACTGACACGTCTCAAATGACATGTGCATGCACTTATCCCAATACATGTAATTATTGCCATGAATGTTTAAGTTCATTAATGGCATGATACAGTTTTACTCTTCTGCATTTTCTCCATTTTAAAAAATTATTATTGATCTATACAGATTTTATTTATATGTATACCTATATATGAATATTAGGGGAAACTGTACTTAACCATCCTTTTCCTTATTGATGAGCAGCATGCAGCCTACACATTTTTGCTATTAGCCATAGTGGTGCAGTGGCTGGGTTGCTGTATCTGCCTTCTCATGCGCACACATGACACTTTCTCCAGGGAGTGCTGGGGTGAGCTCGTGAGACACTTTTGTGGAAATTAATAGCCACCCATTGTAGGGGGCATGAGCTCCACTTCAGGGTGTGTAACTTGGCATGCACAGCAGAAGATGAGTTTGGCTCTCCAAGTTACCTTTAGCCTTATAAACCCTCTTATTCAGGACACATTTTGTTGGTTTTAGTAGACTCTAGAAATAAGATCACTCAGTCATAGGGAATCAACTCTGCAACTCAGCATTACTAAATTTCTCTTAAACATGTTTGTATAAATCACACACTTCTCATTAGGGTTTAATATCATGAAACTTCCCATGTCCTTTTCAAACTTTTATATTGTCAGAGATGTCCTTTCTTGTCTACTTGATGGATGTGAAGTGGTATACTTTGTTGCCATAACGTATCACTTCCTAGACACTTGAGACATAAGACTCTATCCATGTATAAGCCTAAATTTTGCCTTATCTTTCTCTTTTCATTGCCCCGTCCCCCAAAAGTTTTACATTTAAACATATTTGTAAGGCCTTCCGTGAATGGTTTATCCTTATTCTATAGACTACCTGACTAGTCACTAGCTGCCTAGAGAATGTAACAATTCTGGAAACTTACTAGGAGAGATTTCCACCTTAAAGTTTCTAGCCATGTTAGACATCAATTTCCATGTCAATTTCTCATTCAAATTTTATTCAAGTCAAAGAAGCTTTTTAGTGATGATAATACATATGGTGACTTTAGTTCAAGAAAATAGTCTCAGTGGTGTTGAAATATCTAGCCAGCTACCTGTGGGAAAATAAAACATGCCAGACCAATGATAAATAATAAATGGATCAAATATTAAATGTCAAGTTTCAATCATAAAGATAGTGGGGGAAAATATAGGTAAATATTTTCATAATCTTTCAGTTTCTGAAATTTTTATCAAGTTTTATAAGTAACTTGGAAGTCATAAATAAATCATGTTTAGATTCAAATTCATAAGTGAAATCTTTTATATGACACAGAACTATAAAAGTGAAAATAAAAACAAATAAAACTAGAAAAAGATGATAATTTTTTCTGAGATAAATATGCCACAGAATGAATTAATGTTTTTATTACCTAAAAATATTTATAAACAGAAAGTTGTTATATATTGAAAGAAGATTAATAAAGCATATGAACAAGCTGTTATTAAATAAAACACAAATTATTAATATTTAATCACATAGTGACTAGAAATTACAAGTAAAAATTGAAGTATTAATGGTTTTTTTTTTTACCAGATTAGAAAAAAAAAGGATTAATAAGATTAATTTATAAGGTATGACAATTAGTAAGTTGGTTTTATAAGGCTCTAAATACAATATATATTATATAGTAATCATTCAACTAACACTAGTCCTATCTAATAAAAGAGTAATACCCAAATTGACCGTACCTCTGATTAAGCCACAGCCACAGCCATGCCCATCAACTGATCAGGAACAAATTATGTAAATAAACTCCAACCAAGATGGTGGCACTACTGAGAGCAGGAGGGAGGCTTGGGTTTCCCTGGCAACAAAGGAAGCAAAGCTTTCCGCCTGCAGTTGCCTGCCTAGGACTCCACTCAATGCTACAAAGTTTCAATTATAGAAGATACATAATCCCAACAGAAATGGAGGCAGCCACGGAGCTAGAAAGAGAACAGAGGCTAGGGTTGCCAGGGCAATGGAGGAAGCCAAACTTCTGCAGCCCTAGCCTAGGCCTCCATTCTAGGCTACAAAGTTTCAAACAAAAATGGCTGCCGCCCCAGAGTGAGCAGAAGGCTTGGCTCTGCTCCAGGCTACAAAGTTTTAATTGTAGAACATAAATTAATCCCAGATCCCAGGGCCTCCACTTGGGTTGCTGGAGAGTGTGGCTGGCCTGCAAACCACCACATGCCCCTCGCCCAGGCTGCCCCACAGCGCAAGGGAACCCCTACCCTGATCTAGGACACCCTTCAGGGCAAAGCAGCTGTCCCCCACCAAGCCTCTATCCTATCTAATAAAAGAGTAATGCACAGATTGACCATTACTCCAACACAGAAGAGGGCTGCCCCCATGTGGTCAAAGATTCTGCACCCATGTGGACACAAGATGGCCAGCAGGGGAGGACAGGGGGAGGTTCCAGGCCTGCAGAGGAGAGCAGTTGTGGGTGATCAGGCCAGCAGGGGAGGGCAGTTGGAAAGATCCAGACCTGCAAGGGAGGGTAGTTGGGGGCAATCAAGCCTGCAGGGGAGGGCAGTTAGGGGTGACCAGGCTGGCAGAGGATGGAAGTTGGGGGCAAACAGGCTGGCAGGGCAGCAGTTAGACATCAATTAGGCTGGCAGGGTAGTGGTTAGGGGGTGATCAGGCTGGCAGGCAGAAGCAGTTAGGGGCAATCAAGGTGGCAGGGAGGTTAGTAATTTGTAGCCAGCAGTCCTGGATTGTGAGAAGATTGTCCAACTGCCCGTTTAGTCCCAATCCTACCGGGATCGGGCTGAAACAGGCAGTCAGACCTCCCTTGAGGGCTCCCATATTAGAGAGGATGCAGACTGGTCTGAGGGACACCCCCTCCACCACCACCTCCATGCACAAATGTCATGCACCGGGCCTCTAGTTTGTTAATAATGCTGGTTGAGGGTAGGAAGAAAATAGTACTCATATCCAATACTGTCAGAGATGCAAATTGGTATAATTTATGTTTTGAAATGTACTCTGACTGCAATATAGAATGGATTGTTAGAATTGAATGCAAGGTTGTGTTTATTAAGGTATTAAGAACTTTCATCAAACCAATGTTTGTATTAGCCCCAAACTGCAAGGAAATAGTTATGATTAGAGAAGGTGGACAAATTAATTGTGTATTAAGACAATAGGATACTATGAGTCATTATAAATTACTAGAGGCCTAGTACATGCAATTTGTGCACAGGTAGGGTCCCTAGGCCTGGCCTGTGATCAGGGGTGATCTTCTGCAGGTGCTAGCAGCCAGCCCCACCCCCTGCTGCCACTGCTGCCAGTCACCCTCTGTGTGTGGGCAACCAGCAGGACATTTGGGGCCCAGGCACCACCCACACTCACCATCACCCATCCCTGGTTCCCCTTTCCCCATTGGGCAATCAGAGCCTGCCAACCAGGGGGAGGGACCGAGAGGTTGGCTGCAGGCCCTCATCTGGTGAACTGGGCCTGCAGGCTGGGGGCAGTTCCTGTGTTGACTATCTGCTCGCTGGTGGTCAGTACACATCATAGCCAACCGGTTTATTCAGCAGTCTGGTCTATTTGCATATTATGCTTTTATATATATAGATACTGAATATCAAAGATGTCCCTGATACATTTTTATTGGGAAACACTGTTTACAAAAGAGTATGGGTTATAATATACCACTTATAAAATAATGTATTATACTTAAGTAATAATTAAGCATACTAAAATTAATATATATTCTGTGTTGTATAAAGTTTACATAATTTTAAACATACGTATCCATTTAAATAAAAAATTGTGCATATAATAAGTCTTTTTCATTGAACTAGCTTGACATAATAAAGTGCCAAAAGAAAACTGCTTTCTTTTTCGCAGGCCACTATTTCAATCACAGTCCCTCACATATTCAATGGCTTCAGATGACGTTTTTGACAGCTCCCATATGCACTGATCTGGGTCACATCAGGAAACAGATGGCACACTCAACATTGAAGTAAAGAGGGATTTAACAAGGCCGTATTGCAGACATAATAATCAGAGTAAGGAAGCCACGCAGAGATGGGAAAGTGCACAGAGATGCCCCAGAGTGGTGCCAGTACCTGCTGAATGCCCTCAGAGCGGCAGTTAGGGAACTGGTACTTGAGCCCTTGAAGCAGAAAACCAAACCATGGAACTCACAGGCGTTGTCACCGTGGAAAAGTAACCCAGACATTACCCAGCCAATCCTGGTACAGAAGGTGTAAGTGAAATGAGTATCCCAAATTATCTTCCCTCCTCTCTCTGATGTCCCACTGGCACCCTAATCGGATGATCGTTATCAGAAGCCAAAGGACACGCGGGCCGGGAAAATGCCAGGGGCGGCCTTCTGTGAAGGACAGGGTGGGAAACAGCAAAGAGTGGATCGGAAAGTGCAAGCATAAGAGTAACCACCATAACACAGCTTTTTGGTAAATGCAAGGCAATACGATATTCTTGGTGGTCGCCAGTTAAGAAGCCCATCCAGTCTGAATCTCGCACTTAGTTGAGGGCTATTCCTCCTCCAGCCCGGGCGCCATCAGTAGATTTTCAACCCTATTGTTATACAGCCTTTTTCTTTTCTCCTCCCCTACCTGTTGTGCTGCCTCTGCTTCATTCTGGCTTGGAGCAGGCCCTCAGGGATGTGAATGAAAGTAAACAAACAAACTTGTGTTTTTACTCTTTTTATTTTATTGATTTTTTACAGAGAGGAAGGGAGAGGGATAGAAAGTCAGAAACATTGACCAGCTGCCTCTTGCACACCCCTTATTGGGGTGCAGCCAAGGTACATGCCCTTGACCAGAATTGAACCTGGAATCTCTCAGTCTGCAGGCCAATGCTCTATCCACTGAGCCAAACAAATTTTGGCCAAAACTTTTTTTTTAAATTAATTTTGTTTCATGCCCTTGGATTAATGAATGTTCTCTGTCATGGCAAACATCCAAACTGATCTTTCCTTTACGTGTTATTTGTGGAATGGTTGGGGACCTTCCCATCATGATAAGTTCCTTATCTTGGGCCATCTTGAATGGCTTAAAGATATTAGAAAAACAATGCTCTCCTTTCTCTCAGAGAGACGAAAACAGACACACTGTAATACTGTTTATAGTTTTGACATTCCTACAATGACCCATGACTGTCCCCTCCCCCAATTACTGAGTCTTCTCTTTGGTTTTCAGGAATGGTTTGCTAATCGATTCATATTGAGTTCCCTGGAAATCAGGCTTTGATAGGAAGTGCAGCACCCATGGATTGTTAGACCTTTCAACATGTGTGGTAAAGGAGGCAGAGAGAGGTTTCACTGTGAGGGTCATTTAGAGTTGTTTCAATGTGACACAAGAAGGCTGGTCCTTTTATTTTATTTTATTTTTTATTAATATCCATCCTAGGATATTTCCCCATTGATTTTTAGAGAGGGTGGAATGGAAGTGGAGAGACACATGCACAGAGAAGTATTAATGTGGGAGAGATACATCCGTTGGTTGCCTCCCACATACCCAGACAGGGCTAGGGATGGGGTCTTCAGTCAAGGTCTGTACACAGGAATCAAACTCAGGGCCCTTCAGTGTGCATGCCAATGCTCTATCCACTGAGCCAAATCAGTTAGGGCAAGACTGGTCCTTTTAAATCCTTCATCAACCAGTAAAACATTTTTTTTGGTATTATTGGATTGATGTTTCCCCTTTTCTAAATGTAATTTGAGGGAGCATATATTTATAAAACTGTACAAATTACTAAAACAAGGAATACAATTTTATTTAATGCTTTATCAATGTTTTGGGCTTTTTATAGTCTTTGGAATTGTGGCTTTTCTTCTGTATCTGTTGCTTGAAGTAGTACTTGGATGTCATAATAATGTCAATAAATGTTTTTTTTTAATATAGGAACATTTTTCTAAAATAAATCTTATATAAATATCCTTTTGCAAGGGCATCAGGCATTCTGATTCATTAGGTATGGTCTAGAAGCAACAGAATTGTGTTATTCATGCTTATAAATAATGAAAAAAGAGATTTGGATCAGTGACTAACAGATTATCTGACTACTGGCTTTCCTTATCTTCAAAGTTGAGTTTATCTTCATTTACCTTTTAACAAGAGAATATTTTTATCAGACTATATTTTTACTCTCATAATTCTTTCACAAAAACCTTTTGAGATCTAAATTAAAGGAAAATAAACTAAAAGATGCTCTGGGAAAGCTAATACTTCAAATATATAATGTAAGGAAAGTACGAAATAAGAATAGAAAAAGTAGCATTGCCAGTTTTACATGTTATTACTAAACTAGAAGCCCAGTGCACAAAATTTGTGCACTTGGGGTTGCGGGGGAGGGCAGGGGGATCTCTCAGCCCAGCATGTGCCCTCTTGGGGGATGGCACCCTTGGGGGATGTCTGACTGATGGTGGGGAGCGGGCCTATGCCAGCAGTTGGACATGCCTCTTGAAGTCCGGGACCCCTTGCTCCTTACCACCCACCTGCTCACTACTCCTTACCACTTGGCTTCTGCTCCTTAGTGCTGCCTCAGAGGTGGGAGAGGCCCCTGCCCCTGCCACTGCACTTGCCAGCAGTACTACTTCAATGCACTGATCACCAGAAGGCAAGAGGCATTGAGCATCTGCCTCCTGGTGGTCAGTGTGAGTCATAGTGACCAGTCATTCCAGAGTTCGTTGATTTGCATATTAGCCTTTTATTATATAGGATGTAAAAATGCCACACTTCTCCAGATTCTCAAGCCTTAGCCCAGATGCAGTCTGAACTCTTGTGATGGGGAAGAGATCATCAGTTTTAAAACCATTTTTATGTAATCCATCATGTTACAGTGTATACCTGTCATAAATACCATCTGTCAAACATTTATAGGCAGACATAGAAGGATTGGTATATAACAAAAAGGCGGTAATATGAGAGAATCAGAATTCAAACTGACAGGGTAACTACAACATGTGGAACATTCTTAGGGTACATTGGAAAGTCTTTTATTTCTTAAAAAATACTAAGTTATCTGAGCATGCTCCTGACTGGTGGCTTGAGAGCATTTCTTTGCATAATAATGTGGGTGATTTATGTGAGCAAAGTTTCCACGGCATTGTACGCTGCTGAAAATTTGCAGCAGCATTTCCTGAGATATTCTTCAGTATGATGTTTATTCAAGGAGGCGTTTTCCTGGTTAAACACTCAGAGCCTCTGCACATGTATCTCCCTTTTGAAGTTATTCATCATATAGTAAAGGCTTTAGCAAATAAAGAAATGTATATGCCTTTTCTTATATAGTCTTTTCTGTGATTTTGTCATTATTGTTGATCAGTGTTGGTTTGGTTTTTGTCCATATGCCTTTTTTTCCCACACTCTTGTTTATATTTTGTGGGAACAGTGTTCAAGGAAACATTCATTTGGACACATAGATTCAGTGTGATATAAATTTGCATTAAGGAACTTATATATCAATCTGGTTACAACAGACACAATTTTATCTTCTTCTGCAGGCTGGTTCCTTACAGAAAGTTAATTGAAGAAAATGCATATTTGCAGAACACTCTCACTTATGAAAAGTAAAAGGCATATTGTTATGGAAGAAATAAAGGACCAGTTCACCTTCTGAGTGACTATTTCAATTTGGCATTCACTTTGGTAGATGTTCTGATGCTTTAAAATATAACTTATTTACCTCTATTTTACCAGGGAATGTTTTTCTTCCTATAACAAATGATGTTATTACAAGGGCAAAAAACTTTAATATGAGATACAAAGTTACCACATTTGACTATAATTTGTACTAAATATTTTTATTTAATTAAAAAATTTCAATTTAATATACATTTTAAAATTTTACAATATTATTACATGCATTTTTTAAATAAACCAAACAAAACATATTTCAAAAATAATACAATAACACTCTATAGAAATATTAATAGGATGAAATGTTTTATTATAACAATAATTTAACTAAAGTGATATTTTAAATTAAACTGTACAATATTACATTTTTGGAACATATGCTTACACAGCTTAAAACTATATAAGGACATTAACTAAACAGATAAAAATTATAGTCTCAGAAAGTGGAGTTATGTGGTCAAAATTTATTTTTTCTTGTTATCCAAAATATATGGCAATTAATAAATATTTATTTATATATAAAAATTTCAGTTTATACAAGGTACTATGTACATTGAGAAAGTAAAAATGCATGCATTATGCTTAAAGAATTTGTAAGGTTTTGAAATAGGAGGTTAAAAACAACAAAACAAAATCCAATAACTAAGAAAAGAAATATGGCATGATTCCAGTACACAATATATATAAGCAATGTGTTTTTCTTCAGGCTTATAATCATGAAATTCATAGACTTTCATTCATCTTTGTGAAAGTTAACATAATGTTTCAAAATTTTCCAAAATAAACTGAGGATGTGTGTGTGTTAGTTAGCTCACATGTTAATTTTGGGTAAACGTATTCACTAGTCACAAAGTAATTTCTGTGAAAAACCATGTATTTGAGTTCATCTGAGTGGTCCAATTTTCAAATAAAATAGAGCATGTCTTTATTAGCGAACGATAAAAATAAGATGCAACTAATTGTATTATCTATACTTAAGCAGTTACTAAAGGAATTCTACTTAAAATTTATTCCTATAACTATTTTTAAAAATCCAATATTTTATTTTAGAAAGCATCTTTGTTTTGTTGCATTTATTAGTGCTTGCAAATAGAGGAGATTTGGGTGTTTTAGATTAGGACCGTTGTGTTAGATTTCCCTGGGTAAAGAAAAGCATCCCAATTATACCTTAATTTATTTGATAAATGTATTTGAGGAAAAGTACAGAGAATTAAATGAAAACTTTTAGGTACCAGATTATTATTAGCTTAAATACATCTTCAGATTAAGAAGTGCCAACCCATTTAAACAGTGAGTGATTAAACTCTCAACCACCTACTTTTCTATTTATTGATTTTTGAGATGATTCTTCTTTTCTGATGTTATGAAAAAGCAGATTAATCCAGACACTGTGAAATGGAGAAGGTAAGCCTGTGGAAATTGTATTACTTTGAAGGCTGCCATCTGTCTTTTATATATTATTCAATTTGTGCTTTTAAAAAATTAGGCCACATGATTTATTCAGTAGTTTTTAGTTCCCAAATTATAACTTATGTTATACTTTATACTCATAAGTCTACAAAAAATTTACAATTGATGTCTACACCTAAGTGTTCAATTTGTTGAAGACATCATATTTATAAATAATGGCTTCGAGTTGAAAGCAAATTGTGCATTTTAGTGAAAATGATCACCTTTAATCTTTCATTTCCTTTAATTTCCAAAATATAATGCTATTTTAATCCTGTAACTTATTTTTGAACACTGACTGTTTTATGGACAATGACTAATCATTATTCTGAGATAAGCAGTCATTTGCACTCTCTCTGACTATCCATTTGCATGCCATTGCAGAACTTAAAGGTTTAGTAGGACAAAAGCCAAACCCATTGCCCTACAATTCAAATCAAGTCTTTGCCAGTGCACAGAGTGAATGAAATATATTTCCCCACTCTGGCAGATCAATTTAACACAATGTGGCAGATAAAATGCTGATTTTCTTCACATTTTCATTGCATTGCCTAAATTTGAAAGAATGTGGCTAGACTATATAAGAAGAACCATACATGTTAGACAGCGTAGTCACCATATTCAAATATTGCAAAGGATAAACACTTATCTTGCATGTCATTTTCCAGAGTTTATTCCAATTACTGTTTTATGCTAGGAAAAACTTTTAACAGTTTTTTTGTGATCACATTATCACATTAATACAATTAGATTAATCTTCAGCTTTTAAGTAGAACACAACCATAAATAGGCATCTGCTAAATGAAAATGAAAATTTTGACGATAAATAACACAAAACGAAAACAGAAAGAATAAGAAGAGGAAACATGTTAAATTAGTTTTATTTCCATTTCCTGATTTTCAAGTGGATTTTCAAGCTTTGTGATCATGAATATGGACAGTTGATTATCCTGAGACAGTATTAACAAAATAACTTTAACTAAAAAAATATATCAAATAACACTTAACTATCAGTTCTCAGAAGAAATGTGTATGTTTTTTAGAAGTCTAGAGGATACCTGTGTTTTTCTGGTTGTACCCATTCAGAGAGTGGTAAAAATACAGTAGGCCAATCTTCCTTAAAGAGGGTGGGAAGTTCTTATTCACACACATCAGTCTAGTACTGAGGCTGGGCATCTATTTTAAGTATCACCACTGACAGTAAGTGTAGCTCCAAACTGAACTGATCCACATTGCAAAACCATAGTTACTGTACTGCAAATGATGGTTACCTCTAAGTTGCTGATATTGGAAAAGGGTCTGATTCAATTGTTCCTCTGTTTTAATTGTTCTTATTAATAGGTATCACTATGCATTTTTCTTTGTTAACAATGCTAAGGTAATGATGCGACATTATAACAAGATGTAATCAAGGAAATGAGGTGGCTGTGCAAAATTCTTAAAATCTAAAGTTCCTGAGTTGGAAAATTTTCTGGTCCAAAAATCTCTATATAATTTGTTGTATGCATGTAAAGTTGAATATTGGAACTTGCAAATATTATATTGTCTTTAGGCCAATCAATATGTTTTACCATGAAGATATATCATACTATTCTCTGGGGGATTCCAACAAAGAAAACATTAGGAAGCTCAATTTTAAAAGACTATCGTACTTTATCCAGACTCTTACCCTACTTATATGATTCTACTTTTTCTTAGGGGCACATGTCCAAGGTGTAGTTTCGTAACTCAGCATGTTCAGTAATAAATGTTTTTAAAATGCCTCAGAACAATTCGAGATACTAAGATTGACAATTTTTATTCAATCATTATAGATTTACCTGATAGAAATAATCTAGTCTAACTAACCAGGATAATCTAGAAAATGTATGTTGGAATTATAACTAAAATATTTCAGAATAATGTAAGAACACTGACAACAAATTTATCCCAGAGAGAAATAAACTGCTTTTCTTTCTTTCTTCTTTTTTTTTTTAGATTTTATAAATCCATCGTGTAATAATACTCAGGTTGATTTTATAGCAATCTCACTCTAATAGACACATCAAGAGGTAAAGCAACTTACATCATTTGACATAACACGAACAACATTGAGGTTACAAGCATTTTGTAAGGGTAAAACTCCAGAGTAAATATGGCTTCCTGGTAGAATGTGATTGCACAATGAATTAACCATCTTTTTCTTTTCACAATATCAAGGCTCACTCTTCTAAATAGAATACCATTCTGAGATTTACTTTTGGAGGGAGACATTCATAGTAAATATATGTTTTGTAGATGCTGAGCAATGCATCTTATTCACACACAAAAACATAATTCCCCACATGCACCCAGGAGTAAAAATCAACAGGAATAAAGGATTGTATTAAAAGAGAGTGTGCCAGAGGCCAAACATGGACCCTCACATGCGGTTGTAATTAAAATTGTGATCTCAATTTATGATTAAGAATGCAGTTGTAGATTGAATTGCAATGAATGTTTATTCTTGCTTAATATTCTTCAGGTACACAATTGGTTATATTATTGAAACTCAAGATAATGTTCCCAGTCATTGTTCCCAGAGATATTTCCCTGATTGACACCTGGTATTCATGTGGTTGGGTTGATATCCTACCACACCACCTAGAAAATGTTCTCAACAAAATGTAATTTGTGACTTGAAATGGTAAGATTCTCTTCTTAAAGTGCTTATCAGACAAACCCTGTCACTATCTTCTTGCATATTTTCTTCAGAGATCTTTTAACATTATGTCATCATCTTATTTATTTCTACATTGTCAGTGGTCTGGTCTGGTCTGCATTCCCCAGCAAACCCAGAAGTCCTACAAGAGTCCCTGCCTTCTCTGTCTCTCTCTTTGGCTAACCATTCTTTACCAGTGACTAGCGTAGTAGAACAGTAGCTGACAGACAGAGATACTTATTACCATTTATTAAATAAATAAGCAAATGAATGCATTAAAATTTATTTTAAAAAGTATAATAAGTTGACTTGGAACCTATTATAACCTCCCCAAAACACAGCTTTCTGATCTATAAAACAGGGACTAATTAAATTTAATCCAAGAGAGTTGAGTTTATAATTTAAAAAGTAATATAAAATAATTGTTCTTAATTCAAAATAAACAATATATAGTTCACCTATGTTAGTTCATTTGCTCCTACCTTTGAAAAGTAGATATCAAGTACAATTGTTATCCAGAGCTCAGATAATTTACATAACCCAGATAATCCCACTGTGTTTTTTTAATTACATAACAGGTCATAATTTATTAAATGTTTAACAACTTGCTACCTCTATTCCTTATTCCTTCATTTCAGTGCATTGCTCTATGTATGTGGAAGTATATGCCACATTAGAGTAAGAGTCAATTCTATATAGCATGGAATTAAACATTGAAAACCTAAAGAAGATAACACTAATAAGATTTTAAAATATTTTGTATTTAACCACATTATTGTTTAATTCAGGAAACTAAGCCCCAACAGAGTCGAAAGCCCTTGAGATCAACACACTGCTAACATAGACCTCATGCATTTCAATGACTCCAGATCCTTTGCTATTGTGGATGACATGCCACCCTTCCCGAGAGATTGGACTCAGTTCTAAAATCAGTCTCAATACAGTGTTTTGTATTGGTAGCCTTTTCAGTTGGCTAGAGTGGGCTTGCAAGGTGAAACCTAGGCATAATCACAGATGAAGTTTCAACCTTTCACGTTCAAAGCAACTCAGGAATTAGAATCAGATTTTTTGACTTCTAGTTTGCTGATGCCCCCTTTTAAAAAATCAAATCCATTTTACTTACAGGAATTTTATTACTTCAAGATGGATAATGGATCATAGTAAAAATAATTAAAGAGGTCAAATAATGAAATGCAAAAGGAAATGTATATTAATTCTTTTAATATTTTACTTTGAAGTTTCAATTACTACTTAATGAATCTACATGGTTATATTAGTGCTCTTCTTTGAGGCTATAACTAGTCTATTTTTTCTGGACTTTCAGACTTCCTTTAAACAGTGACTGCATATAATGTGCTATTCATTCAAAACATAGTGGAATGCCATTGTCCATAATATCTAATTGAATAATGAAATTGACCCAATTAAAATAATATTATATATTTCTGATTTTTGACTAGTTCTTTGTTTGACTTTATATTTCTTTAATTAATTTTGAGAACAATAAATCCATTTCCTCATGATATTGCAAAGCTATTTGTTCTGGTGACCAGTGAATTCAAAATCTTCTACCAAGTTATAAACAGAAGAAAAACACCATGTTCATCAGGCTTTAAAATGTCAATGGTGTAGAGTTTTACCAAGATGTTTCATCTACAATACTTTCCCAATGTTTACTCTTCTACATTACTTGCTGAATTCATCAATAGATCCTATATACTAAAAGGCTAATGTGCAAAACAACTGGCCACTATGATGTGCACTGACCAGCAGGGGGCAGTTGCTCACTGCAGGAGCTGCCCCCTGGTGGTCAGTGCACTTCCACAAGGGGAGCATCATTCAGACAGAGCCGGGCTCACTGCTGGTGAGCGCAGTGGCAGTGGCTGGAGCCTCTCCTGCCTCCGTGGTAGCACTAAAGATGTCCGACTGATGGCTTAGGCCTGTTGGCCCTGGAGAATGGGCCTAAGCCATCAGTCAGACATCCTTCAAGGGCTCCTGGACTGCAACAGGGTGCAGGCCCAGCTGAAGGACCACTGAGTGCATGAATGTCATGCACTGGGCCTCTAGTAGTTACATAAAAGACAGAAGTATTATATAATAAAATAAACTATATAAGTTATATACTAAGTGCACTATATATTTGGAAAATATCTGTCAAAATACCAAATGCTTTAGATCTATGCCATTTATGTTTGACATTTTAAACATTTGGCATAGTTTTTAGACATTTGAATTAATTTATGTATATTTTAATGGTTTATAATTATGGATCAATTGAGATTCTCATATATTGCAACATATTAAGCAATTTCAACACCTTATGTTCTTTAATTATTAAGTGAATAGGAAAAAAGCATTTTTAAATAAAATTATTTTTTAAGGCACTGTTTTTTCTTTACTGATCCAAATACTTTAGATTTAACATAAAAATATATTCTGAAGCAGTATATATTTTTTCTCAAATAATGTAGCCTATGCCACGTCCCTATAAATATCTGGCTTTCAGGAAACATAAATGTTCCTTTAACATTCAACATTTTAACTAGTTTTTGCTTTAGTGATAAAACTTTTGGTCTCTTTTCTTTTCTAGAAACTTTCTTTAATTTATTTTATTTTTTCTGTTTTAAGGGTTACTCTCTGTTGTAAAAAAATTAATATTCTTTATGAAAACAGGTGAATACTGAAAAAAAAGATTAGTATCTAGAAACACTGACTAAATCAGCTAAAAGCATATCTGCAAATGCCATTTAATCTTATATTTAACTATATATGACATATAAAATACTAAACATTCTTTCTGAACAAAGCCAATATACTCATTTCATTTTAAAAATTTATATCCACTACTGGAATAAAATGAATAGATTGACTGGTCCTGATGAAATTTTAGTATATATTTGTAAGGTGCAATTAAATCTTTAATACATAGTGTTTCTTTTTTTAGTATCAATGGGATAACTTCGACTGGTAAAAAAAAAAAATCAGGGTCACAATTTATACTTTCAGTAATTTCAAGTGATTCTTTTTTTGAGTTAGAATCATTTTTTACCAGCAGAGTACATATGACTTTTAAAATCACTAGTGAATACTGTAAAGCAAGATTTTTCCATTACTATAAACCTTACTTTTATGGCAAGAATTATTTCTTATTGAGGGGGATAAAAATGTAAGAAAAATGCATCTTCCCTCTAAAATTTGTCATGTGACAAAAAGAGGCTAATCTTCTACCTGATAATTAGAATAAGCTACAGCAACATTTAGAGTTCCCAGAGTGCTATTTTCTGTTCTGTGATAAGCCAAAATTCTGAAAACATGAATATAAAGTTGCATTGGAATTATCTTACCTATACCCACCCCAACCTTCACTCTCCAATATGTACACTTCAAAAAGAAAGAGTTTACTAAAAAGAAGACATGATAATGGTTGCTGCATAGTCTAAGGATCTGCTAGAAATGAACATGCATGTGTCTGGTTGCTGGTTAGAACCATCCCAGACTTTGCTGGAGAATATATAGGGTGTCCCCCAAAATGTGTACACACACTTTGATTCATTATAAAGGCAGTGTTTATTAAAATACTTTGAATTTTCAAAATTGAGCTATCGACTGTTGACGTGTACATACATTTTGGGGGGACACCCTGTCTATGATTTCCCAAAATAATGCTCTCATTTATTTTCTACTTAGAATTAAATTTGAAAGATTTTGTGAGGAGTGTAAATGATTCTGATTTTGTTTCCCCACCTTCTAATATCTGGATTAGAGTATATGGATATTTGGGCTGTAGAGAAAGAAAACAATGATCATGACATTAAAAAAAAAAAAAAAAAAAAAAAAAAAAAAAAAAAACCACACACACAACAACTTCCAATGGGTACTTTTGCTCTTTAGGAAACTGAGAAATAATGTCACTCTCAAAGCATGGAACATATTGCACTGGGACTTCTCTCTCCAAAAGGTAAAGGTGTGCTGGTTCTTGGTATTTTGAATGCAACAAGGAAATGAAGAAATACAATATTATTCAAGTAAATTTATAATCAGCATGTGTTTACATTCACTGTTGCATGTGAATGTGTATTTATGTGTGGTGATATACATCTGTGAGAAGAGGTGTGATTGGGCAAATGTATTATCCCCAAAAGTCACAGTTAAACTATTAGCTAATCATCTGATTACATGTAGTGTTACTTTTAAATCGATTTCAATTCTTTAGTTTCATTGATCATATGTTTAAGAGGAACATATGTTCAGTTTTTCATAAGAGAAGCATCTTTATCAAGTGTAAATTTATAAATTAAATTAAAATTGTAAAAGTCTGTATCCTCAGAGAATTGATATTTAAAACACATCATTGAAAAGGGTCTCTATTGCCTGCAAATACTCATTTCCCTTCTCTATGTACTTTTCTCAATAAAACAAATGAAATGATAGCATATGAGTTTTGATCTTCTTTGTTGATTATCACATTTAATCATGGTTCACAGTAGCACCAAAAATTAGGACAAAATACAAGAATTACAGGAGAGATCTTAAATTGTATGAGCTCATTGCATGCATCAAAGGTCTCATTTTCTGAGGAAAAGAAGTTTCCAACTGCCGAACTTTGTGCATTGTCTCCCAAAAGAAATAGAGCTCACTTTACCCCAAACTAAACAAAAGATACAATAGACTGATTTTTGAATAGATATGTTATCTACAGTTTATGGAACTGATAGTCCATTTAAATAGAAAAAGATAGATTTTACATAAAGCAAGATTGAGTACAAAAGCACAGCTTTTGTAATTTTGGTAATATTGCAATTTTACAAACATATTGCATAGTATGTGTAAGAAAATAGTTCCATTTGTCATATGTACACAAGAAAACACTTGCATGAAAATTACAAAACAAAACAAATGAATAGTGGACCTGGTTTAAAGAATTGTATAAAATAACGAGACACTGAAACACAAAATTATACATCGCCATTGTTAGTGAATGTTCTTGTACATTGTTAACCCTGTTTGGCTTTTATTTATAAATATTACAACAAATAAGATATTAAGAACACAAAAACAAAAAGAATCACGGTTCATTATACCTCATTGCCTTTAATGTTTTTCATTGACTTTCTCAAAGATTGGAATCGCTTCAATCAACATAAAAAATAGCCCTGTGGTTCTAAAAGTATTTCAAATTAATTATATTCTCCAAGGAATTTTTAGCAAGCAAGGAAAGTGTAAACTCAGCTAAGTAAATCCATCTTCGGCTCATTTGGGGATATAGTTTTTACATAGTGGTTTTGTGGATAACAAGGATTTTATTATGCATGTACAAAAGATAAGTGGACTACACTAAGAAAGACTTCCTTCTAAAACAAAAGCATTAATTAATCATCTACAGCTCAGAATGTGGCAAGGAGGATGTTTACTACCTCACATTATAATTATAAGCCCTACTCTTAATTTGAATAAATTAGTAGAAGCAGCAGTGTTTTAGAGTTAAATATAATAGAAATCTCAATCTTTGGTCTTTGAGATTTGAACAACTAATGAACTATAATATTAAGTAATATGAATAACAATGTTCAGGGAGGCCATTCATTCATTTATGATTATTTTAAAAGAATAAAAGGACATTATTATTTTACTTATGATATTTTGCAACATTCATTACTATAATATAGAAGAGTATAGAGAGAAAATAAATATCTTTAAATAGGGTTACATGAGCAGTTTTAACTAGACCAAAGCTACTGAAAGAAGGTGGTAAGACCTCACTAATACAAACTGAACTGTGAGTTTGCTTTGCTGGCTATATAGAATTTGGCCACTAAAATAGCATTAATTACAACAATTTAATATTATGATCTAGACATTACCTGCTATGAAATTTAGCCTCATAAACGCATTAAACACTCACCAGCCCTCTCTACCTATTGCTGCTTCATTCAGAGCTAACATTTTTGCAATGGCATAATTCATTAGAAGTTTTATTGTATCGAATGCCAATTTTATAAAATGAGGCTCTATCCAACTGAGTAATTCAGATGCTAGAATTACATAGGAATTTTGAATGGCATATTATAAAAAAGTTAGCAATTGACCACTTGATTAAATTACCTTTAAAAACACACAGTGGTTTTTAGTTTGATATAATAAATAATAATAGAATGACCAACAAAGTATTAACATTTGGTAAATGTTTCCATTGTTTCTTTAGTCATTCTGATAAGATCCAAATACATTCTTTTCCTTTTGAAGGTCAACCAAATTACTGAAACTGTCAAAAAAAAATATATTTTTAAAGATATATCAATGTTCAAATGGTAAGAGCAAGAAAGGGAGCATAGAAAACAAAGGAACAGGAAATAGCATGCTGGAAGATTTGTCTTTCAACATTTATAAGCAACGTGTTAAGTAAGGTATAGAGGAGATTAATGATGTCAGTTCAGAATGGGCTACTGAACTCAAGATTACTGACTCTTAAGTGAACCAGTTAAATTTAGAGATGAAGGTAACAAAAATATCCTGCTAGTCTGATATACCCCTTACACAGACACATAAGCTCTGGCCAAGATAATTAATTATATTTCTTTTGGTCACGTGAGTAGGGGAGCAGCACTAGAATTAGAACTCCTGGCTCCATTTTCAAAGGTGTGGGGTACGAACTCAAAGATTTTCTGGTTAATATAAAATTTGAAGCATTATTTTAAATTCTTTGATAAATAATTTTGTACCAGATTATGAAGCTCATGATTCATAACTTAAACAAATAAACAAAAACAGGACAAAGAAGTATAGGGTAGACATCTTAGCGATATAGAGCAAAAGAAACATGAAATTTGGAAGTGTATTTTTTTGGAAGTATCTTTCTGAAATATTCTGAAAGAAAAAAAGGATTTGTCGTCTTTGCCTTTTTTTTTTTTTTTTTTTTTTTAGCCCAGTGGTTGGCAAACCGTGGCTCATGAGCCACACGTGGCTCTCTGGCCCCTTGAGTGTACCTCAATCAGATTGAGGACATTTTTAGCAAAGGCCAGTTTAGGAGTACCCTAATTAAGTTAATAAAAATGTACCTACCTATATAGTTTAAGTTTAAAAATTTTGGCTCTCAAAAGAAATTTCAATCATTGTACTGTTGATATTTGGCTCTCTTGACTAATGAGTTTGCCGACCACTGCTTTAGCCCCATCAACTGAACTCAATTACTTCTCAGTCTGCTCATTCCTAGCTTAGGATGTAAATGCCAGGAGTCCCTTGCCTTCCCTCTTCCCTCCTATTTTACCTGCCTGCCTTCTTCCCTCACCCTTCCTGCCATCGATACTAAACTGAATGTAAAATTTAGGGTCCATGTACTACATTTAAAGAATCTTTTTTTTTTCTTTCTGAGTTTGATTGAGAAAAGATTAAATTTGCAACAAAATAAACTTGCCTCTATTTACACATGCTGTGATGTAAAAATGGAACTGCAAAAACAGACAATGAATCTGCCTGGGTAGTCTGCCATGGACGGAGTGCTTTATTGGGAAAGAATCAAATCTTTGATAGGAAAGTGAAGGACTTTTAAGCTCAGTCTTCCGTGACTTCAACAGAAGCTCAAACTCTGGGTCTGAGTTTATACATAGAAACTAAGGAATCTAAAGCAGCCAGTCACCAATTATTTGGTATTGGAGAGGAAAGCCATCTGTATCAACACTTTTTCTCATTAAATTGTATAGATATTTTTACAACATCTAGACATAGTCTCAATCTCTTAGCATATATATATATATATATATATATATATATATGCTAAGATATATATATGTGTATATATATATATATATATATATCTTTAATTATTTCTATAACATTTCAGAATATATTTGAATTCAAACGTTGGCAGCCCCTCACTAGATTGGGTTTTTACAGGGTTTTGTCTCCTCACTCTTTTCATCTGTTCTCCTCTTATGACATCATTTAACATTTCTGTGGCCCCTTCCACCTTCTATAATATTTGCTCCTGAAATCAGAACATGTTTTTTAGGCAGAAGGAATCTCAAGAGACCATTTGATTCAATACTTTTGTTGCAAAGTTGAGTAAACAGAAGCTTGGAGATGTCCCTGGATGCCGAAATCAGCTCACGATCAGTAGGAGTCAGTAGAAGACAGAGCTGAGATTTGAAACACAGCTAATTACTAATAAAGAAAACCTGTTACCTTTTGATTAAGAACCTTTCTAATTGCTTTAATTTAGAGGTGTTTTCAACTTAAATATGACCCAAATGAATAGGCAGTGTTTTCTGAAAAAGTCCATAACACCGATTAGCATTCATAATTTCTCAAAATTTCTTGTGTTGTACTTTGTATTAGTATATTGCAAAAAAACATTATGAGAATTTTTCATGTTAAATTCTAATATTTTAACTTAAATAAATTGAAGTCTCATGTTCTGATATGACTTTTAGGCAATAGCAGTAATAGCATATCTTAATTCTTCCTCCAATATTGATTTAAAGTTTTACTTAAGGAATCCCAAATGCAAGTTAAATTCTGTTTGAAAAGTAACAAGACTGCACTAGCTTTCTGCTTCTGCTGAGTATAGAACTTATTTAATGAAATGGAGCTTTCTCAGTTATTTGATATGATGGATCATGCAAAGAAGATAATTCTGGCTAAGTGGTTCACTTTGCTGCTTACATTATCCATTTTCCTGCTTCCACTACCCCAATAACCTCAAGTCCCACTGTCCCACTCGACTCTGCTGCAGAGGCCTGAACTCCAGTCTATTCAGTCAAGGTCCCTCAGAACGGCACTCTCATGCACCTGGATCAGTGTTTATGGGAGAGCCTAGAAAGATTGATTGACATATGAAAATTAAGGACTTACCTTATAGTAATCAAGTCATTTTCCCATACTAGAAAATGTTTAATGCAATTTTACATTCTCGGATTCTGTAAGTTTCAAAAATTTTTAATTAAGGAGTGTTGTGATAAATGAACCTACAGTATTCTGGTGGTGTTTTTAGAAGCTAATTTACAAAAATAAGCAGTGAAGAATGGAAAAAACCTAAGATTTCTGGTAGGAGGGCAGCTTAAGAGTCTGGCAAAAATAAATGTTAAGGGCTGAAAAAACAAATTCCTTAAAATATGAACCTAATGATGTAAACACATTTTCAACATCTGTTAACATATTGCTTTTACTATTTGAGAAGGAACTTTAAATTTAATTTCTACTGTCCTTAAATATTGATCTCCAGTGAAAAAATACATAGATATACTTCTGAAGATGATATTCCAGTGGAAAGTGAATCCATTCTCAGCACTATGCAGTACATTAGTATTCATTTATTTAGAGAAGGTTTGAATTTATCAGTCAGAGTCAAGTATAAAGTGAATGGTGCAGACAAAAATTGTACCATTAGAACCTCTGTGTAACAAATAGCATGTGATCCACACCACCTGCATGGCTCTCTTAATCCTATCTTATTTCACAATAAATTAGATGTTTTGCTAAAAGTAAAAATGTCACATGCAGTAGCCAAGTAAATACTACATAAGGACATTTAGACCTGACAAATGACAGCCTGGTGGCATATGGTTAATTCTGTAAATATATTGCTGAGTGCTTTCCAAATTAGCTAATGTACAAAATTCTTGACATAGTAGACAAAGAGTAACAACACATTGAATTTAAAGAAACAAAACCCAGGGTGGAATTCTGTCTTATTGTGTTTTGTTAAAAACCATGTATTGAATTTGATTTTCAGTAAAGCAAACATTACATAATGCTTTAAAATTTTAAAATTCTGGGGGGGGGTGTACATCTAAAAAGATGAATGGAAAATTGTGCTTTCAGACTGTCGTGTTAGTTTTCTCACAGGGTTAACCATTTCATCTTGCCATTGGACACTGGGAATTTCATCTGTGGAATGGTCATATGTGCAGCTCATATCCAGGTCCTGCAAAAATCTAAAACTGTGTGCTTCACTTCATGTAGCAAAGGCACCTATGTTATTCTCCCTTTGAGCAAAAGTTATGATCCAGTGTTCCTGCCGAAGACGAGTTTCAGCTGTCCTGCCACTCACACCCTCCGTGCCGAGCGGTGCAGCAACTCACAGGAGCAGGTGGAGGCGCATCCCTGCTCACGCCCGAAGAAGTTGTTCTGTGGACCATTCGAAGAAGCTCTGGACTGATCACAAGGGAAACCAAGCAGAACCGTGAAGCAGACAGACAGGAACAAAAGGCTATTCTGGTGTGAGGAGGAGTCAGTCACTTCAGCTCCACAAGCAGATGCTGCTGCTGAACTGACAAGTGGAGCCTACTCCTGCTGGAGAAAGGTAAAGTTTGCCGTTGGGGCACACGCACAGTTCGTACACTGTCTGTCGAGTGTTTGAAGAGCTGGGTGAAGAGGAGAAAGAGCCGGTGGGCAGATTTCCCAGCCGAATTGTGTCCGCATTCAAAAATATCTACGGGGGGGAAAATTGCATTTCAATTCATTTTTGCATTCTCAGATCCTCAGAGCTTTACAACAGGGCCTGGTGAGAAAGACTACGCAACAAACGACTCTATTGGCTTCGCTGCCATGCTTTGTTTCTGCAAATTGCATTCCTAAGGTACAGCCCCAACGGTCTACAGCTATCTTCTCCTCTGAGACACCCTGCACTCTGATGGAAAGTCCTCCATCGGAAAGAGCAATCTGGGTAAGGAACTAAGCCACTTACTCAATCACCGCGCAAAATTAATGACCTGACAGCGTCTCTCCATTGAACTTCTTAATCATGCCTAGTTTAAAGAATGTACAAAGAACTTAGACTCTCATGGATCCCGATGAGGCTTCCACACACATGTCATAGGTACATGGGGAGAGGGGAAGGTCTTCCAGAGATGAGATTATTGAAGGGAAGGGAAATTAATGTAAAAAAATTAAGAAAAACGGGACTCTGGACTAATTTAAAAAAATACTCCTAAAATCATATTGGCAGACTGTCTAAAAGATATTCAAAGTAGATCATCTGCAGGATTAACAACAGATAATTATTAGCTATAATCAGGTTTGAAGTCTCCATGAAATCTATTACTTATATTCAACACCTACTTGGCTGTATCTTCTAACTTGCAAGATTGCTTCACTTATTCCAAATGATGGACTTAACACATTCAAGGGCAGTGATCGCATGGTTTAGACATGCCTGGAGGAAGAAGTCCCCCAAAAGAAAGAGTGAATCCTGAACTTGAATGAGCAAACATAAAACACTGTGTAGTAAATTATTGCCTAAGCACATCTTTAAAGTGACAGGAGAGCCAAAACTGGTTTGGTTCAGTGGATACAGCATCAGATTTCGGACTGAAAGGTCCCAGGTTCGATTCTGGTCAAGGGCATGTACGTTGGTTGCAGACACATCCCCAGTAGGGGGTATACAGGAGGCAGCTGATCGATGTTTCTAACTTTCTATCCCTCTCCCTTCCTCTCTGTAAAAATCAATAAAATATATTGAAAAAAACTTATTAAAAATAAAGTGACAGGAGGATCAGAGAATAAACCATTTTCTACATATTTATCCTCATCCAGGTTTAATTTTTTTAACTAGGACTCTTGAAATAGCTGCCTAATAGCCCCACCCAGCTGTCATTCTTGATCCCTTAAAATCTATTGTGCATATTGCTAGAGTAAATTTTTAAGAAATGCAGACCAGGGTTTCAAATTTTCTAATGGCTTCCACTACACTTAACATGAATCCTTATTCCTTTCCAAGACCCACTAGCCCTATATAACCAGACCTCTCTCTCTCTCTCTGACATCATTTCCTATCATTCTTCTTGCTCCAGCTCTTACATTTTCTCAAATACACCAAAAGAACTCTGACCTCAGGGGATTTTATCCCTTACTTCTTTAGCTTGAAATACTTTTCTGCAGATATGTACAAGTGGGGGGTAGATAGTAACTAGGTGGTTAGAGAACAGGGGTGGAGGGAAATTTCCACTGTTAGCCACTTTCATATTTTTAAAATGTTGAAACACAGTAACTGACTGGCTATGCAAACGAGCCAGAAATATCATGTATATTTTAGATTGGGATGTGAGCATGTTTGTTCAAATGTCTGTTCTATGACTGCCCTCTCAGAAAGGACTTGCCTAGCCACCTTCCTAAAATAACACTGATCCATTCATTAATTTCTCCTTGACAGTTCTGCTTTTCTTTATAGTAACCCTCCCCCCTCTTAACAGTCATTGTATATGTTCATTTATTGTGCTTCTCTTACTTAAAATAAGCTCTATGAGGGCAGAATCTGCCTTTGGTTCATGGTCATGGACCAGTTCATAGAACCGTGGGAGTACATGATGTGCGAAATAATGCACCTCCTTCACCTTGGACATGTGTCTCCAACAAAGTCCTGTTCATTTGCTTCAATCTCCACAGACCCTTCCCTGGTGGTCCACGATGGAAAGACTCCTTTTATTTGGTTCTCTTATAGCACTTTATTGTTATTACTCTTGTTTCGCTGATATCCAATATAATAAAACCCTAACATGCAAATAAGCCAAACAGTGAGATGACCAGTTGCTATGACCCACACTGACCACCAGGAGGACAGATGCTCAACACAAGAGTTTCCCCCAAGAGGGAGGTGGCTGGAGGTGGCCTGACACTGCAACTGGTTGGCGGTGTCAGGCCATCAGCCAAGGCAGGTGCCAGCAAGGGCCCCCGATCACCCCCATCCCACTGGTCACCCCACAGATCAGCCCTGATCACCAGCCAGGACTAGAGATTCTATCCTATATATTGGTAACATTATCTTAGATTAAAACATTAAAATGTGCCAAGGCTACTCTAAAACTGAAAAAGCGACCACATGCATGGACTCTGGCTTGGACATTTTGTGACAAAGCCAATTACTTAACTTCTCTCTGCTTCAGGTTTCCCACCCATCAGATGGGGAAAATGGTACTACTACCTTAGAAGGATCATGTTATGTACTACTTTTTATAATCAGGGGGAAAAATGTAGCTGCCCATACAACAGCAAGATGCCTTTCACCTGTATGAAAAGTGTGGTCATTGGTGCACGCAGTGTTCTGGATTGCAAGAGGGATGTCTGACTGCTGGTTTAGACCCAACACCCCCGGAGGGGTCCTGGATTGCGAGAGAATGCAGGCTGGGCTAAGGGATCCCCCCCCCCAACCCAATGGACAAATTTCGTGCATCGAGCTCTAGTTTATTATATTATTTTATAAGTCATATTTATATCTTACATTACCTTCTACATTTTGTCCTTGAAGGAAGGACCATATTTGAATATTTTTATAATTCCATTGTGTTTGATCCTGCACTTACAGTGT
This sequence comes from Antrozous pallidus, assembly GCA_027563665.1. Taxonomy (NCBI): domain Eukaryota; kingdom Metazoa; phylum Chordata; class Mammalia; order Chiroptera; family Vespertilionidae; genus Antrozous; species Antrozous pallidus. Next base: position 83,020,639 of record CM050519.1, read on the forward strand.
TCACATAGTATAGTTGCTGACTAAATGGATTATGAAATAAATGAATGACTATATTTAACAACAGTATTCAAATTTAGGAAAATATCATCACTCCTGGGTTAAGTGAGATGAAAGTAGAGAGAGAAAAAAAAAAGGCCTTCTCTTTTAATTATTTCCATATTTGTTTTACTGATGTAAATGTTAGAAATATAAACCAACAAAATAAAATGCAATACATTTTTGGGTGTAGATGCTGGGCTTCATTTCTTCTGGCTTTTGTTTTCTCCTTGAGGGACATTAATGATGGTAACACAATGTTACAAAAGCTGGGCTCTTTCCTGCCTTTCTCCACAGGGGAGGAGGGATGTCTGCCCTTCCCGGTTGAGTCTGAGAGAGGAACTGGGATTGCAGAGCTCATTTACTGTAGGAGCTAGCACGTTTGCAGACACTCTTAAGTTTTAAAAGTATTATAGGGACAAGCTCTGGGATTGTGGGGTTTGGATCTGTAGATATGGAGGCGAGATCTCGGAGGATCTGTTAGGGCTGGTGTTTTGCCCAAGAAAACGTGAGGCCCAGATGACAAACAGTGGAACGTGGAAAGCTGAAGAACATGTGGATAAGGAGGTCACATGGGATCGATCAAATGACTATAGATATTGGGAATGGTCCACTTATGAATAAACACAGAAATACTTGTGACTGGTTAGCCCCGGTGATTTGCAGAGGCATGCTGGCCCCATGCTGCTACACTGGCTTTTATAGCTGGGAGCGAACTGTCTTTCCACTGGTGCAGCCTGAGGGATTGAATGCAGAGAGTGGCTGCTTTTATACAGGGGGGTGGCAGCCTTCGAAGCGAGCATAGATGTAGAGACCCCATCAGTGGCCTTAGCCTTGAACCTTACGGTGTGTGCCCATGTCAGCTTTATAGCACTGCCCTCCAGCTCTCCTATCCACTTAGCGGCTGCTCTCTCTACACAATATTTAGGTCTATGGCAATACTTAATTCCATAAACTTCTCAGATCCAAACTGTATCCTCACCCACATAAGGGAGGTATATCTTATTAATAGATAAATTAAAATGAACAGGGCCTTTAAAAAGAGAAAATTATATTTTATGGGCTTAGATAGAAAATAAGTCAGGAGGTAAAAGGGACCATATATATATATATATATATATATATATATATATATATATATATATTCTTTCAAGCCAATATTGCCCAACTTCTCCAGGCTCCAGCAGCATGGAGGGGCTTGCTCCTATCTCTTTCTGTCTGCTAGTAACACTGTTCACTTTCAAACTTCTCCAATTGATATTTCTATTCTATATTGTCCTATAAACCATGCAATCCATTTGTTTGGAAACTCTTTCTGGTGCTCAAAATTACACCCCTGAGGTCTTCACTCACGGCCCATTGTGTTCTGTCCTCTAAGTTATTCATCTATCCCACCCTTACCTGTTCAAATAAGACCAATTGCTGTAGGAAAAATCTTAATCAGTTTGCAAAATAAAAATTGTTTTCTCCTTCCTCTGTGATCTTGTAACATGTAACTGCACCATTGCTTTGCATATACTATTGTATCATGCCTAGTGTCCTTACCGCTATGACTCATGTTCTCCTCAGAGCTGAATCTGAAATTCCTTGTAACATTGTGAGAAATAACTGCATCCTCTACAGTGCTGATTTTGTGTGTAATTTCATTTTTACACGTTTTGTCTATTATTTTGGTAACCTCTGTGCTATGCCTGTTCTGACTTTAACTAGTTCAAAAACTAAAGATAGATTTGGCATCTTCCTATATTGTTTAGTAAACGATCAGTCTGACTTTCTGTGGCATAGTCAGCGAAGCAGAGAGAAAGATTTTTATATCATTTCACATTTCTTTGTAGGAAACTTACATGTTATTTATTCTAATATAAAGTGCTGTGTCTTTCTCCATCTTTGTTTTATTAGTATAAAAATGACCACAGCTGAATACCTCTGGATATGATTTATTTATAACACTTTACTCAATTCACAATTAAATGCCCATCTGTAATTGATCCAAGGAATATGCTGATATTTTGAATAAAAGAACATCAGTAAAATGGTCAGTAAGTAAGAAAAGAACAAAGATTAATAACCACCAATATTTCTTATGGGATGATTTACTATGAATAATTTGAATGAATTATTAGCATGATGAAAGCAACTCTTTAAAAGGAATGTGAGATATTTAGAAAGATTTTTGTCTTTCTGTGGATGACAAAGTATTGTAGTCTGTAATAGTAGTGGAAAGAGCCCTAAAAGATAATATGGATATATTTTTAAAATATCATAAAGCATATTTCTAAATCACATAAGTTGTAACAAAATGCTAATGACTTTGTTTATAAAAATGAAGCAAAATATATAATTAAAATGTATCTTGAATCAACAACTGAGATAATGGCATAAAAGTAAAAAAAAAATAATGTCTCCCTTTGATTCTATTAATTTATGCTTTCATCTTTACATATGAAGAGGTATAAAATGCTCCAGAACAGCTCTTAAATTAGCCTTCCATTATTTTTCTTCTCAATTTAAACTTCCTAAACTCATAATGCAAAATAAATAAGCACACAAAGGAAGAAAATACTAAGGGAATTGATTGGCATAAACAGCAATACAACAGATTTAGCCCTTCAAGGGCTGAGCGAGTCACAGTAGAAATATACAGAATAGAACATGTTTTATGTATAAGGCTTTGAAATAATTAAGGTGGAAGTAAAAACAAACAGGCAAACAAAAGAGAAACTGCAAAAATGTCCGTGCAGATTTGAAAAAACAACGGATGAGAATCCTAGCAAGGAACAACGTAATTACTAAAATTAAAAGCTCAATGGAGGGATTAAGTATGTGATAAGATACTGAAGAGGAACCTGGGCATGTAGATCTGAATAAATAAATGGAGTGAGACTGGGAGACAAAGAAATAGAAAGTAGGAAGGAGAGGCTAAGGGATCTTAAAGCAGAACAATGAAAAGTCTTAGCATTTCTTCAGAGTTCCGGAAAAAGTCCACAGAGAAAACAAGGAGAGGTAATATGTGAAGACATTCTGCTGAGTAACTTGCAGAACTGACAAAAATGTGACTCTACAGACACACCAATCACAATGTTTAGAGCAAGTAAGGGAAAGGGAATAAATGGTGTCTATTGCATGAGAGTGCAAGAGTGGAAGACTGAAGACAAAAGTTCATCAGAGCAGGCAGTGGAAAAAAGCAGATGGTCTCTAAAAGAATGACAATAGACCTATATGAGATTCTTCTTCAGGGGAAATAAAGTGAACAGGAAAAACTATTAAAGAGTATCTCCTAACCCAGGAAATAACAATTTGGTTAAATAGTAAAATAAACTTCCGTTTTGTTTTTCTTTAACTTCCGTTTTGTTTTTCTTTAAAAAAAATGTAGGTGCTATTTTTTTAAATATATATTTTTACATTGATTTAAGGGAGGAAGAGAGAGAGAGAGAAACATTCATGATGAGAGGGAATCATTGATCAGCTACCTCCTGCACACCCACTACTAGGGATCAACCAGCAACCTAGGCATCGGCCCTGACCAGGAATTGATAACTTCCTGGTTCATAGGTCCAGGTTCAACCACAGAGACATGCAAGCCAGGCTAGGCATTATTTCTATAGAAACACATTTGAAGTACTTTTTTCGAAAATGTTTTCAAGACCAAAATATAGGATATATGCACCCCTATGTTCATAGCAGCACAATTCCCCATAGCTAAGATTTTGGAAACAGCCTAAATGCCCATCAGGAGATGAGTGGATTAGAAAATGATGGTACGTCTACACAATGGGATACTACACTGCTATGAAAAAGAAGGAATTCTTACCATTTGCAGCAGAATGGATGGAACTGGAGAGCATTATGCTAAGTGAAATAAGCCAGGCAGTGAAAGAAAAATACCACATGATCTCACTCATTTATGGATAATAAAGAACATTATAACCTGATGAACAAAAAGATAGATACAGAGGCAGAGAAGCATCTAACAGACTGTCAAACTACAGCGAGAAGGCTGGGGAGTGGTGGGAGGGGAGTAAGAGATCAACCGAAGGACTTGAATGCTCGCATATAAGCATAACCAATGGACACAAGACACTGGGTGGGTGGGGTGAGGGCAAAATTATCTGGGTAGGTAGGTTGAGGCCAAGGGGAAGGTCAATGGGGAGGGGTGGGAGGAGACATATGTACTACTATTTAAACAAAATAAAATTTTAAAACAGATTAATTTATTCTTGATAGTATCTTGACATTTATTATGTGTATCTGCCAATTTAGAAACTACAGGAATTCAGATGCCCCGTTCATTTTCGACATGTGAATATCTTTCCATATAAAATAAATAGAGCTTTGACTTAAGAAAATAACATTAGTTTACCAAATTCCATATGCAAGAAATATTAATATGGTCATCATTATTGCTATCTTAAGAAGCCAATCTCTGTCTCAGCTGGAACCATATGCATATACTTTAAGCAGAAGGACTCTCAGCAGTAAAGAGCCGCCCGCTACCCTGGGAACTCACCTCGCCCTCTGTAGACTGCAAGTGCAGCTCCTTCCTGCACGTGGCCTTGAAGTCTCCTGCAGCAGCTCGCACCTGGACCCCTCGAGGAGCCTCCATTATCAAGGACCTGGTTGGTGATTCAAGCCTAAGAGAAAAACAAAGGAATCCTTCAGAGTAAAAATAAAAAAATTATTATGATGGCCTAACAGATAACATTAGTCACCTAAAAACAGAGAAGTGGGTAGGAATAAACAAAAACATTTGCTGTTAAATTTAAAAAAATAAACAAGTGACATTTATAATGATTTTTGATTGCCTTACTTATTTTTCGGCTTCTATGAAATTATTCATTGGCATCGATGACTTACTCTCATTTGTAAACCGATTTACTTAGTTTCTTAGGTTGTTTCCCTTCACAATCCACATGAAAGTAGGTCATACGTTTACTTGTTTAAATCTTTTATACATTTTCGATGTTAATGGTGGAGTTTTCATAAAGACATTTCTACAAACTGAGCATATAAATATCCCTCAATAAAGAGTCCCTATTTTGTGGAGATGAGAGAGCTTTAATGAAAATCATGAATTTGGTAAACTGCCAAGCACGCACAGTAAACATTTGTAAACTTGAACATTTTCAAAATACTCTTTACACTTCAAAGAAATTAATCAAAATGAAGAAATGAGACATTTCATCCATCAGCTGACTTCTACAGGTCAAGGAAAATGTCCACAGAACAAAAGACATTGGTCTGAGGAAGGAAAATTAAGAAAGGGATGATAGACAAGTACAAGATTGACTACATACATTTTGAGAGAAGAAGTGTTTAAGATAATTGTGTCTGCAGAAGAAAGGGAGCTGGGAGGCAGTTTCAAAATTATCTTCAAATATAAAACTAGAGAAAATAGCCAAGGAAGGCAGAATACAGAAAACAGAACACAGTCATAAAAAGCACTAGTGTGGGAAGACGCTGTCCCCCTGAACTGGGCTTTGGATGCGTGCTCTGCTCTGGGCTGCAGTGGCCTGTGTCCCCCTGTCCACAGGAATTCAGGACAAGAGTCCCCTCAGGCTCGCAGGCACCATCACTCCGAGCAGCGAGTTTTCAGTGAGGCCGCAGATCCAGAGCTGTTTGTGGAGAGAACCACGTGAAACAGTTTGATGGGCTCTCTCTCTCTCAGTAGTGAAGCTGAAAGTGATATTGAGACTCCTGCCAGCACTTCGAAAAGTGATTTGGCATGTTCGAATGACTTCTCTTTTTTCTACTGAAAAACAACTTTTAAACTTTCATCCCTATGGGCCTCTTGAACATCTTCACAAAATCCCTGGCAGAGCCCGGCCCGGGTGGCTCAGTGGTTGAGAGGCCACCCAGGATCCAAGAGGCCAAAGTCAGACTCTGGTCAGGGCACGTGCCCTGTTGTGGGCATGATCCCCAGGAGGGGTGTGCATGCAGGAGGCAGCCCATAGACGATGATGTTTCTCTTTCATGGATGTGTCTCTCTCGATCCTTCCCCCTTTTTCTCTTAATTAAAAGCATAGTTAAAGCCTGTGACTAAAAAAACAAACAAACAAACAAACAAAAAAAAAACCCTGGTAGGAGTGAGGAGTGATGTCAGGTTCTGAATAAAATACTTTAAGGAAATATCTGTATGTCTATTTAAAAAAAAAAAATCACATGTTTTACAGAATAGTTGTAAACTTGAAAAGGAAAAGCCACTTGTCATTTTTAATTCATAATTCTTATATTTTGACACATTATTTAATTTCAAAATCTGAATGTTAAAATGTGTTTTTAATTAATTTTCCCAGATACTCCTCCAAATATACATCACCTTAAACAGTATATCTGTGACTCCTACTATTTCCATGTTAATTATTTATAATATAAAATGTTATTCTTTTTTAATATCTCTAGAAAAATGATTTTAAATGTTACATGCAATAAGCATCGATTATTCAAGAAAAAATGATCTTACATATAATAATATTACATGCAATAAATATTAATATTTTACGAATAAAAGGATTTTAAGTATAATAATATTACCAAAACTGTACTAACATAGTATGATATCACAAAAGTTGAAGGAAATATTAAAAATCTCCAAATAACAGAATTACATCTATTATATTCTAGAATACTTCTCCCTCTGGCTCTATTTTTGTTCATCAGTTTATGTTGTTCATTATATTCCGCAAATGAGTGAGATCATATGATATTTATCTTTCTCTGACTGACTGGCTTACTTTATTTAGCATGATGCTTTTAAAGTCTATTTTGTCAGATATGAGTATTGCTACTCCAGCTTTTTTTCTTTTCTGTTTGCATGGAAGATTCTTTTTCCATCTCTTCACTTTCATCCTGTGTGTGTCTTTTGTTTTGAGGTGGATTGCTTATAGACAGCATATAGTTGGGTCATGATTTTGTGTTTATTCAGCTACCTTACACCTTTTGATTGGAGCATTGAATCCATTTACATTTAGAGTTATTATTGGGAGGTAGTTATTTATAGGTATTTTAATTCTGTATGGCTAGGTTTCTCTCTCTGTTTCTTCTTCTCAGCAATCCCTTTAGCATTTCTTATAATGCTGGCTCACTGGTGATGAACTCCTTTAGTCTTTTTCTTTGTCTGGGAAGCTCTTTATTTGACTGTCTATTTTGAATGGCAGCCTTGCTGGGTATAGTAATCTTGGTCTCAGGTCCTTGTTTTCTATTACTCTGAGTACTTCAGGGCCTCCTGTCCTGTAGAGTTTCTGATGAGAAATCAGGTGTCAGCCTTATGGGAACTCTTTTGTAGGTAATAGTTATCTTTTCTCTTGCTGCCTTTAAGATTCTCTCTTTGTCTTTAATTTTTGGCATTATAATTATGATGTGTCTAGGTGAGGCTCTGTTTGGGTTATTCTTGTTTGAGGTTCCTGTGTCTCCTGAACTTTTATGACTTTTTCCTTTACCAAGTAAGGGGAGTTTTTTACGATTATTTCTTCAAACACATTCTATATTTCTTTCTCCCTTTCTGCTTCTTCTGGCACACCTACTATTCTAATATTCTTACATTTCACATGGTCCCACAATTCCCTTAAGCTGTGCTTCTGTTTTTTATTTTTTTTTTCTTTTTGGATCTCTAATTGAGTGATTTTTTTCAAATATATTTTATTGATTTTTTACAGAGTGGAAGGGAGAGGGATAGAAAGTCAGAAACATCAATGAGAGAAAAACATCAATCAGCTGCCTCTTGCACGTCCCCTAATGGGGATGTGCTCGCAGCCAAGGTACATGCCCTTGACCGGAATCTAACCCGGGACCCTTCAGTCTGCAGTCCGACACTCTATCCACTGAGCCAAACCGGTCTCGGCATAATTGAGTGATTTTTTCAACTGTCTTCTAATTCACTGATACAATCCTCACCTTCCCCTAATATGCTGTTTATTCCTTACAATGTGTTATTTATTTGTGTTATGCCATTCTTCATATCAGGCTGTTTTTTTTTCCATAGTTACTATATCTTTTTTCATACTGTTGAGCATTTTTAACATCATTACTCTGAACTTGGTTTCAGATACATTTCTTATATCTGCTTCATTTATCTCTTCTTCTGGAGAATTTGCTAGTTTTTTCATTTGGGGGTTGTTTCTTTGTTTCCTCATTTCAGTTGTCTAATTGGATTTGTGACTATCCAGTTAGGTAGATTCTCTACACCAGTGGTTGGCAAACTGCAGCTCACGAGCTGAGGTTTGCCACTCTGTTGACTAATGAGTTTGCCAACCAGTGGGATAGGGGCTTAATCACAAGGAACAGCAGCCTGTAGTTATTGGAATCGACAGTCTAGTTCAGTGGTCAGCAAACTCAGTCAACAGAGCCGCAATTTGCCAACCACTGCTCTACACCTCTCAATCTCTAGTGCAGATCAGTGTGAAAGGCTGTTTTGGACTAGTTGGAACGGGCAAAAACTCAAAGCTTCCAGAGACAGCCTCAGCCTACTAGGATTCCTACTTGAATTGTCCCCAGGCAATTGACTTCTGGTGTGGAGAGTGTTTTCTTCAACAGGGTGGGGCAGTTGTTTCTTCCTGGAAGCTAATTGTTACTTTTAATCTCTTAAGTGACTTCAGGGCGAGGTTTTTTCAATAGAGTGTGCCAACTATCTTCCTCTAGGCAAGGCAGATGTCTATATGGGAAAGATGTCCTCCTGCAAGAGGAAATGATGTCTACCTTCTGGTTTCTGCTCTCACCTTTCCAGTCCACTTCACTCTCCCTCTGCCAGAGCACAAGACAGGTGGCTCCACAGGGAATTGTTGTGCATTGGCCCTGTAAGAGGATGCCCAAGCTTTCAGCTGCCACTCCCTGGTAAACAGCACCCCGCTGCTTTTCACAGCTAGATGTTATGTGGGTACCCTCATCAGTTTGTTGCTCTCTGCTGGGCAACCTGGGTTGGGGATTAGATACCAGAGTTCTCAGTGGCACCTCCACCCCCCCCCCCCACAGCTGAGATATCTCTCCGGGACTTCAGTTGTCATCTGTGGTGCCTCCGTCCCTCCAACCAGTCTCTATGCATCTCCACCTTCGGTCCTTGGGTATCAGGGTTCTCTCCTGTGAGTTTTCCGTTGATTATTCAGGAAGCCTTTCCGTATTTCAGTTGTAATTCCAGCTTGTTCCTGGGAGCATGTTATTCTTTAAGTTTCGATATTATTGAACCATTTAAACAGAAGTAAGATAAAAACTTAATAAAAGTGGATTAAAGTTCTAAAACAGATTATGAACCTGACATTCATGGAAACTCAGTGATCTTATAGTGGGAGGAAAAACACAGTTACTTTATCAAATAATTGATATTCTTTAGTTTGTTTCTGAAGATAAGGGGTTGGAGTCATTATTCATATGTTTAACAGTATAAGATATTGGGAAAGAAATGTGGTTTCAGATCTTATAGGATTACCTACCTTTTACACAAAATTTGTAAAATATTATAATATGGAAATATAAGTAGGAAGTTGTTAATTGATGTTAATTTTGTTATCAACTGTATTAAGGTGTAATAAATAATGTTATTGACATGTAGGGACACCTTTAAACTATATAATTCATGTTGCTAAATTATCATATTAATATAAATGCTATATAACTTAATGCCTGTATTTTATAATTATTTCAGGGAGAAGGAAGTATAAAACAGACATTTGAGATTCTTTACTTGAAAATTCAAGAATTGGAGATATTCATATTCCTGGATAAAAATAAACTCATACATATATCATATCATGAAACTTCCAATATTTCACAAAGTAATGAAAACATGTAATAAAAATCCAGCAAGAAACTCAATAGAATCTCTTGAAAGTTAAAACATGTTGAAATAATTGGGAGAGAAAAGTATGTGTGACAATTACCAGATTCTAAAAATAAAGTGGAAGATATTTTTAAAAAATTAGAATTTAATCTAAAATTATTTTGATTAAAATGATATAGGAATTAGAAATAGAAATTGGATCATTAGAAAACAATTTGATGTAAAATAGATAGAAACTATGAGAAATATCTGACAAATGTGCAATCATTTTGTGTTGGAAAATACTAGGTTACTTAATAAATATTAATAAGTGATGCTTAATAAACTGGGTAACAAAACTGAAGAAAATAAATTGGGTCCTTAACACATTCTGCAGGAATAACTTCCGGTTTCATCTATTCCAAATATTAGAAGTAATAAATAAATCACAGTCTATAAAATTCAACAGAAACTTAGAAGAAAATTCATAACCTAATTTTCCATTTTATGTATTCAAAGGAAAAAAACTATAAAATATAAAAGTGTTCATTTTGAAAGTATTAAATTCCCAGCAATGAATTTCTGACTATTTTTGAGAGTCCGTACCCAAAAATTATATAGCAGAGAAGTATCACTGTTGAACTCTGTCTGCCTGTTTTTCCAAGTGATTCTGGTTTTCATGGTTTTTACATAGCAAAGATGCAACAAGAGTTTGCTTTGAAGGCTGTGCAGTTCTCAGACTGAAAATGAAAGGCCTAGTTCTTAGAAGTCTCAACATTCCCAGAAAAGAATTCAGAATTCTTTTAAAGTAAACCCTAGGATGCAATTACTAAATAGAAACTTAAGTAGGACTTTAAGCATCATGAATCTTGTTTTTGCTAAATATTTAACAAAGTGCCAGAGAAACAGTAGGCACTCATGAATTATTTAAGATTTCAATGATGGCATGAATGGAGAATTGAACAGAAAAGTGTTTTAAGAAAAAAATTAATGCCAACTGTGACTTAAATATATAAGAAATTTTACTGACTTGTCATTTCAGGCTACAATGACCTTTCTTCAGATGCAAATCACATTCTTCCCCTCCCCTCCAGTCAACAAAAAAGAAACTTAATTGAGGCCCCAGCATCACAGGGTTCAGGTAGAAGGCTGCCCTGTGGACCCAAGGATTTGGTGGAGGGGCCTTATTTAACGTTCTTCTTGGGGCGCAGGTTGCTGGAGGCAGGTGTAACACTTGCCGCAGATCATCTTGTCTCAGTGATAATCTTGTCGCAGTTGTACTTTTGCGTGAACTGGCAGAGGAAGGGTTCCATGGTGCCAGCCCTCAGAGGAAGCACCAAGTGCAGTCTGAGAGAGTGCGACCATCCTCTAGCTGTTTGCCTGCAAAAATCAGACTCACTGGTTGAGCAGGATGTCCTCCTTGTCTTGGATTTTAGCTTTGACCTTCTCAGTGCTGTCGCTGGGCTCATCCTCAAGGGTGATGGTCTTGCCAGTCAGGGTCTTCACAAAGATCTGCATCTCTGCATCTGCTGGGGAGGCTGCTCCACTGCCTGGTTGACCAGAAAGAGCGTAAATCCCATTCTTTTTGTTTTCTTCTCACTAGCACATCCCATCCTGGTTTCTTCTTTCACACGATCTCAAACAAATCTCCAGCACAATTCTCTTTGTTTCCCCATGTTTGCAAGGTAAAACAAGCTTCTCATAATACTCATTTGTTACTGACTCTAGATAAATATATAAATGCATACATAGAATGAAAGAATAAAAAGAAAGAAGGAAGAGAGAGTGAAGGAAGAACAGAGGGGAAGGATGGGGAGGAGAGGAGAAAAATACTACTCTAAAAATTCTTCTTCTCTAATTACTAGAACACCAGCAAAGTATTTTACCCCTTTATTGACAAAATGTCTCAGAGAAAAATACTCATCTACTTAATAAATGGTGGCTTTTCCTTGAACTTCAAAAATGATGTAAATTAGAACAACATGTTTCCAGAGAGTAATATAAAACCTCAATATTTCAGTTTTAAATGATATCCATGCAAGAATAGAAATGATGAAAAGATGCCAATTATATCATTAAGTATTAAACTCATTTATTGATTCCAAGTCAAGATTCTTGTCTTATTTTTGGAACAGTTAATGGAACTTGGATTCAAACAATCTTTGGGTAGTGGGCATTACATAACAGATTTAGTCACTTCTCACCGTAGAGTACAGAAGCCCCACTGAACTGTAATATTTCAGTTATAAATGAACTTAAAAATATAAAAGGAATAACATTCATACATGAGTTATTCCAGGAAAATATGGCATTATTTCCTTACCATTCAGCATGTTTTTTAGCCTTTTAAAACACAGGCTCTATTGAAAAACAATTTCACCTGATATAAAAAAAAATCAAAGAAATCCAGCATGTGTAGGTTTAAAATGAACATGGAAACTTAGCACAGAACTTGGCACATAGTAAGCATTCATCAAACATCTGTTGACTAAATAAATTGTAGAAATCTACTACATTTCTATACCAAAATATTACCTATATTCTATAACAAATGTTTTGGGATATTCCTTTCTAAAGCCTTTGGTTTTTAACAAAAGCAAAATCAAAGGCAATATGTCTACTTACTCCCCAAATTACCATTTTAATTACCTGCCCAACCATCCCACCATGTTGCTTAAAATTAAGTGTCAACTAGGAGTGCTTCTATTGCCCTGAAAGGAAAATTATCAGCAAAACTTGTATAGATCTCAGACACTCTAATTTTAATCTTTAGTACACACATAAATAATTGAATAACCCCATCACTACTGCGCTTTATTTATGTTTCAGTCATGGAATTTAGATCAGTATCACTCATCCTGGGGGTTGCCAATCTACTTTCAGCAGCAGCAGATAAGCCTAGCTTAAGTCATTCTTTAAATCACTGATGAATAATTAAAAACTAGGTACACTATATACTAATATAATTTCATCCACATTTCCCCTTGTGAATTTTGAGACACACCAGCAAGGTAATTAAAATACCAATTGGTTCTTATTACTCTTTGGGCAATATACTTTTATCATCATAAACCATAAAATGAGTACATAATGACTAAAATGGTAAAAGTAAAAAATGTTTTTTAGAACTTAGTACTTTAAAATTTTTATTGAATGAATCATCAAACTCTGATATTTTTATTAAAACAGTTCAAAAGCAACTAAAATCAGTGTTTGTTAAATGTGCCTTAGCAATAGGACAACAAATGCTCACATATTCCTTATATACATGCATTAAGTAGTCCTCGTTATTCAGTTTTGCTAAATTTCAGTAATTCAAGTGAAAAAATACTTATCAGACACTATAATATGTGTGATAGAGTGCTGGGTGCTATAGAACTAAAGATAATAAGCAACGAAGATGCAGATCTGTTCTAATGGAGCCAGCAACCTTGTTGGGTGGAGAGGGATAACATTGATAATTATACAAAAATGTTAAATTCCTAAGAAAAGAGTCATAAATCAAGACTATAACACACTATGAGACACTATTTACACATATTCTTCAATCCTTCTAAATCCTTGGTGTTTTGGCCTAGCGTAAATAATTATTGTGGTTATCTTATAAACAAACTAGAGGCCCGATGCACAAAATTCATGTAAGGGTGCCCCCTCTCACAGTCTGGGAGCCCTCAGGGGCAGGAGGTGACCCGGTGATCAGGGGAAGGCAATGCCCCATCACACCTCTGCTGCTGCCACTGCTGGTAGTGCAAGCCTTGGCCAGTCCTGGTGACCTGAGCCTGGGCAGCCACCATCCAAGGTTTGCCTGCACCTCGGGCCAACCCTGGGGGGATGAGGGGCTGAGGGCGGGTCTGGCTGCACTGCGCCTGCTGCCCCCTCTTCCCCCCCCCGCCCCCAGCAGGGCTGAAAGGACTGAGGAAATCCAGCAGGGCTGAGGGGACTGGGCATTACCATCTTGTGGCTGTGGGCGCTGCCATCTTTGTGACACATGATAGTCAATTTGCATATTCCCTCTTTATTAGATAGGATAGTGTCAAATGATCACCACATTAAATTACATAAAATGTATTTTATTCCTAAAGCTTAACTCACTTATTGAATTGAGAACATCTGTGGATCCATTACTGTTTTTAACTATTTTAACTTTAATAAACAGTTGCTGTGATTACCTCAGGGAGACTTTCCAATAATATTGTCATCTCACAATCTTCTCGGTAGAGAGAGCTTTTACATGTATTGTGCCTTTTAAAAACAGGAAGCAGCTTATTCCACCGGATATATTAGATTGATGAGTCCATCATAGGACAATTAAGTTCTGCCTTTCCCTAATTATTATCCATATATGTTTTTGTTATTTCCTTTACATAACGCTCCCAGACCTTTAATAGCTTTCTCCTAATCTCTGCTTCCCTATTCTTTAAGCCTATGCACCATAGTATATTTTATCATCATCACAGATTTTCCAGGAAGCCTATTATTTTTTAAATACATATATATATTGATTTTTTTACAGAGAGGAAGGGAGAGGGATAGAAAGTCAGAAACATCGATGAGAGAGAAACAAAGATCAGCTGCCTCTTGCACACCCCCTACTGCGGATGTGCCTGCAACCAAGATACATGCCCTTGACCGAAATCAAACCTGGGACTTTTCAGTCCATAGGCTGACACTCTATCCACTGAGCCAAACCGGTAAGCCTATTATTCTTTGTCCTCCTAATTATGCTAAAACTGCCTTTTTTTTTTCTTTTCACACTCCTAATACACACACACACACACACACACACACACACACACACACACACACACATATATATATACACATATGTATATTCATTGTATATTTATTTGAAAACAATATACTGATGGTTATTTTTAGAATAAAAGACATATTTTCTTGTCCTTCATCCAATTCTTGACTATTTACCATATAGCAGTAAATGTCAATTCTTCATACAGGTATGCAGGATATTTTCTGTTTTAGTTCTTTATATTTTGAGGAGGATGGGCAGTAGTGAAAACAATGATACAGGTGTCAGAGCCAGCACTTACCTGAGGTCTTGGGAAGGTTCTGCTCGGATGTGAGGTGTCTCCACTGAGTGCCCGAACACTGCTCCTTCAGTGCCTAAGGGCAACATGAATCCATGTCAATGCAAGCAAGTGGACAGATACACTGTTTTTAAGTTCAATTTTTATGGCTTGATTATGCTTCCGCACATGGGGCAACAGGCGATAAGAATACAGAAATTAAGAGAAAAATTGGAGAAGGAGTTCAAGGTAGCACAGGGCTGGAGGACAAAGCTAAATAAAACGTCCCTGTATTGACCGCTTTTAAGATGATCTTATTTATTAAAGTTCAGTCTGAGTTAGAATTATTACTCTTTTACCAAGGAACAAAGGCCCACCTTCTTCTCCTCTGTTATTTCCCAGGTAAGTTAATTTGAGGGAAGAATACGTAATAATAAAACCAAAATGTGGGGTTTGAGTTTGAGTTCGTTGTTTTGCGAAATCGAATGAAGTCGAGGGATTCCAGGAGCAGTCTAGCGACCAGAGCTTCTTTTCTATGTTATAGTCAGGAGTATTTTAACATCCAAACTAATTAAAGTCTATTAGTCCATGTGTTGAGGCCCACATGGCCATAAGCCACCTGTGCACAGGAATGTGTTCCCCCCCAGAATTCATTGAGCATAAGCATGCCTTTTAGTCTAGGGGGTGGAGACAGCCGTGCTAGCTCCTCATTGGTCTTTTCAAAGAATTTTGCCTTAGCAACATCCTTGGGATTGGTCTATATGCCTTACTACCTGTGATTGGTTATCTGCAAGTTGTCTGTCTGAGCAACATTCACATATTCATGCCTCTCAGCACTCTGTACCCTTCCTTCCCCACCCCGTTGGGGTGGGTGCCTGAGTATCTCTGCTTCCTTGGGTTCCCAGTTTCACGTCCTTCTCCCCTGGTCCCACTCCTATCTATCTGACTTTCTTTTGTCTCCACAATATACAGTTCTGTCTTTTTCCAAACAGCAGAGCATGGATGAAAATGGGAAGAGCTCCAGGATAGTATATTATTAAATATTTAAAGGCATAGATAGGACTTATTGGACCTTGAGCATTTCTCCCATGTAGAGCTCACCTTTGATGAGAGTGATCATCAAACTGCAAAGAACTGGCACCTTCCTTTGACCTTGCTGGGAGCAAGGCTCCATCTAAGACCATGAATTGCTTGAATTCATTTGATCGGAGTTGACCTCTTATGGGGTCACAGTTATCTGAAGAGGTCTTGCACTCTGACAATTGAAGCTTTCATTTATTGACTCCATTTGATTTTCCAGGTTCTCAGAGCTTTTCCATAATTCAACTGAGCTAAATAAAATGGTTTTCTTTGTCAAAAATCAAATGGAGAGCACATTTTAAAAAGAATGTTTGTTTTTTCTTTTGTAACTTCACATGTTTTTTTTCTTTTGCAACTTCACATTAATGCTTTATATCATTTCTTTTAGAATAAATGTTATCTTCTTTTGGTTTAATATTCTCCAAATATTTTTGTGTAAGAATGCTATGCCTGCTCCATCAACCACATTAATACTAGCTTAATAATACAATGCCATTGAAAAATGCAAATTTTAAACCTACAAAATGAAGCTGCTTCTGCTTATTGTGAAGAACAATATAAACGTACTGATTCAATAACCTAAGAAGAAGCTGCCACTAGGAAATTAGAGCTATTGTTTAGATGCCTGGAATATAAGTGGTCATAGAAGGAAATATACTAAAATCACTGGATGACTACTCCACATAGAACAGCAATGCAGACTTTGATCTTGAATCACAAAAGGAGAGGGAAGTTTTTTCAAAGACTACACTATGGTTTCATCTATATTATGGTCCTAAGGATAAATGTATAAGGGTCTGCTGTAGTAGATTTCTAAGGTTATAGGTTTTCATTTATGAGTTAAAAATCTATTGGCATTTTTGACTCATTACTGGCTTTCAGGGTGCTTTCCTCCCAAAATAGAGGCTCGGTAGGGTGTACACTATTGTATGGGCAACTATTACAAAAATGATTTCTTTAAGGAGTTTGTTCTTTTAATATTTTGTAAGATATTTATTTCTGTGAGTAAAAAATTCTTAGAGATGGGTCTTTAATATTAAAGTGAAAATTTTAGAAGAAATTTTAATTTTGTGATTGTGGTGGGGGGTGGCATTTGAAACAACATTCCAAAATATAAATTAGCATATCTCAAGGGGAGGCTCCTTTGGCATTTAAAAACTAAAATGTAACTTCCAAAAGGACATATGTGTAAAGTTCAAATGTTATAAACTTCCAAGATGAGAGAGCAGGAATATAACTAAGGAACAGTAGCCATATTGCTTTTCAAATACAGAATGACACATGAGGTAATTTAGTACAAAATATATCAGTGAAAGGGAGAGTAGAATGCTATCAAAACTGTAACTTAACCAAGGAGGATAAAAACTGATAGAAGTCTCAATTCCAAGTATCAATATAGAACATTATCAATGATTTTAAAAATAATTCTTGAGGAAATAAATGTATAATTATACCACCTACAGAGCTAAATTGAAAAGTGAGTAAAATGAAAAATAATTAGCTAAGTTCAGGCCTCCAGATAATGAGAAAATTACTCTCATCTTTTTCATTTTTGTCCCAGAAGGAGACTAAGGGATCCAAGTTAATAAGCAACAATGATGATCTTACAAGGAAATCAGTAAAGGAGGATAAAAGCCATTTGAGGCAGGCACACAACAAATTCAAAAGTAAAATATATATATATCCCACGGATTGGAAAGTGTCTGACTATTAGTAGGACACAAACTTAGCAATGAAAAATATAGACCACCTAATTAAATTTTAACTTTAAATGATTTTTAGAATATATATACAATATACAAAGAGAGTATACTTATATTGAAATAATTGGTTGCTTATATGAAATTCAAAATTAACTGAATCATTAGTCAACATCCATTTGGTACAAAGAGTACAGATCTGACTTATTCTCACTTTAGAAAAAGAATGTGCAATGAATCCCATGTTGTACGCTTTGGAAACCATGGAAAACAAAGGAAGAGAGAAAAAAAGGACAAAAAGGAAAATAGTATAGACATTTACTATTATGTATTTAAACTTATTGACTAATTAAACATTAGATGCTAAAGAATATTTTAGATACCTTACAGTGAAAGTGATGTATGAGACTTAGGGAAAAAATAGACTTTTAATTGTTGTAATAATCAGGAAAAACAAAACAAAACAAACAAACAAACAAACAAAGAAAAAACAAGCCCAGCAAACTTCAGGGTCAAAAAGTCCTGGATCTCATTCATATGATAATTTTTGGTTTCAAAATAAAGGAATAAGGATGGCATCGAATGTTTTGCTAGAAAGGAGAAAGAGTATAAAGAATGTGCTTCCACTTTATATTTAAAGACAGTTTAAGGCATAAGCTAGGATGTTACAAGTGCTCAAAATAAAATATCACTCCACAAAAAATGAAAAAATTATTAAAATTAAATGCACAATCCTTCCTTACATGGCTATGTATACTGTAAATGCTATCCTCTGAGCTACTCACTATGAACCTGTTGGCATGCATACATCCTTAGGGAAGTCATTTGCCTCAAAACAGGCAGCATAAGAAATGGAAATAAAAAATAAAAAAACTTGATATTCATAGGTTCTTCCTTAACTTTATAGTACTAAAAAAAGTTCTGTGAAACGCAGCATCTCTCCCGCCATCAGCTTCATGAATTCTACTGCAGTATATTTCAGACACCATTTTATGTCATTGGCCTTGTGTGGGAGACTTAGGATCAGTAATACACATGGAAGCCAAGCAAGGACTAGCACTATGGTTTTAAATATTAGTTTTATATAAATCATCTCATTTTTTTCTCCCAGAACTTTTTAACATAAGTAGATAATGCATTGTGTACACCTGAATAATGAGAAAGATCTTGTCAGAGAAATAAAATACCTCATTGACGAGGCTAGAATCCCAGCCTTCAGGTTTTCTTGTGTACGCTGCTCACTGTGACATGAGCAGGCGTAGGCAGCAACCCTAGCTTCTTCATTCCTAGCTAAGTGACCTTGAGAAGGTATTTAATATTTCCAAACCTCCATTTCCTCAGATAAAAATCAAAATAGTAATGCCACCTTACAGTTTAAGATAGATTTTTCTTAAATAGGATGTAAATGTACCCTGGTTCATTGTAAGGGTTCAGTATCTCTTAATCCCCCCTTTTATAAAAGTCAGCCACAGAAGATCTACACGTTGCGTGTGTAGAGGTAATGGCCCAAGGTGGGTCACTCTGTTCCCAAACTGTCATAGCTTCACGCTGAATTCTGAAATCTGAAATTTAGACACTGTAAAGAGATTCTTACATGTCAAATAGAAAATGCATTTTATTACGTAAATGCTATTCAGTAAATTGAGGAATTCCCCAATGCAGCTGCTCAGGCAATAGATAAGATCAGTCAATGCTCAAATTAGCTCTGAGCATTCAGTGAGGTTTCTTCTAAATAAAATGGTGTATTTGGCACAATCTCGCTTCTAATTGAGCTCTGTCCTAATGTTGGAAATATGCTCTGACTTTTCTGTATGTTAGACTGTATGTTAGATTCTCTGCGTAGATATAATAGAAATACATCATATTAATAACTGAATTAAGTGAAACAGTCCTGAATGCTACCAAGGTTTTACTTTCCTTTGAAAAATAAAAGCAAGAATCAAGGGAAGGGTTGAACAAGACATAATTCCTTAATCTATTTATCTTTTCAATGTGAAATCTTTTTTGACTTGGTAAAAATTCCAACATAGCAATTAGCTCTAATAATTTAAGGGGAGAAATTTGAGTAATTATTAGTCACACTACCTCCTAAATCCAATCTGTAGGGTTGCTAGAAGACTTTAAATAATCAAAATTCAATTAACCTTAGATAGCATTTTAAATTCCCACCTGGAAGAGGGCTGAGTCCAGAGCAAATATATCTAGATCGAAGGAGCAAAAAAAAAAAAAAAAAAATTCTGTTTATTCATTCTCTTCAAGTTTGATCCTGTATTATTGAATGAATACAAATTCTTTGGTACATTAAATTGAAAGTTGCTTAATAAATTATAAATCTTTTTTATTATTCCTTTTGATACCAGGGGCCTTTTCACTCTGTAGTTGTATTTCCTAGCATTTTATCTGGCATAATATAGACATTCATTAATATGTCTATCTGATGTTGCTGAATAAGTGACTGTTTTCATTGTGTGGAAGTCAGATGAAGAATATAGCGGTAGAATACTGCCTAGGAAGGGAACATCTTCTGCCTTCACTAGGGCCTCATATATGCTGTCACAAAGGGTTTGAAAGGGGAGGTGAAGGCCTGGCACGGAATGCTTGCTGTTCTGGAGTGCTGAAATGAAGAAGAAAAAAGAGTCAAGCCAATGGCAGGGGACTAAAGAAACCAAGAAAAACTGGGGTACCTTCCCCCGTGGGAAAGAAAGCTAGAGAGGAGTAGAATTGACCCTGCCAACATAGTTCAGTGGTTGAACCTTGATCTATGAAACAGGAGGTTACAGTTCAATTCCTGGTCAGGGCACATGCTGGGCTTGCTGGCTGGATCCCCACTAGGGGGCATGCAGGAGGCAGCAGAGCAATAATTCTCTCTCTTCATTGCTGTTTCTCTCTCTCTACCTTTTCTTCCCTCTCTGAAATCAGCAAAATAAAAAATCCTATATAATAAAAGGCTAATATGCAAATTGACCGAAGGAACTGCAGAATGACATGTTGCTATGATGTGCACTGACCACTAGGGGGCAGACACTTAATGCAAGAGCTTCCCCCTGGTGGTCAGTGCACGCCCACAGGGGGAGTGCCACTCAGCCAGAAGCTGGGCTTACAGCTGGTGAGAGCAGCAGTGGTGGCAGGAGTGCTAAGATGTCTGACTGATGGCTTAGGCCCGCGATGAGTGGGACATGCCCCAAGGGCTCCAGGACTGCAAGAGGGCCCAGGCCAGGCTGAGGGAGCCCCAGGAATTACCAATTTCATACACCGGGCCTCTAATATATTAAAATAGAGAAATACCTAAATTCTATTTTTAAGCTTTGTGTTTTGATATTTGCCAAATTAGACACCCTTCTGAATTCAGGTTTTCAATAAAACCTACCATGATCAATTACATTTTTGAGGTGATTTTGTTTGTTTGGAGGGAGACAAAGAAGGGAATAATCTTTACAGAACAGAAAAGACAACAGGAGAGGAATCCAAGCCCACGAGGCTAAGGGGGATTAAGAAAACATGAGCCTTTATGTCCACTGCCCTCTGGCCATGACAATGGAGAATTAGGCAGCATTTTAAATTCCTGCACTAGAGTACAGATTAGGTTCAAGGGTAAATTCACCTAGTTCTCAAGGGCCAGACGGATTCCTATTTATTCCTTATTTTTACATTTGAACCTCTGCTACTGAGTATTTCAAATTCTTTAGAAGGTTTCACACTCTGTTTTCTTTTTCCTTAATCTGAAATCTCTTTTCTCCCAAATTAAAATTGGCAAAGTCAAAGACTGGACAGGGCACACTTTCATTCTATTCCCAGATCTGCTTCTAGCTTATTCTTTGATCTTTGACAAGTACTTAAAGCCCTCTGGATGTTATTTGTAAAATTAAGCTCTGAATAATGTGATCTCTAAGGTACTTCAATTTCTAACTCACAGTTATATGATTTTTTTCAAACATGTCAAAGCATGTATACTATAACTCTCTCAATTCTCCTTAAATACAAGTGGAAATGAGATTTCCCTTACATATCTATAGAAAATTATTTGGGGAAAGGAATGGAGTACTCATATTGGCAAAAGTAAATTATTAGCTGTCATTTCTTTTATTCCATTAAAATGAGTTCCTCTGAATCCTGAAAGCATCATTATCTTTTTTTTTAAAAAAAGAAGTCTTCTCCTTGTGTTATTTTAATAATATAAATGGTTTTCTGGCTTCCAGCTAACTACGCAAAATACAACCTACATATTGCTAGATTGAGCCTCATCTGGACAAAAAGCTGGATCCTGCTTTTGCTCAGCATTCAAGACTTCTGCAATCTGAGCCCATGCATCTACTTAGATTCCTTTTCCTCTACTCATCTATGGGCTCTCTTCACTAGGTTTGCCACCAGCTAAAGTAACTGCAATCCATTCATTTTCTGAGCCTATTCAGGCTTTACTACCTATAACACTCATTTGGAACCTATCATATCTGTTCTGAAATTTACAGTTCAATTATGTGTTACTCCCCCAAAAAAGAAAAAAAAATCAAAGGTATATCCCTTGTATACCACTGAATTCTTGTGAACAATATGGCGTCTTACATAGGTGAGATAATTAATAAATATTGATAAGGGTCAATATTTTAAGGCCCTTCTCTTTGAAAGCTGTTTTCTCTTGTTTCTGATCCTTGTTTGAGTAATGATACATTCATGTCGAACACACTCAATTCAGAAACTGGAGAAGTATACTGAGATGCTCATTCTTGATCAACTTCCTTATTAGTTAACCTCTTTCCACAAATTCAATATCATCTTTATTTTCTTTTAATTATTCCTCCATACCACTGCCAGATAATGTCCCAAAACACAACGCTGACTGTGTAATTCTCACTAGAATTACTTCAAGTATCCAAATGTCTATAGAAATCAAGTACAAATTCCTTGACAGGACTTAGCCCTTAGCAGCTATATGCATGTTATTCTTCAGACAATACAACTCTTACAGATTTTGAAATGTTGAAGGGTTGTCTTGAGTATTACTTCTTCCTAGCATACTCCTCTCCCATCCTCCCTTTGGATGGTAATCTCTGCTCTTTCTTCAGGATCTGATTCTAGATTATTCCTCTGTGAAACATATTATGTGCCCTTACTGCCCTTCCTTCCTCAGTCCAGCTTCTCCATCTTCTTGAAAATTACTGGTACAGCATTTATCACAAAGTGACATGAGAAAGCTTTGTTATACGCTTTAAACACATACAAGTAAATATGTGTTTAAATGAGTAAATATGAGTTACTTGAACTCGAGGATTTTGTCTTAACCAATGTTGTACACTTAGAGCTATTCCTTGATTCTGATACAGAGCTGAGGATCAGTAAATAAAAGAATGGGAATGAGAACATTAATACAAGAAGAATAATTTAAAATTATTCTGTTTTATAATTTATATGCAAAACAGCTTGTTTCGGTTTTCTAGGACATTTCTTTGTTTCATACTTTAACACAAATCAACTTATAAATATCCTGGGGGGATAATGTGAATTTATTGAAACTGGTATTATAAGCCTATCCAATGTTAATATTTCTAGCAAAATGTGAAAAACAATGTTGTTAAATTGTTCTCTCTGATGGAAAGCAAAACCCCACAGTATTGTTCATTTGAGACTGCAGAATAAGCTGCCAAGATTTCCGAAAAGAAAATATTTCAAAATCTGTTTTTACTTTTCACTCAATATTTTTCATGATTATACAAACATCCCCAGGAATTTACTCTCAGCCTCAGAAGATGCCAATTCATGTTATCTCCTCCACTTGTGAAGGTTTCAGAAGATAAAGAGAGATAATGGGAAAGATACTTGTTGATCATATTGAAAATGCACTAGAATAAATCTATTTTCTCCAGAGATGAATTATATTTCAAAAGTAAATCATTTGTAACTAATAAAGAAAATTAGACTTACCTTGATCAGTATTAGAAATGAAGCAGAGTCCTTTCTTGCTTATATATTTTTTTAATTTTCAGGTAGTTTGGATTTTACTAAAATTTATGTCTCTAATTTATAGGGTAAAGGAAGCTCTTTATTTGTTATTTTTTTCATGTTTTTTAGTAAAGAAAATTAAGTGAAAATAAATTGTTTTCAAATAGACTAAACATGTGGCTTGATAGAAACTTCTAGGAAAGATACATAAACAAGCCCTCTTTCCAATTCCAACCTCCAAAAATAATTATAATGGTTACACAGAGCTTTTCTCACTCTGCAGATATACATATATTTCAGGAAATAATAGGTAATGCTAAGGTTTATAATCACTAAGCTTGTTCTTTCCCCCATGGCTTTAGTAATTACTAAAGGAATAAGAAGAAATACCCGTCGGAGGCCTCTAGTAAAACCTAAATGGAAAAGTGCCACCCATAACATATCTTAAGCAAACATAGTCATCCGGCCCTATTGTCATAAATTTATTAAAAGGCAGCTCTGTTTGAGTTGATTTATCATTACATTATAACATTCTAACAGAAACTGAAATTTAAAAATGAAATAACTTAATAAATTAACTACACAGTTAAAATTTTTATAGATTTCATAAGAGATTAATGCATGATGGCATTTAGGAAGTTAATAAGACTGGATCCCTAGATGAACTATTCTTTACCACATTCACTACATTTAAATAGTCCTTTTAAACTCTGATAAACTTAAGCTAGTTGTGTATTTTATTCTGAGGTTTGGACATGGTACCTAATATACGGATAGTATAGCAGGCACATTTTCTGTGTAAACCTTTCCTTCATTAACATCACCATCATATGCAATATCAGCATTTGTGATCCTTGTGGAAGTTCAGTTATCTAAAAATCTGACAGTTGCATATAAACTCAGATTTATTTGGGAAAATTGATGAATACCTGATCCAGCCCTTTTTTTTGGTATTATTTTTTTCTGCAGTTCTTCACCCTTATATAGATTTCTGAAGACAAGTAAGATGGGCTTTCTACTGCTATTAATCATGCAGGTGGGATTGGGGGGGGTGTTGCATTTCCAATGGGCACATGATGCTGCTCATGACCAAGTGGAATGCACAGGAATAGAGCTCATCTCAGCAGCACTTTTATTTCTTAATGATTCTTTCCCATTAGGACTTCTGATACATCTCCATCAAAATGATTTTTATGGAAATAAAAGTCAGTAGGGAAGATGTCCAAAGAGATGGTACCTGATCTTCAGATACTACATTTGTTGAGTGATTTATCTGAGACTTTCTACAATATATTTTTCATTGTGAAAAAATAAAAATATTGTATGTATTATATGAGTAGTTTTATAAGTCTGAGCTAAATGATAATCTATACACGTTGCCATGTGAACACAGCTAAGACTTTTAACATGGCATCTCACTAAACACAATTCAGTAAGACTTTTCTTCTCATTTCCAGATATCTAACTGATTCTAAAGGGGTCACCTGTCATGTTTGGCGTATCTTTGAAGATGTGGACAGTCAGAAACTGGAATCTTTGTACATTCAACTTAACCTAATATATATTATTCCACTTATTTAGTAATAAATTCAGGGAAAAAATAAGTCTCCTCTAATAACACGATAGTGCGGCATCCATAATAGCATCCAAGTGGGAACAGGCAGGTACATGTGTTAATGCTGAAATAAATTTCCTTCATCCTTTTGCTTCTATGAGACACATTCTTGTTACCTCTTGATGTTCTAGATTGCTCCTGTGTTCTAATAAATAAACAAAGAGAGCTTCGTTTATTAATGATTACAGTCTAACCATAAGAGGCTTGGGAACATGACTTTTAATTAATTGAAAGAAGTGGCTGGTTTTTACTAGAACTATCCACTGTTTTCTTCTATAATTAAGTTTCTTCACCAAGAACTCTCATGGCATGTCCAGTCGTGATTGCCATGAACATCTTCACATTATGTTTAGAGCAATTATAATAGTCGTTAAAGCTTTGTACAAGTCCAGGAATCTTAAAAACGCTTGTGCTATTATGTCACCCTGTAATTTATGGATGTGGTTGTTTATGCACATACCCAACTATCTTTAAAGATGGTGGCCCTCTGAGCTACAAAATAATGTTTTAGAGTTTTCCTTAACCTTTTGATATAAACGGTTCTGTGCTGGGAAATCATGGGTAATGTACAGCAGAATAATCAAGATTATACTTTCACATTTCTGGAATCTCCTGATGTACTCTGCAATTATCTCACCATGGACTGGTTAAGCAGGTATGCAGTATTTTCAATGTAAATTGTTGACTTCTTTCCTAGGAAGCATGAGTTGTGACACACACTTATACATCTGTGTGTGTGTGTGTGTGTGTGTGTGTGTGTGTGTGTGTATGTGTGTGTGTGTGTGTGTGTGTGTGTGTTTATAGAGATAATGGTATCTCACTGAGTAGTACTAAATTTAGATGTTTTTCTTTGTAAGTATCAACAATATTCTCTCCTCCAAATTTCAATCTAATAGAAACTTATCTAAAGAATTATCAAGATTATTTTCATTGCTAAACTAAGCAGGACTATATAAGATAAGAGTTTAAAGGCTTACATGTATTCATGGGTATAGGTACGAAATCCTAAAGAAATAGTATCATGATTCAGCCGACAATAATTTAAGAATTATTGGGACTATTTGCTTAAGATTTATCATAGGAATATAAATTTGGTTTAACAGTGAAAATTAATAAATTCTCCATAATAATGTATTAATGAACACTACTTAGTCATATCAAAAGATGTAGACAGGTCATTCCAGAACTTCAAGGCTGTTTCATGATTAACAATAGAAACAATAATTATTACCTTTTAGAAAAGGAGGAATGCAAATGAATTTCTTCCCACCAATATATATCATCTACAATAAAACCTACAGCATCCTCAAAGTATTGGTGATGTGTTAAAACATTCACTTAAGAATAGCAACAGTACAAAGGTTCTGTGTTGTTTACCTTGTGACTAGAATTACTGTTTCAATTCAAATCTCAACTATAGTTGTTGTCTTACTATGTGATAGTAAGGAAAGAAAAAAAGGAGAGGTATGAAAAACAAGTTTACTAAGGAAGTAGTAACAAAATCCTCATGCTTTCCATATATAATATGGTTTTCTTCATAGAGAACTTACAGATAATTTAATAAAATTAGTAAGAGAATTGCTTTGACTTAAATTTAATAAAAGTTATGTACCCTTTCTAGACTGATTTAATTTTAATTAAAGACATTAAAGAAATTTTAAATATAATGGGAGTATATTATGATCATAAATAAGATCTAACCTAAAATTGTTAATTTTCTGAAAACTTAGATTAATGCAATCCCAGGTAATCAATAATATTTTCATGGAAATTGACAAGCAGATTCTAAATCTGTAGAGAAGAGTATAGGGCCAAGAATAATACGGCAAATTTGAATCCTTCCAAAATTCCAAGTGGGCAGATTTCCCCTAACAGATAACAAAACTTATAAAATCATAGTGTGGCTGTAAACTAGAGCTAGCGAAACAGACTGAGAGAATAAAAGATTACCCCAGAAACAGACCAACAGTCTTATATCCAAATAGAACCAGGATATATGATAGCCATTATTGAACATAAATGGCAAACAATAAATGATGGGAAAAATAAAATTGTATTACCACTATACAAATATCAATTTCAGATGGTTTAAAACTGTAATGGGTAAAATTCTAAATATGTGAAAGACAATACAGAAGCATATCTTGTTGACTTCAAATTTGAGGAATTCTCATATAGTAAAAAAATGACAAATTTTATATACAGAAATCAAGAATTTTTGTTCAACAAAGGACAACATAAGTTAAAAGGCAAAACTTTGATTTTAGAGAAGATATTTGTAACACATATAACTGACAGACTGATTTTCTAATATATATATAAAACTCTTAAACGTAATAAGAAAAATATAAACTAAAAATAATTAGGAACTTCAAGAGACACCTCACAAAAGGACTATGAGTAGCCAATAACTGTCTAAAAAAAACCCCTCAATTTATTAGTAATCAAAATAAAGCAAATTAAAATTCATAATGTGGTAACAAGGTAAACACTCTGGTTTTACAGAGACTTTAATATCAAAATCACTAGAGTCCCGGTGCACGAAATTTATGCATGGAGGGTGGATCCTTTAGCATGATCTGCACCCTCTTCAATCTGGGAGCCTTCAGGGGACCGCTCTTCAATCCGGGAGCCCTGATGGTTTAAACCCACTCCCTGTGGTTCTCCGCTCTCTGAGGGGCCTGGCTGCTCCATTCCCACTGCCCAGAGACTCTCTGTGGTCCAGAGGCTTTCCGTGGTGGGGCCACTCCATACTTGCACATGTTGGCCAGAAGCCCTCCATGGCCGGGGTGAAACACTGTCTGCTCTCAGTGGCCATCCCCAGGAATGGGAGACTCCAGTGGGACTCAGGGGACTAGGCACCACCATTTTGTGGCTATGAGCATCACCATTATTGCGATGGAGTGACTGTTAATTTGCATATTACCCCCTTTTATTAGATAGGATATTTACAAAAAAGGTAAGGATAAATTCTTAAGATTAAAATATACAAAACTTTGGGAAAACAATTGATACATTTTACTATCAATATAACATTTTTTCTTAACAATAAATGGCTCTATTAAAAAGGTTAAAATCCACAACCAAATATGTATACACTAGAGGCGCAGTGCACGATTTGTGCACAGGAGGGCAGGGGGGAGTGTCCCTCAGCCCAGCCTGCACCCTCTCCAATCTGGGACCCCTCGAGGGATGTCTGACTTCCTGTTTAGGCCCAATCCCAATAGGATAGGGCCTAAACGGGCAGTCAGACATTTTTCTCACAATCCAGAACTGCTGGCTCCAAACTGCTCACCTACCTGCCTCTCTGATTGCCCCTAACTGCCTCTGACTGCCAGTCTTATCACCCACTAACTACTATCCTGCCAGCCTGATTGATGTCTAACTGCTCCCCTGCCAGCCTGTTTGCCCCCAGCTTCCCTCCTCTGCCAGCCTGGTCACCCCTAACTGCTCTCCCCTGCAGGCTTGATCACCACCAACTGCCCTCCCTTGCAGGCCTGGTCCCTCCCAACTGCCCACTGTCCTCCCCTGCTGACCATCTTGTGGTGGCCATCTTGTGTCCACATGGGGACAGAATCTGTGACCACATGGGGGCAGCCCTCTTGTGTGGTGGAGTGATGGTCAATCTGCACGTTACTCTTTTATTAGATAGGATAGAGACCTGGTGCATGGGTGGGGGCCAGCTGCTTTGCCCTGAAGAGTGTCCCAGATCAGGGTGGGGGTTCCCTTGGGGTAAGGAGCAGCCTCGCAAGGGGCCTGTGGTGGTTTGCAGGTCAGCCACACTCCCCAGCAACCCAAGCAGAGGCCTTGGTATCTGGGATTAATTTATGTCTACAATTGAAACTTTGTAGCCTGGAGTGAAGACAAGCCTTCTGCTCTCTCAGTGGTGGCAGCCATTTCTGTTTGAAACTTTGTAGCCTAGAGTGGAGGCCTAGGCCAGCAATGGCAGGTGGAAAGCTTGGCTTCCTCCATTGCCAGGGAAACCCAAGCCTCTGTTCTCTCCAGCTCAGTGTTTGCCGCCATTTCTGTATCTTTTATAATTGAAACTTTGTAGCATTGAGTGGAGGCCTAGGCTGGCAACAGCAGGCGGAAAGCTTGGCTTCCTCTGTAGCTGGGGAAACCCAAGCCTCCCTCCTGCTCTCAGTGGTGGCAGCCATCTTGGTTGGGGTTTATTTGCATAATCTGCTCCTGATTGGCTGGTGGGAGTGACTGTGGGCATGGCTTGTGGGTGTAGCGAAGGTACGGTCAAATTTGCATATTACTCTTTTATTAGATAGGATAGTCTACAGCAAATATAACTGACAGACAAATACACCCATAAAATATAAGAAACTCCTAAAAATCAATAAGAAAACCACAAACAACTCATTTTTTAAAAAGACCAAAATGTGAATAGGCAATTCACAGAAAAAGAGACTTGGATAGTCAATATGATAGTTAAAAACAGACAGACAGACAAATAAAAAACACAAGAGCTCTGCATTACTACAAATTCTTGCATTGCAAATAAACAACAACAACAAAAAAAAAAAACAACAAAAACCATTTAATTTCATTTGAACCTTTTTTAGAATCCAGGATGTCAGAAAAGTCAACCTATCATGCTGGTTTGTGTCACCTTCATGACTGAGATAAAGTGCTGCTCACCGTCTTCCGCTTTAGGTGCCATTAGTAGTTTTGAAAGCTTTAAAGTAGTGTAAAATGTATAAAAAGGTTATTTTTCATTGAACAACAAAAAAAACAGTTTTAAAAGTAGTCAACTGTTTAAGATAGCTGTATTAAAATGACATGTATGTCTTACCAAATTTCCATGGTAATTTCAAAATATAAATATTTTGTTTTTTCACTGTTGTTAAGGCGACTAAAATCATACATAAATAAGAAAATAAAATTCAGGCTCAAAGTTTGAATATTTAAAGAATTTATTTAAATTATTGTGCAGAAATATTTACTTCTTCAGTTCACTACAAAAAGTATCAAAAAATCTATAATTTTTCTATTAGAGTAACAGAGAGGACACATGATATCATAGAAAAAATGAGTTCCATGTCAACTTTTTGTCCTACTAGCAATGACTTACTAAATAAGTAATTTAGATATTTGAAATCTTAATTTTCTTATATGTAAAATTAAAATCTAAGTGTTCTCTGCTCCTCATAGGACTGTATAAGATTTTTAAAAAAGATTACTATCTATGACTATCATATCTATCTATCTATCTATCTATCTATCTATCTATCTATCATCTACCTATATATATATCTACATACTACACACTACACTATAATGTGTACTTCATGATTATTTAGCATTACTGATATGGGTAAAGTCAATTTAAAGACTTAGTGATCTGTGGTGGTTCAGCAACATGGGAATTTTCATTTACTTCGTATGAGAGGTCAAAATAATGATTTTTTTTCTGGGATCCTTATACTTTGTACAAACCAAATTAACCTGAAGGGTTGATATTTATGTGCACAAAAAGTTAGTAACTACAAAGAAGTTGATGAAAGCTTTGTTTAGGTTTATTAGCTATAAATCAAATGTCCCACAATAGAGAATTAATAAACAATACTTTTAGCCATTTAAAATATTACCAACACTTCTAAATGGCATAAATTATAAATTAATCTTAATATATGCATAAATATCTATGATGTTAAAGAGTATCATAAAATATTAGCTGGCCAAAATGGCATTTGGCAGTTTTCTTTGCAATTAAAGTCACCTTTATTTTTCTCTCCCCTTGTTTTTAGACTCTTTTTTTTCTCTCCTTCATCCCTATTAGAAACTCCAAGTCATTGCTTGAAACATTCTCATCTTAAAATGTTTTATTTTAACACTTAAAAGAGCTTTTACTAAAATGTGAGCCAGGTACCTGAATAAAACATACAGAATTCTTCAAACCTTGCAGTATCTTAATGAGATGTCATCTCAAATAAAATATTTTGTTATCTACTTTAGAGAGAAAGTGACTTTTTAAGTTAATCTTATCTAAAGATAAAATCAGATTGTCTTGAGAGGTTATGAGATTTTGGTTACCAAGAGTTAAAAGAAAGAATGACTGACCACATTACAAAGATAAAATAAAGAAGATTCAAATGTGGTTGAAAAGGGGAGTAATTAACATTGATGATAGTTTTAAAGCTGAGGTTCTAGGATAACTATTTTACCTATTAAAATAGTGGGAAAAAGTAGGTTTACAGTTTTAATACAAATAAATACAATGATTCACAAATAATAACACAAGAATAAACTATTTCATGTACTCACAACTATAAACCTCCTTCTGCTCATCCCTGAACAGCGAAAGAGTTATGAGTAAATAGATTGATTACTGAAAGCTTATTCTAATCCACTTGTTTTAAGGACCAAACAACCAAAATAATTATCAACAACCATCAAATAATAATTCACTTGATTCTCAATTATAAACTTTAAAGAGGCCATGCAATGAAACATAAGTTATTTGTAAAGTTCATATGGGTTTTGTATTAGGATATGGAGAAAGTAGTAATATTAAAGGCTTTTAGGTTAAATAAGAAACTGATCTTATAAATGAGCATTGTAGCTCATATTGAACTATTGGCACCATTTATCTATCCTATCTAATAAAAGAGTAATATGCAACCCTATCTAAAAGAGTAATATGCAAATTGACCATACTACTGATCAAGCCACACCCACAGCCACACCCATCAGCAAATCAGGAGCAAATTATGCAAATAAATCCCAACCAGGAGGGCTGCCGCCACTGAGAGCAGGAGGGAGGCTTGGGTTTCCCCAGCAATGGAGCAAGCCAAGCTTTCCGCCTGCCCTATGCTGGCCTAGGCATCCACTCAATGCTACAAAGTTTCAATTATAGAAGATATATCCCAACAGAAATGGTGGCAGGCAGCCATAGAGCTGGAGAGAGAAGAGGCTGGGTTGCCAGGGCGATGGAGGAAGCCACTTCTGCAGCCTTATCCTAGGCCTCCATTGTAGGCTACAAAGTTTCAAACAGAAATGGCTGTCGCCACAGAGCAAGAAGAAGGCTTGGCTCCCCTCCAGGCTACAAAGTTTCAATTGTAGAACATAAATTAATCCCAGATCCCAGTGCCTCTGCTTGGGTCTCTGGGGGGCATGGCCAGCCTGCAAACCACCACAGGCCCCTCACCCAGGCTGCCCCACACCCCAAGGGCACCCCCACCCTGATCCAGGACACCCTCAGGGCAAACCAGCCTGTCCCTACTCATGCACCAGGCCTCTATCCTATCTAATAAAAGAGTAATACACAGATTGACCATCACTCCAACACACAAGAGGGCTGCCCCATGTGGTCAAAGATCCTGCCCCCATGTGGACACAAGACGGCCACCACAAGATGGCCAGCAGGGGAGGATAGTGGGATGTTCCAGGCCTGCAAGGGAGGGCAGTTGTGGACTATCAGGTCAGCAGGGGAGGGTAGTTGGGAGGGACCAGGCCTGCAAGGGAGGACAGCTGGGGGTGATCAAGCCTGCAGGGGAAGGCAGTTAGAGGTGACCAGGCTGGGAGAGGAGGGAAGTGGAGGCAAACAGGCTGGCAGGGGAGCAGTTAGACATCAATTAGGCTAGCAGGGTAGTGGTTAGGGGGTGATCAGGCTGGCAGGCAGAAGTGGTTAGGGGCAATCAGGGAGGCAGGCAGGCCAGCAGTTTGGAGCTAGCAGTCCTGGATTGTGAGAAGTATGTCTGACTGCCCATTTAGCCCGATCCTACTGGTAGGATCCTACTAGGATCGGGCCTAAACGGGCAGTCAGACATCCTTCGAGGGGTGCCAGATTGCAGAGGGTGCACGCTGGGCTGAGGGACACCCCTGCCTCTCCCGTGCCCCCATGCACAAATTTCATGCACCGGGCCTCTTGTATATATATAAAAGGCTAAAATGATAAGCGTCCATGCAACTGTCTGACTGGTCACTATGATGCACATTGACCACCTGGGGAGAAACGCTCAACACAGGAGCTGCTGTGACATGCACTGGCCATTTAACAATAAATGGCACTGCACACCTGGAGCCAACAAAGCAACACTCGGCTTCCCACAAGTGGGGCACAGGCCCCACCACAACCCCAGAGCAACACCCCACCAAATCACAGCCAACTCTGCTAAGAACCCATGATGCAAAATGCAGCCCACGGCCCAGCCCAACCCGGAATTGGTTCCCTGTGGGTTCTGGGTAATGATGTCAATAGCAATGTCCAGCTTATTCTTCCTAGCAACTAGCCTCTGTGGAGTTTCTTCAGCCCAGGAACATGACTTGCTTTTATAGCTAGGTGCAAACATTTTCCACTTTAACCAAATGTCTGAAGCATTTCATGTGCCTCATCTCATTTGACCCTCACAGAAGTCCTGGATAAGAGACTTGGTAGAATCCTATTTTCTTTTCATTAGCAGAAAAATGGAGATTTAGAAAGCTTAGAAACTTGACCCAACTGAAAAGAATTAAGAAATGGTAGATCTTGAAAACGACATCAGGTTTTCTCACGGGGCAGAATATAGTCAAACACTGCTGCAATGAAATAGTTTACCCTTTGTTCTCCCTGCGTGATCTACAATAACAATCTGATTTGTGTTGATATTTACTGCTGTGTTGCTGACAATTACCTGAAAGAGAAGTTGGGGTGCTTCTCTGGACTGGAAAAAGTTTAGCTAAATCAGAAAGCAGGTCTAATTAAGCAAGTTTATTCTTTATCTAAAAGAGGCTGAGTTGACTCACACCTGAGCTCTCGCTGGTGCCAATCGCATGCATGTGTTTCAATCTGTTATTGCTGGTCGTGCATTTGATTGACACTTCTATTATAGAGAAAGGGCAAATAGTGATATTAAAATATTTCTTCTAATTAACTTCCTTTCAATATGCATGAATCTGGTCACCAGGCCACTAGTATTACAATACACAACCCTTAAACATCTTTCTTCCCATGTCACAGGATTCATAGCTTATGATCAACATGAATATATTTTATTTGCTTAATAAAATTGGCAAATTTCCTTGGCTCCTACCTGGTCTCAGGCACAGATGTGGACACCTCAGACTTATATGCACAACATTCCATTTCAAGCATGTGCTGAGCCTCTCTCTGCTTCTCAGAGCCCCAGAAAGCATGCTCAGCGTAAGCAGCACCCAAGAATCACCTCCAAAATGCCTTGCCAGGGAGTTAGCACCCCTGAGAAAACCTTCAACCAATGAGGCAGCGAACTAATGAATACATGCACCAGCCTCATGCCTTTCAGTTGGACAATTAGGAGAGGCAGTTGGGAAGTTCTTTTTTTGCGTTGGCCACATTTTGAAAAGAAAAATACGTGGCCCTAATTTAAAATCAATTGTACAGTCTTCTCTCACACATAATATGACTGATCCTTAGATTAACCTTGTGAGGAGGTTAAAAACTAACCAAGGAAGAGAGATAGCACTATTCCTTCTATTCCCTCCTCCTCCTAAAGATAATGATAATCATAGCTGGCATTTTTGGAACAGTTACACTGATTCAGTCATGTATTAAGCACTGAAAAATCATTTCAAAAAACATAATTTTCACCATAAAACTCTGAGACCAATTTAAAAAATAATGTCCCCATTTTACAGTTGATGAAATGAAAGCACACAGGGCGTATCTAGCTTGTCCAAAAGTATTTAGCATTCAGATGACCCAGAATTAAAAAAAAAAAAGTATAAAGTAATTATGCCCTTAGTACAAATGTGCTTATGTCTAGTTTTGTGTGTTTTTTTCTCCCTGCCAATTCTGAATTCAAGAAATTAGGAAACCTTGGTTTACTTTTCTGAACTTCCAGAATGATTCTCTTCCCTTCCTGGCCCCACCTCAAATTCCACATCCTAATCTCTGGAATCCATGACTATGTTTCCTTAAAAGCAAAGGCGAAATTCCATGGCAAATGGAAGATTGCTACTTCGATTACTTTTAAATAGGAAGCTTGTCCTAAGTTATCCAGGAGGGCCCAAAAAAATCCTAAGGATCGTTGGAAATAAGAGAGGGAGTTGGAAATGGAGAATCAGAGACAGGAAAGCATGAGGAAGACTTGGCCTGCCATGGCTGCCTGAAAGCAGAAGTGAGCACCTGGAGCCAAGGAATGCACAGGGCCTCTACCAGAGGAAAAGGCAGGACAATGGGTCCTCCTAGGAAGGAGCACAGCCCAGCAGACACTTGATTTTAACCTAGTGAGAACCTTTTCAGACTTCTGACCTCCAGAACTGAGGATAATAATTTATTTTGTTATGTCTAAGCCACTCAGATTGTAGTAATTACTATCGTAGTAGCAATAGAAATTAATGCAATTAATTAGTAATTGGAAAATGTAGGCAACCCATTCAAACTTGCAATATCTTTTCTCTTTCTTCTTTCCTATCTCTCTTCTTCCCTCTCTATCTTTATAGTGAAACTAGAGGCCTGGTGCACGAAATTCTTGCAAGGGGCTTGGCCCTCACAGCTGTGGAGGCTTGCCTCAGCCCTTGCAGCCCCGGAAGGGTTGATCAGCTGTTCGGCCTAATTAGCATATTATGCTTTTATTATTATAGATTAAAGATTGTCCTGGTTATAATTTATTTCAAGGGTGGGGAACATCCAGCCCTCAGACTATAGAAGGCCTGCAAAATCAGTTGGTCTGATTCTTAAGGTGAGTTAATTAAAAGTCTGACCAAATATAGCAGGCTAATTTTTAAGTTGATAATATTGTATGGTTTATGAATGATGTTATAAGTATTCAAATGGCCCTTGGCAGAAAAAAGGTTCCCCATCCCTGATTTATAGGAACACAGAATTTATCCACTTATGTAAAGCACACACAGAAAACTCCACAGTGAAATTAGAAATAAAATTCATTTTGACATACTTTAGACAATCCTTTTGAAGATAAAGGTCGGCCTGATGAATGAATACACAGTGGATTTAAAACTAAAATTTGTTCTTCCTCAAATTTCAATAGGCCTTTAAAATTACAGACCAAGATTATATTACTGTTTCTCCAAAGTGATTATAACATCAATTATTCATCTCAATCTTTTCCCTTGACATTGTTAGGCATATCTTAAGCTTTCAATTTACATAGCTACATGAAGACAGAGAGGTTATTCCGGGAGCTCTCTATGATTTAGTGGAGAAAGTCAGAAAGATAGCATTTAAGTATGCTCGTTCCTCTTCACCTCGAACTTTTTCCAGACTACTAAATAAATCTGCTTGAAATAATGACCTCCCTACTAAATAAATCAGATCCCAGGAGCTCTACTTCTTGTTATAGAAGTTCTTATTCGGGATCTGAATGTATTACAGACACATGCATGCATTGAGGCAGATAAAGCAGAAATGAGACTTGGCTATCCAGAGCTGGCATTCTGTGCAAATCACTTAACCTTGAGACTCAGTTTGCAAAATGAAGACAATAATACACATCACCTAAAGTAGTGAGGAGTCAACAAGTTAATGTAAATGACTGTGGTTTGTCAATAGCAAAAGTTATGCTTATATGTTATTGTTTTTATTTTGATAGCTATGATGCTTTACTTTATTGCTCTAAAATTTAATATATCATACATTTTCTACATTCAATTTTTATTTTAATTTCCCTTCTTATGACCATATAATTTTTTACTTCAATAGCTCTGAAAGGCCTATATTGGATTGAATACTATTCAATATTACATAAAATGTTCCATATTATATTGTATACTAGAGGCCCAGTGTACAAAATTCATGCACGGGGGGCGGGGATGTCCCTTAGCCCAGCCTGCACATCTCCAATCTGGGACCCCTTAAGGGATGTCCAACTGCCTATTTAGGCCTGAACCAGGTAGGATTGTGCTTAATGGGTAATCAAACATCCCTCTCACAATTAAGGACTGCAGGCTTCCAACTGCTCGCCTGCCTGTCTTCCTGATTGCCCCTAACCGCTTCTGCCTGCCAGCCTGATCACCCCTTAACCACTCCCTGCCAGCATGATTGATGCTTAATTGCTCCCCTGCCAGCCTGTTTGCCCCTAATTGCCCTCCCTTGCAGGCCTGGTCACCCCTAACTGCCCTCCATGCAGGCCTGGTCCCCACCAACTTCCCTTCCCTGCAGGCCCGATCACCACCAACTTCCCTCCTCTGCCGGCCTGATCACCCCTAACTGCCCTCCCCTGCAAGCTTGATCGCTGCCAACTGCCCTCCCTTGTAGGCCTGGTTCATTCCAACTGCCCTCACATGCTGGCTTTATTGTCCACAACTGCCCTCCCTTGTAGGCCTGGTCTCTCCCAACTGCTCTCCCCTGCTAGCCATCTTGTGGTGGCCAACTTGTGTCCACTTGCGGGCAGGATCTTTGACCACATGGGAGCAGCCATCTTATGTGTTGGAGTGATGGACAATTTGCATATTACTTTTTTATTAGATAGGATTCTATCACAAAACACATATCAGTAATGCTAAATATTATTTACAAGAAAACAATGTAAAGAATCCTTAATCTTGGAATAGACTAGCCAGAACCTCAGAAGTTCTGAGCATCTTAGTTTTTTCAAAATATTTGCTTGAAAAATATCTCTTTCCTCCGTTACACTATTTGTATTCAAATAGTATTGGAATTTGTAGCCACTATCATAAGGGTAAAAAAAAAATCATCTCTATTTGCATATGACATGATTATTTACATAAGAAATCCTCTAAACCTGCATAATTTTCTGTAAATACTGAGTTCAATAAAGTCATATGATACAATAATATAAGATCAATACATAAAAAAGATCAATCAAATGTTATATGTTAACAATATACATACAGAAAATAAAAGAAAAACAACTATGCTAATTATAAGTACTTGGAAGGAAGTGAAAAGTTATCAAAATATCTTCAGAATGTGTATGCTGAAAATGACAAAAATGTTCATGAAAGAATTTAAAACCTAAAAACAATTTAGAGACATAACATTTTCATAACTGGAAGACTCAATTATAGAAAAGATGTCAATTCTCCTAAAATTATGTGTGGGTTTAATGCAATTTTTATCAATATCCAATCAAGAACTTAAGATAGAAATATACATTATGGAATTTATATGTAAAAGAAAAGTCTCTAGAATAGAAACACCAATGTTAAGAATAAGTAAGTTTAAAGGATTCTCTTTACCTAATATTACAGCCTATTTTATAGCTATACTAATTAAGATATTATGATATTTTCAGTTAGTCACCCTAAACAATGTAAAAGAACAGAGAATTTAGAAAGAAATAAAAATATGTCTAATTGATTTTTTTTTTACCAAGGTGTAACAGGAATTCAGTCAAGAAAGGGAATGAATTCATTGGAGTAATAAAATATTTATAGGCAACATACACACATACACACTCACACACACACACACACACACACAAAAGAAAATTGACTTAAATTTACATCTTATTAAAAATAATTCAAATGCATCATATATTTTAATGTACAATGCAAAATTATAAAACTTTTAAAGAGAAGTTAAATATTTGATATGTAGGGCTTTTCACACTAAATACTGTGCAAAGATAACAACAGCGTGATCCACAGAATTAAGAACAAATGGTACCTCATCAAAATTAAAAAATTTGGGGCTAGAAGTGATTAATGGCAGGGAGGAAAGAAGAGGGCATATGTAATACTTTCAACAATAAAGATGAAAATAATTTAAAAATTTGCTCCATTAGAGACCCTGTTAAGAGGATAAAAAGACAAGCTACAGAGATGGATTACATATTTGCAAATCATATATCCAACAAGGACTAGTTTCTGGAATATATATATATATATATATATATATATATATATATATATCTTATATAATAAAAGAGTAATATGCAAATTGACCATAACTCCACTATATCAGCAAGCCATGCCCACCACCAGCCAGTCAGGAGCAAGAATGCAAATTAACCCTAAACAAGATGACTGACCACGGAGAGAATAGGGGCCTTGGGTTTCCACAGCAATGGAGGAAACCAAGCTTTCTGCACACTCTGGAGGCACAGGTCTCCACTTAAGGTACAAAGTTTCAATTATGAAAGATAAATAAATCCCAACAAAAATGGCGGCAGCCACAGAGCTGGAGAGAGCAGGAGGCTTGGATTTCCCTGGTGATGAAGGAAGCCAAGCTCCAGCAGCCCTGGCCTGCCTTGGCTCTGCTTAAGGCTACAAAGTTTCAATTATAGAAGATAAATAAATCCCAACAAAAATGGCTGTGGCCACGGAGAGAGCAGGAGGCTTGGCTCCACTCAAGAATACAAAGTTTAAATTATAGAAGATAAACAAATCCAGGATACTAGGCCTCTGTGGCCAGCTGGCAAACCACCACAGGCCCTTCACCC
This sequence comes from Antrozous pallidus, assembly GCA_027563665.1. Classification (NCBI taxonomy): domain Eukaryota; kingdom Metazoa; phylum Chordata; class Mammalia; order Chiroptera; family Vespertilionidae; genus Antrozous; species Antrozous pallidus. Next base: position 83,060,109 of record CM050519.1, read on the forward strand.
AGGCCACCCCACACCTCAAGGGAACCCCCACCCTGATCTAGGACACCCTTCAGGGCAAACCAACTACCCGCACCCATGCACCAGGCCTCTATCCTATCTAATAAAAGAGTAACATGCAAATTGACCATCACTCCAATACACAAGATGGCTGCCACTGTGTGGTCAAAGATGGCCACTACAAGATGGCCAGCAGGGGAGGCCAGTTGGGAGGGACCAGGCCTACAAGGGAGGCAACTGGGGGTGATCAAGCCTGTAAAGGAGGGTAGTTAGAAGTGACAAAGCTGGCAGTGGAGGGAAGTTGGGGGCAACTGGGTCTGCAGGGAAGGGCAGTTGGGGGGTCCCAGGTCTGCACAGGAGAGCACTTGGGAGGGACCAGGCCTTCAAAGGAGGGCAGTTAGGGGTGACCAGGCCTTCAGGGGAGGGCAGTTAGGGGTGACTAGGCCCAAGGGGAGGACAGTTAGGGGCAAACAGGCTGGCAGGAGAGCAGTTAGGCATCAATCAGGCTGGCAGGGGAGTGGTTAGGGGGTGATCAGGCTGGCAGGCAGAAATGGTTAAGGGCAATTATGAAGGCAGACAGGTGAGCGGTTGGAAGCCAGCAGTCCTGGATTGTGAGAGGGATGTCTGAGGGTCCCAGATTGGAGATGGTGCAGGCTGGGCTGAGGGACACACCCCCCCATGCACGGATTTCGTGCACCAGGCCTCTACCATATATATTACATATATATATATATATATATATATATATATATATATATATATATAAAATTTAAATGAATCTCCAAGGAATTATGCTGAGTGAAAAAAACAAAACACAATCTCAGAGGATCACAAGTAAGTGGTTCTCTAAATAAGATTCTTAACACAAAAAAGATTAAAGTGAGAGAGGGTGTGATTTCAAAAGGGCAAGAAGGAAAACCTGTGGTGATGAAAGTGTTCTGTATCTTGTGTATCTTCACTGTATCATGTCAATATCCTGTTTATGACATTGTTTTGCAAGCTGTTATTTGTGGGGAACTGGCTAAATGTTGCATGCAACCTTTCTGTGTTTGCTTAATCCCGCACATTGTAACCCATGTTACCAACCTGATCCACCTCTACTGCCCCTCTCTGATGCCCTCTTCACTGAGCCCTTGTCCCTGCCATGCTTCTTTCCCAAGCTCAAGTGCCATTCTGATGTCTTTTCACATTCTCCTTACTTGCTCTTGCTTCCACTGCTCTGTCTTTGCTCTTAACTGACTGTCTTTCAAAGGCAGGAAGGGAGGGAGGGAGGGAGGGAGGGAGGGAGGGAGGGAGGGAGGGAGGGAGGGAGAGAGGGAGGGAGGGAGGGAGGAAAATAAATAGGGAGATTGGGGGAAAAAATTATCCCTTAATCTGCAATAAACTTCTACATCTGTATTATAGGCTTTTATCCCAAAAATGGAGGTGTACTCAAGCCTGGTTTCTACCCTCAATACAACACAGCACAATTATCTTTTTTTTTTTATACTTAGTTTCACACAAACTGTTATCTATCCAGCTCTGAAATATTGTCTCAATCTCCAGATTCACCTCAGCCATTAATCTTCTGGATTTGCAGTTTGCTTGCTATTTCCTGGGTGTTTCAATGTCAGAATTCCTCTATTGATTTTGACTTGACTTCTTTCATTTAGCTCTAGACATTCTGAGTTGCTTAAAAGTAATTTTCTACTTTAACTTTAACTCTCCAAAACTTAGTTCTTGATGCCAACCATTTAGAGTTGCAAAGGGATGGAAAAATGAGTTGGCTGACCTACCTAGAGAGTATACATTGAGAGAAATTTTTAAAATATGCCATAATAAACTTTTTTATTCTGACACTGGTAGTAAGATTTCAGTTTGATGAAGATGACAATAGGGAGTGAAGGTATTTTCTTGATTTCTTTTTTATTTAAATGTATTGGGGTGACACTGGTTAATAGGATGATGTAAGTTTCAATGTACATTTCTATGATACATGATCTGTATGTTTCATTGTATACCCACCACCCAAAGTCATATCATTGTCCATCACCATGTATTTGGCTCCTTTTACATTTTTTGTATGACATGATAGCAATGCCTTTCAGAAAACGGATATCTCAAAATTAATTGTGTAGGCGTCTTCTGTAACAGGCAAAATAAGGGAGATTGGTGTGGATTGAAGGAGAGAGAGCACACATTTTGAAGGCTGATATTGTCTAAATGGTAATATATTAAAACGATACTTCTTTTTCTTTCTTTCCCTTCAAAGTCGTGATTAAGTTTCTATATTATTAAATTACTTCCTGTGGCAGAAGTGGTTCCTTTTCTCATTTAATGCATTCTTCCTTTACTAATAGAAGTTCTCTTACCAAGTTTTATTTTCTTTCTTCATCTATTGTGCAATATATTTTAATTTCCTTTACAACTATCTACCTTAAAAACATCAAACAAATCAGGAGAACATTAATGGTATTTAAAAATTATGATATGGTGGCTGTTACTAAATGGCATATTTGTGCTAGGGTTCTTCCTAGGTGCTTTTCAATATATCTTTCACCTCCACCAAAATCCTATGTGGTGTTTCTTCTAAGTACTCCCTTAAAGAAGTAAAACAGAGGCTTAGAGAGAGTCAATAATTGGTACAGCATGGAAGACAGACAAATGACCCCCTCTCCAAAGATAGTCACTCCCTAAATCCTGCTGCCTGTGAATATGCCTCATGACAAAAGGGGTTCACAGATGTAATGGTGGTTATTTACCTATTGACCTTAAAAGAGGGGATCCTCCTGGATGATGCGGGCATCTGGACAATGTAATAGGCAATGTAATCACATGAGCTATTAAAAGCAGCTAACCTTTTTCCAGCTATGTCAGAAGAGGATATTGGAAGATTTGAATCATGAGAGAAACTCAACCTCGTGCTCCTGGAGCCAGGAGACTTGGAAAACCTGCGAAGGAAGATGTGTGGTTTTTAGGGGGGAGCCCCAGCTCCTGGCTGACAGCCAGCAAGCAAGCAGAGAAACTGCACACAATTCCAGGGCACCACATTCCATAAGTAACATATCTTTAAACTTCATCACGTTATATAAGAAATCAGACAATTCATTTATGTGATGGAAGGATAAATTATATCTTTGAGATATTTGGGGATTTAAGGCCCATAGCTATAAGATAAATTTTAAACATCAATAGAAAAATTTAAAACCACTGCAAAAACATGTTAATTCAACACACCCCAAGTCACTGTCCCCTTTTAAGACGTTTTTCACATTTTCATTATAAAAGTATATTTTCATGTTTTGCTTTAATAAAAAAAATAGGAAAGATTTCAATGATAGCTTGGAAAAATAAGTCATGGAGAGGATTGCGAATAAAGCCTGGTTCATTATTTATGCACGTCAAAACCTTCCAAAAGTTTTACCTGGGGAGTCAGGCATAAGGTAGAGCGGTAGTAATCATTAGTGCCTCCAAAATCTTTCTCCTCAGGAGGTTTCAAAAGCAACTGGAAAACTAGGTGAGTGAGTTGGGTGATTTACCCTAGTCCGTGAACTTGAAATGCCACACTCCAGGAAATTCATGCCCGCACGGTACCTTTCCTCAGAGCCTGATCTAATCCCATTTCTTCAAGTACTATCTGGACAAAGGAGCTCCATCCATCCTGCAGGCTGAGTGGTGCACGTTCTTGGCATTTGGACGGGGGGGGGGGGGGGGGGAGGACAGCCCTGCATATCAGACTGCGCGGTTCCAAAGCTGCCCCTTCACCATGTGCCAACTGGACAGACAAGAACAAGGATGTAGCAGACTGACTAATAAAAACAACCCAGAAAATATTGATTTCAACCCAGAAACATAGTGTTTAATTTAAAAGACAGCTCTTCAGAAAATCCTTTCTTCGATTGTCACACAGGCATTAGAACGCGTCTATCTGCCCAGGCACTCAGCTAGGACAGAGACAAAGGAACGGTGCTCTTGCTTTTCGAGTCAACACAAGGGCATTGGGTACATGCGTTGCTGGGATTCATTATTCTCTCAGATTGCCAGTTTTAATTTCTACTCTCTGAAAATAAAAGACATACTCTTTCTCCTTAGACATTTAGCTTCTTGTTTTTTTTTTTTTTTGTTTTGTTTTTGCCTTTTCACTCAAATACAAAAAAGCGAGGTCTAAGTCCAACCGATAGCATCTAATTTAACATTAAGGTTTTCTATAGGGCTAAAGTCTTTCCCTTTATAAAGCCAAATGACTTATACATGCACTTCGTTTCCAAGTGAATATACAGCATGCACTACAAATGAAAGTACAAATTGAAGTTGATAAATTCGGCCTGAAAGCACTATATTTGAGTCTTCTAAGTGTATAGGTTTCTATCTTTTATTTGTTTATCTGCTCTCAAAAGATAATTGCATTAAGTGATATCATTGGCCAATATAGGGGCTAAAAAAGTACAAATAAGGTTTGCATTCAAGCATGCATATGTGCGCGAACATGTGAAACTCCAAAATATCCAATGACACAGAGAGCGCCTGCAAAGGTCAAATAAGTGTATTCAAGTTAAGATTTAAGAGGGATTGATCAGGGAACTTATACGTATATATGCATAGCCCATGGATACAGACATAGTGTGGTGAAGGCCTGGGAGGGGCGGTGTAGGATGGAGGAGGTCAATGGGAAAAAAACAAACACCCAAGGGGACATCTATAATACTTTAAACAATAAAGATATTTTTAAATGGAAAAAGAAACACAAATTAAGTAATTACTGAGCAAGTCAAGTAATACGAAGAGTAAAGAGTTATACATTTCAAGCCTATGATTGCTCATCATGGTGGTAGGTGACTGAGGGGTGGTTGTGTTCCGGTAACCATTTGCCATTTTCCTTCTTTTCCCTGAACACTAGTATTTACATGTGTGAGGTAAATTCCTGCTACCTTTTAGGAAGGGTAAATGTAAATATCCTGAGTGATACTAGATTAATGAATAACTTTAGTCGGCAATGATTTTGCCTCAGGTGTATAGACACTAAATAAATGCATATACTTCTGTTGCCTTGAAAGAGAAGTCCATGTACAAAATGCCATTGTTTGCAAAAGATAAAGCTAGGAAGGGCTTTAATTCCTAAGAATCTTCCTTAAATAGAACATTTTTGAGTTACAAATTTAAAATTCTAGAATAAACTTCACACAGATCTCTTGTCACTTCAACTTTGAAGTCTTGTCAGCGCAGCTAGCTAATTATATGAAGCACCCGGGAGTCAATGTTTCTTTGCAGTGCTATGTGTTAAATGATTCCAGCACTGCTTTAAAGTATATGTGGGCTTACTAATCAACTCTCGTTCCCCTAAATTGCATGCTACGCGATGCACGATTTTCTCCTCCAAGCATGAAAAATTCTAAATTATAGTTGCCTTTGATATATCTTTTGCCCTTTCTTTTAGAACTTTCACAGGAAGGAACTCAGCTACTATAAAATTAATATGCAATAATCTAGTAAAGGAGTGCGGACCTGGCAGGGCTTTGAGAGGGCACGTGTATGCTTGTGTCTGTGAGAAACAGAAAAGTGGTTGGAGACGTGGGAGGCGGTGGTGGTTCTAATTCAGGTAAATTACTCTCCATGCATCTGTTAACAATATGGAGAGGTACTCTCATTCTTTCAGCCTAAGTGCTATTCTTCAAATCCTTACAAAATTGTGTTGTATTCAGAAACGATGGTCTCAGGATTACATTCTTTTGTTGTTTGGGATCTTCTGGAATCACATAGTACATAAAGCTATTGTATCACTGATTCATTTTTCTGAGTTAATTGGGAAATACAAATTAATCAAGGATATATTAAGAATAACCTCAGTTATATGTATAATTTTAGATAAAGAAATAGAAAAAAGAGAGCCAGATTGAGATAAAATTATTTATCCATCTATATATACATATATACTATTTATATATACTATACATACATATATACACACACATTTATACAGACACATGGGGGAGAGAGAGCAAGAAAAAAATAAACAGGTTACCAGAGATGACTGCCTCAAGACAGTTAATTAAAAAGCAGAAAAACTTAGATTTCTCAAGGGGCACATTCTCCCTGTTTTAATGGATCAAATTATAGTCCAAGAATACCAAGAAAAAGAGGAAAATAAAATTGAGTATCCACCTAGCTCAAAGAAAAAAATTCAAAACTACTGAATGTGTCTAATTTTGTAAAGAGAGCACTCTACTGTAATTATTATGAGACATATCAAGGTAACATAAAGATCAGAGAAAGTTCCAATTCCATGAATCCTAAAAGTCTCTAGAACTTTCCTTTATTTATGAATGTGAAGTACCCTCTGGGAATATCTGAATACTGATTAAATAATTTTGGGATAATTGGATAATACCCTAACTGCTATCTCAGAATTATGCTGCTATCAAAGCTGATAACTGGTAGGCACTACCAAGGTTCAAAGATTGTTAAATATTGAAATCATATGTGCCCAGTCTCCCTGAGTGCATATCTAATCACATCCCTGACTTTTCTACCAACCAACAACTCACAAAGGGCCCTAAGTCCATGTCCTTAGTGATTTGTCTGTGTTCTACACAAACCATATCTTCATGCTTTTTTAAGTCTCCCTTGCTCTCATCACAGGACTTAGAAAGGTCAATTTGGCTAATTTTTGCCTCCCATTCGTACCTCCTTTCCTGACCTTTCCAAAGAATTTTAAGAAAAAAAACTGAAAATAAGGCAGATGGACAGTAATAGGGGCCACAACCAGACACCAAGCTGATGTTACAAGCCTCAGCCACTCAGCAGGGCATTTTCACGAAAGATAGGAGGACATGAGGGTGGTAGTGGGTTGTTAACAACCCCAGGGATGCCCGATGAGGATCCCCTTTCAACAACCCTTGTTGAATTTCATTGTTATTTAATAGCACATCTTTCTTGAAGTCCATGCAGCCATGTCTGGGACATTGACAATACTATTTTTCTCTTTATTAATAAGAATAAAGAGCTAAGCTTTATAATGTCTTTGTTATGTGTGAAAAACCTTCTAAACATACAGATGCACCCACTGGCATGCATATGCATACACGTGTAATTGGACACTAAATTTATCATTACCATTTAGATAAAGAAAAATTGGAGGCATAGATAATTTATTTAAAATATTGAATAGTAGAGATAGGATTCAACCCAAAAACTCATGGAGAGCAGAGGCCAATTACCATGCTAACTGCTCTCACACGGCCCAGAGGACTAAGATGGACCTTACTAGATATGATAGATATCCCAGGAGCTCCTCCAAAACTCCAATCTGGATAACACAAAGTCAAAGGTATTTCATCTTTTTTTTTCTTTCTTAAAATAATGTAGGCTTCTTTGGCTAGTTTTAATAAAACATGTATTATTGTTGTGAATGAAATAATTGAATAGAAATTGTGCTTAAAATTGTCTTTAAAAATTTATTTGCTGCTCCCAATCATCTCTTTAACTTTCTGTTTTTTGGGGGTGTGTGTGTTTTATTGTTGTTCTTGCTTTTCAATTTCAGTTGTTGATTGACTTATGACCCTAATGTTAGAACCCTAATTTATTAACTCCTAAGTAATATGTGATCAGCATTTATTTCTCAGTTTATATACTTTTAAAGATAATTATGAGCCCTAAAGAACAATAATTTAGTTTACTCATATTAAAATCTTGCCCCTCCTTTATTTTAAAGTTGGTATTTACACTTTAGTTCTCCTTTTACATATCTTTTATTTTTAAATAATATCTCTAAATTTTATTTGTCACTGATAGAAAGTGTTTTATCTTCCACCATTCATACTCACTTTCCTCCACCTACCCCACTCTGAGACTCACAGCTTAATTATACATCAACAAGGCTAATGTTTACTTTCGTTTCAGCATCCATAACTAGTGCTTCTCTTTGAAGACTGTTGGAAAATCAAACATTGTGATATCATGTTAAACTCAATTTTTGACATGGGGATCATACACCTCATAAGGTAGCTTTTTTCCCAGCTATAATTTTTTTTTCAAGAAGTAAACAATGTTTCAATACCTCAATCTACAGTACCTGTAACTTTCAGCTTTTCAGCCCCAATGGTAATCTCATCTTCATCTGCAGAAAATAGCACCCTGCCATCTTCGCTCGCTCTCACTTCAAATCTTTTACACTGAGCTTCCACCGCATCAGCTCCTGTGGTCAGAGGAAGGGTTTACAAAAGAAACTGGTAAGCAGGAAATCATCAGTATGTACTTTTAGAAAGATAAGAGACATGCATATATTGTTTAGTTTATCTCTGCACTATGTTTTACACCCAAATTAATATTGTTAATTGTTATACTTTTCAGTAGCCTGTACGATTTGGAAGAATATTGCTAGGCTAGGATGGTTGGGCATATATCTGACATCTAAATGTCTGATGCGGCGGAAACTGGTTTGGCTCAATGCATAGATTGTCGGCCTGCAGATTGAATGGTCGTGGGTTCGATTCTGGTCAAGGGCATGTACTTTGGTTGTGGGCACATCCCCAGTAGGGGATGTGCAAGAGGCAGCTGGTCGATGTTTCTCTCTCGTTAAAGTTTCTGACTTTTTATCTCTCTCCCTTCCTCTCTGTAAAAAGTCAATAAAAAAATATATTTTTTAAAAAGTCTGATGTGATCCTAAAAATGTTTGTGGGGTTAGCTAGTTCAAAACTCTGTATATAAAGAAGGAGAGGCGATGTCTGCTTTGTGCTTGGTTGCAGCCTGAAAATGGGGCATTACACCTGGTACCTGCTGCAGGCTCAATAAACACTTATGGACAGAATGACTCATGTTTTCTCTCTGCACGAAGAAAATAGTGCCCATGCCTGACACATCACAAGATACCTATAAAGCATTATTCAGTTGTGAAACTTTCGTTACTTTTCATTTTGAAATCCGTTCACCCTTTACTATCACTGAATGTGAATCTTTTAATAATCTTGCATACGTATACATATTTATGTATATGTAAGCATTTTAGTGCTCCCCAAGATGTCTTCTAATAATTTTTTTTCTTGATTTGTTAAAATATAATATTAAATACATATCATTACTGTATAGGCTTGAAATCTATTTTTTAATTTATTGGGTACAGTTACATATTAATCCATTTACAGACTACAAACCCATCTCCCCTACTTGGAAAACACAATGAATATGAGAATTTGGAAGGCTTTAGTAAGCAAACAGGTCAGAGGGTGAAGAGTAGTTCCTTCCATAACATTTACTTTTTAATGTATGGATCTATATCTTCCCCTCTTGTTAATATTTAGAACATCCCTCCTTTGCCATGTTCCTACATCAGAAACTTTTGTGAGTTGCAATGCAGCCCAGTCAGGGACCTAGGCATGAAACACCCTGTGCATACTTCTTTTCATTTATTTCAGCACATGCTGTACACTTAATGTTTGTATCTTCTCAAAATTTATGCATTGAAATTTTAACCCCCAGTGTAGTGCTGTTAGGAGAGAAGGCCTCTAAAAGGTAATTTGGCCATTAGTGTGGGACACTTATGAATGGGATTAGTGCCCTTATGAAAGGACATGAGAGTGCACTCTCTCTCTCTGCAGTCCTCCAAGTGAGGACACAATGACAATTTGGTTGTCTGTGAGCCAGTCAGAGGCCTCTCACCAAACATTGGATTGCTGGTACCTTGATGTTGGAATTCCCAGTCCCCAGAACTGTGATAACTTTATTTTTGTTGTTTAAGTCACTCAGCCAATGGTATTTAATTATGGCAGCCTGAACTAAGAAAATGTACTTATGAAATACTGCAGGAATCAGGCTGAAACTGGCTCTCCAACATCCTTCAAGGAGTCCCGGATTGTGAGAGGGCAAAGGCCAAGTTGAGGGACCCCAAAGGTGTAATATTGAGGCCAGGGTGGGGGGCGAGGGAGGCCTCCAGGATGTGTCTGGCCCTTCTCACCTAGTCCTGATCGGCCAGACCCCAGCAGCAAGCTAACCTACCAGTTGGAGTGTCTACCCACTTGTGGTCAGTGGTTGTCATAGCAACTGGTTAAATGGTTGGACATTTAGCATATTAGGCTTTTATTATTGAGGATATGACACTCTGGAATTGAAAGCATAAGATCACCTTTGTATTCTAAAATATCCTCCAAATTTAAAATTGTATCTGGTTTCTAGTGGGGGCTTAGTAAGACAGTGTTAGATGATTAAATTCCACACTTAAGGTTACTTTGCTTTCCTTAGTCCTCAGCCCTACACCCAAACCCAGCCCACTGGCTTTAGTAACTTACACCTTATCATCATCATAGATTCTGAAGATGACAGAACAAGAGGAAAAAGTTAATTCCTAACCCTGATAACATGACAGATAACCATCTGAAAATAAGATGTGTGTTTTTTACATTCTGTAACTACACACATTTTTTTCAGTTCAACACAGAAAATTTGAAAAGCTGCTCTGACAACTTCACAGGCTTGTCAAGTTTAAAACAGCATGAATTATATTTTAAAATCAGTTCTTTATCTGTCTTTAAAGCGAAGAACTTTCCTTATGGAATTTAACAACCAATTGAAAAAAATCATGGAAGACCTATTGTCCTTCATAACAGTCATTGCATTTGGTCTTGGAAAAGTTATTTCAGCATCCTGCATTCAGTTGAGTGTGTTTTCTTCTAATTATGGTCTACAGTGTTCTTTGAATTTTTGAACTTAGTAATAAAACTGGGTAATGTTTGAAAACATGTCTAAGGCCAATCTATTAATAAATGTGAATTGTGAATTCTGTGGCCTCTATGTTTTAATCTCGCTTCAAGGAACTCAGGCATAAATTAAATATTAACTTTCTGAAAGATGTTATAGCTATTATACACATAAAACCTTAACATATATATTATGTTACTTCCCTCATATATACTTAATTATTGAGTGAATTGGTCTGCATAATATATCACTGACTTAAATGATATTGAGGTGCATTCAATCACTACACACTACATACATAAATACTTATATTCATACCTACATATATAAACAATATACTAGCAAAACTTTTCTTGATATAATAGTTAATGTCATTATATAAGAGATGCTTCATTAATATAAAAATGAGATATTATATGTCATAAACTATTAGAACTGTAAGTAAAGTGTCTGGGTATGGCAAGGTGAGTTGAAATCTTAATTCATTAAATTTAAATAAGCAAAGCAACTAAGTAAATGCACCTGAAATAAAAGAGAAGCATCTAGGTAAAAAATAAATGCATGCAGAATTATTAAAATATATACACAAATTATTATTGCAGACTACACTTTATTTAACATATTACTGTAATTACAGAAGACAAAATTGCAAGCAATTAGTAATGCATCGGTAGTAAATAAACATTCACTTCATTAAATAATTTTGAATATATTGTGCTTCTGTACATTGCTTTTCTTTTCTGCAAATGAAAACCAATAAATATATGTATTGAGCATATGTTATGTTATTGTAAATATTTTGCTTAAATTTAGTATATTAGGCTGTATAAAACTAAATTTATTATATCCTAACAAGCACTATGTTGTCCTATTCTGTTTTTTATGTTCCCGGCATCACAGATTCTCCAGGTTAGGTTCACTTAAGATCCAGTGTACACAGGAGAGTGATGTCCAGTTCAATTGTATCTCAACCAGTGAGGCCTCCGGTGTTGCCAGAGAGCAATGTGCCTGATGACTCTGGGTAAGGAGCTCTGTTTCCTCAATTAGATCATAAGAGATGGGGTTATTCAGGCGGTTCTATATTTTATTAGTTATCTTAAACACCAACTCCCTAACTAAAGTATCAAAACTAAATGTTTCCTTAGATATATCTCTGAGGAAATTTATTCTAGCAACTTCAAAATCAAACAAAGAGCAGTCAGGGATACAAGAAGTGATAATTGACAGGAAAAAAAGAGAAAATGTATAAGCAAAAGAATAGTTTCCATAAAAGGATTGGAAAGTTAAATCCATATCCAAATATTTTCTCTAGTTCATTTAATGTTTTATGTATTCTTCACAAAGAAACAAACCAAAATAACAACTAAGCTAATTTCTTTGTTACCCTGGGATACTGTTCTGCTGCACTTTAAAACATCCACATTTCTTATAGTCATATTCAGTAGCCAAAGTTATGTTCTGATGGGAAGTAGAGAGGCTCTAATAATTTATCTATTGTCTTTGAATTTTCTACACTGAATCAGTCAAATACATGATTTGGAAAATTTTCTTCAATAGAAATCTCTGAAGGTGCTAAAACGATATATTACCACTAGAAGTCCAGTGCACAGATTCATACACCTGTGTGGTCCCTCAGCCTAGCCTGTGTCCTCTTGTACTCTGGGACCCCTCAGACTGCTGGTTTCAGCCCGATCCCCACAGGCCAGGCCAAGGGACCCCACCGGTGCATGAATCCATGCACTAGGCTGGTTTCAGTCAATTCAGCACTGGGCCTTTACTATACATATAAGATCTTTGGTTAAGCTCTTCCTGCCCTCCCCCAGCCCCTCTTCCCTCTGAGATTCATCAGTCTGTTCCATGTTTCCATGCCTGTGCATTGAGTGTCTGCCCCCTGATGGTCAGTGTACATCATAGCTACCGATTGAATGTTCAAACTGTCGTTTAGGGTTTTATATATATAGATTGGGCCTTATGGTATGATTTAAAGAAAATAAGGCAAAGATCAAAATGAGTATGTCTGATCATCTCTACTGTGTTTTCCTCAAGCATATCATAATGATTTTTTTGTCTATATAACTGCAATTTTATATGTCTGTCCAATACTTTCTAGGTCTTAAAAATTAGTATTATTAAATGATTAGAAATCCCCATGAGAAAAACAAAAACAAGATTCAATACACTCAACTAAATTCTGTGTTCTGAAAGTCCTGATTTAGAATTATCATGGGCCAAACAAAATAAAACAAAGTTGGAAACAAAAAATGAAGCTGCTTTAATAAAATATAGATATAAAGAGGCCCTGTAGTTTATTTATTTCACACTATGTGAATCATTAAAAACTCACATGGGAAATGTACTAGTGTACTTGAAGAGGGGAGGAGACGCAGAATAAGTAACACACCAGGGCCAGGCTAGAATCTGCAATTCTCATAAGATCCTGCCAGAGATCACTTTTACTCCACACTCCCCCTGCCTCCCCAACACACACACACACACACACACACACACACACACACACACACACACACACAGAGAGAGAGATAGATAGACACGCACACACACAAACACACACACACACACGCACACACACACACATACACACACACACACACGAATGGTCTTCGGCTTTGAAATCAGAGGAGGAGCCATTCTCCACCAGCAAGTAAGATTGCTACAAGAATTCTGAAGTTACATTCTCCATTCATGTAGTCCTACTTGAGACTTCCACCCCATGTCCGGACCACTGCATAACAATTCCTCAATAAAAATTTATTTTAAACTTTAATGAATTCCAATTCTTTCCATCATTTGTACTTCAGTGCTTTGTTAATCATGCCCTCGCCTACCTATACCTCTCTACAATCACATGTTACTGGCCCCTCTCATTCTTTTTTAAGTTATGAAAACCTTACACATGTAAAGATTATATAAATAGTGTTACCAACCACCCAGACAAGTAAATAGGTATTATTAACAACATAGATAAAATGTTCAATGTAACCTTTCCTTAATCATGTGTCCCTTCCTTCCCTGGAGAGCTCCAAAGGCAACATTATCTAGAAATTAGTTTTTATCACTCCCATTTTATAACTGTACTTATGTATTCATTCTTAAAACAGTTTTTAAAATTGACATGTTTTGAATTATATATATAACTCATGCACCTTTATAGTACTTATATTTTTTGGTGACTAGTTTTTTTGCATACAACATTAAATTTGTTAGATTCATATATTTCAATAATGTATCTCCAATTTATTCATATTCACTGTTTTATTCTATTATATGGATAGACCACAGGTCAATGTGATCCATTTTGCACTGATAATCTTGTAGGTTGTTTCTGGGATATCAGAGTTAGTAACAACGAGGCTGTAAAAGTTTGTACAAGATTGCTTCTATACTTTGGCAAGAATTTTCTAGGGCTTATATTTGGGTGTGAGATAGTAGGAAATGTACTTTAAATTTAGTAGATAACAAAAAGTTATTTTCCAAACTGATTAGCATTCCTCCCAGAGAATTTGAGAATTCATGTAGCTCTGCATCTTTGCAAATACTCAGTGTTATCCAACTTCAAATTTTTCTAATCTGAGCATGTAAGAGATATGCCACTATGGTTTCCATGTACAATTCTCTGATTACTGTTGGAATAAACATCATTTAAATACCACTTCTCTTGAGTCTTACTGACAATAGATTCCTCACAGTCCGTCCGGGGGGCCCATGGGGCTGATTCTCTAGAAGTGGTCCATTTCTTAGAGTGGTATTATCTTCTCTGACAAAAACAATTATGTCATGCATAAGCACCTGACTCACTCTTTCCTGATTGTTGGGCTAAGTTTTTAAAGAGGCACATTCTTCTTTTCAGATCACAGACACTGACTATGACACACACTTGAAGCTTTTAAATCTCCCGCCCATGTGTAAAAAGTCTGCCTGAGATTTCATTCAATCCGCACGACAGGAACAGAAAGAGAAAGGCAAGGACAGAGAGAGACAATCCTGAATAATTGCTTAAACAACTGGGTTCAGTCAGAGAGAAATCAATGTACCCCTGGACTTTCCAATTATATGAGTCAATAAATTACTCACCACACCCATGTTGAATAGTGCATACATTGTGATTTGTCTTTCTTTTAGTTGCATTTTTGTTACTTTTTATTTTCTTCTTCTTTATGCTTTTTGTGCCTTCTCTCTCTCTCTCTCTCTCTCTCTCTCTCTCTCTCTCTCTCTCTCTCTCTCTCTCATAGAAATCATGGAATCACTACAAAAATTCATCAGTGTCATATATATATATATATATATATATATATATATATATCTGAAATAATGCTGTTAAGAAGGCTACTATCATATACTGAGGCAAATTTTCTTACAGACTTTTTTTTTATTGGGCAAACTAGAGTTCTATTTAGATTTTTCTAAAACCCGACCTTAATGGTATAAATGTAATATTTTACACTTGTATTCTTGTTATTTTGGTGAATAATAATAATACTTACAGATTGCTTAGCCAACCACTTCCTAAACTACTATGGTATTTTCCCCCTGGGTCTGATCTCTATGAACTTTGAGCATCAGGGAAAACCTATCTCTTTATTCCACTTCTGATGACCAAGTTGTTTAAGAGAAGTGAAAGTGGCCATTTTGACCTATTGTTTTGTGTAAGGGTCCCAAACAAACTACATATGTGGGAATATTCTGGCTTTTACATAGTATACAAACATAAAATTACAGCATTTCAAAATTGTAGATGGCACAAAGTTTGTGGGTGACTTACTATTCTTCAAAAATTGTTTACATCTTGTATGCATTCATGCTCTTTCAATTCATAAAGGTAAAATAGAAATAAAAAAGGCATTTACATGCAGTGAATAAATGTTATCTGATAGACTTATTATATCCAAGTGGAATCAATGCATGCTTAAGTAATGAGACAAGATTACCTAAAAAGGCAATAGAGTGGGTAAAATGGGATACTAAAAAGCAATCAGCTGATGAAACAGAGGCAGGAATGGAAAATAAGATGATCAAAAAATAGAGGAAGTAAAGAGATAGCAAGATGATATTTTTAAATGGAAAGATATCAATAATTACAGTTAGATATAAATGGGCAAGAACTAAACATTAGAATAAAAATCCTACCACGTTGCCCACAGTATATCACAGTGTAGATTCCATTCATAAGTAGGAGTAGGGCTCAAAACCAGAAGAGACTGGGGAAAACATATGCCAATTATGGCACTACATATGCCAATGATGGCACTCCTCGGAGAGACCAAGAGGACTGATGCCACCTAATGGAAACCTTATTTCTTAAAATGTGTTGTTGTTTTTTCTTTATTGATTAAGGTATTACATATGTGCCTTTATCTTCCCATTGCCTACCCTCTGCACTCATGCCCTCATCTCCCTAGTGTCTGTGTCCATTGGTTAGGCTTATATGCATGCACACAAATCCTTTGGTTTATCTCTCCCTCTTCCCCCCACCCTCCCCTACCTTCCCTCTGAGGCTTGACAGTCTTATTGATGATTCTCTGTCTCTGTCTCTGTCTCTGTCTCTGTTCATCAGTTTATGTTGGTCATTATATTCCACAAATGAATGAGATCATGTGATATTTATCTTTCTCTGACTGGCTTATTTTGCTTAGCATAATGCACTACAGTCCCATCCATGTTGTTGCAAATGGTAAGAATTCCTTCTTTTTTATAGCAGTGTAGTATTCCATTGTGCAGATGTACCACAGTTTTTAATCCACTCATCTGCTGATGGGCACTTAGGCTGTTTCCAAATCTTAGCTATGGTAAATTGTGCTGCTATGAACATAGGGGTGCATATATTCTTTCTGACTGGTGTTTCTAGTTTCTTGGGGTATATTCCTAGAAGTGGGATCACTGGGTCAAATGGGAGTTCCATTTTTTTTGTTTTTTGAGGAAACTCCATACTGTTCTCCACAGTGGCTGCACCAGTCTGCATTCCCACCAGCAGTGCACGAGGGTTCCTTTTTCTCTGCATCCTCGCCAGCACTTGGCTTTTATTGATTTGTTGAGATAGCCATTCTCACAGGTTTGAGATTTTACCTCATTGTTGTTTTAATTTGCATCTCTCAGATGATTAGTGACTTTAAGCTTGTTTTCATGTCTCTTGGCCTTCCTTATGTCCTCTTTTGAAAAGTATCTATTTAGATCCATTGCCCATTTTTTTAATTGGGTTGTTTATCTTCCTTTTGTTGTATAAGTTTCCTGTAAATGTTGGATATTAAACCCTGATCAGTGATAACATTGGCAAATATGTTCTCCGATGCAGTGGACTTTCTTGTTATTTTGTTGGTGGTTTCTTTTGCTGTACAGAAGCTTTTTATTTTGATGTAGCCCCATTTGTTTATTTTCTCTTTAGTTTAGATTGCCCGAGGAGCTTTATAGGTGAAGATACTGATTTGGCATATGTCTGAGATTTTGCTGCCTGTGGGTTCCTCTAATATAGACCACCAACTTATATCGTACACAAAAATGAACTCAAAATGGAAAAATTCTTTAGAGATTGAACTCAAATAAGAGAGTAATTTTGTTAATATTTAGATATTAGCATTCAGTTTTGTTTATGGGAGTACTGACTTTTAGAAGAATTTAAATTTTCATTCATGTTAATCAGTCTTTTCTTCTGTAGCCTTTAATGCAGTATATTTTAGAAGACTTTCTCCACACAAGATCTGATGGCTCTTCTAATATATACTAGAGGCTCGGTGCACAAAATTCATGCACAAAGGTTCCTCAGCCCAACCTGTACCCTCTACAATCCAGGATCTCTCAGGGGATGTCCTACTGATGGCTTGGGCCCACTCCACTGGTTCTCTGCTCTTTGCAGGGCCTGCGGGGTTGCTGCAGCCATGGAGATGAAGCCCCTATACCCTGCTGTCCGCTCTCTGCCCACTGCCACCATGCACCATGCAAAGGAAGCCCCAATGCCCTACAGTGTGCTCTGTCTGCCAGGCCAGAGGGCTTTGCCGACACTGACACACTAAGAAAGCCACCATGCCCTGTTGTTCGAGATCTGTATGTGGGGCCTGGGGGTGTTCCTGCTAACCTTGATAAGGAATCCCCCAAGCCCTGCAGTCTGGGCTCTGTTGGCTGTGTCTGGGGGTGGATCCAGCCTCGCCACCTGGTCCCTGTGAACCCCAGTGTGGCTGACAGGCCCTGACACTGTAGGAGTGATGGAGCAGGGAGGCTGGATCCACTCCCCTTGGAAGCAGATCCAGCCTCACTGCTCCAGTGGGCAGGCCTGGACACTCCAGCAGTGGGGCTGAGGGGACTGGGTGCCGCCATCTTGTGGCTATGGGGGGGATGCCATTTTTGCCACGGAATGACGGTTAATTTTCATATTATTCTTGTATTAGATAGGATATTTTCCATTACTTGTTTCAAATTTCAAATAAAACCATTATAGTTCTCCCAGGTTAACTTATTTTTTTATTGTGTAAAGGTGTGGAGATTTAATTCTTGCCGCTAAACTGTTGGACAGTTAAGTCAACCTCCTGTGTTTAGTAATTCCCCTTCTTATGTCCCTATTGATTTCACAGGATACTTTTAACCTATGTTGAATTACTGAAGACACATGGTAACTTCCTTGGTTTTCTATCCTGTCCTACTTATAGCTTTTGCTCTTTTTAACCCCAAATTGTATTAGTTATTGTGCTTGTAATAGTTGACCTTACACATATTAAAATTCTCTTGGTTTTTCATTAAATCATATTGTTTGGAAATATTTTATCAAGTTGTAAAATACCCATTCGTATGTTCATTTGAATTGTTTTACATTGGTCAGTTAACTTTGTGGGAAACTGATAACTTTAATAATAAAGATGTATATTCTAGAGTTCACTTTTTTCCCGCATATATTTTCAATAAGTAACAATGTAAAGTAATATAATTAACATAAGGCATTATTCCCTACTCATTTTTATGGTCATATAAAACATTCACATCTAGAATAATTTATTGTTGCCAGAATTAATGAGTTGTTGGAATGTCAGAAAACTAAGAGAGAACAAATATAAAACCTTAATGTCCTGGCAGTGACTGGCTAAAGGGCCAGATGCTATGGGTAATTTAATTGTGCTTATCGCCCAGCAGCAGTCTTGTGAATGTCATGACATGTGAAAGCACCTGCCCATGCCAATAAATCAATAGATAGCACTCAATAACCCTAAGATGCTAGAATTAAATGTTACCTTGAGTGATCACCATCCAATAAAAATTATGGTATGTCTGAATAAATCTTTTCTGGTGGTTCTCTCATTAAGACATACTACTAATACTGGCAGCTAGCACATCTGTAGTACTTAATATATGCTAAGAATGTCACTTCCATCAATGATCATGATAACAAGGCAAATATTACCATTATATCCATTTTAAGGTTAGGAATCTCAGACACAGAGAGGTTAACTTACTTGCCTAAATCACACAGTTGGTAAATAGATGCATGAGAATAAGTCCCTATAGTCTGTCTCCAGAGTCCTTGATTTTCCCTCAGATGATTTTCTGCTTCCTATGGGCACTTTGAATTGATGCTGAACTCCCAGTAGCAGTTAAGCCCCTGAGATCCTATTAGTAGGACAAATTGAGGCCTCCATTTCAGGGGATTAAGGGTCAGTTCCTTCCTCTCCACAGTCCTGTCTTCATGCCTTCTTCACTCTCTTACCTGTGACCTCTCAAAAGCACCCTCCTATGTGCTTTCTGCACCTAGCTGGTCATCTTCTTCAGGAATCCCAAAGGAAGATGTGTTAAATGCATCCTTTATCCTCTAGATCCGTGGTTGGCAAACTGTAGCTCACAAGCTACATGCGGCTCTTTGGCCCCTTGAGTGTAGCTCTTCCACAACATACCACGGCCTGGGCGAGTCTATTTTGAAGAAGCGGTGTTAGAAGAAGTTTAAAATTTAAAAATTTGGCTCTCAAAAGAAATTTCAATTGTTGTACTATTGATATTTGCCTCTGTTGACTAATGAGTTTGCCAACCATTGCTCTAGACATACTTTACTTGCACCCATTCATTAGTTTATTTCTAATTTGCATCACAAAGCACATTTTAAATGTGGTGGCATCACTCTGAGCTCAAACTTTTAAAGTAACTCTGCATAACAAATAAGGCCCTGTTTCGGGACTTCTATTGAAAATGATATAACATGGATCCAACTGGTTTTTCAAGTTTGAACCTGTACAAACTACCTGTTCTAACAAAGTAATTTTTAAATTGAATAAAGTCGATTGTTACTTTAATGCATCCAGAAATATATTTATAAGGGGATAGAAATACCAAGGACAAATGAAAACCTTGGCGATAATGCAGTAAGTTGCAGAATTCTCCTTGTCAGCAGATAAGACATCACTAGGACTTCTGATGGGTGTAAACCAGGCGGCAGGTGCAGGGGGAAGCGCTCGCTTTGACGCTAGGGGGATGTCAAAGTAGTGAGCTGGCAAATAATTTAAACTTTCTAAGTGTGCCCTCCATGGCTTTGCACCAAAACGCCTGGTCACTGTGTAGTATGTCACATAGCTTTGTGCTTTTTTACATACACCCCCAAGTAAAAGCTCACTTATGCTAAATAATATTTCTTTATTTTCATTCCTCTAAATGTGTCTGCTACACAGAAAGAAAAACAAAAAATAAACTCAGATCTATTGATGTTCTGACATGAAAGAGCTTTTATTATGTTACTATAAAAATTATAAAATGACCTGGGGGGAAAGAGGCACAATAAAGGAGAGAGTGGAATGAGGCCAACAAATCCATTTAAGATCATAATCATTATTAAATCATTTTTAATATCACATGATGTTCTTGCTTTGAAACACTTATTAGAATCTCAAAACTGTTTATTCTCGTTACTTACACTGTGATCCCACTGACACTTTCCTTAACCCATTAAATTTTCTAGACATAAGAAAATCCGTGGTGTATTTTGAAAAGGCACAAAGGAGTTCATCATTTTCCGGGCTCAGCCAGCTGCCTTGTGGCCTCTGTCCGACAGGAAGGCAGCCTCGCAGCATCTCCTCCTTTCAGATTCTGAACACACTTCTCTTGGAAACTACTTAAGCCTAAGAACCATAAACTATTCAGTGGCATCGGTTGAATTTTCAATAGTTTCACGATGTTTGCATTCATTGCCTTTGTTATCCATGGGATATCAACAAATGCATTCCAGAGTTAATTTCTATTTTCACTGAGGTTTGAGAAGGTTATTCACAAGCAGAGGTGACCTCTTTCATGTTGTATTCACACAAGGGCTCTTCTAAATGGTCAGTGGATTATGGGTGAGAAAACAGAAACAGGAGCTGTATTTTGAAGGGAAGCTGGTTAGCTTCATTGAAATTAAAACAAATAATCAAACAACCAAACCAACCAACCAACAGAAAGAAAGCCTCAGTTTGACCCTGTTAACTCCACTGGTCAGAGGGGCTATTGCCTTCTGTCCCCGGAAGCAGCAGCTTATGGGACTCATCCTGTCCATCACGTGGTGTTATCGGTATCTTTCATTCTAGTGATCGCAAAGACTACAGTTTATGATTTCTCAGGGCTTTTAATGTAAAAATACATAGAATTGATGTCCTAGTGTATGACACTGAAGGCTTTATTTTCCAGATATAATATAGAATTCTTTATTTCCCACAATTCTCCAGTGCGGCTTTTTTGGATACATTTAATGATTCACTTAACAGTGAAAATTGAGTGAAAAAGGAGGCCACAGGAGATGAAAAAAAGGAAATCCAATCATGAAGACTCAGGAAGACAGACTATGGGGGGAAAGTAAGCTTTTTTTTTTTACAACCACATACTCCTTAGTCTCCCAAAATAACTTATATCAAGACTGGTCTGCAAGTTACTTTCAGTAATCTTTGTGGAATAATACAAAATAGTGAAAGCAATGCAAAATTAGAAACGAGAGATTTTTTTCTAAATATTGTGACATGAGAGAAGATAGGTTTTAAATAGTAGGCGTTAACATGCACTGATTCCTTGGAGGGGTTAAAGGAAGAAGGACTATGAAATTTTCACTGGTCCGATGTGTTAGTGAGCATTTAGAAAACAAAGAAGCAGACACAGGACCTCACCTGAAATATTGAAAACTAGCCATGCCACAATTGGATCTATGTATGAGGGAAGTATAAGCTTTCATATTCTTGATTTTAGGCAAATATATGACAAAATATCTAAGTATGATATTGTGGAGAAAGACTGCAAGTAAATTCAGAGCTAGTTAAATACTTTAACTAAAGAATTCGGATTAAGGAAATGATAGCAATTTTAAGGCAGTCTTAGGGAGATGTGGTAATACTGTTACAGAGTATATTATCAGAGGTCCAGCAAATACTTGAAAACAAGAATTGCTCTGGTTCATTTTCCCCTTTTCTGATACTGCATTTTCTATTCCCACTGCTTATTTTTCTGATGTATACATTATCTGTATTGGAATTTCTCCCAAACTACATATAAGAATAGACACATACTCTGAAGTGAAATTTGAGAAAGAAAGCTAATGCCCTTACTAGAACTAGACCAGCATAAGTGATGGTCCCCACAGTTTATGTCCCTGTGTTCCATGGCCAGGCCATCAGTATTGCTCCTTAGTGGTCTGGGATCCACTGCAACCTTATCCAAGTCCCTAAAACTGAGATAAATAATCTTCCATGTACACGTGGACCCCTAAGTCTTAGTTAGCTTCCTACCACAGATGTTTTCAGATAATTAGTCCCATAACCTTACATTTGTGAACAGTATGCCCCATTAAGCAAATTTCCAAAGGCAAGTTTCTTATTGAGGCCAACAAAAATTTGCATGTTCAATAAATCAATTATATATGAAACTCAAAGCACCTGCAATTTGGAGGTCCCACAAATGGAGCCTCATTAAAAACAAAGTTTGGTGCAGTGTATAAACTATAGACTCGTTAATTTCAGATAAGTTATACACTTATTGTGCTCACAAAATATATAAAATATGAAGTAAAGAAACGCTTGTATTTTGCTTAATTCATTTTATTCTTATCCTGTAGTAAGTTCTATAAGATATCATTTTTATTTCCTTGCAATCTTCTTACCATTAAAATTTAAACACTGAACTATCATTGTGGTGCATTTTAAGTTATTTAATGTAATCACACAATTTAAAAAATAGTGATTCAGCCCTTTAGTGCTTTCCTTAGTATTATGTTATACATATGTACTCAATTCTTGCATTACATTTATTGGAAAAAAAAACAATTTCTTTTATCACCACATAAAGAGATGGACTGGTTAAGGTAATGCTAAGATAGTGAGTATGGCCCTTTTATAATCAACCTTATAGAACCACTATTTTTCATTTTATTCCATATGCTCATTCCCAAATACTCAACTCGATTTATTTCTTTGACAACTAAAGGCATTATTACCATATTTTGAAACATATATTTTGCTTGAAAAGGAAGACATTCCATATGTTTTCCTATCAGTCAAACCATTAGTATCCCTGACAATTTTAGTAGATTACCTACCCATGGTCTTATCAAGGAGAGGCCAACACCTTGCAGGGATGGTCTTTAAGACTATAAAACAGACTATAAAACTCCTGTTAAGTGGAACTTGCCTCAAAGAACGACAATGATGGATCCCAGACTAACGCATGGGTACTTGATAAAAGCAGGAGTACAGAAGCAGGCAAAGACTAGAAATGACTGAGCCAAACCATCTCTTTCAGAATTTGGTCTAGGTCCTTCAAGAAGAAAATCCTCACCATTTCTTGACCCTGCATGCCTAACTCTACACATCTTTGAGAATTTAATTAAATATTTGAGACAAAGCATTTGTTTTGTCTTTATTGTAATAACCATTTACAACTAACACCAAAAAGGTAGTGTGACTCAGGATGTTATGACAATGACGTAAAAATATCATGTGATATAATTTTTCAAAACATGCACATTATTTTATTTTATTTAGATAATGCAATTTTCATTATAAATGAGTTACACCAAGGGTCCTAATTTCTAAGAATAAAATCTTTTGCCTAAAATCATAGGCATCTGCTTCAATATACTACTTTCCCAAACTGATTAATTAATAAACCAAATAATAGTAGTTTAATTAATATGATTGATATTAACAATGAGCCCTTAAAAAATCCAACAATGCATTTAATCATTTCACATGTATGTGTAACATTAAACCTAAGTGTTTTGTTATTCTCCAAGATTTACAGCCTACTTTACATAAAATATTCATTCTTATTAAGTTGTCCCAGACTACTACAGCATTCTCTAAGTTAAAAAAAAATGAGTCAATGAAAAAATTTGGTACATAAGAATAATCTGTAACCTTCTACGTTTTTTATGTTCTACACCATCTGCAGTCAATTAAGCAATTCCCAGGTGTTCACAGTAGTAATTGCTTCAATGCAAGATTACATGTCACTTTAGGGGTCTTTAAATATTTATTATAAAATCCTCATCTACATTTTTCTCCATTTATTTCAGGAAAAAACATGCTGATGTTTAGTATTTACAAAAATAAGCTGATTGGGCTTGTTGAATTAATTTGTGTATTAAATTAATATAAAATTTGCTGAAAGTATGAAAACATAATGATGTTGATTTAGTTTTTGTCTATTCACATTCTTAATTCTAAATCTAAGATACTTCTATTTTATGGCTAAGATTTCAAATACTCAAATAGTGTGTCATTTGTCAGGACTACTCTACAGTGGGGAATTTAATGGATGAAATTACTCATCAACTGATTTCCTTCTCTAAAGGTAAAAATAGTTTTTCACGTTTCGGTATGGAACAGGAGAGAAACATGGAGGCAGTGTTAGCATAATACCCATTTCACAGATGAGAAAAGTAAAATTCAGAGACTTGGTCAAGTATATAGAATTACTTACACAAGATCTAAGAAAAATTACAATTGCCAACATATACATAGTGCTTCAGCAAGTATTCCCCAAATTTCGCATATATTTATTTATTTTATCCTCGCATCTACTTAAGAGATGAATACTGGAGGGGATGTTCAGTGTGACTTGCATAAGGTCACAGAACTGGGAAGTGACAATGTTCTAGGCCCAGTGCTATTAATGATTAAAATGTAATACCTTCCATAAGTTGATTTTTCATCCATCTGGTGAGAGATCAACCAAAGAACTTGTATGCATGCATATCAGTTTAACCAATGGACACAGACACCAGGGGGTGAGGGCACGAATGGGGGATGGAGGGCAATGGGAGGATAAGGACACATATGTAATACCTTAATCAATAAAGAAAAAAATGCAATACCTTCCAAAAACTAATTTCCCAGGAAATGATGATTTCTAGGTGAACATATTTTTTATATCATTTGATATATAAAGCATTATTAAACAAGTCATCATACTATTTTTTCCTCATACTATTATTATTATTTAAAACCAATATATGCCTATATTTTAAAAATACTTTTTGTTGAACTTATGCTCTAATTTTTTGTTTTATAGAATAATTCGTAATAATTGATCATAATCAAAGTGCCTCTTTAAAATGTTTGTGTCTAATTTTATAAAATGTTATGACATAAGAATTAACTTAAATTTGTGGAACATTAAAAAATGCTCAGTGGTTTAAACAATCCAATAAGCATCAATGTATATTAAATTCTTAATTATAGCATAGTCACTATTAAAATTTTGTGACTAATGATGACATTAATCTTTAAAATTATGTGATTCAATGCACATCTTGCTTTTCAGAGGTTTAATTTTGTCATGATAGTTGGCTGCTAATTTTTTAAAAAAGCTCCTAAGCAAATTAGCTTGGAGCATATTGAACAGAATAAAATGCTGATGTCTCCATCAACCCTGCTGTGTGCAGTGGTAGACTCAGAAATGTTTTTTTAAAGTTGTGCTGGCTTTGCTTTCCTTCTATGGGAAGCCTGTGGTGTGTGTGAGTGTGTGTATGAGTGCCCGTGTGTGTGTATGTGTGTGTGTGTGTGTGTGTGTGTGTGTGTGTGTGTGTGTGTCTATCTTGGCATTTAGGGGATGTACTGAGGTGAGCAGAGAGTCACTGACATAGTTATTTTTACTCAAGTGTATGATTTTATCATCAGGTTACTTGATTTCTGAAATGAAAAGATCTAGTTATAGTCACAGTCACTAAGATTTTTGGGCTCTTTCTTCATTTGATCAATGACAAGTCCCGGTGAAGGTACATATCACTTAAACAATGGTCACACACATAATCTCTTGCAGGTAGATCTAGATCTTTATCCTTGAATTAAGATGAACCAGAAAATATATTATATTTTTGCTCCCCACAATTATTTTTATCTAACTGCACTTTGTTTCCTTGTTCTTTGCATTCTTTGAAGCACTATGACAAGTATTAGCAGTCCCAATGCTTCTTTGATGTAGAGTTGCTAAAAGTAGTATACACTGTATTACCCAGTTTTCTTTTTATTAATCAACTAGAGGTCCAGTGCACAAATTCATGCACCAGTGCGGTCCCTTGGCCTGGCCTGCAGGATTGTGTCAAAACTGGCTCTCCAATATCCCCTGAGGGGGCCCAAATTGTGAGCGGGCACAGGCCAGGCTGAGGGACCCCAATGGTGCACGATCAGGGCCAGGGAAAGACGTGGGAGATTGGCCAGCTGAGGAGGGACTGTGGGAGGGCTCCAGGGCGTATCTGGCCTGTCTCCCTCAGTCCCGATTGGCCATACCCCAGCAGCAAGCTAACTTACTGGTTGGAGCGTCTGCACCCTGATGGTCAGTACACATCATAGCAAGAGGTTGAGCGGCCTTATCATATCATAAGCATATTATCCTTTGATTGGTTGAATGAACAACTAGCCGACTAGACACTTAGCATATTAGGCTTTTATTATATAGGATGTGTACATTTCATTCAGTGTAATTTCAGTTCCCCATAAGAAGCTCATATGTTCTTTCCTTAAATTTAGTGGTAGCACATAATTAGTTATAATTCCCTTGTAACTCTACTATCAGGGAGGTCAATGTAGTTTAATTAATTACCCTATAGGATACAAATAGCTTATATATAAAAATTATGTACTAATTTTAATATATTTATATATTTTTATCTCCTTATAAACTTACTATATTTTCTACATGTTTGTTTCATCCTATGGACTGTATTATTTGTGTATATAAACTTAAAGTGAGGAGAAAACAAGTCAGAGGAAAATATTTTCTGTACACAACTCTAAAAGTGTAAGTTTTTTCTTATCAAGCACATCTCCTCTAGTCATAAATAAAATTTGATGTGCAAGTAGGGAGTTGATTGACAGACCCTGGAAAAGGCAAAGGGCCAGGATGGCCACATCTGTTCTAGCCCATCTGCTGCTCCTTCACCAACCCAACTCCCAGAGTACCTCCCTCAGAACTCCCCAGGGCACTGAAGGCAAGCAAACCGCCTCAGATGCTGAAGAAGCCTGAGTCGGCTCTCCTGCAGAGCCCTCTGCACTTGTTTGCAGTATTGTGTGGTGATTAAGCCTGAAGATGTGAAATATTTAAAGAAAACTGGTACTGCATGTAAATGTCAATGTGTTTAATTTCTTGCCCATTGCACTTTTACTTACTGCTATATGGTTAGACTTATTTAAGAATTACTTTGAAGAAGTTTAAAGCATTGAAGACACAGTGACTAAATACAGACACACAAAAAAAGTGAAAAAAATAAAAGCTCTGGCTGGTGTGGCTCAGTAGGTTGGAGCTTTGTCTCCAAAGGTGGCCTTTTGGGTACATATGGAGAGCAACCGCTCCATGTTATTCTCTCACTTTGATGTTACTCTCCCCCTCTGTCTCTCTTTCTCTCCACCCCTCTCTCCCTCCCTTGCTTCCCCTCTTTCTCCAAAATCAATAAAAACATATACTCTGGTGATTTCTTTAAAAATTTTAAAGAACGAAAAATGAGCAACTGTAGATTGTAATTGAGGTTTTCATATAATTTGATATGCTCTGATTCTTGAAAAATGAAAATGACACTATCAATGATGAATAAATGATTCTGACAATAACAGCTAGCAATTCTAGGAGTTAATTAATTTTCTAAAATTTATTGAGCACTACATAAGCACAATCATGATGAAATACAAGTTCCCATTTGAAGCATAAGATTGTGACTTCAGCACATTTTAAAAGAAAAATTTAAGAACAATGACATTCTAATTATTTAATAACCAATTAGTCTAAATGTTTTACTGGGATAATGATATAGATGTGACAGCACAGAGTTTATTATTTTTTTCAACACATGACCACATAGCAATAACTCTGGGTTTTTAAATCAACATTGTTTGTGACTGAAATTTATAGTAAGGATGCTACTAAACAAAAATAATTAAAACTAAAATTGTTTTTTTCTCAGTAATATTATTCCATGTTAGAGGTTTTAGTTTATCCTCCTTTTATTTTTATTTTCCTGCTATTGACTGATAACAAGTCCTACGAAAGTAAATAAAAAAGACTTATTACTTTTTAGCCATTGCTTTATCAAAATTAAATAATACTTTATAATGCAATGTAAGGATAAGCAACATATAATTTAATACCTTACTCAAGTTGGTTAAGAGGTATTGAAGAGCAATTAATTTGGTAAAATTAACATTTATATTTTTAAACTATTTAAAATAGTTTATCTTTTCTATTATAGGTCAATGTAATGTTATTGGGAAATAAAAAATAATTATCTCTATGATATTATTGGAAAGGTAATTATATTTTTAGCAAATCCAATTACTATAGCATTAATGATAAATTTTATGAACAGAATTTATATCAAAATGACATAATATTACACATGCACTGCCCTAAAAATGATTTATTATTCTGTGTATCCATTAGAGCAGTTTTCTATGAAAATGTGATGCATTTCACAAAATCCATACTTCACATTTTACCCATGTTATTTGATGAAGATGTCCTGACATGTAGAAACCATTATGCTATCAACATGTTATATGAACATATAACACATAAAATCACACACCCTTTATGTTACATATAAAAGAGGAACACCCTGCTAACATAGATCGATTGAAAAGTAGAAATGTTGACCTGGTTAATGGTTCTGGTACATTTAAGAAAATTTTTTCTTTTTCTTGAAGGCATCTGACCTCTTAGTATCTTCTATGTTTTTTAATCACTTCTTAAAATCAATCTTAGTCCTCTCTTTCAGCTTTATTCCAAGGAAAATAAATTGTGTAAAGAAATCTTGAATTCACTCATCTCTTTCTATGAAAAACTGAAATCTTACATTGCCATTGGGGGGTGGGAGGCGGTATTCTGGTATTAACATAAATGTAATACAAAGCCTAGAATTTTATAAGCACAGAATATATATTTCAATTGATTTTTTAAAATCCCAAATCTAAAAATGTTGATTTATTTAATATTGAATATGTCTGGGCTGTCATATGTATAAAATGTTTTCTTTGCATGTATTAAGTTAAAAATGGTCTGGTTTTATATTCTCAGAGAATCTGGGTTAGAATAAACACAGCAGGTCTGCTCAGGCCTTCCTTCCATTACCCTGCAAATATAATCAGCAGGAAGGTAGGCTTGTATGAAAAAGATGAGAAGGGCCGGATACAAGAGGAATGGATATTTTCTTTGCTGACCAATCATATGTAGAATTTTGAAAAAAATATGACACAGGTAGCTACTGATAAGATACATTTTATTTTCCCTTAAATAATGGGAATAAAATGCAGGAAAAGAATTCAGTCTATTACATTTTTTTCTAATGGAAATTGATAGACTTAGGGTAGAAATTAGAAATGTTTTACTTGGAAAATGGAGAATAAATAAATTTATATTTTATAAATGAGTCCATTTTTGGAAATATATTTTTAAATGTTGCAAAATAGTATCATGTTTATATTATAAATCTCAACTATGCTAGAAAAACTGAAAGAAATTTAAAAAGTAGCAGGAAAAGAAGGTTAAATAGCTTTTGTATGTCAATACAACTAAAATTAAAGTCTTTAAAAATGAATACTGATTGAATTCATCCTATTATATCTTCAAATCCTACCTAGAGATAAATGTATCCTGATATGATTTAAAATGTTTCCACACAGCAGGTATACTTACTGTGATGTGTTTTGTAATATATCTTCACAATAGTATTGTAATCCAGTAAATATTCCTCAACTATCACAGAGATAAATTGGATAGAAAATAATCATAAAATTTCTCAAGTAATAGCAATGTATTTGTAACTTAAGTGAGGAGGGGTCCCCTCAGCCCAGCCTGCACCTTCTCCAATCTGGGACCCCTCAGGGAATGTTCAACTGCTGGTTTAGGCCCAATCCCAGAAATCGGGCCTAAACTGGTAGTCGGATATCCTTCTCACAATCCAGTACCACTGGCTCCTAACTGCTCACCTGCCTGCCTCCCTGATTGTCCATAACTGCCCCCCGCCCCCCACCAGCCTAATCATTCTTATCTGCTCCTGCTACTGGCTTGATCACCCCTAACTGCCTCTGCTTGCTGGCCTGATCACCCTCAACTGCTCCCCTTGGTAGCCTGGTTGCCCCACACTGCTTTCCCCACTGCCTGGTCACTCCTAATTGCCACCTTCTGCCAGCCTGGTCACCTTTAACTATCCCTCTTGGTGACCTGATCACCCCTCATTGGCCCCCTTTCAGCTTGATTGCCCCCAATTGACTCCCTATTGTCCTGGTTGCCCACAACTTCTCCCACTGCCAGCCTCATCACCCTTAACTTCCCCCTCCCTGCTCCCATCCTCCCCCCCCCCCCCTGCTCAGCCTGGTTGCCCACAACTTCCCTCCCTGCTAGCCTGGTCACCCCATGCAGTCTGTGGTTCAGTTGTTTGGTCAACCCTCACTAAACCACCTGCCAGCCTTGTTGCCCCACACAGCCTTTGTTTGGTCATCTATCTGATTGTTTTTGGTCATAACGGCCCCTGGCTTTTTATATATTCGGATTACAATCAGCATCATCAAAATACCTGATTCAAAATACAAATTTCTACCATTTGAGGTACTGAAATTGCCTTGATTCTTATAATATTCTTGTAAATAAGTGCCCTTATCTCTGTTTCAGAGATGAAATAACTGAGTCTCCAAGAGATTAATTATTTTTGGGAGTTTGACTTCAAATGTGAACACTTAATTCCCTCTTTGCTCCCCCTTTTCTACATATCCCTTTGTCCTCTGTTGAAAAATTCAAAGCAACGAAAAGATGGAAGTCACCAACAGTAGACCCCCAATGACCAGGATATCAACAGTTTTTAGTTTAAGCCTCAATGGATTGAGTATATTTCCATCTTCATATGCATTAATATCATTAGCTTATTGATTTGCTTCATTTAAAACAAAGC
Source organism: Antrozous pallidus (assembly GCA_027563665.1). Classification (NCBI taxonomy): domain Eukaryota; kingdom Metazoa; phylum Chordata; class Mammalia; order Chiroptera; family Vespertilionidae; genus Antrozous; species Antrozous pallidus. The sequence continues at coordinate 83,091,142 of CM050519.1, forward strand.
ATAACCTTTCTCCCTCCACCCACCCTTTCTCTGCCTTTTCATTCTTCTCTTTTCCTCCCCTCTGCATTTGACAAATACTGATACTATATTAAAATCAATTTGAAACAAAAGTTGAAAATACAATCATGATACTGTCCTTTATATTTCGAGCAGGAAATGCATGCAGCAAATCAAACAGCTGTTTGGCTCTTTGGACAATAGTTACATAGTGGGCACTTGTATATGTATTTTTGTATTTAATACACATTTAGGCATTTCTACCAAGGACCTTTATTTTTTAAAATCAAGATCAGGATATGAAAGAAAGTTTTATCTGTTTAAAATGTTCTTAACATTGACAAAATTATGATATGAAAAAATCTGCCAGCTTACGCCTGTTTCTGCAGTTCCAACATTATAACAATAATGAGTTGGCAGGTTATTTACACTAGTGCCTGATGCTTCTGGACCAGTCCTATATCCAAAAACATATTTCTTTTCTCTGATTTTGAATACATTTACATATGACCCCAATTCATAATTGATATATTTCTATGTATCATAAAATAGTAACCAGTTATAGTAATTAATAGATACCTACTGACCAACTCTTATACTTCAGAGATATGTAAAATAAAATTTAATTATTATAATCAAAATTAAATTATATATTTTGGAAATATATGTTAAGATATAAGTTCCACTTTTGGTTTCATAAAATAAATAGTGTACCAAGAAGTATTTTATATACATACAAAGGAACTAGAAGGAATCAAACTCATGTTTATAAATCTCATGTTTTAAATGATATAATTTTGTGTAGTTTAATTAGCAATATTAGAAACATACATTTGCATTAAAATGATGCTGTACTTATCAAGATAAGAATAACTCAGTCCTCAAAATTGTAATTTACTATTTTTAATATAATTTCATACATACACACATAACACACACACAAAAATCAATAACTGGCTGGCAATTTTCCAACAGAAAATTGTTATATTCTAAAAAATATTTTAGAAATTACACATAAATTCAATCTTTGTATTATCTTATGTAACTATGACTAACTTTTAATTTGCCTTTATTCTTACAAAAATTGACTCAAATCATAATGCCATCCTATATAATAAAAGGCTAATATGCAAATTATCTCCTCAGGAGTTGGACCCACCAGGAGTTTGACTGCCCACTGTAATGAGTGCTGACCACCAGGGGTCGTGTGGAATGAAGGAAGGCCCTGGCCAACAGCCAGGACTGAGGGAAGGAAGGCCCTTATTGGCCCTGATCGCCTTCCAGGCCTAAGGACCCTACACATGCACGAATTTCATGCACTGGGCCTCTAGTGTATTATGAACCTCTATATTAAAATTACGACAATATGATCAAATAGGTATTTTATCATTAACCTATATTTATTACTTCTAAAGCCCATTAGCCTTAAAGTTCAGATGATTCAATATCAAATTAATAAATAATTCATAAATATTAGATTTATTACATTCAATTATTATGTCACTTAATTTATATAAGCTGATAATAATATTTTTTTGTAAATTATTTGCCTAAAATAAAGGATACATAGACCACATAATATTATATCTTACATATTTGTTCAAGCCTATTTACTATAATGGAACACATACCAGGGATATATTTTTGCAGTTTATAATGAACAGTAATGATAGCAAAATAGATATAATTCAGCCCCATAATAACACATTTATAAGAGGAATAACTGCTAGGCAGAAGAAACCATAGCTAGTCTCATGACAAAGCAAATCATGTGCAAGATCAGTGGGCTGTATGGGATGTCTAGTTACATATTAGAGAAATAAAATACTTTTGCTTTTCCCAGTTTCAACAACCACAAGAGTTTTAAATGGAGTAAGATGGTAGAAGCAATTTTACCCCCAAAGACTCACCTACTGTCAGCTGTCCAGTTAACTGCCCCATGTGATTTCTTGCATTCACTGTTACATTCCTGTCAGACTGTAAGACCAGTGGACTATCCTGGGAAACATGTATAAAATAAAGAAATCAAATAAAAAATAGAAATATAGTCATAACTTAATATATAAAATTATACTCTGTTTGGGTATAATCAAGATTCTATTTTGCTTATATTGGGCAGTTGTTTTAACATCCCAAACATAGGTTGAACAGTATAAAAAATATGGGTGCTTCTTAACTACTGTACAGAATAAGAATGTTTCTACATTGGTAAATGGGCATTAACTATTGAGTGCAAGCATTTTCAACTTCACTGGTTATTGTATGCATCATAGGCATTCTAGTCTCTCTCCTTCTTCCCTCCCAGGGGCCTGCTTTTGGGGATATTCTAGACCTTATCTAACTGAGAAAGCATCTTTTTAAGCTGAACTTGCAATTTACAGATCTCAGCTTCAATCTTACCTCCTCTTAAATTGCTTCCCCTGAAAACTGTAACTACCGATTCATTCAATTCCCAAATTTCTATTCTTCACTTATTTTGTTCAAAGTGCTTATCATAAGATGAATTTTTTTACTCATTTATGGGTTTACTTGTTCTTTTTACTTGTTTCTATCATGAGAGAAACCATGTGGCACAGGGGCCATTGCTGTCACGTGTACACAACTATATTGTTATACTGTGTTAAGTAATGCTTACGACACCGCTTAACACACCACTGAAGGAAAGCATTTACTAAGTGCTTGCTGAATGGATAAATATATCTTCATGACAAATATTTAACCATCTACCCCATATATAAATTATTTGTAAATCACAGAATGATTTAAGTAAGGAGGTATTTAGAACATAAGGTGTTTGCCTGTCAATTCTCCTTTAGTATACATAACCTTGGTTGATATTTCCTTCTATCGCTGGCCTAGTACTTGATAGTAAAATAATTTATAGAAGGACATAGTCATTGCCTAAGAAACTAGTGCATGAGGCTTTTGCCCCCACCTGTCTCAGACAATAACTTACAGCTGACCACATTATCATTTTATGATCTAAAATGTAAGCAGAGTGGTTATTTACAAACTGTCCATTCATTCATTCAACAAATATTTGCTGTCGCACTCTGTGTGACAATGAAAATATCTCCCAACAGTATCTTCACAATCAAGATGGTGTGTCACTGTAAATATGCATGTACTTTCTTATGCAAGCCATATAAAACTCTTTCTAGATTAAGATTTGCAATCTGTGATTTGGATATACATAGAAAGACTATAGGTATTTCTTTTCTAAAGCTGTTTTGTGCCCTTTTTTGGTGAGATACGAAGCACTGAGCAAACACAAGCACATACACAAATTTTCTCTTTGTGTGCTTAGCTCATATATCTCAACTAAGACTTGATTTTTAAAAATAGTTTTCCACATTTTGAAGATAATATGTATTTTGTAGTGAGGCCTCGTTGTACAAAAACCACCATAATAAAATTTCATCCCCTTCCTGTCTCTCAGCACAACTTATTTCTTTTTGCAAATCGTGTTATTTTTGAAACTTAAAAAAATCTTATCTTGCTCTAGCCAGTTTGGCTGTAGACCAAACAGCCCAGGGTTCCGTTCCAGTCAAAGTCATGTCCCTCGGTTGCGGGATCCTTCCTGGCCCCAGCCCCAGTCAGATGTAAGCAGGAGGTAACCAATCAATGTGTTTCTCTCACATCAATATTTCTCTCTCTCTTTCCCTCTCTTCACTCTCTCTAAAAATCAATGGAAAATATCCTTGGGTGAGGATTAAAAAAAATCTGATCTTTTTCCACAGATTTTTCTATGCTTCAGGTATTCATCTTTGAAGATATCTGAAGTATTTTAAACTAATTTGATCGTTTGTTTCAAGAAATATGTTCACATTCCTTTTACAATATAGATTGAGACTGAAGACTTTTTTGTAAAGAATTATTTCCAGTAAGGATAATGCGCAAAGAAAAACCTCAGAAAAGCACAAAAATATTTCATTTTATGTTGGCAAAATAAATACATGTTACTTATGTATCTTTAAAAAAAGCTTTAATTAAATAACATTAATTTGAATGTTAGAATAGCAGAAGCATATAAAGCACCTTGCTGTTCAAAACATAAATATTTTGGTAGAATTCTCATTCACATTTTTTCAATATTTTATGATATAATAAGTATGGCTGTAGTTAAGATATTTTAAAATCCATGACACTATATGCTTTCATTTGCATTATTAGACCTAAATTTATGTGAACTGTAGCATTTTTTTAAAGTATGGCCATTTTAAAATATAATTTAAGGATCATGATTAAAATAGCAATATTTTTACTGATTAAAAATATAAACACACAATCATTGTTTAATAGCATACTACTCAGCTTCCAAGTGTTTGGATTTTTTTTTGTAGTTTATTTCTAATATTATGTCATTATGGTCTGAGAAGATGTTTAATATGATTTCAGTCTTGAATTTGGGAGACTTTGCTTGTGACCCAATATATAATCTATTTTTGAAAATGTCCCATGTGCACTTGAGAAGAATGTATATTCTGAGGCTTTGGGGTGAAATGTTCTGAATATGTCAATTAAATTCATTTCATCTAGTGAGTCATTTAGGATTGCTGTTTCTTTGCTGATTTTTTGTCAGTGGTGTATTCAAGTCCCTTACTATGATTGTATTATTATTGATCACTCCCTTGATATCTTTCAGGAGGTTTTTTATGTATTTTTTATATCTTCCTGCATTGGGTGCATATATGTTTATCAGTTATATCCTCTTGTATCGATCCCTTTAGTCTTATGAAGTGGTCTTCACTTTGATGTCTATTTTGTCAGATATAAGTATTGTTACCCCAGCTTTTTTATTTTTCATTTCCATTATTCCATCCCTTCAGTTTCAGTCTGTGTGAGTCCCTTGTTCTCAGATGGGTCTCTTGTACACAGCATATATAGGGGTCATGTGTTTGTTTTTTTAATCCATACAGCCATTTGATGTCTTTTAATTGAGCATTTAGTCCATGTACATTTAAAGTTAATTGAGAGATACTTGTTTGTAGCCATTTATATTTTTTGTGCCTGTGTTCCTTCTTACCTTTCTATTTCTTCTTTTTATACCAGTTTCTTTAGCATTTCTTGCATTGCAGGCTTGTCAGTGATAAACTCTCTTAGCCTTTTTTTTTTTTTTTGTCTCTGAAGCTCCTTATTTCCCTTTCAATTTTGAATGATAGCCTTGCTGGATAGAGTATTCTTGGATTCAATCCCTTGCTTTGCACCACTTTATAAATTCCTTTCCATTCTTTTCTGGCCTGATGTGTTTCTGTTAAGAAATCGTTTAACAATCTAATGGGAAATCCCTTGTATGTAACTTTCTGTAACTCTTGCAGCCTTTAAGATTCTCTCTTTGTCTTGAACATTTGCCATCATAATTATGATATGTCTTGGTGTGGGTTATTTTTGGTTCCTCTTGTTGGGTTACCAAAGAGATTAAAGAAGAAATTAAAAACAGCCGGGAAACTAATGACAGTAAAATACAACAATCCAAAATCTACGGGAGTCGATGAAAGTAGTCCTGAGAGGGAAGTCTGTAGCTCTACAGCCTAACTCAAAATACAAGAAATAATGGTAGTAAATCATCTAACTCTACAACTTAAATAATTAGAAATAGAGCAATAAGAAAAACCCACAGTGAGCAGAAGGAAGGAGATAATAAAGATTAGAGCAGAAATAAATGACAGACACACACACACACACACACACACACACACACACACACACACAAACAAAATATCAATGAAACCAAGAGCTGATTCTTTGGAGAATAAAAAAGATTGAGGAACCTCTAGCCTGGCTCACAAAGAAGAGAGAGGTTCCAAATAAACAAAATTAGAAATGAGAGAGGCGAAATAACAACAGACCCCACAGAAATACAAAGGATTGTTAAAAAAAATACTATGAATAACTCTATTCCAACAAACTAAACAATGTGAAGGAAATGGAAATATTCCTAGAAAAATATAACCTTCCAAAACTCAACAGTCTGATATCTATGGAAGAAATTGAAGTAATCATGATAAAGCTTCCAGTAAATGAAATCCCAGGGCCAGACAGCTTCACAGGGGAGTTTCACCAAACATTCAAGGAAGAAATCAAACCTATCCTCCTCGGACTATTACAAAAAATTCAAGAGGAAGAACACTTCCAAGCTCATTCTTTGAAGCCAGCATCACCCTAATACCAAAATCAGATAAAGACAACACAATGAAAGAGAATTACGGGCCCATATCCCTCATGAACATAGATGCCAAAATCCTCAACAAAATTCAAGCAAATTGGATCCAGCAGTATATTAGAAAGATCTTACACCATGACCAAATAGGATTTATCCCAGGGATGCAAGGATTGTACAATATTTGCAAATCAATAAACAAGATACATTACATAAACTAATTGAGAGATAAAAATCACAGTCATATCAATTTATGCAGAAAAAGCATTTGACAAAATCCAACATCCTTTCTTGATAAAAATTCTTAGCAAGGTGGGAATATAAAGATCATATCTCAAAATAATAAAAGCCTTATACAAACTCACAGCCAACATCGTACTCAATGGGCAAAAACTAAAACCATTTCCCCAAGAACAGGAACAAGAGGGATGACTACTTTCAAAACTCTTTTTCAACATAGTACTGGAAGTTCTATCCATTGCAATTAGATAAAAAGATGAAATAAAAGGCATCCAAATTGGAAAAGAAGAAGTAAAGCTGTCCTTATTCACAGATGACATGATATTGTACATAGAAAACCCAAAAGCTTCCATCAAAAAATTATTAGACTTAATAAATGAATTTGGCAATATGGCAGGATACAAAATTAATGCCAAGGTATCTATAGCATTTCTATACACCAATAGTAAACTTACAGAAAGAAATACTAAAAAATCAATCCCATTTACCATTGCACTAAAAGAATTAAGATACTTAGGAATAAACTTAACTAAGGAGGTAAAAGACCAATATGCCGAAAACTACAGGACACTGAAAAAAGAGATAGAGGAAGACATAAACAGATGGAAGAAACTACTGTGTTCATGGACTGGTAGAATCAACATCATTAAAATGTCCATAGTACCAAAGCAATCTATAGATTCAATGAACTCTTCATTAAAATGGCATATTTCACAGACCTAGAACAAACTTTTCAAAAATTCATCTGGAATATAAAATGAGCCTGAATAGCTGCAGCAATCCTGAGAAAGAAGACCAAAGTAGGTGGGATCTCAATACCAGCTATCAAGGTGTATCACAAAGCCACTCTTCTCAAAACAGCCTGGTACCTGCACAAAAACAGATATATAGATCAAAGGAATAGAATAGAGAATCCAGAAATTGACCCAAACCACTATACTCAATTAATATTTGACAAAGGAGGCATGAACATACAATGGAGTCAAGACAATTTCTTCAATAAATGGCGTTGGTATAATTAGAAAGATACATGCAAAAAATATGAAACTATACCACCAACTTACACCAGACACAAAAATAAACTCAAAGTGGATAAAGGACTTAAACATAAGACAGGAAACCATAAAAATACTAGAGTAATCCACAGGCAGGAAAATCTCAGACATATGCTAAAGCAATTTCTTCACTGATACTCCTGCTACAGCAATAGAAAATAAACAAATGGGATTATATCAAAATAAAAAGCTTTTGCACAGCAAAAGAAACCATCAAAAAAACAATAAGAAAGCCCATTGCATGGGAGAACATATTTGCTAATGATATAGCTAATCAGAGTTTAATCTCCAACATTTACAGGGAACGCATACAAGTTAACAGAAGGAAAATAAACAGCCCAATCAAAAAATGGGTAACGGACCTAAATAAATACTTTTTAAGAGAATACAGAAGGAAGGTCAAGAGATTTATGAAAACATGCTCAAAGTCACTAATTATCCAAGATATGCAAATCTAAACAACAATGCAGTACTATCTTACATCGTTCAGAATGGCTATCATCAACGAATCAACAAATGACAAGTGCTGGCTAAGATGCAGAGAAAAAGGCGCCCTCATGCACTGCTGGTGGGAATGCAGACTGGTGCAGCCACTGTGGAGAACAGTATGGAGTTTCCTCAAAACACTAAAAATGGAACTTCCATTTGACCCAGTGATCCCACTTCTAGGAATATATCCCAAGAAACTAGAAACAACAATCAGAAAGAATATATGCACTCCTATGTTCATAGCAGCACAATTCACCATAGCTAAGATTTGGAAACAACCTAAGCGCTCATCAGCAGATGAGTGGATTAAAAAACAATGGAATACTACGCTGCTATAAAAAAGAAGGAATTCTTACCATTTGCAACAGCCTGGATGGGACTGGAGAGCATTATGCTAAGTGAAATAAGCCAGGCAGAGAAAGATAAATATCACATGATCTCATTCATTTGTGGAATATAATGAACAACATAAATTCATGAACAAAAACAGATCCAGAGACAGAATCATCGATCAGACTGTCAAACCTCAGAGGGAAGATAGGGATAAGTTGGGGTAAGGAGGAGAGATCAACCAAAGAACTTGTATGCATGCATGTAAGCCTAAAAAATAGACACAGGCAAGAGAGGGGTGAGGGCATGAGTCGGGGCGGGGGGGGCAATGGGAGAATAAGCACACAATGTAATACCTTAATCAATAAAGAAATTTAAACACACACACACACACACACACACACACACACACACACACACACAGAAAGAGCTATCAGAGATAATGAACAATCCTTAAGTGAAAATCAGTACCAAGAAACTACCTCTTTCCAAAAAGGTTGACATTTAAGAAGGTTTCATATTATCTTTGCATTCATTTCTTCAAAGTTCTCTATCTAATAAAATCACCTCTGCTAACAAATTATAGCCTTCCACTCTCATCTTTATATTCTCTTTTCATGCTCCTTTATATTGCAATTCTGTGTTCCACCATCTGGAAAACCAGTCTAGTTTCAGATATTAAAATAAAGATAACAGTACTTCCTTCTAGCTTATTTTAGTGGGAACATAATGGGGAGAAAATTATTTGGTGGTATTATTTTATGGAGTAGGAATAAACAGTAAGGATGAACAGGTGATGTCTTAGTCTGCACAATGCTCTAGTTTATATTTTCTTCAGAAAGAAAAATGTCATGCTTAGATTCAAGTATCTTTCCACTAAAACTAGGATATCCTCCATTAACAGGTATTTCAGTTCTCTGGAGCCGACCTGCATCTTGGCTATAACTACAGGAAATATATTTATGCTCTTTATGCTTCTTATGCTACTCTTGAGACAAAGCCTGCAGAAGATACAGTAGGTCCTCGGGTTACATTGGAGATCCGTTCCTACGGCATAATATAATGTGATTTTTGCAGTAAGTCGAACCACTTACATAAGCACATACGTCATTCACATGGAACACATACACAGCGGTAATGAAGTGAAACAGTAAAAAAACAATTGAAAGATAACAATTCCTGACCTTTGCTTGTGGTAAATAAATAATAAAAAACCATAAAGTACATATACACATATGCCAAAATGATGGAACTTTTTTTTTTTTAATAAACAAATGGGAGATCGCAATGTACATGGTGTTCAACGTAACCCAAGGACTGCCTGTGCAGGGAGAATGGCAATGGCACCACTTAATGGGCCTGAGAACCCTGCTTACATTTCTTTCAAGCACACACTATTTAGCTGAGGATCTGGCTGCAATCTTGCTAATGGTTATCCTATATAATAAAAGCCTAATCCTATATAGTAAAAGCCCAATAAGTGTCCAGTTGTCTGGTCGTCCATTCGACCACTCAAAGTGTAATATGCTAATGACCAGACAACTGGATAACTGGACACTTAGCATATGACGTGCACTGACCACCAGGGGCAGATGCTCTGACTGATAGGTTAGCTTCCTCTGGGGTCTGGCCAATCGGGATTGAACGAGTTGGGTTGGACATGCACTGGAGCCCTCCTGCATCCCTCCCTAGAGCCGATTGTGCACCTGTGAGTTTCCTCAGCCTGACCTGCACCCTCTTGGAATCTGAGACCTCTTAGGGAGTGTCAGAGAGCCAGTTTTGGTCTGATCACACAGGCCAGGCCAAGGGACCCCACTGGCACAAGAATTCGTTCACTGGGCCTCTAGTAAAAAAATAACGCAAAATGTTCTTCTCATTGCAGTGCCTTTGTGACAGGCTGTGCAATTGAGTAAGTGGGAAAATGATTCTTTTCTTTGTATTTCTATTGAGCTCACCTTTGTTTATCATAAATACTCACTGAGTACCTATGATGTGCCCAGTTCTTTGCTTGTCAGTGTGTAAAATGGTAAGAGAAAGAGATACACTTTCTTCTCTTACAGACTTCATAATCTGCTAAGGCACACAGACAATAAAACAAGTAAATAAAAAGTAGGACAAAACAGAGAATGTTACTCTCCAAGCAGCTGTGATAGACATTTCTCTAAAAAAGTATGTTGTGCTGATGAGAAGATGTTGTGGATATATGTGTATAAGGTGTTGCATGTATTTTGGCACTTCAGATTCCTATTTTCATTCTCTCAAGACTAACTATTAAATTGTGGCAGAAATAGCAGTAGAATAGCACCTAGGAAGTAATTAATCAGTGCTAGATCCCGCTCTAAATACTTTACATCTATGAGCACGAAGTAAAATTGCCCATGAAAAAATTAAGAAAGTGGCAGTAAGACAGGCAGTGAATCCTGACCGATTTCAAACAGTGAGTCTGACTGCTTGACTCAGCAATTCACATAACGTCTCTGTACCACCCTTTTTTATCTGTAAATAGGGCAATAATACATGATTTGTGGGGTTTCTAAGGAATTAATGACATAATACATACAAAATGATCAGATGAGGGCCTCACATTTGCTAGGGGCATCATCAGTGTTGGCTTTGTTTATTCCGCACTGCATTCCAGTACTCTCCTAATGACAGTGCTAGCTACCATCCACTGTGTTTCACCGTGAAGACACAGCAAGAGTACAAGTCAGTTGCTCTAAATCATGCAGCTAATCAATAAGAGGCTGTAGTCAAACCCAGCAGCCTGGATCTAGAATCTCCCCTGTCAAGCATGGTAAGTTACTGTTTCACTGGTTGGTGATTAATGTCTAGGCTTTCTAAAATGGCAAACCAAACTCTTTTTAAAAAATATATATATAATAGTTCTTTTTATTTTTTTAAATTTCTTTATTAATTAAGGTGTTACATATGTGTCCTCATCACCCATTACCCCTTCCAATCCCTTCTGCCCCCCCTGTAACCACTTATGCCCTCACAACCCTGGTGTCGGTGTCCATTGATTAGGCTTATATGCATGCATAAAAGTCCTTTGGTTGATCTCGTCCCCTTACTCCCGCCCTCCCCTACATCCCTCTGAGGTTTGGTAGTCAATGCTTTTCTGTCTCTGGATCTATTTTTGTTTATTGGTTTAGGTTGTTCATTGTATTCCATAAATGAGTGAGTTCATGTGATACTTATCTTTCTTTGGCTGGCTTATTTCACTTAGCATAATGTTCTCGAGTTCCATCCACACTTTAGTTTGAGGCAGACACCTTTTTCCCCTTCTTAAAGAATACCTTTCAGTATTTCATATAATACTGGTTTGCTGTTGATGAACTCCTTTAGCTTCTTATCTGTGAAGCTCTTTATCTGACCTTCAATTCTGAATGATAGCTTTGCGGGCTAGAGTAATCTTGGTTGTAGGTTCTTGCTCTTCATCTCTTTGAAAATTTCTTGCCACTCCCATCTGGCCTGCATAGTTTCTGTTGAGAAGTCAGCTGCCAAACGTATGGGTGCTCCCTTGTAGGTAATTAAGTGTTTTTCTCTTGCGGTTTTTACTATTCTCTCTTTGTCCTTTGTTCTTGGCATTTTAATTATTATGTGTCTTGGTGTGGTCCTCTTTGGATTCCTTTTGCTTGGGGTTCTGTGCACTTCCTGGACATGTAAGTCTATTTCTTTCACCAGGTGGGGGAAGTTTTCAGTCATTATTTCTTCAAATATGTTTTCTGTATCTTGTTCTCTCTCTTCTTCTGGCACCCCCATAATTCTGATGTTGGTACCTTTGAAGTTGTCCCAGAGACTTCTTACACTATCCTCAAATTTTTGGATTCTTTTTGCTTTTTGCTTTTTCAGTTGAGTGTTTTTGGCCTCTTGGTATTTCAAATCTTTGACTTGATTCTTGCGTTCCTCTAGTCTGCTGCTGGGTTTCTGCAAAATATTTTTTATTTCAGTCAGTGTATGTTTAGTTTTTAGTTGGTCCTTTTTCATATCCACAAGGGTCTCACTCATCTCCTCGAGGGACTTGTTCATATCCTCAAGGTTCTCGCTGAACTTATCGGCTTTTTCTAGGAGCCTCTTGAAATACCTTATCACTGTGGTTTTGAACTCTATATTCAATCGTTTGTTTCCTTCCATTTCTTTTGTTTGCGATCTCTTTCTTTCTCTCCCCATTTTCACTGCTTCCCTGAGTTGGTTGGGTAGCTTTGTGTGCTAGGTGTCTCGACCTCCTCTGTTACCTGTGGTGTACCCTCTTGGCGCACCCCTTTGTGGACTGTGTATACAGCCTTGTTGCAGTTAAGTCTTGGTTTGTTGTTGTTATCACTGGGAGGAATTGACCTCCAGGCCAACTCACTGTGAGGATCAGCTGTGTCTACTCTAGGAGACAGCCTTATGCACCAGAACTTACAAACTTGCCAAAGTCTCTGTGCTCAGTTTGGATGGGGTGGAGTTTCTGGGTGGGACGGAGTTTCAGGGTGGAGCCCCGTCAGCTCCCGCCTACAAGGTCGCCGGGTCTTAGTGTCTGCAGGCAATCGTGCAGTCATATCTGTGAGAAAGGTACCCTCGTGTTTTGCCTGCCACCAGACCATCCAGTCCCCAATGGATCCGGAATCTCAGATTTTCGCCTGGCACCTGGGTTCAGTGCAATTGGAACTCCTTTTCCCTTCTGCCAGACGCCAGCCACACAGTCAACAGAACGCCCTCACCGTGAGCACTTGTGAGTGCCCCTGGAGTTCCGCTTCTGGCAGGAGCTCTTTTCTCCTAACAGACACAGCCAGTGACTCCTTTGTCCCCTCTGTGTGCACTTGCCCGCGTGCCTCAGGCGGTCTGCCTCTGGCTCTTCTCCTGGGATTCTGTCTGCAATCCAGGTTCTCCCCATAAGGGCCTGGTTCCCCTGGGTTTTGAGTGCAAACCAAACTGGGTTCAGTGCAGCCTGGAGTTTTTGTCTCCTTTCCTCCAGAGCACCCCTGCCAGGTTCAGCCACCTGTCCTCTCTCACACGCAAGTCTCCACCTTACTTGGGCTTTGCAGAGCCTCTGATTCTCCGTGTGCACTTCTCTGATCCTCCAATTTCAGATCTTCCTGTTAGCCAGTCTTCCTGTGGTTCTGGACAGTGTCCGTTCTGTTCTTCAGTTCTATTTTCAAAATTGTTGTGTGGGGCAAAAGCCTAGGTGTTTACCTATGCCGCCAACTTGGTTTCTCTATGGCAAACCAAACTCTTAAAACAAATCCAAAATAATGGGACAAATATGATTTAAACTTGCTTTGAACATCCCAATCTCTGAAATATCTGATACATACACTGACTGAGAGGTAAGTTCTGACCTCCACAGTAGCATCATCCACGTTTCAGTAGGACTGGTTCATTGTGTTTGCCCAGGGTGGAGAAGAAGGTGCATACTCCTGACAATGGCCTCCGCACACACATTGTAGAACACATCACCTACGAGAGCCTCCCTAATTGCTATCCTCAAACATAACTTGAATTAATGATACATATTTTTCTGTGTAGATGGCATACATTTGATATCATTCTGGAATTTATCAGATTTTACCAGATACATTTTCTAATTAATCCTCAATGACAGAAATCATACAATTTTGCAATAACTTACATTATCTCCAAACTTTCTGTCTTTCTTTTCCTCAATATCCAGTTAGCTATGTCAGAAATGTTTCTTAAATATACCTTTTCCTGTGACCCCCTCCTGTAACAGACTGGTAACTCACATCAAGATAACCACTTCTTGCTTAAATTGATTTTTTTTTATATCCACTGTTAGGTTTAAATATAGCCTATCTAATAAAAAGGGACTATACAAATTGACTATCACACTGTCATAAAAATGGCAGCACCCATAACCACAAGATGGCGTCACCCAGTGCTCTTAGCCCCTTTGGAGTCCCCCCAGTCCTTTCAGTCCATCTGGGGGGAGTGGGGGTGGCAGGTTTGCAGTGTGGCTGGACCTGCCCTCAGCCCCCTAGCCGCCCAAGCCTGGCCCAAGGCACAGCAAACATCAGATGTCGGCTACCCAGCTGCCTAGAGCAGGCCCAAGGTACGAGCAAACCTCAGATGGTGGTCACCCAGCTGCCCTGGGCCGCCCAAGGCTTGCACTGCTGGCAGTGTTAGCAGCAGAGGTGTGATTGGGGCATTGCCTTCCACTAATTACCAGGTCACCTCCTGCCCCTGAGGGCTCCCAGACTGTGAGAGGAGGCAGGCTGGGCTGAGGGATTCCCTTACCCCCACTCCAGTGCATGAATTTTCATGCACCGAGCCTCTAGTTTTTAAATAAGAAAACATTGGCATAGTTAAAGCAAAACAAAATAAAACATGTATTGATTCCTCATTCCCAGTATGAAAAAAATTTACATTCTTAACATATAAAATACTTTATGATATGCTCCAATTGTACTTTTGTAGCTCTATTTCACACCCTTCAACATGCAAAAACTACCCACATTTCCATTTTTCTGAAAATATGCCACCACTGTGTATTCTCATTTTCTCTTCCCTGTGCCTGAAATTCTTATCCATGTCTCCAAACTGGCAAAACTGTAGCTATTTTAATGTCTCAGGTGATAGTTATGTCCTCTGTGGAGCTTTCCTGCCCATCTTGAGTTAAAATGCACCTCTCACTCTCCAGCACCTCAGCTGGGGTTGATGACAGTACTTGTCACAGGACTTTTTGCCTTGCTTCATGTTGATCATTCCTTTCTTTGTATCCTCCATCACACTGGAATGTCCCCAAAGCAGACTTTTTGAAAGTATAGTTTGCATCATGCTTGGTACCTACTTCATGTTCAACAAATGCCAGTTGAGGGAATGAAGTGATTCTTACACATTTATGATGCACTCAGGCTGCGTGTGCTCAATTGGGTATGTGTTCAGATCACACAGAACTTACCTTGCTACTATATATATGTTTTTGTTTTTCACCCTGAGTAAGTTTTTTTTTTTAAAGACATTTAAGTGGAACAAGTCATATCACATTATGATCTGATTTGTATTCATCATCTTTGGCGGCTCAAGGCAGACACTACCTTCCTTTCCTTAAGTATTCAAACCACCTAAAAAGCTACAAAACAGGAAATTTTTAAGATTCTTTGATTAATAAAACAATTAATTGAAATTGTTTCCTTCAGAATGCAAATTATTTCATTGCTGAAATACATCTTTTAAAGCCATCGGTGTTGATCATGAAAAGGAACATATCAATAGCTGTTAGACTGACTTCCACGAATGATCGGCGTTCATATGTTAACGTGAATGCGAAGTAGTGCAGAAGAAAGAGCAGGGATTCATCCATCAGCTCTTCTCTACTTCTATTCCCAACATGTTTTCTGAGAATTTCCTCACTGTAGTTCATTTTCTGTTACGAATTATCTAGGCACGGAAGTCCCTGATAGGAAGATATTCCGAGGGTGCTCTGACTCTACTGGCCTCTGTCTCTGCCCTGACTCTTTCAGGCGATGCCGTGAACACGGGGATCTAGGCATCCTCCCGAGGCCCTGCTCACCCCAATTACTACCCACGGGTGAGCCTGCAGAATAAACCGTAACCAATGACGTGTATTTCCCCTTTTACTTCCTGAAGTAAAAATTGAAGCAGAAAGATAAAAACTACTTAAGGAGTTTTATTTCTTTTCTGATCCTGCTCTACTTTTGTTCTAATTTATTTCCAGTCCGGCTTTCCTTGTTATTCTTTTTTATATCTTGCTATATCTTTGGACAATTTTTGTTATTTAACTATAGTGTCTAGAATAAGTAAGGCATAAATAGGAAAAATAATGTACAATGCTATAAATTATGTTAATATGCATATGCACATATTCAACATGACACAATGATGTTGTGGCCATTTAAATTGACACCAAGACATGCTGGAAGTCTAAATATGAATACAGAAAGATAGTTATAAAGTTATGTAGCTACACCTACCTAGCAATTTAAGATCAATAAAAGAATAATTTGCTTCAATAGCTTTTAAACAGTGGAGTGACAAGAGAATTTGTTGAAATTAGAATTTCGCAGACATTTTGGTTGAAGCTATGCTTTTAACTATAAAACAACCAACATAGTAATGTGCTTTTCAAAATAAATACCATCCATTACTAGATCCCTTTAGATTTTTAGAAAGATTATAGCCTACCAGAGAATATAAATATTAAATAATCATTTGCATATTGTAAGATAATTTAAAGAAATATTTTCTTCACATATAAAGTTTACAGTGGAAATAATTAAAAAGCAGGAGTGTTCTTGTGAGAAAGAAGATAAAAATTCTTTTCTTTCAATTCATAGTTTCTCCAGAAACCAAAATTACACTATTAATCACTGGAATATTTTATTGAAAATATGGAGCAGTGCATTAGTCCCCTGTACGCATGTCCAATACACTCCTGATCTGGAATCTTCTGATTATCCAGTAGAAAAAAGTAAAAATCACTTATGTTTGAAGAGATAATTTGGAATCTTAGAGTAGCTCCAGAAATTCACTTGACATCTTGAATGAGCCAAGGTTAACTGGTCACAGGTTACCACTAGACTCACAGGTTACACGTGCAGTAAATTAATGGACAGAGTATACAAATGTAATGGAAGATTTACTTATCCTAAAAAAATAAGTGCTAACATTATATAAACTAATAAAGCTCACATTCAAAATTCATCTATATGTTGTGATAGTGAGTTCTTATATAGTGCATTCAATATAACATGATAATGTATAAATGTCACTGGGTTAATGTGATAGTCTTATGATCAGTTTATCTGCAAGTGGGGAAAACAGCATTAACTAAGCTACAGTTTGAACATCTTAAGATATTTTAGAAAAAACTTTTATGACCTTCAAGTGTGAGAATTATGTACAGCTTGGTAGAAATAAATGAGAAGTAGGTCAGTTTATAGAAATTATTGCAACATGGACTTGCCTTCTTCATGCTAGCAACCTAACTTCTAAAAATCAATAGACATTCTAAATAATGTAGCATAATGCAAAGGCAGAGAGCTTTTAACCTTACAAAATATTCAATAAGCAGCTTAACCATCATCATGACACATCCTTGGCTGCCAAGTATGCTATGTTTGATTCCAGAGCATGCTAAAACTACCTCTTAAACTTGAGCCATTAATCTTATGAAAATACATTTAGCCTATGCAGCCTCCAGTATATGGGTTTGAAATACTATATTTTACAATGCAAATGTAATTATCAATTTGTCATAGTCTGTTCTAGTCATATTTTATAAAATATTTACTGGATTTATTTATAAGGAAACATGAATACATGTGACTCCAGAGAAACATTGAAGAAAAAGGCAAATTATGTTTCTCTTGAAAACAAAAACACATTTTTGTAAGATGAAATTATTTCACTAAATTTTAAGCCATTAGGAATTATGCCCAAGCACAATCATATTGCCTTGCTTCTCTTTAACTCATAGGCAACTGAGGTGCTATCTGAAACTAGCAGAATGAGACAGTAGATTTTTTTTAAAAGAAGGCCCTTCTCTGAACACCTAGTTCAAATAAAGGCAAATAAATATTTTGATTTTTTTAATGAAGATTTATAATAAATTTACTTCCTTAAGAAGTTTTATTGAACATACTATTTTATTAACCTCTGTAGAACAATGCAAAACTAATTTGCTAATTAGGATCAATATTAAGTATAAACTGACTAGTTGAGCTAACTCAATGTTTATTATTCTTAAATTTACATGTCAATATATTGACCAAAGTGTAATGCTGAGAATCTACTAATTTAAAGCTGGAAAAGAAATGATCAAACCATTTTAAAGGTGTGTATCCACTTCGGGCTAGAGTAATGGTCTCCAAAAATTGTCTGTTAAAGTATTGTTTTAGGGGGGTGGGTATAGGCTCTTTCTTTAGGATGAAAAAGAAACTATTAAAAGTCAACTGATAATTTTAAGACCATCAGGTGATGTAAACTCAGAAGGAAACTGAAATCAGTGTAAAAAATTGCTGACTTTTCAAGATAAAAATATTCTTAAAAGATTTGGTATTGTTGAACACATTTATATATATACAAGCTTCATATGTAAAGTGTACCCTCAAGAGTTCGACCAACTGGGAGTTTGATCTCTTGTTATAATGGGCATTGACCACTAGGGGGTGACGCAAAACTAAGGAAGGCCCTAGCCAGCATCCAGCAGCTAGGGAAGGAAGGGAGACCCCGGCTAGCAGCCTGCAACTGGTAGGGACCTTACCCATGCACGAATTCCATGCACTGAGCCTCTAGTTGAAGAATAAAGAGAAATGTGACCTATTTCTGCCCTACAAAGTTTAAACATGACAAATGAAACACTCATAGAAAGGACAGGCTATAGTGAGATAATTTAATCTGTGATTGCATTAATCCTTGGGTGATCATGTAGTTATCAATGAGTAAAAAAACTGCATTAAATGCCACTAAATCAACTTTGTATTCAATGAACCTTAATTTTGTTGATGAAATCATTAGTAATTTAAAAACTATAGAGAGGTTAAAAATTAGGAACCTCGTGGATAAGCTCACATGTTATAAAATGACATGGTTTAATAGGTAAACTGTTCTTGGCTTCCCAATGGTTTCTGATACCCTACGTCACCTGGTCAGCACTGCCCAGGAGAACTATCTGTGATAACGGGAACTGCTGGCATTACCCAATGGAGTATCCGCCAGTCTCAGGTATCTAAATAGCATCTAAAATTAGAAACTAATTGTAAATTTTATTTAATATTAATTAATTTAAGATCTAATATCCATGTGTGGGTAGTATAGTATTGGAAAATATAAAAATATAGAACTATCCAGTCCGATCAAAGTAACCTCTTTAAAGAATTGATTCTCTCTAATTTCTGTATTCAGTTTTCAGAACACCTATTTTATTTTTTGTATATTGCTTAAAGAAATTTATTACATTTGGCCTTTTACTTTTTATTGTTTTCAAATTTTAAGGCATCAAAAATGAATAAATAATACATATATCATTGCCATCATCAAATATATATAATGATATATGAAGATAAATGTACAATTTTTAAAAATAATGAAAGCCTTAAACAATATAAGTTTCAATCAATGCTCCAGAAAAAATTCCAGCATGAACACAGATTTCCAAATTAGAGAAATGAAGATGTGAGAAATAGAATCCGACACCCTTACGTACTCACTATGTTACAATAGCTAAATAAACAAAAACAAAATTGAGAAGTACCTTATCAACTTCTTTTATACTATCACTTATATATTTTTGTGTTTTTTACATGGATTTGTTTTTTTCTTAAATTTTAAAATAAGTATGTATTTTGTGAAGAATGAGGAGATAATTACTTTGGAATTGCTTCATATTAAATCATGATTTTTGCTTTAGTTTTGATTTTATTGTTTTGTTTTTGTGTGTAATGAAAGTAGGGATTTTTCTTAAATACTACTTAGTAAAAAATAACATTTTAAAACTTTCCTTAAACCAATTGTAGAATGCAAATGAAAGTATAATATTTTATGAAAGAAACTAACCCAGAAGCATATGGTACTATCTTTCAAGTCTATGAAAAATCTTAAAAATCATTAAAAATACCATTGTGAAGATTTGTATTTTGATAAGTCTGTGTCCTATTTCTGATAATGTTCCTAAGATAAAAAAGGATTTTTCCTTTTGTGTCAACTTCTAAGTGCTAGAATTAAAGATAAGTCCAAACAATTCTTCCTTTTTTAAAATCATAAAAAACTGTCAATTTAAATAATTTAGTCTGTATTAAAGAGTCTCATTTCAAGTAGTGCTTTTCTTACATAATATAGCTTTCATCACAGGAGGGGTTCTACAGGCCAGCAAAAGTCTCCTGAGCCTAAGTTGGACCAGTATATGTCCATCTAAATCCCAGGTCCCTGCTTCTGACTACCAATCCTGAATACTTAGCACAACTCTGAGATCAAAAGGCACTTTACCAAAGTCTTAGTATGTTCAGTTTTGACACTCTGTGAGTCACTTGGGTTTATACTATATTTGTAGAACTCATAAAATCAACATTTAATTCGTAGAATTCAGTTACCTGCCTCATATACATTTGGAAAGACAATTAAAAATTAGTTATTTTCTAAAAGTGGCTGAAATCCTAATATGAAATAGTTTAAGTGTTTATGGTCAGTGCTAGTACTCTTTCTAGTTGGTCCAATAATTCATCTTGGAAAGACTAATGAAAATGCCAAAATCTGGAATAATACCAGTTCAAATGAATTAAACCAAAGTGTAATGACCCATTAGTATGGAGCAAAGATTAAAACAATCCTATACAATAAAAGCCTAATATGAAAATTGACTGAACAGTGGAGTGATCAGCAGAACCGTCAGTCACTATGATGTACACTGACCACCAGGGGGCAGATGCTCAATGCAAGAGATGCTCCCAGCTGGCAAGCCCCTGGCCAGCCAAGGTGGGTGCCACTGGGGGCCCCCTGATCGCACACCAGTTGCCCCACAGATCAGTCCTGATTGCCAGTCAGGCCTAGGGACCCTACCCATGCATGGATTCCATGCACTGGGCCTCTAGTCTTATCTAATAAAAGAATAATATGCAAAATATCCATCACTCTACATCTACTACTCCCACAAACCATGCCCACCAGCCAATCAGGAGCAAGTATACAATTTAAACCAACCAAGATGGCTGCAGCCACGGAGCAAGCACGAGGCTTGGGTTTCTCTGGCAATGGACGAAGCCAAGCTTTCTGCACACCTTGGCAGGCCCAGGCCTCCACTTAAGGCTACAAAGTTTCAATTATAGAAGATAAATAAATCCCAGATACCAGGGCCTCTACTTGGGCTGCTGGGGGTCATGGCCGGCCTGCAAATTACCACAGGCCCCTGGCTTAGGCTGCCCCATGCTCCAAGGGAACTCCACCCTAATCTGAGATACCCTTCAGAGCAAACCAGCTGGACCCCACCTGTGCACCAAGCCTGTATTCTATCTAATAAAAGAGTAATATGCAAATTGACCATCACTTCAACACACAAGATGGCTGCCCACATGTGGTCAAAGATGGATACCCCCATGTGGATACAAGGTGGCACCACAAGATGGCCAGCAGGGGAGGGCAGTTAAGAGTGACCATGCCTGCATGGGAGAGCAGTTGTTGGTGATCAAGTCAGTAGGGGAGGGCAGTTGAGAGTGACCAGGCCTGCAAGGGAGGACAGTTGGGGGTGATCAAGCCTGCAGGAGAAGGCAATTAGGGTTGGCCAGGCTGGCAGAGGAGCGAATTTGGTGGTGACCAGGCCTGCAGGGAAGGGCAGTTAGGAGGACCCAAGCCTGCAGGGGAGAGCAATTGTGGGGGACCAGGCCTGCAGGAGAAAGCAGTTAGGTGTGACCAGTCTTATAGAGGAGGGCAGTTAAGGGCAAACAGGCTGGCACAGGAGCAGTTAGTATCAATCAGGGTGGCAGGGGAGTGGTTAGGGGGTGATCAGGCTGGCAGGCAGAAGCAGTTATGGGCAATCAGGAAGGCAGGCAGGCGAGCAGTTGAGAGCCAGCTATCCTGGACTGTGAGAGGGATGTCTGATTGCCTGTTTATGCCCAATCCTACCAATCTTACAGGTACAAATATAACAGGCAATATCCTTGTTTTAAAGCATCTTCTATTTTGGTGGGTAAGCCATTAATGCTGTAGAGTGGAAAAATACAACGATATATGATCTGTAGAATTCTATAGAAATATCAAAGGACTCACCTACTACACATAGGCATAGTTAGGGCAGTTTTTCTTCATTACTTGAATGCTCAATAATATGTATCCAGGAGAAGGTAGGGACCCAAAAGGAAATGAAGGAAATTTCTAATAGTGAGAAGAGACCAATCATACATAGGGGGGAAAAAGAGAAAGTAGGGAACTGGAATAAATTTAGTTTCATAGAAATTATTATAGAGAAGATTATGACACGAAACTGAATTACTGCATCATTTATAATATTGACTAAAATCGTTTATGACCTTAACTTTGACCTATATTAGAAGAAACTACAATAGAAATCAAATTTACACATGAATAAGTTATATGCAACAATTTTTGCAACCTAAGTTGATATGTAACAATTTTTGTTACAGAAATCACTTGGTTTAGCTCTTAAATGGAGAGGATGACAATCTATTGTTCCCTCTCTACATTAATTTGAATATATCACTGTGAATGACAAATTAAAAATAAATTTTACATTTGCTTAAAATGAGGGTGCTATAACAAATTCTAATTTTATTTGTGGGATGTTTTTATTACCCAAGTCTCATAATGAAAAGCTTTTCACTTTATGACAATAAATCATTTTAAATAGGTACAATATATTTGTAAAGAAATAAATAATAACAAAAATAAAACTAATAGAAAACATTTCTTTTTTTCTGTGTTATTTCTCTTGGTTGTTTAGTCCTAGGCTTAGGATTTATATTTTAAT
The DNA here is from genome assembly GCA_027563665.1 of Antrozous pallidus. Taxonomy (NCBI): domain Eukaryota; kingdom Metazoa; phylum Chordata; class Mammalia; order Chiroptera; family Vespertilionidae; genus Antrozous; species Antrozous pallidus. The sequence continues at coordinate 83,113,850 of CM050519.1, forward strand.
TACAACAAATTATATTGCACCTTGAAAAGAAGACTTAGCATTTCCTTCCTTTACATCTCAGTAAAATGTCCGAAGAAGTCCTCTTACTCTTCCTGAAATTATGCGTATAGGCCTCACATTTCTTGCACACAAAACACCCTGAAATTGGAATACAATTCAACTCCTTGAACTCTCCCAGGGCATTCCAAGAAATCCATGCCCATAAAACATCCTAGTGAGCGTTCTCAACCCTCATAATGACATTTAAATGTGAATTTTAAATATCGTCAATCATAATGTTGAGCTATTCTACCGCACTACTTCCAACCCTTATGTTTTCAGGTTTAGAATATTTAAGAAAAATCTATCTTGAGTCCTCAACCAAGGGAATCCAAGGATGTGAGATAATATACATTATAACTTATCATCATGTGTGTTGGTAAACTACTTCAGTATTTGTCCTTAACAACAACAACAAAAAAAAGCACAGGCAATATCCAATGCAACCTGAATACTAAATATAAAATCTAATGAGCATTGTAATAACCTCTCAAGGGATGTATAACAAAACATTATATTTAATATTCTATCGCAGCTCAAAAATGCAACAAGTTCATGACCCTCTAATTTAGGAATTTGAAAGTTGTCAAATTCTTTTTGTTATTTTCCAAGGAAGACGGGATGATTTTTAACAAACATACCTGCACGTTTTTAACAAGCAAACACTGAGACAGATGGCTTTGTCTCCTGAAACCATTTGTTCAAAGCAGTTATCAAGGGATAATTCTTCAGGGATGTTTCCTTTAAAATATATTATAATCTTTTCACATTTAGTTGTGTTTTGAGATTTTATCTGCATAGAATTTTAAGCACACAATTTTTTAAACTATTGTTGTTGTTTTGAATTGTAATAAAGTAATCCTTATTTCAAAAATTTCACAGGCAAAATAAAGTATTGAAAATAACAGTTCACTAGAAATTTCAAGTGAATTTCACACCTTTAAGCATTTTAAAGTTTATGATTAATTCTGCACAAGAAAAACAGTTGGTTTAAATAAATATTTCATCTTACCAAGTTATGCACAAGATGTTTATATTCACTTCTAATGAACTTGAGAAACATTTGATAAGAACAAATAGAATTTGTGTTTAGAGTGCATGTTGAAGTTACAAGAAACAAATAAAAAAAATTAAACCCCCCTGCACAGTATTCTTCTGTGTGTTTTTTTTAGTGTTATTAACAAAACTTAATATAGTCTTCTCTTGGTATCAAAACATCTATATATATAAAAGCCTAAGCAACTGGCCAATCAACCAACCTGCTGGTAGCTATGACACGCACTGACCACCAGGGAGCAGACCCTCAACAGGAAAACACAGAGATAGAAACATGAAACAGACTAATGTATATTAGAGGAAAGGAGGAAGAGGAGAGGGTGAGAAGAGATATTAGAGGCCTGGTGTACAGATTCATGTACAGATGGGGTCCCTGAGCCTGGACTGTACACTCTTGCAAATGTAGGACCCCTCAGGAAATGTTGGAGAGCTTGTTTCAGCCTGATCGCTGCAGGCCAAGCCAAGGGACTCTGCCAGTGTACAAATCCATGCACTAGACCTCTAGTGTTATTATATATGATAATATCCTTCAAAATATGTTCCAAATACACTTTTATTTTAAATGATGCTCATTTGGAAACCTACTAAAAGTTTATTTTAACAACTTCAAAGGTAACCTTTCTTTATGCCTTTTATTATTTTTCACAAAAAATTACTGTTTGCAGTTTTCTATGTACACTTCTCAGACAATCACATAAGACATATATTATTATATAAACTGCAGTGAGGAATAATAATAATAATAATAATAATAATAATACTTTGAGCATTGTGTAAAGTGAAAATTGAGTCTCCAAATTTAATTGCTCCCTAGACTTTTGGCAGCTCATTCCCTTATTTCATTAGCATCTTATAAGCAAATAAATTATATCAGTCACATTATTAATTTTCTGAACTCAGAATTTTAGAAATGTGTGTGAGAGATGACAGAAAAAAAACAGTTTAAATCGTTGCTATACATGTGAGAACACAAAGAACATGGGGTGGTGTGATCATGGGCCTACAGTAACACAGGTCAGAGCTAACCTAGGTTTCCTCACTCACAGTCAAATTTCAATAAACTAACCAACATCAAATATTTGAACATTTTAAACGGAAAGATTTCTAATCATCATGAATAACAAATGTAAACTCACAGAGTAAAATTAGATCCTACCTTGTTTTTCCCCATTGTCTATTCTAACTCACTCCATAGAACAACCTCTTTCCTGTCGCATTAGATGAAATCTGGTCAAAGTCCAATGCATTATCAGGATACTCTCAGAAAATTAAAAGGACTCTTTGTCATAATTAATGTATTTAACTCACGTACTACCCAAGCCTAAAATATCCCCTCTAATTCCTCAGCTGGTGCCTGCTGGTACTCACTGTCTTCAACTAAAAGGGAGATTAGTTCCTTTCTCTCTCACATCTTCAAACTTCTACTCTTCCACCTCCTCATTCTCACAACACGGAGGACAACAAGAAGAACAAATAAAGAGGGAACAATGCTCCTTCACTAATACTGCTCTGGGCTGTAGTTTGCATGTCAGGCCCATGGCAGGTACTTGGAGGCATCTCCTCGCACTTTTCTGAAACACTTATTTCTTTGATGTAGTGATGGGACCTCCCAATGGCTGGGCATCCCTCTCCTGCAGGACCCTTTACGAAGTGGAACGCTTCTTCATCAGCTGGTAATTTGAGACTGTTTTCTTACACCTGGGGATCCTGGGCTCCACCTCTGTACAGATTCCTTTACCCCCATTGATGATGTAATGCAACCTTAAGCTAGCTCTCACTCACAGAGGCCCACCATCTGGTTTAGGGTGAACCTCAGCATTCTTTGTCTGCCAAACTCTGGAAGTGAAAGCCATTCAAATGTGCCAATCTATCATCTTTAAAATCTCTCAGGCCTGAGTCAAACACTGGTCCTCTATGTGTCCCAAGTTCTAAGGTCATATATAGCATCCTCCAGTGGGAGCCAACCTCTGTGCTAGAGGGACCATGCCTTTTCCTAGGGGAACAGCAGAAGACCTGTTCATGAAAAGCCCTATAAACTTCTCTTCTTTATACAAAATCTTCTACCTGTGTATGCTCAGTTTGGTAAGGTAAGGTAAGGTAAATTATTTCCCCATGCTTCTTTCCTAAGTCTTACAGAATAGTCCATTCATTACTTTGGAATGAGTGCATTTTCTTGGGGTCTCAACTGAGACTGTGATTTCATTTAATCATGTTGACACAGATTCTCAGAAAACATGTAGCATTCATTTTTTTTGCATTCCCAGTGCTTATCACAGTGATGGAAACATAGCAGGTGTTAAATAGCTGCACTTTTTTAAGAAAATGATTGAAGTTATTGTTAATTTAGATCCTGCACCATGTGTTCTCAGAAAAACACTCATGTAAGCAACTCCTGATTTATTTTCTCCCAATGAGTTTAACAAATGTTTCACTGAGTCTTCGTTTTACACCCTTCCTATCACTGAAATATTTGCCCCATTCTACACCTGTTCTTTACCCACCAACTTGAGTTACGTGTTCACCTCTCACTTGGAGTGCTCTAAACATTCTTATTTCTCCATAACACTTCCTTTTCCTGCTAATCAGATTTTATACTGTCTTCAAGGGTATTACTCTAAAAATTAAAATTTGATTCTTTTATTCTAACCTATTACTCTGTCCTCTTTTTAACCCAATTCTGTTTTCCTCTCACATATTAAAGAGAGTCGAAATTATCCAGAAAGATATAAACAAATTTTACAATGTGAAATCTGTCTAACTCCACATTACTGATGTGTACCATTTACCAATTTTACCCTATTAAATTTCAATATTCAACCACAAAGAGATTACAGATTGGACCATGCTCTTTCATAATTTACAACTTTTGCAAATGTATTTCCTTTTCAAGGAATGCCTTCCTCTCTGGTCAACTTCAAGTGCCAGTGAAAACGATATTTTGCAACTCCTTTCAGTCCTCATTTTCTGCTAACTCCAGACCATATGCTATTAAAGCATACATTAGTCTATATTATTTGTCTATATATCTGTATTTTCAACTTGACTGAAGTTTTTTAAATTATAATCAAGCAATCAATAAATAATTTATTTTTTATTTTTTATTTTTTAAATGTCCATGTTTTAAAATATATTTTATTGATTTTTTTACAGAGTGGAAGTGAGAGGGATAGAAAGTCAGAAACATCAATGAGAGAGAGACATTGATCAGCTGCCTCTTGCACGCTCTCCACTGGGGATGTGCCCGCAGCCAAGGTACATGCCCTTGCCGGAATCGAACCCGGGACCCTTCAGTCCGCAGTCCAACGCTCTATCCACTGAGCCAAACCGGTCTCGGCAATCAATAAATAATTTAAATAATAAATTAAACATTGTTAAATTGCTAGAGTTTTGGTGGGAGAAAAAAAGCATTATAAGCATAGCATCTAGAATATAAATGGAGAGAATGAAATGGAAGGATTAACTGTAAAAATTATACAATATTTATTAGCTCCATTTATTTTCAAGCATTTAATAGTCACCAGAGTATTACCACATTAAGTGGTCTGATTCTCCTTACGGAGACTTGCAAATAGTTTAGTCAAACTAAGGCTACCATGAGCAAAGTGACTTCTATGGTAAAAATATACCCAGAATCAATATTTTGAATGTGTTCAGAGTCTCCTGATCAACTACTTGTAGTTATTGGGCAATTCATGTCAAGGTGAAAAGGTCTTAAAAGAGAATGAAAGATTGTGAAATAGTAATAAAAAAAAAACTTGTAGAGGTTTTCGTATTTTCTTGATTGCTATTTCCCAAGCAGTATGTATTCTACAAATGAGCTATGCATTTTTTTTTGGTATATTATTCCCAATAAGAAGCTGAATCTCGTCCTAAATACGGCAGGGTTATTAGGTTATTAACAGTAGCAAACCCCCAATATCGGCATCTCAATGAAGAAGCGCGTGTTTTCCCGTGATCTAACTCTACATGAGACTGTGTGTTTGTGATGTCCTCAGAATAAGCACAAGCCTCTGAGCAACATCCTCAATCAGCCACAAGATAGTTTTAAATTCGCAGCCCACAAAAATATGGAAACTGTTATCATAAACTCTTAGAATGCATGTCTCTCCCCTGATGAATTGATGTTTTAAGGAAATAGCTTTAATTCTCAGTCTAGACATTTAATGGAGACATGTCTCTTTAAATTGAAATAATAGGAATATATTGCTTCACTTTTGTTCTTGGTGTGCAATTTAATCTTAATTACTTATCTTAGGTTGAATTGCCTAAAAATCAGAGCCTGAGCAAAATATTATGTGCTAACGTTTTATTAAGGACTCCAATCAGTCATTGCTGATTAAGAGAGAAGGAAGAAAATGTAGTGAGGCAGGGAAAAAGGAAGAACATTTATACTGAGATGAGAGACCTAAATGGTCTCTGATAATCATCCCTCGTCAGAGAAGCCTTATGAATAATGATATCTGAGGACAGTCATCTGCCAGGGGCAGTGCTTATCTGGCTCCCTATCCCTTACTGATCAAAGGCTATGCCATAGCTTATCATTCACTCCTCTCCCTTCCGCTCCCCCCACCCCCCCCCACACACACACACACCAGGTCTCTCCAGGCAGCTGTTAAGAAACCCAGAGCTTCAGCAGAACCTGGTCAGTCAAGTTCACAGTGATCTTTGATCAGTCAATGTCCAGCATAGGGTTTCATTACAGGATTGGTTGCAGTGGCAGCAGTAGAGACTGGGCTGCATAACTAATTCAACCAGTTGCTAGTGTCTGTCCATCCAGCAAACTAGGCAAATGCTGGGAGCCAAGGTGAAGCTGATTCAGAATCCTTTACCTCCTTCTCATGCCTTTTCATGACATCAATATGTAAAGGCAGTGTTGCCTGAGATCTAGCTAACTACCTTAGGTAGCTGGTTTACTTACTTACTTACTTATTTTTGTGTGCTTGCTTCAGAGGAAACAATGGTATATCATTTTTTAGCTGGCCAAGTAAGGCTAAACAGGAGATCAGCTTCCAGGCTAACAAACTAACCCTCTTGAACTGCTCCAAACAGAGAGAAGGAAATCAGTCACTGGAGTGGGTCATCTCATCCTCAGCGGACTGGCCTAGAGTTTCCTTCTGGACTCTAAGCAGGGACGGTCAGGAGGCTGGAAACAGCGGGGTGTCGGTGATGGCACAGGAGAGGGGTGTGAAGGAAGCTATCGGATCTGAGGAAGCGCTGTCTCCTAACAGTAGAGACTTATGTTCCCTAATGTTTATGGTACTTGTCGGCTATGAGTATCATTTTAGTCAAAATAATAATTTTCTTTTGTTAGTGACAAAAGATTGGTGTCATTGGTAATTGTTTGGGGGAAGGGGTCAATGCCAGTGTTTGCAGGGGACCGTGTTCCATCCTGAGGATGTTTGGGGGGGAGGATCGTGACGCTGAAGAGCTCACATCAGGTGACTAGTGGAACTGAGACTCCAGCAGGGAAATGCACAGCATTCTGAGATTTCAGTCTGAAGAGGTGCTTATCTAGCTCACGAACTAAACGGTGACATAACGTGTTTTTCTTTTAGCTTCTGATCATTCAGCCACAGCCACCCAAGTCATTTTAAAAAATGCAGATTCCAGAACCTGAATGGGTGTCTGTAGAGACTATATTTTTAGAGAAAAAAAGAAAGAAAACAGACGTGGGTATGGTTTTTTTTTTTCTATTAAAATGCATTAAAGATAAGTGCTATATTATCCAAACATTTTCTGACTATGGCTAATTTTGAGATGTATTAGTCTGAAATTTTATGTTCCATATCCCCCTCAAACTCTAAGTAGTGATGAGTGCTTGATATACATTAGGAAGAATGGGGTATTCAATGATTTACAGTCCAATGTTTTGCTTCAGATTTAAATGGTTATTCTCCCAATTATACAAAATCTAACATCATACAAATTTTAGAACAGAGAACAATAGCAAGAAAACTAAAAAGCACCCTAAACCATCCCTACCCCTGTAAATAAGCACTCACATGATTTTATTTTACTCTGTTTCTCAACATTTTCTAATTCTTCTTTCTTTTTTTTTTCAGTCATTCCTGGTAACTTTTGAAAGACCTTCTTAGTCTGGAATTTTTCCATTTGCCTTGGGGATCTACCAACTACAGCTCACTTGACAAATTCTGCCAGCTGGTTATTTCACTACATTCACAAAGAACAGTTTTTACATTTTTAAATAGTTTGCAAAAATCCAGTGAAGAGGACTATTCTATGACACATGAGGATTATAGGAAGTTCAAGATGAAGTTTTATTGGAGCATAACCATGCTCATTTGATAACTGTAATGTCATAGTTTTTCAGTTACAAGATCCTGTCTTGACCCTGGAACCTCACTTGGTTGAGTTTCCAGTTAGAGAATCAATAGCCTGTATTACTTTACCATTGGATTCAAATCTATACTGTATTTTTAGCTTAAAAGTCTTGAATAATTACTGGTACTGAACAAATTCATTGTTCTTGTTAAATTTCTATTCTAGAAACTTCTAAAATTGTTATTATTTAATTATTTATGTGTTAAATGGATTGAGGTGACATTGGTCAACATGGACATATAGGTTTCAGGTGTGAATTTCTATGTGACAAGATCTGTATACTGTACCATGTGCCCATCACCAGATTTTTAAATGTCTACATAAAACCGTATAGCCATAAAATTGACATTGGTGTTTACTGTAACAATATCTTTGGAATAAATGTTAAATAGCATACCCATGTTAGAAGGGATTTATAATATTTTAAATGCAGATATAATAATGATTTAAACTTTCACTGACCATTTGAAAAGGAATTGAAAAACAGCTTGGCTTATTTATTAACTAGTCTTGTACCTTTTAATAAGAAGCAAGATTAATTTATTTTTTTGTTTCTCTCTCACTACACAATCGTCCCTCAAATTTAAATAAACTTCATTTTCTAATTCCAGCCCTGGGAATGCTACATGTTTGTTATAAAAAATAAAAGTAACTACTTCTATGGCCAGTGCATGGAAATTTCCAGAGCATATTGAGTACAGATGGCAAACAAATGATTAAAAAGCTACAAAGTATAACATGCTATGTTTTGTGGGAATGTTAAAAAACTAGTTATGTGAATTCACTTTGGGTTTTTATCAGGAATCCAGAAAATATCATTACTAATACATACATTAATAAACTTTAGAGAAGCATTAAACAATTTAAGATTCATCTGTATATTCTTATTTTCAAAACCCCTACTATAGACAAAAACCTGCTCAAAAGGTACAGGAAGCAACAGTATGTATGAAAATTTTGAAATATATATATATATATACATATATATGTATATATGTATATATATATATACGTATATATATGTATATATACGTATATATATATATATATATATAGATTTGAATTCTTTTTTAACCCATTGTATGCTAAAGAGAACTAACAGACAACTGGAAGACTCCCCAAATCTCTTCAATTTCTTTACAATAAAAAATCGGAAACTACTTTATTAACAAAACAAAAAAAAGAGAAAGAAATGATAGATTAAGAATTCTTAACTATGGCATATGTCATCATACCACAATATTAGATAATGTTACGTTCACTGCATAACTTTGGGAAGGTGAAGCTACACTCAGTGTCTACAAAGGAAACACATAGCTTCAGTAGCATTCACTGTGATATTTAAACTGAAATTTCAGAAATAATTATTTTTAATTGAATTATTCATGTCATATGCAATTTTTTTCTATTTTATGCCTCAGAGAAAATAAATAAATAAATAACTAGCAACTAGGCCCATCTGAAAACTCATTTTTTAAGAGATATTTTTAATGATTTCAGAGAGGAAGGGAGAGAGATGGAAATATCAATGACGAGAGAGAATCTGCTGTCTCCGGTACACTCCTTTCTGGGAACAAGCCTGCAGCCCAGGCGTGTGCTCTCACCAGGAGTCAAACACAGGTCCCGGTTCATAGGTCAGTGGTTAAGCACTAAGCCACACTGGCAGGCATGGAAACCTGTTCTTTGAAGCAATCTGTTAAATAAAATATTGGTCTTGGTCTAAGAGACCTAAGTCTAAATGTAAAAGTTAGTCAGCTTTGGGGCTTTGCTCAATTCCTTTTACTTTTGCCCTTTTTTATTTTTATTTATTTATTTTTTTAGTTGTGGAAGTCACACAGACTTCTTTCTAAACCATATGACTTAGGATTTTGTTCAAATGAGGTTAAATCTGAATTAGTGACAAGTTAATTTAATCTACTAGGCAGAAGACTATGTACACAAGTCTTCCATCATTGTCAATTATAACATAACTAGAGGATGGGTGCATGAATTCATGCACTGGTGAGGTCCAGTTGGCCCGCCCTGATGGAGGCCGATTGGGGCAGAGCCAGCGGGGCGAGGGGCCATTCCAGTTGTACTGCCACTCTGTCACTGGGCTTTTATTAATAGTATGCTATAGATGATAACAGTTTCTCCAAAATAATAATAACTTTACTTGGCATTAGTTTATTTGTATTGAAAACCTGTATCCATTCAATGTAGCATCTCTGCTCCCAAATCCATTTGACTACATGTTAGAAAACTAAAAATAAACATTGAGGTGAATAAGTTGAAAGGTTGGGAAAACTTTTGATTTTAATATTTTAAAAATTTATCATGTCGTACTTTACAAATTGTTAAGTAACACATTTATTTTATTGTTCATATATATATTTATATGCATATATATACTAATTATATATATATACACACACTAATAATAGAGGACTATGCAGAGTGTCTGGGTCACCATCATAGTAACAGTAATGACCGACAGCAGGATGTGTGGAGCCAGAAGGCCATCAGGGTATTAGTGAGGGAAGAACAAATGACTGACAGCAGGCTCCATGGATCGACCAGGCTGGTGGAGGGCAGTTGGGAGGACCAGGCTGGCAGGGGGACAGTTGGGGGCAACCAGGCCAGCAGAGGAGGGCAGTTGAGGGTGACCAGGCCAACAGGGGGGCAGTAAGGGCCAATCAGGCTGGCAGACAGAGGCAATTAGGGGTGATCAGGCTGGCAGTGGGCAATTAGGGGCAATTAGTCAGGCAGGCAGGTGAGCAGTTAGGAGCCAGTGGTCCCAGATTGTGAGGGGATCTCCTACTGCTGGTTTAGGCCAGATCCTAGGGATTGGAACTAAACTGGCAGTCAGACATCCCTCGAGGGGTCCCAGATTAGAGAGGGCACAGGCTGGGCTGAAAGGATTGCCTCCCATGCAAGAATTTTGTGCACCAGGCCTCTAGTGTGTGTGTATATGTGTGTGTGTATATATATATGTGTGTATGTGTGTGTATATTTGAAGTCACTTAAAGGCTTAAAAAGTACTTAATGACTATTTCTGTAGTGCATAAAATCTAAATTCTTGGTATAAGTTTTTAAGAACAACCAACATGACCTAAAACTTTCTTTCTAGTTTCAGTCATGTTTGAACATCTTACTCTGACTAGTTGCTCAAGCACTTCCTCTTACTAGCAGACCCCTTCTTTCTCCCTCTCTCTTTCTCCCTCTCTCTTTCTCTCTCTCTCTCTCTCTCTCTCTCTCTCTCTCTCTCTCTCTCTCATCTATTATTTTACAAATTCCACCTCTAAGGCCATTAATCTCATCAGCTATTCAATGGACACTTTTGTCTGAGACAGGGAAATAAAAAAATCTTAAATATAAAATAAAACAAACTTATTTAAAATCTCCAAATATATTTTGGAACCAGTTTCTTCATGGAATAATATACCTCAATTTATTCTCGAATTAGCTAAAGACCAAAACCATAATAAAGAACATTATATAAGGCAAACTAATTAAACCTAGCTAAAATATATATGAATAGCATTAATACAGAAGGTAGTTACTTTAAAAATAAAATGTAACTGTCACTTATCCCTCAAAAATTATCAAGATTAGAGATTTTAAATATTAAAAATCATGGATTTATCAAAAACCTAATCTCTCTCTCTCACACACACACACACACACACACACACACACACACAGAAGGCTGGTATTCATAGGCTAAAAGTCCTGTGATAATAAACTTAATAAACTCCAAATACTATTTAGGAAACCAAACATTGCTTCAATGAACAATTAATCAGTGGATTCATAGAAGTGCCAAACTAAACTTATTGCCACAAATATGTATTTTTGGTACAACTAAATGACTCTATAAAAATTCTCCAGTGAAGCAAAACACATCATTATTGAATGACATATTAAAACATCAGTGAAAATAATAGATAACCCATTAAATTAAGTAGCAAATTATTTTTATTCATGTTCATTTCATTATTGACTCACTCATTTTTAGAAATTGTTAGTGATTTTTCTTTATTTTCACTAGAATAATATTGGCATTATATTATATCTACATGATTTAGAAAAAAAAACACACGATTCCCTCAGTTGGCCAAATAGTTTTTTTCTGAAATAAAGACATTTCTAAGACAATAAAAATCTCATTCTACTACAATTATCATTTGTTTCAATTTATTCTTAGTATTTTTCTGAAACACTATGATGCAACTGACAATTTATATATAGTCAGCTGTAACTGTAAAATGTTTTTACATGTTAAAGGAATTATAAAATCATAAGATCACCTAACACTAATGCCACAATCTCATTGTCAAGTGTCACTAATGTAGGTGTGTGTATACAAAAAAAATAAACTGTATATATTGTACATAGCTCTATATTCCATTGCTATGGTGATGAATCACCTCTTTTGATTTCATTTCCTGAAAAAATAGCCAAAGTATTTGAACAAATGTTCTCTATTGCAAGGATTTTAAATTTTAAGGTTGTTTTAACTGTGTAACACGAACACTATACCCATTCTATTATAATACTAAAGGAGCACACCTATTTCACATTAATTATAGATATATTTTTGTTATATTATAGCAGAAAAAAATTGCCTGATTTAGAAATTAATAAAACAATTTTTGAGATTTGTAGCATTCCTAAGATTATCAGTTAATAGCAACTAGAGAAAATAGACCATTGTGATTACACCAAAATTTTTAATTCATTTAATCAAATATTGAGACAAACAGCACTTACAAAGCATTACTAATCTATCCTAGCTTAGGGTGCTTTATTGTATAAAGATTCTAGATAAAATAGATTGAACACATATCTTATTTTCACTAATATTTATTTTAAAATAATATAAAGCCAAGCTATAAATCTTCATAGCTCAATCAATATTAACAACTAATCTACCAATATTGTTCTCAGAAGGACAACATAATCACATAAATTCAAAGAGATGAGTAATGTTTAGCATGACAGATGCCTCATAAGTCATAGTAAAACCAAATAAATTACATTTGTTGATATGGTTATAGCACACACTATTTCTCATATTTATATTGCTTATTTTAATACTAGAGGCCCAGTGCACAAATTGGTGCACCAGTGTGGTGCCTTGGACGGGCCTGCGGGATTGGGCCCAAACCATCTCTCTGACATCCCCTGAGGGGTCCCAGATTGCAAGACCAGGCCAGGCTGAAGGATTCCACCAGTGCAAAGGGACGCAGAAGGTTGGCCAGTGTGTAGGGACCACGGGAAGGCTCCAGGGCATGTCCAGACCATCTTGCTCAGTCACAATATACCGGACCCCAGCAGCAAGCTAACCTCCCTTGGAGCATCTGTCCCCTAGTGGTCAGTGAATGTTATAGCAACTGGTCAATTGGTCGGCTGTCTACCCCCTGGTGGTCAGTGCACATCATAGTGAGCAGTTGAGCGTCCTTAGCATATCATTAGCATATTAGACTTTTGTTGAATGGCTGACCAGTTGACCAGACACTTGGCATAGTAGGCTTATATTATATAGGATTGTGATGCCACAATACTAAAACTTTCAAATAACTCAAAAGCAGATCTTCCATATCTTTAAAAACAAATGTTTTTGAATTGCTTAAAACAAAGTTCTGCTATAAACATAAAAGGGCAAAAATCTAGGAATTTTATTTGATTTTAAATGAAAAAATAATATGGATCTTTCAAGTTTAATTAACAAGTGTTTACTTTTTTAAAACAAAAGTCTAAGTACACAATCCAGTCTTTCATACAAAATGCTACTGGTAAACATTAAAATGAAAAAGTGCTATAAAATTATTAAGATAAGAAATAAGGAAAGCTTTTGTGGCAGGCTGAAAAGTGGCCAAAGGTTCTTCCATTAGTCTGCACCCCTTTGGAAAATGACTTTACTGTTCAACCATCAGGAGGTAGAATTGATTTCTCTACCCCTTGAATTGGGGCTCCGCCTATGGCTTGCATTGGCTAATGAGCCGTTAACTGATTTGTCATAGCAGAGGCTTGAGCTGCATTGGCACACTGGGGCTGGCTGCTAGGAACCATTTCTCATCATGTGCTCAAATTGGGACTAACTCCTACAAGATTCAGCACTACAGGAGGGCTAGCTCAGCCATTATAGCCAGGGAGAGGAACCTGTGAGGATGTTTTAGGTAATTCCGCTCCAGACTAGTTAGAACAAAGCCTGGCTAATGCACAAAATTAAGGAGAATAACTAATGTTTATAGTTTTGGGCAAAAGCTAGTTAGATCAATCTTCATATAATGAATTTATGAAACTAAACTAATTTTTATAACTATCATAACAAATATAGTCCACAGAACAGCAGGACTAGATCAAAACAAGTTAATGTGATAACATTATAGTATAACATAAAAGTCTTAATAAAAACTACTTTATATATTTCTCCATAGAAATTATGTCCATTAATCTAAAATTTTTTTGAAATAATGGGCAGGTGGGATATGTGACTGTTCCACTACTTAAACATTACTTCAAACAAAATGTAAAGCATTGAGAAAATGTTAAAATTAGTTTATCTGTAAAAGTATTTTTCAATATTGGATGATCTCCCATGATGAACAAAATAAGATGACAACATGGTTAAGTGGAATAAGTTGAATGAAATGCAATGTGAGCTGCTGATTGCAAATCACAGATAAAGAAGGCAAGAATGATATGGTGTTATATAGGCACTGATTTAAACACACACACACACACACACAGTAAGTGCAGGCATTTACATAACTTATGTTAAACTTATCTTTTTCTAATTAAAAATAAAATTTTAAAATGATAATTAAAAGTATCAGATCGAAATGAAACTTAGGTAAAGAAAAGAGAAGGGAAAAAGATGTAATAAAAAACTACGTTTTATTATCTTGCACAAGAACATGGGTTAAAAGACAGGATGAAGATGGTGGTTTATTTAATTATTTTTTAACATTTCACTTCATAAATGCTTCCTATAAGAAATGAAATGGCAGACAATTATTAATTACAACTAAAATTTATTGAATGGGAATATTTGCACTGATTTTCATTTAAGAAATGAGAGAAAAATAAAAATAGAAATTATTTTTAAATTAAATATTTTATCAGGAAAAAATAATACAGCTAAAATAATTTTTGCTTAACCAAACAAAACTGTAACATAGAAATGAAAAAGTGAATAAAAGATGTACAAAAGACATGGTATTTAAATAAATATTTCTCTTACTGTCTTCTTCCTTATCTTCCAGTCATTCAGGTTTCTAAGTTAATATTTGAGTAACTGGGTTAAAGATTAGAACCATGTAATTAAGCTCCCGAGTGGTGTTTTTACCATTGTAATGAGCTATCTATATATATAAAAGTCTAAGTGACTGATTGTCCCTCTGACTGCTGGTGCGTCCGACTGACCATCCAACCGACTGGCTGACTGGTACATATGCTGTGCACTGGCAATTTAATAAGAAATGTTGACTCATGCATGCATGATTTTTGTCCCCATCTGACACTGGCCTCCCATTTAAATTAATTTGAAGACAGTTCCCTGTGATGCCAGCAATTTCAATAACTATTAATAAATGACAAGGACAAACTCTAGACAGAATAAGAATATTCCTACTTGAACATGTTTTTATACACGGTCAGTTATATGTTGCTTTCTCTTGAGTTCAAAGAGCAGTGACATTAAAGTTAAAGTTATAAATACTTCATCACAAGGGAAATTAGTCAAGCACTCTGAATTTGTTTTCACTCTTAATGTGGTATACAGGGAGATATAAGAATAACTTTAATCAATATATCAGTCATAGTTTTTATCACTGTTGTTTTATTATCATGTTTTTATATCAGATATTTGTTGTTATGTCATGTTATTTATTTATTAATCAATTTACATATTGTTGTCATATACATTTTACTAGTTTTCTTTAATCTCTGATACTTCTATTATAGAGAAAGGGTGAATAGTAATATTAAACTATTTCTTCTAATTAATTTCCTTTCAGTGTGCACAAATTCATGCAGCAGGCCACTCGTTAATAATAATAAAGTAAAGAAAATGCCAGACATTATAAGCATGGCTATCTGACCAACTTCTCTAGGGAGCTGCAATTTCACACTCACCATTGGTCCATTGCCTATAGATCACTGGGGAAAGGGTCCAATAAAGGGGGAGATAGTCACATGGGCAGTGAGTCAGGGTGCCCTAGGGAAGGCACTTGCCTGTCAGTCTAACATAGAAACAGAAATAATTGGCTGGGGGAAGAGGTGCCAAGCCACTATGTGAAATCCTAAAGGCTTCCTTGGTTATATTCCTATTTAAAATCCACAGACAAAGGAATTCTCTCTATCTATTGCTCCCCTGGCTTTGCTCTGTTTCCTGTACTCTGTTCGGGAGCACAAAAGACTTGGGCGGAAAGTTTGTAAGGAGCACATTCTGAAAAAGTGAAGTGTGTAGAAGGTGTCCGTCCTGTTTGTTAGAATTCTGAATTAGAGGGGTGCCGAAGGTGGCTCTCCTAATTATTCCTGGAGCTTTCCAAACAAGCTTGTGCACATGCAGACCCCTGGGTGTTTATTCAAATCCTTATGCTTAATCTTTGGGGACCCTTGTTTAAAGGACACTGCAAACACATGTGACCTCCCAAGATTACCTATCCTACTGGTTGTATCTAAAAGATAAACTTTACCTCAAACTGCTGTTACAATAAAAGCCTAATGAGGCTTTCTGGTTCCTTAAGCCAGGCAGTCTCTTAGCCCTCTCTTTCACAACAAATGTTGTGTCAGAGTAATCATTCACCTGTTGCTCAGGGTCTGCTGGTCAGCTCTGGCAGTACTCCCCCATGTTTTCTCCATAGCCATGCAGCCCTAGAAGCTTCATGGCCATGGCCATACACACCCCCACACAATGGACTGTTTCTGGGAACACAACTAACTTGGCCTTCTATTGGAATGGATTGTGCAAATGTGGAGAGGAAACTCTGGGCAGTGGCTTTAAAGCTAGCTCTGCTGAAGATATTGCTGGACTTTTTTTTTTTTTTTGAGGGATGGAGGGAGATGGGACCTTGGAAATGCAGTGGTTTAATTCCACGCAAATAAATATCACTTAATTCTTAAGAAATTCTTAGAAAATTCATTTTCTCGTGACATCATAAAAATCTCACATCCACTGGCAACAGGTGGGGACACAAAGAGCACTCCACCCGTAATAGTGTGAGGATCAAAGAAACAATTCAACAACACAAAGTAAGTTTTTACAGTTAGGAATATGTATCTGCATATCTTAAAATCAATAAAAATATCTAAATATAATTTTTTCTGCTACTATCCACTTTTATAGAATCTGACAAATATCTTTTTCCCAGATTTTCTCTCCCTCTGTCCATTCTTTTTCTTATTACTTGAATTATATAGGTCAGTCTAAACTTTCTTTGGCAAAGACAACTTTTTTCTCTTTGGTATGTAAAAAGGAGGACAAAGGGAATTATAAGGTTATCTTGGCCCTGAGGGACAGAGGATTAAAACTAGGGCTCTGAACTGAGTTAAAATTATTGTCCTCTGACATATACTTGTTGTAATAAAACACAAAAATGTCTAAATTAAAATTGTCTTCTGTCCTCATGTTCACTTCCATTATCTGAGGTAAATTCTTTTAACAAATTGTTGGGCATTTTTCCATTACATTTTCCTTTTTATAGAAAAACACACAAATGTCTATTATATAATTTTAAGTATAACCTCAACATATCAAAGAAAAAAAGAACTTTTTTGGTTGCTGATCTTGAAAAAAAGGGAAAGGGTAAAAAGGAAGAGACAAGAACGTAAGAATGACTCAGTATTGTGATAACATTTCATGTCTTTAAAACTTCAGTGGGGTCTTTACAAACTAAATAAAAAAAAACACATGCATGTATATGTGTGCCTTTTAGGGGATAAAAGTGGGAAATCCAATAAATGATAGAGTTCCAAAATTGGGTAGATATTGTGAGAAAGAAAACAACATTTCATATAATGCAGGGGGAAAGAATCCAACAGTGACGGAAACTTCTGGCCAAATGACATAAGTCCCCTGGAAATCCATATATATTTTATGAATAAATAGAGTTAACCATAGGATACAGAATAAGAGTTAAACTATATGTGAAAACTCTTAAAGACTCAACAACAACAGAAAGAACTTTTGGAAATTATCAACAAAACCAGTAAAGTTGTAGGATATAAATTTCTTAAGTTTTTTAAAAACATAGTTATAAAAGGCAACCTATGGGTTCATTATATTAAAAATATTTTAATTAGCAACAATAAAATTAACACAAACCAAAATTACATCATACTTCTCTCTTTATTGGAAATGTCAAGATCTTGATATGTCTTAGTAAATTTGTGATAAAGATTACTTATTTTGTCACAGATGTGCTCATTTAAAGTAAGTTCTTATTTACAGGAGACTGATTATTACTTCAAAAGATATTTCAATAGCTATGTGGGTATAAAGTTAAGAGGAATCACTTATACCCTGTGAAAATGAATAAAGGAACTTTATTAAAATCAACATGGAGACCTAACCAGTTTGGCTCAGTGGATAGAGTGTCGGCCTGCGGACTGAACAGTCTCAGGTTCAATTCTGGTCAAGGGCATGTACCTTGGTTGCAGGCACATCCCCAGTGGGGAGTGTGCAGGAGGCAGCTGAATCGATGTTTCTCTCTCATCGATGTTTCTAACTCTCTATCCCTCTCCATCTCCCTTCCTTTCGGTAAAAATATCAATAAAATATATTTTTAAAAAATCAAAGTGAGGAAGCTCTGAAAGTGGAGCTCTCACCACTTCTACCCACTGACACTGCAGACTCCAGCAGGAAGAAGTATACCTTATCCTCCCAACAGACAGAAGCCTACTTGGCCACTCCAGCAGGAGGAACATTTTTCTCCTCAGCATTGAAAAATTGCTATAAACCAGCCAGTGAGAGATTGTCATCACCCTGAACTGTTTACATTCTTCCAATGGCCCTTTCATTAGAAGTCCTCCCTCCCTACTTCCTTTTCACTTTATAAAGGAAGTTTCCTTTGTTCTCTGGAAATGTGTATGGTTTGCTGAAGCTTGCATGTCTCAAATTGCAAATACTGTGATGTTTATAAATAAACTAATTTTTCCTCCTTAAATAATAGCTATTTTTTATTTTTACGATCGACAACCCTAAAACTTTCAGTTACTTTATTAATGTAAAGGAAAATCACAGAAGTGTGATAGAAATGTGTGAAAAGAGAAAATCATGACTACAATAAATTATGGGCATTTATAGTGAAGACAAAGATTATGATAAAATATTAATACAAAGTAATTATAGTGTTAGTGATTAATTTAATTTTGTACAATAAAAAAAGTGCAGGACAACACTAGAGGTATTGGTCAAAGCCAGTGTTTTTCCACTTATAATGCAAATATACCAAATATTCAACAGATTACTGTCATGAATGGGATACATCTTCATGTCCATTTGCTTTACATTGATTTTGTTTTCTTTTATTAAGATTTTTACTTGAAGGGCAATTCTCATATCTAAAGGTTATTAATAAACCACCAATTCAACAAATAAAATAATTTGTAATAATTAAGATTAATGCATTTTTAGTTTTAAGATACTGAATATTTATATTTTGTAATTTGTCTTTACTTGGTTTATTTATTATATCACAAATTTTTACTTTTTGAATGTATTGGGGTGACATTGGTTAATAAAATTATATAGGTTTCAGGTGTACAATTCTATAGTACATCATCTGTTTATTGTATTGTGTGTTCACTACCTCGGGTTGGGTCTCTTGCCATAATCATTTATCCCATATTTAGCCTTTTCTACTTTAGCTGTGGCTGAGTATAGTGCATTTTATAAAATTTCTGTCACTTTTCGTCTTAGAAATATTAAGAAGAATGATTATCTAGCACACTAAAATTCAGTTACCAAAAATAATTGGAAAGAATATATAGCTTTTTCAGCTAATGAAATTTCGGTTTGTTATATTTAAGGAAATGAATTTTTATTAACTTGAAATATAGTAGAGTAGGGATTTTAATATTATAGGTCCTTTAGAGTTTCATTACCTTGAGAACGAATTCTAAGTTCTTTAACATTCTCACATGTGTGAAGCCCTAAGCTACTTTTCAAGTCAATGTTTCCCTATTCCTCTATATTTCTGTTTCTTAAGTATATTTGTACTCACTCATCCCCTAAAATAGTTTTCTAGACTATGCCTTCTCAAATATTTTAAGCTGATATATGCAATATTTTGGTTTAAAAAGTTTAATGTTTGCAAGAGATAAAATATCTAATGCTAAATATCATATATATATATTTATATTTCAAATGAATTTTTGTGCAACACTTCAATTTTTTGGAGCTCAAATTGAGCTTAGCCAAATGATAAAAAAAAAAAACATGCCTGCCATATAACCTAACTCATCAGTACAATGAGCTCTACTTTGCATGGGGAAAATGCTTCAGTAAAACCTGAAAAATCTTGGAATACCCTTCGATTTCAGACTCTTCCTTTATAGAATTCCTCAAATCAAACCAAACTGCTCCACTCTATTTTCTAAACAAACAATGGTTTTTAAAATCTATTTTCTTGCTCACAAATATGATCTAATTTGAAATTCAAATCCCAATCATTCTTCAAAGCCCAGCTGAAATTCTTTTATATGGGGGCATCATAGGTTTCTTATTTCATGTGGAAGACCCAATCTAAAGTCAAAATACAGTCACCAATATTGTTGCCATGCTCATTCCCAGGACTAACTTCTAAGGACAACAAACATAAATAAGTAGACATAAAATTTTAATAATTGCATTAACTAATAAAAATTATTTTTCAAGCAATATTACAGAGATAAAAAACACACACATAAGGCAGACTATTTCTGGGGCTCAAGGACCACTCTAGTATGCCCAGTCTGTGTCATATTTTGTACTAACTCAGGGACATAGATGATAAACCAGTTATATTTATACCAGCAAGATCATAATAAATCATAAAGCTCTGATAATTCAAAGTTAGAATTTCTGTTCTCTTCAATTCTTTTTAGGTGCAGGGGAGACCAATGTCCCTTTATAAATATGAAATTAATATGACTACTTTTTCTTATGCAGTATAGGCCAATTCTAGGATCTAATATTGGGGAAAAACTGGTGAAACAAATATAAAACACCCAGTGTAATAAGGTCACTTACTCTGCTTATCTAATGTAATAGAGAAACATCTTTTTATGTGATTTTAATTTACATTTTTGAATATATCAATCATTCATTCTCTCAGTAAAGCAAACATACATTGAGATGTATGCAATTATACTGGATAAAGAGTTTTAAATTTTTCACTGGGAATTTTATCTATCAGGCAGTTATAGGAAGCAGTCAAAATACATGATTGCTGTTCTCATGAAATTTAAACATTTCACTCTTTGTCCTTTGAAATTCAAATAAAGTGTTTCACATTTCCCACTGAAAGATCCATTATGTCTATGACACCTGAGAGAAGAGAAAATATTTCGCCATAAATTTATTGAATATGCTATCTGAGTAGCTAATAGCTAGGGAAGTATTTTTCAAATCCGACATATATTGGGGCCTTTAAATCAATGTAATGGGTTGCCACAATATATACATATAATATATATCCATTATAAATATACTAGAAGCCCGATGCATGAAGATTCCTGCTAGAATGGGCTTTTGTTTCCCTGGCTGCCAGCACTGCCTTTCCACTCCAGCCCTTTCCACCCCTTTCTGCTCAGGCCCTGGACCTGCCTCCTTCAGCTCAGCCCCACCTTCTCACATTGTCCACAGGTGCTGAGAGACAAGGTGGGGCAGAACAGCTGCATCATCACCATGGCGATGACACAAGTATCCTGCCCCCATCACTGGGTGCTTGCATATGCAAATTAACCGCCATCTTTGCTGGGTTAATTTGCATATCACTCCTGATTGGCTGGTGGTATAGCAGAGGTATGGTCAATTTTAATGTTTGTCTATTATTGGATAAGATAAAAATTATCATATTTTAATATATATGAAATAAAATAGTACCATCTTACCATAACATATTAGACTAGAAAAATCAGAGTGGATCACATGTACAATTTATAATTGTGTTACTGTGGTTCATACTAAAAAATGTTGAAAAAACACTGAGCTAATGTATGCATCACTACTATATTCACTGTGGTCTGCTCTCAGAAATTTGAATAAAAATGAACCTATAAGTCCACAAATTCACATGGATATGCAAGTGTGGGGCAATGAAGAAATCCACTTTTGGGAGGACAATTTCTTTTAGCTCCATTAAAAATAGGGATACTGAAGTATCATTAAAATTCCATTCACTCGAGAAAGATATTTAAAATAATGAGGGCACATTTTTTAAATCTCCTGCAAGAAAACTTCTTAAAGGGCTTGAGTTCTTATGTAAAAACAAACTCTATCACATGGCTTCCAAAAAATATTTTTCATAAAGTAAAGAATGTTTTATAGAATAAGAATCATAATAAAAATCCCCTTCATCTCTCTGACAAGCCTTGGCTTATTCCATTAACTGCTGTGGAGATTTCACAGAAGCTCAGGGCATGAGTATGAGTCTGATAGACCTGGATCTGATCCTTGCCTTGTGTGCTGAGATATTCAGATAAGTTACATAACTTTTTTTGAACCATGTGCTTTTCTCATGTGTAAAATAAATGTAATGATGTCTACTTCATGAGGGTTGCTATGAGCATTAGAAAAGCATGCATGTATATTAAGTCCTTCACAAACATACAAAAATCCTCCTATCTAATAAAAGAGTAATATGCAATTGACCATACTTCACCACACCCACCAGCCAATCAGAGCAAGTATGCAAATTAATTCCCAACCATGATGGTGGGTTATTTGCATATTCGTGCACAGAAGAGAGTATAGAAGGAAGCCAAGCACTGCAGGAGGGAGCAAAGCTGCAGAGAAGTAAGCAAGTGGGGAGGGGGAAAGGGAAGGAGCAAGGCAGAGGAGATGAGAGGAAGGGAGGCAGCAGAGAAGGAAGTGAGGCAGCAAAGAAGGGAGTGAGGCAGCGGAGATGGGAGAGAGCAAGGGAGTAGAGAAGGGAGCAAGGCAGCAGAGAAGGGAGGGAACTTTGCTCAGGCCTCAGGAAGCTCTATTCTTTCAGGAATCTTCCTGCAACAGGTCTCTAGTTATTTAATAATTGGTAGCAAGAGCTATTCAAGCTGAACTGTCAGGTATGCAACATGTAATGATTTGTGATTCTTAAACATACATTCTTAACATTGGATTATATTATTTTATCAGGTAATTGTAAGGCATAATATTCTAGCCCTTAACAATATTAGGAGACATTATGGACTTGATTTTACAGATGATAAAGTAAGGCACAGAGAGATTAAACAGGGTAATTAGTAACTGCTATGTGATACAGCTAGGATTTAAAAACTAGGAATTGGACTTCAGAGATATAGTGTATGATAAATGTTAGCTAATATTAAAAATCATTACCCCTCTGAATAGCCACAAAAATAATTTGAGACATACGAAAACAATAAAACTTCAAGAAAATTGACAGATTACATTTGTAACACCAAAAAACCCCAGTTTTTCTATACAAAGACTGATGACAAAAATGAATAGGAAATGTATTCTCATAAGCAATAAGAATCATAAAATGGCTGGCAAGAAATATGTGATGATTATATGAATAATAATGTTAAAATGTTTCTGAACAACAAAAAATAAGTTCTCAAAAAAAATCAAGAGAGGAGCCCCGTTCTTGGGATTAAAAAAATGTATATAAAACTATAAAGATACCAGTTCTTCACAAATTAAATATAACCACAATTAACTCCCAACAGGAATTTTTATGAAACTTGACAGCTGATCATTAAGTTTATTTATAAAATTAAATGCACAATAGGCAAAAGCTCTTTAAAAAGAACAATAAAAACTTGCTCTAAAAGGTATTAAAACCATTCCTTAAAGTTTTTTTTTGCCCAAGTATATTAATAGAACAGAGATACCAGAAATAAATTTATGTACATTTAAGAATGCAGTATATGACAAAAGGCATATGTCAAGTCATTGACGGTAAAAATGGACTATTCAAATTATGGCATTGTGTACTACAATAAAGGAGAGGAAGAAATGAAGAAGGGAAGAAGGAAAGGAAAGAAAGAACAGAAAGAGACGAGGAGGAAGGGGGAGAGGAAGGAGGTGATCTTATCTGATACTATACTTCAAAATAGAAAACTTTTCAAAAACTTCTCTCCCCTTCTACTTAACAAAGTAAACCACAATGATTTAAAATAAAAAATTTAGAACAACCCACAATTTCTTGATACAAGTTTATGCTATAAACCTAAAAAAGTAGAAGCCACGGAAAGAGATTATCTCATAGCAGCATGTAGCATGTATCCCATACCTTGAAAAGAAAAGCAGAAAAGAATGTTAACGTATTTCTGAGAAATCTAATGCAAATAAACTAACCAAGATATAGGAAAAAGGATGGTAAAGTAGACATTACTGGGGAAAGTCTACCAAGAAGGAAAGACTGTCTATAGCACTGGAAATGTTCTACAGAGGCAGAAAGGGCCACCAAGACCCATAGATTTAAAACGGTCCATGTCTGGTTGGCAGAAGCCGTTCTGTAGCACCTCAGATGGGAAAAGACAGTCACAGTCTGTCTTCCCCTTCTCACCATCTCTTTAAAATAAACAAAGCTAGCCCTTGATTCCTCTACCGCGAATTGTGATTCATCATGGATAATTCAAGCTAGGCGAGGCAAGTGTTTTAAGTTTTAGAATTAAAAAAAAGGAAAGTGAATAAAACCATAGCTCAAAGACACCAATATGACAAGATTTAAAAGGAGACTGTGGACCTAAGTGAAATTCTGAGGATCAAAACAGCATCCTTTGTATATAAAATACATGAATGAGGGAAAGCAAGGGCAAAATTCATATTTTCAAAATTTTAAATATGTGAATGCTATGGAAGAAAGACTCTAGATAATGGCAGTTACTGTAGTCAAAGGAAAACAACAGAGTTTAAAATAACTGGATATATTATGATAGTTGTGGAGGACAAAGGTGATCCAACATACGAATTACTGCTTTCTCTGAAGTGAAGACTCAACCAAAGAATCAGAAAGATATTGAGTGACATAATAGAGAAAATTTCCCTGAGGTGAAAAAGTGAAAGTGCAAAAAGGTATCAGGTCAGACAGAATAAGAGATGTATCAGGCTGACTTCAGACATTTTATGCCAATATCCAATGCGAGGATGTCATAGGAAGTGAGTTAGCAGGAAAAGAAGTGTTGAGCCCTTACTAATATCCCCAGAAAAAAAAAGAAAGAAAACAGACATATTTAGCATGAAATATTTCAAGGGTTAACAAGCAAGCAAGCAAACGCACAACCAAAACTAATTAGCAGTGAAATACACGTAAGGAGGATGACTTAAATATTGAACTCAGTTATAGAGAAGCCATACTAAAATACTGGTGGTGAAGACTGCAGCGCCTGTCTGTAGAATTAAGATCAAAGTGCCACGGCAATTAATGTTGCAGAACAGAATGCAATTACTATGAACTCTGGCAAAGTTAAAATAATATAATTGTCCAGAAAACTGAAAATGAAAAAGGGTGAGGACAAATCGGAGAGGAGCTAATCACCTCAAATTGCGCTGCAGGGAGTTAATGAGCACTGACACGTGGGGCTGAGGCAGCCAGCTTCTAAATGGTGCTCATAAACTTTTACTCTGAACATAAAGACACGCTTTAAAACATTCTCATGGTGAAGAAAGATTAAAGTTCAGTAATTCTTCTTAATTTATTTCAGATTATATTTCTTCTCCTAAATGACTGTTATTGTAGAAAGCATGTCCACGTCTCTCTACAGACTCAGCCTTTTGTGCAGATGTATAAACATATAACTGTGAAGATATTCAACGTACATTAACATTGTGTGTTTTTTTCTGAGTGTAAAGACTTGGGGATGATTCTTTTCTTTTAACTTGAATAAAGATATTATAATAAAAAAAATCACTTTCACCTGTATCATACATCTAAATGAAATATGCTAATGACAACGAGGAAATGATTATAGAAGCCTGCAGATATCTCTTTGCATGAATTGGTTTGCATGGGAGAAAGAAACCAGCAAAGAGATTTACAGGGGAGAAGAGGTACCTGATAAAAGACAGGGTCCGGAGATCAGCACACTACGTAACCAGGAATGAGTTTTGCTGAACTTGCCTGACCCCATGGTTCTGTGTCCGAATGCTATGAAAAGGTGTTGGTTGCACAAGGTAAGAAACTGGTTGTCACCAAGAACGGAGTTCGCATCTGAGCTCTGATGCCCAGTGAAATGAGTGGGTAAAGAACAGGGAATGGAGCCTTATTGACAGCTCTGCTAACACAGGAACCATAAAGAAAACAAACATGTTTGCTTTGCTGGGTGTTACTGAAAACTGGAATGAGCTGGTATGGGTCCCCAGCACAAGTATCAATCTCCTATGCAAGGTGCTGGGATCCCAGGGCAGTGGTGAGGAAACAACTTAACTAAAACGGTAAACAAGAAAGCGGTTTGGCTTATTTCAGATGAAGTTGGGTAATGCTTGAAGAAGTTCCAGACACCTGCATGATGCCGCATTTCTGGTAAGAATCCGTGAAATGCAGTCAGTACCGTGCACTCATGAAATCTTGGGAAGCGTACTTCAGTTATGTGAAAAACAAATAGTCTGGTGATTAAATGTCCTAATTTCCTGCTATTTCAAAAACATGACCTAATGTTAGAACACAGGCACTGAAGATTGATTCAGAATGTAATCATTTATTTGAGGTAGCCCCAGATTACATATCCTTCACTATTCCTTTGCATTGAAGAAAACTATGTATCTAATTTCACAAATGTTCAACCAGTTCTAACTCTCTGAAAACAATGTGTTAATTTTGAAAGGTTCATTGAATTCTAAGATATTTCAAGCAGATATGATTTTCTGTGCACTGATATAACAGACTATAAAAAAGATTGATTTTTTTTCAAAGCATAAAGAACAGAGTAAGCTGTGATAGATAATAATAGAACTCCAAATATCTATAGACATTTAGAGGTGGGTAAAGGAGGCCAGTTAACATGTAGGAACAGCCCCTGATTTCTAGGTTGAGAGACTAGAAGTGTGTGTCTATGGACAACAGTATTTTCTGACAAATAGAAACATCAGTGGTGAGAGGGAATCATTGATCGGCTGCCTCCTGCATGCCCTCTTCTAGGGATGTAGCCCACAACCTAGGCCTGTGCCCTGATCAGGAATCAAACCTGGACCTTCTGGTTTATGGACCATTGCTCAACCACTGAGCCACACCATCCAGGCCTTTTCTTTATTTCAAAAACATTTTTGGTAGTGTATGTGTAGAGACATTTTCAGGAAGTGAATGAGTCTCCTGCTTCTGTTCCCAAGCCACGCCCGTGCCTGACTGCAGACGGACCGTGCCTCCTGCCTGCACAGTGCCTTTCGCTTTGCAGCTCCTTAGAAGCAGGTGATGAACAGAGGCACACGGGAAGGACAAGCAGCAGGACTGGAGATGGAAAAGGCAGCAACTAGATGTTGATCACCACAGTGGGCTTTAGAAATGCTGGTGAGCTGAGGTTGTAAACTTTCCAGGGACAAAGTTTAGGAAGCCTGATGCCACCACCTCACACTTTAATATTAGAGAATCAGTGGATTCTTTCTCATTAGGTCAAGTAGAGGCCCGGTGCATGACATTCATGCCCTGGGGGGGTGGGGGTCCCTCAGCCTGGATTGTGCATTCTGGCAGTCCAAGACCCGTTGGACACTGCTGGTGGTAGCAGACATCCCTGAGGGGTCCTTAGCAGTGTGGTGGAGGCAGGAGAGCCCCCCCCCCACTACCACTGCACTCACCAGCCATGAGCCCAGCTTCTGGCTGAGCAGCGCTCCCTATGTGGGAGCACAATAACCACCAGGGGGGAGTTCCTGCACTGAATGTCTGCCCCATCGTGGTCAGTGTGCATCATACTGACCAATCATTCCGCTGTTTGATTGATTTGCCTATTAGCCTTTTATTCTATAGGCTAGATGGAGCAAACATTCGTCCAACTGTCCTAGGAGAATCCTAGTTTACACCCATAGCTCTGAAAACTGTTCCAACTGAGAAGGTAAAGTCTATCTTTCTATAAATTATATTCCCAGGCAGCCACTATAATTTGGTATAAAATGGATGAATTTTCAAAGAAGTTCCTGCCTATGATGATTCTTACCTTTTCCCCATGTTACATAACTTCTTGATTTCGATGTACAAGTTTTCATTCCTTCAAATATTAAATTGTTTAATCCAAACACTACACTAACTTCCATTCGTAGGAAAGACACTAAACTGTGTAAGCATGGTATTTTTCAGTTTTTACAAAAATAAAATATCAATCAATTTTTAATTTGAAGTTTAATTATTTTTATAGTTAATCATGTACTAGTAAGGTTAGGTAGTCATACATGTGCCTACTGTGTTATTTGTCTGACCAAAATTCAGAAGATAATCTCAGTATAATTTTTCTAGTACCCAAAGTCAATATAGTATGTTAGTGAAACGCTGTAGGTTTACATATAACAAAATAAAATTTAAAGTTAAGCCTGGCTGGTGTTACTCAGTGGTTGAGCATCGACCTATGAACCAGGAGGTAATAGTTCAATTCCAGTCAGGGCACATAACCAGGTTTGGGTCTCGATCCCAGTGTGGGGTGTGCAAGAGGCAGCCAATCAATGATTCTCTCTCATCATTAATGTTTCTAGCTCTCTCTCCCTCTCCCTTCCTCTCTGAAATCAATAAAAATATTCATAAAATTTAAAATAATGTAACTATTCTTATTAAACATTTTATATAAAAGAATGCTCTGTTCTGTTGTCACTATGACATTTTAGTGAAAACAATGGCTTTGAAACAAATTATCAAATTATGTCTTACTATGTACCCAATTTCCTAAGATGTTATATCAGTAATATTTAAACATAATTCTAATTTTAAAAATATTTTCGTATTTATGAAATAAGCTTAACAATCTTTCCATATTTTATGTCACATGCTTTCAATATTTTCAGTCTTAATAAATGTATTTCCACATCTACATACATATCCCAGGTAATGCCTTATAGATTGAAAGATTCTAGTTAGATTTTGAGGTAACCAAGAATACTTACTACCTTCTGAGAAGTAACACACAAAACAACATGAACAATGTCTCATTTATAACCTTTTGAGTTTTAACATGCTGCTAAGTGATAAAGCACACAGAGCACACACACACAGGTAAAAGGATAATATTGTTACTTGATTTAAATAAACTCCAAAATAAATTTAATTTCTATACTAAGACTCTTTGTCATCTCTTAGAAAATGCATCTGCATTAAAATATATATACTATATTAAAATAAAATCATTTATTCAAGTCAATGCTTCCAGCAAAAATTGCTCAAGATTTATCAAATGCCCCTTTTGGAATTCCTACAAGTGTGTATTTTTAACTTCCATTGAAAATAAAGGGACACATTTTATAGACTAACAAACACAACACTACAGTTTAATTCTAAATGGTTCTCTAATGTGTTACTTTGAAACTACCCTTCACTACTTTTCCAGTCTTTAAATTGTTTTGATTTATTTAAATAAGTCTTTAGCTTTAGGAAACTTAATTACATACTGAAGAGATAAGGGGATTTTATCTGCTTATTTCAAGCTAAAACATAAGCTCTAAATTATCTTTTACAGTAAGCCAAAGCCAGTATCACATACCTTTCGGGAATGAATTTCTTTCACATACAATGGAAGTAGAAACTCAGATATACCTTCAAGTCGAATTCCCTTCTTGGTGACTCTCAGATTTCCCATACCATCCTACAAGCAATGAAATATAGTTCACTTTTAGGTTAATGAGAGAATGAATAACTGGCCATAATTTTCTTAGGCCTAAATTGAGAAAACAGTGAGCTCAAGTCAGTGGTGATTTAAGGAAAATGAGAGATTGAATCTATTTAATGAATGACTGCAGCATTTTGCATGCATAAAGAGGGCTTTGTTTAACATAAACAGGATGAGAGGATTATAAAAGACCAGGTATCTTCTCTCAGCTCAATCAGAGACTACAATGTGTCTGTGAATAAATCCTGTACTTTCTTCATGCATCAACCAGGTCAACTATTTGTTAGGTATAATGAGACTTGCTACCTGATTTTTGGGAACAACTTTATTTGCAGAAATCTAATAATATTTTCACATTACAGTTATACACATATTTCTATAATATTCAAATATTCAAATTCACATAATAGCTTTAATAAGTAATTAATAATTAACCAGTATAAGTAAGCATGGTGTTTTAGTATTCAAATAATAAATAAAGCATATGTCCTCTCCTTTAGAAAATAATACTATATGAGAAGTCTTAACCAAGTACACAAATAGCGTTTATGAGGTAGAATAAAATAAATGAGGAGAGAACACTACTGGGAATTTAAAAAGAAGATTTCAATCCTGGCAAGTGAGTATGCCGTATCCCATGGAAGAGATTGACTAGGATAAAGGCCTTAAGAATATGGAATTTCAACCTGAGATGTCCTTGGAGAGAGGAGCAAAATGAACACCTGGTAACACATAGGACATAATAATGCCATTCAATCTGGATTGTGTATGAAATATGGTGAGGAAATTCAACTGGGAGTATGTTTTGAGGCCAGAGAAAGGAAAGCCCTGAATACAAAGCTAAGAAGTCTGTACTTATTTCAGTCTCCGAGAGAAGAAACCGAAGTTTGTGAGTAGCTCAGATGATCAGTGTCTAAGCTTTAAGATCATTCTGGTACACTACGTGGGCCCAATTGACAGAGTATCAGTTAATGATGCACAAGTTGGCATATATGTGAGGGGTGTGGTGGAAGAACAACCTATAAGACCTCGTGACTAACTTTATCCGGAGATGCTATAAAGGGAGCATTTACAATTAATCCAAGATTTCACCTCTATGACTAAATAAGGGGACATAGTGGTTTTTATACTGAATCCTGGAAATTTGTAGGCTGAGTAGCAAAAATAAATTCAGCTTTGGACTTTCTAACTTTGAGGTAACATTGAAAACTTCAGAGACTTATTTATAAACCATTTATAAGCTGTAGAAAG
Source organism: Antrozous pallidus (assembly GCA_027563665.1). NCBI lineage: Eukaryota > Metazoa > Chordata > Mammalia > Chiroptera > Vespertilionidae > Antrozous > Antrozous pallidus. The sequence goes on from CM050519.1 coordinate 83,144,492, forward strand.
TGGGTAAGGTGATGCCAGTCACTTAAGGCATGCTTGAGTCAATCACGGTGGATGAGCAAATGTTACTCTAAAGCTTTTAGATAATGACTTTGGTTTGTGAGTTGGAAAACAGTTATTTCATTAATTCTGGGAGGCTATGACCAGTAATATCAGAGGAAAGCCAACACATTCTGATGGCCCCAGTCTTTACCCCTTCACCCCCCAAAAAAGGATTCATTGAAGTAGTATAAATACAATTTTGAGTAAGACTTAAAAGACTTTGAAGTTAGACAAAGAAAATGACTATCGAGAGAGAATTTTTTATGTGCTGAAATTTAAATCTTCTCATCAAGGAAAAAGTAATAGATTTTGGTTGAATTAAACTGGGCATGGGAAGAAAAAATTCATTTCTTTAGGCCCCAACTTAAAGCGGACACTGGAAGTGCCTAATAGGCAACTGACTGAGAGAGAGAGAGAGAGAGAGAGAGAGAGAGAGAGAGAGAGAGAAAGAGAGAGAAAGAGAGAGAGAGAGAGAGGGAATTTTAAGGATCATTCAAGTCTAGTTCCAATGGGAAAATTGTTTACCTTTTTAGGGATGACGACACACCCTGGTTTCTCTGAGATAGCTTTTTGTACCAGTTTTATAACAGACACTTTCACTCTCAAAAGCAAAACGTGTCTCTGATTTAGAAATTAACTACATGGCCACCGATATACTGGCTCAGTTAGTATAGTTTCACAACATTCTACCTATGTAGGAACAGACAGAGGCAGAAGTCAGTTAGAGACTCAGAACTGAGGATGCGCCATGCAGGAATGGCAGAGTCATAAGGACGTGGCATTCTAAAGTAACAAGCATTATGCCCTTGAAATACCTGGCCATTATTTTCGTATTGGGTAGTAAGAAGTAAAGCCAGAACAGCACTGCTAGGTTGTAAAATAGTACAAGGTCAAAAAACGATAATTGATAATGAATTAATGACCGAGATCAATAGGGGTTTAGAAAAATGAGATAGGGGAAGTCAGACTTATCACCAAAAAATGGAGCTTCTGATATTGAAGTCTGGACAGTGAGAGAATTTCCAGATATGACACGGCCTAAAGAACACTTGGGCAGTGGCGGGAGAAGTGGAGACAGAACTCTCTATAATTCAGAGAGCCGATAGTATTAGCACATGTGAAATGACACATGGCTTAACGTATTGTATTTCCTCAGAGGGATTTCCTTTACTAACTCTCATACAGTGACTGTCCATATATATGGTCAAGTCCTATCTGAAGGAAATTTTCTGAAGTGTTCCCCATGGAGTTGCTCTGAACACATCTAATGTGGAACTATCTTAGGGAAATAAAAAAAAATTCTATTACAAACATAATTCCCATTTCAATATTAATCTTTTTAAAATTCTTTTTTAAGAAACATATTTTTTATTGATTTCAGAGAGGAAAAAAGAGGAAGAGAGAAAGATAAAAGCATCAACGATGAGAGAGAATCATTGATTGGCTGCCCCCTGCAGACCCTCTGCTGAGGATCTAGCCAGCAATCCTGGCATGTGCCTGTGACCAGACTGGAACCTGGGACCTTTCAGTCCATAAGCAGACTCTCTATCCACTGAGCCAAACCAGCTAGGGCATTATTTATTTTTTAATATACCATAAATAAATGGAAAATATATAATTTCCAACTCCTAAAGAAAACAGTATCTTTATATATATATATATATAAAATATATATTATACACACACACATATATATGTATGTGAATATATATATAGGCTGTTACTTATAATTTAGTAGAGGCCCAGTGCACAAATTTTTGTGCACTGGGGCCAGGAGATCAGGGCTAAGCTGGCAGTCAGACATCCCTCTTGGCAGCCTAGGATCCCTCAGAGAATTCTGACTAACAGCCTAGGCCTCTTCCCTGAGCCTAAGCTGTTATTTGGACATCCTTAGTGCTGCTGCATAGGTGGGAGAGGATCCTGCCATTGCAGCTGCACTGGCCAGCCATGGACTGGCTTTTGGCTGAGCAGTGCTCCCACTGTGGAAGCGCACTGACCACCAGGGGGCAGCTCCTGCATTGAGTGTCTTCCCACTAGTGGTTAGTGTGCATCATAGTGACCATTTGTTCCTGGTGGTTCCAGATCATTTCACTGTTAAGGTCAATTTGCATATTATGCTTTTATTATATTGTATAATAAACTGTTTTCTCTCAAGTAAAAGAGGAAGAACAAATAAAAACATAACTTGACAGCTGGTTTTGAATGTGTTTTTACTATGCTATTTGCTGTTAGCCTGTAAGTTATTTTCATTTCAATTGGCCTTCTTTCTCCCTGCCTATTATTAGAAAATAAATATTGCAGTGATAATAATTGATAGACCTATAAATTTGACCTCTAATTCAGATTATATAGCAATATCCTTATAGGTTATTGTTAGTATGACATATTTTATCATCTGGAGCATGATATATTACATTTGTTCTTAGCCAATATTCAAAGTTTCAAATAATTTATATACCATCAATTGTCAGTGCTGTGAAAAGGTTTTAACTGTTTCTATATATTGAATAATACAATAAACATTGCAATTGGTATCTTTTATTTGGTTTGGCATCCTTTTAACCATGTGAATGATTTCTAAAAAGCATAATAAAATAAAATTCATTTTTTTCTAAATTTTCCCTTGCTAAAATTTAATTTCTTTACAAATATTTTCTTGCTTTTCTAACAACCCACATATCATTCACTTCTCAGAACATTTGCAATTGTTTAGTACAAAATAATCAGAATGAAAATGAGCTGAAGAAAATTAAAATGAAAACAATAATATACTTAATCACATAGTAGATATGATCACAATCATCCAGTAAGTGGAGAAAAAGTAGATGCAATCAATAAATCTGATGGGACTTTGTAAGATATAAGCCTGATAGTAATGATATTATATATAAAGGACCAGCAAATGTTTAATTGAATTAAATGGAGAATAGATCATAGCTTGTTCAATCCAGTAGGAACATTTGTAATACATATGCATTTTATGTTCACTACTCTAGAAAACAAATGGTTTCCCACAGGTATTGCTGCAAGAAAAAAAAATATTTCTATTACCAAGCCTACTAATCTAATATTAATTGCATAACACCGTTTTAAATGTGCAGGGAAATCCTTGTAATGTGCAGCTTTCACTTGAAATTCAAGTTCACATCTGAAGAACGTGATAAAATTTTGACATAAGACAGACTTGTTAATCAACAATGCTCTGGGAAAACTAAGAGTGCTATAAAAACACATCACATTATTTTATGGTAAATGTGAAACTGAAAAAAATCTCAGGGATTTGGCTTAAGAAAAATATTAAATAATGAATTAATAATGCTATGCACCCTAAAGACTGCCATCCATAAGTAGATGTCTGAGAAACATTCATATTTCAATCTTTGCAACATAAATATAAAGCCTTAAGGTACACTATTAGCATTCCTGTCTTTCTAAAACATCTATATATATAAAAGCTTAAGAGACTGAGTGACCGAACAACCAGTCACGATAACATGCACTGACCACCAGGGGGAAGATGCTCAAAGCAGAAGCTGCCCCCTGGTGGACAGTGCGCTTGCACAGCCAACCTCCCATGGCCAGGCCAACCTTCCACAGTCCCTCCTCAAGGCCGCTGGGCCTGATTGGCCTGGATCAGGACTGGGCAAGACAGCCCCTGATTGGCCTCAATCGCTGGCCAGGCAAAGGGACCTTACCCATGCATGAATTCGTGCAATGGGCCTCTAGTGTTTAATAGAATACCAGAATTATAATAAGCCTAGTGAAAAACATGCTTAGTTTACAAGTACATTTAGAAAACTATTGCATGCTATATTCCCATTCAGAGATTCATAATGCATATTAGTATCCTAAATAATCTAGATGTCTACAATAAAGAAGCCTAATTACTTTGTTCAGTACAGAGTTCCACAAACATTTTCCTCAATGGGTCCCTGAATCACTCACCTATATTTTAGAACAGGTGAAATAATGTCCCCTGAATACCAGTTTAATCACCTGTATTTTACAAATTTTGTAGGAATACTTATTGAAAAGGAGGTGCATTGTATAACATGGATATTCAAAAAGAATTAAATGCTATGTCTCCACAAATATTTTTTTGATAACCTTTGCATAGTACCACTAAATTTTGTTTATAATTTGATTTTGCGGCTGTCTTTGAATACTGGAGATAATATGCTGAACACTGCTGGGAATTTGATCTGCTTCATGGATGCAACTTCTTATTGTCTATAAGAAGTGAGAAAGAGAGGTAATGCTGATCATAGCTCTGGTTTTGCACATGATATTTGTCAGTTGCTACAAGTATAATGTAGTTCCTAAAAGAAGGATCACTTCTTGCCCTGAGCAAAATCACATTTCTGGATCTGCAAATTAAAGACAAGAACTGAAGGTATGGTGACTCTACATAAGTAGCCTACATGGTAAGGTCTTGTCTAAGAAGTCCTTCCAGAATCTCAAGACAGCATCTTCAATTTCCACCCTAACCAGTATGACATTAGGCATACAATCTTAATTTACAGAACGCTTTAGCAAATTCTGAGCCAATAGCCTATCAAAACAATCTTGGGAAATAGGCATATTGTTGCCCTCATTTTAATTAAAACACCAAATGAGTGGGGATTAAGTAGATTTTATGTAGCTAGGAAGTTAGCCTCAAATCTAGTAAACCTTGGCAACTATGGGAATAGAAAATGTAAGTTAAATTTACTTTCTTGGGTAATCACAGTAGGGAATCCTAGTATTTTTATGATTATTTCTGAGTTAATTTGTATTTCTTATTTATTTAAATTTTGCAACCTTTTGCTTTTTAAATTTTGTTCTCTGACTTCATTTACCAGCACATATTTCTCTTTGGGCTCTGATCTATACCATAGTATTCTGAAGAAAGTTTTCCAGTGAGAAAAAAAACAAAACTCTAGTTCCAAATGATTACAAAATTCTTCTCGGAAATGAAGCCCCCAGGACAAATTATTGATATTTGTATACTCAAACACCATTTTAAAGCAATCTCAAAACAAGATATTTTGTAAAGAAAAAAAATAAGCATTTCACAATCTTTTTATGAATTGTTTTATAATTAGCCTCATCCTATAACTAAGTTGTATTTGTTTGTGTACTTCAATGCATGTGAGTATGTGTGTGTGTGTATTTAGAAGAGGTGAGTAGGTAAAATGAACTTGAACTTAAAATTGTAGGTATCCTGCTAACTGAGTACTGAAGGATGTGAGGTAAATGTCATTAGTAGCAGGACAGACACACCATGAAGACACAGATGAGCAAGCTGATTCTCCTTGTGGAACTAGGCAATGAGACTGCAGATAAGAGTTTTCTGACTTTGGGTCATTTTACGGTTCACAGACTTTCTAATCTCCACAGCGTTTTGCCATGAACAATATTGAATTTATAAAGCTGTAGCATGTGGCCTCTTAAACTAAAAACAGTCTCTGAGGCTTTGTTAAAAGATCTGAAGATCCTGCTCATCATGGAGAACCTTTCACGTGGAAATGCAATGGGTCATCTCTCAGCCAGATCTTAAGAGATTCTGTAAGTTTCCTTAAAGGGTACTATTGATTCCCTGGAATTTTAGTAATGGATTTTTTTCTAAAACATGTAGTCTAGCATCTCTTCTTTAATATATGTCCCATTTTAGGTAGTAAACATTAGATAAATATTTAAGATGGCATGCTTTTCTACATTTTAGCTATTATACTCTATGATGATAGTACCTTTCCAAACTGTTCTTGTTTGTCATGTCACACACAGACCTCAGCCCATAATGGAATCCTGCTTGTTGGAATTGTCGCCTCCCCTTCGGCAACCCTTTCCCAGCAACATGCTTCCCACAGAAAGTGCAATTTCCTGACCTGGTCTGTCATGCTTACAGAACCATACTGGCTATTCAAGCAAGAGGTCATTACATCCAGGTCAGGCAACCAGACAGTTTTACTAACATACCTTGAACTCAAAATTAAGTACAACCAATTAAACAATTTCTCTTTGAATGTAGAACTAAAGTTAACAGTGATGATCTTAAGTTATTTAGAGAAAGCCAGAATAGGCCTAGGATAGGAGAGCAAGAAGATAAAGAAGGTTAATTCCACTTACCAACTGCATCCCTGTCTAGCTCTTTCTAAAGCACACATGCTTAGCTATCTCCCGCAAATCATGTCGTGTTGTTTGTTTTCAACACTCCTTCAGTGTCATGAATCTGCAAATCATCTCATCCTACTTACTAGTGTAGTAAGATAACCATCAAATCAATTTAACCGAATGTCTGCTTTATATTCATATTTCAACTTGGTAACCACATCCACTTCCATAGCCAAACTGTTTTAGCCATGGAACTAGATTTGAGGCTAATTTCCTAGCTGCATAAAATATACTTAACTCCTTTCTTTTGGTGTTTTAATTTTAAAAAAAGGCAATAATGTGACTATTTTCAAAGGTTGTTTTGATAAGGCTATTGGCTCAGTCAAGCTCCTTGATTTTTCACTATTCTCTCTGTCCAACTATCCCCCTCCCCCCTTCCCTATTGGTTATCTTTGCCTCATTCTTTGCATAGCAAATAAAGGATATCTTTATGAAGGCATCTTCCCATACAAGTTCAGAATGCTCCTCTATGAGGTAATGTTCTAACACACTGACATTCTAATATTTATAGTATGTTACATACTAAGAAGACATAGGCATACTACAGGAGTCAATCCGAGAGGACAAAACATCAATAAGTAAAATATGATATTACCTATGTAGTATTAAATTCTTAAACATGTGAGTACCCTTATTAAATATATATATATATGTAATTTATGTATCCCAAATATATGTATAGCACATAAAACAGGGTAGAGTAAAAGTAGGTTTCCAATTATTCTTATGGAAAATAATTAATACATAATAATGCAATAATAAACTGTTTCATGTACTTACAACTATAAACCTGGTTTTGTCCACCCTATATATTCATAAATTGCTTTTTTAAATTTCTAAAAAATAACTTTGCAATGAAATTCTGAAGCTAAAGAACTTTGAATTCTCACTTAACTTCTATTTATTTTCTAATTCTTAGCACTTAAATATTCAAATATTTTATAAGGAAAAAAACATAAATATTATACAATGTTATATTCAAATGGAAAAACTTATTTTTCTCAAAAGCAGACCTAATTGAACTATAAGCATCTGGATTTATTTCCAAGCAATTTTCCTAGTACAACATTAATAACAAAATATTTGATGGATATTTTCAAAAATTATAGGTATCTTTCAATTTGAATTGGCAAGCTAACATTATACTATTACAAATAGGCATTTGGAGAAAACACTGTCCTTGAATCAAAATATGTTGTTATTATATATAATTTATGATGTAAATTCCTTCGATTTTTATTGCTCATTTTATTCATTCCAAAGTGTTTGTGTAATTTGTTGGTTTATAAGGTACAAGCAGATGTTTTGCTATAAACATGTCAGGATGCAGATTATTTATATATTTGATCAGCAGTAAAACAAGAACAAATTTTTATGTGCTAAAAAACTCAAAGTCTATATTCTTTGTTTTCTTCATTCCAAATCAATTTATAAATTAATTGCTAAGAATAGTAACTAGTTGCTATCATTATTAGATATAGTAACTAGATTGATTACCAATAATAGTAGCTAGCCTACTTTCTATTTCTGAGGGTAAAGTTCACAAACCTTACAAGACAGAGAATTTCATTTATTCTTCAGCAAGAAATTGGTACATTTATTTTACTTCTATGCAGATTTTCTGAATCTCTAGTTGTAACATTTTAATATCTTGGTAAAGTCATCTCATCTAAGATTTTAATTTAATAATTTATAAAATGAAATAATCATCTATGTTCATTCTACTCAATCAGTTTAATAAAAAGATAAAATTGTATGTCATTATCAATATTTTTATAAACTATTGAATACTGTAGAAGATTATGAAAAAAAACACAGTCATTGAAAAGAACTATTAAGTAAATACTCTTTGGAAGTTCTGGGCCAATCAGCCAATATCTTGTATATTGAGTGGAGTCAGTTGTGAGAGGAGCAAAGAAAGGTATCTAAACAAATAAAAGAGAAACATGCAAATTAACCACCAGTCTGCTATATGCACAAGCCACGCCCACCATCCAATCAGTAGTGAGTATGCGAATTAACCCAACCAAGAAGTTGGCCAGACATAGAGCAAGCCAGGAGGCTTGGGTCTCCCTGGTGATGGAGGAAGCCAAGATTCCACAGATCTGGCCTACCTAGGCCTTTGCTCAAGGTTACAAATTCTCAATTATAGAAGATAAATAAATCCCAACAAAAATGCCTTCGGCCACAGAGCAAGCAGGAGGCTTGGTTTTCCCCAATGATGGAGGAAGCCAAACTTTCTGGTCTGTCCTGGCTGGCTCTGGGCTCTGCTCAAGGCTACAAAGTTTCAATTATAGAACATAAATAAATCCCAGATACCAGGGCTTCTGCTGGGATCACTGGGGGGCATGGCCAGCCTGCAAACCACCACAAGTCCCTCACCCAGCCATCTCACACACCAAGGGAACCCCCACTCTGATCCGAGATACTGTTCAGGGCAAACCAGCCAGCACCGGGGCCTCTACCTATCTAATAAAAGAGTGATATGCAAATTGACCATCACTACAACACACAAGATGCTGCCCCTATGTGATCAAAGATCCTGCACCCATGTGGACACAAGATGACCACTACAAGATGGTCAGCAGGGTAGGACAGTTGGGAGAGACCAGGCCTGCAAGGGAGGGCAGTTGTGGGCAATCAGGCCACCAGGGGAGGGCAGTTGGGGGTGACCAGGCCTGCAGAGGAGGGCAATTAGGGGCAATCAGACTGGCAGGGGAGCAGTTAGGCATCAATTAGGCTGGCAGGGGAGTGGTTAGGGGCAATCAGGAAGGCAGGCAGGCGAGCAGTTTGGAGCTAGCAATCCTGGATTGTGAGAGGGATGTCCGACTGTCTGTTTAAGCCTATTTCTACTGGGATCGTTCCTAAACGTGAAGGCAGATATCCCTCAAGGAGTCCCAGATTAGAGAGGATGCAAGCTGGGCTGAGGGACACATCCTCCTCATGCACAAATTTCGTGTGTCAGGTCTCTAAGTATGTTATATCTAAGAGTCAAACCAGTAAATTGCCTGACTCCAATGTCTGATCTTTTCTATTTTGACAGTTGAGAAAGTCTGAGAGAGGGCATTAATTATATACACATAACATATATGTAAGGTACATAACATATAGAATATTTTAATATATAATATACATGTTACCTGAAATCCTTCACAAGCAATTACTATTTGTCAATAGAGTGGTATATTTTAAAATATGAATAAGCCATCAAAAATTTCTATATACTGGAAAAAGTAAAGCATAAAGAAAAAAGAGCAATTTGAAATATTGTGTTAAGAAAAAGGAAATAATATTAGAAAGAGTCAACAAAATTAGAGGGTTGACTGAAATGCATTTGAAAGGAAAAAGTCTTCATTTAACAAAGTATATGATATAAGAAATGTGGATATTTCTGTTGATGAGATATGATGAAATTATTTAGTTTTTTTGGTGTGTTTTTCCCACACAAATAAAGATAATCTACTAAGAAATATTTGTACACATAAAGCAAACTAACTTATGGCAAGATTTTGAGCATTAGCTAGAGTTTGTAAAAGTAAAACTTCTTTACTTATAATGTTTTAAATACTGGACATATTAATAAAATAGCATTGTTAATGCTACTCTGCAGTCTAAAAACCACTTGATTTTGTATAAAAATGATGTACATAAGTATATTTTCTACTATACTACACCTGAATTTTTAGATTAGATCTAAAGACAATATTAGCAAACAAAATATAATTATTATAAACCCTGACAATAAATTATATAATACTCAGCAGAAGTATACAATTTAAAGTTATGAGGGTGAGTCCTAGAATTTAAAAAAATAAATGTCTAAAGTAGAAATGTTAGGTAGTAGAGTAAAAGAAGACAGAGGTGGTATTGCTCAATTAAATTCCACATCTTTCCCAGTCAATGCAGCCAATATATGTCTGACAACACTGAAAATACTTATGATAAATAATCTTAAAAACTAAGAATAAAAACACAGGCATTTAAAGTGGTTAACTCTGGTGCCTGGACTGGGGCATTGGTGGGAAGGAAAGGGGCCATTTTTATTTCACTATTTCACTCATCCCCTGGCTGTTATCAGGAGCTCCAGGACACTGGTGGAATGGTTTACGATGTGGATTTCAAGTTCTTTCATAAATTAAACTTAAAGTGTCTTAGAAACCATCTTTATGCTAAAAAAAACACCCACAGACAATAGAAATGTTTTGGATATATTTGCAAAATTTGTGCTTGATTCTTGAATTTTATTAAGATACAGTATACAATTTGGAAGAATCCATTATAATCCAAATATTTACCACATATAAAAATTAATATGCTCTGTTTTCAGGTTTGTTTTAAATTCCATGTACCACTTTTTTTGAATTTAAACAGTTATGATTGCTACCACTTACACAATAAATTAAGGAAAAAATAAGAGTTGACATTTCCTAATTTTAGTATTAGCTTGAAAATATAACATTAAAGATAATTCATGTAAATAATCTGTTTTATCATTTACTGTCAGTAACATAACATCCATGCTAGTAATGTCTCTTTTCAAAATAATATATTGTGACTATATTATAAATGTGACATTTTTTATTGACCTATGCTCTTCTTACTTGTAAAGGATACAGAAGAAATTTCCAAATGAGGGCCATAATCTACATTTATATTCATTATTCATAGTCTCAGCAGAGCCTCAGAATGATGATTCAACTTTATTTTAATTTCTGTCTTAGTTCTAGAACTGATAGCTCAGTGCCTATACTGACATATTTTTAATTTCTCTGTTCATGTATTGAGATTACTTCATTTAAGGAAGAATATATCACTTAAGCTTATATAATAACTAGGGCCCTGGTGCACGAAACTTGTGCACTGGGAGTGGGTGGTCCCTCAACCCAACCTGCCCCTTCTCACATACTGGGAGCCCTCAAGGGATGTCCAGCTGATGGCTCACCCCCAGCCTGCCCAAGGCCTAAAGCCTCTGCCAAGGCTTTAGGCCTTGGCACCCAGCCATCACCCTGCTCAACTCAGCCCCAACTGCCTGCAACCATCTGGCCCCGGGGCTGGGCGCTCGCAGCCACTTCCCCTCATAGTGCCCAGGGGCCCTGTGCTCATGCCACTTGGCCCCGCCCTCAATCCTGATTGGCTGGTAACATAACCAATCATAAGTGAAAGTACGGTCAAATTTGCATGTTTCTCTTTTATTATATAGGACTAGAAGCCCAGTGCACAAAATTTGTGCACTTTGGGACAATGGTGGGGGGTGGGGGGGAAGGGCAGGAGTGGTCTCTCAGCTTGGCTTGCTCCCTCTCACAGTCCAGGAGCCCTCAAAGGATGTCTGATTGCTGATTTAGGTCCATTACCTGTGGTGAGCGGGCCTAAGCTGGCAAGTCCGACATCCTTAGCACTTCCATGGAAGTAGACGAGGCTCTGCCACCTCCACTGTGTTAGCCAGTTGTGAGCATCACTCAGGACTTCTGGCTGAGCGGTGCTCCCACTGTGGGAGTGCACTGACCACCAAGGGGCAGCATTTGCATTGAGCATCTGCCCCCTGGTGGTCAATGCATATCATAGCAACTGGTCATTCTGCAATTCAGTTGATTGGCATGTTAGTCTTTTATTATATAGCATTAACCTTCTTCAAATGACATAAAGGTTTGTGATATTAGTACTAAAGGAGAAAATACATATTGCTTAAAGCAGAAAACAAATTAATACTTTCCTCGGAGTGTGATTTGAGTTTATAAGGGGATTAAAGTCATTTAAATTTTACAACGTCCTTGATTACATCTTTGTATAATCACTGAGATAATATAACTCACACAGTTTTCTCAGATCAATGAGGACTTTGCATTTCTCCCATAAGCACAAACTGTTTTTCAAGTGGCTCAGTTAAATTTTAAGACACACAGTAAGTGGCTTTTGTGACAAGTGTTACAGTGCTAGAATACAGAACATATCACTTCCCACATAACACTAATGACTTTGAAAGTAATCTTGGCAACTTTATCATTTGGCTAAGCTGAACAGCTATGCTAGCAATGGCATTTAATACATTTAGGCAAATAATCTCTATACTTTAAAAAAATAGAGAGATTCGCAATTAAATGAACATAACTGCAATAGCATAACTCTTGATATTAGCAACTTGATCACTACTTTTGTTTTTCTCCTTAGTCTCATTAAGAGGGATTCTACAGAAAATAATAATAATAACAATAGATGCTTCATTCAACCCATAGGGACCTGTTATAAATTGTATTAGTATGCACTATGTCATTTAATACTTTAAAGTACATAAAAGTTAAAATCAAAACATGCAAATGATATCACCTAAATAATAAAGTTAAAAATAATTAGGGATAATATTTGTGTTGAAATCTGGTTTAAATCCAAAGTTTGTGCAATTAACTATGATGCTATATTAGAAGAAGAAAATAATAATAACAATAACAATAGCAAATATTAAATTCACAAGATATGAAACTATTTTTAGATCAAACTAATCAAGGCCTCACTATTTCTTAAATGGTTTAGGTTAGATTGCACATAGTAGGCATTTGAGAATTAAAGGAGGAATTTACATACACATAAATGGAGAATTATACACATAAATCGATATTATTTACTTAATGAGAAAGGTAACATGAAGAGGAAACAGTTGGATGACAGATGATGACTTTTGTGTCTTTATGGGATATAATACTCTGGTGAAACTTCACCACTAAAAACCACTTTCTAACAAGTTGACAAGACAGTTTCTTATGAAGGATCACCATGATAGGTATGTCCGGTACTATACTAACTTGGGCAGCCTAACCCAGGAAATCTTTTAGAAACTCGCTGACCGAGATGTATGGTTTTCCAGAGGCCGTGGGTCACACTGCGATAAGAATTCTATTCACTAGGGATAACTGGTCCTGAATCATGTAGAGAAGTTGAGAGAGAAAGAGAGAAAGAAAGAGAAAAAGGAAGAGAAGAGGAGTAAGGAAGAAGGAAGAAGGAGAAAAGAAACAATGATTATTGATAAGTCAATATGTATCTCCCACCAAATCTACTTTAACCTATAAAAAAAAAAAAAGACTTAGAACTCTACAATCCTATGAAACCCCACCAAAATGAGAAGTCATGAAGAGAATATTCACAGATGTTTGGTGTCAGTAGGAATTTCAGACAATTAAATTGAAATGCTATGCCTACTAGGTTAAAATCTTCTTAGTAGAAAATACTTGCAAAAATACGGTAATGACAACCTGTTTGGAAAAATAACCTATCAAGAAAGCAATAGAGGACCACTTAAATTTGCGTTTAAAAATTGTTTCTAACAATATTCGGAAATAGATATAAATTGATATATAGGAAACTAGCTGGGTGGAATCTAATAGAGTTTTTTAAAATATATTTTTATTGATTTGAGAGAAGAAGGGACAGAGAGAGCGAAACATCAATGATAAGAGAGATAATTAATTGGCTGCCTCCTGCACATCCCCCACTGGGGATCAAGCCCACACCCCAGGCATGTGTCCTTGACTGGAATCAAACCAGAAACCTTCAGTCCACAGGCTGACACTCAATCCACTGAGCCAAGCCAGCAAGGGTTATATGGAATCTATATTTGCATGTTATAAAATCTGGTTTTAATTTTTGGTTTCCTTATTCTCAGAGTTTCTGAATTTTAAAAAATCATAATTTTCCAACTATATAAGTGGGAAAAGATAGCACACCTTTGTTTAAACACAAAATAGGTGAGTAAAGTACATTCACATTTACTGAGAAGACAAATATGCTTAGTTTCAAATGCACAGTATAATTTATTTTTAATTAAACTTTTAATTTGAGATGGTTGCAGTCACACGTGATCATCAGTTTTTTGTACCCTTTCCCCAGACTATCTCAGTATTAACATCTTACAAAAGTATGGTATAATACTACAACCAGCATATTGACATTTATGCAGTCCACTGATATTATTCACATTATCCCAGTTTTACTTGTACTTTTTATTTTATTTTAGCCATTCAGATATCTGTAAAGTCATAACTCTTTTGTGACTCTAATTTACATCACCCTTGTAGCTAATGATGTTGAAATTTTTCTTCCTGTGCTATTTTCCATTGGCATATCTTCTTTGATACAACATCTCTTCATTTTATTATGTCCATTTCCTAACTGGATTATTTAATTGTTTTGAGACTTCTTTATATGTTCTTTTGACTAGTCTTTAATCAAATGTAACTTGAATATATTTTAAGTCATTCTTTTGATTATCTTATAACAGGACAAAAATTTCCAATTTTGATAAAATCCAATTTAGCCTTTTTTCTTTTTATAGATCACGTGTTTAATGCCAAGTCTAGTGCTATACTCCAAAGGTATTATTTTTTTATCCTAATGATTTGTAATTGTACATTTAACAACTAAATCAATGACATAGATATACTAGGGACCCAGATCATCAGATTTGTGCATGGGTAGGGCCCTTAGGCCTGGCCAGCTAGATCAGGACCCATTGGGGCCTTCCTTCCCCTGGCTGCTGGCTGCTGGCCAGAGCCTTCCTTCAGTCTGTGCTGTACCCTGGTGGTCATCACAAGTCATAGGGGGCAGTTGAACTCCCAGTAGGTCAAACTCCTGAGGGGACAATTTGCATATTAGCCTTTTATTAAATAGAATATATATATATGCACTGAGTGGCCAGATTATTATGATCACTTGACATTTGTAGGCAAATTGGCCGTACACTGCATCATATGGGATATGGAAGCCGAAGGCCTGTTCAAACACCTTTGCTGTCTGCAGTTACCAAGATAAAATGTCTCCAGTTCGTACAGGAACACAAGGATTGGACAGTCGAGCATTGGGTAAAAAGTCATGTGAATCATGTTTCCAGCTGCATCATGCAGATGGCAGAGTGAGAATTTGGTGGAAAATGGAAGGAAAGCATGCATCCCACATACATGAGTACAACCCTTCAAGCTGGTGGGGACAGTACTATAGTTTGGACATGTTTTCCTGGTATAATTTGAGCCCTTTAATTTGTGTGGAACAACATCTGAATAGCACAACATACTTAAGTATTGTTGCTATTCTAGTTTATCCTATCATGTTGATGGAGTATCCTGGTGGAGATGGCTTCTTCCAACAAGACAATGCGCCATGCCACAGTGCTCGTATTGTGGGGTAGCGGTTTCAAGAACATGAGGGAGACTTTACCTTGTTTATGAGGCCCCCACAATCACCAGATCTCAATCCAATTAAGCATTTGTAGGACGAAGTTAAAAGAGCCAACAGGCAGCTGGTTGCACACCATCAAATCTCACAGAACTGGACAGTGCTATTCATCAGGCACGGTGTCAGATTCCTCACATCACCTTTCAACATCTCGTGGAGTGAATGCCAACAAGAATTGCCTCAGCATTGAAGGCAAAAGATAGCCCAACAAATTTCTGATGAGGTGGTTATAATAGTCTGCTTACTATATATAGATAGTATAATTTGAGACCTAGAAGTTTGTTTCTGTGCTTATGAATGTTCAATTTCTCTGGCACAATTGATGAATAGGCTATCCTTACTCCATTGAATGAATTGCTTTTGAGGCTTTGTCAAAATCAGTTGAGTAAATTTATGTGGGTCTATGCAGATTTCTCTATTCTGTTCCATTGTTCTCTGCTTCTCTCTTGATTACTGTAGAGTGTAAGATTTAGTATCAAGTAGGGTGACCTCTCCCATTCTATTCACTAAGATTGCTTTTGCTAAATTGTTGTTTTATTTCTTTAGTTTATGTTCCTTTGTAGTTAGGCTTTTAGAGATCAAACTCTGCTTTCATTGACTATTTACATTCTAGTACCCTATATAATAAAAGAGAAACATGCAAATTTGACTGTACCTTTGCTCCTGATTGGCTATGCTACCAGCCAATCAGGAGCAGGGGCAGAACCAAGTGGCGTAAGTGCTGGGCCCCGGGGGTGGAGATGAAACTGCAGTGGTGGCGAGCGCCCAGCCCCGGGCACTGTGAAGGGAAGCAGTGGCAGCAGCAGCGGTGGTGGTGGCGGCAGCAGGGAGCCCCCGGCCTCCGGGTGCTGTGAGCAGAAGTGGCGGTGAGTGCCCAGTCCTCAGGGCCAGGTGGTCACAGGCAGCCAGGGCTGAGCTGAGCAGAGCAATGGCTGGGGGTGAGTCATCAGTTGGACATCCCCTGAGGGCTCCCAGTATGTGAGAGGGGGCAGGTTGGGTTGAGGGACCACCCACCTCCAGTGCATGAATTTTGTACACCAGGCCCCTAGTTTTAAATAAAAACTTAAGAGATATACACAACTCCTTACACACACAAACTTTATCAATATATGTATACAATATAGTACTATATATTAAGAAAATGTATTTTTCAAGTATTTTGGTATAATTCATTATATGTTATTCAACATGGTGCAATGTGAATTTTTAAAATAATTTTCTAGGTTCTGAATTTGTGGGTGTCAATTTTGCATGTTATCTTCAAGGCTCCTTTCAAGATGACAGTCTGGAGAAAGGAGAAAATTTGATAAGTTGTTCCTAATCTGAAGTTTAAATGGGAAAGGATTTCTTTATTTCCTTTCTACCTCCATAAGACTGAAGACATCTGAAAACATCAATGTGACTGTCAGTTGACATATTTTTCCTTTGAGGTAGAATGGTTATATAATGACAATATGAAATATAGGAGATCTTGCATCCTTACTAGTTTTCTTTCATTCTTTACTTACTCAGTCTATACACTGTGAATGGCTAGGTACTAAGAGAAAAATACTGACTTTCAGGCTGAGGCTTAACTCCTATAATTATAATCCATAGGTTGCACTTTTCATATCCAGAAGCTACAGAGGGTACCTTTTAATTCTGGAGCAGTTGCAAGCAGCACTTGGGCATTTTGCTGTATACCCATAGGTAACTATCACAGAGGTGCAGTTAGAACAGAAGGATATTTGTGATCTGAGAGCATCATTCATTTTATTTTCTTCTTTCCCTGTCCCCAAACGACAATTTATTTTTAACAATAAAGAACTGATAATTTGGTGCTTTAAGGAATTTTACCTTACCAAGTGGCTAGCAAAAAGTAAAAAGCATTCAATCATTTACTCATTTCAAATCTTTGGTAGCAGCTGTTGCACAAGGTATTAAGGGTGCACAAGACTCATTTGCAAAATAGACCCGCAGGCTTTGCATATTCTCCTTTATGAACATTTTCCATCAGGAGACCTTTACATTTGTCTGGATTTGATACATTTGTAAACCCTGAAAACTAGTTATGGGGGGAGGGGAGGAAGCAGGGAGGCAAGTGACAATTTTCAAAATTTATTTGCTTGATTGGATTAATCTCTCTCTTTTTTTTTTAAATTTAGGTCTGCATGGGTATGGGTGAAATTTATAATATGAGTAGTCTATTGAACTAAATGTTTCTAAATATTTTATAAGTTCTACATTATAAGAAGAAAGTTTACTTTGGGACTCAGGAAGTTAGTTCAGATCTGTTCAAAATATGTCATTATGGTTGAAATTAATAAAAAAGACAACTAAAATTAAAAAACAGAAGCCAAGTTCAAGAAATGATATAGGTCATGTTTCAAATCTGAATTGCTGACATATTTTTGTCTTCATACACAATTAAGAAACATTGCAGAGCAATTCAGGATTGGGGACAGCTCCCACAGTTGTGGCCAAAATCTTCATTTCAGAGCTCTGCGGGGAGTTAAAAAGACCTTTAGTTCTAATGAGCTGACAAGTTTGACACAAGAGCTAGCACAAAGGAGAGTTTTAAATGGCAGAGAAAACTGGCATAGAAACACACTTCTCAGTTCTCTGTAAGTCAAAGGATTCTAGATCTTAGTGGACAAAGACACTTTTGATATAGTGGCTATGAAGTTGTCAGGTCAGTCATCTGATACTCCTTGATTAAACAGCCTGTAGTATATTGCTTTAACAGGCTTTATTACATTTTCATAAATATACTGACTTTCAAAAGTCAGATATTCTGACAAGCACAACCCAATAAATCATTAAGTTATGTAAAGTTACTAGAGCAAAAGACTTTATGCTATTGAAAAAATTCTAAATATGAAACATCTAAACTTCTGAGAATTTATATAATTCAATGAAGATAACAACAAGTAAGAAAATTTACATCTGAATATTTTACTGGTTTTCTTTTTATTGCTATTATAAAATATCTTCTATGTGTATATTTAAAATGAGAATTTATTAATTAATACTTATACAATTAATTAACAAAGAATATCTTGAAAACTCAATTGGACATAACAGTTATATAGGCAGACTTCTTGATTTTTTTCTGCTTTGAAGTAATAAACTCCTAGCTCAAAGGTTAGCATATAGTATCCACTGAATAAGTATATATAACTATTAGAGGCCCAGTGCATGAATTTGTGCATTGGTGAGGTCCAGCCAGCTTGGCCCCAATTGGGGTGGATTGGGGCCAGGCCTGTCAGGAGGAAGAGATGGCAGGAGGTTGGCCAGCTGGGAGGAGGGGCTGGGCCAGTTGGGGAGAGGGTTGCACATAATTGGCTGCAGGACCCAACCCTGAATAGGTGGGGGGAGGCAATTTGATGTCAAAAGCGAGGGGAGGGCCACAGGAAATATTGGCTTTGCCCTGTCCCTGATCAGATTGGGGGGAATAATCAGGTGTGGAGCTGCAGGCTGATCAGAGTGGGGTGTGCCAATCAGGGGTGGGGCTGACCAGGTTGAAGGTCTGCAGACTGGTTGGCCAGCTGTCCTGCCCTTAATGGGGGTGGGAGAGTCTGATCAGGGGCTGACTAGCTGGAGGGAGGTACTATGGGAAGTGGGCCAGCTAACCCCACTCCCCTGATCCTGCTGGTTCTCTGGCCACAGTGGGCATCATAGCTACCAGTTGTTCTGATTGTTATGGCATTCCAGTCACTGGTTTTTTATATATGTAGATATTAATGAATAAAATATATTTAATTCTACAATGTCATAACTTTTGATATTTGATATCAGCATATTGTACAGTTATCCCAAAGAAACTTACAAACTAATTATTTGAATGTTTGGCAGCAATTTAAAAAAAAGGATAGGAAAGTAATTAATCCCTCTCAGAAGGAATTAAGGCACTGGGAAGGCACTCGAGCATTCTATATTGGCCCCTCTGGCCCTTTTTGCCAAGAAGGACCCTCTTCTCACAATCCAAGTGTACACAGCTGTTGCTTGAGCTTTCAGTTCAAACTGTGGTTGAAGCCTCTGGGTGGCTGGCACCATGGATCTGTCTCTCACCCAATGGTGTGAACTGTGCCCTCCCTGGAGAAGAAACCTGAGTCTCCCAAGATATGTGATAAGTAACAGGACCCCACTAGCAGGTGATGGGATCCCAAGGCAGGTGCTGGGCGTGGAGGCCATGGAGGTAGAGACTACCAAGGAAACAGAACTGAACCTCACATCATCCTGCTTGGCCCCGGAGGATGGCTGGTTATTCAGAGATGAGTAAGGTTCCTCAGGGAAGGAACAACCTAAGACAGGCACAGTCACAGAGGGGCCAACAGGAGAGAACTAAAAGGTCAACAGAGGTGGGGCACAGACGCTCATCCTCTAACCTTGCAGGGGCCTGAACTCTTACCCTTTCTGAGGGAGGTCTCCGGCCCCCATAGCTGCTTCACCTCCCCTGCACAGCTCAGATCACGACCCAGGTTACAGACAGAGACTCAGCCAGCAACAGCTGCCCAATATCTACATTCAGTCTAATGCTAGGAATGATTAGGGCCTACTCAAGAATGCAAATAATCCTTTCCACTAATATTTACAGGGTAAACTAAGATTATTGCTTGAGTATTAAATTTGACAGTAAAATAGTAATCAAGTTTTCAGATTAATTTAAATTGGCCAAGTGAGTACTCAAGAAAATTTAAGTGTACTGGACAAAAAGCTGTTCCTAAAATATTAACTAAAATTTCTATTAGTAGTTCATCTCATTGTAAAATTGCCTAACATCCAAAGAACCTAAATCAGTCATATTTTTGTGAAAAAATTTAAATTTAAAGTTACCAAGACTGCAATATAAAATTTCCAAAAGCCCCATTAATAAATAAAAAAAGGAGGGGGATAGTGTGGTAATATCATGTAAGGAAAAATATCCTGTGAGTAAATTACACCTAAAAAATTCTTACTCCAGAAAAGTAACTTCCATTTGTAATGCCAACAGCAGGACACCCATGAAAAATCACACATGGTGTCGAAATAAGCCAAAGGAAAATCATTTGGACAAAAATAAAAAGAATCCCAAGTCTAATTTACAGAAAAGATCCCTTTATTAACTTTTGGTCAAGAATATGTTTGTATATTTTCAGAAAACAACTCCAAGACCATATGGATTCCTGCAACAAAGAGGAACTGACAGGTCTGTTCCAACCACAAAGACAGTCCAGAGATGGAAGACACTGACGACACCTTGCCATGCTAGCAGTCAGCAGCTGTGTGTCGCTGCAGGTTGCCCAGGACCAAACCAGAGAGGGTGGAACCTGCATTGCCACCATTTGTCCACCATCCAGATACCATTGCTGACATGTACACATAAAGAACTATTTGACATTGAAACTGTGACTCAGAACAGTTGGACGGTGAAACTGAGACTCAAACATTTTTTGTTCTTATACATTTATTTCCAGTATGCAGATGCAAGATCTTTTTAAAGAAAAGAAACAGGGGGAAAAAGTTGATACAGAGGCAAAGAAGCATTGAACAGACTGTCAAACTACCGGGGGAAGGCTGGGGAGATTGGTTGGCGGGGGCTGTAAGAGATCAATCGAAGGACTTGTATGCATGCACATAAGCATAATCAGTGGATACAAGACACTGGGGGGGGGGGGGGTAGGGAGGGAGAGGCGAGGCAGGTGAGGACATGTGCCAGGGGGGTAGGGGAGGCTGGGGGGAGGACATGGGGGGAAAAAAGGAAAATATATGTACTACTATTTGTAATATTTTAAAGACTAAAAAAATTAATTAATTTAATAAAAAGATCACCAAAAATGATATTTATAGATAAATACTTGAAATTTGAAATTATCTAATGCAAATATAGTTTGCATTTGTCACACCAGACATGTGATACAAACATCATATGGAAGCCCCATAGAATGAAGCACATCAGAGTTCATGTCTAAGCTTTTTTGCCACAGCCACTAATACATTCCAAAGAGGTTATAAATGAAATACACAAATAGATAACTTAGCATTTAAAAGGATAGATACTTTTATATTAGGGAGTCAATAAAAGTATTCCCTTCTTACTCTTTTGTTCCATATGAAAATGTTTAAAATAGTCAAATAAATGATAAGATTCCTTCCAGATGTTAGGTGCCTTCAGGAAATCTTTGGCATTTATCAAATTTGAATTAAAAGTTAATTCTTTCTTCAAAGAATCCAGATGTCTACAAAAGAGTATAATTTAACGTATTCATGGAACAATTAGCAACTAAGTCTCCTGAATAAGAGATCATAAAAATTATCATTAGAATCATTAAGGCTTTTTGTAATTAAGTCTCTTCAGTTGAGTAATAAGATTTTCTGATTTTAGAAAAGAATTTCTGCTATAAAATCTATGTTCTATAAATATACTCATTAAAATTAGATACTTAAATTTCTACTTTGCCAGCTATCATGATAATGATAAGGCAATAGGTAAAAATTAGGAAATGCTGTCTTAACTATTGTATTATTTGTTGTGCATCTGTGTAAATTAAGCTTACCTATAATAATAAATCAAAATTTAAATTTATAAGATAATCCTCATGGCATGAATGGGATTTTAAAGGGAACAGAGTGAGGGATCAATATGTATTGAAATGATATGGGGAAAATTCATGGAGGAGACACTGAAAAACCTTGAAGACATTTTGGGCTACATTATAAGATAGGAAATGAGATCCAAACAGTTTATAGATCCCCAAGAAAATATTTATAGCATCTCCAAAAGTAAACAGTTCCAGAATGAGTTTTGAAAATTATAAGAAAACTAAAATTATGAAAGGGGGTCTTGTCCATAAGTTCAACCTGAGCTTCAGGTTGAAGATTTTATGGGGAATATGTATATCTTATTTTTTATATTTATTTTAAAGAAATACCAGAAAATTAATTCCATCATTCATTCTTGGATTGAGTAAATATTTACTATCTATTCTGTGTTAGATCATTTATGTCCTATGAATAGAGGAGTAAACAAGAAAGAAAACCTATGGTTTTACAGAGTTTACACTTGGTTAAGGGATAGGACACTCATAAAACAAGTTGTATATCACATGGGCTGATGGAAAGTGCTATGGAGTAACATGAAGCATAGACAGAGGATAGGAAGCACAGCTGGTGGGGTGCAATTTTCAGCAGGTTGGCAGGAATAGCTTTATTGAATAGGTAGCATTTTGTGCAAATACTGCCTGAAGGAGATGAGGAAGTGGATATTCTGGGGAATTTTTGAGATAAATGGAGGAAATACAATCATTAAGACAGCCAGCCAGTGTGGCTTAGTGATCTCCGGAGGTCATGTTTCAGTTCCTGGTCAGGGCACATGCCTGGATTGCAAGCTCGATCCCCAGTAGGGACGCGCAGGAGGCAACTGATCAATGATTCTATCCCTCTCTCTTCATTTCTCTGAAATAAATAAAAACAGTTGTACATAAAAACAACTAACATTAAGGCAGAGAAACAGGAAATTCAAAGCCCAGGATCCAGGAGCCTGTTTAGAGTATCAGAGGAACAGCAAGGGGGCTTGTGGGGATTGAGTCAAAAGCACCTAGGAAAAATGAGGCCGGTGAGATAATGAAATAAGCTGCAGAGGCAGTTCATAAGAGACTTAATAGTTCATTGCAAACATTGTTACTTCACTCTAGTTAGGCAGAGAAGCACAATAAGATTTTGAGCAGAAGAGTAACAACATAGGACTATCCGATTTATTATAAAATAGAGGGTGGCACTCACTGAAGAGACAGAATAACCTTTAGATGGCAAAGAATGGGAACATCGAGATCAGCCAAGAGGCTATTGCAATCATCTAGAGGACAGAAAATGATTGCTTGTAAAAAAGATGGTAGCAGTAGATTGGATAAAAAATCACATTCTGCTACTTAACAAGAAAGAGAGGGATAATACCCCGAATTTAGCTTAAACAAGTGACGGAAAGTACTGGCGTTTACTAAAATGGTATCGAGTGGGACATGAAAGGAAGAGTATGAGTTCCGCCCGGCTGATGTGGCTCAGTGGTGGCCCAGGAGCCCAGAGGTCACGGGCTCCATTCCCAGTCAGGGCACTTGCAGGGGTTGTGGCTTAACCCCCAGTTAGAGGGTGCGCAGGAGGCAGCCAAATGATGTTTCTCTCTCATTGGTGTTTCTATCTCTCCATCCCTCTCCCTGCCTGTCTCTCTCTAAAAATCAATAAAAACAAGTTTAATTTTAAAAGATTATGAGTCACATTTTGTACTTGTTAAATCTGAAATTTGTGTATGGCTACTATGTGGTTGAGTCTAACTCGAATATATAATTCTAGAATTCCTGCAGGGGGGTTTGGGTTAGAGACATTAATTTGTGAGCACTAAGCACATTCATGGCATTTTGAGCAATGGAATGTATGACATTCAGAGAAGATAGTAAGAGAATGAAACCTCAAGACTCTGCCCAGGGATCAAACATTATTTGGCTCAAGGTGGTAAAACCAGCTATAGAAGTATCCTATTCTGGAAATCAAAGTAAAAAAAAACACCTTTGGAGCAAGGAATGAGTAAGGAGGATTAAAAGTGACTGTTGGATTTTACATAACTCCTTAATGATTTGAAAAGACCAGATTTAGTGGATTTATGGGGTGGCGAGATGCAATAAACACATTAAGAGAGAATGAGATGAGAGGAATTATAAACAGTATAGAATAAACTTTCAAGAAAAAAAGCATTATTTTACAAAAAGACAAAATAAGAGATAACAAGGAAAAAAACTATTGAACTTATAAAGAAGAGATTGTTTTGAATATGTCTACTTAAACAAGTTTGAAAAGTTATAGGAGTTATATAATTCCCTCAAAAAGCACAGTTTCTAAAAATTAACTCAGTTGGTTATGGAAAACTTAGATCAATTTCCACAGAATAAGTAAAGATAAAATGGCTCAAGCCCAGATTGTCTGACAAGAGAATCTTCCCAGACTTCAAAAACATGTAGTTTGCCCCTAATGCTACACATCTGGTTTCAAGCATGGAAACTGAAAGGCTATTTCCAAATTCTTTTTAGCAGAACATGTAAGATGAGTACCTAACTCAAATAGAAGAAAGAAAATCGCAAAACAATGTTACCTGTGAATATCAGGTAAATGTTTTAATGACATTTTAGCAAGCAGAATTCAGTATTACATTAAGAAAGTTAGTAGGTAAGATCTATATAAGGAATGCAATGTGAGTTAAATATTTAAAAACCATTGACAGAACATATTAATAGATTTAAGAAACTTGATTATTTTTATAGATTTTAAAAGCCTTTGACAAACCCATCTATTTAAAATCACTTAAAAATAAACACTGATCGATGTTTTTATTAAAATATATAATATCTCTACCATAATTCTTAGCCTTGCATGTAGTAAATGGACAATAAATCAAGGTTTCCCATTAATTTAAGGGAAAAGGAAAGCATACACACATTTCCATTACCATTTATAATTTGTCTGAAACCATCAGCAAATGCAAGCAGAAAAAAATCCACTACAATCATAAGAATTGAAAAATAGATATTGAACCTATTTCTCTTTGCCATCGAAATGATTATATATTTAGGAATCTTGCAGAATCAATAAAAAAAAACGTAACATTTTAAGTTCATAATAAAAGAATTTGGTAACATAGCGAAAGATAAAATTAATTTATGGACATCAATAGCCTTCATAGGTTACACAAACAATAATTAGATACAGGACATAATGATAGAGAAAACTCATTTGCAATAACAATACCTATCAAATACTTAAAAATAAACTTAAAAATTGCAAGTGGTTTTTTTTTTATAAATTGCAAATTACATCATGAAAACTGTAATGTACTCTTCTCAGTTACAAGCATATCCTGAGCACATGGAAAGCCATGCTCTGCTTTCAGATAAGATAACTGAATATCAGAAAGACGACAAATGATCTTAAGATAATTTATAAAATTCAAATAAAAATACAGTATTTGGGACCTAATCAATTTGATACCTTGTGTATATGAACAAGTAAGCATGCAAAAATAGCCAAGCAAACGCTGATAGAGAAAAGTTATAAGGGGAAAGTTGAGTTGCTCAACCAGATATTAAAACATTAGAACAATTCCAAAAAATATTGAGAATTTCTAATATTAGCCATTTGCATTTTATCTTCCATAGATCTGCCACATTCTTTAATTGGCACATGATAATTTTCTCTTATTAAGATATGCAATCTTTATATGTTAAATTAGCATTTTATGTGCCAATTTATTGTGAATATTTCCCAGTCTGTGGTTTGCAGTTATGAGGTCACTGATATTGTCAAATTGCCTTTGGTTTCTCCCATTCTTTCATGTTTTGTTAAAAAGTTTTCTTTAATCAATACTAGATAATCACCTATATTTTCTACAACGTTTGGATGTCATTATTTTAACTTTAATTCATCTAGAATTTGTTTTTGAAGTATAATATGATGAACTGTTATCAAAATATATTTTCTAAGTAGCTAGTCAATTTTTCCAGTTCAATGTATTAAATAATTTATCCAATTCTTTATTGACTTTGTTTGCATTTTTCTTTAGTTGAAGAAATACAGTCATGAAAATCAAACAATAAAGAACTGCATAATGTAAAATACAAAACCATCTGTCATGCTCTCAATTCCAATTCCAAGAGATTTCCATTTTAAACATTTTAGTGAGTATTCTCAATGATTCCTGACACATTCTTTATTATACATACATTTTTTTATTCTTGTAACTAGTTAGTTTCTGAACCACATTTTTTTTTTCATCGGACCTGATGATCCAAGAAGTAAAAATATATTTTGGAATATGTGACAAAAACTTGAATCAGACTCATAGGATTTAGATATATGGATGGTTGTGTTAATTATAATGGTTGAGTCTGAACTCTAACATTTTTGGCTGAAGTCACTACAAAACTTCTTAGTATATATATATATATATATATATATATATATATATATATATATATGGTCAATTCTCAGAAAATAAACTAGAAAGGTTCAATAGAGTAGAATTAGAAAGAAGTTCTGAGTGTAAAAATAGGTAATTTTCTAGAAATTTCTCAGGTCTAGCCATCCTGATAGCTCTGAGGGGGTCACATTATGAATAATAATCCACATTATATCATGTCTTCATCTATTGGTCCTACATGATTCATGACCTTTAACAGACCCTCTCCCCCAAACATATTGAAATCCCAGAGTTTACCCACACACACAAACATGGTTTCGCTAGTCAATATTCCCTGAAAAATGCTTCTGCCTCTCTGCCAAGCATTCCAATTTCTGCGGACACCTCACTAAGCCTTCTCAATTCTGGGAGAATTGTTCCTTCCTGGTGACATGAGCTCACTGTAAAGTCTTACCATTTCCTGAGCTTCCCTGTGAGGACTCCTAGAGAAATGATCATACAGAATATTGAGTAAAAGTGACAGAAAGTACAAGCACTCCCTCCAAGCTTTCCTTCCTACACACTGACAAAGGGGACCACAGGGGTGCCTTGTTTGCATAACAGATTGTGCTTGTTAAACCCAGGCTAGGTTTCTGCTGAATTGACAGTGGATTAGATATCACTACCTCTGGAGGCATTGTGTGTAGTAGAAGAAGAAGTATTTAATAATACTTACTGCCCTGGGCAATGTGGTTCAGCTGGCTGGGCATCTACCCTTACACCAAAAAGTTGCTGATTCAATTCCAGGTTAGTGAACATGCCTGGGTTGCAGGCTAGATTCCCAGTAAGGGGCATGCAAGAGGAAGCTTATCAATGTTTCTCTTCCCCCAAGCTCCTTCTTCTCTTTCTAAAAAAAATCCAAAAATACAGAAAGAATATTTACAGATTTATTTACATCCAAGAGTTTTCTGTCTGTGTAAATATCAACTGTTTTGAATGAAGACCAAGACCTATAAAAAAGAACTTAGATCCAAGACACAGAGCTCAGAAATACATAGACCTGTCTGACAGTCACCAACAAAAGAAAAATATAATAAGATCACAGTACTTAGGCCACTGTCTGGCATAGAGCAGGTGCATGCTGAAAGTGAGATAATCATGTATTAGCTATTCTTTCCCCTGGGACTCCTCTGCATATGTCAGCACACCTAAGTTCCTTAAAGTGAAGAGAGATATGTGCCACAAACATTATTATTAGGGATGTAAAGAACATTTTCTGAGAAGGTTCCAAAAATATCCCATCTAATAAAAGAAAAACATGCAAATTGACTGTACCTCTGCTACATCCACAAGCCACGCCCACCAGCCCATCAGGAGAGATTATGCAAATTAACCCAACCAAGATGGCAGTTAATATGCATATCCAGGTGCAGAGCAAAGGTTGAAGACAGCATAGGAGGAAGCCAAGTGCTGCAGAAGGGAGTGAAGCTGTGGAAAAGCAAGTGGGGTGGTGGAGAAGGGATGGAAGCATGCAGGGAGGTGGATATTGGAGGGAAGCATGCAGGGAGGTAGATATTGGAGGGAAGCATGCGGGGAGGTGGATATTGGAAGGAAGCATGCAGGGAGGTAGATATTGGAGGGAAGCATGCGGGGAGGTGGATATTGGAGGGAAGCACCCAGGGAGGCAGAAACTGGAGGGTAGCAGGCAGGGTGGTAGAGAAGGGAGGGACGCAGGTGGGGCAGTGGATATGGGAGGGAAGCAGGCGGGGCTCCAGGAAGCCCTATTCTTGCAAGAATCTTCCTGCAATGGGCCTCTAGTATATAAATAAACTTTTTCTGAATGAAAAGATACATGCTCAGAGGACCACAGTGTAGAGATATCATGTATTAGTACACACCAGTAGGCAAAGTATTGAATACATAAGTGAGCTTAATGAAGCAGATCTGCACTATTTACTTATGGCCCTCTCTTTCCTTGGAACACACAGAGGTGTCCAGTACTCTTTCCCAGACACCAAATTCAAACAGCTAGAGGCCTGTACTAAGATGGATTACTGTCCTCTATGGACTCAATTTTCTATACTGGCTATAACTCATCATGTCCGGTTCTGTCTTCTCTCAAGATCACTTCCCTCCCAGAAAGCTGTTCTGTATCCTGAAAGAAAAATTATGTGGAATCATCTCACCATTTCATATACATAAATACAGCCCAACAGAGATGCAGCTATGTTTAATTCCGAGAATTTCCCCCAACTTTATAAAAATGATATCTGTTGGATCTAGCTCAACCACCCTCCAAATATAAAGCTGCAGTAGATGTCAGTAGGCTATAAATCAAGATGAAATCTCTGTTATGTCTAAGCCATATCAAATTAGCTATAAAATCAATTAATTAAACTGACAAAATAAAAATCTCTAATTCTGAAGAAAATGGATGTAATATGTATTAAATGTCTCCTCTCTGATTTTATCACTATTTGAAGAATATTATGATTATGAGAAAGAGACCTAAAGATAAATGACAATATGCCCCAATGTACCCTGTGTATTTCCTGGTTATAGAGTATGTTCTAACCTAATTTGTTGGAGTACTCCATTTCACTCACAAGTCTCCAATTCTAGATCTTCCCAGATAAAGGACATGTGTGCTAATAATACCAGCAATGGTAGGTGTTAAATACCAAAAAGAAAGTGAGGAAAGTAAAGGGAAGTCCTAAGGGAAAGATACTTTTATGATAACACCTTCTCACTGAAACTAAACATTGAGAGGGGAAAATGGGGTAAAAAGCATTGCAAGCAAAGTGGCTGGTAAGAACAAGCACTTGATTGGGAAAGAGAAAGGCAAGAAATATTTCCTATGGTCTGGAAATAAGAGAAATCTCCCTACCCATTTGGTAGCTTTAATTTAAAAAATAAATATTCACATACACACAGATGGAGGAATAAAAAACACTATCCTCAACAATGAATGAGCAAAAGGTCTGATTTTCTATAAAAAGAGAATGTTAAATTGAAAAAATGAACATAAAAACTAGTCTAGGAGCATAAAGGCACTCAATTTCAGAAAGAAAAAACTCTAAATTTCAATCTTCCAAACCTGGGGTGAAGGGTGGACTGTGACAAATCTTTATTGAAAATGGACTAATAAAGAAGTTACAAATTACACAAGATGAAGGAAAATGAAAGAGAATGGGTTGATGTGACAAATAGAAGATGGGATCCAAAGTATTTAAAATAATAGAAATAATTTTTAAATTATCCAAATGACACTATATAATGTTTATTTCATAGATAAAATTAATACAAGCATAATAAACTTTAGAACTATTAAAAATAATAATGCAGAATCCAATGTCCAAACCACTAAAAGAAATCAGAAGAATAAAGTTAACACATTCAAATCAGAAGGAATAAAAAATAGGGGAAACCTGTAATGAGTCGGTATGACAAGTATAATAAACTTCTGACCTACTTCCAGATGCACAGAACTAAATAAAACATGTGTCTCCATTTCCAGTACTACCCAATAACAAATATTTAGAGCTAATAAACCCAAGTATTTATGATCCTACTTGAAGTTCAAGGGATAATTTAGAAATCGTTTGATAAAATGCCTGGTTTGAGACTAGAAGCAATAAGACTGACCAAGCAAAATCATCTGTCATCATCTTTGAAAACATTTCTTCCTTAATATGGTCAATCTCAAGATATAAAAGTAAAAAATAAAAATCTACTTTAAAAGTTGCTTCCTTTATACAACATAGCATATAATTATTGTAGATATTGAAAAACAAATAAAAAAAACTATGCATAACACTAAAGAGTAGAAATAGTCATTGTCAAGACTTTGGATTATGTCCTGCATTATATACTAGGAAATTCTACATGTATCTTAAAATGGCTGCACATGGGAAGATACTGATGTTATTCAAGCAAAGAGTACTATGCTCAGTGACAGTACTGAGAAGGATTCATAGGAAATCAATTAGTCTACTGCTAGAAACCAATCAGGAGACCACTCTAGTACTGCAAAGAGTTGGTGTGAATAATTGATTCTCAACTCTAGTAAGATTCTCTAGATAGACCAACTATTCATTTTAACTGAACTGAGGAAGTAGAAGGTGATAAAAATGATGTGGAAGAGTTTAAAACTTTTACCACAGTTGGATAAGAGTGGTAATAAAATGTTTGCTGATTCAGAAAACTGGAGTGAGAAGAGTTCCCAAAGCAAATTGTGCGGTATTTATTTCAGATCCAAGAATAGTACGTGGGGCATTGAACCTTAGATTAATCCTGGTTTACACACTGATATCAGGTCTATTTTTATTAGTTAATAACATAGGTAGATAGAATACAATTGCTTAACTTACAATAAAAAGTGTACTTTAAGCACATATATGAGCAAGTACAATTATTTTGAAATTAGGAAACTATTATAAAATTACATGTAACTTAATACCATGCATATTAATAATGCATTATTTTTTAGATATTTAATAACTTTAATCTTAATAAATTAAACTCTTCACTAAAAATTAGTTGAGACTTAGACATGGGCTCTACCTATGTGAATTATCATGTTTAATTGAAAAATTATACTTATAACTAGAGGCCTGGTGCACAAAATTCATGCATGGGTAGGGGGTATGTCCCTCAGTCCAGGCCACGACCTCTCCAATCTTGGATCCTACTGGGATTGGGCCTAAACGGGCAGTCAGACATCCCTCTCACAATCCAGGACTGCTGGCTCCCAACTGCTTGCCTGTCTACCTTCCTGATTGCCCCTAACCACTTCTGCCTGCCAAACTGATCACCTCCTAACCACTTCCTTGCCAGCCTGATTGATTCCTAACTGCTCTCTTGCCAGCCTGATTGCCCCTAACTGCCCTCCCCTGTCAGCCTGATCACCCCTAACTGCCCTCCTCTGAAGGCCTGGTCACTCCCAACTGCCCTTCCCTGCAAGCTTGATTGCCCACAACTGCCCTCCCTTGCAGGCCTGGAACCTCCCAACTGCCTTCCCCTGCTGGTCATCTTGTGGGGTCCATCTGTGTTCACATGGGATCAGCCATCTTTAACTACATGAGGGCAGCCATCTTGTGCGTTGGAGTGATGGTAAATTTGCATGTTAGTATTTTATTAGATACAAAAAATATACTTAATTTGATTTTTATTATACTTTATACTCTGTGTTTTATTAGGAGATAAACATTTAAGAACAAAACTCAAACAATATTTGTAATAATCTAGAAATATTCTAGGTAGAGATTTCTGTGGGGGGCCCAAATGGAGGAGATGAATAGAGAAATGCTGCTGCATTATTTTGACTCATTTGCCTTTCTAAATGTTAGCATCTTTGTTTTCTAGAGTCTAGTGTAAATGTCTCCTGTATATAAGTGATAAAGTAGTGCTATATCCTATATTTATAAACCAGAAGGGCAAATATCTCTTATACCTTTAGATGCTTCTAGAATTACTCCAATAAGTACATTGATTTACAGTTCTTAATGAACTCTGAACATTGTACAAACCATAAAATTTTAGGAGAAAATTTTCTAATACCTCCTCTGTATGAATTAACTTTCAAATCTTGCCATTTCTTTATGTGCATAGTTTCTTGGCCTCATGCTTTAATTAATGTGTGAACTTTAGAAGTGCCTTCTCTTTAA
The DNA here is from genome assembly GCA_027563665.1 of Antrozous pallidus. NCBI lineage: Eukaryota > Metazoa > Chordata > Mammalia > Chiroptera > Vespertilionidae > Antrozous > Antrozous pallidus. The sequence goes on from CM050519.1 coordinate 83,176,463, forward strand.
GCAACTATTACTGTATTCTTAATTGCTGTTTCCTTTTAAAATATTTTACATGTTTAGTATAAAAAGGAAATTAAAATATAACTGGACAGTAGTCTCCTAAACTAGTTTATGCACTTCCTAACTTCCAATATCCTCAAAATACATACTGATATTAAAAACAACAACAACAACAACAACAAGCTTTTTAAGATGATACCTATAACATGAGTCACACTAAAATATTTGAGTTCATGTCTGGCTTATGTAGCTTAAGAGTGTGATCCATTCATTCATGTGGATTTCAGTCTTCTCATAGAAAACCTGCGGGTAAAGTGGCCAAGGCCTAAATGAACCCTGTGGTAATGTAGACAAAGGGGGAGGGGAAAACAAACAAGCAAACAAACAAACAACCAAAAGAACCAGCTCAGGGTTTTAGTTTTGGTGATTGGGTAGAGATATCAATTATTAAATTCAGAATAAAAATAGGAGTCTAAATAGACAGGTTAGAGCCGCCCATGTTTCTAGCTGCTCTGTCAGCGTATGGATAGTATTGTGCAGATATCAAGAAAGAAACCACCAGATTTCTTGAGTTTTTATCTTTTCCACTATTCCCCAGCTAGTGACATGGACAAGTTGTTCAACCACTTGGCGTTTTCATTTTCTAACTTGTAATATTGGTGTAATAGAAGTATTTGCCTCAGAGAATTCTGAGGATGAAATCAAATTAAATACGAAAAGTACTTAGGAAAAATGGAAGGGGTTTAGAACATGTCTCTATGCTCAATAAAAGACAGCTGTAATTATTCTGTCCTTAGACATTCTGTCACAGTCTGCATGCTCCCTCAAGGTCATTTTATCTACTACAATAGTTTCCAATTGCACTTGATGACTCCAAAATCTCTATCAAATACAGACATTGCCTTGTGGTTCAGAATTATGCATCCAGCTAAAAATTAGCGTCATGAGAATAGCAAAGAAAAGAAAGCAAAGAAATGGAAGAGTAGGATTCTCACAGAAAGAGGATGCAGGGTTTATCAGTCAGGTTAGCAGAAGAAAACAGATGACTTGCTCAGAATCAGATGTTTGGGGACAATTTAAAACAGAGACTATAGCGAAGGTAGGGCATTTTACAAAGGGCTGTTTCCTGTAAGACAAGGAGGTGCAGCATACTAGTGCTAATAAATGTGGAGCCTTCGGGGGACAAAGGGAGGGGGTGGTTACCCTAATTCAGAAGGAGAGCACTGACTACAAAGGGGAATGTTGAGAGGATCATTAATCTTCAGCACAGGACACAGCCAGTGTCGAGGAGAGAGCCAGGGGAATAAATACTGCGAAGCATCCTGACCTCAATTTCTTCACTACCTCTGCTATCCTAACAGGGATACCTGTTGGGTGAACACAACCAGATATCAGAAGGCAAGGGACCCAAGCAAATATTAAAGAGAAGGGTGGAGAGCAGACATGCAAGGACAAATGCATGATATTCAGCACATAATGTTCAAAGGAGGGCCTATTCATGCATGTAGATACACTAATATCAAATAAGACAATTAGAAAATATAACCATAGGCTTCTTACTACATTCTGATTGGACACCTTTGTTTTGGATGACCCTTCCATTTTCAAAGGAACAAAATAAGAGTTAAAATAGACTTATGATTGACATTCACTATGTCTTTATTTTACGCATATTTAAGATGAGGGAGAAGGTAAGTACAAAGAAAGATGTATTTTATAGGTAATACCAGAAGGGAGGTATTATTTGCTTGCCTTTCCTGGCAATTATTACCATTGCCATTCTTGGTGCCTATACCTTGTGGATAGTTGATCTATTACTCTTTTTTAAATTTTTTAAAAATATATTTTATTGATTTTTTACAGAATGGAAGGGAGAGGGATAGAAAATCAGAAACATCGATGAGAGAGAGACATCTATCAGCTGCCTCTTGCACGCCCCCTACTGGGGATGTGACCGCAGCCAAGGTACATGCCCTTGCCGGAATTGAACCCCGGACCCTTTAGTCCTACGCTCTATCCACTGAGCCAAACCGATCTTGGCAGATCTATTACTCTTGAGGTCTAGCTGGAAAGATTACCTGAACCATCCCGGAATAACTTCACTCTGTTTCTTTGAGTTCCTGGGTAACATACTTGCAATTTAGTGTAAAGTGGGAACTTTAAATGGATATATTTTCTCAACAAGAAAATTAGGTGTTTTTATAATGCTTAACTCAATTGCTCTGACTTCCTATTGCTATTTCCAACTTTTGACAACCCGCAAGGCAATGGGAATGATGAGTGGGCAATTAAGTCAATGAAATCCCTACCTGATAGCAAATCATGGCAATGGTGAGAATTAGACCAGTTAAATTTGGAGGACTTGGAGGTATTACCCAGAATATCACTTCTGTCCCAGATAAAGTCATATTTATTCATTCATTCAATATTCCATGCACACCTACTGAGAAATTGCTCTTTACTGGGCTCTTTTCTTGGTGATACGGGTAATGAAGTGGATGGTCTTGCTAGATATTTCATTGAGAGTAGCTGATAGCTAAGATAATGACTAATTAATACACCCCCCTTTCACATTGCCCAGGGTTTTCTTAACAACAAGTTTCATTGTCAGGCTACTTAGAGGCTTATATATTTTTAAAATATATTTTATTGATTTTTTACAGAGAGGAAGGGAGAGGGATAGAGTCAAAAACATCCATGAGAGAGAAACATTGATCAGCTGCCTCTTGCACACCCCCTACTGGGGATGTACCGTAACCAAGGTACATGCCCTTGACTGGAATCTAACCTGGGACTCTTCAGTCCACAGGCCTACACTCTATCCACTGAGCCAAACTGGTCTTGGCTGAGGCTTATTTTTGAGCTCAGATGAGTGGAGTTACAAGATGTGACCTTTGGGTTGACATCCTGACTCTTCCCGTCTGCACAGGGTAAATCACAGCCCCTTGGCGAACATTTGGAAGGGATTAAACAGCAATATTGTACTATTGGAAGGAAGGCGCAGGAGCAGACTGGTGTATTGCAGAGAGCTCCAGTTTTAACAAAGGGAAATTTGTTTAATCCCTTTGAGAAGCAGTTCTCTCATCGGTAACACAATCACATTCATCTTTCATTGCAAGATTGTTGATTGTTGGGGATTAGTGATAATACATGAATGAGGCCCAAGAGACTTTTCTGGCAAGTATTAACAAAGTTATTTAAACTGCGTAAAAGTCAATTTTCTCATATTTAAAAATGAAAATAATGTTTCCTACCTTTATTCAGATTAAATCTATGGGCTTTGGTGTATTCTACTAACAGAGGGCACAAAATTTTGACTGACTTATTTCTCCCTAAGAGATATTTACTAGTGTTTCTTACTTCCTATTAAGATAACTCACAACTATGAAAGTCTATCACATTTTAAAAGCTAATAGAAGCTATTAAAATTAGAATATCATGACATTACTGGTGCAACAGAAAGCATGAAAACTAAAATTAAATAATTTATAAGTAGGACAAACTCCATGAATCACTTTCAATTTTGAGTGAATTTATTCCCAATTAAAATAGTCATTACTGTTTCTAATAGTCATTCATCACTGAAAATAGTGTAAGTAATTACATAACAGGTAATTTGTCAATATGCATTGACATAATATTTCTAATAAAGGTGTGATAGTACCTATTTAGTTTAATGTAAACAATGAAAATAACTACCTGTTTCATGATATTGGAAGCCTGCATTATTATATATAATATATATTGTAGCAATTTTTTAAACTTTTTTTCAAATTTAGGCAGTTGAGATGAGCATAATTTCATTTTAATAAAAATGTTCATAATTTCTCCTTGAGATTAAATATGAAGGATACACAAAAATATTTGGTATCCAAATAAATCCTTTACATATCACAGAAGCTTACCAGTTACTCCCTTCCCTATCATGAGCATCTTCAAATGAATTTCTGGCTCATCAAAGGTCTTTTATTGGAACACTTTCTTTAGGGTTGCTCACCCTGAACAAACCTTGGACACTTATGTCTCTCCTCTTCTTCATCGAAACACCCTCACACTGTAGTTCAATCCCCTGAGCCCTGCTCTCTGACTACTGGCAGATAATCAGATACACTCCTTTGATCTTAGAAATCACATTTTATAAGGATGTCTGTGTTGGTTAATACTTTCTACCACCAATTAAGTGAGAGATTTTTGTAACCCTCAACTGACATCAGGAGTTCAGTGAAAGGACAAGTGTTTTAGGCAGACAGACCTTTAGCTGCGTGAAGGTATGCGAGATATTTGAGTGTTCCAAGACCTAATTTTCTCAGCTTTTAAATGAGATTAGCATTAGTTATCCTTTAGATCTGATTTTAATTACATAGAGTTATATCTTTAAAATGCCCCAATTATTGATTAGGTTTCTATCATCCACATACTTTCCCCCTCCTAAATGGAAACCAGTTCTTTTCACTTTTATCACCAAAGACCTAGATTAGGAGCATTTAATATATACTATTCTTCAGTCATCAATTATGGAGCCTCATTTCAACAAGCATAAGTGCTAACTGAAATAAATGACAGCCTTAAATGGTAAATTTCAACATTTATTTTGATATAACTTAAAGTGTTTACTTGTGACTTTTAACTATTTCCAAAAGAATGTTTCTTTTTCTAGGCTTCAGTCTCCTGGGCCTATTGGATTCAGAAATTGGATTTGAGCATGATGTTTTGAAATATGAGAAGAAAATGGCATTACCATTGTTTTACGGGAAAAATAGAATTTCAGAATTTAAAATTGTGTTGACTGTAAATATTTCATTTATTACTTACTAGTTATGTTTCAGCCTTCTTTGGATGTCCTTTTTGTTGAGATTTTTATGTAATAATTATTGTTCATTACAAAATGTTATGTGATTATAATTATTTAGGTCAATAATTTGCTTCTTACCAATATTTTACTTCACGGGTAGAATGTCGTAGGCCTCAGCAGCCGCCTGATTCCAAATAGTGCCTACAGTATTTTAGTTCAATGATGCTCCATTGGACTTCTTTCATAACATCTTTCTCATGGATTGATGCTTTGGATACATATATTCTTTCTCACCTAACAGAGGCTCTATTAGTATGAAAAAAAATTCTTAGTCTTTCTAGCTGAAAGTTAGAATGACCTTTTAGAGAGACATTTTGCAGTAAGTTTTTTAGAACTTTGCAACTTCAAAATTACATATCCTTATTTTTACTCTATAATGAGCCACTTGTATACAAAAGCTTATCTTATCAGTTGCTTTTAACCCCTTCGGAGCCCATCAGCATGCTTTAGGCTTAATATTTTCCAATTAATTGGTGATATAGTTTACATTTCTTAATCAGGCTCTTCCAAGTAGTAACAATCAATAGCTGATAATATTTATCTATACTTTCTCTTTTCCTTTTTTATAAATTAAATTTTATTGAGGTGACATTGGTCAACATGACCATATAGGTTTCATGTATGGATTTATAAATTATAAAATCCATATATACCACCATGTGCTCACCACACAAAGTCAGTCTTCTCCTGTCACCATAGCTTTGATTCATATGCCATATAATTTACCTCTTTAATATAGGCAATTCAGACATGGTTTGTGTATCTTGCTTGGTTCGGCATTGTCCTGTGCACCAAAGGGTTGCCAGTTTTGGTTTCAATTCCTGGTCAGGGCACATGCCCTGGTTATGGGTTGGATACCCAATAGGGGGCATGCTGGAGGCAGCTGACTGATGTTTCACCCTCACATCAATGCTTCTCCCTCTCTTTTCCTTCCCCTCTAAAAAGCAATAAAAATATATTTTAAAAAATTAAATAGGCAATTCAACATTTTTAGTATACTTATAGAGTTATGCAGTCATCAACATAATAAAAAATTTAAACATTACTATCACACCATATGAAACTCTGCCCTTTGTCTATCAGTTCCCATTTCCTCTCCTAACTTCTTGTCACTCAGTCTTCCTCTAGCCAAGGAAATCACAAATTGATTTTATATTTCTCTATATTTTCCTATTCCAGACATTTCCCATAAATAATACCATATAACATGGGGTATTTTGTGATTAGATTCTTTCACTGAGCATAATGTTTTAGAGATAATATATCCATGTAATAGCATGTATCAGCATTTCATTCATTTTTATTGTAAAATAACATTCCATTGTATGAATACACCACATTTCCTGTATCAGTCAACAATTAATGAACATTTCAGTTGTTTCCATCTTTTGGCTAGTATACGTAATTCTGCCGTGAACGTGCATGTACAAGTTTTGTGTAGATACATGTTCGCATTTATCTTTTCAGGATAAATACAAGTGGAATTTCTGGTTCTTATTGGATCTTTTATTCTAAAAAATATCTATAATGTGTCATAAACATTATTTAAATTATCATATTCAATCTTGTATATCATGACCAGATATGTTTGACATGAAACTTGCATGTGACCAAAACATGTTTGAGTGACATGAAACTTGCATGTCTTAATCAAAATGCCATGCTTGCGCTATCTTGTGTGCAATTATTTATGAATGCCCGTTCTCACAACTGTATTTTTTTGTTATAAAGCTACAACTTCCTAATCGATAGCTTATTTGCCAGAAAGTAAATTATATGCATAGAGATGAAAAAAGCACTACATTCATAGAGTACTCAACAATGAGTTAGCCTGACTGCACAAGTTAATTTGTGTGTAGATCTTCAAAGAGTTCAAAATGACCTATGTAGCAAAATCTATGTGGTGATTATACTTCTGTTTTTTTATGTTAAATATGTTTCTAACAATGAAAACCTAACCACACATTGCATAATATAGGAAGCCTTGGTGGTCAGCAGCACATGATTTGAAAACCAGTGATTCACCACAGCCAAGTCAGTCCCGCCCTACACTGATTTCTCTATTGTGAATGGCCCTTGCTTAGTCTTCCTTCCACTCTACAGATCCTAATCATTCAAAGACTGCTCACTTCACACCTACAATTGGCTTTCCCACAATGATTTTTGCCCATAGTAATGCAACAACATGTACTATTTTTAAATTTCTTTGCATTGTTCATATCATCAATTAAACACCTGGCCATAGTAGGTAATAATTCTAAAGAAAATCACATTAATTTTTCTTTTGCTATTGTCTTATTTATTTCAACAGATTGAAAGCAACATGTATCACAAATGCAGGTCTTATAAAAAATGTTCTTGTATATAAGTACATGACATATTCTGATAGCAATGAGGAAGAGAGATACGGTATTTGGAGCTGGGAAATATGTTCTTTGAGGTTCTAGAATTTCTGTAAATTTATTTATTAATTCTACTACCTTGGCAATGATTATCTCAAAAAGATATTCACAGTTATAAAATAAAACTATATTTTCAGTAATAAACCATGATTGTAAATTTTTTATCTAAGTTTCTACAGGAAAATTTAGTTGGTCAATATTTAGCCAATATTTCTCCAACTGCTATTCTTTTTTCCCCCAAAGGAGGTATGTGCATTACTGAAGTTTAAGAAAAAGACATATATGTACAATATTTATATAAAATGTATGTTTAAAGGCTGTTTTACCTGGAGTTACAACTGTCAATTATTTGCTTTTTAATCCTGGCAGCTTTAAAAATCATCGAGCACATCAGGAAAATCTAGGTTTTAGTTGGGAGAAGGATTCTGATAAGGAATTGCAACGAAGAGGAATGAGTATTCTGGCGACTGGGTATGTGCCATGTATGAAGCTCAAAGACAGACACATAGAGAGACTTGAGAAGATGGACGGGGAAACTAACAAATGATATACTTGAGTGCCATGAAGAGAATAAACTACTTGAGATCAGAGGAGGGATGATGACAGAGAAGGAGATGCATTACTCATAACTCAATTTAAAATTTCATTTCATGTTATAACAATCATACACTTATGGCTAGCTGCAAACACCCCATCTATCTACATTTATCTAGTGCAATTTTCTTTTTTTTTAATAACATAAAACTTCCTCAGTGTTCATTGTGTGTACATTGTGTTACAAAATCTGTAACATTATACTGTTCTAAATAAATTACCTTGTAAATGCTAAGAAAACATCCATTTTATGAAATATGAACATTAATGTAACAGCAGCACATCCTCTTAAAAGGAGACTGTATTTCAGAGTGTGCAGGCATTTATGAACATTGGAAGAGATAGGAGGAGAAAGTTAGAAGGGAATTCAAATATTTTAAAAGTTCTTTTCACACTCAGAAATAATAATAAGTGATTAAAATGACATTTAGATTTTCCAAATTAGGTGAGAAAACTCAGACCTCAGGCTGCCATTTCAAATTAGATGGTGTGCTATTTTTCCTTAATCATTAGAAAAGACATTTTTTTATTTGGCACACTGAGAATTCAGGAGGATATTTAACTTACTTATGAAAGGAAGTGCATTTCCTGGCTGGCCCTTCCTCCAATCCTGCACTTAAGGTGTGATAATTAACATAGCTACCATCATTTTCTTGTTTGCTCTCAGGTCCATGCCTGCTTTCACCTCACTCTGTTGCTTTCTCAAGGATCTAAAACCTGGAAATGACACTGTTTAGGTTTCTTTGCCTGCAGTATTTTGAGCTAGCTCTGACCAATTCAGAGGCACAGCGAGAGTGAAGTGCATTTGCTCCATTTTCCTAGGTGAATTCAGATAAATCTGACAGTAGCTTTAAATCCTTGGGACTACAGCCCAGCCGGTGTTGCTCAGTAGTTGAGTGTTGACATATGAGCCAGGAGGTCAGGGTTCGATTCCTGGTCTGGGCATATGCCTGGGTTGCAGGCTGGATCCCCAGTGTGGGGCATGCAGGAGGCAGCTGATCAATAATTCTCTCTCACCATTGATGTTTCCATCTTTCTTTCCCTCTCCCTTACTCTCTAAAATCAATAAAAAAATATATATTTTTAAAAATTATTGGGATTACAGATCTGGCTAGGTGCTTTAAGGTCCGTGCTTCAAGGTCCAGCTTGGTGCACCCAGCAACTCAAATCCTCAAGTATTCTTTTCCTTCATTCTTTTTCTGAAGGGCACCGGTTCCTGAACTCTGGCACTACCATCTGCTTGCCTCCTGCCCAGTCTTAGGTTTGATATGGGGTGCCCGTGAGGATCAACTCTGAGTTTTCATCTGCTCCTAACTCCTGTCATTAAGTCCCCGTGTTAAATTCTCTCCCTTGAAATACATGAATTCAATTTTTCTGACTGGAGACTGACAGATGAAATGAAGTGTGGCTGAATATGTAAGCATTATAAATTATTTCACTATTTTAAGGCCATAATGTGAGTTGTTACATAGCCTCCCCAGGAAACTGTTTTTCTCACACATTGTATTAAGATCCGAGCTAAAGTACACATGAAAAATTCAATAAAATCGGATAAGAAAAAGAAGGTTTTAACTTGGGAACTGTTTTTATCTACTTCAGTGTGCACATTATGGGTTATTTAATCAGTTTACATTCCTCAGTCATAACAAAGCTGTGTGTTCTCTGTCCACGTGTTGTTAGAAGTTGGAGAACAATGAAATGAAATTACATTATTAGAATTATATAAAATGTGTTTAATGTTAGGCTATACATTATTTTTTATTATTGAAATGTCACTTTTCCTTGTCCACTTAAAAAAATGTTTCTAGCATTAGAGGTTAATGGGGTTTTCTTCTTTATCTAGTCAAATAATGATTAAAGTTGTCCTATTTCTGGCTATTCAGAACTCAACTACAAGTTTTAGTTTTTCCTTTGAATTATGAACTGGCATCATATTTTCTAGATTTTAAAATTTTTATCATAGATTCAAATTTTTCCATCAGACATTTGATACTAGAGGTTGTAAAAATGTATTTTTCCTCCTAATCCTGCTAGTGTCTTCCCTGCACTTGATTTTTTTGTACCAGTTGTTTGGCAGGCTCTGCCCACCGCACACTACAAGTTTTGTTAGGTGGTTAGATAATAGAGTGAGTAATAACAGAAACTTCTCCTCCTGACTTAGAGGGGCTATTAGTTTAGTAAGCTATTTTATCTCATTTGTGAATCTAATCAGCATAAAAATAGCATTTTCAATTATTTAGACCCTTGCTTCTTTCAGTGATAGAGAAATTGTACTTTTTAATTAATGGAAACTATCTATATTAATAAAAGGGTAATATGCAAATTGGTCACGACACCCTCATAATAACAACGAACAGCAGGCTACTTGGGGTGACCAGGCTGGCAGGGAGGTTAGCGAGGAATGACCAAACAACTGACCAGCAGGCTATGTGGAATGAGCAGCCTAGAAAGGGGGTTAGTGTGGAACAACCAAATGACTGAGCAGCAGGTTGCATGAGGCAACCAGGCCTGCAGGGGCGTTAGTGAAAATAACCAAACTATTGAACAGCAGGCTGTGTGGGGCAAGCAGGTTGGTGGGGGAGGGAGGCAGTGAGGGGTGACCAGGCTGGTGAGGGAGGGAATTGGAGGCAATTAGGCTGGCGGGGGGGGGGCACTAAGGGGCTGCCAGGCCAGCAGGGGGGACAGTTAGGGGCAATGAGGCCAGCAGGGGTGCAGTTAGGGGCAATCAGGCTGGTAGAGGTGGTTAGAGCTAATCAGGCTGGCGGGGGGGGGGCAGTTAGGGGCAATCAGGCAGGCAGGCAAGTGAGCAGTTAGGAGCCAGTGGTCCCAGATTGTGTGGGGGATGTCTGACAACCAGGTTCAGCCTGGTACCAGGCAGTCGAACATCCCCTAAGGGGTCCCAGATTGGAGAGGGTGCAGGCTGGGCTGAGGGAACCCCCTCCACTCTTGCATGAATTTTGTGCACTGGGTCTCTAGTAGTGATGATAAAAACAAAATCTCATCCACCCATTTCTGTACTTCTCCAGTTTACAACAATAAATTAAACTTGCTTTTGTGTAATGTGTGTTCAATTCCCATATCTGTCTAACTTAAAATTACTATGTGACATTATAAACTTATTAGAATTAAGAATATTGAATGGTGAATTCATTGAATTCAAAAGGTACTATTATGCTGAAATGACTACGATTTGTTTCTATAAAGATAGAAAGGGTCTACTTTTCTCATCGGCAATATAATTATAAACAATGGTTTATCTTTTGCTTCAAAATTCATAGGACAGAGAAACAAATATGTTCTGCTGTGATATTTTCTTAATTTGATGTTAACAACTATTCCCAGTATTACTAATATATAAATCATATTAATCTTATAGTATTTATTGCATTCAAATTCTATATTATAATTCAGCCTGTTTAACTGTATACAAGGGCTTATAAAACCTGTAATAATTTTACCTTTATATAAGTTTGTATTATTCATTATTTTGACTCTAATTTTTATAATCTTCTTTCATTGTTTTCAGAATTCTCTCAAAGATGTTTAAAATTAGACAAAAAAAGAAATCTTTATAATCACATATTATATTATACCTTAGCACAAAAACGATGAGTAACAGGTACTAATTATTGCCATTCACAATTACCTCATTGGTATTTATAACAAAATCTTTGCTTACATCTCCTCACATATTCTCTCAGCTTTGCCTGTTAGTCTTTATCCACTTTTTTTTTATTTTAGCTTCAGTAGATTTAGTTTTAAGCTCTAATGTTTTCTTTACCATTTGTCTTATCTTCTTGAATATATTCCTTTCCTTTTTCCGTTGTCGGACAGATACCGAAATGATTGACAGCCCTGAAGTTCTGACCCCAGAATCCTGTTTGCCCAACACAAAGAGATCAAGGCCACTTAGCAGAACCATAGAAACACATGTGATTGGCATGCCAACACTAACAAGTGCAAACTTCCTCCCAAGGCCGTAGCTGAAGAATGTTTGCACAGCAACATTAAAGTTTCATTCTTTCCTTGTAGTGAATATGTTTCTTTTGTTCTCTTTCTTCTGGTTAAAATAGTCTGAGTATATTTTGTAAGTCTATATAGAAAGGACTAGTGGTTTGATATCTGTATATGATTTTATCCAGATTTAATAAAATGACTGGTAGATGCTCCTGATAATCTTCCCACTTTATAATATGACTTAGAAATGGATCATACTATTTCAAAAGATATACGTATAGTACTTTGAAGTTTTTGATGGCTTTATTCTAAATTATTCTGAATTGTGATTTCCTCTCATTCTTTCCTCATTAACTTAATCAAAAAATATATCTTCAAAAAATGCCAGGTAATTTTGCTAGAGCACTTTCATGGGAACAAGTCTAACATTCTCTTATTTGAAATAGTATCATACATACTAATCACACTCATCCTTTCCCGTTCCTGTCACAAGACCACAGGTCAGCATCACTTCACACTTTTTAAATGACATTCTTCTTTGTTCTGTCTTTCTACCATTTACCATACAGAACAATATCAAGTAATTTGTAATGTTTTCTAAAGTTTTACTAGAATTCCCCAGTGATGCAGAAAAGTCACATTTTGTTTCTAATAGTGTTACCATTGTAATTAGGTAGTTATTAATGTTAATAATAGAAAAGGAGCAAAGGGAAGGCCAGACTTTATAAGCATGGTCACCTGGGCAAGTTCGCCAGGAAGCTGCAACTTTACACTCTCCAGGAAACACTGGTCCATTTCCTGCAAATCACTGCAGGAAGGGAGATGGGTGTATGCACAGTGAAGTCAGGTATTTGCCTGTCAGTCTAACCTGGGAACAAAGATCATTGGCTAGGGGGGCAGAGGCAATATAAGCATGTGAACTCCTGAAGGATTCATTGGACAAACTCCCAGTTAAAACTCCCAGACAAAGAATTCTCTTTCTCTCTTGTACCTCTTGCACTACCTTGCTCTGTGACCTGTGCTGGCCTGCCATATGGCCCTAGAAGCTGTGGAAAAGAAAAAGAAAGAAGGATGCATTATACTTCCTGCTGCAAACTATTCTACAAAGTTTGATGTATGCATAGCATTGGCATAAAACAGGCACATAGATCAATGGAACAGAACAAACAGACCAGAAAAATAAGTTTATGTGGTCAATTAATTTATGATAAAGAAGCTGAGACTATACAATGGGGAAAAAACAGTCTCTTCAAAAATTGTACTGGGAAAACTAAAAAGCCACATGCAAAAGAATGATACCAGGCCTTATCTTACTCAATACTGAAAAATAAATTAAAATAGATTAAAGACTTGAGTATGAGAACTGAAACCATTAAATTCCTAGAAGAAAACACAATCAGGAAGCTCCCTGACATTGGTGACAATTTTTTGGACTTGACACCGAAAGCACTGACAACAAAAGTAAACATAAACCAGTGGGACTACATCCAAATACAAGGTTTCTGCACAGCAAAGGAAAACATTAACAAAATGAAAAGACAACCTATGGAGTGAGAGAAAATATTAGCATGCTCTATATCTAACACAGAGTTTATCTGCTAAAGAGTTGATATTCAAAATATATAAAAAAACTCATACAACTCAATAGCAACACCCAGAAAACCCAATTAAATAATGGTCTGAGGTACTGAATAGACATTTTCCCCCAAAGAAAATTCACTCATGGCTAACAGATACATGAAAAAGTGCTCAACATCACTCTTTATCAGGGAAATGCATGTCAAAACCACAATGAGATAGGATCTCGCATCTAGTAGAATAGCTATCATAAAAAGACAAGAGATTACAAGTGTTGGCAAGAATGTAGTGAGGATGCAAATTGATGTAGGTACAATGAAAAACAGTATGGAGGCTTCCTAAGAAATCAAACAATAAAACACCCTACCAAATAATCCCACAATCCCATTTCTGAGTATATACTTAAAGGAAACGCCTACATTCTCATGGTCACTGAAGCTGTATTTACAACAACCAAGACTTGGGAAGAACGTAAGTATCCATCAACAGGTAAGTGGATGGAGAAGAAAATACGATGAGTGGAATGTCATTGGCCATACAGAAGAAGGAAACCCTGCCATTTGTGACCACATGGACGACTCTTCTGGGCATTATACTAAGCGGAATAAGTCAGAGAAAGACAAATAGTATATAATCTCACAGGTGGCATTTAAAAAAGCTACTAAACAACAGAGTAGACTGGTGATTGCCAAGGATTGGGGTGGAAGAAAAGGAGAAATGGCTATCAAAACATACAAACTTTCAATCATAAAACAAATTAAGTTCTAGAATCTAATGTATAGCATGGTGGCTACAGTTAACAATAATGCATTGTATGTTTGAAATTTACTAATATTTGATATTAAATGTTCTTAGCACACACTCAAAACACACTCAAGGTAAGTATGTGAGATGATAGATTTGTAGACTAAATTTATTTTGATAATCATTACACAGTTTATGAGTATATCAAATAATTACACTGAAAATATATATAAATTTATTTTTCAACTAGAGGCCTGATGCATGAAATTCATGCATGGGGCGGGAGGGTTGTCCCTCAGCCTAGTTTGCACTCGCTCCAATCTGGGATATCCCTCTCACAATCAGGGACTGCTGGCTCCTAACTACTCTGCCTGCCAGCTTGATCGCTCCCTAAATGCTCCCCTCCTGGCCTGACTGATGCCTAACTGCTCCCCTGCTGGCATGATTATTCCCAACTACCCTCCCTTAAGGTCCCAATTGCCCCCAACTGCTTTCTCCTGTGGGGCTGAGGGAACTGGGGGACTCCGGCTAGATAAGTCAGGGCTGAGGGGACTGGGCATCTTGTGGCTGTAGGCACCACCATCTTATGAGGGCATACAGTCAATTAGCATATTCCTTCTTTCTTTTAAATATATATTTTATCGGTTTTTTTTACAGAGAGGAAGGGAGAAGGATAGTTACAAACATTGTGAGAGAGAAATATCGGTCAATTGCCTCCTGCACACCCGCTACTGGGGATGTGCCCACAAACAAGGTACTTGACCTTGACTGGAATCGAACCTGAGACCCTTCAGCCTGCAGCCCAATGCTCTATCTAGTGAGCCAAACTGGTTAGGGCATCATATTCCCTCTTTATTGGTTGTGGGCACCACCCTCTTGTGAGGCCATAAGGACCAATTAGCATATTCCCTCTTTATTAGATGGGAGTATACTTCAATAAAGCTGGAAAATATAAATCATCAGATATTTAAAGAGTCTACACCAACATTTTTCAGCAATAATTAATTCCATAAAAATTAAAGAAATATGTCTCAGAAATAGCCTAAAATACTGCAATAATACTAAGATAATTCATGATTAGAAAACCATAACTCTAATAATACTGTAACACTAAAATTCCTCATCACAAAATTCTTAGCCTATCATTTTTCAGATAAAACAACATTTTATAATGCCAGAGATGGCATTATAATGAACTTCCAAAGAGGCATTTTCTTTTCATTTGTTTTAGCACATTTATAATCCAAAAGAATTTGATAAATCTCAGAAGACAAGAGATAATTAAGACAGAGGACCTTTCACAAAGCATCCTCTGCAGAGGTTTCTAGCTGCAAAGGATTATCCTGCCTACTGACATGATGAGCTGCTCACTCAGAGACATCAAGGAGTAGGGGATGTGTCTCCCCTGTGGGCTCTGCCTCTAACCAGTATACATTTGTTAAAGGGAAGGATTCTCTTTAATGAGTTACTGAGTTTGAAAAATACTGATTTAAAAAACCACCAAAGTGTAAGACAGACAAACAAACAAACACACACACACATACACACACACACACAAAAAAAAAAAAAACTGGTACTAAATAGATAGTAAAAGGAACATTCATTTACAGTATGAGAGCTGAAACAGGAATGCCAACTCCCTGTTGCACCTCCGATTGCAATGTGTGTAGGAGGTGACTCAAATTCTTCCCCTCTCTGCACATGTCTCTAAACGACTGGCAGCAAACACACTAAAGAATATTGATTTGGGAGTTGCAAATTATTTTTGCAAATCAGCAAACTCACCAGGACATTCACCAATAAATGTGAATCAACTTCAATATGTAAGAGTAAAAAATGTTGGACTATCTTTTACTTTAATGGCCCTACACTTCCTTGTAGGACCTACAATGATTCAGGCTGAGTTAAGAAAAGTGATCTTCTGCAATCTGTTATAGCAACTGAATACAAGATATAAGTGGGTTTATTTTATTACTGAATAAAACATGAATTGAGATATTTCTTTACTAAAAATAGTTTAATGTAAAATAAATTTAATTCCTTTACAATGTAAACTTCTTGAAAAGAAGAATTACCATACATCTTATTTTCAATAAACCTAATCAATAACTTCTTTGGAAATTATCTTAATTCTATATGACATAATGAAATATAGTGTAACAACTTATATTTAATTTTAAATGTATTATGTCTTATATTTAAGTGTAATATATCATTCAATCTATAATTCTAGGCATCTGTAACTTTTAAGAAATCATATTATCTTAGTGAAATGTACCTTAATAAAAGTTTATGATGGACAATTATTGGTGCTAGTCTAATTCTAAATAAAATGGTTTTGGTTTTACCAATACTGAAAAATATATATACTGAAAAAGAACAAACTAAAATAATCTATCAGATCAAAATATCAATGTTAAAATGTTCCTTTATTTCCTACATAGTTTTCACATATTTTAGGCTATCATTACATTACCAGAGGCCCCAGTGCATGAAATTCATGCACAGCAAGGGTCCTAGTAGCTGCCAGTGGCCAGCCCAGGCCTTCCTTCATTCCATACTGCCTCCCTGGTGGTCAGCACACAGCATAGTGAGCAATCAAACTCCCAGTTGGTTGAACACCTAAGGGGACACTTTGCATATGAGACTTTTATATAGAGAGAGATTAGAGGCCCAGTGCACAAAATTCGTGCATGGAGAGTGTCCCTAAGCCTGGTCTGCATCCTCTCCAATCTGGGACATACCTCTCACGGTCCAGAACCACTGACTCCTAACCACTCACCTGCCTGCCTGCCTGATTGCCCCTAACCCCTTCTGCCTGCCAGCCTGATCACCCCCTAACCACTCCCTTGTTGTCCTGATTGCTGCCTATCTGTTGCCCTGCTGGCCTGATCACTCCCAACTCCTCTCCTCTGCCGGCCAGATCATAAGTCTATAAACAAAATGATATAGATCAATACTTATATAAACTCCTGTTCATACAGGAAGGCTAGAAATTAGTTCCTAAACCCATTTCTAATATCAGAAAACATTTTGCAATAATAGTCATCATAATTCTCTTTTAATGTTAGACACATTTTCTACTTCATAAGAAGCTATGTGAATTAATTTCAAGAATGGAAAAAATAAATCATACTAGGTAATTCTTTAACAAAATTAAAACATATCTGTCCATTTGAAAGAAAAAAAATACTTTACTTAATTATACATTGCAGTCTCCTCCAAAGAACTTTGAAACTATACTCAGAAGCTAAAATACTTAAATTTACTATTATATTTTGAATTACACTGAAAAATCAATTACTTGCCCTTCACAAAACCTTTTATTATATCCAAATGAATTTAGCCACTGATGAGATACTGAAAATTTTAAGTCACTGACAGCTTTAATCTTGTAAGTGCATCATTCCAAAATGTGTGAGATTTGAAAAGGTCAAATTTGCTATAATTAAAGCTATTATTTGGATCTCTTTACAGCAGAAGCTGCCAAAAATCTATGTTGAATGCACAAAGAATTGCATATTCAGAAATATATTATTTTCTCACTAATCAGACATCATAATGTGGAGTTATTTAATAAGTTATTATGTTGTTATTTTAGATAATAAATATTTCAAGCCATGCAAGAACAGTATAGTAGAGTTGTATATCTTATATCACAACCTGAACCAACTTATAATTAACTAGGGGCCTAGCATGTGAAAGCGCGAGGCCTCAGTGTCCGCCATGTTGGCATGAGGGCAGGACCTAGAAAGGGTCCCCAGGCTGCCACAGCTACTGCTGCAGCTGCCCCTGCAGGAGGCAGGACCCAGAAACCCACCTGCTGCCCTGGCGGGAGCCAGAAACCTGCCTAGGCCTCTGGGCCAGTCCTCCAGAGTCAAGTCCGCAGCCCTGCCCACCTATACGCTCCTGCCACACATGCAGCCTCCTACTGATTGGTCATTACAGAGTGATGGCGTGATGACCACAGGCTTTTCAGATAGTAGATTATGTGGCACTAACGAACAAAAGAATCCTATTTTAATACGATGCTGATGCAAAATATTTTATTTTATACTTTATCCAAATGCATTTCAATATCTAAGTATTATCCCTTTATATAAATGATATGTTTTCTAATTCACAGTAACAGAATTGTGGGAATAGTGCCAGGCTACAATAAAAACAACTAATAAGTAATTACAAAAGTAATGCAAATTTACCATTATTAAATTAATAATGTTTACAAAGAAATTCCTTTCTCTTATTATTTAAACTGACATCTTCATAAATGGTTCATTTTAATGATAGTAATTGTTTCTAAAACAGAAGAAAATACATTTAATGAATATTTATTAATATTAAATGTTCATTGATGGCAACTAATAAAGCTAATATTTTAATTTGTTTCATATTCTTTGGTTGGTATCTATTTACAAGAATACTTTGTGCTAGAATTTGTTAGAACTACAATAAAACCAAACCTCCATCCCAGGCTTTGCAGATATTATAAACAGGATAGTATAGTCAGTGTAAAAAATAATCAGAGATAATTCCAGGTAAGGAAGTATATGACATGTTCCATGTGTGTGACATATATACAACAATATTGTATATACATGCATATGTATGTGAGTGTATAATTTATTTAAAAATAAAAACCTAAAAATAAGTTAATATCTCAAATAAATTAATAATTTAAAAAGCCCACAAATACCAAATCTTTCTAACTTTTGAGAGGACTACTTATTAATGGCTAATCAGAGTTGAATAAGTGTAATATATCTCCATTTATTGAATATTTCTATATTCTAAACTTTGAACGGGTAGCATTATGAAGGCTAATGCACCGACTCTTACAGCAGCTCAGGGAAGCATTCATTGACGGTCCCACTTTCAGATGAGAACATGGAGTTGTAACAAGTCAAGGTACTTGCCAGGGTCTCATATAGCTAAATGGCCAAGCAAGAAGTCAACGCCAGCCTTGTCTGACTATTGCAATCAGAGGTTCTGCATCCTGCCTCACTCTCTTGAAGACTCAGTCCCCAAACTCTTCTATGCCTTTCCAAAGAGGCAGACATTCAACTTTTCTATAAAAACTATTATTTCCCTAATTGTGCTTTTCAAAATGTATCTATAAATGGACTGTGATCTTGAGCCACAGAACATACATATCATGTTCCTTTTGGGGAATCTCTAAAGAATTGTGGCTACTAACAAATGCTCAGCCCCTAATTTTTTGTTTGTTTGTTTGTTTTTGTTTGTTTTGTTTTTTATCTTTATTGTTCAGTTTATTAATTACATTGTTCCCTTTTTTTTTCACCCTATAATTCCCCTCCACCTGGTACCCATCCCACCCTCCGCCCTCACCCCCCCCCCCACTGTCCTCTCCCATAGGTGCAGCATGATTTTTGTCCAGTCTCTGGCTGCAGTTCCCACACCCCCTTTCTCCCCAAAAGTTGTCAGTCCATTCCCTCTCTATGTCCGTGATTCTGTTACATTCACCGGTTTATCCTGTTCATCAGCTTATTAATTCACTTGATTTTTAGATTAATTTGTTGATAGATGTGTATTTGGTGTTCCTAATTTACACTTTTATCTTTTTCTTCTTCCTCTTCTTAAAGAATATCTTTCAGCATTTCATATAATATTGGTTTGGTGGTGATGAACTCCTTTAGCTTTTTCTTATCTGCGAAGCACTTTATCTGACCTTCTATTCTGAATGATAGCTTTGCTGGATAGAGTAATCTTGGTTGTAGAGTCTTGCTGTTCATCACTTTGAATATTTCTTGCCACTCCCGTCTGGCCTGCATTGTTTCTGTTGAGAAATCCACTGACAATCGTATGGGTGCTCCCTTATAGGTAACCATCTGTTTTTCTCTTGCTGCTTTTAATATTCTCTCTTTGTCTTTTGCTCTTGGCATTTTAATTATGATGTGCCTTGGTGTGGTCCTCTTAGGGTTCCTATATATTGGGGTTCGGTGCACTTCTTGGACTCCTAAATCAATTTCTTTCACCAGGTGTGGGAAGTTTTCGGTCACTATTTCTTCAAATAGGTTTTCATTGTCTTGGTCTCTCTCTTTTTCTGGCACCCCTATAATTCGGATGTTGGTATGCTTGAGGTTGTCCCAGAGGTCCCTTACACTATCTTCAATTTTTTTAATTCTTTGGTTTCTTGCTTTTTCATCTGAGTGGATTTTGCTTCTTTGTATTTCAAATCTTTAATTTGGTTCTTGGGGTGCTCCAGAGCACTTTTAAGTCTTTGTATAATATTTTTTATTTCAGTCAGTGTATGCTTAATTTCCGGTTGGTCCTTTTTCATATCCTTGAGAGTCTCCTTTATATCCTTGAGGGTTTCCTTCATTTCCTTGTAGGACTCATTCATTTCCACATTGGTCTTGATCATTTCCTTGCAGGACTCATTCATTTCCTTTGCGGTCTCGCTTATTTCCTTATAGGCCTTGACCTTTTGTTGGAGCCTCTTGAGAAGCCCTATAACTGTAGTTTTGAATTCCATGTCCAGTCATTTTTTTTCCTCCATTTCTTTCACATCTGATTTCTTTCCATGTCTCTGCATGGTGGCTGCTTCCCTGAGTTGGTCAATTAGCTTTGTGTGGTAGACTTCCTACTAGGGACAGTGGCTCAGCCTCCCCAGTTACCTGAGGTGGAAATGGGTTGTACAGTCTTGCTGAAGTTAAGCTCAGGTTAATCGTTGTTTGCACTTGGAGGGGTTGACCTCCAGGCCAATTGTCTGTGAAGCTCAGTTGTGCTCAGGTTGGATGGGCGGAGTCTCTGGGCCAAGCAGACAGAGTTATCTCTGCCCTATGCAGCCCCAGGGACTCTGTTCCAGGGGCAATGGCCGCCAGCACCTCTGAGAGAGAGTCACTGCCGAGCTCCACCGGCTGCCGGGGAATTCATAGTCTCCCCAAATGAGTCTACACGCCCAATGTCTCACCCAGAGTCGTAAAACAAAGCAGTCTGACGGTTTTCCGAATGAGAGATAAGTCGCAGAGCGCTCTCCGCGTTGTCACGCAGCTGAGCTGTTCGCGCAAGCTGCCTTCTCCACAAGCTGGGAGACCCGGCAGCACCCGAGCTTTGGCGTGCCCTCCCACTGTCCAGTTTTCACCCCGTATGATAGTGGGTTCTCTGGACTTCGCCCAGAGCTGGAGAATCAGTCCAGTGGGATGTCTTTGTCTCCCCGTTCGAGAAAGCTGGCCGGTTTTCAGCCGCCCGCCCTCTCCGCTGGTGAGCGCTCCAAACCTCTCTCTACTCGAATCTTTCAACGCTGTCCGCCACCGCTCCTCGAGTCACAGTGTCTTATCTTCACTTTTATTTGTGGAATTTTCACTCGGCAAGCTTTCTGGTGATTCTGGAAGGTGTTTGTTCTTTCGTTAAGTTGTAGTATTAAAATTGCTGAGTATGACGGCAAGATAGGTGTTTTACCTATGCCGCCATCCTGCTTCTCCTGCTCAGCCCCTAATTTATAATTTGGGTATATTCATTCATTCTACTTTACAGACTACGTCCTTCCATTAAGTTCACCTTTATTTCTTTTCACTTCTGTAAATAATTTACAGTGATAATTATAAACTTATTATTCAATTTCATAGAATATCTCTCCATATAATTACATGAATTTCTACTGACATACTACTTCTGCATGTCATTAATAAGAAAAAGTCCCAAACCTGCTGGAAAAGCCTTTACAACAAACTTTTTGATAGTGAAGTACTTTGGTTTCAAGCATTTGCTTTTTATGAGCTCATTAATGCATGTTAATATTCTCCATTGACATTTGCTACCTATATTTTTATGCTTTTTACCACTGTGAGTTGTTTTACATACTAGGTATTTTCATTACCCTATTAGTATTCAAAATTGAGGCTGGGTAGTAGAAATGACACAATTATCTTATTTTTTATTAGATACCTCCTCATAGTAGTTTTATACTATATTATTCTACTTCAGTAGTTTATTATCTACTAAACCTGTCTAAAACAATATCTAATAAATGCTTCTGTTTAGCTAAATCTTTAAAAAATTATATAAATGTTATACCTAAATTTTTAAACATAGAAGCAATTTTTTAGCTGCTTTGATTTTCATCACCACACACATTTTAGAGTATCTTGTTTAAAAACTTTAAAATGAGAGAAAAGATAGTAAATACATATTGAAATATACTGCTTCTTCATTTATTGGAATACGTCTAGTTAATAAGGTTGCACATCATTATGAATTTAGTATCATTTATTTACTGTGAAATTTATAGCTCTTAATATATGGGTATTAATAAGTTTTCCTTCTTTGTCTTTTATTCCTGGAACTTTTTTTTACATTTCAAGGAACTCAAATTTGTCCATAAAAGAAGGATAGGGGATGAGTTGAAGACAAAAACATTCACTTTAGGAATATATGAATAAATGCAATTGACATGGAACCTGACAAAAATGAAGGTCAGGTAATACCAAATGTTGGTGAGGTTGTAGAACAACAGAAATCCTAGTCAGTACTTATCCCACACCATATACAAAAATAAGAACTTCCTGAAGATTAAAAACATATGTAAAAAGTAAAATTTTAACAGTTGTTGAAATACAGAAGTAAATATGTCTTTGACTTTCATGCAAATAATATTCTTATTTAAAAAATGCAAAAAGAGTTAATGATAAATCTTAAGAAAATGTTTGCTAAGCTTAAAATCTCTGATTCTCAAGAGATACTGTCAGGAAAATAAAATGATTACTCATAAACTAGAAGAAAATATAAAATATAACCTACAAATAAACAGCACAGTGTTAATAGCCAGAATATGTGGAGAATAATAAAACAATCTAATAGGATAATGGACAATATATAGAATATGAAAACATGAATAAAAAATGGGTATATGATGTTTAATCTCAGCAATCAGGGAAATGCTATTCAAATACAGGACAAGATGACATTATACTTTAATCATGTTGACAGAATTAAGTTTCAATTACAAGCCTCAGTGAGGCTATGGAATAGGGAGATTCATACACGGCTTGTAAGTAATGAAGTAAGTAATGAAGTAATGAAGTTAGTTATCATATCTCATGATCAATTGGGACATACTCAATTTATTGTTTGGTCAGTAATGCTAAGTATATGTTTTATGATTAATTTTGTGTTTTTCTATGACAGTACTAGTCTAAATGAAAAATATATAATTTGTTTTCAATCTCACAATCAATGTGACCCAACATTGTATTATTGAAGTTTTTGACCCTGCAATCAATCACATAATTCCTTAGTCTATTGTGTTTTATATTGTAAATACATGTAATAATGCTAGTAGAATAAACAATGATCTTGTAGTATTAGTTGCCTCTGGCAAATTAGAAGAAATTGTTTTCTTTATATATTAAACTTTTGAATTTTATACTGGGGGAATTCATTACTATTCAGAATAATATCCTATTTAATAAAAGGGTAATATGCAAATTGACCATACCTTTGCTACACCCACAAGCCATGCCCACAAGCCAATCAGAGCAAGTATGCAAATCAACTCAAGCAAGATGGTGGTTAATTTGCATGTCCACATGCAGAAGATGGTGTAGGAGGAAGCCAAGCAATACAGAAGGGAGCAAAGATGCAGATAAGTAAACAAGCGGGGTGGAGGAGAAGGGAGTGAGCAAGGCAGAAGAGATGAGAGGAAGGAAGGCAGCACAGGAGGAATACAGGCAGCAGAGCTGGGAGAGAGCAGGGTAGTGGAGAAAAGAGCGAGGCAGCAGAGAAGGAAGGGAGCTTTGCTCAGGCTGCAGGAAGCTATATTCTTACAGGAATCTTCCTGCAACAGGTCTCTAGTTAAAATATAAAATTAAAAAAATATGAAAAGTTGGTCAATAAGTAGGTCCACTTCAGATCAAAATATAATAACATTCTGCACTTGTGCTGAGATCATAAAAAAACTTTAAAAATAGACAAAATATATGAGGCAATTGTTTCAAAACTTGACAACAGGCTGCTAAAGACTGTCTGTCTCTAAGTGAGACAAGAAACAACATGAGACCACAACTGTCTCAGATTTCTGTCTGGAAACAACTGAAAAATGCCACAGGAAGGAGAACCCAGATGGTTTTATTCTGAAATTACAATCATTTGCTTACACTCTACATATATTTTGTTTTATTTGTATTTTTAAAGAGCTGGAAATCACTAGTTAAAGCATGAAAGCAGAAAAGCCAGCTAAGTCACTACATCTGAGACTAGTAATTTATTCAGAAACTACTATCACTTTCTTGTTCTTTGTTTGAGGTTTAGCTGGATGCATGGCCATGCAATGAAAAAATATCTATCCTAGCTATCTTTACATCTTCCTATCTGGTTTAGAATTTTCCCTCAATTTTTATTTTTATTTTTATTTTTAACTATCATTATTAACTAGAGGCCAGTGCACAAAAATTTGTGCAATTGGGGAGGGTGGTATCGGGTCTCTCAGCCCAGTCTTCACTCTCTCTCACTCTCAGGCATCCCCTTGGGGGATGTCTACCTGCCAGCTTAGACTGCTCCCTGGGGGACATGGCCTAAGCTTGCAGTCAGACATCTCTCTGGCAGCCCTAGAGCCCTGAAGTGTTATCCAACTGACTGCTTAGGCAGGGCTTAGGCAGGCCTAAGGCATCAGTCAGACATCCTTAACATCGTAGTGCTGCCAAAGATGTGGGAGAGGCTCCCACCAATACCACTGAGCTCACAACCATCAGCCCAGCTTGTAGCTGAGCACAGCTCTCTCCTGTCGGAGCGCACTGATCACCAGGGCCAGCTCCAGTGTTGAGCGTCTGCCCCGTGGTTATCAGTGCATGTCATAACAATCAGTCATTCTGGTTGTTCTGCCCTTAGGGTAAATTTGCATATTAGCTTTTTATTATGGAGGATAGTTAAAGTAGGCCCTGAGGATTAATATAGGACCTTCACTTTGTGCTTCCAGTTTCTTCCTCAGAGTCATCTTTTCGGTGTAGGACTCATGTGAGGATACAATGAATAAAGCTCTTACTTTAACATAAACATATCTTAAAAATAATCTGTCTCTTTATTCTCACTGTTTCTGGGTACAAATCAACCAACACCTTCCTTTTTTTGCTATCAGGCCCATGAACACAAGCTATATTGAAAAGGTAATTTATATTTTAAATAAAACTATTTTTAAGATCTATCAGGATAAAACCTATTTATTAGTTAATAAATATTTTCAAAAGTTTATAAGTAGGTTAATAACCCTTTTATTCTCAAAATTGTCCAGGGAGGGACAATAAATTATTCATTCACATTACTTCTAAGTCATAATTTTAGAGAACAAACATGCCCTACATTTCCTCTCCCCCTTGAAGTTGCCTGGAACATGGCACTGGTGTAGTCCCTTGTGGACTGAGACGGAGGATGTCTGTTGGGTCTGGGACTAAGGACCAGCCAATCGGGGTTTCTGGGAGAACATATGGAGAAGAGCCTCCCACCAGCCCTCATCCTCCAGGACTGGCTTTCCGGTCTCCCCAGGGGAAACTCAGCCATTAACCAGGATTATGAGGGAAAGACAAAACAATAAAGGGGCCTTAGCTAGTTTGGCTCAGTGGATAGAGTGTCGGCCTGAAGACTGAAGGGTCCTGAGTTCCATTTTGGTCAAGGGCACATGCCTGGGTTGTGGGTTCAATCCCTAGTAGAAGGTATGCAGGAGGCAGCCCATCAATGGTTCTCTCTCATCAATGACATCTCTATCTCTTTCCCTCTCTCTTCCTTCCCCCCTGAAATCAATAAGAATATGTTTAAAAAAACACAAAAAACCCCACAAAATAATAAAGGGGATTTTCCTCTGTTGGACACCTGTGCAGTAGGAGCCAAGATGGTGACCAAAAAGGGGAGCTTCCCAGCCTGGGAGAAGGATTTGGATAAAAGGAAGACTCAAAACAAGTCCCTGAAGGATTAGGGAAAAGATTGGTTAGTTTGAAAGCAAAGCCTCTCTCTCCCAAGCCCAGGTAATGTAATCAAAGCTTAACAAAGCCTTCTCAGTAGCACCCTCTCACCCATTCTAGGGCATTCTCTTTTCTTAACAGCTTCTTGGTTTATGACAGACAGCATTAAAGTTCTCCCTCAACCTGACTAAACCTGAGAAGGTTTTCTCCTGACTCCAAACTCTTGAACTTCCTTTCTTTAGAGCATTTACTTCAGAAAAATTGCAATTATAATTTCTTTTCCTGTCCCTTTGAGACATAAATCTTCCGGAAGTCCTCTGCCACTTTTACAACCCAGGGAGGTCTTACTTAAGGACCTGGGAGCCACCCCTTTCTAAAATGCAGTCATTAAGAAAACAACACCCCTACCTCCCAGTCTTTGTGAGAAGGTAGGAGCCTCATTTCCATCAGCTCCAAATGGGGGACAAATCTAGCCTCATCAAACTTGACCAACCTCCTTCTCAATTTCCTTTACTGGATTCCACTAGTTCATCACAAAGCATAAAAATTCTCCCACCTTTTGTTCTGAAGACAGTTGAGTTCATTCTCTCTCCTTCATTTCAATAATCTTGACCCTTATCACAGTAGTGTGGAATAAGATCTTCCTTACCTGTTTAAATCTAGTGTAATTTTGTGACATATAACTCAAAATTAATTACTTTATAGAGATTTACTCATTGTTATCATGGATACAGTGGCATCTTTTACATGAGAATTTGTCACCAACTAGTTATTTATGCATTTTAATGTAAAGATAAACTACTACAAAACAATGAAACTAAATATGAAGTAATCCAATTTTACAGAACCCATGGTTCTTTCAGGCTCATCATTTTATTAAACATGAAAAAGCAATTTAAATCCTTGTAGAGTTACCATTTTATATAAATGTTCATTAACAGTAAATTAGCTTAAACAAGACAATTTTGTAGGGGGCTATAGTTGCATGAAAAGTTAGAATGAGAACAATGGCTTGTGAAAATTCAACATTTTAAACTATTATTTATAATATTCATTATGCCTATGGGTAGATAAACCTTTTTTCAGTAGCCACAAATTATGAAATGGATACAAAAAATATCTCCAAAGTTAAGCAAGCTCTTTCTTTTTTATTAAGATACATTTTATTGCTTTTTACAGAGAGGAAGTGAGAGGGATAGAGTTAGAAACATCGATGAGAGAGAAATTTCAATCAGCTGCCTCCTGCACACCTCCTGCTGGGGATGTGCCCGCAACCAAGGTACGTACCCTTGATCAGAATCGAACCTAGGATCCTTCAGTCCACAGGCCGATGCTCCATCCACTGAGCCAAACCGGTTATGGCAGCAAGTTTTTTCTTGTTAAGAGTTTACAAATATAATTCAAACAAGCTTGGCACTTTAAAAAAATCTAAATTAACTCTGTCGCAAAGATCCCATTTGACCATCTGAATTAATTTTGGTCAGTGTGTTTATGTGTGTGTGTGTGTGTGTGTGTGTGTGTGTGTGTGTGTATAAATGGAAATAAGAAGAGGAGATGTAAGGTAGAAAGAGGGCAGTGGGTTGAATTTGCTGAATTTTTATTATACACACAACATATGCACTAAGAAACAATGGTATGGTAAAAAACAAAGTATTACAAACTAGACAAAATACTTGGAATTGGCATTTTATGAGCCTTTAAAATGTGGCGAATACATTGATGGGATTGCACAGCCACATCCACTTGATTATTAACCTTTGATACACATTTTGTTTACAAAACTTAATCTACATTTTACATAAACAGAATAGTTTGTAAATTCATGTCATGACATTGTTTATTATAGTATTGAAAGGTAGAATATCGTTAGCCTTCTATATTCTGCTTAGGACAGATCGTGTTTTTGTTGTTTGTTTGTGTTTAGCATGATACTAAGTGACAGTAGGAAATACACTGCAAAATGAAGCCTGCTGGTTCTCATCTTCTTTGCCTCAATCTCTTTCTGCCTCTTTCTTCCTAACCTTCCTCTCTCTTTCACTTCCCTTTCCCTTTTTCTCTCCCAATTGTCTCTGAACAACACATAAAATCAGTATTTTTCAGGTGGAATTAAAATTCATGGACATAAACATCTAAACGATATGGACATAAATAGCCAATAATCAAAGTGTTAATTTGATCATTCAGCAGCCATTTATTGAGTTACTATCAAGGCCAGGCTGTTTTTTAGAGAACAACTCAAGAAATCAATGGATTTTTTTTATTCAACCATGCAATGACAGAAATACATGCCTAGCATTTTAAAAGAAATCAGACCTTTTATTTCAATGCTCTGGATTATAATATAAGCTCTCTTAAGGTATTTTGATATCAGCATAAAAAAGAAATAATAATATTCTTTTAAAAAGTCATTCCTGAGACAGAATTGTGGACTTAGAAAATAATGCAGGTCTGTTCTACTAGCACAAACCTTAAGTAGTGTTTTTAATCAATTGATAACTTTATAATTCCTATTTTTATATCACATTCATAAGATATTAAAATTAAAAAAATATTCCTGATTCATTTTACTCATCACTTTTTAAACTTATTTCATTTATTTGGTTATATTTCTTCATTTAACTTCACCTTGAAGACTTCTATTCACCATTAATTAACCTTAATGATCAATTTCAATTACTTATCTTAATATTTTATGGCCACTTTGGGTAAACGTCTTACAGGGAGCATGTAGGAACGTTTACAGTTTGTCACACACACACACATACACATACATATACTCATGCACACTGAGATACACAGACATAAACACATGCACTCCAGTGGATCAAAAGACAATGCACACTTAAGGGGGAAAAAACCATGCATTTCTTAGTGCACTACACACTCCTGTAAATTACTAGGAGTATTCAACTGAGGTGTGTATACAGAGATTCCCAATGTTATTTGAGCTGAGATCTCTTAGTAATGGCAGGACCCGTTTTAGTAATATACTAAAATGTGCTCTTGGGCCTTTAAGGAATTTATGTAATTTCCCATGAAAAAGGAGTTATAAGAACCCACAAAAAACAAATGTTGGTAATATTCTGTGATAGATAAAGCAAAACTGATAATAATATGATTGCATTTTAACTTTATATTTTTGTTCATTTTATTTTGCTTCAAATACACTTTTATTTTTTATTTTAGATTTCTGCCAGTAAGAAACATTTTAGGAAAAAGAAGTCAAGAAAAACATACTTATTTTTCCCCTGTGCTTCAGTCTAATAATCATTACTACAATACAGATTATAAATTGCTGTCTTGATAAATCTTGTGGCATTTCATTTTAGTAGCTAATCTGTGCATTTGAGTGAATCAAATGTGTCAGTGGCATTAAAGTTTTGACCCATATAGAATTGAATTTTCGTAATGGTTATTATAAATTCTTTATCATCATACAATAACTAGAGGCCTGGTGCACGAATTTGTGCATGGGTAGGGTACCTTGGTCTGGCTGGAGATTGGACCGATTGGGGCTGTCTTATCCAGTACCATTTGGGGGAGGGACCATGGGAAGTCAGCTGGCCCTGGAAGACTGGCTGTGGGAGCACAATGACCACCAGGGGGGGCAGTTTCTGCATTGAGCACCTGCCCCCTGGTGGTCAGTGAACATCATAGCAACCAGTTGATCAGTCATTTGGTCGACTGGTCATAAAGGCCTTTTAGGCTTTTATATATATAAATAAAACTCTAGCCATTAGTGACTTAGGAAATGCTCAATAAATCTAAACAACATGTACATAAATGGTCATGAGTGAGTATACCTCATCATTAATGTTTGTAAAAATTAGAAATATAATGTATGGTTGAGAAAAATATAGACATGAGCTTACTTTAATAGAGATAAATAAAATAAACTGAGACCAAGTAAGCCAGAACCATCTGAACCCTAAATACTTTGTAACATTAATTGAATTAATTGTCATCAACATAGTTTTCTATTTTTATTGATATATTTTTATAAATAATAATACAAATTTAGATTTTAAAAGAAACATTAAAATGAAGATAAACATGTTTAGTCCAAC
Organism: Antrozous pallidus; assembly: GCA_027563665.1. Lineage (NCBI taxonomy): Eukaryota > Metazoa > Chordata > Mammalia > Chiroptera > Vespertilionidae > Antrozous > Antrozous pallidus. The sequence goes on from CM050519.1 coordinate 83,206,563, forward strand.
ATATATATAGTCTTTATATTCAACATGTATAAAGGCCTAACTAGTTGCATTATTTAGGTTGAATTATTTGAGCATTAGCTTTTCCCCTTCTGCTTCTATGGCCATATGTTGAAGGGCAAGTAAGACACACATGGGAAAAGCCCACACCTAACTCATTTCAGCACACCTGCTTGGCTCCTTCTACTTATATACCCTGTATTCCTGCTGACTACAATTTGACTAATCCTCTGACCTCATAAAGACTGCCAGGAGCTGGCATGTGTGAGCAGCATGAAATCAAATGTGCCATATTGTTCAGCATCTGTTCCTAACTCTCCATGAAGTTTTCTTTGCAAATAGCACAGGCCTGTCAGTTTCAATCAGCTCAGTTGAGAACTTCACTAAGATGCATTAGCCTTCATCTAGGATTGCTCTTTATATCATCGGACCTACACGAGGCACTTAGGTACACAATGGAGAGGTGTAATGTTCATATGCCCACATTACCCCAAAAGAAACTTTGCTCTGATATCCCTATGTGTTTCATGAGATCCGAATATTAGGCATATTTTCTTTTAGTAACTGTTGCATATCTATCTTTCTTATAGAAATACTTCTATGTAGGTTTTACTAAATACTTTTGACTTCAACTCCTTGAACATTCCCTTTATCTCATCTTCATTGCAGACAATAAGACAATTTACATATATTAGTGTCCCTCAGTAGAAACACATTTCAAAAATGTGCAGTGCACTTTGAAATGGGACCTATGTTTTTCTATTGGGAATGGTAATTAAATAAAAATTATTTTATAAAATAGGAATGCAGAAGTGCTGCAATGCCTGATTTTAAGCTTGCTATAGATAAATGTATTTAAATATTTAAACATCTTTAATCTGCCAAAGGCTTAATCTGAAAGATACTAAATAAATATCCCCACATATTCCAGTATGCAAAAACATTCATTTACATATTGTGCTATTACAGTTATTTGAAGTCATAAAAATTACATGCTTGTCCTTAAAATAACTAAGAAAGCATAGTTGTGAAGATAAATTATGTTATTAACTTCAAAGTAAAGTATGCCTTTTCTTCTTCCAATCAGCTCCAAAATATAAGTAATCTAATATGTAATAATTATTGATAACATATTACCTGCTCATAGATCATTCAACAAATGCATGTTAGTACTATTATTTCTAATATACACATTCATTAATTCTCCTCTTTGTAAAGAGGAAACATCTGATTCTCTTTGGCCATGTTTTATTTATTAACAGCTTAAGTTAATTGATCAAATATATTCTGAGCATCTTGGCCTGAAAATCCACATTTCAGGACATTTATAAATGTCTGGCATTTAGGAGATATCATTTAAAAATATTTTTATTGATTTCAGAGAAGAAGAAGAAGAAGAAGAGAGAGAGAGAGAGAGAGAGAGAGAGAGAGAGAGAGAGAGAGAGAGAGAGAGAGAGAGAGAGAGATATCAATGATGAGAGAGAATCATTGCTTGGCTGCCTCCTGCATGGTCCCTACTGGGGATGGAGTCCACAACTTGGGCAAGTGCCCTTGACCAGAATCAAACCTGGGACCCTTCAGTACACAAGGATGACAATCTATCTACTGAGCCAAACCAGCTAAGGCTAGGAGATATCATTTAAAGTCTCAAATACAAAAGTGTTCCTATTAATTCTTTGAAGGGACAAAACGATTGGCAAAAAACATAATATCGCATGGTTCACTACTAAATATTTAATATTAAAATGAGTTTTAAAAGTAATTAAATTACTTTAAAGCTCTATAAGATATATGTTTTATCAGGTATGATCTATACTAATAAAAGCCTTGGGAATGATCAGGCCAGCAGAGGAGGGTAGTTGGGGGCAATCAGGGAGAAGTTAGGGGGCAATCCAGCAGGCAGGTGACCAGTTAGGAGCCAGAAGTCCCAGATTGTGAGAGGGATGACCGACTGCAGTCAGTCATCCCCTGAGGGGTCCCAGATTGGAGAGTGTACAGGCAGGGCTGAATTTCATGCAGTAGGCCTCTAGTTTTTAATATTTATTTAGTGGTAAAAAAAATAATAAAAATTCACTTATGCAGAAACATTCATTTCTTGATCATAAAGAATAAGTGAAGTTCTACTTTATATGTATGGAAGAGACCTGAGATTCCAGAGTAGCTGGTAGACTAAAGGCTCCCAACAATACAAGAACCTTGAAATAACCCTAGTAGTTTTAAAGAGGATGCAAAGAATAGGCACAAAGATAATAAAAAGAAATTTAATGTATGCCAATTAATAGATTGCCTCTTATACTTCTATTGTTCAATCCAAACTATTGTCTCCTTTCCTACTAGTTTATTTCCTGTCCTACTCATAGACTAATCATATCCAATCTTCTAAGCACTATAACATATAGCTACTAGATTGAAATTTCACTAATGCATTTAAAACCATCATACTAGTATGTAAAATAGCTAAATGTTAAATAATCTTAGAAGATACACGGATTCATAAAGAAAAAAATGCCAGCCTTGATAAAAATAGATGTTGCAGTTAACATTTCAGGTATAAAACTTGATTTAAAATGGATAATTTTAATCACACAAATGAACAAATATAAAAGTAATTAATAGTTTCTTTGGGTAATTGTTTTAGTTAAAATTTTTAAAATGTATATTGAAAATATTATTGGAATACATGAATGTCATTCTATAAGGACCATTCAGATATGTCTGTAAGCCAAGGTACAGCACTAAAAATCACAGAGGTGTCCTGATGTTGGAGCATGGAATTATCTGTGTCCCAGAATCTGAAAATAAACTAACATTTTCATTGTGAGAGTATAGTTACTTTTAAGCAACAGAAATTTGCTAGAGTAAACCTTTAAGTTTAGCTAACTAGAGTATTAGTGATCTTTAGTAGACAGCTTAGTAGAAAATGGACACCAGCAAAATAATCACTTATAACCTCCATAATAATGCTACATGTATCTCCACTGGGTGAATGAGATGGACCTTGAATTGGCAGAGAATTTTAAAATTGTACCATTTTTAAAAATATATATTTTATTGATTTTTTACAGAGCAGAAGGGAGAGGGATAGAAAGTCAGAAACATTGATGAGAGAGAGACATCGATCAGCTGCCTCTTGCACGCCCCCTACTGGAGATGTGCCCGCAGCCAAGGTACATGCCCTTGCCAGAATCGAACCCGGGACTCTTCAGTCCGCAGTCTGACGCTCTATTCACTGAGCCAAACTGGTCTCGGCAAAATTGTACCATTTTGTAAGAAGAATTTAAGCTAAGATAAGGAGAGCTAATAGCTGTTAAATCTTATGAGAGCATTTCACTTTCTCGGAGAAAATGGGAATGCAGAAAAATATGAGGGAACCAGCCATGAGCTGACTTACAGCGCAAATGTGTTGTGCTTTTGTGTGTGTGTGTGTGTGTGTGTGTGTGTGTGTGTGTGTGTGTGCACGCGTGTGAATCCATGAGCCCCGCAGCAGCACACTGAATAGCATAGTCTGACAAACATGAGCTGGGATAAACAGATCCAAATGCATGCTGGCATCTGGCCACACAGCTGGAAACTGGTGCAGATGTTGAGACCAGAGGAGTCTTGAAGAGCCGGATGAAAGCTGAGGTTGCAAGGTGGCAGTTGCTGTGAGGGCGCAGACAGAGCTTGTTTGTAGAGAGGGCAGAACGAAGCATGTGCATAGAGAGAGGCAGGGATAATTAGATGCCCATGAAAAAGATGGGAGAGGTCCTGTGCATGAAATTCATGCACTGGAGGAGGTCTCCTCAGCTCAGCCTGCACCCTCTTGCAGCCTGGGAGCCCTCGGGGGATGTCCCACTGCCAGCTTAGACAACTTAGTGCTGCTGCAGAGGCAGGTGAGGCTCCTGCTGCCACCAGTGCAATTGTCAGCCATAAGCCTGACTTCTGGCTGAGTGGAGTTCTTCCTCTGGGAGTGCACTGACCACCAGGGGGCCGCTCCTGTGCTGAGTGTCTGCCCACTGGTGGTCAGTGCTCATCATAGCAACTGATATTCTGCATTTTCAGTCAATTTGCATATTAACCTTTTATAACATAGGTTCTTTCACTCCTGTGGAACTGCACTTGAATGTTTGATATTTGAAGGAAGCTGAGTGACTTTCCTCATACTTAAAAGTGAACAACCATGCATTCATTTTTAGGATTGTCATCTTATTTATTAGCCTTCCTTCCTTTATTTTCTCTTCCATTCAATCAATATCTAAGTATTTATTGATCATCTAATACATGAGGACCACTTTGCAGTAATGGAGAAACAAACATGGAGTTTTATTTCTGAGGTGTTTGCTCTTTTAGTGCAAGAGATTTGTAAGCAAAGAGCTAATTGCCACATACAAGGGAGCAGTACCCTTGATGTAAAATTGATCAATTGCCTTAATGGGAGGGAAAAGTGTTTTAAGAGTCAATAAATGCAATTCTGTTATCTACAAACAGGGTGCAAACTCACTGAAAGAAAATACAATTTGTATGTTTTTTCCCAATACCCAGTGCATATCCCAGAATATTGAATATTTTAGGCTGATATAACTGAGAGCCATTACAATTTTAAAATGTTTTTTCAGGTCATTTATTACTCAGCCCTCTTATGAATAACACACGGAAGGATTATAGCTTCTATGATCAGCATACTCTTCTTAGTTATTTATATTTAAAGATGAATTAATAAAGTAAGGATAACTATTCAGTAAAGTCTTTGTGACCCTTTAGGTTTACTCAGCAACATTCTGTGATTTGTGTTAGAGTTCAGCACCTAAACTTTATTTAGTAATTTATACCTAATCACTAATCTGGCTGCTAATGCCTAAGCTGAAATAATTAATTCACCTAAAGCAATGTGAAATAGTTTATTTGGGGCGCAAGTGACATTAACATAATTTAAATTTGATTATTTAGATTTGATAATGATACACTTGTTTTTTCAAAATATAATTTTTATTGATTTCAGAGAGGAAGGGAGAGGCGGGGAGAGATAGAAAACATCAATGATGAGAATCATTGACTGGCTGCCTACTACATATCCCAGACTGGGGATCAAGCCTCTAGCCTGGGCATGTGCCCTGACCGAGAATCAAACCATGACCTCCTGGTTTACAGGTTGATGCTCAACCACTGAGCCATGACAGCTGAGCTTATTATGATACTTTTCAATGTTCTGTTTGAATAAAAGCAAAATAACGCTTTAATTTAAAAAAATTTAGACAATCTCTAAGAATTGAACAAAGTATATTATGATAAGAAAATTTTAATGAGTAAGAAAATATTCCTTTTTTTTTCTTAAAAACTACTATGAAATTAAGTTAGCATCTACTTAATAATAATATTAGTTATGTCAATGCATTGGCTTATAATAAAAAAGACTACATCTGGTACAAGAATGCATCATGGCTATCACTTGAGTAGCCTACTATATCCTCTCTCCACATGAGCTATAATTAAAATTATTCAGTCTACCAAAAAGTATTACTTAAACTTGAAGAGAAGTAATCTTACTATGACTAAGCTGGTTTTGCAGTGTTAAGTCATAATAATTTTACTGAAAAGGGAAATGCAATTTATTAAAATTATATAACTCATTTCATTTTTTTTTCATGTGTAACTATCATTAGATCATTCAGTGCTTTCAGGCTGCTCCAAATTACTTTAAAAAGAGGCTACAATGACAATGGAATCTCAACATACTTCTTGGGACATTTAGGTTAATTTGTAGAGAAATAAAGACATTTAGTGTGATAGGTTAGATAACATTGCAATCATAGAGGGGAGGAAATATTCATGAACCAACATTAAGCAGTAAGATGATTATGAAAATCTTATTGTTGGGGGAAGTTATCTGATAGGTACATGGAGATTTTATAATATTTTTTAAAATTCTTTTAAGTTTTAAACTATTTCAAAGTAAAATTTTATAATAAAAATGATATTTTGATAAATATCAGTTAAAATTAATGAAAAAACTGATTAAGTACAGTTAGACTCTACTATTTTCTCATTACCTTAAAAATAAATACTAAGAGCCCCAATTTATGACAGATGTCAGTAGGAAAATTTGCACACAGACTAAATGTAAATATTATTAAATTATCTTCAAAACTGCAATAGAGTCAGAACATTGTATTTTTGTGAAAAGTCTTTTATCAAAATGTAAACACATAATATAAAAACAAAACACTAACTTTGATCTAAAAGTAATAATCTGCTATTTAAAGATGAGATCTACATCTAATTCTCCAGTTGAGCACAACCGGCTCTCTGGCAAATAGTAGCCACTAACCAAAGTTTTTAAAGAAAAACAAAGAAACTCTCACAAATATTTGAACAGATGATTTTTTTTCCTTTGGGTAAAATACTGTTATGGGAAATAGAAGCACTTAATCATCATTTTTTGAGCCTAATATATGCTCAAAGCAAGATTTAGGTACTGGGCTGCTTTCCATAAGCAATACTACATTTCCAGGTCAGGCAATCTAATCCCAAGAGGATGACTCAAAAGACAATTTAAATCACCTGGTTCTAAGTTGCTTTGACACATATTCTAATGATATTTTTTAAAAAATTAAAGGTTGTGTATGATACCAGCAACATCTGAAATAACTGAAACCATTAACATAAGCTCAATGTGATGGCTTTGTGATAGGTCACTTTGGTTAAACTGAACTGTAGTCCTCATAATTGCCTGGCTTTATCTTGGTGAATAGTGTAGCCTAGATAAATATGCTCTGAGATAGTTGAAGAGAAAAATAGAGGCAGTGGCCATTTCTCTCAGTTAATCAAACACTAATCTAGGGGCTTCCACTGTAATTAGCTTCTCTACACAACTGGCTTTAAGCTAATCAAAAGGAAAATTATCCTTATTGCACATGACTTAACCAGTCAGAAGCCCCATAAAGAGGGCTTATACACATCCTGAGGTAAGAGGCTTCACACGTATATACATATGTATATAATGACAATTAGGTACGCTACATATGATTGCTTCCCCAGGGTTTTCTTAAAACCACAGGTGTGGTTATGTCTTCACCCTAAATCTTCTAACCCAGTGGTCTGCAAACTGCAGCTCACCAGCCACATGCGGCTCTTTGGCCCCTTGTTTTGAAGAAGTAGTGTTAGAAGAAGTTTAAGTTTAAAAAATCTGGCTCTCAAAAGAAATTTCCATCGTTGTACTGTTGATATTTGGCTCTGTTGACTAATGAGTTTGCTGACCACTGTGCAACCTATGGACTCTCTGCACTGCAGACTGAGTGCTTCCTGGTATCAGTACTCCCTGCAGAGCCTTTGGAACCTCCATGGCAATTTCTAATGTTCAATATGCAAGTTGCAGAGCTATTTTGGCTCAATTACACAGACAGCTTTGACTAGATCTCTACTGCTTTTCTTATTTTTTATTTACCGTTGCTTAAAGGTGGCCATTTGAAAATGTGTTTAAGTGTCAGTGCCCTCTGAAAGATTTCATCACCTTGTGAAAATTTTCCACATAGGTGGTTGGAGAGACCTCACTGGGTTTAGATGGAGCATGGGGATAACTGCAGCTCATAGCTTGTAAAGAAGATTCTTCATCTCTTGATCATTACTCTAAGGCTTTTGCCTTTAGTAATTGCCTTAATTTTTAAACTCTACATTTTGCAATAAAATGCCTCACTCTGAGGATTTGTTCACTTCTTGTTTGATCATTGGAATTCAAACACTAACAACAACAGCCATTTAGAGAAAAATAAGAATTAAATGGAGAAGCTAAGAGTATGGGGAGGAGGCCCTTTTCCTTCCCGCTTCCTCCCTCCCTCCCTCCCTCCCTCCCTTCCTCCCTCTCTCCCTTCCTCCCTCTCTCCCTCCCTCTCTCCCTCCCTCCCTCCCTCCCTCCCTCCGTCTCTCCTTCCGTCTCTTCCTCCCTCCCTCCCTCCCTCCCTTCCTTCCTTCCTTCCTTCCATCCTGCAACAAACATTCAAACCTCTACTATAATCAATCTAAATAAAACCATTGTAGGCAATAGCAATTCAAATCCACTCTCAGGGATTATTAAAATAAAGGTGCTTTGATTTATACACTTGATCAAGAGCAGAACATTTATTTAGATTAAAAAGGGGATGAAACCCACCTAACCATGAAGTAAAAAGATGTACAAACACCTGCAAAACAGTACCATCTTTATTATAATGTATGTGACTAGATATAAATATTTTAAATGGTCTATATATAATACAGAAGTTGAAAACTTCCAGCCATTTGCTACTTACTGTAAATGAGTTTATTAAGAATAATATTCTATGTTTTGCCAATTTTTAATTGATTTTTAAGTTCATTAATGTTTATTATTTGTCATCAAAATAATCTTTTTCTATGATATTTTTAGAGACTTGACATAATATTACATACATTGTTTTAAATATGAATTTTTCACTTTCTGATTTACCTTAAACCCTTATCTAAAATCATTATTAATTGAAAAATTAAGTTTAATGATTAAAACTATACACATGAATTTATTATTATAGCTTTAATTTTTCTTCTTTAAATTTTTGTGTTTCATATAAACACTAGAGCCACAGTGCACAAAATTTGTGCACAGGGAGGGGGGGGCAGGGGATGTCCCTTAGCCCAGCCTGCACCCTCTCCAATCTGCTTGAGGGATGTCCAACTGCTCATTTAGGCCCAATCCCAATAAGATCAGGCCTAAACGGGCAATCGGACAACCTTTTCACAGTCCAGGACTGTTGGCTCTAAACTGCTCACTTCCCTGCCTCCTTGATTGCCCCTAACCGCTTCTGCTTGCCAGCCTGATCACCTGATAACCACTACCTGCCAGCCTAGTTGATGTCTAACTGCTCCCCTGACAGCCTGTTTGCTTCCAACTTCCCTCCTCTGCCAGCCTGGTCACCCCTAACTGCCCTCCCCTGCAGGCTTGATCACCCCCAACTGCCCTCCCTTGCAGGCCTGGTCCCTCCCAATGGCCCTCCCCTGCTGGCCATCTTGTGGTAGCCATCTTGTGTCCACATGGGAGCAGGATCTTTGACCATATGAGGGCAGCCCTCTTGTGTGTTTGAGTGATGGTCAGTCTGCAAATTATTCTTTTATTAGATAGGACTGAGGCCTGGTGCATGGGTGGTGGTCAGCTGGTTTGCCCTGAAGAGTGTCCCAGATCAGGGTGGAGGTTCTCTTGGGGTGAGGGTTGACCTGGGCAAGGGGCCTGTGGAGGTTTGCAGGCTGGGTCACGCCCCCCATGGACCCAAGCGGAGGCCCTGGGATCTGGGGTTAATCTATGTCTACAATTGAAACTTTGTAGCCTGGAGTGGAGCCAAGCCTTTGGCTCGCTCTGGGCGGCAGCCATTTGTATTTGAAACATTGTAGCCTAGAGTAGAGGCCTAGGCTGGCAATGGCAGGCTGAAAACTTGGCTTCTTCCGTTGCCAGGGAAACTCAAGCCTCTGTTCTCTCCAGCTCAGTGGCTGCCAGTATTTCTGTATATTTTATAATTGAAACTTTGTAACATTGAGTGGAGGCCTAGGCAGATAATTACAGGTGGAAAGCTTTGCTTCCTCTGTTGCCAGGGAAACCCAAGCCTCCCTTCTGCTCTCAGTGGTGGCAGCTGTCTTGGTTGGGGTTTATTTGCATAATCTCCTCCTGATTGGCTGGTGGGCATGGCTTGTGGGTATGGCGAAGGTACGGTCAAATTTACATATTACTCTTTTATTAGATAAGATAATATGCATTTCTTTAGACTCAAATTTTTCTCCTCATTTATAATTATATTTAGGGTACATATCAAAGGATGTTTATGGCAATTAAATGCCAATGCATCCTATCTAATAAAAGAGTAACATGCAAATGTGACCATATCTTGGCTCCTGTTTGGCTATGCTACCAGCCAATCAGGAGCGGGGGCAGGGCTAATCGTCGTGATTGCCCAGCCCTGGGGGTGGAGACAAAGCTGTGACGGAGGTGGCAGGGAGTGCCTGGCCCCCAGGCTCAGAGATGAGGTGACAGCAGTGTGGCACTCCGGCCAGAGCAGAGAAGACTGCAGGCTCTGGCTGGAGTGAAGCCTCCAGCGGCCAAAGCAAAAACGGAAGGCAACAGCCAGAGGGAAGGCCTGGGTCCGAGGTTCCAGAGGAAAACTGGTCCTGGCAGCCAGGGGAAGGAAAGCCTATTGGATGAATCTTCATGCAACAGGCCTCTAATGATACTATAATGTCGATATATCTAAGTTCTTCCTAGTAACTTCTAACTTGCTTAAATTTGGCTTGTCTACTCAGAGTGAAAGATATGCTGTGATAACTCCAGCCAACAGTCAAATGACTGTTAAGTCTGGGAACAAATCAGACAGCTACAAGATGTCTGGACAGCTGACTGAAGACCCATGAGGAAGTCCTGCCAACATTAGATGAGGGAAATTCAGTCAATTCACAGATATCTAAATTAATTGAATATTTATTGTTTTCAATTGCTGGGATTGGTATCTGTATAATATTCTTGTGGCAATTGATCACTGGTATGTTACACCTGTTCAAAATGCCTACTTATATCTAAAAGTTAAGCATGGTTATAATTTATTTTTTTATTTTTTTTAATTTCTTTATTGATTGAAGTATTACATATGTGTCCTAATCCTTCTATTAACCCCCACAACCCTCCCCCCGCTATAATTTCTTATAAGATTAAAACAATACTCAGATAAGAGACTACATTTCATTTGTATAAATGACAGAAAAAGTTAGAGAAAGTATTGTTATTCTGTAGTTTTATTACAATTAATATGCTATACATGTGATAATGAGTCAAAAGGATAAATTAATATTAACAGAGATTAAACTAATAATCTCACCATCATTCCAAAATTAATATTAACAGATTAAACTAATAATCTCACCATCATTCCAAAATTAAGTAGAAAATTTTCAATGTCATGCCTCTATTGAAAATGTGAGATAAGTTTGAAGACTAGTAACAATAAGATTTATAATATTATTATTGAAATTAGTAAATTCATATAAATTCCTATCCAATAAGATTATTTTAGTAAAGCAATATCTTTGCTTAGAAACAACACATATGACATTTTAATTGTTTTTAAAAAGTAAATGGTTATCTTATTTTTATAAAATATCAAAACATTAATCCCTTTTAAAATAATTATAATTATTTGGTTTTAAAACTTAAAACCCTTAAAGAGTGCTTTCTAAAATACACAAATTATGTAAGACGTACCAAATGCTATTATTTTTATGTAAGATATACCAAATGCTATTATTTGTGAGAATTAGTACATATGCTCATACCATCTTAAGTTCAATGTGACCTAACACAATACTTTATGTTATGTGAGTCACCTACATGGGCATGTACTTTTATCTTTCTGGGCTTCCATCTGTACTATATAAAACGAGGCCACTGAATGAGTCAATAAATGAACAAACAAAGCTCATAGTTACAGAGGACATTTTGATAGTTGCCAGATGGGAGAATGGATGCAAAGTTGGAGTGATTAAGCAATACAAACTAAAACTTATAGACTAGTCATGAGGATGTACAGTACAGCACAGAGAATAGTCAATGTTATTGTAATAAATATGCCTGGTGTCAGATGATACTAGATTGATTAATTAAGGTGATCTCTTCATAAGGATTATAAATGTCTAATCACTGTCTTGCACACCCGAAACTAAAATAATATTATATGGCAACTAATTGAAAAAATTAAAAAAATATTTATAAACATATGAGCTGTATTTTTTAGAACTTATTATTCAACTAGGGGCCTGGTGCACGAAATTCATGCACTGGGGGTGGTTGGTCCCTCAACCCAGCCTGCCCCCTCTCACATACTGGGAGCCCTCAGGGGATGTCCAACTGATGGCTCACCCCTAGCCTGCCCAAGGCCTAAAGCCTCTGGCTGAGGTGAGCAGGGCAATGGCTGGGTGCCCAAGGCCTAAAGCCTGGGACCTGTGACCACCCGGCCCTGGGGGCTAGGTGCTCACCATCACTTCCCCTCACAGTGTCTGGGGGCTGGGCACTTGCTGCCACCATTGTTTCATCGCCACCACCGTTTCATCTCCACCCCTAGGGCCTGGCACTGGTGTCACTTGGCCCTGCCCCTGCTCCTGATTGGCTGGTAGCATAGCCACTTAGGAGCGAAGGTATGATCAAATTTGCATGTTTCTCTTTTATTATATAGGAGGATGGCTAATTTCCTTAATCCTACGTTATTTTCCTGCAGAATATTTGGTATTGCAGTGTACTTCATTTTGAATAGGCTGTATATAGTTTCTGATTTATCTCATGCCACCATTTTTGTAGTTTATTTCAATAACACAAACTACCACTTGGTACTGGTTTGAACTTGGATAAAAATGACTGAATTTTTCTTCATAAACTCGAGGAAAGAAAATGTACTGCTGGGCTAAGACTAAGCATGAAAGATTTCATCTGAGAGGAACAATTTGTCAGAAAATTATGAGGAGGTACAAACAGAGAGTTATAATGGAAGTGGTCTTGCAACATTAACTATATCATTCACTTCCATAAATTCCGTAATAAATCCACACACAGCACACTGAGGGGCGGTGCTGGCCGGATGGCTCTCCGGCAGGCAGGCCCACTGCTGGCATCCTCCTGCAGGACGCTCAGAGCCTCAGAAGGCACCGTCCCACCTTGGCGTGGGCTAGCCATCATGAGTCATGCACTGATGGGTACACTGGGAAAATGACAGTGACAGCCCAGGAAAGTGGACAAAAACTATGATCCTAAATCACCCTCAGATCAGTCTGTTATCATGGCCAACTCATTTATCCTCAGCAAGATATAGTTTAACCAGGGCAATTAACGGATGGGAATCAAAGGAAAAATAGCCTTTATGAAAATCACTGTCTGCTTTATAAAGGTGCCACTAATAAACCTCATTGCTCCATCCAGAAATTAAAGTCTAATGTCCATGCTGCCAAACTCAAAGGCATAGTCATGCCTGGGACTTTCTGAGGAGTTTTCAGTGATCTAATGACTCACTGACTATGAGAGATTGGGTAGATTCCTCCATTACATTAATAACAGCTGAGAAGATTGAGATATCTTTTGCCCAACAAATTCAAAATATAATTAAAAATCAGTGATGTCACATGTAGGTATTAAATGGTGGCTTTTACATACACTTAGCTATACAAGGAAGCATGCCATTTAGGAAAAATATTAAATTAATTTGATTTTACTAATATTAACGTAATAAAATGTTGTGGGAAAAGCATAAGGTTTAAAATCGTACAGCCCTTGCACCTAACTGTGCTCACCAGTGTGACCTGGGGAAGCTTATTTAATTTCCCTAAGCCTCTGTGACTTCAGTTGTGGAAGGGGATATAACATTCCCTTGGAAGTGTTGCTGTGAAAGTCAGGGTCTGGTCTTTAAAGCACATAACCTTGCTAAATAAAAACAGGATCCCAGTCATCATAAACTGCAGTCTCATAACTGAGGAGTTATAGTCTAAAGGTTATAATTTAGGATGCTATAAACATACTTCAGATTATGATATTTCAATGCTGTAATAATTTAAAGCTCTGGACATTAAAGGGTATTTAAAAATTTAGGCTCAAGAGTGGAAATCCCATTATATCATTCCTTTTTTAAAAATACTACTTTTTTTGAATGGTTTAAGAAAACATTAGCACTTTCTGGCAAATGAGCTTTCTCATTCAGACAGGCCAGCAGGCCCACTTTCAGGTAGTACAGACTCTGAAAATAAATAGCTTAAGTCATCAAAATAATCATGATTTTGATAGCTGAACTGTTCCTCTTAGAAGTTTTAGGTGAACTGTGTTATACCTCAGCATTAAATTAGAATTTCAAAAGAAATCTTAATGATCCTTTTATCATGCCAAGGGACTAATATATTTCCTGTGATAAAATACATCACATAAAATAACTTTAGTTATTAACAGCTAATAATAGATGGAAATCATATATGTCAATACACATAACTGACACCAATTGAGGGCTTACTCTGCAGCTCAATTTCACATATTTCTACAAATGTTCAGGTCTTTAATACTTCTCATATCTCTGTGGATCAGTGCCTTTAACCATTTTACAGATGAGGAACATGGATAGAGTTAGAGAGCTTAAGCAACTCACAGGTCTTATTGCTACTGTTCATCACTGAGCCAGAATGCCCTCTGGCTACCTAGCTCCAACACTCATTCTTTTAACCTTTAGTCATGTCATTAGGATTAATATGATTACAAGTACCCTCAACTATTTATAATTTACTAGAGGCCAGGTACACAAAATTTGTGCATGGTGGTGGTTTCCCTCAGTCCAGCCTTTACCCTCTCCAATCTGGGGCCCCTTGAAGGATGTTGGACATCCCTGTCATAATCCAGGACTGCTGCTCACCAGCCTGACTTCCAGCTGCTCACCAGCCTGACTTCCTGATCACCCCAAACTGCTTCTGCCTGCCAGCCTGACCATCCCCTAACCTGATCACTCCCCTGTCAGCCTGATTGATGCCTAACTGCTCCCATGTCAGCCTGTTTTCCCCTAATTGCCCTTCCTTATAGGCCTGGTTTCCCCAACAGCCTTCCCCTGCAGGCCTGGGTCACCTCCCAACTGCCCTTCCCTGCAGGCCATTCACCCCCAATTTCCCTCCTATGCCAGCCTGATCATCCTTAGCTGGCCTCTCCTGCAGCCTTGATCACCCCAATTGCCTTCCCTTGCATGCCTGGTCCCTCTCAACTGCCCTTCCTTGCTGGCCTGGTCACCCATAACTGCCCTCTTTTGGAGGCCTGATCTCTCCCAACTGCCCTCCCCTGTTGGCAATCTTGTTGCAGCCATCATGTGTCCACAAGGGGGCAAGATCTTTGACCACAAAGAGGTAGCCATCTTGTATGTTGGAATGAGAGTCAATTTGCATATTACTCTTTTATTAGGTAGGATAGAGGCCTGGTACATGGGTGGGGGCGAGCTGGTTTGCCCTGAAGGGTATCCTGGATCAGGGTGGGGGTTTCCTAGGGGCATGGGGCAGCCAGGGTGGCCTTTGGTGGTTTTTAGGCTGGCTACACACCCCGGTGACCCAAACAGAGGCCCTGGTATCTGGGATTTATTTATGTTCTATAATTGAAACTTTGTAGCCTTGATTGGAGCCAAGCCTCCTGCTTGCTCTGTGGCTACAGCCATTTTTGTTGGGATTTATTTATCTTCTATATTTGAGACTTTGTAGCCTTGAGTGGAGGCCTGGGCCCACCAGTGTGTGTGGAAAGCTTGGCTCCCTCCATTGGCAGGGAAACCCAAATCTCCTGCTCACTGTGTGGCTGCAGCCATCTTGATTGGGGTTAATTTTCATACTTGCTCCTGATTGACTGGTGTGTGTGTGGCTTGCGGGTGTAGTAGAATGATGGTTAATTTGCATATTGCTCTTTTATTAGATAGGATTGCTTAATACAGTTCCTTTTGGGTCTAGGATGGTTTATACTCATTAGAAAATTCAAGTTAATTCACACGATTTCTAGAATAATTGTGAAGTTGGAACAGTAGAAAATGAATAATAGTAATAGTAACAAACGCTTACATAGCTATTTGGACATCTGATACACATCTAAGGAATTTTGGCTATTTTAATTTTGATTTCTACAACAATCTAAGGAAATAAATAACATTGCACCTATTCTATAGAGTGGCAAACAGCCACAGTTTAAATAACGTGCCCAAGGTAACATAGCTAGTAAACTACAAAAACTGGATGTGGACCCAATAGTCAGGTACTAGGGAAAACAAATTTTTGTACTGATTTCAGAGAGAAAGGGAGAGGGAGAGAAAGATAGAAACATCAATGATGAGAGAGAATCAAGGTTCAGCTGCCACTTGCATGACCCCACCAGTTATTGAACCTGCACCCTGTGTATGTGCCCTGACCAATAATCGAACCATGACCTCTGGTTCAAAGGTCAATGCTCAACCACTGAGTCATACTGGTCTGGCGTTTATATCCATGTCTTTCCCTCTATAGTATAAATTCATTTCATTTTTCTTCATTCTGTGCAGTTGGATATCTCAATAGCAGAGTGATTTTATTTCCCACAAAATGAGAAACAGAATAAAATCACAACAACTGCGCAGATCATGTATAATACTGGCCATACTGATAGACTTCATGAGGCATTATAAAACAGGTTGGCAGCTACCTTTGCTGTGTTGAAAATAAAATATTTTAGCAATAATAACATGCCTAGTTTTGTCAAATAAAAGATGTTCACAGCCACATATTTTTTTAACTGTTGGGTGGCAAAAATAGTTAAAATAAAAAAGATACACATTTTGTGCAGATCAATAATTGTCTCCAGACAACTTACACATCATTTATTACCTCTTACTATATTGTGGCAAGTGGTTTTGGTATTCACTCTAGAGATAGACATAATCGTAATGTACCAGGGAAAACATAAAATTGATTTTTTTACTGCTCTAATATAAGAAGATTACAAATTATTTCATACTTTTCAAGTACATACAACTTAATCTGATGTGTAGTATTCAGGACCACTAAATTCAGCAACTACTTAAGTAATTTGGAATTTCTCTGAATTATGAATTTCTGCAGTGAGATAGGGAATATGTTACCTTACAAAGATAAACTTGATGGAGTAGTTACAAGTTCATCTTTCCTTTTATTTTAGCTGCATACAAATAGCTTATATGGCTGAAGAAAGGATAGTCTTCTATTTCTATTTCTATTACTATTACTATTACTATTACTTATTACTATTACTATTACTCATTTTCTACTGTTCCAACTTCACAGTTATTCCAGACATCATGTTAATGAAGGTTATAGAACAGTAAAATTTTAATTTCAAAATAAGTAAGATATGCCCCTAAATTAAAAATTATATACACAAATATCAAGCCTCCTATGGAAATAGACTCCTTTCCATTATCCCCAGGAATATGATGACATTTACTATTCTGCCAGCTGAGGTTCAAATTAGATGGCTCCATATGGGACAGACACCCTGAGGCCTGCGTGAATCCTGAGGACAAAGGTGATTGTTTCAATTATTTTCCTTGAATGGCTTATCTAGCCTCGGCCTCAGCATGGGGCAAGACACTGGGAGCCTGATGCATGCAGCCATGTAATTATGCATTTAAGTCTATTTTCCTAATTAATTTAAATATGCTTGAGAAGCTTACATGGCTTGACTCTAAAAAATCCTGTGGCCTGGTCTCTGAGGGGGGTCAAAACCCTGAGGTGAAAATTGATCACATCTTTCATGAGCTTTTGAAAGATGCTTTTTGGTAGAGGAAATTAAAGGCTCACAATTTCAAACCTGGAGAAAAAGCTACTCTTACCTCTTATTAATTATTTTATTTTATTTTTTTTTTGGGGGGGGGGGAGGTTATGATAATGAGGTTGAGAAAGCTGCTGTCAGCCATTGCAAGTTTGACTGATGGTTACCACAGCATAGAAGAATCTGTTGAAATATACACTTTGCCCCTACTAATGTGATAAATGATTCATTAATGAAACCCAGACACTAGTAAGAGAAGATAGGCCCAGATCTCAGAGGAACAGAAAGTCTAGGGGTAGAATGAGTAACATTTGAGCCAAAATATCTCCAAGCGTGTGTAGGGGAAGAGGAGAGGACAGGAGAGACTGAGCCGAGTCTTGAGATGAAGGGATGGCTCAGATGTGCCCCAGAGTCTCAGAAAGCAACGACTGGCCGACCCTCACATCCACCTCTAGGCAACCACACACTCAAGCCTGGATCAATGGCCATGAACATGTATCCATGTCTAGGCTACTGGTAATTTCTCAAACCATACTGTTATATACATACTGATTCCTGCCCATTTCGCTTTTGATGAACACCCTTCCAAATTTGCACTGATTTGCATAAAATGGAGCCTTTGCTCAGCTTCTTTTCCTCTATGAGCAGATGCTGTTGTATCATGACTTGCACAGGTGCGGTTGTTTTCTTTCCGGGAGGGTAGGCCACCTGCCCTCGCAGGCTCCTTCTGCATCCAGCCGCAGTGCCCTATACTATGGACCGATGCCGGCTCATTTTGCCCTTTGAGATTCTGTTTCGACTTATAGTTAGACGTTAGTGAAGTTAGAAAGAAATTACTCTCACTAAATCAATACACAGCAGAGGTGGGTTTTTTTTTAATTTTTTAAAAATGATATCCAATATAGGGAGATCAGTGAAGTTAAATACCAGCTTTCCTCTCGCCCTGAGGATTCAGAGCTCTAAAGAAAAGTAGTCTGGTCAGCAAGTGAAGGTATCTGTGGTCTCGAAGTAAAAGCCAAAAGGTTTAAGGGAAATGTAGAGAAATTTAAGAATTTAGCCAGAAAACATAAATTGAACTAAGCAATACTTTGCTGATGCATCAAATTTTCACAGATAAGTCATGCTAATAGGTTTATTGTACATATTCTAAATTCGTCAATGAATTATAAAATTATTTTATTTTAGAATATTAATCTTCATAAAATTTATTCAATGTCTGGTTTGTCTTTTATTTATCATACCTATACCAAAACAATGAGGTTACCATCTGACAATGATAGACTTTGGTTCATGCAGCCCAGGCAAAATTCCAAGGTTTAGGTTTGAACATGCAGTATATATAGAGAAACAAATACACTATATGAAGAATTTCAAAGGTGCTTGTGATTTCTGATGTTAGTATTATTGTGAAATATCATCTAAAATTATCATGAAATATTGGACTCATTTTGTAGATGCCCAAGTAGAGCAAGCAATAGTTCCTGTGTACTGGTTAAATGTTTTCTAAATTTCTAGTGAAATTTAGAAATTTCTAAATTTCTAAGGAATCTAACTGTCTGGTTATGTAAATTTCCACACTTGAAAGTCAGATGGTAATGTCAGATGTATTTTATGAATACACATATCAAATGTAGTCTTAAGACTCTATATGACAGCCTTTGGAATTTCAAGATACATACATATAAAGATGAACATGAATAACTCTCAATTAAAAAATAACAGTTGGATGGTCTTTAAACCAAAAGCAATAGATGTAAAATAAAATCATGGTGGTACTTACCACAGTGAAATTCATAACTTTCAATATCCAAATGGTCATGGCTAAGTTAACTATCATGGTAACCAACAGCAGAAGGACAAAGAAGTATAAGCACCTCTTTCGCCATCCATAAATGCCCACAGGGTACAGCTGTGCATTCTCAGCCTTTGGCAGGTTATTCTGCTGTGTTGCTAGTATGTATTGTTCTCGTGTCATCTGGAGAGCAAAAAGGAAAAGAAAAGCATTCAAAATTAAAGCCATTGTTTTGTTTTCTTAATCCAAAGACACACAATACATAAGAATAATGGGTAGTGAGCACTCACATCATTATTGCTATATAATCAATATAAGTTAATTTATTTAAGTAAATGTAGTTCAGATGTTAAAAATCCTCTGAACTCATTATCATCAATGCAATTTAGAGCTATGTAATTATTCTTATGTCTCTAAGATATATATTATTTTCAGTCAGGTTTGTCCAACCCTAACAGTAGCATTTTTCCTCAGGAGTCTCTGAAGATATTCAGTTCTACTTCTAGTTGTCCAAAACCCAACCACTCTATGAACAAGATACCCTTGGAATAAAAAATAAATAAAAATATTCTTTAGGTTAAACAAAGACCACGTTATAACAAGGTATTGGCATGCCTTTATCTAAAAATGCAGGATACAAGTAGCTCAGTATATGTGATTTAATAAAACAACAGTGCTTTTGCAAGTACTTATGGAAAGAAAATATACTTTTATTTGGAATTATATAGAAAAATAAGTTTTACTTTCTCTTTAGATTTTTCTCAGGTATCTTCTCTTGTGCATACCAACTAAGTAATATACTAACAAAAATAATACTAAATAAATTTTATCAAAATAAAACAACAATAATTAAAATGACCTGTCCAGTAATATAAAACATGTATAATAAAATTATTAAATTATGATTTTTATTCACCCAATCCTACTCTAGATAAAATTTTGAACTGTATATTGAAAACTGCAAAAACACAAGTTCTTATTTGGCTCTTCCCACTTTTTGTTTAAATTTTAGAACTATAACTAAATTGTATTAATGCAATATTAAATATTATTTTCAACATTTAATAATTAAATTATATAATAAAAAAGTTATGTACAAGAAATCATAATTTAAAACCAATTAGAGGTGCTAATAATAATTTTAGGTAATCAAGAACGAATTCTTTCATAATATAAAGAATGAACTCTTTTTTATTACCATTCCTACTATTCAAGTTAACATTTAATCTTTCCTTGAAACTAACCAAACAGGTTTAGTTCTTAATTGGATCAAATTTGCAGGGGAGATGTGTAACCTATGATCTGCTATGTAACATAAGTGGTATAGTAGGTAACAACCTACCACTGGGATTTTATTTTCCTGAAGATTTTTATTGAAAATTGCATAGTCTGGCAGTGGCTGTGATTACAGAATAGACAATAGATTATATGAAGAGGAAAAGAGTCACTCTAGGAACCATCACATGGGAAGTGAAGAACAAAGAATATAAGAACAGGAGAGTAGAAACCTGCATGTACCTGACTAGCAGGGAGACCTTCCCTTCTGGAGTTGGTCTCTGAAAAATGACACATCAAATTGGGGTTACGTCAATCACACACTGTCTCTAATCCCAGAGTAAAGCACACTTGCGTCCTACAATCCTCTATTTCTCCAATTCTATTTAGACATAAAGTGGAGATTAGTGTGAATTTGAAGAGAAATAAAAATGTATTAGATCTCTGAAATAAAACAAGCACAGATTACAAAGAAAAGGATGTTTCAGCAATAGGTTTTTATTTTCAATTTTTATTGAAAACCAAGAGATCTGAAAAACATAGCAAATGTCTCTAACAACTATAAGGGCCAATTGGATAGCAAAAGGCCAAGAGAAAAGGTTGTCAAGAGAACATGAAATGTTTTGTGATTTAATGAACAGCATTTTATTACCTCACCTTGAAGGTAAATTTAGCATTATTATTTTATATACCTTCTTCAGCACAAAATACTTCAGAGCATGTACATTGCAAAAAGTTTTCTTTACAAAGTTCTTTATTTCTTAAATCTCACAGGTGTTTTTTCAGGACCACATAAGGTTGTAGTCGCTGGTATAGTGCAGTGATATTACCAGCAGAGAATAACAACATAAAACTATAACAGATTAAGGAAACTCCTAAGTTTGAAACTTTTACAACCTTTGCCTAAGATGTAACCATTTTCATTATTGAGCATATTTTAAAATATCTCGGTGCCTTGGCATTATGAGATTTTGTAAGTAATATAAACAATTGTTTCACCAAGTGCTATTGTCCTTCTAAAGAAGTCTATCAAAAAATCTACAATTACAGAGATACTAATTTTTTTAGAACAGCTAAGTAGGTCTCTGACAGAGAGATAGTCACAATTCCCTGAGAGAAAATATCTTGTACTGAGATAGCTCTGGCTCAGTCCTCTCTATCTCCATCTGCAATATGAATTGAATACCCTTAAAAACCTTTCTTTGAAATTCCTTTGGTGTTCAAGGTTGTGTATACTCCTCCTGGGTACTTAAAGTAATTACTACCTTCTGCATCTTACTTTTGCAATTCTATTTCATACCATATTTCATACTGACAGAGCATTCATTATAATTAAATGACTTCTAAAATACAGTTTTTCTTACTTATTAGCAAGGAAGTCTTCACCTCCTTGGATCAAGATGAGTATTATTCACAATAAGGTAAATGGACTTATAACCAATTGTAATTTGGATAAAGTCTGATTTAAATTTGGACTTTGAAGTTTCTTTATAAAGGGACAATACTTTCAAAATCCTGATAATGTGAATAAAATTTCCAACATGTTATGTGCTTATATGAGAGATGCCCGGGCAAATAAATTTAAACCTTGTAAATTATATCTTTCTCTAAAGACATGGGAAATTTGGTTTTCAGAAAGGGCTATTTTGTTTAGTAAATTTAATGGTATAGGAAATAAAGACTAGAAGAGAATGAAACGTTCTGGAATGACCTTGAGAAATTCTGGTGAAGTCTACTGAGCGGGAGGGAATGTCAGAGATATTAACTAGAGGAGCAGAGAATATTAGCTATTTCCCCTTTGCCTCACAGGAAGAGGCAATAGTACAAAATACTAAGGCCATAGGAACATACTAATTATTCCAATGTAACAGCTGTCATTATTTATTTTATATAAATATTCAGAGTAGGGCATAGTAATTCAAAGTCTAGGCAGAAGTGGGTCTTCCCTTGACAAAATATGTACTTTAGTGACAACTATGTGCAGGTAGAGTTTAATACTGTTCCACTCATGAATTTCACACATTTGGAGAAAACACAATAAAGAAATAGAAAATATAGCAAATTGTAACAACTCTGAAGATGAAAATAAATACAACAATATAATAGATAAGCACAATGACATAAAATCATATGTAATAATAAATACAATAATATACAAATAACAAAATAAATATAATAGATAAATTATACAAATAATATACTATTAAATTATGATAGATTCTATGAAGATAATAGACAAGGTAATATAATGGGAAACTTCTTTAGATGTGGTAAAAAGAGGATACCTCTTAGAAGAAGGGGTACCTGAGATGAGACTGAAATGATGAAAGTCTCCTAAGAAGGAAGGTAAAACAGATCGTTAAGTATTGGAAGCCTAATTAGAGTGATCTACGTAAAAGTTTAAAATAAAGGAGTGAAGAATGTGGACCAGTTTTTGAGGGAGAAAGAAGAGCAAAAATGGGGTTTCACATGAGAATATAGAGTCAGGTGTTGGAGTACTAAATCAAGGGCTGGTGCAAGTCCATATAAAGGGAGGTAGAGAATGGAAAGGAAACAAGGACACTTAATATTGAGCCAATTATTGAGGTGACAAAGCTGGGACCAAGCATTGAGTCACACATTCTCAGAGGTATGGTGGTGGAGGAACTAGAGACAATGATGAAATACCCAAGCATCTGGGTCCCACCAGCGGGGGTACTATGGACAGGCTATAATTATCATAATCCAAGAAGACTGGTTCTCTAGCTTATGCACTAGATTTCTGACATGGACAATTCACATGGGCATATGCAAAACTAACTGTGTTATGGTTCAAGTTTGCAGGTGCCTGAAGTGGGGACCGGTGGTGCTGAGACATCTTTCTAGATAGACAGGAAAGGCTAATGACAATTCAACCTCTGCTACTATTTGTGAGAATAGAGAAAACAAGAGGTTAAGGGTGATAAGAAAGCATAAGATAAATGTTTCAGATTGCTGTCAGTTAAGGGTAAAAATAAGAGCTATTAAAGGAATGTCCTATTGTATGTTTTGTTGGGGGGGGGGGATGTCTGAAAGGATGACCAAGTTACCCTGGCACAGGTTGGTGTCTTCATGACCCGGAAAGAGATGGGATGCAAACACCCTTAAAGCAGCAGTGAGCTGAGAAGTCTGGGGGTGAGTTTTTCTACAATCTGAGTTTTACCAAAAATAAACTCTACCAAGTTTGCACAAAAACAACACAAAAAACTTGTGGATATTAGAAAGTTAGTACAAGTGCCTGGCCTGAGTGGTCAGTGACTGAGCGTTGAACTCTGATCCAGGCATCAGACTTCTATTCCTGGTGAATGTAAATGCCCGGGTGTGATCCCCCAGGGCGGGGCATGCAGAAAGCAGCCAGTCAATGATTCCCGCTCATCATTGATGCTTCTTCCTCTCTCTCCCTTCCCTCCCCCTCTGAAATCAATAAAAACTATATGTTAAAAAAGAAAGTTAGTACAAGCCCAGGTATTGAGGACGTATTATATAAAGTCCAGATTTTACCACTAAATTGCCAATCTGATGATAAAACCGTAAAGAGAACCCAACTTTATATTGGAAGTGATATAATTAATACAATAGTTTTTTTAAATATAAATATCACAGACAACAGGGGATGGGGTTGGAGGTAATGGGGGAATAAGGATACATATGTAATACCTTAATCAATAAAGAAATTTTAAACATATCACATTAACCATTTTTGCAATACTGTGCACAGAAACACTGGGTATAATGCAGAGATGTAAGCACAAAGACTGGAAGGAAATAGCAAAGTATTTATCTCACTCACTCATTTGATTTCTACATATTAAACTATAAATCGAGCATCTCATTTCTGCTTAGACTTGTTCCTTGTGTCCCCTGTTATGGGGAATAAGAACATAAAAGAGAAGTATGTGTCTCCTAGAAAATAATCTCAACAATTTGCAAAACTGATTTTAATTCTGATTGGGGAGCTAGCACTTGGCACATTTAAGTAACACTTTTAGGCAACATCCCTGTGACTATAAAAACTGAACCTCAGCTCCAAAACCTCTTACCCTCCTGAGAGTAGCCATCCTCTAGAAGAAGTGGTAAATGTCACGTTGGTGTCCCTGCTCATTAAGTGCTGATCATGTAGATTTAGCACTACTCTCGCCAGTTATTTGTTCAGACAGCGATGGAGCACGACAGACGAAATGCAGTCTCAGATTTATGTGCCGAGCTGCAGTCCCAGCCTGGCCATTCTGTTCTGTGCTCCCAGGGCAACACTCAGCTTTCCTTGGCCCAGTTTTCTCTGCTCTCCAATGAGTCTTGCATTGACTTATCCAAGAGCAAGCCGGGAGTAGAAAAGTAGGATGCACAAGTGTCCTTTCCATTTTAAATGGTAAATGTGCTTTAAAATTTATCATCCACCTCTTAGCTAATAGTTTCCTACTTAAGTGCTGTGTTCAGTATTTACCTTAGAATTGTTGAACGGCCTATAACTTTAAAAACAAAATGCTTAGCCCTAACCGGTTTGGCTCAGTGGATAGAGCATTGGCCTGCAGAAAGAAAGGTCCCAGTTTCGATTCTGGTTAAGGGCATGTACCATGGTTGCGGGCACATCCCCAGTGGGGGGGGGGGGGGTTTGCAGGGGGAAACTGATTGATGTTTCTCTCTTCAATGTTTCTAACTATCCCTCTCCCTTCCTGTCTGTAAAAAAAAAATCAATAAAATATTAAAACAATAAAATAAAAATAAAAACAAAATGCTTAAAGTGTCCAAATTATACGGTACGAACTTTACACAGCAGAAAAGGATTTTTTTCTGTTCCCAGAAAATGAGTCTCTAAACACCTCCTAACGCTGAGGGAGACTAAGATGGTAAAGTGCACTTCCCATGGTGATAAAGAATTCCCCTGCTTTGGCACTTAATTCTCAAAGGCACATTCCAACACCACGGTAAAGTTTGCTCTTTCAATAAAAAAGTCTATTGGGAAGGAATCTTTTTCTCCTGTTGGTTTATGAAAAATGCTGAGGTTGGACAAAAATCTTTACACCTATGGATGAAGTCAGGGTAAGGGCATGGGGTGGGGGGGGGGGGTCGGGTGGACGGGAGCTATGAGGGAAAATAGGAACACCTGTAATAATCTGAACAATAAAGATTTATTTAAAAAGAAAAGAAAATGCTGTAGTTAGGTTTTACAGCCCAGACAAGAGGCAGCCTCACCACTGAATGTCAAGAATGATGAAAGATGGTATCTGAGTCCAATGGGCTGCCTCTTGAGATAGGAAGTAGAAAAGATTCTAGACAACAGTGACAGGACAAAAAAACCTGAATAGGCATTAAATATACATATTCCCAGATGAATAAACGTTTTATAAAAATGTGGACATTTAAAGAGAGCCTTTTCAGTGACGCGGCAGTCATTCTGCATACTTCATGCACTCTATAATTGGGTGCTTTTTATAGGAAATAACTCCTCAGTAGTTATTGAATAAAGCTCAATCAACATTTTTGGCCTTTATTAAGGCATAGAATTAGATTTAGGTTTCTAACATTGAAGTGACTCAATTCTCAGATCCTCTCTTATATTATTAATAAAATTTTTTTAAAAATGGCCATTGAAGCAATTCTGAAGGAGGCTGGCAAGTCTTTGTCCACTCAAGTATAGCAGCACTGAGAGCTGACACAGCAGGGACAGCGGGAGCACCTGACACACTGAGACTGCAAGCAGGAGAAGGCCTTTGGCAAACGCGGCCACACGCACAGCAGGCGGAGAGGAAAGATCTTTAAGGAAAAACCAATCTGCCAGAAACACAGCTGGAAAGCTTATCTGGGCAAGTGGAAGCCCACACCGTCTAAACTAATAAAGAGTAACAGCAAAACCTGTTTAAAGGACAATGGTAGCAAAGAGAATCAGAGGAAGACAAAAGTTTATTGGCTTTGAACAGTAGGAAGAAAAACTCAGAACAAGGTGAGAGTGTGGCTTCTAGCCCTGAAAAGTGTCACTGTTTTATGAAACATTTTGCAAACTAATTTCAAAATAGTCTCTTGAAAGTCATTTCTTCCCCACATTGACAACCTTAGTTACATTTTGCCAGGTTACTTTAAATTATGTATAGTGTAGTCAAATTTGCTTTGTTGCATAATTTTCTAGTAAATTCTGTTTTTGGTTATTTTATTTTTGAGGAAAGAGAAGATTCATTAATAATATGTTTTAATTTAGAATTTTCCGTTTTAAACTAATTAAACAAAAGATGACCTTGTAAAGAACAACATAATCTAGCCGAGACCAGTTTGGCTCAGTGGATAGAGTGTCGGACTGAGGAGTGAAGGGTCCCTGGATCGATTCCGGTCAATGGCATGTACCTTGGCTGCAGGCACATCCCCAGTAGGGGGCGTGCAGGAGGCAGTTGATCAATGTTTCTCTGTCATCGATGTTTCTGACCTTCTATCTCTCTCCCTTCCGCTCTGTAAAAAATCAATAAAATATATTTAAAAAAAAAAAAAGAACAACGTAATCTAGCCAAAATAAGGTTTTACTCTTAGCGTTACTAGATGTTGACTACCTGGTGAAGACAGAGCACTTAAAAAATTAGACTTCAACTCTCTTGAATTATTTAGGTTTTAAATGAATAAAAAAGATAAGGTCCAGCTTTTAAAACGTTTTTATTAATATTTTTAGAGAGAAAGAGGAAGGGAGATGAATAGAGAGAAACACTGATGAGAAAGAAACATCAATTGGCTGCCTCCTGCACGCTCCCTACTGGGAATTGAGCCCACAATCTGGGCATGTGCCCTGACCAGGAATTGAACCAGTGACCTCTTGCTTCTTGGGTCAGTGCTCAACCACTGAACCATACCAGCCGGGCAAGGCCCAGTTTTGATATAACAAGTTAAAAGCAGAGAGGAAATGCAGACCAGTCCAGTAGCCAGTGGCATGAAGGACGGATGTAAAAAGAAGAATGAACAGTCATCATGAAGGGCCCTGGCCCTCCCACTCTCTCCCTGCTGGATCTCAGTATGGGCCGGACATGAGGACAAGAGCCAGCAGGCGAGACGAATGCCACACCTGTCATTGCTCACACTGGCCTTGGCTGAGCTCACCTAGATCAGGAGTATAAGCTGCCTTTCTACCAGAGGTGGAAACATGCCACACAACAGCCTCTTTTCCATACAAGTGTTAAGAAACTAAACATAAACTGATTGGTTTTGTTAGCTGAGGAGTTTCGGAGAATGTATATGTTATCCTCTTCTTCCTATTATTTTCTGTTGATTATAGTTGTTTCTTGGCTTAGCTTATGAAAGTAGCAGAATATGCCAGCCCAAAATATACCACTTTGGCATGTAGATTAGTTTGATCTGTAGGCACTTAAAAACAGCAAATGCAGGGAAAGGCTTTCTCTGAGCTCCCTTCCCTGCTTAAAGCCAATCTTCTCAGAGAAACTTGGTTGTCACAGATCCCTCCCCAGGAGTGAAATCAACCAGGGAGGCCTGACTCATGTCAGGAGAAGAGACTAGAATCTGACTTCACACCCAGACACACCTGTCACAGGGGATCACATAGTCCATCTGTTCTGCTAAGGGCCCATCATCGCTCCTAAGAATCTTGACTCTTCAACAAGAGGCCTGCATCGCCCCTCCCCTTTCCTTTCCCTGAATGTTAAGCCACCTCTGGAAGTTACTCATTTTTCTTTGGTTATTTCCCACACATACATTTAATTTTTACATACTAATAAACATTTCTTTGGTTTTCTCTGGTAACCTGTCCTTTATTACAGGGCCCTCAGCCAATAACTCAAAAAGTAGACAAAATTATTTTTCTCCCCTGCACTCTCAACTTCCATCCACAGGGCAGAGGACCAGCTGGCTGCAGAGAGCTTGCTGTCATGTCTCCATCTGAGCATCCCCATTCCTCCTCTGGCTTCCATTCCTCCTCTGTGTGGTGAGCAAACTGTTCTCTTCAAAGCTTGCATAAGTATTGTTTGCAGATTCTCCCAATGTATAAATTGTTTTCTGATTGCATTTTACAAAATTCTTTATTTTTTTTAAATGCATTATCTCCAGAGTTCTGGAAAGCTATATTCCAGTTCACAATACTTAATTTACGCTTTTATAGTGTGATCTGAAAAAACCTTGGTCATCTTTGTAAATTGCATTTAATTGGTTTTAAAGTTCTTTGTTCACAATCAAGAAAAAGCACAGAAAGGGAGTTCATCTAAATGAATATAAAACAAATGTCTAAAAACATGTCAATTTTTGGTTCTAAGAATAACTGACAATATGAGTAACCAATATATATATGTGTGTGTGTGTGTGTGTGTGTGTGTATTCTTTATTTACTTACATATTGCACATAGTACTTTCAAAAAACAGGTTGGGATTAATAAGAAAAAACAACAATTAAAACTATCCAATTGTTTAAAAACACTTGAAACTCTGCTTTGAATAAGCAGAAACTCACATATTGAAATTAATTTGAAAGATTATACCGATTGAATGATAAACTACACAGTGCTTATTCACTAGCTTGTTTCCATGATACAGTATTAATCTCCGAATTTTGCATTTTAAAAACACTTTAGTGCTTCCTACTAGATAGATATGTTTATGACCAGCCATGTTTGGTTATATTCCTAAACTAAAAGATTAAGTGTTTCTATTTAATCTAAAAATGAAAAATGAAGTAATTCATTTTTATTCATAGCTGCTCAAATTATTTTCTATGACACAATAAGAAGGGATTATTTTCAGTTAAAAAGGAATAGCATATTTAACACTGATTGATCCTCATTCAAGGGGAAAAGTGGGAATTGTTAGTAATGATAATAATAACAACAAAATGATTGTATAGAAATTTCATGTGCCAGACACAAATGCCACAGTAAGTATTAACTCGTTTAATCTTAACCACGACCCAGAGAGGAAACTGTTATTATTTTCCTTTTTTATAAGATAAAGAGAATAAGCCTGGCGAGGTTAGAAATTCCTTCAAGAGCTACTAGGCACAAGATGTAAAGGTACCATCCAATCCCAGAACTCACTTTCTCAGCCAGATCTTACACTGTCTGTGGGCTAAACACAGAGCCAGTCCTTCTCATAGGTTATCATGCTTATTCATCAACACCACTCTATCAAAGTGAGTCTTCCAGGTCCAATTTTAGTAATTAAAAATCCAAAACTCCAAAAGTCAACATACTTACAAATGAGCAGATAATTAATTTTTTTAGATTAAGGTCTGTAAATTAATGTGGGAGTTATTGCTGATGTTTTCATTTCCTTAACTATGTCAAACTACTTTCCAAACAAATATTTACTAAATATTTGTTTACTAGTACAAAGGACTTTAATATATTTAAATATATATGACACTGCCTCCAAAATCATAAACAAACAGGTAAATGAATATAATCTGTGCTTTTCTTTTTTAAAAAATATATTTTATTGATTTTTTACAGAGAGGAAGGGAGAGGGATAGAAAGTCAGAAATATCAATAAGAGAGAAACATTGATCAGCTGCCTCCTGCACACTCCCCACTGGGGATGTGCGTGCAAACAAGGTACATGCCCTTAACCGGAATCAAACCTGGGACCCTTAAGTCCACAGGCTGATGCTCTATCCACTGAGCCAAACTGGTTTTGGTGTAATCTGTGCTTTTCTTAATTTGAGATTTGTATTACTGATGGTAGGACGATAGTTTTAACAAGCATAGTCATGACATTAAACATCTTTGACTCATATAAAGAAAAATCTATCTATCTATATAAAAGACTAAGTAACCAACCATCCATCCATCTGACTGTCCAACCAACCTGCAGGTATATATGATAGGCACAGGCAATTTAAAAGTAAACATTGGCCTGCACATGCGCAATACATATAACAGCTCTCGCTGGCACCAATCACACGTGTGTTTTAATTTTATAATACTACTAGAGGCCCAATGCACAAAATTCGGGCAAGGGTAGGCCCTCTCAGCCACAGCCACCTCAGCTGCTTCCTCGCAGCCCTGGCCACCTCGGCTGCAGCCCCACTGGTCTTTCTGGAAGGTTGTTCCACTGTCCAGTCTAATTAGCATATTAGCTCTTTATTATATAGGATAGTATATATACTATTTTGACATATAATTTTTGTAGTAATATAATCACCACATGAATCTTTCTTCTAATTCATTTCCCTTCAATGTGCACAAATCCGTGCACTGGGCCACTAGTTCTTTTATATTTGTTTCCAAGCTTTTTTAGCATGTCACATAGGAAGTCATTTTTATATTGGTAAGCACATTCCTAATTTCTAGTTACTCTTCCACACTCCCCAAAAAATGTATTAGAAAAGTTCTCAGCTAAATATCATCTCTCTAATTGGGTGTAATAACTTTGTTTTGTTTTAATTTTTTTATCATTCTTCTTATCTTGTTGTCAGGTGAAGTGTCACATCCTCCCTGTTATCTTTTGTCAAATAGAACTGGTTCCAATTCACTATGTCCATCTAAAATGTCCTTTAGATATAGGTTTATTTAGGTGGAGGTAGTAAGTTGATTTAAGGAATAATATTCAAGAAGTAGCATACTTGCTATATAAACATGGGGGGAAATTGTGTGGTTGTAAGAAGTGGTTAACATTTGAAAGATACCATAGATACAAAAAGTAATCATTTTCTAACTAGGCTATCTGAAAATTAAATTGGCTAAATCCATAACTCAGGTCACCTATAACATAATAACTCAGACTCTACTATAAATAGTAGGGAGGACTAGGGAGGTGGTTAGTTCTTAAAGGCCCAGGAAGCTATGTGTCTTTTGCTAAATTCCATGGGAGTGAGAGATGCTCCAGAAATTTGATGGAGAAAATACTCACTCTCTGGATATGATATTAGGTGGCTTACCAGAAGCATTTGAAGCAGGCCTCATATAATCTTTAACATTTGAATAAATATAGACTATGCTTTGATGGTGGCATTTTGAGTGAAGAAAAAGCAAGAGAACAGGAATGCAAAACTTGTGAAGCATATTTGAAGAAACTTGAGCTGTACAAGAAAGAAAATATGACAGCAACTTCTTGATAACCAACATATGAAACACATGAAAAATTAAAAATAAGAGAGGATGGTTTACAGTCATATTTATAAAAATAATTTTGTTTTCTCAGAATATCTGTCCACTGAATTATTTTTTTAATATTAAATTATAGTAAACTAATTTTATACTTCAAAAAGGAAATGAATTCATATTGATGAATGAAGGATAGGGGGAAATGTTTGAAAGAGTAAGAACAGTGTTTATCTTGCCTGATATCAAAATTTATTATAAACCTATATTCAACCAGTGTACTACTGATTCAGGAGTAGTGAAATAAACCACTGGAATATAATAGAAATTTCAGAAATGGTCCCACAGATATGGTTAATTTGAATTTACTGATTACCAAGTGCTGGGAAAAATATAGTGAAATAGAAATTCTCAAAAACACTAGTAGGAGAATGAATTGGTATCTCACTTTGGAGAGCATTTTTTTATAAATCTGTTAAGTTGAAGATGTATCACCCTATATCCTAGAATTTCCCTGTATCCATACTACAGGAAACCTGGTATTGCAAAACTTGTTCAAATAATGTTTTGCAATCCTAAAATATTGAAAAACTCTCACAAATGTCCTTTGATAAGGGAATGCATATATAAAACTAGTTGTTAAAGAGTAGAATAACCATAATTAAAATGAATTGAGTTCAGTCTTCATGTATTAACATCCATAGATCACAAAAAATATGTTAAATGTTACAAACAATACTGTATGTATGTATATATGTGTATATATATATATATATATATCCACACAAAATTTATGCTCATATGTGTAATTAGTAACAATATAAAAACATGTTGTAAGAAGCATGTAAACCTATACCACAATAATTATTAGCTTCTGTCTACTCCATGCGTGAACATAGACATAAGATGGTGCTCTAGTTCCTTTTTCTATAAAATAAATTGATGAACAAAATAGATCTAAAGACACAGAAGCATGGAACAGGCAGTAGAACCTCAGGGGAAGGGGTCGGTGGGAAGATACCAACCAACAAACTTGTATGCATATATGTATAACCAAAGAACCCAGACAATAGTGTGCTAAAGGCATGGGGCTGGAGGTGGCCGTGGACTAAAAGGGATTAATGAGGAAAACAGGGGTCATATGTAATACTGTCAATGATAAAGACCTTTAAACAAAATAAAATAAAATGATATTGATGAAAATCTGCCTAGGCTTGTTTTGAGCCATTTATGAGTGTACACTGAAACTGTATAGACAAATATAAAGTGTGTGTCAGGGGGTGAGAGGCGGGGAGGGAGTGGGGGAGGATGAAAGGAAAAGAATTAGAAGTCCAATTTGTGTATCATTGCTCCATGAAGAGAATGTGCCCTGAGCTAAGTCTTCTTAAAGGAAAAAGACCCTGAAATTTGTAATCAAGGCAAAGAGGAGGAGAACCCAGGTACCGCATAACAAGGGAAGCTGTTGTCTAAGGAGGGACCACGTAATAGGAATGAGAGCTAAAGATAAGGTGGTTGAGGTACATTTTAGGAATAGAACGTTTGTGTTTTATCTACACATAGCAAAGTTGGAAAAACTGAACTAGAATTACGTTCTTCCAGGAACCATTTTACGTCCCTGAGACGGACCCCAGCAGACCATCTCTGGGGAACAGTGACCTGAAGACAACAGCTTAAAGGCCAAGGCATGCTTTCACACGTCTGTTCTCTACCATCTTTATTTTAACAGGTTAGAGAACGACAGGCCAGGGCAGTATTCTTGGATGGAATTGAACCTCAGACGCACACAGCAAGAGCGTAGTGGCTGATCAATACAATTCATTCTTCTCTGATTTTGAATGGGACACAAATAAGAGAGCATGGCCATCCTGTCAGGATAAGAAGGAGATATGAATAAGGGGAAAGGATGCATCATCCATGCTTATTAGATTACCCACGTGAGTGTTCATTTAAAGCAGGTCTGGGGAATGTCCACCCCACAGGCCACAGTAGGCCCCAGAAAGCAAGGCATTAAGGGTGAGTTAATGAAATGTTTGGCCCAATACAGCAGGTTAGTTTTAAGTTGATAATTTTGTATGGCCCACAAATGGTGCGATAAACATCCAAATGGCCCTTGGCAGCCAAAAGGTTCCTCCCTCAGGATAAAGGGTCATCACCTTAAAAAAAAAAAAAACTCCCATGAAACTAGGCAATGAGGATTAACATATTCGAGATTTACTGTATGTAAAAAAATTTAAGTGATTCTTAAAAAAATAAAGGTGGAAATCAATTATTCTCTCTCATCATTGATGTTTCTATCTTTCCTTCCATCTCCCTTCCTCTCTGAAATCACTAAATAAACATAAAGACATACCCTGAGTGTTTTCCCACTGGGGAGCAGGCCTGCGCCTTTTCTCCCTCAGGACCTTACCTTTGCCCTTCTCTCTCCTAACTTCCAAGGTCCCTTCTTTTGCTTTTGCAACTTGCTTCCTGGGCCCACGCAGCCCAGCTGGCTCGCTACAACTAGCTCTGTAATGCCCTATATAAACTTTCTCTTATAAAGAATGCTCTATGAATCAATGAGAAAAATGAATGGAAAAGTAACTTTTTAAAATTTCAGCTGATTAAGATAAAATCGACATGTAAAATGGTAAGATGGAGTGTTTTGATACATGTCTATATTTTGAAAATATTTCCCGCTATAGAGTTAATTAACACATTCATCACCTCATGTAATTAGTTTTTTTGGGTTTTTTGTTTTGTTTTGTTTTGGTGTGAGAACATTTAAGGTCTGCTCTCTTAGAAAATTTCATTTACTCAATACCAATATCAATTATAGTCATCATGCTTCACATTAGATCTTCAGACCTTATACCTGAAAGTTTGCACCCATTTGCCAACATCTTCCTATTTCCCAACCTGCAGCCTCTGGCCACTTTCTACTCTCTGTTTCTACATGTTAATTTTTATTCTTTGTTTTCTATTTTCAACAGAATGACCTTAATATGAACCACAATAAAGTAAACTGTACAACACCAAAGGGGACTGGAAAATGATGACCGACTTTCCCAATCTTTGTATACCTTTTGTATTTCCACTCCACCTTGAACACTGATACCTACTTTTATTAAATTGGGAGGGGTATACATTGTGAAAATACACATGCAGATGCGGCGATAGAAAGACTGATGATAAGTAAAACTCATTTTGAGACACTGGGTGACTCAACTTGGTGAAAATTCTGCCAATCACTGCCTGTGTGCTCCCTGCCCCGTTTACTCCTAGACCTCCACAGCCCATGCCAGGAATGGAGAGGATACTGGGGTACCCACCAGTTACCAGCAAAACAGCCAGCTGCAGGGCATGAGTTCCCCTCTGCCTCAACCCTTGGCCAATAACCCCTCAGGTTTGGGTCTTAGTGACAACGTAGATCAGACTGTCTCTCACCATGTAACTAGATAGATTAACCGGAATTATTCTAGAATGTCAATGTATCAGAAACTATATTCATCACTTCACTCAAAAGGCAAGCAAATATCATCACTGCTCATCGTTGGAGTCCCTGCAATTTTTGTGTTCTTTGGATGTGGCGGACTAAAGTGAGGGCACTAGCCCAGTGGAACAAATGTCATATCTAAGAGAAGACCTGGACACATGGGGCTAAAAGTCACAGGGCTAATATTTTTTAAAACTATTTTATTACTTTATGTATTTTTTATATTTTAATTATGTTTTTAATTTTTAATGTATCTGAACAAATTTCAAGGAAACAATTTTGAATATTAAAAAATACTTTAGAGACAGAGAAGCATCGATCAGACTGTCAAACCTCAGAGGGAAGGTAGGAGAGGTTGGGGGCAGGAAAGGAGGAGAGATCAACCAAAGAATTTGTATGACTTATATACATGCATATAAGCCTAACCAAAGGACACAGACAACAGGGGAATGAGGACATGACTCAGGGGAGAGGGGGTAGGGGGAAAATGGCATGATAAGGACACATCTGTAATACCTTAATTAATAAAAAAAACACTAAAAATACTTTAAATGAAAGGATTCTTATAACAGAAACTTTCAAAAGCACTAAAAGTTAATCCTATCTAATAAAAGAGTGATATTCAAACTGACCATACCTCCACTACACCCACAAGCCATGCCCACAAGCCAATCAGAGTGAGTATGCAAATTAACCCACCTGGATAATTTGCATATCCAGGTGCAGAAGACAGTGTAAAAGGAAGCCAAGCACTGCAGAAGGGAGCAAAGCTGCAGAGAAGTAAGCAAGCGCGGCAGGATAGAAGGGAGGGAAGCAGGAGGGGTGGGGGAGAAGAAAGGGAAGCAGGTGGAGCAGGGGGAAAGGGAGGGAGGGAAGGAGGCAGCAGAGAAGAAAGCGAGGCAGCGGAGAAGGGAGGGAGCTTTGCTCAGCCTGCAGAAAGCCCTATATTCCTGCAGTGGGTCTCTAGTATATAAATAAGATTATAAGTCTACTCATCATTATTAAAATCATTCTTAAAATCCTTATATGAAGAAAACCTTTAACAGAAATAGAGTATAATGATAGTGTAAATGAGTAAGTACATAAACAGATAAACTGGCAAGTAAATAAACTGACAAATAAATACATAAAAATAAATGGCTATGGATATAAAAACAGAAAAAAATACAACTTAAGTAGTATAATTTGGTATATCAGAAATCAGAGGTACCTTTATCACACACGAACTAGATTAAAATAAAAATTTTATGAAGTTTCAAAAACGTGATAGCAATTTTCCTTTTCCATTTCACAAACAGGATGCTTTAAACAAGTGTAGGAGTTGTTTAACACAGAGATTGGGTACAATTCAGTGGTCGGTAAACTCATTAGTCAACAGAGTGGCAAACCAGGGCTCGCGAGCCGCAGTTTGCCAACCCGTGGGTTACATCCATGTGCTGGTCCTGAGCAAGCCACAGCAGCTGCCTAGAGACCGTCAGGGGGAGTGCCTTTCCAGACCCCGGGGAAGGAAGGCCATGAGTAACGACCGTCCAGCCGCTGACTCACCTAAACACAATTTTCTCATATGTGTGGCCCTTTCTGTCTTTGGAAGAAGTAATTGGACATAGACATTGTCATTTCAAAAGTAAATGCCTTTTTTGAGAATCATATCTAATCCATGACACTGTTCCCTATGAGAAGCCTCTCCTCTCAAACAGTGAAATTCCAGGGAGAGGCGATGAGTTATCTCAGATGCTTGTTACTAATATTTTCACAGTATTCACTGCGCACTAATTACTGGAGGCTTTAGGATCCAAGTCCATAATCGACTTCCAAGCTCACATCATGCGGCAATAAATTCATAGGAAAACATAGAGTGAACGACATTAGTT
Organism: Antrozous pallidus; assembly: GCA_027563665.1. Classification (NCBI taxonomy): domain Eukaryota; kingdom Metazoa; phylum Chordata; class Mammalia; order Chiroptera; family Vespertilionidae; genus Antrozous; species Antrozous pallidus. The sequence continues at coordinate 83,243,284 of CM050519.1, forward strand.
TTCGGAAACAACACAGAACCACTCATGTTTTGCATAATCTTGCCTCAGAGTCTGGATGGCTTTACCAAGAGTTCTTATTCTTTTTTAATAAAAATTGAATAGCACCTTCTACAATTCTCCAAACTGTCAGAGCCTACCACAGAACATGTTTAATAGTCATTTTTCTATCAGCCTCTCTCTCTTCCTTTTTTATAAATTACTAGAGGCCTGGTGCATGAAAAAATTCCTGCACTTGGTGAGTGGCGGGGAAGGGTCCCCCTCAGCCAAGCCTGTGCTCTCTCACAGTCCAGAAGCCTTGGGGGGTGTTCCACTGATGGCTTAGTCAGCAGTCGCACACCCTTAGGGCTACCATGGAGGCAGGAGAGGCTGCTACCACTGCTACTGTGTTTACCAGTCATAAGCCCAGCTCGGGGCTTCTGGCTGAGCAGCTTTCCCCCTGTGGGAGCACATTGACTATCAGAGGCAGCTCCTGCATTGAGCATCTGCCCCCTGGTGCTCAGTGCATATCATAGCAACCAGTCGTTCTGCATTCGGTGATTTGCATATTAGCCTTTTATTATATAGGATGGCATTCTACCATATTCCAGACACTATTATAATAGGGATACTCAACTATTTTAATACATAATTTACCTCACATTCTACAAAGTATATACTCCCAAATTCTGCAATATTAAAGAGTCTTACTCTCATCCTACAAAGGTTATTATTTTATGAAAATACTAGAGACCCATTGCAGGAAGATTCCTACAAGAATTGGGCTTCCTGCAGCCTGAACAAAGCTTCCTCCAGTCTCTGTTGCCTCGCTCCCTTCTCTGCTGCCTCGCTCCCTTCTTCACTGCCTTGCTCTCTCCCTTTTCCACTGCCTCACTCTCTTCTCCTCTTTCTCGCTCCCTCCCACCTCCTCTGCCCTGTTCCCTCCCTTCTTCCCCATCCCATTTGCTAGCTAATCCCTTCTGCAATGCTTAGTTTATTTCTACACAGTCTTCTGCACCAGGATATGCAAATTAACCGCCATCTTGGTTTGTTTAATTTGCATACTCACTCTGATTGGCTAGTGGGCATGGATTGTGGGTGTGGCTTATGGGTGTAGTCAATTTGGATATTACTCTTTTATTAGATAGGATACATTCTTTGAACTTGAAAATATATCACCATTAAAATTAATAATACAGAATTACCAATAGTACTGTGTATATATTAACAAAGTTCAATAATTAACAAAGTACTGTGTATATATTACTTATATATTTGATACTCAAAGATTAATTAAATATTTATTACCAAAAAATGGATAAGAGGATTTAATGAAAACAAAGCAAAGGATCCATGTGATTGTCAATTGAGTATCCCATGAAGAGATTTTAAAGCACTTTCAGCCAACCATGAAACAGTACACCTGATCACTTGGTTGTATTTATTTCAAAGAATAAAATCCAAATAAGTCCTCATAATTGCAAAGTGATGTGTTGTTAAGGAAAGTGAAGATATCCAATGAAGCATTTCAGAAAGTTTATTATGATCAATATGGCAGATCCAGGTAGATGACTACAATTGTATTAGAAAAAAACACTGTGTATCATCATAATTTCATTTTTCAAAAATCTCTATTTTAAAAATTATATATAATATTATTTCTAAATGGCTTACAAGTTATTTTTTCAAATTTCCTTAGAGAAACAATTCCCGCAAATACTTCCAAGATAAAAGAGAAAGAGAAAAACTTAATAGGACAAATAAACTATTTGAAGATGATGATCTCCTGCTTAAATTATAAAGGCCATGTCTTTATGCTATGTAGAACAAATTAACTAAAACACACAGTTCAGCCCTAGCTGGTTTGGCTCAGTGGAGAGAGCATCGGCCTATGCAATGAAGGGTCCCAGGTTCGATTCTGGTCAAGGGCACATGCCTAGGTTGTGAGTGTGCAAGAGGCAGCTAGTCAAGATTCTCTCTCATCATTGATGTTTCTCTCTCTACCTCTTCCTTCCTCTCTGAAATCAATAAAATATATTAAAAATCCAAACACACAGTTCAGACATCAAATTTTCTGCAAATTATACTTACCTAATTCTTATAGTAAGTTAATAAAACAAAAACCCTTTATTTTTAAAATTCATTTTAAATTGAAAATAAGTAATACATCCATAAAGTTAGGCATAAGAATGAAAGACGTAATATACTATATATTCAATCGGTAATAAGTGTTTCATCAGTGTGTTGTGCAAAATTTTCTCTTTTCATAAAAAGATTTCAAAAAATTGCTAAATGATAATGGGTATAGTGAGTATAGTAAGACTTTATTTAAAATGCCTTGGCCTTTAAAATTAAAAATTCATAATAAAGAAAATGCAATGAATTTGATAAAATTAAATAATTTACACTTTGGAGTTAAAAAACAAAAACAAGCAACAACTCAGAGTAATGAGTGAGGCAAAATAAGTCTATATTCAATTTATAAATCCAGAAGACTTCCAAAGTATTAAGCAAGCAAATCATCAGCCATAGTCACCACAGTGGTATCTCTTTTACTTATTTAGCATTGTGGATAACTCAATTTTAAGATACTTCTGTAGCTTGTTTATATTTTTTATTAAATTTTTAAATGCTCATGCCATTTTAATTAACAAGTGTGAAAATCTTGTAACAGTGCATATCCTTCCACCATCAATAGAACAGATGCATGCAATCTTATCGGAAGCAGATCTTATGATTTATTTTGACTTATCAATTTAATAATGCCTTTTTAAAATTATATTGAATCCTAAGTACAGTATATATATTAATAAAATTAAACTAACAAAAAGTTAGTTTTTTTACATTTCCCAAACAACAAATATTAAAATAATCCAGCAAGTAGATTTGGTATTTAGATTACTTAAAAGAATTGTACTATAAATACATTTATTAGCCAAGTTTGTGAGAAACTCCAAATAGTATCCACTGGTCCCTTGTCAATTATATAGATTCTTTGTGAATCACACCTTTTTCAGTGGCTCCTAGTTTTAAACACTAATAAAAGAGAAACATGCAAATTGAACATACCTCTGCTACACTCACCAGCCACACCTACTAGCCAATCAGGAGAAAGTATGCAAATTAACCCAGCTAAGATAGAGGCAGCCACTGAGCTGGAGTGAGCAGGAGGCTTGAGTTGCCCCAGGCAATGGAGGAAGCCAAGCTTCCAACCCACCCTGGCTGGCCCTGGCCTCTTCTCAAAGCTACAAAGTTTAAATTATAAAAGATAAATAAATTCCAAATACCTGCTTCCAGCTGGCCTTGGCCTCCACTCAAGGAGGCATTAAAAAAAGAAAAGAAAAAAAGGAGGGGCTAGGGCCTGGATTGCCAGGGGGCATGGTCAGCCTGAAAGCAGCCCTCAGCTCCTCACCCAGGCTGGCCACACTCCCATGGGGTGAGGGTCCCTGCTGAGGGGGTTGGCCAGCCTGGAATGGATCCCCACTTTGAAGGCAATGTGGCCAGCTTGAAATCAGCCCTTAGCCCCTCACCCAGGCTGGCCACATTCCCCATCAGGAGCCCTCACCCCATGGGGGTGTGGCCAGCCTGCAAATTACCACAGGCCCCTCATCCATGCCTCAAGAGAACCCCTACCCTTACTTGGGACACCCTTTAGGGCAAACCAGTTGGCCCCTACTTGTGCACCAGGCCTCTATCTATACTAATAAAATGCTAATTAGACTGGGAGACCTTCCAGAGGACCTTCCAGATTTTTTTCTGGACAAAGCCATGGAGATAGAAGCAGCTAGAGGCCAAGAGGGGAGGGCAGTTGTGGGTGATCAGGCCAGGATGGGGCAGCAGTTGTGAGTGATCAGGCTGGTAGAGGGCGGGACCATTGGGGGTAAGCAGACCAGCAGGGGGACCAGTTGGGGGCAAGCACGATATCAGTGGGGGGTCAGTTGGAGGTGATCAGGATAGCAGGGATGGGGCAATTTGGAGTGAGCAGACCAGCAGGGGGGCAGTTGGGGGCTAGCACACTGGCACAGGGAGCAGTTGGGGTGATCAGGCTTGCTGGGGAGGGGGGCATTTGTGGGCAATTAGGCTGGTGATAGGGGCGAGCAGGGCAGCAGACAGAGTGGTTAGAGGCAATCAGGCAGGCAGGCAGGTGAGTGGTTAGGAGCCAGCAGTCCTGGATTGAGAGAGGGATGTCCTACTGCTGGTTTAGGCCTCATCCCTGTAAACTGGCAGTAGGACATCCTTAGAGAGGTTCCAGATTGAAAATGGTACAAGCCAGGCTGAAGGACACCCCCCACCCATGCATGAATGTACATGAATTTTGTGCACTGGACCTCTACTATATAATATTAAAAATAAAACCATGTGGTATCATTGGAATCAGTCAAAATCAGACCAAAAAAAATAATGAAGGAATTCAAAAGAGAGAAATTGCTACTGTTTTGAAAATTCATGAAGAGATTCCTAAGCAATGTAAAGAATAAATTTTAATTGGCCAAGAAATTTTATTTTCTATGTTCCATTTTATGCACAGTATAATGTATATGATAAAGATTAATTAAAATCAAGTAATTACTTAAATGGAAACAGAAGTAAAAAAAAAGAAAAAAGAAATTATGATTTTACTCACATTTACTTTTAAAAATTATAATATTTTTCTTTTATACTTTATTCTATTATTTACTTTTTCAATTATATTCTTCATTCCAATAGTGGACCAGGGTTTGCTTTAAAGTTTAATTTATGAAAATTGAACACATGGCAAAACCAATTCAATCATTTATTGAACTGTGTGCTCTCTTTATAGAGATATTTACACACACACACACACACACACACACACACACACACACACACAGAGTACTTCATATAACATTTATTTTATACAGATATCGTGTCATCATTATTTCAGACTGAAATTCCAAGAGATTTTTTTCAAAGTTGTGCAACAGTTAATGAGAAAAGGGAACCACAGGCCAAAGTCATCTGATAAATCTCATGTATTATTTCAATGCCTTATATTTTCTTTCTTTATAAATTATGGCTAAATAATTAAGAGGAATATCATTATTTTAATAATATTAAATAAGTTATCTATTAAATGGTAGCTCTATAGTCCTTTTTTTAGTTTAAGCTGTTACTCTAACTTCTCTGAAGATTACTAAGCAGGTCTAGTTACAAACTAAACATTATGTTTTATAGAAATCGCTATATTTAATAATCCAGGCCCCCTTTAACTAAACCACGAATGTTATTTTTCTTACATTTCATTTAATAATGCTGATTTAAAGAGCTTTTATATAGTTCAGCTGAACTATTGATGTATATAAACTTAATTCAAAAAGTGCAATAAATAGAAAAGTATAGAATCTATTTTCAGAATAGAGAAAAGATATATTATCCCTCAAAGGAAAATCACATACAAATGGAATCAAAATCTGTGATGCAAATACTTCCATAATTATTTTTTTATCCTTGAATTCATATTTTATGGATCTTGTAAGATGTTAGCATAAGAGGATATTGATAAAGTCCATCAACATTTTTCTAAATGGTGGAAGTTCGGCAGTGAGTAATAAAACTCAAAACACTAAGTTTCTTGCATAATTTTAATGTTGGAAGCTGAGTAATTTAGAGAAAGCGAACTTTAGCCATTATAAAAGAGTACTTTTGACATTCATGTCAACAGGGCTTAAGTCAGCATGTCTCTTCTGATAGTGCAATTTGCTTGGCTTTATATTGTCCATTATAATTCCACTTTCTTGCTAAGTCGATACAATTATATTACTACAGGGACTTCATTACGGGCACAGGGAGGCAGCAGCTGAGGTACACAATTTTCCTCCTGTGATGCAGCACTACTACACAGTTATTGGAATGATGGTCTGCAAAGGGACAATAAAAGTTGTTGTCTTAAATATTGTTATGCAATTATACCATCTGACAAAAGATAATCAAAACTTAAAAATGTTTATGCAATGGAAATTTTGCTTTTAGCAGCATTCTGATTTCATAAGAGTACTACATAGGGGCTGTTTCTCATTTATTCATTTAAACATAATTCAGAATACACATTGTCTCTAGACTGTAGATTCCTGGTGTGAAATTTGAGAGACTTAGAATTTATGGGTACCTGATATTCCTCTAAATAAATGTGTAACAATGGAGAATAATGAAATTCTTCTTGATTAGATTGCTGTTTGCTCACAATACCAATTTTATAACTAAAGCTGACATTTTATGCTGATGTAGCCCAGTATTTGTTCTTAGCACCATAACTTTAAACTATATGTTAAGGCTCATATGCATAATTCTACTTAAAATTAGCATACTATTTGATTCCTTTCTTAATTATAGGAGGTTTAGCTTTTCTGGGCTTTTGCTTTATTTTCTACCATCTGCCCTGATACAATATATCTCGTACACATTTCTAAGTCTTAAAAACTTGACATTTTTTACTACTTTTCTTATTATTAAAAACAAGAATAACTATAAAAATATATTTTCTAACAGACATGTCAAAGATTAATAGTCATAAAATTTCTCTATCAAAATTCAAGGTTATTTTCTACAAATTTTCCTTTTACGTTACATTGACATTTGACTAAGGTTTACTGTTGACTAGCTGTCAGGAACTGAGCTGGCCTCAGAGATCTCAAATTTCTGAAAGAAACAGGATTGTCCCTGAAAGGTGCTCAGAGTTCAGCTAGACAGACCAGTAGAGATATAATGACAGTACAGTCCAACGTCTTTCTGCACTTCCTAACCCAATGACATGATTCGCTTATCATTAGGTAATTTAATGACCAATTTAACCAAGTATAAGGTCTATAAATACGTGAATCTAATGAAATTTTTGTTTGCCTATCACATCATGGCTTCAGAAAGGCACTGGAATATCTCTGTCAAATAAATAATTTCAACTATATTTGCCCTTATGCAGTAAGCTGAATAGGCCCCATCACTCCAAAGATGTCCATGTTCTAATCCCTAGAACCCATGACTATATTGTCTTACATGGAAAAGATACTTTGCAGAAGGGATTAAACTAAGGAACTTGGATGCAAAGATGATTCTGAACTGCCACAAAGTTCCTTAGATAAGGAAAGAGGGAAGATAGGCATTAATAGAAAGAGGCATGAGCTGTGGTGACAGAAATAAGTGATTGAAGTATTTGAGAAAAGACCAATAGTCAAAGAGTGCTGGTAGACTTTTGGAGCTGAAAAGGCAAGGAAAGGTATTACCCTAAGAAACCTGGAATGGCTGGCGTCTTGATTTTAGACTTCCAGGACAGCAAGAAAATAAATCTGTGTTGTTTAGTCCAAGATTATGGTAATTTGTTACAGCAGCAATGCACCTGTTTACCAAGAAATAGCAAAATTATTTTCTTTTGTCTCCACTTTATAAGTACTGATTTTTCTTAAATTTAGACAGTTTGCTTATAGTAGTGAAAGTACAAGAGTTTCCAAAATATTGAGATAGCTCTACATAAAAGTCAAAAATGCTATAGAAGACAAATGATGAAAAATAGTATCATATTTTTACTGAGAAATGGTCCTGTGTTGGAAGCTGTCATATATGGAAACATTTTATACTGGATTGGGTTTTATCCCCAGAGTCACAGCCTACATCTTCAGATGCTAACTTTCAATCCTAACTAATTATTGGACAGACAGCAGTTTTCGGACTTGCACTGATCAAAATTAACTGGGGAGCTTTTCTGATGGGCATCGCCCTCAGAGTTTGGGGTAAGAATCCAAGAAAGTGCATTTAGCAAGTTTCTGGATGATGTTCATTTTACTGCTCCAAAAGACCAGAACTTAAGAAACCCTAATGTAGTGAAAAATATGAAACACAGAAGATCTAGATTCATATATTTGTTACTGTCTAGCTATGAAATTGCTTAACTCCAGTAACTTTCAGCTTCCTTTTTTGTGTGCAATTTCACAAGTCTGTTGGGACAATAAAACAATAAATTATTCATAAAAATTTAAGTAAGACTGTAAGATCATATAAAACATAGTAACGTTAGTTAATAAAAGTCAACCATTTATGCCTATGATGATGTTATTTAATTCTCTGGATGGTCTTCTGGGAATAAATGTAGTAAATATTTATTTGCCATTGTTCATACCCTTAGGACATACATTTGTTATTTTTGAAATTAAAAATGGCATGTGTACATGAATATATGTGTGTGTGTACACTGTGTATGTATGTTTGTGTAGATGTTATACTAACTAGATGGACTAAAATAATTGTTTCCTTATTTGAGAATGAAATCTTTAATGTTCTAATTTAAGCTATATGTTCTTTAAATTTTTTTTTGCATTCCTACTACTACAATGGCACTGCTATATCTACATTGTTATAGTTTATTGCTGAAAACACAATGGATACTCATTATGGAGAAAATAAGAATTTATCCTAATTAGTAAAACAGTAATTTGCTTACTTTAGTTCTTTTATATAATAAATTATTATATAATGATCTCATTTTAACTTTTTATATCATATAAATGGCTTTATTGTGTGTGCTTTTCTTTCTAACTTATTATCACCTTAATATTTTATTCACATCAATAATGAAGATGAATGCAACTGGGATTAGTTCCACTCTCATGTTTCCCATTAGGCTTCTTTTCTCCCGAAGAACTGTTGTCATCCATTACCCTTTGTTTAAAGCCCTTTAGACAAAATGAAATATAAATCTTTTGAAAAAGATTTCAATGTTTTGTTATTTCTTTAGAAAACATACTAAACAGTCCTTCAAAGTCAAGGTATATCTGGATCTGGCAAGTTTTTAAACAAGTACATACAAGGCAAGTATCTGTGCCTTTATGTATGTTGTGTGTGCGTCTGCTTACAAACATATCTATAATAACAAAAGCCCAAGTGACCATCACAACCAAACAGCCGACTGGACAGGCTGTGTGGGGTGACTAGGCCGGCATGGGGGTTAGTGAGGGACGACCAAACAACTGAGCACCAGGCTGTGTGGGGCCACCAGGCTGGCAGGGGGGGGTAGAGAGGGATGACCAGATTGGCAGAGGGGGGCAGTGAGGGACAACCAGGCCGGCGGGGGGCAGTTGGGACAATCAATCTAGTAGGGGGGACAGTAAGGGGCAACTAGGTGGCAGGGGGGGGCAGTAAGGGGAGACCAGGCGGGTGGAAGGGGCAGTTGGGGGCAACCAGGCTGGCAGGAGGGTAGTAAGGGGCAACCAAGCAGGCAGGGGGGCAGTTAGGGGCAACCAGCCAGGAGGGGAAGCAATTGGGGGTGACTAGGCCAGTGGGGGGCAGTTAGGGGAAATGAGGCAGGCAGGCAGGTGAGCAGTGGTCCTGGATTGTGAGAGGGATCAGGGCCTAAACTGGCAGTCGGATATCCCCCGAGGGGTCCCAGATTGGAGAGGGAGCACGCTGGGCTGAAGGTACCCCTACATGCATGAATTTCATTTACTAGAATATATACCATGCATACACACACACACACACACACACACATACACACACACACACACACACACTCACACACACACACACTCACACACACACACAGTGACAGGCAGCTGAAAGGGAAAGGAACTGATGCACAGTTAGAATGAGAATGACACAGCGTGTTTTAATGACAACAGTGGTTGATTCTAAGTGCAGCTGCTCTCAGACCCAACAGAGCTTCACCAGTAAGCAGCTGGCTGGCCTTGAGCAAACCCCATCTGTCTGCCACCTCTCATCTCTCCTGTAAGAATGAAGGTATCCAATTGCTCAAAGCCTCAAGCCCCTCCACCTTAAAGATCCTGTGATTTGGCCTTGGAAGAACGCCTATACAATAGCTTATAGAGAAAACAAGCATGGAGCCTCACTCCATGAGCAGTAAATGAAATTGTTCTGATCACTTCCACATTTTCAAAAATGCAAGTCTGCCACGTGAACGTAGCGGATGCCCTCAACTCTATGTCAATCTGACCGGCAGTCGGATTGAGAAACTTTTAGGCCTGTTTAGTATAACAGACCTACTCAACATGAATGAAAACTGTGTGTGCAAGAAGACACCATAAGTGGACAGCCCTCGGCCCTCCGGCACCTCAGTTTACAGTGTTGACTAATGAGAGGAATAAAACCTGCCACCGTCAGACAGATGGACTGTGAATCCGCAGGACAGGCTGAGGTCTTCATCTGATTTAGTATCTGTCGCGAGGATGGGTGAAAATATACTCCACAGAGTTTGTAAGCCTTTCATCTTAATGGATTGATAGCCCCAGATGTAATCCTTTATGACTGGCTTCCAGCAAAACATTTTACAGAGCCTCCCCAATTAGACCATGAATTCTTGGCAGAGGTAGGAACTTTGCATTAACCCCTTTCTACCCAGCACAGGGGATAACACTACCATAAAAACTGTTTCGGCGAAAGTATGATTGAATGGTAAATTCATTGGTATGTAAGCAGATTTAATAAAATGTAATTCTATCATTCAATAATAAAACTATTTGATCTGATAATTAGCATTTTGATGTACCCAACATATACTTTATTATAATTTTTCATAGAAGAATTTTCACATGGCTTAGGAGGCAATGAAGGTTATGGGATTGTTTTGGAATACTGCTTATTTTTTATTCTTTGCAAACTGAGAGAGACAAGTACCAGATGATTTCACTCATAGATGGAATGCAATGAGCAAACTGAATTAACAAGCAAAGTAGAGACAGACTCATCGATGGAGAGTAGGCGGACAACTCTGGAGGCAGAGTAGGGGGCTGGAGGGAGTGAACAAAAAAGAAAAAAGAAATAAATCATGGACAGGAAGAATAGGGTGGTGACTGGTGGGGTGGATGGAGAAGATATAGCAGCGATAAATGGCAACAGAGGAAAATAAAATAAAACAGAGGAGGAGAAGAAATAGTACAAGAATATATTTCATTTCACTGTTAGGAAAACTGAGAACCTGATAAATTGTGTGACTTGAGCAGTCACACAGCAAATTCCAATTCCAAGGAGTGGTAGTCATCTATGTAAATATTATAGTTATGTTCATTCAAAAAGAACGTTTCCCTTTATTAAAAATACTACTGAAAGAGGTTAAGCATACAAATTATAAAAGAAACAGGTCCTACCTTCCACTAGCTTTAAAGTAACAGCATTTATAAAATAGTGAGGTTTTAAATAAGGTCATAACCAAGAGTGTAGGTTGTTTATTTCAGGTAAAAATTAAATCTTCACTTAAGTTTGCATTGTGAGATAGAAAGATCCACAAATGGAATTTAGAGAATGATTTACTTTCTCTTGCCACAGACATGAACTTGGTTTCTGTTCTCTGTAAGGTACACACATCACCTTCTTTGCATGGCAGCGGGTTTTAATTTGTCACCAACTTCCAAATACAACTATGCTGTTTTCTTCTGAGAAATCCCATGCTATCTGATGACTAAATTGCTTGAGGTCAGATGCCTGTCTTATTTTTGCTTTGTGCTTTTCAGAATACTATGAATTTTTGACTACATTGTAATTGCTCAAAAAACTATATGATGACATGCTTAAGTTATTCATGACCTGCTGATTGCTTTGTCAAAGTAAGGTTGCATAACAGTACATCTCACTTTGTTAAAAAAAATTCCTAGCAATTACTCAATTTTCTATACAATGCTTCCACCAGTCCCCCTATAATTCAGAAGCCACACTGTTTCTTCCCAGAGAAATTATTGTTTGATTAAAATATACAACTCTCATTTGTTATAATTTTTAAAAATATATTTTTATTAATTTCAGTGAAGAAGGGACAGGGGGATTGAGCCTGCAACTGGGGCATGTGCCCTGACTGGGAATCAAACCGTGACCTCCTGGTTCATAGGTCGATGTTCAAACACTGAGCCATGCTGGCCAGTTTGTTACTATTTTTTTTTACCTATGAAACATATCAAAATATCAACATAATGTTAGGATGTCATTTTCCATATTAAGCAAGGTACAAAGTGAAGAAGGATGACAAATGACTTTCACTCCGTTGCCAGACCCAATCGATCCCCAGTGGCTGCCTGGAGTGTGTATTTTTCAGAGGAATCCTGAGCCCAATGTAGGCTCAGCAGGAAAGCATGGCAAGATCAATTACTGATGTCTGTCATGGGCATAGGGGAGAGTGAGTGTCAATACATAAGCCATGAATTTTCTTATCTGTGCAACAGAGCTTAAAATATGTAGTCATTTTAATGGAGAGATAGGCATATCTTTGCCCGATGACTGCCATGACAGGTACAACAAACTCTAAGAAGGTAGCTCGACTTTTGGAAACCGTGTTTACCACATATTCCAATGAGGTGATAGCAGACCTCTAAAAGGATGGCCATTCCCCAGAATACTATTGTCAAAGTAAAGGAAAGCCATTGTTCATACTACTTTGTACAGCACTGAGACTGTCTGATCCTATACATTTTTTTAAAATTATAACATTTAAAAAAATAGCCAAGAGAGAATTGTTATTTTTACTTAAATACATTATGATTCATTTTTTATGTCAAAAAGGGAATCTCTATTTTACAAAGTAAAAAACGAAAATTCAAAAAGTTCATATTTAATTTCACAGCCTTCTGATGTTCCCATATTTTAGAACATGATCTCCAAACATGAATACAGGGATCATATTGACTAATAGTTAATGTCAAAGTGCTGTGTTTGTACCAAACAAATATTATTTAATGATTTTATGATTACTTACTGTCTGCTTTTAACGTCAAGTCTGCTTTCAGAATTTAAAGTAATTTTAGTAAGCTGAGTGCAATTACCATTTCTAACTTTGATAGATGCCTTATTTTCAATATCTTGATTTTGGACTCTACTCTGGCTCCAATTAACTTGCCAAAAAGATTCAACAGAACACTAACCACTTTGCCCAGAGAAATCTTTTCTTAAAATGTAAAAATCCATAAGTAACAATCAAATCCTATCTCCATAAGAAACAAAAATATTTGGCATAATCTAGACTTTTACTTATTTATGGTTGGTTTAAAAAAGAAACAGTCATAAAGATAATTTAATTTCTTAATTGCAGATATAGGCAATGTCCCATTAGAAACTGTAAAATATCATTTTGAGAAATATAAGTCAAGATTAACATCCTTATGTTAGAAAATATCCTGGAATTTTATGTAGCACTTAACAAAGAATAAATGAATACAATGGATTTTTGCTAAAATTCAAAGATAAAGTAAGTATTGCCTTCTAATTCTGTTATTTTATTCAACTTATATACAATTAAATAAATAATCACAGTTTCTATAAAACATTCTTATAATCTGCCAGGAAAGTGAGAATCATTCTTTATGCCTCCCTCTACATCAGGACTACATCGAATTTATCAGTAAGTTTTGACGATTGCACTTTTAAAATATATCACTGACAAATTTATTTTTCTCCAACTTTTCTACTGCCATGTAGAAATAAGATAAAATCAACCTATACTAATATTGCTAAAATAACCCCTTTATTTTCACCCCCTTTATCCATTGTTCCATCACCTCCAAGACATCGACATGTCTGATGATGCTATGTTCTTGCCTCATATATACCAATGGTTTCCTGTTGCAGTTCTTCCTTAGTTCTACACCCCTCAACTGATGCTACCTCCTTTCTATATAAGTTGTAGCTATTGAGCTCTTCCAGATCCTCTACCCCACAAAAAGCTTTAGATTCTTTAAGACTTAGTTTATGTGGTTCCCACCCCCTGTTATGTCCCTGCCCTCACTTCTCAGCCTTCTGGATGCTTCTCATCTTCCTGCATCTTCAGGTATCAACTACCTGTTATGCGAGTCTATCACTTGAATTACCCCATTTTTCTCTCCCGACAGTCTAATTTGTCATAGGTCTTCAAGGAAAAAAACAACAATAACAACAACAAAAAACCACCAACAATTGTTTGTTTACTATTTCCCTCTCCTAGACTAAAATTCTGAATGGAAAGATGCAGAGATATTTTATTTACCATAGTACATGCAGTGCCCATCAAAATGCCTGGCATATATTAAGGGATAAATACATATTCCTGGGAAGGCGAGTAAGAGAAATTCTATGGTGTGGCCTGTTGTTGTTACTGTTATTGTGGTTGGTAGTGTTCTATCATATGATGAGTTGTTTGCTTATTTGTGGAAAGTTTTTATAGTTGAGGCTCTTAAGTATTAGACTATTAAGTATTGAGTCAACTACCCAGTAAGTAGAGAAACCAGGATATAATTCACTATATAAGGCCATATCATTGCTTCTAATAGTACATGGTACTGTTTTCATATTCATCATATAGTCAATGGAAAAACCATTGGTTCCACTGCTCATTGACTGTGCTTTGTCCTCAATTTTCTTATCTGTAAACTGACTCTACTGACCTCCATTTTATGGACCTCTTTTTGGATATTGGTGAAAGCTGTAAATATATACATACATATAAAGCAACGAGCATATAATAAAATTAAATAAAGTCAAATTTTGTATTTTACCTTTCCTAATAATTATCAGCATAAATTAGTTGCTTTTGGTCATCAAAGAGTTAACTGTCCCTCATATAGCAATTTTCAGCATTGATTATTTTTATCTCTGCATCAAGATAGCTTAAACGTAACTTGTCTTTAGTGTCTTTATCTTTCAAAGTCTATATCTTTCAAAGTCGTCTCCTATACTATTAATGCATTCAATTTGATCATTCAATACAGTTAATGTCCTAATTTAAAACAATCCATTTTTAAACATTAGCCTACCAATATGGTACATTAATTCTTTATAACATTTATGCAAAAAAAAAAAACAAAAACATTTGGCAGCACGAACTTTTGAATGCCACCCAAATTGACAATTTCAATTCACTGTACAAACTCTGAGGCCGAGCAAAATGAAATAAAGTGACAATTACCAAATAACTAGAAAATTTTTTGAGCTCAGCTTGTGGGATTTACATGATCAAGTAAAGAGAAGTAGGAAATGAAAAGTTTCCAATTGAACAAGCATTCCAGGCTTATCTCGACCATTATGTTAACAATGACAGATGGAAGCACATATACAAACTATACGCATGTGCCCTGTGTAAACTTATTTTCAAAGTATTACTCTAGAACATTTTTTAATAGTAGTTAAAAATCTGATTGGGCCACTTGTAAAGGAATAATTGATTGTTCCTGCTATAAGGAACAATAAAACAAAAACAAAATGAAACAAAACAAATTTCTGAAAGTTTCCAATGACTGATAAGATGGTTATATGATCCTAAAAATGAAGACTAAGATTGTACTGTGATCAATTATTGTCAACAAGAAAAGAACATTCTATTCTTTTGTCGCTTGATTTTTGTGAACACAACAAAACGATAATTACAATATAAAGATTCTAAAAAGCTACTTTTCAAAAGTGAAGTGCCAAAACTCTTCTCAAAGTATAATGAAAATAACCCAAAACACAGCTTTCTACAAATTCATTTCAAATTATGTGCTTCATTTGAGGCTTTTAAAGTGTGGTAAATACCAACATTTCATTTTAAAGTTTTGGACTTGAAAAAATGTTAAAAAGAAGAAGCTCCAACTTCTCCAAGATCATGAATACTACAAGATAAAATAGAATGTTTTGTACAATTTTGATGCAACTAGACTCATGTAACTGTATAATAGGAAAAAAATTGGATCAAACAATTCTATATTTAAAATTTCATACAGATGATGGATGGATTTTCACTGGTGGTGATCCATTTTTTTTTTTTTTTTGTATAATGAAAGGGTCAAATGTTTCTATTAGAACTATTTTTAGACCTCTTAAATAATTATGTATAATTTCATTTTTTGGAAAGACAATTTAAATATTTCAATGTTTGCCTTTAGCTAAATATAAATTCCACTTGAGATTATAATAATATGGAATTGAGCTCATTATTTAAGAATAAACAGGTTTTGACCTGTATTGATATTTAGTCTAGTAAGTTGTTTATCCTCTTATTTCAATATTATATAATAATAAATGTTGGAATTATAATAAAACTAGAGGCCCTGTGCACAAAATTTGTGCACAGGTAGGGTCCCTAGGCCTGGTCAGTGATGAGGGCCAATGTGTGGGGTGATTGGGAGGGTGATCAGGGGGCCCCTGCTGGCACCCACCTTAGCTGGCCTGGGGCCTGCAGGCTGGGGACAGCTCCTGTGTTATCTGCTCTCTGCTTGTCAGTGCGTGTCATAGTGACCAGTTGTTCTGCCATGTGGTCAATTTGCATATTAGGCTTTTATTATATGGGGTGAATTTGTTGACTAGTTGAAAATAACCTTGGAACTTTACCAAATTATGTCAACAGAAGTTTTCAAGTGATAATTTCTGCCACCAGATGTTTATAAATCACTTTGTGATTCCTGGAAGGAAGATGTTAGATAAACAATACCATAAGTTTCTTTGAAAAAGTCTTACTTAGGCCTCCTGGTGCAATGAGAAGTACCTCATGAAAAAAGTAAAATTTAATTGAACATGTTGAGGTAAATTTCACCCAGTGATCAAGACTATACAAAGTTTATATATGATAACATCACCATGTTATTCAGCACTTTAAAAACCAGCATTTCTGATACGACATTTTAACACCTGGTACTCAGAATTTCTGGCTGCCAAGTCAGAGCCACTCTTTTAAGTGGGGATACAGAGTTCATAGAGAACCCATATATACAGCAAAATGTTTGTGTCATAAAAGATAAAATATACATCTATTATAAGACCTTTTAATGTACAAACATTGTCACAAGTGAGGGAATATTCAAATCTGAAAGTTTTACTTAGAGTTACATAAGAGTTCACAGAAGCACATACGTGAAGACATAAGATTGTGTCTTCAGAAACTGAACTATAAGTTGAAGATTCAAATGCATACTAGTCATAATTAAATATTTAAATAATATTAATGGGATTGCAACTCAATTATGTTTATGATATACATTTAAACTTCAAACCAGCTATCTCTTTTAAAAATTAAATTTGCTAACTTCTTTGATACCATGACTTGTTTGATACCAAAGAGTTAAATGTATTTTTAATAATAAAAATAAGCAAAAATAGGGGAAGTAATATTTTGTACCAAAATAGTAAAAACAAACAAACAAAAAACAATCATGAGCTTAATAGAGATCCATGGGTTAGAATTATCTAAAACATTTAAGAATTTTCTTTACTATGTTTTATTAATTTATTTTTCATTAAAAAAATCTTTGACTTCAAAGTGATACTTAATGTGAGACACTGAACACTGATTCTTCACGTGTAGTAGGCCTACCATTTTTTTCTTGGGGAAAGAGTCTTTGCTACCTCAAAGGGATAGGCTAAGGGAGTATGTGTGGGGGGGCAGGGTGTTCCTTTATATATGGGGTGCACTTAGGAACTTTACCTTGGGGTGGGGGGAGGGAAGTCACTTATAGGTTACTGACTTTTAAAAATTGTTTCTGGGAATAAGGTTATTTTAGAATTTTTAAAATTTCATTGCTATTGGCCTTTCATGTTAAATTTCTATAAATAAATAATGTTAATAAATGAATTTAACATGAATTAATAAAGAGTCATACAGTGATTTGGACAAATACATATAGTTATATTTTGTTGAAATATATTTTAAGCATAAAACTCTGGAAAATGCTAATGAGAACATTATTTTTGGATTAGAACCTCCAATTCAGAAAAAAATGTCAGTGAAATGTAATGATGGAATATTGTTCATAAAGAAATATTACAATATGCAGCTAAAGTGCTAAAATGACCTATGCTACCAATGAATTGGAAACAATCTGAATTAATATTAAGGAAGTGGCTTAATAAAATATAGCTTATCAACACAATAGATTATTAAGTAGCCATTTAATAACCAGAAACATATTTGCTTTGGTGCAAAGTTTTCTCACTCATGATTCAATGTAGTAAATATAGATAGCATATATATTACACAAAATATATGTATGATATGTAAAATATATATTTTAAAGTCATTTGGGATCTGGCTATGTTTTTTAGTTCTTGGTACATTGTTACTCTAGGACAAAGAATAATTTCTTCAAGAAAAAAAATAAACCATTAAAAACAACAGACAGTATTCAGCTCTTTTTTCCAAGTTAAGATTTCAGGAAGCATTAGCTATGAACATTTGTGTTTTCATATACAAGAGCAAGTTTTTTTGTCCTTGTTCTTGTTTTTATATGATAGGAAAAGAGGATTTAAGGTTTACAGCCACAAAGCTTGGATTAGTCAGAACCTGGAGTTTTTGTTGTTTGTCTTTTTCCCCAAAAAGCGATAGATTGCAAGAGCACCAAATCTTTATGAGGATAGTTTTAGAACAACAAAGACATGAAAACAAACAAACAGAAAAAGCCTTCCTGACATGGAGAGAGGAGTCCGTTTACAGAGGCAGGTGCATGCCTGGGGAGGGCGCCTGAGCCTCCCCGGAGCCCAGGAGTGACCATGCTGTGGGGACATGACGGATGGACGCCATCCACAGAGCCCTGCAGGACTCTCCTGGGAATTCCCAAAGCAGTTTTAACTAGAATCTACATGTAGAATTTACATTGTTATTTCCCTCTATAGATTCTCATTAAAGGAAACTAGTAAGGTCATAAGTTTGTGATTGAAACCACACTTAGGGGGGTCATTACCAGAACAAATGGTAAAATACTGTGTCAAAATAGAGTTTCTTTGAGTATAGTTTATAAAGCCTGCTCATTTGGAATAATAAAATTCAGATAGCTTGAATTGAAATATATTCAGTAACAATTTTATGATATACTCTTGCAAATAGTAATTTGTTTGCCACCTGTATGATTTATTTCTTATAACATAACTAGAAGCCTGGTGCATGAAATCGTGAACTGGGGCGAGGGTGTCCCTCAGCCCAGCCTGCACACTTTCCAATCTGGGACTCCTCAGAGGATGTCCACAGGGATCAGGCCTAAATCGGCAGTCAGACATCCCTCTCACAATCCAGGACTGCTGGCTCCCAACCACTCACCTCCCTGCCTGCCTGATTGCCCCTAACCACTTCTGTCTGCCAGCCTAATCACCCTCTAACCACTCCCCTGCCAGCCTGATTGTTGTCTGACTGCTCCGCTGCCCTCCTCTTGCTAGCCCAGTAACACCCAACCGCCCTCCCCTACTAGCTGGTCACCCCCAACTGCCCTCTCCTGCAGGCTTGGTCCCCCCCCCCCACAACTACCCTCTCCTGCAGGCTTGATCACCCACAACTACCCTCCCTTTCCGGCCATCTTGTGGTGGCCATCTTTGACCACATGGGCATGGCCATCTTGTGTGATGGCATGAGGGTCAATTTGCATATTACCTCTTTATTATATAGGCTTATTTGTGCATGAAGAACTTGCAAAGATGAAACTCCATTAGTTTGCATAAATAATATACAAATCATGCTTTAGTCAATTACATTCCAAGGCAAAGATATATTTCAACTGTGTAAGAGTAATTAAGAAAAAGGAATACAACAACTTTTCAAAAATCTTTTTATTGATTTTTTAGAGAGAGAGGAAGGGAGGAGAGGAATAGAGAAATAGAAACATTGATGAGAGAGGAACATCATTGATCTGCTGCTTCCTTCAAATACCCTCACCTAGGATGGACCCCACAACCAGCCATGTGTCCCAACCACATCTTTTGGTTCCTGGATTGATGCTCAGACACTTAGCTACTCAGGCCAGGCAAAAAAGCAACAACTTTTAAAAAATTTAAATTACTCATTTAGAACATAATCAGAATTTTGAAACCTAGCTTAGGAAAAACAAAAGTAGCCATTACCCCCTAACACAAAGAAATGAAAGAGTTAATATTAAACTAATATACTAAACAGAAAGCCAGCATTCTACAAAAAAGGTCAAGCACAGAGAGAGATTACGAAGATGAATATAATTTACTGTACAACTGATGCTAGAAAACAAAGTTATCACATAGCGATGAAAGAGTCGGAACCGAGCCTGCATGAATCACTTTGCAATTTACAAAGATCTGAAGGCATACGTTTTAGAAAGGTTTTGGATACGATGTGAAGGCTTAGAGGAAGTGTAGTATAGTTGGTTATCCATAGCAAGGAAGAAAAATTGAAATAAGAATGGCAACCAGTTTATATTAAGTATTTACATTATATGGATTGATGCTATAAAGAAAAGTAGAAAGAGAAGACTATCAACATCAAGCAAATGTTCTCTTGCCATTATAGAACTAACTGGCTGATTTGTTAATGAAACTGACAGATGCATGTCTAACTAAAGTCACTGACAGTTTAAACTGTCAGTTGAGGTGCTTCCTTCAATGAGTACAACTCCTTCACTGTCACTGAACCTCATTAAGAAAACACATAGCAAGTTACCTGACTAGGAATAGAATCGATCCTCCAGATTAAATCACACTAAAGTACGTCATCCCGTACAGTTTTCCTCACTTGTGTCTAGATGCCATGGGTTGTCAGGAAACTGATAAATAACCTGTTTCTTTCTGCTGGAGAAGTGGCTCGGGAATAGGTTCAAGGATAAAAGCAGGCATGCACTGTGGACAGCCTGAAAAAAGACTCAGCTCTGTCCTCAAGGAACATACAATTGTAACTGGCCAGGCACAGCGCAATCACAATCTGTTCCTCCACACCTCTCAGCTATTTTAAACAGCCATCTATCCATTTCCCACTCACATTTCTTCAATACAGGTCATATGCACTGTCATGCCTTTTAGTAACAAGAAAAGGGCAATCTAGATAGTTAAGAAAAGAAAGGATTCAATGATGGAGCATAATTCTAGGGAAGATGGGATAATTTTGATTAATAGAAAATTATAAGGAAAAGAAGGCATTGGTTTAAACTTACTTTGATGGGTATTATTGGTTTAATTGCCCAAAGCCTTTCAGAATACTAAGAAAGTAAAAAGTATTTTATTTCGCAGGTGTGCTTATACTTACCATATATGTTTTATAACGTATTTGTGATGCAAGGAAGCTTTATTCATACGTGATATTTGTAACTATAAATAATATTAGCAGACCTTGGGAAAATCATAGCAGTGGTATAGAACTGGTATATTTGGAGTCATTTTGCTGTTCTAAATTATCATATCTCTTCTAGTTGGACTTTTAGGATGCCTCATTAGTCATAGTTTTGATTTATTTAAGTTATGTCCTTGATCCGAAAATCATATCTTTAGAGCACTGGGCTTTAAAATGATGAACTGTATGAGGCAATTTCAAGAAATGTATTTTGGCAAACAGCCAGGGACACTTGTTTTTAAGCTTCTCAGTCTTAACTATAAATGCACCTGAAGTTCAGAGAACACAGAAATAAATGTGAAGAGGATTATTCGGAGAAAACCTCCATCATATAAATGGCTTTTCTGAGCCTTTGAGGAAAGACAGTATTTAGTTAGGTTGAGAAACAAAGAATCATGGGGCAAGAAAAAGGACAGAGTGATAGAAGAAGAAAAAGAAAAATTGAAATACTGTTATTACCTTTCTGATTAGAAGAGATAATTCATATTGAAGGATATGTGACAGTACTTCTGTGTAATTCCTTTTGTGTGTGTAGAACTTTAAAATGTAAACATACTCCTATAAATGTGCACTTATTTCATCATCACAAAAGTGTAGGAAGTAGAGACAAATAGATATCATTCCCTTTTGCAAATAACAAGGGTGAAGTCCAGAGACATCCTTGACTTTTAGTTTTTCTCAGTAAAATGGGAATAATCTATTAGGTGATTGATGATAAATTAACTTTATGTCCTTTCAGTTACTCAACAGATATTTACAAAGCAGATATTATGAACCACACACTGTTCTAGGTACCTAAGATGACTTAGCGATAGAACAGATAAAAATATCAACCCTTGCAAACCTTACATTTTATAATGGAAGACAGTAATAAACATAATAAAATATAAATTATATATGGCGGGTTATACAAGTGTTTTAGAGGAAAGAGAGCAGGAAAAGGGACGTTTATTTGAAAGACAAGTCAAATAGAACCCATTGTACTTTCATTTACTCCTTTTTAATATATTTTAATTGATTTCAGATAAGTGGGAAGATGGAGGGAGGAAAGAAGGAAGAACGAGAGAGAGAGAGAGAGAGAGAGAGAGAGAGAGAGAGAGAGATCAATGATGAAAGAGAATCCTTGATTGGCTGCTTCCTGCATGTGCCCTACTGGGTGGGGATTGAGTCTACAATCTAGCCATGTTCTCTCATCTGGAATCAAACCTTGACCACCAGGTTCACAGGGCAAAGCTCAACCACTGAGACACACTGGCTGAGTGAACCCATTGTACTTTTAAATAAGTAAATTAGGGTAAGATTTTTGAGAAAAGCTCATATAGATATCTGATGGAAGAAAATAGCAGCAGTAAGAAAGGCCTGTGTGGAGTCCTTAAATAATAAATTCCCCTGCCATATTGAAAGGATAACAAGAACAGGGTGACTAGTAGAAGCCTGAGTGGGAATATCAGAGGGAAACAGAAGGCTAACAGAGGGAGGAGGATGGAGCAGGCAGCTCATGCAATCAACTGCAGTCATTAAAAAGACTATAATTTAGTAAAAAGTAGAATGATTTTAGAAATTTGAACAGGGGGATAATGAGATCTGACATAGGGAGACTTATTAAATAATTAAGGCAGGAGATGATGGCAGCTCATCAGTGTAATAGCCAGAGGGGTTATAAGAAGTGAATAGATTATGATAGACCATATTTTAAAGATATTCCCAAAAGATTATTTAACCAATTGGATGGGGGCTATGAGCAAATATCTAAGTCAAGTATGATGCCAAAATTTGGCCTGGGTAAATGTAATAATGGAGTAAGAATATGTGAGATGTAGAAAAGTAGATTTGAACATGTTTGTGGAAAGTAGTAAAAATTCATATTTATTTTTCAGATATCTTAGTAGGTATAGAGCAATATGGTATGTAGATGCAAAGTTTGAATTATAAATCTTCATATACATGGTGTTTGGAGGTCCAAGAGGATCTGAGGTTTATCTAAGGAGTTTGTATAGAAAGAGAAAAGGCCAGAAGAATAAACCTGAAGGTCTCCAAAGAGAAGAGTTTGGGGAGAAAACAAATGTGCAAAGTGGATTGAAAGGGGTTCAGTGTTGAATTTGGAGAAAATTCAGAATATGTGTTGTCCCAACGACAACAACAACAACAACAACAAAAGGATCACATACAGGCTGTGAGCAACCATCAAACGCAGCTGATGTCTACTGAGTATTGAACACTGGATTTAACAACATAAGACTCTTCTATGAGCTTCCTGAAGGCAGGGCTATGTTCGATATAAGGCTGCAAAGTTTGAAACAGTCCAAGAGCAGGACTCTTTCCATCACAAAAAAAGTCTCTATGAAAAAGTGCTATCACAAAAGTTAGACCATGCACATCTATAATAATAAAAGCAAAGTATGCTAATTAGATTGGACATCCTTCTGGACAACCTTCCTGGACGAAGCCAGAGCTACAGGGGAAGCCCGGATCCTGGGTGCCAAACGGAAGCTGGTGCTGGCAGCAGAGGGGAGGAAGGGCTACTCTTGTGTGGATTTTGTGCATCAGGCCTCTAGTTTTCAATAACTGCTAATAATAAATTGCTATTGCCTGAAAAGTGTGTTGTTAATTATGTTCATTTATTTTTTTCTTGTTTTATTTTTTAACAAATTATTTAGTTATTCAAAATAAACCAAAAGCCAATAAAAACATAATGGGGGGAAAGCTTAGGTGACTGTTCAGAGTAGGCAAGTGCCTGCGGTAACACTTTGATGAAGAAATAATGATGTTATGTGAGAATAGTATAAGGCATTAGGAAATCAGAAGACTAATGGTGCCAATAATAAATTAGAGTTACTTATACTGATGTAATTAATGCCTTCAAGATAACATTAAATTTTAAATCAAGTTAGTTAAATAAAATGAGACATTTCATTTTTTAGCTTGGTTAGCTCAGTGAAGAACTGAAATACAGCTTTCTCCTCCATTCTGACTAAAACCCATGTGTGTACTTGATCCCAGTACCAGAGATGAAAGAACATGCATGCACTAAAATGGGTCCTGACTTTTCTGATGCTTCAGAGGACAGAATTATTCCCCAGAACACAACAAAACAAGAACCACCCGCATGGGCCTTATCAGAACTCTACTCAGTTTATTTGAATTTAGTAATGCTTACCAAAAAGTATTATTTAAAATAAAAAACTATGGATTTAAGAAGGCAAAAAGGAAACAAAAAAAAAAACCCAACAATGAAGAATATAACATTAATGTGAAAGAAAATTAAAAATTCAAATCAAGCTTGAAAAGCAAACTAAATAGTTGGAAAGCAAAATTCTTACCAATTGGTTTGTACCAAAACATCTTATCCAATAAAGAGGAAATATGCTAATTGGCCCTCACGCTGTCACAAAGATGGCGGCACCCACAGCCAATAATGAGGGAATATGCTAGTTGACTGCCCTGCCCTCAAATATGATGACACCCACAGCCAATAAGGAGGGGGTATGTTAATTGACTGTCCCGCCTTCAAATATGGCAGCACCCACAGCCAATCAGAATGGAATAAGCCAGGTGACTGCCACATCCTCAAAGATGGTGGCACCCACAGCCAGAAGATGGAGGCACCCAGTCCCCTCAGCCCCACTGAGGTGCCTGCCTCTGGAGTTCCCCTGTCCCCTCAGCCCTCCAGCTGCCCAGAGCTGGCCGGAGGCGAGGCAAGCCTTGGATGGTGGCTGCCAAGCCAATACCCAAGGTGCAGGAAAGACTCAGATGTCAGCTTCCCAGCTGCTCAGGGAAGCTCAAGGCTGAGGTAACCAGGGCCAGCTAAGGCTTGTGCTGCTGGCAGTGGCAGCAGCATAGATATAATAGGGTGTTGCCTTCTCCTGATTATCAGGTCACTTCCTGCCCCTGTGGGCTCCTGAACTGTGAGAGGGTGCTGACCAGGCTGAGAGCCCCTCCATCCAGTGCATGAATTTTCATGCACTAGGCCTCTAGTATATCTTATATAATGAAAGAGAAACATGCAAATTTGACTTTACCTTCACTCCTGATTGGCTATACTACCAGCCAATCAGAAGCAGGGGTGGGGCCAAGTGGTGTGAGCACCAGCCCGGGGGTGGAGATGAAACAGCAGTGGCGGTAAGCACCCAGCCTCCGGGGCAGGGCGGTCGCAGGCTGCTGGGGCTGAGCTGAGCAGGGCAATGGCTGGGTGCCCAAGGGCTAAAGCCTTGCCAGAGGTGAGCCATCAGTTGGACATCCCCTGAGGGCTCCCAGTATGTGAGAGGGGGCAGATTGGGTTGAGGGACCACCCACCCCAGTGCACAAATTTTGTGCACTGGCCCCTAGTATATATATAAAAGCCTAAGCAACCATTACGACAGCTCACTGGTTGAGCAGTTGCTATGATGATGCACTGACCACCAGGGGTCAGATGCTTTAACACAGGAGCTGCCCCCTGGTCCTCAGTGCACTCCCACAGCCTACCTCCCATGATCCCTCTCCCCAGCCAGCCGGCCCTAATCATCCTCAGTGGGAACTGGCCAAGACAGCCTCATAGGCCCTGATCGCCAGCCAGGCTGAGAAACCCCACCTATGCACCAATTCATGCACCAGGCCTCTAGTAATTGATAAAAAAATAGACATGATACTTGAATATTCTTGTAATTAAGAGGAACATCTCTTCACATGAGATAAAATATCCTGAGAAAGCATACAACCATCCCACTGTGAACAAGTAACAGGCGAAGGAGAAAGATTCCTCTAGCCCGGTACCTCTCAGGACCATAGGAATACTTAATATACCTTATGAGGACCACAGGAGGAAAATCATCACCTCCTGTGTCTTTAGGGATTTTAAAATTTTATCCAATATATACACTTCTCTTTTTCCTCTTAATAGAATTTCATACAGAAATTACATTTCCAGCCTTCTCCCCCATTCGTGTGGCCAATGGATTGTGAATGGCAGTGATGCTTACAGTTTTTCATGCTTTTCCATGAAGAAGCTGATGGCCTTTCACTCTCTTTGCCCTCCGCTGGGGTTAGATGTGGTCAGGGGCTGAGAGCTGGCTTTCCTATACATAATGTGCCAATAATTTAGAGGATGGCAGTGTCCAGACAAGGACTTAAGTTCCTAAGGTGGAAGGGAACTGTTTCCCCACCCTGGATGTTTCACAACACCCACTTTTGGTCTTTTTTTATGAGGGAGAAGGCAATTTTTAATGTCATTGTTACTGCTGCTTAGCATAAACCCTAATCAATTTACAGATAGGTCCAAGCATAGTTTCCCACCCATAAAGTGTACACCCTTTCTATTTTATTCAGGATATACTCAACACATATTTACTATGTATCTGATCATTGAGTACCTTTAACAGTTCTGAAACTTTTGAGCATTTTTTACATGTGCACATTTAATTTCTATAAGGGCCAATGAAGAAACATGAACAACATTATTTTCTTAATATTTTACAAAGGAAGTAAATCAACCTCAACAGAAAGTTCATCTTTGTTGAAAGCCTTAGGAATTCCCATTGACAAATGTTTTACATGGCAAAAAAGTGACCTTTGAGGGTTCTCATCTCTGTTGTGCTAAATTCATTGCAAACACATCAACTTATTTGTTAGTAGGACATATAAAATTATGAGTTTTTAAATAACATTTGTAATAGATGAGTTGACCAAAGATAAATGTATTCAATGGAAACACATATCAATGATTCCAGTAGTTTTTCTTATGCAGATTCATGATAGAATAAAAGGAACTGTAACAAAACATTAATGCCATCACCATGACCAAATGCCTGTCTTCAATTCTTGTGAAAATGAAGTTTTACAAAAGGCACAGCCTCCTTGGTATCTAAAACTCTTCCACAGGTATTTTCCTTCATTGCATATGTGTCTTCTATGTATTAAATGTACTTACATGTATAAACTATTTGTTTTATACGGTTGTCTAGTAAACATACACATTTGGTCACCTCATCTGACAAGCTGATAATAGTGTTGTGGCAATATAATGCATTGCTATTTAAATCTGTTCTCTCTGTTTAGTGCCCAGTAATGTAAGGATATTGTTCTTTCGGTAAAATTGAAATGTTTTTGAACATAATACAAGACACCTTGATTACACCGCATGTTTTGAAATCTCTGTAATTGATCGTTGCTTTCCTTTCATGGACCAGCCAGTGACATTTTACAGTAGCAGCTTCTGCTGATGCATGGCCACTTGGAGCAGAGGATGGGCTTTTCCAAAGAGAAACAGACCATCTCTGCTCTATCGCCACTTACACTGAGGCCTGGGGAGCACACACAGCATGATGCTTTACTGCATAGTATTTTTATGGACCTATCAGCAAAATACGGGCAGACTAATCTGGTTGGGACTTTATACCCAAAGGATTCTTTACCAATAACTGACCATTACTGGAAGGTAAACTTATTAGAGTTTCCCAAGTTTCAATACTGGAGCTCATAGTACATAGCCTCTGCATTAATGACATAGATCAGCGATTTTCCATCAGTGAGCCACCACACACTGATGCACAACAAGGGCTTTGAAAACATGCAACATCTAACTCTTTAGTCGGGGGCACTAAGGTCTTTTCCCTTAGGTTGTCAAATGGAAAAGTGACAATAGCCATCTGATGTGAGTGAATCAAAATTGTACCTATTTTCCCTGATTGGAGAGGGTGCAGGCTGGGCTAAGGGACTGCCCCCCTCCCCCCGCCCCGTGCACGAATTTTGTGCGCCAGGCCACTAGTCTAATAATATTTAGAAAAGAATTGATGTGCATTAAAATACAAGTTACTAATACACCTTGCTAGCAAGATCTCTGTTATTTGAAAATTACTTACAGATTACTTGGAATATACAAGCTAACCATAAACTCTTTACTCTTGTCCTTCTGAAAGACTCTAACACTTCACTTATTGTACATTTTCTGGAGTAAAATTAACCGAATCTGCCTAAATGTGCCTTCAATTCAGAGGGATCACCAATCACCCAAATCCATTTATAGACTGCAGATTAAGAACATCTAACTCTTAAGTTTCAAGACTGGAACATTTTAACTCACTCTCTCTTCCCATCCAATGTTTTGTTGCACTTTGGCATATTTTCCATTTGTTAGTTCAAGAAAACCTGATTTGTTTTTGAGATCTAATAGACGATCTCTATATTTAATTAAAATAAAAATGAATGGGTAATTTTAATAATGAAAGTAGAGCTATATAGCACTCTACATAGAGAAAATGGAGATGCAGTGAATAAATAAGTAAATTAAATTCTTTAGACTTTATAAAAAGGACAAATATATAAGCAAATATTAATTCAATAGAAAGAAAATATAAAAACAATGTTTGCATTTGCTTTAAATGGTCAGTAAATGTATTATATGTAATACTATTTAAAAATGAATTCTTGTTGAAAGAGTTGGTTCCAAAAATGGCCAAGTAGTCAAATAGCATGGGTTCTCTCCCGTGTCTGTCTTGTAACTGTCATAACAATGATGTTTGCAAAATGTTTGCAATACAATGGATGTCTGTTGAATTGCATTGAATTATTTTTTTATGAGTAAATGCATCCTTTAACATTTCTTATCTGCATTATCTGTCTGGGATTATTCTCCTACTCTTGCTCCCCCTTTTCCTGTTCCTTGGAGAAGAACTTATTTTTGGAAATGAGATACACTGCGGTTTGGATTCTTGTGCTCTCTACATTAGCTTTGTGACTGTGAGCAAGTCACCTGTTTTGCACAATGTTCCATGCTTTATAAACAGTTTTCTCTCATCGAAAACAGACATGATGACTCACAAGATGTTTTGATTAAATACAATATTGACACAGCAAACATGAAATAAAAGCTATTACAGCAAAATAAATACATTTGTGAGTAAAAGCATTTATTATTTATCATCCCTATTCCCTAACTAGAAAAAAAAAGTGGCAAATGACTATTGGAACAAAGTTGCACAGGTTTGTGTGGGTATAAGAAAATGCATTGACCACAATGTGAGCTGTTTTTGTATATTTAGGGCAATGATAACAAATTTTACCACTTACTCATATAATTCTAATTTTTTGTTTACTCTGTTTTTTGTTTTGTGTTTTTGGTCTGTAGATTCAGCAATACATATATATGTATATAAAAATATATCAAATGAAGTAAAGCTAGCAAAAATGCCGAACTTTGTATTTTAAAAAATTTTCAATGCTAAAGTTAAATATGAAAGCTGAATTCATAGCTCACTTTAACATTCATTTAACTTCACAAAGAAACATTCTTTGTGTTCTGATTATTTTAGCATTTAATTAAATATTTTTTAATTACAAGTGTCAACTTTGGCCATCCAAAAGTGAATATGAACAGTGTTTTTTTTATCTTCTCAAAGACTATCGGCATAAATAATTATAATGCATTTTTCAGAAATTTTGCCAAAATTGACACAATTTAAGTTAGACAAGGTGATATATAGTTTGAGATTCAATATAGAAAAGCAGCTATTTGACTGAGACATTTCTTTTCAGGAAGCATTCTGAAAGCTCTGAATACATTTTTAGTTCTTGTCTACAATTTTTATCCGGCTGGCACAGGCATATTTCAATGCGTTACAATGAACAGATTTGTGTGCCGAGTATCAAACTAAATGATGAGATGGGGAGAAAGAGTATTATGTTGTTTATTTAAGAAAACAAAATGAAAGTCCTTTTAAAAAAGATATTATGATTTTTTATTTTTATGTTTGTTTTTTAAACATTTAATTACAAATTAAAATTTACCTAAAGCCATGGTATAGCAATTATTGCAAAAAATAGTAAAACAATTTTCCTTTATGGTATTTGTGGAAATATTTTAAGCAAATGAGATTGAACCCTTAACTTAGTTAAGAAGAACCAGGTAATTTCGATAAGAAATGACAATGAACAAAAGCTACCTTGAAGGAGTAAAAACCAGTAAGGATTTCAATTTCACTGGAACTCCCTATGGGTATTAATCGAAATAAGCCAGTCAGAGAAAGATAAATATCACATGATCTCACTCATATGTGAAATCTAATGAAGTAAATAAACTGATGATAAAAAATTGACCCAGAGTCATAGAAGCATGAACAGACTGTTGAACCTCAGAGGGAAGGCAGGGGAGGGTGGATGGGAAGAGAACAATCAATGAATTTTTATGCATAGCCTCTGGACACAGACAATGGGGTGGCGAGGCCTGGTGGGAAGGAAGGACAGGAGCAGGCTGGAATTTGTTAATG
This sequence comes from Antrozous pallidus, assembly GCA_027563665.1. Lineage (NCBI taxonomy): Eukaryota > Metazoa > Chordata > Mammalia > Chiroptera > Vespertilionidae > Antrozous > Antrozous pallidus. Next base: position 83,273,503 of record CM050519.1, read on the forward strand.
GGGGGGGGAAAAGGAGGACCTATGTAATACTTTCAACAATAAAGACTTTATTAAAAAGCAAAAAGAAGCAAAAGCAGAGGAATCTGACAGGAATGAATGACTCATATACATGTGGAAAAATAAAATTTCATAAACTTATGGTAACATTGAAAACATGAAATAAATACAGATGCCTAAATCAAGAAGAATTGCTAAATTAATAATTCAGAAAAAACAAATGTTGATAAATTACATCAGTAAATATATTTCTTTTATGGATATACTATGATAAATTTCATTTAATTAAAATTTACGTAAAGCAGTACTAATTAAATTAAGAATTTGAATAAGTCATCATGGCATTTAAATGACTCATTAGAGGAAAAATTAAAATTTACACTTGAATTTTATTACTATTATTATATTTAAATATATTTAATTAATTAAAATAGTATAATTTTTATTATAAAAATTTAGGCAGACATTTTATAGTTAAGCCTGAAGCTTTGCATATATATTTTTCATTTTTTTCTTTCTACTTTATTTCTTTTTATAAAGGACTGGAGAGTGCTTACAAGTCTAGAACCACCTTCCCAAACAAGACTGGTTGGTAAAGGAAGACTTGACTTGAAAGAATTGCTAAGGCAAAGCCCACTTGTTTTACATGTATTTTCACATTAACTTTTTACACAGTAAGCTATCCTACAGCTATCAGGAAAGCCTATAAAGTAAAATTGATATTTTTTATGAGCCAACTCAAATCATCTCATTCCACACCAGAAACTAAATATTCTATTTCAATTTATTTGCTCAATTTTTCTCCTTTCTTAAAGGGCAACTTTTCCAACCTTTACAAATATTTTTCACTATACTTAAAGCCACTCTCATTTTGCCCAAGGTCTTGCTTAATCTCTTATTTTTCAATTTAGAACATAAAAAATATTTCCCTCCTTTATTTAATATATTCATAAACTATGTATAGAGCAATTATTATTTGCACAACTACTGTAATGTATTCTGGGGCTAAAATGGAGGGAAAATGAGCACATTTCCTACCTTACAAGAATTGTATTTTACATGGTCATACAGTGTACTAGACGCCCAATGCACAAAGATTCACGCAAGAATGGACCTTCTTTCCCCTGGCTGCTGGTACCACCTTCACTCTGGCCAGAGTCACCTTTTCATTCCAGCCCAGAGCCACCTTTCTGCCTTCCCACAGTGCTCAGAGGCCCGGAGTGGCTGGGGTGGTGCAGAACGTCCTGACCGCTTGGCCCCTGCATATGCAAATTAACCACCAAGCTTTGTTGTGTTAATTTGCATACTCACTCTGATTGGCTGGTGGGCATCATGAAGGTCTGGTCAATTAACATGTTACTCTTTTATTAGTGTAGATTGGTTAAACAATCAGCAGGATGAGCAGACACTTAGCATATTAGGGTTTTATTATATAAGATAAGAAAACACGGAATTGCAAGACTGGTGATGTGCAAAGACAGTAAAGACACCATTAAATTAGCTAGAGAAGGCTTGCAGAGGAAAAGATGCCTGAGAAGATATGAATAATCAGAATATTAAGTAACTGGAACATCATATACAAAGATCTAGAGAGGAGTAAAAGTTTGAGATATCTGAGAACCTAACAGAAATTCAGTGTGGTCAAATAGTAGAAGCTGAGATGAAACATCTATATACCTTCCAAATATATAAAACCCTAATATGCCAATAGACTGAACAGTGGAACAACCGAACAACTGATCAACCAGTCACTATGATGTGTGCTTTCCACCAGGGGGAGCGCATGAAACGTGATGGGCGTCGGCTGGGGCAGGATGGTAGAGCAGGTGAGCAGGGGCGCCATATCAAGGCAAGGCACTGGTTGCTGTCATGGAGCGAGCTTCTAGTGGTTAATGAAAATTCTTTGCTCCCATGCATCATGGTCCTGCTGAGAGCTTGCACCTGCCCCTGGCACTGGCCCCACTCATATCCACTGTTGGCGATGGAGCTGACACTTGCACCCGCTGCCAACTATGATCGCTCAGCGCCATCAGCGGATGCAAGTGGTGACTGCTGGCCCTGTTTACCCCTCAGGGCTTCTCCACCTCCCCTTATTCCTGAGGGGAGATTTGGGCAGCAGTTGCCACTCGCACCCACTGATGGTAGTGGCCCTGCTCTCACCACTGGTGGTGTTGGACCCAATCACTTTGCACCATCAGCGGATGAGAGCAAGACTGATGCTGTCAGTGTGTGGGAGTGGCGGTGGCAGGAGCTGGGCTTCTGGCAGACAGGGGGCTGGGAGCTGTGGTGGGAGAGTCCAGGTGGGGGCACAGAGGATGGGCCAAGACCTGCCCCTGTGCCCACCACAGCCTTGGGCCAACAGTTCCTTTCAAGGTGCACGAATTTGTGTACTGGGCCCCTAGTAATGACAAATAAAGCTGGAGACAAGCAGAATCTGACTCACTCTATGAGAATAAGTCAATCAGTATAAATCACTTTCCTTCCTACAAGTCATCCTTTAGGAAGACAAAGTAATTTTTATAAGTTTAAATTTAATTAATTCAATCATGTCTTTAAAATCAGTATCTCCTCACCTTCTTCAATACAAATATAAATTCTTGAGCATGCTAATTCTTAGCTTTAACTCCTTTGGCAAACTCACTTACTGGTACCTCAAACATCCTTTTAACCTCTTCTAGAATGACCATCTCCTTTTCACAGTCTGGTGAACTCATTTCTCCTCAGACTCAGCTCAAGTGTCACCTCCCCTAAATGATCTCTTAGCCCTACTATGCACCCTAAAGGGGCAAATATTCTTTTTGTGATTTTAGAAATTTAATGCTTAATTAACCTATGAGTCTCTGTCAGTTACACTGTGAATTTTATGCAAATATTATTTTAAAAATTTATTTGTCTATCTTCCACATTTAGAACAGTTACAAAATTATACTATGCACTCAACATGATGACATATTAAAATAATAAATCACATGGTTCACGTGCACAAACCATATATACCAAAAGTAAGGCAATGCTATTATAATACAGAATAAGTACCTTTAGGAATACTACTTCCAAAAAGGGAGACCAATTTTAATGAAAGCTTGTAAAAAATAATCAGAAGAGCCAAGCCAGAGTGGCTCAGTGGCTGAGTATTGACCTGCGAACCAGGGTTCAAGTCCTGGTCAGGGCACATGACCAGTTTGGAAGCTCGAACTTCAGTGTGAGGAGTGTAGCTGATCAATGATTCTCTCTCATCGTTGATGTTTCTATCTCTCTCTCCCTCTCCCTTCTTCTCTGAAATCAATAAAATATATTCTAAAAAAAAGAAAAATTATGTTGAAAGTCAGCATAGCAACCCACTGGTGATAGGCTCACTGCTAATATATCCTTCCTAAAAGCCCCCTAGACTGCCATTAAGAATGACTTTTCCTCAAGCTCTATCCATTAGTAATGAGCTCATAAAGTCAAAGAGCAAAAGCTTTTATGGGCCATATTCTTTAACAAGGGAATAAAGTCCTTCATAACAATATTAGGAATTACCAAGAGGATAAATCAAATCACTGTTACTGTACTTCATTTTTCAGGAAAATCAGCAGATTTCAAAATTTAACACTGAAAGCTAAGGTCTCAGTAGTATTAGTTGGTGATACAGTATGGACTAATTTTAAGACATATTTAACATGAATATATTCACCTATGCAGTATTTATACATGTTTTAAAATTACACACATATAGAAAATTGACTTCATGTAAAATGCTATTTTCTTAGCTGAGGTAGGGGAAATTCTAAGGAAAGTGAGTTCATTTGATTCCTGGGATTCTGGCAGAATAACTTGGTACAGTTATTCTTGGAGATTCTGTACTAACAATTCAGATACTGTCAAAAGACAACAGTAACTTAGAACAGAAAAATAAATGTCTCAGGTCTGCTCAAGTCTCTACTCCCTCTGAGAATAATAAGTACATATACTCATGTATTATGTTGAAATTGTTTCTTAATAAAAGTCCTATATTAAAAAGTTAATATAACTTTTTTAACACATATTGCTTACACTTACTATCTGACTTTTAGGGAAGATTTGATTTAAATCAAGATAGTAAGAAACAAAATTTGGGCAGAATTGTAAAAGTAATTAAAATAGCTTCGCACTTAATTTTAAACTTTTACTTAGATAATTTTTTGGAGTTCAAGGACATCCTGCATCTTCCAATCTGAGAAGCCCTCACACAGCTCATTTTCCATGGAGAAAGGCAAGTACACCCATCACTGCTCATCCTTGGAGTCCCTGCAATTTTTGTGCCTTTTGGATGTGGTGGACTAAATTAAGGGTACTAGCCCAGTGGGACAAATGTCATATCTAAGAGAGGAGCTGGACACATGTGGCTAAGAGTCACAGGTCTAATATTTTTAAAACCATTTCATTGTTTTCTATATTTTTTATATTTTAATTATTTTTTTATTTTTTCAAATACAGTTTATCTTCATCACTATTTTATATTGGTTTCAGGTATATGGCATAGTGACTAGACAATTATTGACTTTCCAAAGTATTTCCTTTACCCACCTGTCACCATGTATAGTTATTGCAATACTATTGACTGTATTCCCTATGCTATATTTTATATCCCATGACTATTCTGTAACTAACAATTTGTACTTCTTCATCATTTCACCTCTTTCACCCAGTCCCCTGACACCCCTCCCTTCTGGCAATCACCAGCTCAGTCTCTGTGTCTAGGAGCCTTTTTCAATTTTGTTTATTCATGTACTAGTTCTGCAGAGATAATATTGATGTGAAATCTTGCTCTATGCAATGCAGACAATGTCAAATTCAAAAAGTCTATTAGGAAATTATGTCCAGACTATCAATTATGTCTTGGCTCAAGTCTTACACTATTATAGCATTACTTCCAATCAGTTAATGACAATGAAATCCCCAAAACACACATACACGTCCATATAATACACATGTATAACACACACAGCACATATTTAAACCACACACATATATCTTAAGATACTAATACAGCACCATTATTCATACTGCCCCTCATTTACATTATATTTTTAAAAAACTTAAAATATTATTTTTGTAAAAAAAAATGTAACACTTAAAATAGCAGAATTTTAGGAAATGGTTTGAGGTAAGTGACAGACATTTCCTCAGAAGCAATTCTAGTACCCTGCACAACTTCTAAATGCCAGCCCCATTGTATTAGAGTTTCCAAGTCAGCTGTCTTTCACTCCACTTTGTTCTCTGTTCAGAGACACAGAAAAACAATGTACTGCGTCTGAGAAATAATATATGAGCGTTACTCAGAAATAATTTAATCACAATAAATTTTAAAACACAATCTATTTCATTGAAAAATATGTATTTTCTATTCATCCCTTAAGGATAGTGGAATAATCAGTTGTTCTAAGAAGTTAAAATCATGTAAATTTCAATAAATTGTAAACCCGCTTTCTAGAGTATAATGAATGAAAATCTGGAGATCTTTCCCCAATTTTAGTATACTTACCCCTAAGGGAATAAAAAGAATAAGAAAATCAGTTTTAGTCTAATTCTACTGCCTGCAGTTGTTGGTAGTAGAAATCATCAAAGTCACACAGGCTGACAAAAATAATAACAGACAAATTACTTTGCAACAAAAACTACCTACTTCCTAAAGGTGTGTTATTCAAGGGATAATCTCAGATTTTTTCTATTTTAGTACTGTGCAATAAATCTATTTATATGTAATTCTTTTCTACTTACAATATGAAGGGAGTTTTGCGTTTTGTTTACTTGCTTGTTTTTGTATAATCCGCCTGGTAGTTTTTCAGCAATGGAAAAGCACTGGGAGTCAGAGTAAGACATTTCAGCTCAGATAAATATCTATGTCACAGGCAATGAGAATGCTCAAATGTGAACGTTCCCTTCATCTCTGATCGTATGAGAATGTAATAAAAAAAATTCCATGGAATAAAATCATTTAAAAAGGGATAAAAGAAATGAAATGACAATACTTATTTCTTGACTTGTGTTTATATAACTGGTATAAAATTATAGAGGAGGCATATCATGTACTTGATAAATCAGAATAATCCTTTATACCTATTTGAGAGATATGAGCCTAAAAGAAGTCATATCCATTTCTGTTGTCCACAAACATAGCCATTTGCTTTTGATGATTGGAAAGAATCTGTTCTCAAGAAATTGTCATGGAGCCTTACTAGTTATGTCACGTATGTGCTTCTTCTAACACTTTGTTTTAGAGCTCAACTAGATGAAAACGATATTTGTCCTTTTTAGTCTCCATGGTAAATATTTTTATTCCAACTGTTAGGCAAGTGTTCATAAATAGCTTCCTTCTTTATTTGCAATGCTGTTCCTATTTAAATTCAATGCAGGCATCAGAGAACTGGCCTATTTTTTAAATTATAATTTCTTGACCAGATTTAGAAATTTATTAGTTTTAAGAAAATAAGTAACTTGGCATATATAAGAAAACAGAGCATGATTTTCCAATATAATAAGGAGGATTTATATTGCCTTGTAAAATGTAGAGCAATAAATTACTTAGAGTTATGTTATTTAGTATACATTAGTGTGTAAGCCTGGAAGTGTAAGAGATTTCTATTTTATTCACTGATGTATTCCAAGTTCCGGGGGAAAAACGACTTAAAAATAGAGGATGCTCAATATTGTTTGTTAACTAAATATATTTGGATTTTGACATTGTTTTCTATAAAGCAACAATGCTATACTAATGCCCTCATTTGATTTTTCTCCTTTCTCCATATAAACTTCTAAAAGAATACATTTAAAAAGAAAACGAATAGCAGTCTGATGGTTTCCCAAAAGAGAGAGCAAGTCACGAGTTCTCTCTGCGTGCTCGCGCACTTCTGGTGTTCTCAAGTTTACGTTCCCTCTCCACAAGCTTGCAGACCTCTACCATGCCCAGGTTTCAGCCTGCTTCCTTACTGTCCAGTTTCAACCCGTATGAGTGTGGGTTCCCTGGACCTCCCCTGGAACTGGGGGATCAGTTCGAGAAAACCAGCTGGGTTTGTAGCTGCCCGCCCTATCCACTTGCACAAAGCACGGCTCCAAACCTCTGACTCTGCAAGTATCTTCAAGCTGCCCTCCACCGCTCCTCTGAGTCACAGTGTCCTATCTTTACTTTTATTTGTGGAATTTTCACTCAGCCATCTTTCCAGTGATTCTGGATGGTGTATGTTCTGTTATTAAGTTGTAGTTTTGAAATTGTTGTGTGGGGCAGCAAGATAGGTATTTACCTATGCCACCATCTTGGTTCCTCCTGCATTGTTTTACAAGCCTGGGTGAGATGTTGGGTGTGCAGACTCATTTGGGGAGAGGCTGAATTGTCTGGCAGCAGGTCCAGCTTGGCAGCAGCTTTCTCTCAGAGGTGTGTGCAGCCATTATCACCTGGCACAGAGACCCAGGTGCTGCATAGGGCAGAGCTGATGCTGCCTGCTCAGCCCGAAGACTCCACCCTTCCATCCTGAGCACAGCTGACCCTCACAGCCAATTGGCCTTAAGGTCAAACCCTCTTAGTATTAACAACAATAATCTAGGCTTAACTGCAATAAGACTCTATAACCCATAAAGGGTTGCAGCAAGAGTATCCACCTCAAGTAACTGGGGAGGCTGAGCCATTGTCCCTTAGAGGACATCTACCACACAAAGCTAATTGACCAACTCAGGAAAGCAGCCACAATGCAGAGACATGGAAAGAAATCAGATGTGAAAGAAAGGGAGGAAAAAAGATGACTGGACATAGAGTTCAAAACCACAGTTATAAAGTTTATCAAGAGGTTCCTAGAAAAGGCTGATGAACTTAATGAGACCTTCAAGGAAATGAATGAGACCTTCAAGGATATGAAAAAGGAACAACTAGAAATTAAGCATACACTGACAAATAAAAAACACTACACAAACACCTAAAAGCAGTCTAGAGGACCACAAGAAACAAGTCAAAGATTTGAAATACAAAGAGGCAAAATCCACTCAGCCGGAAGAGCAAGAAGCAAAAAGAATCCAAATAATTGAAGATAGTGTAAGGGGCTTCTGGGACAACCTCAAGCATACCAACATCTGAATTATAGGGGTGGCAGAAAAAGAGAGACAGCAAGACAATGAAAACCTACTTGAAGAAATAGTGACCAAAAACTTCCCACACCTGGTGAAAGAAATTGACTTAGGAGTCCAAGAAGCGCACTGAACCCCAATATATAGGAACCCTAAGAGGACCACACCAAGGCACATCATAATTAAAATGCCAAGAGCAAAAGATAAAGAGAGAATATTAAAAGCAGGAAGAGAAAAACAGTTAGTTACCTATAAGGGAGCACCCATACGATTGTCAGCGGATTTCTCAACAGAAACAATGCAGGCCAGATGGGAGTGGCAAGAAGTATTCAAAGTGATGATGAATAGCAAGAATCTACAACCAAGATTACTCTATCCAGCAAAGCTATCATGCAGAATTGAGGGTTAGATAAAGTGCTTCGCAGATAAGAAAAAGCTAAAGGAGTTCATCACCACGAAACCAATATTATATGAAATGCTGAAAGATATTCTTTAAGAAGAGGAAGAAGAAAAAGATAAAAGTGTAAATTAGGAACACCAAATACACATCTATCAACAAATGAATCTAAAAATCAAGTGAATTAATAAGCTGATGAACAGGATAAACTGGTGAATGTAACAGAATCACAAACATAAAGAGGGAATGGACTGACAACTCTTGGGGAAAAAGGGGGTGTGGGAAGTGCAGCAAGAGACTGGAGAAAAATTTGCAACTATGGGAGAGGACAGTGGAGCGGGGTGAGGGTGGAGGGTGGAATGGGTACCAGGTGGAGAGGAACTATGGGGGGGGGGAGGGAACAATGTAATTAATAAACTGAACAATAAAGATGAAAAAAACAAATGAATCTAAAAATCAAGTGAATTAAAAATCTGATGAACAGGATAAACTGATGAATGTAACAGAATCATGGGCATAGAGAGGGAGGGAATGGACTGACAATTCTTGGGGAGAAAAGGGGTATGGGAGGTGCAGCAAGAGATTGGACAAAATTAATGCACCTACGGGAAAGGACAGTGATGGGGAGGTGAGGGGTGAGGGTGAGATGGGTACCGGGTGGAGGGGACCTATAGTGGAAAAAAAGGGGAACAATGTAATTAATAAACTGAACAATAAAGATTTAAAAAAAGAAAATGAATAGCAAATAGACTATTAAAAGAAAAAAAGCAGTGGAAGTAAGAAAGCTGTTCCCTATTGGCATAACCGAACATTGACAGTCACTCCACCATTAGGCTCGTGGGTTTCAGAGGTGCAATATGTCCTCAAATTTAATGCAGGTTATTTTTTTCCACTTTATTTTGTCACTGCACCTGAAATGTTGTCTGACAGAGATTTGTTTAGATTCATGGATTTCATTGTTATAAATGCAAATAGCTCAGAAGGTTATGGGAGTAATTAATAAAATAGCTCAATTAGATTATTTAGAACAAAAAAATTATTTGCAATCACTTTAATGAAATAGGCTTTCTTCCAAGAGATATATAAGTGATTTGGGAACAACATACTGGTTAGGAAGCCAGCTAGAAAAATATAAGGTTTAGTTCAATCTTGAGATTGTGGGAAGTGGAATAGAAGTGTAAAGGGACAGAAAAAGTCATGAGCATTCCATTTCAGAAATGTCCTATGCCCTTACTAGTTAGTTCAGTTGGTTAGAGCATTGTTTCAACATACCAAGGTTATAGGTTTGATCCCTGGTCAGGGTATATACAAGAATAAAGCAATGAATGCATGGATGGATGGAACAACAAGGTCTCTCTCTACCCATCACTCTCTCAAATCAATAAATATTTATTTTTTATTTCCTAAAATCAGCCCTGTACCCAATAATTGTGAAGAAAAGACTGTCCTATCATTTTCCATGAACATGTATTTTGTCTATTTAGTTAAATGTAAGCATATTTCATTATGTTATGCTATTATAAATGAGATCATGTTCTTCATTTCCTTTTCACATAATTCATTATTAGTGTAGAGGAACATCACTGATTTTTGTATGTTAATGTTGTATCTTGCAACTTTACTGAATTCATTTATATGCGCTTATAGGATTCATACAGCTCAATAGTATAACAACCCCCTCCCCCAAACAAAACAAAATAAAAGTGAAAACATTAAGCCAATTAAAATGAGCAAAAAAAATAAATGGCTATTTTTCCAAAAAGGACTTAGAAAATACCAACAAGTGCTCAATATCACCAAGTATCAAAGGAATGCAAATTAAAACCATAATAATATATTATCTCATACCTGTTAGGATAAACTAAAAAATAACAAGTGTTGGTTGAAGGTGTGAAAAAAAGGGAACCCTTATATACTCTTTTATACTGTTTGCGGGGGGAATGACATTTAGTACTGCCATTAGAGAAATCAGAATATAGGTTCCTCAAAAAAAAAAATAGCACTACCATATGATATGTATTCCCTCTTCTGAGTACATATCCAAAGAAAATGAAATCAGTAACCTCAAAGGGATATAAGCATTCTTATATTCATTGGGACATTATTGACAATATCAAAGATATGGAGATATGAAAACAACCTAAGTTTCTATCAACAGATTAAAAAAATAGCCCATCACCACCTATATATAGCCCTTAAGATTTTTGAAGAGGGAGCTTTAAAACTGATCAATTGAAATTTGAATAGGAAGGTTTATTTGAAGACAGTTGTCAGAGTTCTATGATATTTTCTTACTGCCAGGTGGTCCCTCATTACCGATATTTGTGTGCAGAGCAGGAGGCAAGCATTTGTATTCCAATGGAGATATTCAACAAACTTGTCGGTGGCTGGTCTGGTGCAAAGCTGGCTGGCCCCAGCCAGCCGTGAGGCTCAGTGCTTGGGCATTGGCACCTAAGAACCAGGAGGTCTCTGGGGGTGTGGCTAATGACAGAGCCAAGAAAGATGACCCAAGGTAAGAGGATCATTTCTCCGTGATCCTCAAAGAAAACTTAAGTGGTATGAGATGGAAGCAGTTATGCGCATCCCAGTTCAGAGGAAGAAAATAGGAAATGATCTCAGAGAACTAGTTGCCTGGGCACCGAGTCCCAAAACACCCTCTGTCTGATTCTGCTGTGTCAGAGCAACAGAGCCTTAATGTGATCAAAGTCTGCTCCAATTACATTGTTATCTCAAGACTTAAATCATAAAATTTCATAATTACATACACATGGGGGGCGGAAAGGAAAATGATTTTAAGGTTCTTTCACCAATTCTGCAAATCTACGCTCATTTCTGTTTTTATGCTATAAAAGACAATGTATTCATTGCTATCTGAACTCAGCCCTAGGCCCTTTGCCAGGTCGCAGAACACAAAAGGCTGACTCAGTGAATGAGTCTGGAGGGGGCAATGCAGGCCTGCTTCACTGAGTCGGCCACAAGCCTTGGCCACTGCAGCTGGGGTCAGAATCTCTATCAGCATAATAGATTGCTTGAAGATAAAGCCCATATTTGTTTGCTCATCAGTTTTCCTGTGCTTGGAAGAGTGTCTGAAAAGGAAAGTAATGCCAATATTGTTTAATTAAATGGCATGGATCTAAATGTTGTTCAGCAGAATAGATAAGAGTAAAAAGAAAAACATGGGGATTCAACTAGGGAATCAGGATTTGAATAGAGAAACAAACATCCCATTTATATTATCATCCCTTGGAAGAAGACAACTCTCAGATGTTTTCATTAAAATCAGGGTGAGACCAACTAGTGGTATTATGTTTTTAAATGACTTGTTTTCGTGTATCTTAATTAGTGTGTGATTTACCTTTATGTCTCATTAAATTGCTGATTTTAAAAACTTTGCATCAACTGTTGATATCACTTGCAATAATTATTTGGATTCTACGATAAGCATGTTCAAAGAAAAGTCAGTAGCATCTGCTGCTAAATATCTTGTGCTTTTCTACAGCTGTACGGTATGGATTGTGTTTGGAGGAACTAGCTCCGTAAGCGAGTCACCTGATTTTGAATTTGAAGCCCATCCTTGCAACTATGTGTTCCTGGTCAAGTTATCTGTAAAAAGCCACTTACATTTTTAGGAGGAAATGAAAGAAGATATGGCCTATAAAGCTCTTAGCACATTATAAGCCATACAATAAATATTCCATAAATGTCAAAGTTATCTGCATTACTATTTTTGAAAAAGCAATGTTGTCTTTGTAGTTTTACTCAAAGGTCTTTACTTGGAAATTTGCATATTGCAATCATCTTTTATAGTATTTAATATAACCAACCAAGGCAAGGAGAAGTTACCGGTATGTTTATATTTTCCTCTCCAATTGTTTTAATGTCTAAGTCCAACTCTTTACCAGATGCCAGTACAAGATGACAAAAGTCTTATATTAATTCTGAAATTAAGTAAAATGAATTTATAAATTAATATTTTTGTAAATAATATGAATTGAACAAATTAAGTTCCCCTCTCTCTCTCTCTCTCTCTCTCTCTCTCTCTCTCTCTCTAAATATCTATCTCTATCTCTTATTTTATTTAAGCACCCCCAATGCAAATAATCCTAAAGAAAAAGCTTTGAGAGAAAGACATGGCAGCAGCCCCACCTCCCGAGCAGCACGTGACACTTGCAGCATTAGACATAAGCATGGGCAAGGCACTGATCCTGCAAAGGGAGTGAACATGGCTTCCATCTCAGGTTAAACATTAGCATCTTGTATGTCTTCCATATGTAGCATATAGCTCCTGATATTTCTGACTACTGTCCACCAGCTTTTTAAATGTTCTAACAAAGGTTTCCAAATCTGATGAAGCATTCCATTACTCAACTGTTTGCAAGGCATAAAAGAAATAATGACAGTGTGTAAGGTAATAAATGCAGCCTCTATGTTATTGGTAATGATCACATTACTATTTTCAACAGTTACTCACAATGAGGGGCTTTGGGGATGGTAGAACTCACAGGCAAGGTCTTTGAAAACCTGTCTTACAAATGAGTTAATGCTTTTCATTTATGATGGTAATTGGTGACCAGCTGCAGAGAATCAGAAAAATGTTAGTGCCTCTTCAAACTAGCAATCTTTTGTCTGCTTAACAAACAGTAGGATAAAGATTATAAAAGCAAATCAGAAATAATATAACCATTATATCCTATCAGCACACAGATGAATGTCCAACTATTTTTTCGCATGGTATTTTCTTTTCTTTTTTATAGATAAACCAAAACAAATGTATCAGAGTTTGGAACTGAGAAAAAAAGACATAAATTACTTTCATGACAGAAAGACAATGACATATTTTGATTCTAAGATTTGCAAAAAAATAATTGTAGCATATGTTTCTAAGAAAAAAGATAAAAGTAGGGTACATTTATCTTTAATCATTATATTATTATGTTGAGAGGAATAATATCTGTCATCATTTTGCTTATACCTACAGGTTTGAGGGACTGGGATAGTAACTCTTCTGTCTTATTTAAATACAGCTATTTTAATTTTAATCTAAGTATATAATAAAGTATTATATAAAAATAACTCTACAAAGATGGTAGGAAGATAGATAGATAGGTAGATAGATAGATAGATAGATAGATAGATGGATAGATGATAGATAGATGATAGAGACAGTGTTATCTTTAATACTCAATTTGCCTAAAAATAGGGATGATGTAAATGGAAACTTTTAAAGCTTTTAAGAATCACTTTGAAATGATTTTTCTTATGGTGGAAGAGCCGAAATTCATTCAAAATATTTGGAGGGTGTACTAGTTCCTAAAACAATCTTGCATGATCCCTCTGGTAAGTATGATTCAAGAATAAGTCTATATTAGAAAATTAGAAAAAATTATATAGACATTAGAAGTGTGGATTGACAAGTTGAATTCATAAGCCTTTCAAAATAAATTTTCAAAGTACCAACTCCTGATACATCACGTGACAAGTTGGGAACAATGTACAAACAACGTGGGAGACTACAGCCACCACCACACCTACCCGGCCTTATGTTATGCAAAAGCTCTCTTCACCAGACTACTCATACATAAGCTTCCAGAGAACTGTATCAAATCCACTATTTTTAAAGACGGATATTAATAACATTGTCTTATTATACTTTTGATGTGCTGCCACTGTATTGAATACAGTGCATGTACACAGAGATTAGACCACAAAGTTACACAAAAATTTATGATTATTTTAGAATAGTAAAATCACAATATTTAGAATTGTCATTATTATTAAATACTAGAGGCCCAGTGCCCAAAATTTGTGCACAGGAGTATGTGTCCCTCAGCCGAGACTGCACCCTCTCCGATCTGGACTGCCCTCCCCTGCAGGCCTGGTCCCCCCAACTGCTCTCTCCTGCAGGCCTAGGTCCCCCCCAACTGCCCTTCTCTGCAAGCCTGGTCGCCCCCAACTTCCTTCCTCTGCCAGCCTGGTCAACTCTAACTGCCCTCCCCTGAAGGCTTGATTTCTCCCAACTGCCCTCCCCTGCTGGCCTGATGGCCCACAACTGCCCTCCCTTGCGGACCTGGTCCTTCCCACTGCCCTTCCCTGCTGGCCATCTTGTGGTGTTCATCTTGTGTCCACATGGGGGCAGTCATCTTTGACCACATGGGGGCAGCCCTCTTGTGTGTGGAGTGATGGTAAATTTGCATATTACTCCTTTATTAGATAGGATTTGATGTTTATAACCTTAGGACATTTTGTTTTGTTATCATTTCTGAATGAATAAAACATAGTCCTTAGAATCAAAGAGCTAGCAATTGAGAGAGGGCATATAACTTAGAAAAAATAGATAATAGTGAAAAATAACGACCAAATAATTATTAAAATAAATATTTCCGTACATCTGAGGAGCTAAGATCTCTTGAGGATACCTAAAAATGCAGTTGACATAGACCTCTTCAAGGAAATTAGAACTGTGATCCACTAAGCAGCCTAGACTCATTTTAAATAAATTCAATACAAGCTCATAGGCAGGAATTTTTGTTATTATCATATCCAGCAGTTTTATATATATTTTTTCTTTTTTCTTTTCTGGCTAACTACATACCTGACTTTAGATTATACTTTCTTTGATTGCTTTAAAAAATTAGCCCTCAGATTGTTTCAAACTCTAAAGTGGTTTTGTTTGTTTTAAGGCATGATAAATTGAGCTGTTGCCTTTCTAGACAAAATTTCAAACCTGAAATCTACCCAGATTTATAATCAGGAATTCACTCCTAGCTCTGTTTTGAACTTCATAAATTATTTTAAAATCTAAATTTTTACTACTCTTTCCTCTATATGTCTTATGAAAAATAGCCTTTGTCCTAAAGCAATCAATTCTATGACCCTAGATTGAAGTCATGAGAAAATATGGAGGCACTTTTTTTCACAGAACAGCAAAGACGGTAACCAGGAAAATTTTATATCAGGGTTGTGAGTCAAAATGCCAACATCATGCAGTCTCATTATCACTGTATTCTTTCTTAATCCAGACAGAAATCCAGACAAAGAATAGAAGATCCAAGAACGGGGGCAGACTTTCCCCGCTGGTGCTCATAAAATGACACATAGACATTTACTATGATATTTTGGAATCAATAACAAACCTATCCTTGTTAGCTAACATAGTTTGTCACTAGTCAAATTCATCCTTAGGTACATTAACTTCAGCAGGAATTTAAAACTGTTTGTCTTTGGCAGTTTTGGTAAAGTTCTCACCATGTGTCTTTAAGAATTGCTCCAGCCCATATTTCATGTTTTAGACTTAGAAAAATGAGAAGCTGTGTTTCCAAATATATTGCAAGTATAACATTTTCAAATGTAGCTATAATATGTTCATTATTTTGGTGATTTAAATATATTAAATTGTAGAATAAATACTTATTTACAGTTCCTCACAAAAATCAGAGCAAACAGTTTGCACTTGAATTTATATTTACCATTGTCTTAGTTGTACTGCATATTACTAGAAGTTATCACTAGTCCCTCAAATTGGTACTTTTGGTCTGAAAAAAATAATTATATATATATATATATATATATATATATATAATTATATATATATATATATATCTCAAGCAAATAGAACGCCAGAACGAAGTCATTATGATGTGCACTGCGGCCAGCCAACTGGCCCAACAGGGGTTGCGCCATCCCCCACCACCACCAACTGGTCCCAATAGGAGGTGGGGCCAGCTGGCCAACTTCTCACAGCCCGTCCCCTCTATTGGCCCAGCTCAATTGGCCCCCATCAGGGCAGGTCAGATGGACCCCCATCTTTGCACGAATTTGTGCACCAGGCCTCTAGTTTATAATAACAGTTAAAGTATTTTCACATACCATTTAGTCTTTTAAAATACTATCAACCTCTAATAAGAATAGCAATGCCCAATTAGATTAAATTTGAGACCAACAAAATATCAAATTATAAACCATTAAAAATTATAATACTTGAGCAAAATAATCCAACTCATATCTGAATTGAGATACATTCTTTAATAATAAGAGCAACCACAAGAAGCAGTTGGGTGCTCTCAACATTCTCAGCCCAGTTCTAAGGTCTGTGCACATTTTGACTCATTTATCCTTTCAGTAACTCATGCGGTAGGTGCTATTCTTGTCTCTCATTTTAAAGGAGAGGAAACTGATGTGCAAGGAATTCAATAACTTGCCTCAGTTTTCACAGCTACTCAGTGGCAAAGCTAACATTCAAAACCAAGCAACCTGGCTGCACAGTCCACACGTTTAATGTAGCACAGTGCCTAGGAGACAGCCAGGCGTGAGAAAGCTGCAGAGAAAGAACTGGTTGGTTTGTATGTACGTAAAGCAGCCACGTGCCCAGCCCTCAGGCCTCCTTTAACCCAGCAAGGGTGGAGAGAAGCTGTGTTTCTCCAATTCAGATTCAGAGACAAGAAGAAGAAGTCATCTGCCTATAAGCTAATTTCTTCTGTGCTCTCTCGAAATATTGAAAAATGGGTAGGTGAGACCATGTGGCTGCGCTCACCGTGGTATCTTACATGACTCTTCAGCTTGACTCTGCTCTGGCGTTGCATAACCGGGCTTTAACTTCAGGGACCTAACTTACTTAGTAAAACTACTTTTTGAGTTGTTAAGGTAAAATGCTTCATTTGAGGAGATGGGAGGACATCGATTGATGTAAATTTTTATCCAGGAAAGAAAAAAAGCCAATTTCAAAGCTTTTATGAACTTAATGCTGCCTATTTTAACTGATGGTTATGCAATTCTTTGGAAATGCATAATTATAGGCTAGCACAAACACAATTAAATTTCCTCAAGAAGGAATTATTGTATAACTTCCTATTACAATCTTCACTTCAGAGTGCCCAGCTGAGATAAGGGCAAGGATGAGAAAGACAATCATTAAGAAAGTTAAAAAAAAAAAAAAAAAAAACAGAAACAAAAATCTCATAAATTAAGCCTGAGTAGTTTATATTGTTAATACTCAGATCCTATATTTTTACTTGTAATCCATATTTCTACTTATCAATATCTTTTTAAATATGTTTTTATTGATTTCAGAGAGGAAGGGAGAGGGAAAGAGAGATAGAAGCATCAATGATGAGAGAGAATCATTGATTGGCTGCCTACTTCATGCACCCTACTGGTGATCAAGCCCGCAACCTGGGCATGTGCCCCAACTGGAATCCAACTAGGCGCTCTGTCCACTGAGCCAAACCAGCCAGGGCTATAAATACCTTTATAAAACAGTAGGGCTAATAATATAAGTAACTTCAAAACCACAAACAAAAGAAAAAACAAAAATACACGCTTTATTTCTCTATTAATTATAAATACAGAGTGGAGGCCTTTCCCCTATAAAAGCTAGTTCTAGAAGATGTATTTTCCCAGTATAAATACACTAACAAATTATAATTATTCTAATATCTTTTACCAGTCATCTTTTTAATCTCATAAGACAGAATTTCTAAAACCTAAAGCTATAGCTACTTTAAAAAATAAAGATCCTTTTCTTGTTTTGCAATAAATATCACCAATGTTACCTACATACTCCTTTATTTTGTAGGTAACATTATTTTGACTCCTCAGTTGGAAAACAGGAGAATAATACTAAGAACAGAAAATGCTATACAAATTTTAAAAGGCTCTAAAGTTCTCTGTGCCTTATAAATCCACTGAAGAGGTATTGTGCTAACTATACTATCTATTTGGCAGTTAATTATAATTTCATTTTTGAACATTATTTATTGAACTACTTAAAATACCTTTCAGTCAGTAGGTTACTAGTAACGGGTGATTGATTGCCTAAGCATTTAAGGCTCTATGTCTATACTCTACACTAGATAGACCAGCTATAAACATTTGTTGATTAATTTGGTCTGCTATTTAAAGGATATTCTTGCAAGAAACATCATAAGGCATTCAAATTAAAAGATTTTCATTAAAAGGTTTTCATTCACCTATGGATATATTTGACAGTCATTATCAAAGAGCTCCTATATGACATTACTATACTATTAAAGAATGATTTGGGGGCTATAAATCATACCTTAAAATTAAAAAGAATATAAAATTATGATAGCAAAGTGGAATTTCCAGCAATTAGGAATTTCCAGCACTCATTCCCTCCCCAAATATCAATATGAACCATTATGCATGCACAAAAATCCCTTCAAAAGAGCTAAGTTTTCATGAGAGGGATTACATTCTAGATTAATTTTGAAATTACAGGCATTTTTGTGGCTTAGTAAGTTTATCTGTGAATGTCAGGTTTACAATAAGCATGAAACTCATTATAATGTGAAATTAGATTTTATTAAAGAGGCATTTTTTGGAATTGTGATTGACCATTAAAACAGAGTGACCCAGCCTCGCCAGCACGGCTCCGCGGTTAAGAGTCTACGTGTGAACCAGGGGGTCACACTTGGTTCATGATCAGGACACATACTTGGGTTGCAGGCTCAATCCCCAGGGCGTGGGAGGGCATATAGGAAGCAGCTATTCAATGATTCTCTCTTATCCTTGATGTTTGTATCTATCTTCCTCTCTTTAATTTTCTGAAATCAATAAAAATACATTTTTTATTATTTTTTTTAAAATACATTTTATTGATTTTTTTACAGAGAGGAAGAGAAAGAGATAGAGAGTTAGAAATGAGAGAGAAACATTGATCAGCTGCTTCCTACACAACCCCTATTTGGGATTGCCCTAATCAAGGTACATGCCCTTGACCAGAATCGAACCTGGGACCCTTCAGTCTGCAGGCAGACACTCTATCCATTGGGCCAAACTGGTTAGGTCAACATATTCTTTTTTTAAAAGTGACTTGGTTGGAATACATCCTCTGGTGTATGGACTGGTTATGTGTGCGATTTCCAATCAGAGCACCCACCTGAGTTACAGGTTCTATTCCTGGTCAGAGTGGGTACGGGAGGCAACCATCAATGTTTCTCTCTCATATCAATGTTTTTCTTTTTCTCTGCCTCTCCCTTGCTCTCTCCCTCAAAAGAGAAAAAGCAAAGGCAATAAGATTATATCTTGGGGTAAGGATTAAAAAAACAAAACAAAACACCCCAAAGTTTAGAACTCATCACATGGGTATTTGAAGATGGTCTTTTGCAAACAATTAATGTAATAGCAACAACAAATAAATTACCTTCTTATATTTTTACTAGAGGCCCAGTGCATGAAATTCATGCATGGGTGGGGTGTGTCCCTCAGCCCTGCTTGCACCCTCTCCAATCTGGGACCCCTTGATGGCTTCCTCCATTGTCAGGGGCAACCCAGGCCTCCTGATCTCTCCAGCTCCATGGCTGCCACTATTTTTGTTGGGATTTATTTATTTTCTGTAATTGAAACTTTGTAGCCTTGAGTGGAGGCCAGGACAGGCCAGGATGGGCAGGAAGCTTGACTTCCTCCATTGCTGGGGGAAACCCAAGACTCCTGCTTGCTCCAGCTCCATGGATGCTGCCATATTTGTTGGATTAGTTTGCATACTCACTCTTTTTTGGCTGGTGGGTATGGCTTGCAGGCATAATGGAGGTATAGTCAACTTGCATGTTTCTCTTTTATTGAATAGGATCAGCACACCAATTTAGGAGTGCCATCTATATTAATAAAAGAGTAATATGCTAATTAGACCCTGAGACCTTCCAGATGTCCTTCTGGACAAAACCATGTGGCGGGACCGAGGCAGAGGTAGTTAGAGGTGATCAGGCCAGCAGGGGAGGGAGGGCAGGGTGATCAGGCTGGTGGGGGTGGGAGGCAGTTGAGGGCAAGCAGGCCAGCAGAGGGGACCAGTTGGAGGTGAGCAGGCCAGCAGGGAAGTGCAGTTGGGAGAAAGCAGGCCAGTGGGCAGAGTGTTTAGGAGTGTTCAAGCAGGCAGGCAGGTGAGCAGTTAGGAGCCAGCAGTCCTGGATTTCAAGGGAGTTGTCCGACTGCCAGTATAGGCCCAATCCCACAGGGGTTCCAGATTGGAGAGGATGCAGGCTGGGCTGAGGAACAACCCCCTACCCACATGCATGAATTTCGTGCACCAGGCCACTAGTCCTATCTAATAAAAGAATAATATGCAAATCGACTGCACCTCTGCTACAAGCCACGCCCATCAGCCAGTCAGAGTGAGCATGCAAATTAACCAAACCAAGATGGCGGTTGATTTGCATATCCTGGTGCAAAGGACAGCAGAGAAGGAAGCCAAGCACTCCAGAAGGGACCAAAGCTGCAGAGAAGCAAGCAAGTGGGGAAGGGGAGAAGGTAGAGAGTGAGTGAGGCAGCAGAGACAGGAGGGAGTGAGGCAGAGGAGATAGGAGCGAGCAAGGTAGCAAAGAAGGGAGTGAGGCAGTGGAGATGGGAGAGAGCAAGGCAGCAGAGAAGGGAGAGAGCAAGGAAGCAGAGAAGGGAGTGAGGCAGCAGAGACAGAAGGGAGCTTTGCTCAGGCCACAGGAAGCCCTATTGCAGGAATCTTCCTGCAATGGGTCTCTAGTATTAAATACAGTTATTCAAATTTATATTTGCATCTATTATTTTCATGACTCATTAGTTGATTTATTGAATTAGATTTCTTAGTTAACAGGCATATGTTTTTGTTTTGTTTTTTTTCTGGTGGGTCATCAAAAATATCTACAAAACAATCTGACGAATAAAAAGATAAAAATACAAAGTACTTTTTATGATTTAATGTAGCCAATGTAACTAATTATCAAGTTAAATTTTTTAGACACCCCCCCACAAAAGAAACAGAAATGAAAGAAAACAGTTTAACAGAAACCATAATAAACATGAAATTATTTCAAAGAAGTATTTCTTTTTAAAAAATTATATAATGTTTCAGAATTGACAGCTGGTCCTTGTCAATTCAATAGACAACAGAGCCTTCAGTGAATCACATGTGTGGGGGAGGTAATTCCATTATCCCTGCAGACTGTAATGTCTGGTCATTGGTTTAAATATTCAGTGGCATTTTCAATGTAATTAAATGTCTAAATGTGCATCTAAAATTTGTCTATGTATTGGCATGCATAATAAATTATAATTTATAATTGTAAGAAACCACTAATTTGAAATCTGCAGGGCAAGTCTTTGACATCTTGACTGTACCATAGGACTCATTATTTAAAATTATTTAAATCATGTTAATTGAACTAAAGTTTAAATATTTTAAAATTGATACTGTTGGAGAAGGAAATTGGAATTTTCAAATTACATTTATGCTGGGCTATTTTAATATCTCCCCCCCCCCAAAAAAAAGCAACTATTTATACCAAGAACAATTAAAATAGTAAATGCATATGAGTGAAATGAAATATTTTAATTGTTATATGTTATTTTGGGAAACTATTTATTATACATTGAAAAGAATAAAAACACTTATGAATTACGATTGAGAATTGGACAGAGTTAAAAGTTTAGTTTCACCTACTAAGTCATATTTAAATTACATCTAAAAATGAAAAAACAAATACATCCTCTAAATGAACAATTTTTAAACTTTTCAGTTCCACAGTTAACTGTATTGGCAGAAAACCTGTTTGTGAATTACAACATCCTTTGGGCAACCCATATCTATTGCTGGCATTGCTATCGTAATAAAGAGAAATATGCTGATGGTAGGGGCGCCCTGACTTGTAATGACCATCTCCAGAGCCTGCCTGCGTGTGCGTGACAGCATCGCTCTGGAGACAGGGGGGAAGCCAGGAGGCACCCGGAGGAGGCAGGACAATACCGGCTGGGGAAAGCAGGGGCGAGAGCCTGCAGAGGCCCCCTCACCAGTCCTTCACCACCCGCCACCCACTGCTCCCACTCAGAGCGCCCACTGCCCACCTGCCAGGGGAAGGAGCACAGCACAGCAGGCAGGAGGCTTCCACACTCTCTTCCAGGGCCATGACAGGGCAGAGCCACTGTGTTTCTCAGGAGACAGGGTGGAAGTGGTGGGGGGAGGGAGGAAATGGAGAAGGCTGGACCAGCCCAAGGCAACTCAAGGGACTGAGGGTGGAGCTTGAAGTGGCCAGAGAAGGCCAGAGAGGTTGGGGGTTGTGCCAGGCACCTGGAGGTCTGCATGAAGAGGTTCGGGTGTCAAGACAGGGTGGTAGATGGGTGGGCAGGGCCACATAATTTCGCGCACTGGGCTCCTAGTTTAATGTAATGCTCCAATAAGGTCACACCCATTTTTAAGGGCTGGTGGGCTATCACATTATTCTATTTAATCACTGCCTATAGCATATGACTTGTTAAATACTTAGATATCCTTCCTATTTACAACTAAGTCAATATGAACTCCCATTGTATATACAGGTAGATTATGTGAACTAAAATGAATTATTGAATTTCAGAAAAATTATATTTAAGTACTATAAATTATAAGACAGATATAGCCACAATATTTCCCATGAATAATTGTTAAACAATAAGCAGGTCATTCATTAAAGTAAAAAGCATTCACAAAGTTACTGCCCAAACCAATGTACTAGAATTCCTTTAGCTAAATGGCCTAATAGATATCCAGACTCAATATGGTGGTCTAAAAAAAGAACTGTAGAAGCCCATATTTACATTAATTACTAAGTAACAAGTTACTTTTTATAAACTGAATATTTCTTCTCAATCAACATTTTAATATCAATATCAAACTTCAATCTTTTAATCTTCTTATGTACGCACTCCATAAAAGAACTCATCTGGGAAGTTGATATAGAAAATGACTCTTGCCCTCCCCACACTTTATTCACTATTGTTTTAAATTAGGTTTGAGTAAGCAGTCTTCGATCTACCTATGATTTCAGGCATAATATGAATATTTACTTTAATATCTTATAAGTACTATGATAGAAATATATACAGAATATAATAATATATCAACAAATAAAAGAAATATCAACTCTGGAGTACGAAAGAAAATGTTTACAAGAGAGCGCTAAGTTACAGAACTCTGAAAACAGAAGTAACAGTTAGAAGGTTATTTCAGTAAATGAGGTGAGAGAAAATGAGATCAGAAACTAACTCAGGAGCACTAAGGTGAAAGAGAAAGGACCTTACAGGAAACATGTTATTAAAGTGAAAATGAATAAAATTGGGTTACAAGTGGATGTAGTCTGTAGATCATATGGAGGAGTGTGGTTAAGGGAGAGAAGCTGACATCAGATTTTCAAGTTCTGAGGATCCCAGTCTATCCATTAGGAGAAAGGACTCTTGGAAGAAATAGCAGACCCAGGGTCCAATCGTAAGTTCAGGTGTAGACTTGTCATTTCAGACCTTGTGTGCACGGTGGAGCAGGTGGTGTAGACTAGATCACAAAAGCAGTTTGGAATTAGCAACCTCCGTTTTAAAGCACGGATTCAAATATTATAAACATGTAGTGAGTGCAAAGAGGTGACCCAGGCCCCTTGCCTGACAAGGAAGAAGAGCATGAAAAGTTAGGAAATATTGCCAGGCAGCTAGACCACCAATGGGAGGAAGAGAGTAACACACTATCACTGCAGCGTCAAACTGGGCCGATGAGTCAAATTGACTCTATGGTGCACCTCAGAAGATCTTGGCATTTATTTGAATGTAGGATTACTTAAACAGTCACACTTAAAAACAAAATACCCCCCAAATATTCTCTACTTGTGCAAATATCTGTCTACATCAAAGGTTTGTACATTTTATTTTGAAATGACCACAGATATCATTTTAAAACTTTACCTAAATTTGGTTATAAGGCTTGGACTTGAAATATAGAGTATTATTTCCTAAAGCTTTTTTTATACTTTAAAGAAAAATCTATTTCATAATTTTTAAAAATCAAGCAGAGTCAACTTTCTTGTCTGGATTATTAAAATTATTATAAGAGTTTATTTTAATGCTGACATACTCTGGAGGAGTTAATCAATATGTTTTGTAATGGGTATCAAAAGAGAAAAATTAGGCATATTTTACCTACTAATTCTATTATTAGTTTACTAAAATTATATGTCTAGAAGACTAAGTATTTAAAAAACGTAAATTTGCAGCAGTAGTCAAATGGCTACAAAGTATAAATAAGACTAAGGGAAATGGAAAAGCAAAATTAAAACTTATTTTTCCCTCTCCAGTTTACTGCTCTAAAAAGAAATTCTGATTCAACCATCTAACAATTTAAAATAAAAAGATTTCTACTTAATCAAAATTTATTTTAAAGCTATAAAATCATAAATTGAAAGATGACTTTTTAAAAAATTCAACATATTTTGCTCCTAATAGATGTTGACAGATCTTTAAAAAAATTTATCAAAAATCTCCAAATGTTTTACTTCATTTAGGAGCTTTAGTATAGATAATTAAGGGTGGTATTAAAAATAAAAATTACATGCTAATATTAAAACAAATATTTTTATTTCTCATTCCATTAGCACTAATCAGTATACATGACCCCCAGCAGTAGGACTATAAAAGATAATTTACGCTTTTGCTTCATCAGGAGCATTTCTAGTAATAACTTTTTTGTTTTTCAGAAGTTATTTGGATAGAGGGCCTGTATATCTGGAACATTTTGATCACACCAAAGACTTCGTTATTGCTAGCATAATTAATTTCTAGATTTAGTGAATTATATTATATTCAAAAGTACACCTCCTTACCAGTGGGAGTAATTTGCCATACAGAAATCTGCTATAATATTTAAATAAAATTGTTAATCAGGGACCTTTCCAGGTGCACCTGCTCATATTTTTAGCAGGAAACTATGTAATCACTGTCAGTTTTTTCAGACCTGGGCAGAGGATAAGCATTCACACAACAGAAGCATAGTTCAAGAGAGTCCCTAACGCTGCATTATCCTGGCTCTGCTAAAGAGTGAGTTATGCGGGGCAGAAGCACCCATAGGGAGAAAACACACACACACACACGTGTGTACACACATGCACACACATGCGCACACACGAACACACACACCAAACAACAACAACAATGATAAAGGAATTACCAGAGAAAATTACAGTGACTTTCTTGAATAAAGTTAGAGATATGTTTCTTGAATAAAGTTAGAAAAAAAGTGTAATGAACCAGACTATGGTAAATCTTCTTATTTTTAAGGAAAGATCTTGGAACACAAAAGCAGTTTAAGAATTCAACAAGAGCCTCACAGACATTTCTAAGTCAATCATGTCATCTTAACTTTTTAAAAAATGTCTGCAGGTTTCCCCAGGGTCATGTGGGAACGCCCCTTGCTTGTTATAAGATGCAGCAGCAAGTGAATTAATTGCTTTCAGAAGAAAAGCTATACTATGGCCTGAAAATTATTCATAAATTTTATCTTGGAGTACTTTCTCTTCTTTATTTGAATAGCTCATAATTCTAAAATTCGATCCAATGGTTTTTACATATATTGAACATGGATTTGTGCATACATGATCAAGTATGGATGACTTACAAGACTCTGTGTTGGTGTTGCAAGAACTAAAGTTATTCTTATCATGCCACCTATTAGAATGGCTATTATCAACAAGACAGGTCATGATAAGTGTTGGAGAGGATGTGGAGGAAAAAGAACCCTTTTCACTGCTGGTGGGAATGTAAACTTGACAGCCATAAAACAGTATGGAGGATCCTCCAAAATTAACAATAAAGTTATCATATAACCCAGCCATCCCTCTCCTGGGTATCTACCTGAAAGATGTGTAAACATTTATCTGCAAAGATGTATGCACTGCAGCATTATTCACGATGGCCCAGACATGGAAACAACTGGAGTGTACTTCAACAGATGAGTGGATAAAGAAGATACGGTAAATATATACAATGGAATACTACTCAGCCAGAAGATGAAATACTGCCATTTGTAGCAACATGGATGGATCTTGCGAATATGCTATGAGAAATAAGTCAAACAGAAAAAGTGAAGAACCATATGATTTCCCTCATATGAGAGATATAAAACTCAAATCAACAAATGAACAAATAACAACAAACAAACAAAACTCATAGACACAGAAAACATTATAGTGGTTACCAGAGGGAGTGGGGTGAGGGTAGCAAAGAGGAAAGAAGGTCAAATACATAGTAGAAGATGATCTGACTGTGTTTGGTGGGCACACAATGCAGTATACAGAGCATGTGTCATAGAAATGTGCAATGAAACCTGTAGGGAAGCACAGGGCTTGGTTGGAATGTCTGGGAAGAAGAATCTGAAAAGTTGGGGGGTCTCTGAGAGGGCCTTGCAGAAGACGGCAGCCCCTGCCTTGACTCTTCCAAACAAGTTGGGATGTTTTGCTAGAATCTCTATGTTTAGTCTTTTAGACCCGACCTTTATGCTTTCTCAAGGGTGCTCACTCTGCTAATTATATCAAGAGATTAATTTTATTTCAAGCTGTTATGACAAAGGAGGCAGGCAAACAGGCTACTTGGTGGCAACAGCTACCAGTCAATAGTTGCTTAGCCCTCTCTTTCACAGAGATGCGGCTTAGAGTAACCATTCATCCATCATTCAGGGTCAGCCAGTCAGCCCCTGAAAAGTGGTACCACCCCTACAACCCCCTGGTGGGAGGACCAAGGAATGCAAGGAAACCCTCAAAAACTAAGAGTAAGAAAATGAAAGTAACTGCTAAGTAAGTCATTGGAGTCCGCTTCGGATTTCTAAGTTTGGGGGAATTGTTTCTCAGCTAAGGAATTCACTATCACTGTTATGCTCCTTAAGAATGACAATATGTTTTCCATTAGGAAAATAAGCCTATTTCTGAAAGTAAGGGGAAAAAAAGGTTTGTCCTGTGTTTGCCTAAAAGGGAGGGCAGTTGGGGGCAATCAAGCCTGTAGTGGGGAGGGCAGTTAGGGGTGACCAGGCCAGCAGAGAAGAGAAGTTAAGGGCAAACTGGCTGGCAGGGCAGCAGTTAGACAACAATCAGGCTGGCAGGAAAGTGGTTAGGGAGTGATCAGGCTGGCAGGCAAAAGTGGTTAGGGACAATCAGGAAGGCAAGCAGGCAAGTAGTTGGGAGCCAGCAGTCCTAGATTGTGAGAGGGATCCCAGACTGAATAGGTGCAGGCTGTGCTGAGGGACAGCCCTCCTCCCCCATGCACTAATTTCATGTACCGGGCCTCTAGTAGTAGTAATAATAATAATAATAATAATAATAATAATAATAATATATATTTGACTACCTTCTCAGGGTTTGAAATTTAAGATTTGCTTTCTCTCCTTATGAAGGAAATTTTATATTTAAGGCATGTGGGAAGCTCTGTCAAATAAGGAATTAATAATTATATTCTATTTATATATGCATATTAAGTAGATTCTAATGTGCTTTCATTTATAACTAATTGTTATAAATTATAATATTATGAAATATTGTGTTTTACAAAAAGGACACAATTCCATGTTATATCATTCTATAAAGTATCTAGATTTATAGAAATACTGGTAAAAAAAATCAGGAGAAACAGAATTTGACTATAGGACTGAGTAAACTAAAAACAATTGTAGTTTTAGTAATTACTGTTCTCATAGCAATTTGTTTGTTTGCATAAATACAGTAAGAATCCTCGACATTCCAACCAAGTCCCATGCTTCCCCACAGAAACATATGTAATTTTATTAACCTTCAGAGGCCCAGTGCACAAAATTCCTGCATTGGGGTGGGTGTCCCTCACCCCGGCCTGTACCCCTCACTCCTTACCACCTGCCTGCTTGCTGCTCCTTACTGCTCAGCTCACTGCTCCTTAGCACTGCTACAGAGGCAGGAGAAGCTCCCACCACCACCACTGCACTCGCTAGCTATGAGCCCAGCTTTTGGCTGAGCGGCGCGCCCCCTGTGGGAGCATACTGATTACCACAGGGCAGCTCCTGCATTGAGCGTCTGCCCCGTGGTGGTCAGTGTGCATCATAGAACCAGTTCTTCTGGTCATTCCACTGTTAACGGTCACTTAGGCTTTTATTATATAGACTAGAGGCCTGATGCACAAAATCCGCACAAGGAGATTGGCCCTTGCCACTGCGGCAGAGGCCTCGGCATCACCCCTGCCACCACGGCTTTATCCAGAAAGTCATCTGGAAGGATGTCCTGAAAGATATCTCGTCTAATTAGCATATTATGCTTTTGTTATTATAGATTATCATCCCAATAAATTTGATAAAAAGAAAGAAAAAGTTATACATGTGAAGTAATCCCTGCACTCCAAGAATTTCATATTGTGAAGACATTATGGACAGTATACCCAGGCATGTATAAGATTGAAATTCAATGTACATTCTATGAGAGAAATATATGAAAGAATCAAGAAGCTACTATAAGCCACATTATTATATGTGTCATTTTTAAATATACTATGTAAATTAACCCATTTATTATTTTTATTGTCTGTCTCTGCACTTAAACTAAGCTTCTACAAGCAGGATTTTTTTTCATCAGTAATGAATGAGCTCTATCTGAATAAATACACAGTACTTGGGTGAGACATGTAGTATTTGTCGAATGAATGAATAGCCTTGATTTGAACAATACAGAAGAAACAAATACCTGTGTGGCTGTTTGCACTTTAAATGTAATGCTGTCTTATTTATCTTAGTCTTTAAAAAGCTAAAAAATCTTTATAAATACATTTAGGTGGCAGAGAGTCTATGAAATGCATATCAGCTAATGAATGACGAAGTGCCCCTTAGAATGAAAGGATAAGCTAATCCTAAAGATCACAGGTATGAATAATCTCACTTAAAAAGGGATATTTTTACTCCTAATAATGCACATATTTGGAGGTAATGACAACTATATTGTAAATGCTGACTGGCTGGTAGCAAATGTAAAGTGCCATTAATTTAAAAAACACAGAACAAACCCACAGATATTAACATTTGGAGAAAGTGTGTCATAAAACTGACGAAATATGGTAAATAGAAAAACAGGTGGAGGGTAAATATAGGCTTAAGTGCATATTAAGCACAGGAAGGGCAGAGAAGCTTGAGTAGCATAAATTTCCTTGGTTCCATAGGAAAGGTTATCTTGATGAAACTGTTTTAACTATAAAACTTAATAAAATGGTATAAATTAAGTTTTTGTTCTATTCTTATAAAAGTGTTCTTTGAAATGATGACTGCCCTTTATTACAGGGAGAGAATCTATTGATCTGGGATATTTACATATTTGCATTCTTGTCACAATTAATTGCAATTGCAAATTCATTAGCATTCAGGAATTTATTTCCCTTTCTGCCCATTATAAGGACACGAATCAGTCCCCTCAGGGCTTGATCCCCCTTTAAAGCTAGGAGTACTTGTGTTGGGGTCTTCAGAATGGAAAATGAGAGTCTAGAACTCCAGAACCTTGTTGAAGATTGCCAGCCTCCAGCTGCCCTGATAGACGCAAATATTCATGGGAGCAGGAGCTGCGATTTCCTTATTCACACCAAACACCCCAACACTCAGCAAAGTGTCTGGCTTAATCCATCTTAGCTGAATAAACCTTATTGCCATTTTAATATAGACATCCTTATGGAGTTGTAGTTACTTAAATCAAAATCTTAAACTGATTCTTATAAAAATATTATCTTGTCATCTAAAATATCACTAAAAATATTGGCAGGTTAGCCGAAACCGGTTTGGCTCAGTGGATAGAGCGCTGGCCTACGGACTGAAAGGTCCCAGGTTCGATTCTGGTCAAGGGCATGTACCTTGGCTGTGGGCACATCCCCAGTTGGAAGTGTGCAAGAGGCAGCTGATCGATGTTTCTCTCTCATCAATGTTTCTGACTTTCTATCCCTCTCCCTGCCTCTCTGTGAAAAATCAATAAAATAAAATTTAAAAAAATATATTGCCAGGTTAGCCATATATCTGCTCAATACTTTCCATGGGGACAAAAATTAATCAGTTTGCCTCCTCTCCAAAGTTCATTCCAAATTTAGACTCAAAAATGCAACATTTAATATAAAGAGAAAATAAAATGATTCCAAAAGAGTTACTTCACAGAAAGACCTTTATTATACACAACAACATAACCAAGACAAAAAAGTAGAAATGAAAGGCCTTTCAGTGCTTAGGAAGACAAATCACTAGCTGAAAATCAAAGTGGCTAATGTCCGAGGAAAGCGATGCCCACTACTAGTTTCAAGAAAGGGAGTTAACACCAGGTAATAGCTGAAGACTACAGATGATTTTCATGGTGGTGGTCATGTTATTAATGGTATTTTGCCTTTAGCAAGCATCAGAACTCTCTTAAGGATCACTGTCTTTTTCCGGAGCAATAATGAAAGTTAGAAAATAAACCCTTAAAAGAATACAGAATTTTACTTATCACTGTAAAGTAAAACAGAAGAAAAAATAATAGCAAATGTTCACGAAATAAGACCCACTCGCAATATTCCAAAAAATGTATCTCCTGTCTGAAGGTTGCAGGAAGAGGACACATACCATGACATCTGCTGTGGCAGCATGGCGGAGGGGGCAGCCCAGGTCTCACACCAGGAGGAATGTGATGCAAAGTTCAAGGGCTGCTATGCCCAGACCAGGTGTGATGGTCTTAACTTACATATAGGCAGATACTGGAATTATAGTTCACATATAAAAGTAAGGAAAACTCTGAAATCCATATAACGCAGTTGTTTATACAAATTAGAGGCACCCCTATACAAACAGATGCTAGTTTTTTATGTCCTACACATGTAAGGACATACATTCACTGACACAGTTACCTACAAAGGTGAAAAGAATGGGAGGAGACCTAGAAATGAAAGGAGGATATGATAAAACAAGACAAAGGCATTATCAGTTCAATAAAGAAAATAGTTAATGAACATGAGTACTTCTAATTTGTGCAACCAAGATAAAATAAATATTAAAAACAAAAACACCCCATATTGCCTATGACAGCTATACCGTATCAGAGGAATTTTATACCAGTTTCCTCATGCCTCTCTCCTTAACTCACCATACAGTTCATATGAAAATTAATCATATTTTTTATAAAAACAGTTGATTTATACCATTCTATTTTGGTTGCTTTTTTCGGGTGATAGAAAATTGCATTTCCCTGACATGCATATTCCATTAGTGCTTTCATTGTATATGGGGTGACATTGTGTTACATTTATAAAAGTGAACCAGACAGTTAATATTCCTTTCATCTAAAACCCCCTCTAAACTGTGTGATTTAATTAACAGATAATTAAATTCCAAATATGAGAACTTTAGGGACTCAGGAGCTGAGGCTGTATCAGGATGAAAGATGTTTACACTTAACACAAAGATGCTCCCCTGACTGAATGAGGCTGGGAATTGCAAGCAAGGCAGAGCGCGCGCCCGCTGATAACAAACTGTTCATTAAAGCATTAGCCTCCCTGAGCTTGGAGAATGTCAAAGCTTCCTCTTTTCACAGGTCCATGGAAAAATAATTACAGGGCCAAAAGAATGCTGCTTTGCATTTGTAATCAGAGGCAAAAATTACCGTATATTAGAATCAAAATGATTAGATTCAAAATGACCCTGCTCATTCCCACAGTTTCTTTTCTGATGTCTTTTCAAGATCTATTATGACTCTCTCTGTATTCAGTCTCTGTGGCTCCCCTGCTTTTGTGAATTTGCTTCTTTTGAGTTGGGTTGCTGGTTTTATTTTGCATGTTACGTGTTGGTAATACGTGGAATTCATAGGTGTGTGTTTGCCAAAAGCACTCGATGTTGAAGTTCGGAGGACAACAAAGATCTGTTTTTTCCAGTGGGTACGGTAGACAATAATGTGGAGATTTAATATTGCTAAAGTATATGAAATAAAGCAAAAAAAAAAAAAAAACGTTAGATGATGAGCTGGAAACCCGCTTAGTGCAATCTTACATTAGATATAGTTGCTGATCTGACAAAAACAGGTATAATATTGATTCATTTATACTGGATGGCTATTGTGTTGGTTGTGGTTATTTATTTTTGACCATCGAAGAAAAAAAGATGTTAGTGCACCTGATGGAACAGTCAGGTATCTCATGTTTTACTAATTCTTGTGCAGTTGGTTGAAAATGGCCCTGTAGAAGCAGTAGCAATGGCTTTGGTCAGCTCCCCAGTCAAGTACCCGTGTGACTTTCTTTTGTGGTTTGTTTTTATTGTACTTCATTCCAAAAGGATTTGAGAAGCCCTTGGTTAAAGTTTTCATTTTTCTGAGCTGTGGTTCTCATTTGCACCAGGATGGTGATGACATGTGCTTCAAGAATGGAATGCTACTCTACATTTTTAGCACCAATAACTTAGTAAAGTATGCTCCTTTGTGAAATTATTGAAGTCCCTCAAAAAGTACATCATGGTTCCTAATACGCTGATCCCATTAGGCATTGGGAAAGCGAAGTACATATCACAGGTTGCTGGACAAAGAATTTCCTGGTACCTAAAGTTGCTATAGTTTAATTTCAAATTAAATTGATAAATGTAACTAGTTATTATATCGAGTGTCAAGGGGTAATGAAAAAATTTGCTCCTGACTTTCAGTAAAGGTCATTTCATTAAAACTGTAAAATATATAAGTATAATATCTAATTATAACCCAAATACTGTAATTATAGAAATTTGGCACCATACTTAATACTTTTCAGAAAAGCAGCCTGCCCCTCGCTGGCTTGGCTCAGTGGATAGAGCATTAGCCTGCAGACTGAAGGGTCACAGATTTGATTCCGGTCAAGGGCATATGCCTGGGTTGCTGGCTCAATCTCCAGTCGGGAGCATGCAGGAGGCAGCCGAGCAAAGATTCTCTCTCATCATTGATGTTTTTATCTCTCTCTTCCTCTCCCTTCCCCTCTGAAATCAATAAAAATATGTTTAAAAGAAAAAGAAAAGTAAAGCAGCCTATTACAAAGATAACATGATGTAAAAAACTGCATGTTTTCTGCATTCAGCCACACATATAATACAATTATACATATGCATATACATGATTATATATACATATAATTGTTTACTCCATGGCATTTTTTAGCCTCATCTCTAAGTGGAGGCAGATAATGCTCAGCTTCAGATGTGGCTGCTGTCAGTGGGGGTGAGCACTGTGGAATAAACTAACCCAAGGGACACTCACTAGTTCACCCAGAGAGCTGATGCATGTCACTGCCATCGTGTATTTAAGGAAAATTAGATAAAACAAGGAAAAAATTGAGTTATATTTCCAGAAATGAGAGGAGAATGGTCAATATATATGTGTGTTTTGCTCACTAAAAGGTAAAGCAGGGGAGATAAATATCACATTACCCCGAAAACTTCGAAGGAGTCAATTCTCAACCAGAACAGGACTTGCTGCTATAGGTATAGAAAAGGGGATGAAATAAAATATGATAAAAAATTGTAGGACATAAAGTTAGGAAACTAAATAGAGAAAATATACCAATGTGATCAGAAGCACTTACCCTCTTTGAGCTTTAATATAAAGAAATACAAATGATGTGAGAAGGTCCCTCCCAGCCTTAATTATATGAGTACCATAATTAAGAGTATCAACAACAAAATAAATGTAAGCAGGTACCTCTATTTTTTTCCATTTTTTATCACTTTATTTTCTAGAAAAATAGTATTTTTGAGGATTTATAAACTTCTCATCTGTGTTTTACATTTTCTCATCCTATCCTATGTAATAAAAGGCTAATATGCTAAGTGTCTGGTCTTCCAGTCGGCCATTCAACCAATCAAAGCATAATCCTCTCTAATAAAAGAGTAATATGCAGTTTGACCATCACCCCAACACACAAGAGGGGTGCCCCATGTGGTCAAAGATGGCTGTCCCCTTGTGGACACAAGATGGCCACCACAAGATGGCCAGCAGGGGAGGACAGTGGGAGGTTCCAGGCCTATAAGCGGGGGGCAGGTGTAGGCCATCAGGCCAGCAGGGGAGGGCAGTTGGGAGGGACCAGGCCTACAAGGGAGGGTAGTGGGGGGTGATCAAGCCTGAAGGGGAGGGCAGTTAGGGGTGACCAGACCAGCAGAGGAAAGAAATTGGGGGCAAACAGGCTTTCAGGGGAGCAGTTAGGCATTAATCAAGTTGGCAGAGTAGTGGTTAGGGGGTGATGAGGCTGGCAGGCAAAATTGGTTAGGGGAAATCAGGGAGGCAAGCAGGTGAGCAGTTTGGAGCCAGCAGTCCTGGATTGTGAGAAGGATGTCTTACTGCCTGTTTAGGCCTGATTCTAAATGGGCAGTCTGACATCCCTTAAGGGGTCCCAGATTGGAGAGAGTGCAGACTGGGCTGAGGGACACTCCCTGGCCCCCGTGCACGAATTTTGTGCACCAGGCCTCTAGTATGCTAATGATATGCTAAGTACATGCAACCTCTCACTATGATGTGCACTGACCACCAGGGGGCAGACAGTCAACTGGTCGATCAGTCGCTATGACGTGTACTGAAGCTCTGACCAGTAGGTTAACTTGCTGCTGGGACCTAGCCGATTGGGACTGAGCAAGATGGGCCAGAAATGTCCTGGAGCCCTCCTGTGGTCCCTCCCTGGCTGGCCAACCTCCTGTGTCTCCCTTCACCCTGCCCCAATCGTACACTGGTGGGGTTCCTCAGCTTAGCCTGCACCCTCTTGCAATCCAGGCTGAGGGATACCTTCCCCCCCTCCCCCAAGTGCACGAATTTTGTGCAACAGGCCTCTAGTGTTAAATATAAAGGTAATGTTCACATCTCGCATGATTACTTATCACAAAACACTGGCATAGCCTAGATGGTATAACAGAAGTACACTGATGGTTTAGTATCCAGGTTTCGTAATATATCCTCTGAGTGTCTACAGACTATTTTGTTTCTGTTATCCTCAGTTGTTTCCCTCTGCAAACAGGACCAAGAGCATTCATGGTAAGTGTTATTGTGAGGGTTAAAATAAAACAAATAGATATGTATATATATAATGCCTTATAGATTATAGGTGAACAATAAGTAGAAACTGTTATTGTATTTGTCAATGTCATTCTATAAATGAAATTCTACCCCTTTCTAAGAAACATGGTAATAATTATCAATCTTTGAGTCTTATAATATGTTTTTAAGATGAGAAAAATGCATAATGTTTAGGAAATTTCTCCTTCAAACAAATACAAAATACCTAATACATTTCAAATGTTAGTATTTTTGTGAATAAAAGTGCATAAAAAGTCAATTCTTTAAAGTAATACTTCTTTATAATAAAAGGTTAACTCTCACCAAAAAGGAAAAGTGGTGTAATAAAAGGTTTATCAGGCAGTGATTATGAGGAAAATGGATAATAATTAGCAAGGAGAAAGAATGGGCTGTAGGTAGATGAAAGGAAATGTGAAGAGGCTCACACAAGAAGTGAATTCTTTCATTATCTAGTCCATTAAATGTCATTAGGTTATAAAATTTTAGTGAAAGAACTGAAAATACGTAAAAGGAAAGATGGAAGCATATGACATCAAGAACAAAATGTTGCCAAAGAAATGAACACTCTGAGAAACTGAATCTAAATAAAATGTTAGAACAAATATGTATTACTAAAGGCGATCACAACATGGGATTGTTCAAATCATCTTTTGCAGATCCCATCTAGTTTTTAACTCTTTTCTATTATATAAACTATTTGGGAATGAACTGTCCGACTATTTCAAAGATGAGCAATGCTTTTATTGACAAAAGTACTTTTACCTTCTTTAAATGATGGCAATATTATGACCATTAAATACGATATATTTCTCTCACAACATTTTATTTTCTTATTTGCTCATCTGAAATAAAGCCTCAACCCTGCTTAAAACCCAATTCTATTCTCATCAGCACCTACTCCTGAGCAGATGGGAGTGAATAGGAGAAAACAACATTGGAGTTTCCTGGTTTTATCACTTCAAATTTAGTACCACAAATTCTATGGACACAGGATGCTGCCTGATAAGGCCCCTACACTTCATTTGTCAATGAACTCTTCCCATTCTCCAAGACAATGGATCCCATACATTCTTGGAGGCATCCCAACCTCCTCTTCCTTTCTCATGGCCAGTTAACGATCATGCTCCTTATTTCATTGAGGAAGTCTTTCATTACCACCGGTGCTAACACTTTCCTGGCCTTCCTGCTATGAGCACCCCGCCTCACCACCATTAGCAGCCAGACCTCCTGCTGCCCCCTCCATGGATGGGCTTCCTCCCCGATGCACTGATCTCGTCCTTGCACATCTCCTCAGCCCCTCAGCTCTTCCATAAACCCCTGCCCCTCTTTCATTATTAGTATGTTTCTATTTATTTGTTCATTTCTCATAGGCTTACATATGTTACAATAGATCTCATCTTTAACACAAACAAATCTCTCTAGATTTGCCTTTGCCTCTGTCTATGTCCTGATCAGGTTCCTCAGTTAATTGATAAATTACTTACAAGTCCCTATCCTCACTGTCGTTTCATTGTCTACTTCCTCTCATGATTTTCTAATCAGGCTTTTCCTTTCCCCACTTGGGCAAGCTGTTCTGGACAAATTCACCAAATCACCTGCATTTTGTCAAATCCAATGAGGAATCCTCAGTTATCTTATTACTCAGCCTCTTAGAAGTAATAACACAGTTGGTCACGTCCTCTTTCTTGAATTATTCTCTTGACTTGGTTCCCACATTTACAGTTGGAAATCTCATCTTTTGAGTTTCCTCCCAAATGAATATCTTCTCCTTTGGTCTTTCCTCTGGTGTTTTTCTTCGTCTTCCTGACATTTAATATTAAAACACTTAAGGGCTCAGTTTTCTATCTACACACCCTGCAGAGGCAATTTAATCTGGCCCTGCTGTGTTCTCCAGAGTATAGGGCATAGTTTCTCTACACTTCTGATGAAAGATAGCCCTCCAGTCCCAGCTCTGCATCACCCCTAATTTCCAAACTGCCACATACAGATTTCTACATGACATTGCCACAGGAATAACTGAAAGGCAACTCAAACTTAAGTCCAAAATAAATTTAAAAAATCATTGATCCAAAACCCCACAACCAATTTCCCTTTGGTGTTCTGCATCTTAAAAAAGAATATCATTATTTATCTAGTTGCTCACACCTTGGAATCTCTGATGACTTTTATCCAATGTCACTTCCAATATTTCAGTAAATTCTGATGGCTCTACAATTTACATGTTCCCTTAATCTGACCACCCCTCACCTCTCCATAGTCATTACCTGGGGATAATCTTCCAATCATTTCTCCTAAGTACTGAAGCAACAGCCTTGTAACTTCTCTCCAATTTTTAAAAAATATTTTAACCAATATATTCCTTTAATCTTAAATTATATTATCACTTCATGCCCAGCCAGGAGGTCACAGTTTGATGCCTGTTCATGCCTGGCTTGTGAGCATGATCCCTAGTAGGGGGCATGCAGGAGGCAGTTTATCAATTATTTTATCTAATCATTGATGCTCTCTCTTTCTTTCTCTCCCTTCCTCTCTGAAATCAACATATACAGATAGTGGTAATCCTATATAATAAAAGCCCAGCAACTAAACAGCCAGAATGACCAGTCGACCAGTTGCTATGTTGCGCACTGACCATCAGGGGGCAGACACTCAATACAGGAGCTGCTCTCTGGTGGTCAGTTCACTCCCACAGTGGGAGCACTGCTTGACTGACAGGGATAAGCAGTGCTCCCACAGCAGGAGTATTCCAAAAGGCCACGCCTCCCACCAGTGCATGAATCCTGTGCACTGGGCCTCTGGTATAATATATAATTATATTACCACTTTAATCAGAACATTCTATGGCTTTCCATCACCACAAAACTCAATTTAAGATACTTTGGTCTCTGCAGTGCTATATAAACCCAGCTCTGGCTGTTTACTTTTTTTTTTTTTTATTGTATATGCTACCATTCATCTCTTTGTTCATTCCCCTTGGTCTCATTGACTTCCTATTGTTTCTTGAAAACAGTAAGCATACTTGTCGTAGGGCTTTTGAATTTGCTCCTCTTTTTGACTGGGTGGTCTAAGTCCAGATATTTGCATAACTATTCTTTTAATTAGGATTTCTGTTCAAGTATTCCACCATCTAAGAGATCTCCCTGTTCATGCAATCTAATGTATTTTTCTTAACACTATCCATCACCTTATGACACTTTATTTTTCTTCATAATAATTGGTACCACCAGTATATCATTTATTTAGATTCTATGAGGGCAGAAACTCTGTTCTGTTCTGACATATAAGTAGAAGAAACTCATATATGTTAAATAATCAAGCATATTATATGGCATTCCTCGTAGCCATAAATTCCAATCATTAATCTTAAATCAAATTATATATAGTTCCAAAAGATTTGGACAGCAGCTGGAAAACAATGTTTCCTGAACTACTGCTCTCACTAGATTATTCAAAATGGCTTTAGTGGCTGTGGTCTCTTAATAACAGTAAGTTTGATTGAAGAGCCATGTCAAGCAATTTGGGCCTTTACTTATTAATCTGAAAACTGCAAATGAAAGAGAAGTTGATGAATCATGCCAGTTATAGGAGATTGCTAATTTAATAAGCAACTCATTAGAATTGGCTATGGTGCCTCTGAAGTTTGAATGAGCAGAAATTGTCCTTCTAATTTTTCTGAAGTAGTGAGATGTCAGTGAACTGAATTGATGCTTTAATAATAATAACTTCTTCTGTACTTTATTCTTCATGAGAAATTAACCTACTTAATCCTCCAAATCATACTCACATACATTAGTTGTACCAGTCTGAGAAATCAGAAGTCACATAAGTTATGCTAGTAAAATACATTACACACAACATACTGCCAATTCTTAGGTTTACCCTTGAGGTAACTAGCTTAAGGTTATATAGTAATGTATTTTCATATATTTTTCTCATATGTTTGTATAGTAAGCGAATCATAATAGCAGTAAGGATTGCCAAGGCTCTTAATGAACACTTTAAATACTTAAATACATTTTTAAACATATCTACTTTCATTATCATCTTGAGAAAAAGGCCAAATCCATTTATCCATTTAAAAAAATTATAACTAATTCATACATATATGTTCACTTAATAATGCTTTTTCAAAATCATGCTGTTTTTACAGCCTAAATTAAATATTTTTTTAAATATATATTTTATTGATTTTTTACAGAGAGGAAGGGAGAGGGATAGAAAGTCAGAAACATAGATGAGAGGGAAACATCAATCAGCTGCCTCTTGCACACCTCATACTTGGAATATGCCTGCAGCCAAGGTACATGCCTTTGACCGGAATCGAACCCAGGACTTTTCATTCCGCAGGCCGACACTCTATCCACTGAGCCAAAGTGGTTTCAGCCTAAATTAAATCTTTATAGGCTTCTTTAAAGGCTAAAACTCTTCTTTCTTCCATATATAGTCAAATTTCATATACACTTCAGGAAGTCACCTTCATGATGATATGGCAGAGAAAAGTGTGTTTCTCAAAATGATGTACTTTGAAGTCAAAGCTGAATTTAATACCAGATCAGTCATTTCATAACTGTGACCTTGAAAAGTTAGCTTAATCTCTCAAGGCTCAATTTCTCCATCTTTAAAGTAAAGATAAATCTGTTACAGAGAATCTCTGTGTGGCTCAACTATATACACTTTTATAAGATACTGAGTTATAGAAGACATTTAATAAGAGTTGTTTTCTACTCTAGTACCCCTCTTGAAACACTGACACATTCATCCTGCCATTCTTTAAAAAATATTTCTTAAGCATAAACTAAATGTCACCCACTGAATATACAATTACTCGAGGCCTGGTGCACAAAATTTGGTGTGTATTCCTCAGCCCAGCCTGCACCCTCTTCAATCTGGGACACCTCGAGGGATGTCCAACTGCCTGTTTAGGCCCAATTCTGGTAGGATCGGGCCTAAATGGACAGACAGACATCCCTCTCACAATCCAGGACTGCTGGCTCCCAACTGCTTACCTGCCTGCCTCCCTGATTGCCCCTGACTGCTTCTGCCTGCCAGCCTGATCACCCCCTAACCCCTCCCCTGCCAATCTGATTGATGCCTATCTGTTCCCCAGACAGCCTGTTTGTCCCTAACTGCCCTCCCTTGCAGGCCTGGTCACTCCTAACTGCCCTCCCCTCCAGGCCTGATCCTTCCCAACTGCCCTTTCCTGCTGGCCATCTTGTGGTGGCCATCTTATGTCCACATGAGGGCAGCCATCTTGTGTGTTGGAGTGATGGTCAATTTGCATATTACTCTTTTATTAGATAGGACGAGTGAGCCAAATCCTCTTAATTCAAAGATACTATAAGAACTGTTAATCAAATTTTGTTTGTTGCTACTAGCACATATACAAAGTCTCCAAAAAGCCTGATTACTTTAAAAAGTCTGAAATTCACATTTAGTAGAAAATGTTGATATAGATTAATGACCACCAAACTAATGATTTTTATGGTGATATTTAATTTAAAAGACTGATCATTCTTTTCCGTTTGAAATTTTAAAACTGTACAAATGGAAACCAGCAGTACCTAATTAAGCTTTTGAGGCATAAAGTCACTGTTAGCTCATTTAAGAGCATTTTTTAGATCTGATGATCCTCACGACAAGTAGAGAACCAGAGTTTAATGGTTAGTTTGGATAATATTGTTATACATTAGGTAACTTGGATAGGGAGTATAAAATAAAGGAATTTAAAGATCAATAATTACAGGCATTGTCTGCATCTTAAAGAACATGCACTTAGAAATTTGATCATCAAGGTTTCTGATTCTGGTGTGATACATGTGACTTTAATCAAGTATTGTTTTTTTATAATCCTCACCTGAAGATATTTTTCCATGAATTTTTAGGGAGAATAGAAGAGAGAGGGAAGACAGAGAGAAACATAGATGTGAGAGAAGCACATCAATTGGTTACTTCCTGCATAAGTCCTAATGAGGCCCAGGCCAGGGAGGGGCCTGCAGCCAAGGTATGTTCCCTTGACCAGAATCGAACCTGGGACACTTTGATCCACAGTCCCATGCTTTATCTACTGAGCCCATTAGAGCTAATCAAATATTTTTGAATTCCAGTTTCCTCACCTGTAAAGTGTGCCTGAGTATTAGAAGTGATAAAAAGCAAAATAACTGCCCTATAATAAAAAGAGCAAGA
This sequence comes from Antrozous pallidus, assembly GCA_027563665.1. Classification (NCBI taxonomy): domain Eukaryota; kingdom Metazoa; phylum Chordata; class Mammalia; order Chiroptera; family Vespertilionidae; genus Antrozous; species Antrozous pallidus. The sequence continues at coordinate 83,314,951 of CM050519.1, forward strand.
GTGTTGCTCAAACTTTGTCTAGAATTGCATTATAATGTATTTCATTCTAGTTTTTAAGCTCCTAAATGGATGGAAATGTTTTAATTCTCCTAGTGCATTTGCTTTCCAAATGAAGAATGTGCTTTAAAGCCAGTGATGCTAAGAAATACATCCAAGAATACACTGATACCTTCATAATTTGGGAAGCAAAGGATCTGAATAGAAACTAATAAAAGTAGCTTTGGGAAACAATATATCTAAAATGATTAATTCAGCCTAAGACAATCTTTTACTCTCTATTCTTCAGTCTCTAGAACTCAGAACATATTTTATATCTATTATGGTTCTCTGAATAATGCATTACTATTAATTTAAACTGTCTATTTTTTCCCACTGGAATGAGTTGTTTAAAACATGGATACACTTATAACACTTGGCATCTCATAATTATTAGTTAAATACACAGCTTAGAATTCAAATAGAAATAAAGAATAATTTTGTGAATATAACAGAAGGAAATTCACTTCCCTTTTAAAAAGCACTATGATTTCCTGTTCAAGAAACCATTCCTCTGGAATCTAGTTTTTGTTGTTGTTGTTGTTATATTCTAATGTCTTTCTAGTCTTTGAAATCTCAGCTGTAAGTTAAGAGAATTATCATTTGTCCTAAATGAGTGTCTGAATTAAAAATTAGATAAACCCATGTCACACTCCAATTTTTAAAATCAGAATATATAAAATTTTGTTCACTCTCTTTAATCAAAATCTTCTCTCACTATGAAGATTCTTTTTGACATGTATATTTAATGTTAAATCTGTAGGATGTTTATACAAACCAACATTTTACCAAATGTCATATTCAATTTCACTTAAGGATGTTTTTAAACTCTACAAAAATTAAGTTATATTCAGAGATTCTATTTTTCTGACTTCCTGACTATAAAAAATATATGTAAATCTTTCCCAGGCATTTCAGGATTTAGATCATTTCTTAGTCATAATAACCAAAGTTGAATAAGATCTTAGAGTTTATCAAGTCTAGAAATTCCAAATTGCACTTTGAAAATCCAACTCTCTAATTAATATGCCATCACCTTAGCTAACTTGTGAGCCTGTTTTATTGGAAACCAAGCTTTAGCTTAGCAATGGCTAAAGCAAATCTACAGATTAGTAAAAAATGAATTATCCTGTCTAATAAAAATGAAATATACTAATTGACTGTCACACCCTCACAAAAATGGTGGTGCCCGGTCAACTCAGCCCCAACAGGGTGACAGGTATGTGGCATGGCCGGGCCCGCCCCCAGGCATGTCAGGTAGCTCCTGTGCTCCTGCCTCCAGAGTCCCTCAGTCCCTTCACCCCCCAGCAACCCAGGGCCCGCCTGAGGTGCAGGTAAGCCTCAGATGGCAGCGGCACAGCTGCCCAGGGCCACTGGAGGCTCAGGTAACCAGGGCCAGTTGAGGCTTGTGCTGCTGGCAGTGGCAGCAGTAGAGGTATGATGGGGGCTCTGCCTTTCCTCTGATCTGGGTCACCTCCTGTTGCTGAGGGCTTCTGGACTGAGAGGAGGCAGGCCAGGCTGAGGGAGTGCCCCCTCCAGTGCATGAATTTTCATACACCGGGATTCTAGTTTTATAATACTAATGAAAGTGTGTCAGTAAAGTTTAAGTCATTTAAAATGTATGTTATGGGATGATTATCAAAATACTACACTTTTTATCAGCATATCACACTCATGCGCATGCATTAGAGACAGATGACAAGTTTGATTCAAAACTTTTCCTAAGTTTATAAAATGGTTTTATTATAAATGCATAATATAACCAGAAATCATCATCATTAGAGAAAAGTTTTCAAGATTACTTAGCAAAGCTTATTTTGTTATTTCATCAGGTTTTTTTAAAAAAATAATGTGTTTTGGTTTGCCAAATATATTTTCAGTGATCAGAAACTGATTAGCAGAATTAATAATGGAGAATCTTTTAGAAATAGTTGTAGAAGTCATAAACAAAATTAACATTTTTAGAGCAAGAAGAGAAATCAACAGAACCAGTATACAAATTTCTGGTTTCAGCTCCAATTCCTGCTAAGCAGTCTATCAGAAACAAAGAAACAAAAAACTAGAGAACTTTAAACCTACTCCTATAGAATAGTGAAAGATAAAATATTCACAAGTACCATTTTTTGTGATTATTTTATCCTAGGAATAAGGACAAAAATAATGGCTTCTTAGCTGGCTTTAATTTACTTATTCAAATCATAGCAACAAAACTAAAATGATAACCACTAGCACACTTACTTGACAGGAAACTAAAATGAACAGCTGTTAGAAGAGACGCTGAGGACACCAAGCAGTCTCTCTGACCAGCCCTGGACCCCAGAGAACATGCCCCCTGTGTCTCCTTCCTGTGTCCATTCTCCGGAGGCAAAATAAATGACAATTTAACTTTGTTGTAACTGGGTTTAAAACTCCAGCTTTTATTAACTCTAATTTATATACATATAATGGTAATATGTAATCATTAAAATAATGGACATGAAAAATGGTAATGATGAATGTTAAGTAGAAAAAACACACAAATAACTATGCTGTAATGATCAATGATGTAGGAAAGAGAAAGATATGAAAAGAACTGAAAGGAAATACAAAAAAATAATATTTGCTATAGATGCAGGAGTATGAGTACATTTGAAAACTCCAAACTCCAAATTTTTTACATTTTTCTACAGTAATTCAAATTTAATTTTCTGTTATAAATTTAAATTAAATTATTAATGAAATTATTTTTAATAATTTATATTCAGCTTGATTTTGCTTATAATAACTTAAATTATGAAATAGAATTATAAAAACAAGAAGCAGACTAATTCAACAAATTCAACTTCTTGAAAAAAGTTATGCATTTGAGATTATTACATAGAATATTAATTCATGCAACAGAAATATCTTGAAGCATGAAATACCTACCAGTTTGATCAGTGTATTTTGCATATATTAATCAAAGAGGTAAAGACTTACAGAAACCCTAGTGAAAAAATTTTATAAATAAGCAATCATCCCTATATTTTCTCTCTGTTTTGCAGCATTTGGAAATGTGTGCACTAGATTGAAATAAACATTTACATAGTAGCTGTTTGCTATTTCTTATCTATTACTCCATGTATACAACATAGGAGGTTTCTGACATTCCTGAGCCTGAGTCTGATCATCTGCTTGTAAAGGGCATTTTGAAATGAACAGTAAGCTCAGTATTTTATCAATCAGACCATCAGAACACACAGAGACATTACACCAACATCTTAAATCCAGGTATTTAGAAACTTTTTACCTCTTGAAAATATGCATGTTAGGTTTTTATAACAAATAATTGTGTTGTTGTTTTTTTAAATATGAATAAGGAGATGACTTCTATAAGGGTAAATTTGAATTAATGTTTTTTGCTTATATTTTTATTTTTCATCAACCTTAGAACCTTGTAATATGTATATATTGTTTATAGATTTTCCAATGTTGATAAACCCCATTTTAGAGAGAAAAAAAAAGGTTGGGCAGAAATATTAGAAAAATGTGATTCTTTTTGGGGAGACAAAAAACACCACTGAAACAGAAGGGAGCCCACAATTTGGTCAGGGAGGCGTCTCTTGGCTGCCAGCCCTCTTGTCCCCATAGCTGGCTTCCTGTGAGCAATGCACACACTGCACAGCTGCATGAGGTAGCCCTGGGAATACTTTTATTCATTTAATTATTTATGCATTACTTAGCACACATAGTTTTTGTGTATGTATTTTACAGGTATTCTAAACTCAGGTTCAGCATTGCTTCTTATAAACTTTGGAAACCCAGTTAAACACAGCCTTATTGTTACTTCTGTAATGAGAATGAGTCATTGGGTTCTCTAATGTGCTGCCAATAAAGCATACAGAAAAATGGCAGTTCCAAACTGTGGCCTGGTTCTTTAAAAATAGGCCAATTAGGAGATTGACCAGCATTGCCAAGACATAAAACACTTTCTCCTCATGACCAGGACATCGAGGTGACAAATGGATTCATTTGCTAAACTATTGTGTGAGCCCCTCGTTGGTCATTTGTACTAAAGAGTAATTAACTAAGCATAATATAATAGTTCACAAGCATATTAGGAAAGTTTCTCAGGAATTTAAATAGATTAGCTATGATTAGAACTAATGAGATCTCTATGAGTACAAGATTTAATTGCAAATGTTGTTCAGATAAGATGCCTAAAAATTTATATAAGAAACCTAAATGCACTTAAATAAATGACCAAGTATGTGAAACTCAGGCTTATATTAAAATTCCAAAAATATCAACACTGCAAATTGATTTACATTTCTAAATATTCTGATTCATTGTTTAAAACAAAATGTTGATGTTAAACAATATCATTATTGACATAATTTGTGAAGCAGTCACAGCAAAAGTAGAAGGGAAATCAGTGTAAAGTCAGAAGGGGAGAACGATAAATTACTGAGATAGAACAACCTGAAATGTGAAAATATGAGATAATGCTGATGGACTGACACACTTGAGGGCACACATGGTGTCTACCAATAAACAACTTAAGCTAATCTGTTAGCATAAGATCTTTTTTTTATTGTTGTGGGTACAAATAATTATATCCATTTGGATCAATATCATACATTGGAGAAGAGAACTGACCAGGATAAAAAAAAATAGAAGAAAAATCCAACAATTAAAAACAATTATAGAAAAAAAGTGTAAAGTGCAATAGAATATATTGATAAGTATTCATCCCCCCAATCAATATAATAATGTAATTTTTAAAAATTTGTTACAGTCACTAACATTTTATATATAATTTTCCGGGTACTTTGGAGGAAAATACTCTTTAATACGTGCATCTAGTTTATTATGAATGCATATTTCTATGGTATAAGTAAAAGAACTAAAATTTCTTTTATCATTTGCTGAGGTTTAATGAAAAACATTTAAAATGTGTGCATGATCAGCAAACTGGCCATTCCTGTGTTTGTCAAAACCTGTGTGTTAAGCCCCTCTCTCCACCAGAGGAGCAGTCAGCAGAGGACAAGGCAGACAGTGAGATTTAGAAGTAGATGATTGGGATTCTATACCCATATATGATAGAGTGATTCTGGCAATTTACTTAAACAGTCTTTCAACATCTCTCTCTCTATAATCGGGGGGGGGGGGGGGGGGATGACCACATACAATTTTGTGGGCAACACAAACAAAATACTTTTTGTAAAAGTTGTCATAATCTACAATTCACTTTAAACTGTTTGTCTTTTTTTATATATCAGGCACAAGAAACTAAGCACCACATTGTCCATTATACTGAAGTATAATTTAAGGTCCAGTAATGATGCCTTGGGTATGATGCTCTAAACCACATTTCAAATCTTAACTGTAGATTTAATTGGTTGCACATGGTGTTACAATATAAGAAAGGTACGTATGTTAGCAATGGACTTTTGATGCTGTGACATCTGAGTCCTCCCTGGTCCTGGAGAGACTGCCCCACCCAAGGCTAGCCATTCCTAGAGATAGTACAAATGGAGACCCTTTGTAAGCAACTCACCTGCAGGCATGCATTGGTTATGTAAAGCCAATCAACGTGGAGCCCACACCCCAATAGATTCTTTGTCTGGCTCTCATAATTCTCACTCTGGGCCCCCATCCCCTGTAACCCAGGACCTGCTGAAATCACTGAGAACATCCACGACTTTCCTTAGTCACTGATTGTGTCCCGTGGTAACACCACACTAAAGGCCCAACTGTCCTTCATCCCTTCTCCTGACTGACCAGAGGCTTGACCCTATGGGATTGCCCTTCACCCTCTTTCTAGGAATCTGAATATAAAAATATCTTTCATGTTTTCCCACACTTGTTTTCAATCAAATCCTGGGTGCCCTTAAAATAAAAAATGTAATATGCTCACATTAATTTAAAGTAAATAATTATCCTCTGAATATTTTGTCAAATATTTTCTTTTTCATAAGGCCTTAATTATTAAAATGGGCAATATTATCACTCCTTTTGCAATTACAACTTGATTTCAAAAGCATTTTAAGTGCATTTATATAAATGCAGATATGATAACATGAGTGAAAGATAGAGAATTTAAATAATTATCATACCTTCTATAAGAAGCCACAAACCTCGGGGTTAATTTTAACTCAGTTCTAAATCTTGCTACTAAATAGAATGAATGAAAGCAATTGCAAAGCTTTGGAATTGCATTTTGTTAATTATATACCCATGAAGTTCTTATTTTTCTCCTCTTTTGATTGGAGATTTGTGGGGATAGTGAATTTTAAGTCCATAAATCAGTTAACAGAGAGGCTGAACTAGTTTTCTAAACCATTGTGTTTAGCACATATGTACCTTGAAAAGAAAGGCTTTAGAATAAAAACAGAAGAAGCAATCATGGAAGCCTTCACAGGTCAAAAAGCCAAGGAGACTACCACAAGGCCCTGACACAGACTTATGGAATGAAACAGCAAATCTGCATTGTGACTGAGGTAACTGGGTAACAGTTACTAACATAACCTGACAAGGTTATGTTCCTTTATCAACATTATACTGAAGTATAATTTAAGGTCCAGTAATGATGCCCAGGAATGTGAATTGAGGCAGAAGAAAAATTATCTGTTAAGATATAATAAAATAGTAGGGCTTAATCTCTGAATAATAAATGATAAGAAAACTCCAGCAACAAGACTATTTGAATTTCTAAATTTAAACAGAGTACAAAGAGAATATATAAGCATTTTTTCCTGAAGTTTTTACATCAAAGTATATATTTTTATATCTTCTAAGAGGTTTACTAAAGGACTGCAGCTCAGGGAAATTAAAACCAATTATCACATTCCATAAGTATTTAACAAACATTTTAAAATATATTTTATCCATTTTTTACAGAGAGGAAGGAAGAGGGATAGAAAGTCAGAAACATCGCTGAGAGAAACATCAATCAGCTGCCTCTAGCACACCTCCTACTGGGGATATGACCACAACCAAGGTACATGCCCTTGACTAGAATTGAACATGGAACCTTTCAGTCCGCAGTTTGATGCTCTATCCACTGAGCCAAAATGGTTTCGGCCAACATTTTTTTCTAAATGCCTCATATCTGATTAGAATATTGAGCAATATTGAAGGAACTATAAGCTCATCCCTCAAACAGATTTGTAGAGAGACAATTCAAAGGTGTTGTGTCTGCCTTACCACCTTCTTCAAACACCCTTCTTCACAACTGTATGGAGAATTTGATTTTTAATAAGAAAAATTGTCTATTATTCTACTTAGTGTTAATAAATAGTTCTGCTAAAGAATTTTTTTTATCTCTAGATCTTATATAAAAATGTATGTGTATTTTCCATGATTAAAAATTTAAAGATACTAAATGGCTACACCAAATGTTGATGAGTAACTTTTATCTTGTTTAACTTGGTATGGGAATGGGAATTTTGGTTCTTCAAATACTTAATAGTATATCTACAGTAAACAGAGTGCAAACTTCAGAACAGCAAAACTATAATAAATAAATTTAATTTGTCAAAATAAGCATTAGGTATAGGAGACAGAAAGACTGAGGGTGGGGATACAAATGTCCCATACTGAAGAAGCTCACAAAATGATGTGAAAATAAATGTAAGAGAAACATCTATTTTAATATGCCCCAGATGTGTAACTAGTGCCTAGCATGGTGCCTGACCCAATGTAGATGATGTACATGTCATGGAAACATAAATGGTAGAAAATTTTACTTTGTGCTCTTAAAGCTGAGGACAATCAGCCTGAGCAGAAGTTCATCAGGGATTAGAGGCAGCAAGAATGAGTACATCCATTCCAGACCACATAAGCATCATAAACAAAGGCAAAAAGGCAGGCACAAAAGTCCATTATATATTCTGGAACTTTTGGTAAATGATGATGACTATGAAGACTGAAAGCAGATTAACTGTGAATAACCCATCTCAGTATATAATTTTTACTCTGCATTTAAATTTTAATTTAAATATCTCCAGACCATTCTATCTAATAAAAGAATAATATGCAAATTGGCCATTCCTCCACTACACCCAAAAGCCACACCCACCAGTCAATCAGGAGTGAGAATCAAATTAACCCAACCAAGATGGCTACAGCCATGGAACAAGTAGGAGGCTTGGATTTTCCCATTAACAGAGGAAGCAAGGCTTTCCATACACCCTGGCCAGCCTAGGCCTCCACTCAAGGCTATAAAGTTTCAATTATAGAAGATAAATAAATACCAGATATCAGGGCCTCCGCTTGGGCCACTGGGAGTTGAAGCCTGCCTGTCACAGGCCCCTATCTCAGGCCACCCCACACCCCAAGGGAACCCCCACCCAGATCCTGGACACCGTTCAGGGCAAACCAGCTGGCCCCCACCTGTGCACCAGGCCTCTATCCTATCTAATAAAAGAGTAATAGGTAGATTGACCATCACTCCAACACACAAGAGGGCTCCCCCTATGTGGTCAAAGATGGCTGCCCCCCTGTGGACACAAGTTGGCTGCCACAAAATGGCCAGAAGGGGAGGGCAGTTGGGAGGAACCAGGCCTACAAGAGAGAGCAGTTGGGGGTGATCAAGCCTGCAGAGGAGGGCAGTTAGGGGTGACCAGGCTAGCAGAGGAGGAAAGTTGGGGGTGACTATGCCTGCAGGAAAGGGCAGGTGTCGGGACCCAGGCTTGTAGGGGAGGGCAGTTAGCAGTGACCAGGCCTTCAGGGAAGGTCAGTTAGGGGCAAACAAGCTGGCAGGGGAGCAGTTAGGCATCAATCAGGCTGGCAGGAGAGTGGTTAGAGGGTGATCAAGCTGGCAAGCAGAAGTGGTTAGTGGCAATCAGGATGGCAGACAGGCAAGCAGTTGGGAGCCAGTAATCTTAGATAGTGAGAGGGATGTCTGATCCTAAAACGGGCAGTTGGACATCCCTTGATGGAGTCCCAGATTGGAGAGGTTCAGGCTGGGCTGAGGGACACACACTCCTATGCATAACGCTGGGCCTCTGGTAGATTATAATTGTAAGTGCCTTCTGCTGATATGTTCTAAACTATGCTTCCCTACTTAAACTCACCTCCTGCCAGAAACCAAAAAATACTGGTCATATTTTGTACAGGTTCAAGTAAGTTATTGCTTATTCTTCTAGCTTCAAGATCTCATAAATTTTATAGCCAATACAGTGCAAATTCATTCATTTTTATAGTCATTATAGCTAAGAGACATGCATTCCCTTTAGTTTTTGCTATATTTCTTAACTGTCATGTTTTCTTTTTTCAAATATTATTTTTTATTTTTCAATTACAGTTAATATATAATTTATATTAATTTGAAGTGTACCCCTTAGTGATTAGACATTACATAATTTACTAAGTGATCATCCCAACAAATCTCATAGCCAATGTCATATGACATCAGTTGTTGCCTTCTATGTTAATTTAACAAAGTAACTGGACTCAAAATATTCCAAAAGCAAAGTAGCTATAAAAGCAAAGTGAGTAAATGATATTTTTCTTGGATGGTAAAAGGTTAATCCGAGTCCTATATTGGTACAGAGTAGTTTTAGTTTGTACAAACTTATTCCAAGTTCTAACAAAACCAAAACTTCAGTTATAGAAGGTCAATTGGAAACAAACTAAAGTGACCCTTTTTGATAGAATGCTAGTTAAGTTGTACATTTCCCATGGTCCCTGAGGATCCACATTTCTCAGCTCCAGACAGTCCTCCCCCAACAGCTCACATCCATTTTGTTCTTACTGATTCAGGTATCATATTGATTTCCTAGGACTAGCATACGAAATTACTAGAGACCAGGGCACTTAAGCATCAGAAGTCTATGTTCTCATAATTCTAGAGACTGGAAATCAAAGTGAGGTACCAATAGAACTGGTTTCATCAGAGGTAAAACTCCTTGTCTAATAAATGGCCTTCTTCTTGGGTCTCTGCATGACTTTCCATAAAAACCTGTCTGTGTCCACATCTTTCTTCTTATAAGACCATTTATCCTGGATCTTAGCTTACACTAAAGATATCATGTTATTTTATTACCTCTTTAAGGGTCCTATCTTCAAAGACAGTCACATTCTAAATACTGTGGGTTCAGATTCTAACACATAAAGTTTGCAGGGAGAGGCACAATTCAGTCCGTAAATAGAATCGGAAAGAGAGTCTTTGAGAGTGGTTGTTATAAAAAGGGAACTCTTATACACTGGTGTGGGGGGATGTAAATTAGTTAATCATTACTGAAATAAGTTGAGGTTCCTCAAAAAATTAAAAATATATCTGTCATAGAATCCAGCCATTCATTTCTGAGTATATATTCTCAAAAGAAATAAAAACAGGATATTGTTAGATATATGTAAAACCATGTTTATAGCAGCATTCTATATAATAAAAGTCTAATATGCTAAATGTCTGGCCAACTGGTTGGCCATTCAACCAATCAAAGTATAATATGCTAATGATATGCAAAGGCTGGTCAACTGCTGGCCATCATGTGCATTGACCACCAGGGGGCAGACATTCAACTGGTAGGTTAGCTTGCTGTTGGAGTCTGACTGATCAGGACCAAAATGGGTTGGACATGCCCTGGAGCCATTCCTTGGTCCCCCTCTCGCTGGCCAACCTCCTATGTCCCTTACCAGCCCCTGTTGTGCATTGGTGGGGTTCTTCAGCCTGCCCTGCACCCTCTTGCAATCTGAGACCCCTCAGAGGATGTCAGAGAGCTGGTTTCAGCCTGATCCTGCAGGCCAGGCAGAGGGATCCCATTGGTACACAAATTTGTGCACCAGGCCTCTAGCTATTTATAATGGTCAATATATGGAAACAACACAAATGCCCATCAGTGGATGAAAGGACAAAAGAAGACATGGTATATCACACAATGGAATGTTATTCAGCCACGAGAAGGAAAGATACCCTGCCATTTGTAACATCATGGATGGACCATGAGCACATTATGCTAAATGACTTAAGCCAAACAGGCAAGACAAGTAATGTATGATATCTCTTATATGTGGAATCTAAAGAAGTAAAACCTATAAAACATACAGAGAGTAAAATTTCAATTAACAGGGGATGTAGGATGGAGAAATATAATTGTTGAGTACAAACTTTTAGTGACTAATACAGTCATAGAGATCTAATGAATATCATAATAAATATAGTCAATAATAGAACATGATAATACTATACTATAATGATATAAAGTGATAAATATTGATTCAATGGCAATCACATTACAATATATTAATGTATCAAAGTAACATGTTCAACACCTTAAAATTATAAATTATCACATGTCAAATTTATCAATAAGATGTAAATATGTAAATAAAGCGATGTCAGCTACTCAGCTATACCCACACAACTGAATGTTTTCTTTACCTTCACCAGTAAAACCTGGGTCATTTAACTAATAATCTTTTTCATAGTCCTCATTAAGAGAATTACTCTTCATAACATTTTTTTTTAATTTACTACTCTGATGCACCACTATTTCCCTCTTGCATCTCTCTCTGATACTTTGCTGCGAGTTCACAGGGGTTTCTAAAACAATTTGGGTTTATAAACTGAGAATATCTCATTCATTAACAGTTTTTTCTTTAGTAGAGAGCCAAAATAGAGAGCAATGAAGATATCCCAGGGACATACAATAATGATAAAAGTTGGCGTTAAACTGCTTTCAAAAGAAGATGGTCCTATTAATTAAAGAAAATAAAAACGGTGCATGTTTTTTGTTGTTGTTGCTGTGTTTGTTTGTTTGTTTTGGAAGTGAGTCCGAAAATGAAAGCAGGGATAGGGGAAGGAAAAAGCTAGACTGGCTTGAATTGCTTTGACCATATATAAGATATCCAACCAGTAGAATCTTTCTGGGAGGAAGATCCTAGAAATGTAAACATCAGCAACTACTGCAACCACAAACAGCAGTGGCTATGCAGCTGACAAAGGATCTTGAGGAATATGTACGTCTTTTGAGGATGTTAAATTTGTTAGCTGTGGATTGTACAGCGTATCTCATCTTTAGCTCTTTCTCTGAAAAATCCTTAATTGCTGTGTCTTGTTCCCTTTTTTGTGTGTGTTGCAAGTAGATTCTTTAGGGCAGTTCCTAGATTCTCATTTTTAAGGTGAAAGATGGGATTTAAGAGTCATGATGTTCCTCTTAAGGGGTAGGCTAATACCTTATTAGTATAGCGTCTGCAAAGAAAGTTACAGCATGAAAAAAATTATTGCATAAAAACAAATAATTTCTAGTGCATTACTCAATGACGACTAATTACAATTATTAATTTAACTTATTTCACACTCTGTAAAGTTGTCTACACAGGAAAATAAAATCAAAGTCAATTTAATTCCCCAGAGAGCTGATAATTTTAGATTGCACACACACACACACACATACACACACACACACACACACACACACACACACACACACACATATGCACGCACACACACACGGACACTAACTAATTGAAACTCTAATTATCTAGATAACCATTTAGAAAAAATAGAGATTACACACTTTTATTTCTCTTTGCTAGTGAACTCAAAAAATATCCAACAGCTAGATAGTACACACCACAGAGGTCTAATACTAAAGAATGTAAAACTAACCAGTTATCTTTACTTTTAATATAATGATGATTTTTTCACTATTAGTGTTCTTTTTAGAAAACAGTTCCATTTCTGTACAGCCATGCATATATTGAGCACCAAAATCCTTAAAGATGATAGTGAGGCTATTACTTACAATTCATCTTCTTCTAGCAAAGAATCTCAACATAAAAAGGAAAGAGGAAAGAACACTCTAATATGCTCTCTATTCATATTCTAGGAGGAATTCTCACCATACTAGGCCATTAAACACTTCCATTTTGATCCTGTAAAGTGGTATCACCATTTCACATTTAATTTTACTACAACATCGCATTTCTGTACCACGGAGAAGAGGCGGCATACCTATGTTCACACACAGGAACCAGTATCTGCATATGGAAATGGTCTCTCTGGCTTATTTCACGGCACATCCTTAAGATGCACTGGAAAGTAAATTCTTTCTATATCCTTTGTGAGTTAAAATTGGCCTTTAAAAGTAATACAGAAGGTAAGTGATTAACACCATCGGGCATCACACTCCTAGAGGTCACTTTCAGCCTCCTCATCTTTGATTCTAGAGTCAGTGACTTTCTATCGCCTGGAAGACATTATAAAGTATTCCAAGTCAAAGATTTGCATATATTAAATTGCTTACCTTTTAGCCAAGGCAGTTGGATTTCTTCAAATTGTTAATTCCAGAGAAGGATCCTTAGTATGATTTAACTAACTGCACTACCCCGTGTTAGGGTTATTAAGAAGCAGGGGTCCATCAATGGGTGGGTGTGTATGATCTTTTTCTCCCCTTCATGTTATAATCTCATCTCTGAACCCAAGTTTCCCTATCAAAGGAGCTAAGTAATTGCTTTATTTTTTTTTGTGGGACCCTGTGGATGGCTCATAAACAGACATTTGGTAGGTTGGCAAAATATTGTACTATGAATGTCCACTAATGATGTCCCATTGTTTTTAAATCTCCTTCTCAGTGTGGAGCTGTGCTAATTGAGAGCTGACACAGGCACAACTTGGGTTCCTGGGGTGCTACACAGTTAATATTAGTCAACTCTGCGCTTTCTCGGTTGTTCTGGGGTTACTGGTGGTCTTACATCATACTTTGGATCATATCAGGGAATGACATTATGTATTTCATTTGTTCCTTCCTTATTATCTCCTCCTTTTCTCTGAATCATACTGAAGTCTTAATAGAAATTTTTTAAAAAATCATCTTTGCAAGATTAGCAAGTAGATATATGGGCATGTACTGAGTCAGGGACATATTCACTTTCTGAATATATATTGTCTCTTTTACCAGTAAGCTTTAGATGGCATGAATAATTCAGAATAAAGCATAGAAACTATTAGTACTACAATACACCATTCTTCAGTAAAATCTGTCATAGAAATAATCAGTACCATTAATTATATACTTACTATCTTGCCTTAAAAAGTTTGACCTCCAAAACAGATGAAAGATTTCTTGGCAACTTATAGTCAGAGTGAAAATGGAAATTAAAACCCAGTTCTGTGCAAAATTAAAGCTTTGTGAGTTACATTTAAATGGCACTGGCTTATAATCATTTTCTTTCTTTCTGGGAAAAAGTGAGGGTGTACTTGTTTGGTGTTGTACCTTTGCTCTGATGCATACTTCTTTTCGAGAAATAGCCGCTGTTATGTAACTGACATCCACTAAAATTAAGCCCACAATTTGAACCACATTAACCAAGAAATAAGCAACCCATTTAACTGTAAATTTTCCATTTGTAATAATTCATATAAGGGAAGCTGTCAAAGCCCCTTGCATATATTGTTTCTTTCTATTCCATCTCTCTTCTAAGTAAATAGTACTACAATGACTTCATAGTTTGTAATGGCCAAGCATTAAATCTAAAAAATATATTTTAAGAATTTCCATCACATAATATTTTATGGGTCAGAACTAATAAGCATTTACATTAAAACATTACCATGCTATTATTTTATAGAACTGATACATGTATCATCTGAACAAAATTATAACTTAAGTGAATGCTTTTTATAATATTGTCAGAATTGGTTAACAAAAAAACATGCTAGGACCCTTGAATGAAGATATAAAATATAGATATTGGCCTAAGTTGCTTTCCTAAAAGCACATCTACAAGAAAATGAAATGCAAATAACATTTAATTTTTGAACATGAATTATTAAATAAATTCACAGCACTGGAAAAGACATAGAACGGTTTACTTGCATTGGTAAAGCTTAATTCAATAATCTTAGAAATAGGATAACATCAATTCGTTTAACTTAATTTAAAATGTTTTCTGAAGCAGTTCCAACTATTACATACACTTGTTTCCAAAATATAAACTAGTTAAACATCCCTATCTCCTTAGTCTTACTTATACAAAACACACAAATACAATAACTATTTATGGGTCTCTGATTGAGACAGTATTAAAATCATAACTGGGGAACTGCATTTAGAGAGGAGAACTAGATTTAACTTTATAAACATGCATATATTCTAGAGATGACACATGGGCCTAAATTTTATATCCCCAAAAAACAATCTAAACATGCAATTCAAATAAACCATCTGTAGTTGTCCTGATGATGCATCTGTGAGGATATTTAAACACTGATAGCACAGGTGAAGAGTTGCAATAAATTTCTTGAATTACAATACATAAGTGTATGCACATGCACACACCAGTATTTAGTTTTGCAAAATTATCAACTTTAAAACTAAACAATAGTTTAATCCAATAGTACGGGTTGTTATTTTTTACACTCACCTATGCAGATTAAGAGAAATGTGTAAGTAGCTAAGACTTCCCTATATGAACAAGAACAGCAGAAAAACAAAGGCACACCCTCTGTTTAACAATACAGGAAATGCAGGGGGTGAAGGGTAAGCAAGAAAAATAATTTAGTCAGTTTACTCTAATCTTAATTTTAAGAATATTTTTTCATATTCATACTTAATTTGAATACTTTAGTCCTACCTAAGCAAAAATTACAGTCCATAAATTTGAAGTTAGATAATGAAAGTGAAGGTGTTTACTGACCCAAATACTCCCAAGAATGCAACACACTAGTATAGATAAGAGATTAGAATGCATTTATATTTCAGTTACTTAACGATGTAAAGTAAATGTATTTACTTTTTACCATTTCATCACAAGGTTTAATTTCATCCTTAGTCTGCTTACTAATAAAAATAAATGTTTAAATATTATTTTTTAATAGGCAGTTACCTAAAACCTTGAGATTTGCATGCTTTTAATAGGAAACTGGTTTGCTTGAATGTTTCTGCCACAAGAGCTTGAATTGCTTACTAACCAGCTATGACCTGTCTGATCTGGTTAATTAACTCAAATATTATAAAAGATGACATGGATTTTTTGGAACTTAGAAAAGTATATAGTATCAGTGTTTTCTTTCTTTAAGAATAAATGTATTATAGGGTTGTACAATTAAAATGTATATAATTTTACTAAAAATGTCACCCCAATGAATTTAATAATAATGGCTACAAGACACGGGGGGGGGGCAGGTGAGGCATGCACTGGTGGGGGGGGGTAGGGGAGGTCGAGGGGAGGTCAATGAGGGAAAAAAGGAGACATGTGTACTACTATTTGCAATACTTTAAACAATAAAAAATAATTATACAAAAAGAAGGAGTTTTGGAACTCACCCTGTGAAGTGGTGAGGAAACAGGGGAGCTTGCAGTGATGGGAAATGGAAGGAGAGTAGTATTCTTCTTAGAAATCAGAAGCAAGAGTTTTTCCATGATAAATCTCTTAATTGGTCCCCCTTAATTTTCAGAATTCTTTATTTCATCTTTATGGACACCCAGGAAGAATTCTCTGAGTATAAGGAATTCAGAACCACTCGCTAAGGTAATGAACCTTACAAAACAGGTTTAAATGACCTAATTTTCAGGGATAGTGCAAGAATGTTGTATTGGGAATAGAGGGCAGGTGGGGAGGGGGGTGAGAGGGAAGCTAACCTTAATGTCAGGAATAATACTTACAAGTTATTCCAAATATCCAGAAACATGGTTTCAAGGGAATGTCTTATGGACAAGGTTATTCACACGATTCTAAAGAGCAGGCACAAACAGCAAATTGATTCTCATAAAGAGCCCTGGTTGCCCCAGGTTTAGAATGAGAATTCCAGATGACTACAGGTCTGTCTTTCATATAACTCTTAAGTGCTATGAGATTTTCAGAGCTTTACATAAGCGATGATTTAAGCCTGAAATTACCTAGAGCATTTGAACAAAGCCAAAGGCTAAATATCAACATTAAAACCAGACCTAGATTTTTTCTTGGGTGATGTATGCTATAGTCAAGCTTATGGGTATTTTATCCAGAAAAGCCTCGTCTGATTGGCATTGAAAATTTTGTAGCACAATAACTTTCTTCTTCGGTGACTTCAGAGAATTTTAGATGTGTTTTTTCTTACTTTTGTAAAATTTCTTGTAACATTTGATAATATTAGATTTCATTTTAGTGAATAAGTGCAATATTAATTTAAATGTTATGTAATAATATATAAATGTAATGTTAATTGATGATGCTTCAATAGAAATGCCTGTTATTAATCTGATTGCTATCTGACTACAGTTGTCTATTAGTTATAATCTCTTCTTTTCATAAAAAGGGAGAGTAAG
Source organism: Antrozous pallidus (assembly GCA_027563665.1). NCBI lineage: Eukaryota > Metazoa > Chordata > Mammalia > Chiroptera > Vespertilionidae > Antrozous > Antrozous pallidus. The sequence continues at coordinate 83,332,203 of CM050519.1, forward strand.
AGGAAAGGAGAATTCAGTTACCAAAGCACAAACTTGAATAGTCACTTACAGTAATAAGTATTTGGTAAATCTTATTTCATTTTATATGCAAGTGATTTTTCGTAGATTTAAATAAGGATAGTTAACTTGATTAAAGGTATGTGCCCGAAGATAGCATTTTTCACAGTGCTTTACATATTCTAGTTTATAATCAATGAGCTTTGCTCCTCCTGCATCATAGCACCACTGTACTGCCTGTCTTCTTTCATGTTTGATGTGTGTTAAAGGCTTAAAAAAAGAATCAACATGAGATTCTTGAAAATTACATGTTTAGAGTTATTCTGTGTTATAATAAAAGGAGTGTGTGAGATTCTCCATGATAATGAGAATGAGTGACAGCTCTCTCTTTAATTATGTAGATGAGTCACATACTGAGGCAGAAATGGGAGGAGCACTGTCTCTCTGAACACTAGAGCAAAGTAAAACTTATTCAGTTCTTAACTATAGTCTAAATCGTTTATTTCTTTGTATTCCCTGTCCATTGAAGAACATATTTATTGGATTTTTCAGAGGCAAAATCTTTTAGATGACAACATGTTAAAATTACCCTTTCATCTTGATCTAGAAGCAACAATGATAGAGTACTGAGTTTTAGGACAGGAAACAGAAAAGCAATCTTTTCCAGCTTATATTATTTATTTTGTGTTACTTATCTTTCCTATGCTTTCCCTTCTTTCTTCCAGATATGAAATGTCTTCCTTCAATCATACCTCTAAAGCTATTATTACATTACTAAATTTAATTTACTTAGATTAATACTTTTGTGCTGTGGCTAATAAATAATCTTAAAATCCCTTGTCTTTATGTAATAATTCTATTAATGTATTATTTTAACTCCCTCCTAGCAGTTTGCATGATAAATGGGCAGCTTTCAGATTCTGGTTTACTATTCAAAATAGAAATAAATGAAGTCCACCTTATTTATTGTTTCCATTCAGAATGACCTAGCATATAACTCTTTTTTTCATCAGCTCATATCAATAGAGCTCTATTTTGAGTTTTGCAATGAAAGTTCTAGCTAATACAATAGACATTTATTTTGTCCTTGATAATATCTCAGGGACCTCAAAGACATAAAGGATTGGCTGAGGCCAGTGGCCACATTTGATTATTTTTATATCCCCTTGAGAAATATATTACTTTAATAATATCAGCCTCATGTACTTCTAATATTAGAAATAACAGATCCCCATGATGCCTACAATGGTTTTGCCACTTTGAATTGCCATGATCCCCTTCCCAGCACTCTAATTCCTCATCCCTTCAACCTACTCCATATTTTTCTTTTTCCATAAGAGATACTACATTCTAACATGCTATGTTATACATTTATATATCTTTAGCTTATATTTTATTCAGCTCTCCCTCCATTAAATCTAAATTCCATGAATATAATTTTCTTCACTTCATACATAGATATATTCTTGGAGTCTAGAATACTGTCTGATATACTATGTGTCCAATAAACATTTGTAGAGAAAATTATTGAACAATAGTATTTGAGCTACATTTCTACAATTACAATGTACAAAAAGGTTGTGTTTAGAAATTTGCATTTATAAACCTAATGTTATGTTGGTTTTTACAATGAGTTTTAATATTTCAATGCCTTATTCACATTGTTTATTCAAAATACAGTTGGGAGTATATTTGTTTTAGAGAATTTTTTTGTTTTGTCTCATTTGTATTAGCAATTGACTCACTTTTTAAAAATTTAATCTTTCTTTGATGGATTCAGTAAAATAAAATTCAAATTATTGCTTGAACTGATTAAAAACAATGCTAGTTTGCTTTCTCTTTGTGACTATGATTTTGTTGATCTCTAGTAGCATTGATTTTCACATTTAACTGTACTTCTAATTGTTGTTATTGAAAACATTAGCAGACAAACTGACTGAGAGAAACATAAATCCAAATGAACAATTATGTAGCTCTACTAATCAGCTTTTAAAATGTCAGCTGCTTTTTTCAGAAAGTTCTAGAGAAGCCTCACTTGTCTCCACAAGCAGAAAGTGCAAAGGAACAGTATTTTATAGTTGACTATGATGGGTATTCTTATCAAAGGTCTTAACAATTTCAAGCCCTTATTTGCTGTGAGTAATGATTCTTGCTGAGCCTTTATTCGGGAATAAGTGATCTGGCTATGTAAGACAATATATACAAAGAAATAATTTGGCAAAGAATGAGATTTTCATAAATCTCTGTATCGGGTCCATGATCTCTATATGTAAAATTCACCTCCAATAAAGCTCTAGCAAGTGCCCTGACAGCTCACATCTGCAAGGAATGCTTTACAAATAAGATTGCAATGCAGTCCATATCCTCTGCAGATGCTACTTTGCAATGTATAGGGTGTAGATAAGAAAGAAACATGGAAATGAACAATACATTCAGGGCAAATTCAGGATAATTCTGTTTTTGTGTATTTAGACTGTACTCAAAGGCATAACTGGGTAGTTCAAAAGAAGTAATACCATACCTATCAAGACATTTTAGTGAAAAGAGTTAAATGTTGACCTAACTACTCAGGAGGGAGTTTCTCCCGTGTAGATTTCAATAAGTATTTATCAGTGCAGGCCTGCAATACTGTAAAAGATGTTCAGGCTAAACTAAGTTGTAATAGGAAAGTAAGACAACATTAGAAATTATTTCTAGATGCCCTCTGTGAATAGCTTCCCCCAAGTCCTTCTCTAGCCACAAGTCTCTCCCCTAGTAGTTTCCTGTATCATCTCTATATACTTACACTTCTACCTCCTGCACCTCAAGCTCCTCAAGGTAAGTGGCCGTGTGTCTAACTTATTTTTAGAGCTTCCCTTTTTGTCCACAAATACTAGATGATTATTAAATGGTGATAGAAATAAATATCCTTTTATTAAGTATCTTATTTACTCAAGTAGGTAAAGATATAACACTATGCCAAATATTCAGATGTATCTGAAATTGTTCTGATGTGATCACTATTCCATGAAATCTCAAAGGATATCACACTAAGTATAACAGTCCAACAAAATGTCATTATTATAACCTGTACAACTGCAGAACATGTACTGAATTTGTTTGAGATAATAGTGGATTTACTTCTGGAAACAATCACCTGTGCCGAGCACATTTAAGTCTTTCTCTCATGCTGGGCTTACCTCACCTTTCAATTATTTATGTCCTCATTCTTTTGAATGATCATTCTTTCTAGCCAGGTGCCACCGTCTTTACAGGTACTGCCAGGGTTGCCTGGTTCTCTGAGATAGATGTATGGCTGGAACCAACACAGAGATCCCTTCCTTCTCTCCACTAAGACCTACTCACAGAATAGAATCTTAGCAGTCAGACACTTGACATATAATCTTTATTTAAAACCAAACGATTGTTTGCCTTTTACATAAAAAGTTGGAAGGAATGGCTTGCTAGATCAGACTCAGTTTTAAGTATGGGACAGTGTAATAGAGAGAATGAGAACTCCTTTAGTCCCACAACAGTACTAATTCTCCACATCACAAAGATTTGCCCATGTGTCTCTGGTGGTCCTCGGGGCCACTTTGTAGCATTTGGGATTGCAAATATCAGTCAACTCAATGTTAATGCTGAAACCCCTTTTCCATTCAAGTCAGTGTCTTGTCTGATCATTTTAAAATGTCATCATTATCCCTTTCCGTCTGTCATAAAATAATTGTAATTTTCTTAATAAACCTTAAAATTCCTGACAAGTATTGTCAGATGCAATTTTTATTATTCATTTATTCAGATATGTGCCCATTTTTTATGATCTTCTAGAGGCCCGGTGCACAAATTTGTGCATGGGTGGGGTTCATTGGCCAGGCTGGCGATCAGGCTGATCGGAGCTGTCTTGCCCAGTCCCAATCAGGGTTGATGGGGGCCAGCCAGCAGGGGAGGGACCACGGGGGGTTAGCCAGCCAGCCCTGATTGGCCAGAGAGGGACTGAGGAAGGACTCCAGGGCATATCTTGCCCTCTCTCCCAGTCCCGATTGGCTGAAACCCTGCAGCAAGCTAACCTACCAGTCGAGGGGTCTTTCCCCTGGTGCTCAGTATGCAGCATAGTGACTGGTTGAATGGTCAACAGATCAGCTGAACACTTAGCATATTAGGCTTTATTATATAGAATTAATGAATGCTAACTATAAGATGGAAACTGCAATTTAGTAAGCAGCTACAATTTAAATCCTATATTAAAAGTTTTGAAGGTGTTAAATATGATTTCAATGTGTTGAAAATGCTGAAAATGTGTCAATTTATCACAGCACCTCTCAAAGAGATGTACAAAAATACTCTGCATTTCCCCACTTCCACTACGTTTTTGTTGTTTTCATGTTTAAATCCTTCACTTTAGTATATCACTGGTATTCCCAGTTAACTTGATTTTAAACATATTGAATGCCCACATGATTTTTTTTTTACATCAGGAATAATAAAAAATTATAGGATGCTTGGTTACTAACAGGAGTCTTCATACAATGATAACAGAATTTCAGGAATTAATTATATGCTCCATTTAAAGACTTAAAATTTTAAAAATCCAATAATTTACATTTTTTTCTGCATGCTTTTTGTTGTTGCTATATTTACATGGCTGATAAAGTACAATGGTATTTATTTCACTCCCCATGCACAAATTTTGAAATGCCAGTTGTCCACAGTCATTCACCTGGTTTACAAAAAGCTTGTGCACGAGAATACTTGTCAAGAATACCAGGTGTGCATAGATAGAACCTGTGTAATAAGTTCTTTCTGGCTGGTGCTTGACCTCAGGAAGTCTTTGGCAGTCCTCAAGGTCGGTTCCCAGCAATTGGGATTGCAAAAATCGCTCAACTCAGTGGCTAATGCTGAAATTCCTTTTTCAGCTAAGTCAGCATCTTGTCTGATCAATTTAAGATTTCATCGTTCTCCCCTCCCATCTCATAATTCCCTAACTTAGGACAATTACTACTAAGGACCAAAGCCAGAGAAAATATTCCCAAGTGTTGTCCAATTAGAAGTTTAATCATTACTGAAAATTCTAGGGAAAAAGTGTGAAATTTCATATAAAAAGTTCATGGATACTGTACAATGCTGCAGGTATTGGGTTCTGCCTTACACATTAATATATGTGACAGATGCAGAGTCAAGTGATATGTCAAATACTAAGCTTGAAATTAAATGATTTTTTTTCATTCCTTCAGTTTCTTAGACAAAATTTTATGAATGAAATGTAATTACTATTTAGACAAATTAAAAGACACCTCTATAGGGAATATTACATAACTGTTACAATTTGATACATGTATAGTATACTAACAATTGAAATGCTGCCGAAGAAAAGGATACTATAATCCCATGATAAAAGAAAATACATAAATCTTTTTCTATGTCTTTGTATGTAAAACTCTATTTATAAATTAATAGAAATTTTTCTGGAAAAGAGAAATCAGGATATCTCTGGAAGACAATTGGAGACAAGTGAAAAGTAAACTTTCACTTTTTACTCAATTATGTATTTTTTTTCTGATTGTTTGAACCTTTCTAAAAATAATGTTTAAAAAGTATTTAGAAAAAATTCTATTTTATTTTTCACTTTGAAGTTGTTTTCTCAAGCTTAGCATTTTAAAGCTTCCTTTTCCTTTGCAGTTAGTCTCAAAACAACCACAATGTATTTGATATTTTAGTAAAGTTTGGGAAAGGAAATGTATCCCACAAAATATCTAATGATCTTTAACTTGACATCCAAACTATGCACTTCCATATGACATCAAGTAAACAGCTTCTAACGATTTCTTGCTTAGGGAAGCTATTAACATTCATGGAGAGTCTGTTACTGGACTTGATTATCTTGTGTATTAAATTGACAGATCTACAGCTGAGATGACAGTATATCAGCTCACAAACACCCATGGCCAATTAATCCCTGAGAAATCTGAACCAGAGTTAGCTGGTTGTGACAGCTTTGGAGACTTGTCAGCTCTCCTTGGTAAAGGACACCACAGTACTTAAACTCCCTTGACTGCCTATACAGGCGCCCCAATACAACTGCCCCCGGGCTATTTTAAAAGGAGGAAGGGTTAGACCTCCACAATGTGGCCCAGATCCCAGGATCAAAAGAGCAAATAAGTCATTAAGATTTGACTCTGGGACAAACCTCCTTTTTATTTAGAACTTTTATTAGAACTTGTAATTATAAAATTTTCTCCAAAGAAAATCATTAGCTCTTGCATGCTCTTTGAAAGTTAGCAACAGTCTTAGGCATATTCTCTTTACAAGATGCATCTTCCTTAACTTCTCTCTCTAGGTCAAGCACAACTGCTCTCACATTGAGGGGCTTTGCATGGTTTTATATTTCAAGATTTCAGACATTGTTAAGAAATTGAATGATTCTTATGTCCAGAAGTCATGATCTTAGGGCTTTTTACTTTCACCAAATAATCACAGCACTATAGGAATAAGGTAATCCTTGCATATTCATATACACACAATAACAAATAAAGGAGGAACTGATTACAAAATGCTAATAAATAATTCATGATCATTGTCAATTAATATGATAAGATAACAGCTGTTTAATGGATACAAGGGGATTTAAATTGTTGTTAATTCATGGAAATTATAAAAAATACTAGAGGCATGGTGCACAAAATTCGTGCACGGGAAGGGGGTTGCCTCAGCTTGACCTACATTCTTTCCAATCTGGGACACTGGCTCCTAAATATTCACCTGCCTGCCAGCCTGATCCTCCTAGCTGCTCTCCCCTGTCAGCCTATTTGTCCTAACTGCTCTCCCTTGTTGGCCTGGTCCCCCTAACTGCTCTCCCCTGCCTGCCGGATTGCCTCTAACCTTCTCTGCCTTGGCCCCACCAACATGGCTTTGTTGGGAAGGATGTCCAGAAGGACATCCGGAAGGTCATCCAGAAGATGTTCAGTCTAATTAGCATATTACCCTTTTATTAGTATAGATGCTATCTTGTCCTAAAAATGCAGGTTGTTCCCAGGTTTTCCTATCCTAGAAGGGGAGCCTGCAGTAGCATCCTGGGTTCTGACCAGGGCTTATACGCTTGTGCTTTATCTCAGGAGATGTGATTCCTACAAGAAGGCTCTTGGATGTACCTTGAACATTTCTATCAAATTTGCCAAATCATCCTCCAAAAATGTTGAACCACTTTAAACTCCCACCAGCAATCATGTATGTGCCCTCTATCCCACTTTGATGCCAATATCATTGATTTCTCCCTAGAAGCTTCCCTCCCATCTGCCAGGACTTCTTGGTACTTGAGCCAGCCTCATTGTTCAACTGGGGACTTGATTTCCCGAGATAGAATTAATGAAGAGGAAAAATACTTTTCCTCTACCTTTCTGAGTTCTTAGTGGAGACTCTTGTAATGAAAGACAGATCACCAAGAGAAAAACAAAAGTTCATTAACCTGTGTACCTTGTGAATATGTGGGAGATACCAGGGAAAAATGATTAACTCCCCAAGGTGGCTTAAAATGCAGATTTAAATATCTTCTTCTTAGGGAAAGGGGACAGGAGATATAGGCCTCTTAGAGGAGAGTAAATGATATTTAGGAAAGATGAATGAGGTGAGGGGAAATAGTTTGTAACAAAGTTTGGGTGTGATGTCAACTTCTACTCTCCTGTCCTGTGACATGAGTCAGTCTTCTCTGCCTGATGACACTTCTCCCATCAAGAGGACATATGACATTTAAGCTCCTCTAAGGGAGGAGGGGGTCTTATTTTAGGGAGATCAGGGAACTTCAGTGAAATCCTCTGCATGCTTTTGGTGTTTTTCAAGCATCCACAGCTCAAGATCATCAATATAACAACACAGTATATGTTGGGGTGGCATGTTCTCTGACCTTCAGAATAAATCCAACAAAAGCTTGTTTCCTCTCTTAGATGATTTCCCACAGTAAATATTATTCTCTGGAGATGGTATTCTGACCAGACCTTCCTGGGAGTGGTCAGAACATTACCCTGTGTTTGTAGAAAGGTGTTGGCCACACCACTAAGTAATCCAGGGGCAGTTTTCTCATCTTGTGGAAAGGGAGATAAAGTTATGATAGTTTATCTTCCTTTCCGCAGGTTTCTTGTGGGTTTGTGTCTCTGCTGTCCCAACCTGGTGTCCTCAGCAACCCAAGCCTCAGGCCTTGGGGCTGGGTGCCAGGCCTGTGGGTTTTTGTCTCCAATCCACCCCCCTGAACCTCCCCAGCCTCAGGTTTGCCATGGCTGGGCTTTGGGCGGCTGAGGGCTGGGCCTCCTGCTGGGTCTGGGACTGCGATCTGGACCCTGCTGCCCCAGCACTGCCATGGCCAGGCTTGGGAGGCGGAGGAGGGAGGGCGGCCTGCCATCTTGGTTGGGTTGACTTGATTTGCATATACACTCCTATTGGCTGGTAGTGTAGCAAAGGTACAGTCAATTTATATGTTTCTCTTATATTAGATAGGATTTGTCCTCTTTTTAAAACTAGACTGGGGAAAATATATAGCACAAAAATAATTCACCTATCTTAATAATAGATACACTGGAATAGAAACATCACTTAACAAAAAATTTTATGCGTGCATTTTATAATCAAAGAATGGCATATAACCCTCATTTAACTTTTATATGGTGTAATTGGGTACTTGTTTTTAGTTTAAAGTTGAACATTACAAATTTAACTCCTGGGCTAATTCAATCTTCAATAAAATTCTTAAAACTCTTCCTGTATACTGTGGAATTAAGGAATAGAATACTGGCTACATATCCTATAAAAACACATCCAACTAACAGTCACTAAATGGATTGCCTTACAGGAATCATCTCTAATGTTGCAATATCTGAGACTGATTTTATATTAAAAAAGTATTCACTGTTCACCTGAAGTTCAAATTTAAATGAGGGCCCCGTACTTTTACTTGCTAAACCTGGCAACCCAACTCATCTTACTTAATTCAAAAAAGCATAGAAATTCAGGATACATATGGGATCGTATGAGTTTGAAAGTTTCCTTAAACTTTTAGATGTCAAATGTAGGTCAGAAGAGGTAGAGGGATGGTGAAGATAAGTTGCAAGAAGATCTGATTGTTAATGTAAAGCTATTATTTTCACACAGCCATGCCCTAATCATCAATTTTTATCCATTTATGTAATTAGTATAATTAAAGATAATTATTCTGTCACAGTTCTTTTATGGTCTTCATTAATCCAAACATATAATTGCATGAACCTTGGTCAGCTGGAAAACGGGGATTTAAGAAATCACACACACACACACACACACACACACACAAATACTCTAACAAAGCAATTTTCTGAAAAGTCTACTTTTGAGAGCCTTAAATATTATATTCAAATATTTCCAGTTACTAAATCATGTTGATATTTTAAAAAAGCCAACCTGCTCACTAAAGACAATTAAATATCTACCAAACTCTAGAAAACAAATTTTATTTTGTTGGAGGGGAAAAAAGCATTCCTTCGCAATGACTATTAGATTCTATCACGACCCACTGTGATCCACCTGTAGAGTCTGACTCATAAGTAAGTTGGAGATATGCCTAATCTAGACACATTTAGGGCTCCCTAGAGCTACAGGTTCCTTCAGCATGTTTCCCTTAACAAATCCTCTTTCAGCTGCATTTAGTCAGATCTGCACCAGTTTCTCTAACCTGTGAGCAGTAGTTCGCGCCAGCACATTTTTCAGGAGAATGAACCGGTGAAAGCTGATGATGCAGTTAATGCCAAATAGATGTAGATGTCACATTGACATGACATTCTGAAAGCTATTGTTTTTCAGCAGGGAAATTTCACTGTCAGAATTCAATCTCGGGTCTTTTCAATAATCAAAAGAATCCAATGTTCAGCATGCAAATACTGGCACTGAAATTTATTAGCTATGGAATATTGGGTCATAGATATATCTCATAGATATTCTCCTCATCTATAAGTTAGACACATTCTAACCAATCCCATCATCACACCCGTGATCTAAATATGCCATTCTCCCCTATATGTGCATACAAAAGTAATTATTTTTAGAGATATTTCATTTTTAAGCCAAGGAAAACTGGTAGTACAGAGTAGAGGGTATTAGAAGACAATTCCCTACTTTGTGAGTAGAGACAATGATGTTCTCTGTTGAGTATTAAGTATTCAAAAAATGTTGTACAGCAATCAGTCTTGGGAGATAAGAGACAGTGCCTCAGGGCGTATTTTTGGGCTATCCTGTATAATAAGAAAATATTTCCAACTGAGGCAAAGGTGGCTTGCAATCCCTTATAAAAGACTGGAGGCCTGGTGCACAAATATTGTACACTGGGGGGGCGGGGGAGTGTCCTTCAGTAGAGCCTGCAGTGTTGCAGTCTGGGAGCCCTCGGGGGATGTCCGACTTGTGGTTTAGGCTCTAAGCCAGCAGCTGGACATGCTTAGTGCTGCTGGAAAGGTGGGTGAGGCTTCCACCACCCGTGAGCAGTGCTCCCCCTGTTGGAGTGCACTGACCACCAGGTGGCAGCTCCTGCACTGAGCATTTGCCCCCTTGTGGTCATTGCAGGTAATAGCAAATGGTCGATTTACATATTAGCATTTATCATATAGGATTGTGTTTCCTAAGCTCTGAATTCCTCCAGTGTAATGCAAGTCCACAGTGTATGTAGCATCCTTCAAGGTCGGCTTGTTGGACACCTGAGGAACTTGAGGGAACTGAGGAACAGGAAGGTCACATGAACATCATGCTGCCTGCTGTATGTATGTAATGAAGCCTGTCTCCAGGAGTCTTAATCTCATGCAAGAATGTATGCAACTGTGGCAACCTAAAAACCTGACTTTTTGTGTTGTTTGACAGGGCACTAATCCTGTTACCTGAATAAAGTGATACACATTATTTTTAGAGCTTATCAATGTATTCCAAGATGTGTTAGATCCTTACAAAAAATAGAATTCTTTTTCTAATTAGTGTAAACAATTTAAAAATAAAGCCATATTTGGATGTCAGTTGCATAATTTCTTCTTTGAGTCAATACTATGAAACATAAAATGCTCCAGCCTCATATTCACATAAGATTTAAGTTATATGTATTGAATCTCCATGTTACTTATTTATGAGTGTGTTATACAACATAGCAAAGTGTCAGTTCCATGAGGAAAGGCATTTTATCTGCTTTTGTCATTACTATATACCCAGAGTTTAGAGCAGTGCTAGGCAGAGTATAGACACATTATGAACATTTTTTATAGAGTATAGTGTTATGAGTCTGTATAGTAATATATCACAAACCAATTTCTCTGATTTAAACTATTGTAGAAATAAAATTTACTTTTTTATTTCCTAATTATTTCAATAATGTTTTAATTCAGATGACACTTAAGAGTACATATTTGAAAATGTGTTATTTGAACTATTATTGAATTATAAAATGTGCCTTCACATTTTTAAAAGAATAGTAATTTCTAAAAATTATATTAATCAGAGTACAATTTTATACTGCCCTCCCCTATAAGTCTCAAAGGAAGGGCAGTACAAAATGAGATGCAAACAGTATAGAATCAATTATTCATACAGCTGCTTCATAGAAATCCATTTAACTAACTTTACTGAGGCTCAGTTTCCTCATGTTTTCTCTTTGTTCCCTAATGTTGTTTGCTACGTTTTATTCGTTATTAGCAACTTTTTTCAAAATTTATCTTCATTATTTTCTTACTGACTTTTTCCATCTACCAGGTTACTGGTGTGTGCGTGTGTGTGTTATAATTATTTTCCATATTTAATGGGATTTCTTTATAAATATGAATATTTTAGACAAGAGTTTGTCAGTAAATAATTGAAGATAATGATGATTATGTTTCATGTACCTGGCATTCTCCAAAATTAAATGCTTCTTTTCAATATTTGTCTTTTATCTCTTTCACTCTGATTTTATAGTTTTCACAGGCTTTCGGGGGCAGAATTTTAACCATTTCTGAGTAAGGGAATTTGGTATTTGATCTTTACCATGACCTTCTTCTCCTGCTTTCTCTTTTCATAGCTGTTAGCTTTGTCATGCCATAAAATGCACTTGATAACTATAGCTTTTATTTTTTTATAATCTATTTTTATTGATTTCAGAGAGAAAGGGAAAGGGAAAGATAGAAACGTCAATGATGAGAGAGAATCACTAATTGGCTGCTTCCTGCATACCCTGTACTATGGATTGAGCCAGCAATCCAGGCATGTGCCCTGACAAGGAATCAAAGCGTGACCTCCTAGTTCATAGACTGAAACCACTAAGCGACATTATCCAGGTTACTGAGGCTTTTAGAAAGTTGTAATTTTATGTTTTGTGCACATTAGTTTAATGTGTAACTGGAACTTTACTGTTGCTCAATATTCTTCCCTATACAATATTAGAAGCCCAGTGCATGAAATCTGTGCATGGGGGGGGGGGGGAGAGGGGGGCGGTTGGGGAGTGTCCCTCAGCCCAGCCTGCACCCTCTCCAATCTGGGACTCCTAGAGGGATGTCTGCCTGCCTGCCTGTTTAGGCCTGATACCAAGATCGGTACTAAATGGGCAGTCAGACATCCTTCTCACAATCCAGGACTGCTGGCTCCAAACTGCTCACCAGCCTGCCTCCCTGATTGTCCCTAACCGCTTCTGCCTGCCAGCCTGATCACCTCCTAGCCACTACCCTGCCAGCCTAATTGATGTCTAACTGCTCCCCTGACAGCCTATTTGCCCCCAACTTCCCTCCTCTGCCAGCCTGGTCACCCTTAACTGCCCTCCCCTGCAGGCTTGATTGCCCCCAACTGCCCTCCCTTGCAGGCCTGGTCCCTCCCTACTGCCCTCCCCTGCTGGCCTAATGGTCCACAACTGCCCTCCCTTGCAGGCCTGGGACCTCCCATTATCCTCCCTTGCTGGCCATCTTGTGGTGGCCATCTTGTGTCCACATGGGACCAGGATCTTTGACCACATGGGGGCAGCTGTCTTATGTGTTGGAGTGATGGTCAATCTGCAAATTACTCTTTTATTAGATAGGCTAGAGGCCTGGTGCATGGGAGGGGGCCAGCTGGTTTGCCCTGAAGGGTGTCCCAGATCAGGGTGGGGGTTCCCTTGAGGTGTGGGGCAGCCTGGGCGAGGGGCCTATGATTGTTTGCAACATGGTCACACACACCCCCCCCAGCAATCCAAGCAGAGGCTCTGGGATCTGGGATTAATCTATGTCTACAATTGAAACATTGTAGCCTGGAGCGGAGCCAAGCCTTCTGCTCACTCCGTGGCAGCAGCCATTTCTGTTTGAAACGTTGTAGCCTAGAGTGGAGGCCTAGGTTAGGGCTGCAGAAGTTTGGCTTCCTCCATCGCCCTGGCAACCCTACCCTCTGCTCTCTCCAGCTCCATGGCTGCCGCCATTTGTTGGGATTATGTATTTTCTATAATTGAAACTTTGGAGCATTGAGTGAAGGCTAAGGTCAGCAATGGCAGGCGGAAAGCTTGGCTTCCTCCATTGCCAAGAAATCTAAGCCTCTCTCCTGCTCTCAGTGGTGGCAGCCATCTTGGTTGAGATTTATTTGCATAATTTGCAAATAAATGGGTGTGGCTATGGGCATGGCTTGATCAGAGGTACCATCAATTTGCATATTACTCTTTTGTTAGAAAGAATATGAAAGGGTAACACATTCATGCTGTCTACTTATCTGCCTTTCCATTCTGGGGGAGTCACTGCCCACTTGTCTGTGAATGGATAAAGGGTGGGATTTATTTTAGTTTCATAGGATGGAATTAAATTATATTTCAGGTTTCCATTTATGAGTCTAAATAGACTGCATCTCTATAGCATATGAGGAAGTAAAATTATATTTATATAAAATTATATGTATATATATGTCTACATTATATATATTTAAGAGGTTTTCTCTTTCAGAAGCATTCATAATGTAATCACTTTCATGAAATACATTTATCTTATTTATTTTATATTCCTATCATTAAAAGGTTACTAAATATAATTCAGCCTTTCTTGATGACTCTGGGAGGGTTTAGAGGGATCAACTCTTGGTTTCAAAAATGAGTTAGGGGCATCATTCACTGGGACTGTTGAAGGGCTGAGACACAGGAACTTGTCAGAACTCTGAAACCTGGACATCATACCGATGTGAGTTCTTGGATATGTGTTGTGTATCTAGAATCTTGCTAGGCATTTTACATATTATTTTTATTTCCACTTTGTTTTGGAAAACACTTTAAAGCTCTAGAAAAGTTAAAAGAATAGTACAATGCAAGGAAGAAGAAGAGAGCGAGAAACATTGATGTAAGAGCAGAATATTGATCAGCTGCCTCCTGCATGCTCCCTACTGGGAAGTGAGCCTGCAACCTGTGCGAACCAGCAACCTTTGGGTGCACGAGACAACACCTAGCCAAATGAGCCACACCAGCCAGCGCTACATATTTTAAAATATGTTTTATTTGCTTTGAATTTATTATGATACTAACAAATAGCTGTGGATCCTGATTTTAGTTGTATTAAATTAAGATCACTCTCAGAAATATTGTATAGTGTACCTCCTTTACTTGTTCAGCATTTATTATATGCTCAGAACTGTGCTAATAACTTTGCATAAGTTAATTAACTTAACTCACACAAAAAAACTTGCACATTTTCTCTTGCAAGTTTTCAAATGCAATATTGACTCATATTTGCCCTCCATGCCCAGACCTGAAAACAAATAAAATAAGCCCTTGGATTTTCTATCAAGATTAATGATATCATTATGTATCCAGATGGGACAAGCTTAGCCTTATGATCACCCATTCAAACTCTTACAGCTGCTTCCTTCCTCCCATTCATGGGACAGAGTGCACTTTCTCCATGGACCAGGTCATGCCCTTCCACTGTCACAGAAGCATCTTTTAGAATAAATACAATGATCAAAATTAAATCACTTCTCATTTTTCTCTATATTGCCAACACTGGAGTGCATGCTTTCATCCTCTGAGCAAAGGGGAGAAAGCACACAAGCTGGAGCAGTGACATGGTGAATGATGGTCCATAAATCTAAATCAGCAATACAAGAAAGGAAGAGGACGCTCCATGCCCAATTACTTCAATTTCTCTAAAAAAAAAAAAAAAAAAAAGAATAAAAGCAGAAAAAAAAGAAGAAAAGTGAGGTGTAATTTAATATTAATTTAGAATAACTGACAGTATTAATTGCAACTGAAGACTGATCTCACTCTTTCCCATGTTATCGCCTCTCTCATTGAAGCCAGAGTTCAATCGCGTGGCCCTGGACAGCAACACAATCTTCACGGTGGCTAGTCTGCGGAAAGAACTGCATTTTTCAGCTTAACCTAAAGAGCTAGCTCAACATTTGACTCAGATGAAATCGTTTGGTTCTTGTAGTTCTTAAATTTTTACTTAGTCTTAATTTATATCTATTTTGTACAAATGGAAAGCAAGAGCTGATTGAAACCCATTTCTCATTTTCAACCAAGGATACAGGGTCTTCATACTTGATCAGTATGTCTCCACATCCCATCAGAGTCTGAGATCTGTCTATTGCTGTTTCCTTCATACAGCCTTGTTATCTTCCACCCCCATTATTGTTCTCATTCAGATTCTCACTTTATTTTACTTCAATGATTGCCATTGTATCCTAGCTTCTCGGTTTCCCTCCCTGTTCTTCTTTACTTCAGCCTGTACCTCTCAAAATTCAGACAGATTCTTCTAAAAATCAGGAAGGTTCACTCCCCTTCCCAGAAACCTCAGTGTAGTCCCATCTCTTTAGCATGACTTTCCCAGACCCTGTAATCAGGCTGCAAAGGTGGCTCTGGTTTTAATGGATTTCTCACCAACTTCCTGTTCTTGTCAGCTGACAACCCACCATTCTTCAAATGCCTTCCTTGACTGTGCTTTACCAGTCATATAACATTTCTAAACAGAGACTGTCTCCCTCATCATTTTTTTTAACAACTTTCAGAAACTGGCAGAACAAAAGCTAAGATTTCCTGGGATCAACCTGTAAGAAAGGAGTCAGTCACAGAAACTCAAGTAAAGTAAAATATAACCATTTTTAAAATCTGAATATAGAACAGTAAGATTGATTTTTTAAAACATGTATAACAGGAACTTCACTTCCCTGAAAATTTTTATCCTCTCTTTCTGATTCATTACTGAAATCAGTAGCACTTAAAAAAATAAATTACATTAGCTGGATTTAATTTTTCTTTTGAACTAAAAAATTGTAAAACATAATTGGAAGAAGAAACATTCAGGAAAAAGAAATTCTCAAAGTTAAATAAAATAAGTAAGCAAATTTTGTGTAGTCAGAGATAAGAGAAAAAGAAAAAAATAGGACATTATCATGAAACTAAGACCTGAAGCAATTAATTTAAACAAGCAGCATTTCTTAATCATCCTACAGATACTTAGTACATAACTGAATTAGTATATATGCCTGAAGGATAAAACCAGCCCTTTGATAATGTTACCATCATCCTATATTATAAAAGGCTAATACGCAAACTGACAAAAAATTGAGTTGCTATGATGTACACTGACCATCAGAAGGCAGACGCTCAATGGAGAAGCTGCCCCCTGGTGGTTAGTGTGCTCCCACAAGGAGAGTACTGCTCAGCCAGAACTCATGGCTGGCAAGTGCAGCGGCTATGTTGGGAGCCTCTGCTGCCTGCAAGGTAGTGCTAAGAACTCTTCAGGGATGTCTGACTACTGGCTTAGGCCCAGGTGAATATCCCCTGAGGGGTCCTGGACTGTGACAGGGCACAGGCAGGGCTGAGCCCCACTCCCCAACCCTCATCCCCAGTGCATGAATGTTGTGCACTAGAACTATAGTACTGTATAATTAGAAAGACAACTCATTGAATTCACTACCTCTCCTTCTAAGAAAGTATACTCTAAAGAAGACTAAAAGACAAATAAGAGTCTCTTTTCCTTCAAAACATGTTTTTATTTTATTTTTTTCTGTTAAACTTTTGCTGCAACTACTTATTAATAAAAATCACTTGATGCTCTAACTGGTTTAGCTCAGTGAATAGAACATCAGCCTGTGGACTGAAGGATCTCAGGTTTGATTCCAGTCAAGGGCCCGTGCCTGGATTGTGGGCTCCATCCTCAGTAGAGGGCATGCAGGAGGCAGCCAATCAATGATTCTTTCCTATCATTGATGTTTCTATCTCTTTCTCCCTGTCCTTTCCTCTCTGAAATCAATAAGAATATTTTAAAAATCACTTGAATCATTTTATTCACTCATTTTTAATAATGTAATATATATATGGACTAGTTAATACAGGCTTGAATAGTTGCAGAGAATCATGTGTAATGTCACTGATATTAATGTCTTCAGCAAATAACTTCACTCATCTAGTCTAATTCCCATACCAATGCAATTAAGAATTTGGCTTAAAAAATTTTTGACAATTGTGTCAGAACAAAGTTTGGTGGTCTATGATCTATGCTAATACTTATTGAGTGCTTCCTCAGTTTAAAGTAATATTTTGGAATAATTAGAGTAAAAATCTGGCATTGTAATTAAGAAAATCAGATTTCATGAAGATGGGTTTTAAAAGTGTGGAAAATGCAAATCCCTGCCCCAGACACTTCTCCATAAATGTGCTGAATCACAATGTGAGGCTCTGAAATCTTCTTTTTTGAGGTTGTACTGTGTGTGTGGGTGTGTGTATGTGATCTATTACCCCTCTAAGGTCTAATGTCTTTTTCTTCCATATTTCAGAACTCTAACACTAAAAAAATATATCTCACAAATTTGTCACAACATTTCACAGAAATAAAGGAATTAACCATCTGGAAAAACCTAAATAAGACTCATTCCAGCATTGACAGCCTGCTATAAACATGAATAAAGAATCCAATTATGACCCAGGCTGAGAATAGATAAGGGATTTTAATGAATTATGAGATGGTGATATAAATTATCGCCCGATGCAACAACAATGAAGAGAAACAAACAGGAAACCTTTCACTCTAAAGAGATTACTCATAAATCCTACCCTATATTTTACTAGTATTTATTGCCAACTTGAGATTACCCATAAATCCTACCCTATATTTGCTAGTATTTATTGCCAACTTGATAAGATACATTTCTTGGACACAGGCATGTTGCAGGCCTTGAGAGTCTGCGAAGGTCTGATTGTATCATTCATGTGATTCAAAAGCCAAGTGGTACCTGTATTAGGATTGCCCCCCACTCAAAACAAACAAACAAACAAACAAACAAAAAACAACAACTCAGAACCACTAGGACACAAATAGATATATAATAGGAGATTTATTATGGGAATTGGCTCAAACAATTATGGAATTTGAGATATGCCATAACATGCTGTGTGCAAGCTGGTGGGGTAATTCAGTTTGAGGCCCAAGGTCTGAGAACTTGGTGTGGCCAGGGAGGTTCACAGAGGGGGATGCTGCTGAGAAATAGTAGTTCAGATGCCCAAGGGCAGGAAGTGCTCAAAACAAGTTGCAATTTTTGCATATAATTTTGACAGTGAATGAACAAATGATTGTCACTGCACTTTACCTTGACTGCTGCCTGAAGTATCTGTAAGCAAGCATAGGCACATTGGTATTATATTTCTACTACCAGAAATTTACCCAATAAATGTTATTGGACAAGTACTGGACAGAATGTTAAGATATATATACAAGCCTGCTCATTGAAATGCTTTTAACAATGAAAAATCATAATTGTGTTAAGCATTCACTAATTACAAATGATTACACAAATAATGGGATATGTTAAAGTAATCAAATAAGAGAGCCGTTAGACTGAGGGGGCTCTAATGCCATGGGAGCCTACATTAGCTAACCAAAACCTAATCTAGAGATAATACAATGAAAAAAAAAAAAGTAAGAGCAACCAATCACAAAGAGTCAACTAGGCTCTTTGAAAAATAATAATTTTAATTATATATATGACAATAAATGTAATAACATATTTATTATTAAATATTTTTAATAATGTATTGAAAGAAAAATTTTCACAGTTGGTGAAAATTCCAACTGATTAGATAAAGCCACATAATGTAATTTTCCAACAATAAGAATATGGGAGCTTGGTTTTGATGCCTAGCTAAATAATTTGAAGTATTAAATAATTTGAAGTATTAAAGGCCAGATGGGCACCCAACGTTGCAAGGAAACTCTGAAATCTCTATCTTTAAATAATATTTACAGACATAACACACCAACATAGACTAAAAAACTAGATATCAAGATTTAAATAATATGATATGAGACTTAAATGACTCATTATAAAAAATGGCCAATTGTCCATGGTTGCTCTTGATAATATATCATGAAGAATAGAACTGTTCAACTCAAAACAACTGCCTATATACTTCCATGGTACTGACAATAGCTTCCCAGAAAATGAAATCATTATATTCAGTGTAAATTTTTATGTAATTTCAGAAGATGACCATATTATTTTTATGGATCATGGTACAAAGTTCTTGAAAATAATATTATATGGTGGACAAAAGTTTCACATAATAACCAATGATTTGGGTACTATTTTCCCTTTGCATTCAAACAATTAAGCTATCTTAAGCCTTCTTAAGCCATTTAGTGTCTCAGGGAAGAAATGTTGTAGCAGAGCAGAAAAATAAGTAGGCAAGCAAGGAAACACAAAAAAAATACTATGATGTTTCAAAGGCAGTGTCTTGAGAATTACAAACAGCTAAAAGAACTCAGGAAATATGAAAATGCCATAAATTAGAACAAGATATTCCAAGCCAGAAAGGAGCTAAATATTCTATGTTTTAGGATAATGGTAGAATAGTTGGAAAAGCGGTAAGGATGCCGAGATTCAGAAGGTCTTTGATAAAAACAAAAACAAAAAAGCCCTTTCTCACACAACATGTAGGGGGGATGTGAAGGGAGAGAAGTGGGTGTGGAAAATAGAAATGCCTAGGTATCTGGTAAGTTTGGGGAATTAGAGCATTTGGAAGTCTGCCAAGTTCCCCAAGAAATATGTGGGGATGGCGTATCTAAAAGATGCTAACTACAGGCCAGGCGGCCTGGGCAAGTTCCCTGAGACCAATATGACCCAGGAGCAATAGCATAAACTTGTGTGACTGAATATGCCACAGAAATAGAATATATGGAAATCTACGGTAATAGATTATGACAGCCCAGAGACTTTTGCTTGAAGCACAATGACATGCGAGTAGCAGAAAGATCCTCAAGTGCCCAACAGCTCAGGAAAGAGCCAGGCCTTACAAGTCCGTTATCTGCAGGGTGATGTAACATACCCGAAGGAACCAAGAAATTGGGGATATCATCATGAGCATAGCGCACCTAGATACAGATGAACCCCCCAAACATAATACCTTGGAGACTTGTAAACTTCCAGAGTTTATACAGGATCCTGAACCATAAATGAACTGGGATTATGCCATGTAGAATAGGATTTCTTAATAGGTATTAAGTTGAGAAAATAGTAGATTATATTTATTAAATAGGTAAATTTGTATCTTGAGATTACTTATTTTAGCAAACTCAAAAATGTAAATTTCATACTCTGCAAGATAATTAAATCTCTTTGAAATCAATCTTCTTTGAAAAGAGTAGTGATTGGGTTTTAGTCTAACTTAAAGGGAATTTCCCTATTCTGCATAGGAAAAAATGTAGCGAAATACCTCAACCTCAAAGATAACTATAACTTAAGCCTGTTCAGTCAATTTATAATGACTATTTATGAAAAAGATATTATATATATAAATAATTTACCTTTTCTTAGAGCATTATTTTATTTTTTAATATTTTTTTGTTTAAAGTATTACATATGTTAGCATATGTTAGTACATGTGTCTCCTTTTTTTTTTTCCCATTGACCTTCCCCCAGACAACAATTTGTTGTTCAAGTCAAGCTCTTCACTTTGTATTCCAAGAATGTCGCCAGGTTTTTGGATAAAGATGCATGAAGTTTACCAAAAGGGAAATTATTGTGAGTAGAAAGCACTTTGTGATACCAACTTTTGCCTAAATCAGGAATGGGGAATCTTTTTTCTGGCAAGGGCCATTGGATATTTATAAAATCATCCTCAGGCCATACAAAATTAGCCATTTAAAAATCAGCCTGCTATATTTGGTCAAACGCACCCCTAATGCCTTGGCAGGGCCAGACCAAATGATTTCCCAGGCCTTGCCTGCTGGATGTCTCCCACCCCTGGCTAAATAATGGAGGCATTTTAGTCAAACAATGTCTTCCTCCTTTTTCTTTCCCAGGGAGACAGGGCTAAGCGTTCCCTTCTTAATGGGCCTTTTCAGGCCTCAGAAGGAAGCCCTGAAGGCAGTAACAGGGTGTGTATTCCATCACCCCAGTTCTGTGCACCAGGAGGTGCAGGCAGTGCAAAAGGGCAGTGTTGGCAGCAGAATCCTGGACCTGGGATTCTCTATCAATTAGGAGGAAGAATATATTTTACATCAACCTCAGAGAAGTGTGCAGGAATGCCACCACATGCAAGTTTGTGAAAAAGTAGGAATGTTGCTGTTGAAGTTGCTGCTGCTGTTATGGTTGTTCATCTTGGACAGTACCTGCCCTAACATCTTTGCTCCTAAGTTTCTTCAATTAAAAACACGGGGTATAATACTATAAAAATAGTCAAGTACTCAAAATGAATTCCTTTAATAAACTAAAATAATTTACATATAATGGCAGTAGTTATACTAACACTGAACAATTCTATTTAGCGGAAAAACGGGATACAAGGCAATATGCACACTCTGATCATCAGTATTGTTGGAAACAAAAAGAGCCTCTGGAAGCATTTCTTTCCTGCTAATCTTCTGTACCTCCTATCATGTACATATATTAATATTTAACTAGAACAAGTCATAATTTTCCAAAATCTTTTCATCCTAACACCACAACCTTCAGTTTCTGCATTATTTCTTTGAGCTTGGCTTCCCCTGCGAGCGAAAGAGTCTGTGTTCAAATTCCTCCAGACACGGACCATCACACATGTGCGGGGTGTGCGCTGCACGCACTGGGAGGTGCCAGGCACGGCCTCGCATCTGAATGCTGCCCTGGACTTAGCCTGTGAGGCAGGGGACCAGCTCGCAGGCAGTTTTCTGCAACAGAACTAGTTTCACAGGTAAGGCATTCCCCCCTATTTTCCTACTGACAACCTGACATCCCCATCTCCCTAAGGTCATCTATTCAGAAGCACTGACCTAAGGGACACTATGCAGTTGGTCAAACCATCCCCCACCTACCAATCCCTTTTTTCTTCACCTCACAGTGCAACCAGCTGCATGATAGCGGAAGGTGAATGTCCGGTGTAAATAAGCCTGCACATAAGCAGCGGCCCGTGTGGCCCCCACAACCAGGACGGCTATTCTGTGCATATTACTCTGTGTTCTTATCCCGCCTTCAGCAATCCCTGCGAAGCAATAGCAATAGGCTCCAATGAGCGGTCCGGAGCCACCAGCATATTGCATGCCTTCAGCCTTTCTGTTTTAAAAATTAGGCAATAATAAACCTGTGGTCTGCTGTGCGGTACAATGATCTGGAAGGGTTACCTAAATCGATTCTAGCCACACTGTTCACAGGCAAAGCACAGCTTGGAGCTCATTATTTTGGAAAATAGAAGTGAAATGATAGGATGTAAATAATTATGTAATTCGTTTGAAAAAATATATGTATAGCGGTCTGGCTCAGGAGTGTAATAAAAACAGTTGCTAATAAATAGAAAGGAAACATTGCATTAGCCCAGGGTTTCATAGATACTGCTTTTTCACGTGTTGTCATAAAAATAGCACCTATGCGTAGAAATATATAATAACATAGTTCGTCTATAATTTAATGTTACATTTTCCGTGAAATGTTATAACCACATAGTGTGCGGTTAAAGAATTATAACATATATGGCTATAAAATTTCCTTATATTTGTAGTGACTTCGAGAAAGAAAAGGAGGGAAGGAGAGAGGGAGGGAGGAAGAGAGAGAGAGAGACATCAATGTGGGAGAGAAACACCAACAGGTTACCTCCCCTATGCACCACAACCTTAGACCAAGCCCCGGCCTGGGCAAGTGCCCTGCCCGGAATGGACCCCACCAACTTCTGGTGGACAGGACAATGCTCCGACCATCCGAGCCACACTGCCCAGGGCTGTAAACACTCACTGAGGAATTAGGATTTCCATATCTCTATAGACATGCGAATCCAGGATCGTTAAAACAGCAATCATTTGATTCCATATGACAGGTCTTTCTGCCAGCTATTTTTATAGAAAATATGTTTTACAGAAAGTTTCTTCTCGCCGTCACCAATCCTATAATCAGCCCCTTCAGTCAAGCTTCTGTCCTCTCCACACTGATGAAGGGAACAATATTGTCCAAGTTGCAAAATCCAATAATCACTTTTGCTCCAGGTAAGTGGCAGGTCAGCATTTTCCAACAGAAGTGACACCCCTCCATCTTTAAGTGCTTCCTCTTTTGGTGTCCACGTTTTAATTTTTCTGGCCACTGGCTACTTTTCTATTCCCTTTGCTTGAACCCCGGATCTTCTCCCTTGCCGTTCAAGTTTGCATGTCTAAGACCTAGGGAATTTTCACTCCCTAGACTCTCTTTGTAGGTGATATCAAGAAGCTTTGTGGCTTTAAATACCTTTGGAGTGCTGATTACTATTAAACATATGTTTCCATCACTGACCTCTCAAATCTCAAAGGCTGACTCTAATATTCACTTGATATCATTATTGATTCTCTAATAAGCTTCACAACAGACATAATCCAAGAGAAATATTTTTATCCACACTCTATTTTTTTATGTTACTCTATTTTTTTTTCCATTTTAGAAAACAATACACAATTAATTAAATTAAAAACTCTAAGGACCTCTTTCTCTCACTCTATGTTCATCAGCAAGTCTTGGCCTCTCCAAAATGTACAGGAATCTTCACACTTTATCGTTCGTGCCACCCCCTCACTCCAGCCATAGTCCTTTCTTGCACTGACTGCTAACATAACCCTGAAATGTGGCAAAAAAGACTTGAGGGAGCGAATGCTGTTGGAACCAATAGACTTGCTGGATGTATGGTTGCCCCACAAACCTTCAATTAGTAAAAACTCAATAGCTGCAAAGGGCAACCAAGCCAGGCCCACAACAAGACTTGCCTGGAGCAGCAACAAAGGATCTTTTAAAGCTCAGCATATTAACAGGAAGGTACAAAATAGGTGTTTTGTGACAAAAACAGTCACCAAAAGACAAATCTTGGAGGATATCATCAAAGAGGTCACTTTTTATGGTAATAAAAATTACCAATCCTTGGTTTCTTTTTTATTTAAATATATTTTATTGATTTTTTTTTCCAGAGAGGAAGGGAGAGAGATAGAGAGTTAGAAACATCGATGAGAGAGAAACATCAATCAGCTGCCTTCTGCACACTCCCTACTGGGGATTTGCCCACAACCAAGGTACATGCCTTTGACCAGAATAGAACCTGGGACTTTTCAGTCCACAGGCTGACACTCTATATCCTCTGAGCCAAAATGGTTTCAGCTTGGTTTCTTTTTTAACTAAAAAATTATTTTTAGTTTTTCAGTGGTTGCCATCAAATTATAACATAATCTAAAATAGAAAAGAGCAGAGAATAAATATAAGATACTCAGTTCTCTGCAGCTTAAGGTGAATAGCTTTATCATATAAAAAATTCTTGCATCTAAAATCTAAGACTGAAAATGGAAATGCAGGCTAGAATAAGTGAGTACAGCACACATGAGGAAGAATCACTTTCTTTCAGGAGAAACCTTTCTCTATCCTATGCTGTTGATAATACAACAAATATGTTAATTCAAAATGAATTCTGCTGTTTAAAAATATATGTCAAAGGAAGGTTCTGATTTGTTAAAGGCTAACATTTGCGAAGGTGTTTATAATTGATTTGTGAAGTGTTTAGAGGTTTAAAATATCTTCATTTTTCTGTGGATGGTTCTCTGGTTTTAACACTTGATATACAAATCAAGGCTATCTTTCAGCCCTAGCTAGTTTGGCTCAATGGATAGAACATCAGCCTACAGACTGAAGGGTCCTGGGTTCAATTCTGGTCAAGGGTACATGCTCCAGCTGTGGGCTCAATTCCCAGGGGGCCAGGGAGTGTGCAGAAGGCAGCTGATCAACGATTTTCCCTAATCATTGATGTTTCTATCTCTCCCTTTCCTTCGTCTCTGAAATAAACAAAAATACATTAAAAAAAGAAAAAGCCTATTTTCCAGATCAATTTTAACAGATCTCTTTATAATTTTAGAAAAAAGTGCAATCTTATTAGTGAAGGTACAGGAGTAATGGCAAGAAAATTTAAGAGTCACTAACCATGAGTTTATATCATCCCGCTGTTGTCTGGGTGCTGGCCCTCTTTTGCAGCCATGTAAAATAGATTGTGACTCTTAGTAAATTTAATATCTAGTGAATTTAAAAAAATTTCAGTTATTTATAATCTAAAGGGAAAGAAGTTCCATAACTTACTTTTACTTAAGTCAAATTTTATGTGCTGTAAATATTTGAAGTGATGATAAAGACTATACATATCTTATATTTCCTAAGCATGAGTGCATTGGTGTGTATATTTAGCTGATATTATTTTAATAAAGCAAAATTTTCAATGCACTAGCCTGTGTTCAGAAATGAGACTGATGCTTCAAATTTAGATGCAACACACACACACACACACACACACACACACACACACACAAATGTTTTAAAACCTTTATTCACTATCAAGCAGAACAACAGATCCTACATCTGAGATTTTTTAAATTTATATACAAGAACCTATTAATTCATCTGTATGCTAGAGCCATCTAGAATTAGCATCGGAGTGCCCAGAGGGTACATCTTTTCCCAATTTCTAGTTCAGTGACTTATAATTAATATCTTGAAATCAGCTATGCTTTGAATGTTTAAACCACAGAAATTGGTAAAAACTACAAATCAGGAACCTGTTTATTTTATGTTATTAAACATTTAGAAGCTCTTGACTTACTATAATACAAAATATTTTCTTTCTTTCTTTTTTTTTTGCATAATTTGGAGAATTAAACCTACTTAAAGGTTTTCCTAATTTCCTCGACTTGGAGAAATTTTAAGAGGGATGTGATCAGTTTATACAAATTTAAATTATTGAACTTTGGGATAAAAACTTCTTAGTGCTTCCTTTGTTAATTTCTAGATTAGTTTAATTCGAGAATCCTGAAATAGAAAAATGTGCTTTAAAAAAGTTTTTAAAAGCTGGCAGGATTTGCTATAAATAGGATACAGAAACAAATAGTAATTTGTTAAGCATAAACTTACAGTACATTTTTTGTGTTCATTATGTTGATTTCAGTGTTCCATTTAGTGTCTGTCATTTAAAAAACATGATGAATTGAAACTTACAAGAAAATTTCATAAAGGTGTACTTACCTATTTATATACAACCAATCATGCTAGATACTTTAAGTAAACTTTCATACAGTTTAAGCAAGTTTGAGGAGCACCTGTCTAATCCAATTGCCTTGTTTATAGATTAAACGTGCAACACTCATAATTAATAAAAACTGGAGGCCAGAGGCATGGCGTCATTCACCTGGGGTCACATCCTCATAGATGGACACGGTGTTTTTTTATTTCCCTGCGCCGCACTCAAACTTCATACTTTAAGCATCTTACTCACAGCAGGCAGCCAGAACAAAAGAAACTTTTGTTTGAAGAGGTCTTTTTTCACATAAATTGCATAAGAGAGAGGTTAGGAAAAACAAGTGAGGTCACCCAGTCACCCATTGTCTCCTCTTCCCGAAAGCACAGATGCGATTGCTGGAAGTAACAACAGACTTCAGATTCCCCTGAGTCATTTTCAGAGCTGCTACCTCGATTCTCTTTCATATGAAGTAACACCTTGGAAAAATGAGTGTTGTTAGTAGAACCTCAAAGAGAGCAGTGCCTGGCTTCCACTTGTATATAAGCTTTGGGTTTAAAAGTAATTATAATTCCTTTCTCTTTCCATTCATCAAATGACTCTCATACAGCAAACTTCAATCTTTTTCATGTCATGGCACACATAAGCTAATTACTGAAATTCTGTGGCACACCATCAAGCATATGATATGTCTTGTTGACCTGACATTCATTTGAGTGTTTAAACTGCTCAGAGGCTCAGTTCATTAGAATTCTCCCCATAATTCAAGACTGAATATCTTGTTTTGATAACCTAGGTGGTTTCAAAACATTATATATGTATAGTACAAAATTATGCTAATGGGCTGAAATATCATATGATTCATGTGCATTACAATTAATGAATAAGATTATTCTGGAGACAATGTGATAATTTAAATAACTATTCCACATTCATTCTCCTATCTATCTTCTATAAGATAAAACATAACACTTTTATAATTATTGCTGAGATTCTCATTTAATGTATGAGCTTTCACAATTGTCAGTGATGTTTATTGAACTTTGAAAAGAGAATTGCATTTTGCAAACCTTCTGATGTTATCACTCAGAAAACTCCTTTTGAGAATATTTCTGAATGTTCTTAAGTAATATGTCAGGCCTACATAATTATATAACTCAAGAAATGATTTTGAGTGGATGTGAAATGCTGTGTTTCAGTAAATCTGAAGAGACCCTAGAATATAGTGGGCTAATTAAAATGTTAAAATATTCTTAAAATCACAATATATAAACTGTTTGAAGTATGTTGTTGGCTGTGGAAAACTGGTACATTGCTAATAAAGGGGGAGATTCATAACCAGCTAACACCTCCAATAATTCAAAGATTCTATTCAATGACAAAGATTTTATTTTAATGCATAAAGAACCCTCAGATACTTAGAACTTATCATTCATAGGGAACTTTTCCCATCTAATAATGTACATTTTATTCAATCCATTGACATTTCCTCAGTTTCTTATGTAACCTCTATTTTAAGAGTGAGGAAAATAACTCTGGATCTTAATTCACTCATTCTCTGATGAGAGAGAATAGAGAAAATGCAAGGAAGTACATATGGGAGGCAGACTGGGTAGGCTAACCTTGAATAGTCAGGGGGAACAGCCAGAAATTCATAGTTGCATTATGTTTCTTTGCTTATTCGGGGGATGTGCATAATTTCCTTGCATAATAATAAAGTTAGGTAATACCAAGAGAAAGTCTAGCATCATAATGAAAGGCTTTGGACTGAGAATGTCCTGTTCAGAAACTCCAGCTCCACAGAACTCTGAGATTAGCCAATTCTCTTCAATTTGGGGGGAGTGACCATCACCTCATCTGAGACCAAATGATAACATTATTGAACTAGAGGCCCCATGCACGAAATTCATGCAAAAGTAGGCCTTCCTTCCCCTGAGTGCCGGCACTAGCTTCCCTCTGGCACTCAGGATCTGGGCTTCTCTCCGGTACCTGGGACCCAGGCTTCCCTTGCAGACCTGGCTTCGTCTGGAAGAACGTCTGGTCTAATTAGTATATTATGCTTTTATTATTATAGATACTCATGGGTGTTGAAAAAGATAACTAGGCAATGCCTATGGAGCCGCTAGTACAGTACTAGATGTCTTTGCAGAGGTTTGTGTTAAATATTTTGAGTATTAAGAAATGAATACAGGAAAATTTTTAACTTTGAAGCTGAAAGAGTCAATAACTTATGGGACAGAGAGAGTTAAGAAGGAAGCAAGCAATGTTGAAAGTATCTCATGTCTCAGAGCAAAGAAGCCATACTGTGCCTCAATTTTTAGAGTCTCAATGAACCAGATTGCCCTCCATCTCTGGAAACGGTGAGGCTGAAGGAGAGGTATGGAAAGGTATTAAATTCTAGTAGGAGGGGCCATGTGGAGTTTCTCCTGAGCACAGGAAGCAGGTAGAAGAGGGCAAGGCACAGATTAAGAATTGCATCCCCATTAGCACTGAGCTGTAGGAGGGAGAACAGATGGGACTATTCCTTCTCTGCTAATGGAACCACACCCTGCTGAGCTCCTTATGGAGGCTCCTGAAGTGTCTCAGAATTGAAGGCAGTGACTAGATCTCCACTGCAGCATCTTGTACTCAAAGTGGCAATTGACTTGACGTGAGTCCTGTTGGCTGCCACTACTAAGCACAGGATTCTTGTAAGAATCAAGCTGGGATTGTATTTCATGCTAGTTGCTGGGATTGTATTTCAAAACAGTTCAGGAATTTATACCCTACACATATATTTCTGTTTTACCCTTTCGTCCACTAATATTTATAGCCACCATACAAGGGTACTGAATATTCTGGAGGCAAGAGGAGGACACTGTTTCCAAAGGAGGCTTCCAAGAGAGAAATCAGAGGAGCCGTGAAAATAAAGGTCAGACAGCTCTTATCAAAATATACCTCGCTCCACCACTGTGCTCAGGCTAAGCCTGTCATTCTATCTGTATCAAAGTCCCTGAGTCCTTGCAGAGGTCAGTTAAGTTACCTTTTTATTTGGGAAAAAGTATTGTAATTTTGAAAATGGCACTTTTTTACCAAACCCTAGTAACTCTATGCAGACAGCAATTTGTAAATACAAAACATTAGGAATGTAATTTTATTACATAAATATAATTGCTCTTTCATACTAATTAATGTTTATTGTTTCTATAATCGGTCATTGCAAAAAATCATTATTCCTAACTGATTACTTACTCTTCCTCTCCGTTTTCTTGTTTCTGATGTGTCTGATTTTATGTGTCTGAGATTCTACGATACGTGATAATTGACTTTATTAACTGGAGCAATTTGTCTCAACATGACATCCTGTCAAAAGCCAGTTGTGTTTATGCTTCAATTACTCAGTATAGATTGAGAAGAAAGTGCTCAATATCATTGTAGATTGCTAGGATTTTTCTGCAGAATTATTACCTTGTTGACTAGTTTTCTTTTTTGAGACTTTTTTTTTTTTTTAATTTTCGAAGCAACTACAAAAATTGAAAAGCAAAAATCCACTTTATAGCCTGTCATTAGTAAAAAATGCTAAAATTATCCATTCATCATGACATTTGCCAATTCTTTGAGAAATTTATATGAATTTTTGTATGTGATTCACAGCTGCTTATTTTAGCAAAAAGATAGGACTAGATGTACTCAGAGATGAGGAGTGAGAATGAGAACAAGACCATTTGAAGAAAAAGTCCCTCTGGCAATGTATCTAACAGGAATAAATCTCTCTGGATTCTTCAGACACTGTTGCAGCCTTCATGCTTAAATGTCACAGAAATATTAGACCCCGATAAAGCATTCCTCAGGTATTACCACTTGAGAAACAATTACTGCTAGCTACACAGCAGGCTAAGTATGGGAATTTGAGATGTCTTCCTACTCAAGCTATTGTATCAGTGATAGTGCAGACAAACTCTTTCATTCTGGCTTCCAGTCAGACAGGGAAGATAAGATGCTGAAAAATCCCTTATAGTCGGGGGCAATCTAAAATGTTGTAGAAAATATTGTATGGTAAATATGTGATATTATGTGTGACATTATAGTAGAATATAGGTATTATATGGGCAAGTATATGGGGGATTCTGAAGACATCACTTTGAATAGTTGTATGCCAAAGGGAAAGAGATAAATTTAACATATTTGGCTTCTGTCCACCCTCTCCAGCAGCACTGTTAAATAAAAAAATAATGAGCCACATATGTAATTTTAAATTGGTTAGCAGTCAGAGTTTTAAAAAATGAAAAGAGTCAAGTGAAAATAATTTAATAATAGATTTCATTTAGCACATTATGTAAAACTTATTTCAATCATTTAAACATGTAAGTGAAATTATTAATGATACTTTACATTCTTTACATTTTAGAGTAAGTCTTCAAAATCCAATGTGTATTTTACACTTGAGCATGTCTCAATTCAGTCTGGCCACATTTCATTAGCTTTATATCTATGCATGCCTCATGGCTATGGGACTGATGAGCACCGAGCTATATCACCTTTTCTACATCTTTCTATGTGCTCCTCTGCTCCCAGGAGTTCAGGGAACACATCATCAGAAATTTCTCAAATACTATGAAAAATTACTTAAAGTGTGTGTTACAAGTACCTACTATAGGGAATCTCAGACTTCACTGAGTAGTTAGAAAGCTCAATGTTATAATAACTGGTTTCAGTTTGTCAATTTTCTCTTTTTCATGTATAACATATGGTTCAGAGTGAAACCCAATTTGTTGTCTATTAATACAATCAAATATGTGAATACTATATTATAAAAACATGCAATAGAATAAATTTGGATAAAATTTTTCAAGACATTAATTTCTGTCATACTAAATTACTACTTCAGTTAAACCATGAGGAGAATATAAGAAATGTAAGAAAAAATAAGAAGAAAACTTTAACAATATTGAATTCACCAATAGAACGAGTTTACTCATAAAATAATTGTAGGCACCATATAACCTTTGTACATATTTTTTTACTGACTCATTTAATTAGTAAAATGTATTAAGTAAAAAGTAAATGCACCTAACTAACAGGACAGTTTATATTTTTCCTTGCTAGCATTTATTAATTTCAGCCCTAACATTAATATACAAATATCACAATTATTTTTTTATATGACCATGTTTAATCTCACCATTGACTACAGGGATTCACTTAAAAACTGGAGGTCCAATGATGTTACTATGTCTCAAATCCACATTGAAAATTGTCCACAGAAGGCTCCATCATCCTACTGTATTAGAGGAGGTTGCCTGATAATGTATGCACTGCTCCCCTGTCCTGGTATGTTTATCTACTCAGTCTTCTCATCTATTAAGCTCTTCATATTCCCCAATGATCTCTATAATATGAGGCTCCCGGATCATATGATTTGCCTTTTAAGACTCTGTAATCAACCCGGGTGATCTCAAAATCACTATGGATGACTCATCTAGCATCTACAAGATCTTCAGATACTAAATTTGCTTAAGTTCAAGAACATTCATCTCTACTCACTCAGAGTAAAAGCCAAATTATATACCAAGTCATTACTTAAAATTGCTCTAATAAATCTTAAAATATATGTATATTTTATCATAAAATCTTAGAAAACATGCAAGATCTTTCAATTTACAGTTATATTAAAGGAAAAATATTTATGAAAACCTTTAAAAATTATGAAGACATTATCAGGGCCTTCTGGACTAAACAGAAATCTAAATATTCTTATTATTTTAAGTTAGAGAGTAGAATAGAAAATAAGTCTTTAAAAAAAGGTTTTCTTTTTCATTTATTTCAGAGAGGAAGAAAGAGGGAGAGAGAGACACATCAATGATGAAAGAGAAGCATTGGTCATCTGCCTTCTGTATGCCCCTCATTCGGGATCGAGTCCACTACTCAGGCATGTGCCCTGCTCAGGAATTGAACTGTGACCTCCTGGTTCATAGGTCAATAGACTCTAGAAAGGAGTCAGGACAGTTATGTAAAAATCTTATCTGACTCCTAAATAAATACACGGCTTGGGACTATCACTTTGTCTCCGTTTCCCCGTTCATCATGTAAGAGAGTGATATCTTCTACAACTAAGTCATCTCCTTTCTAACTGGAAAGTATATGTGTCTATGATTACTGGTGTGAATGATTATGGCTAATTTAAGAATTATAAAATGGAGTACAGAGGTCAAGAAATAAATTGAAATTATATGACAGCAAAATAGCCAGGGGGGCTCCCCTTTGTAGATATTTGAAAGTAATTGGCACATTGTGATATAGTATATAGACACATATGACTTTACCACTAGCTAAGGTAGAAAGGGGACTATAACTATACCCTATACATGCAGCCAATCGCAGTAAGCTGGCCTTTGTGTTCTCTGGGGCCATCATGACTCCACTACCCATAATCCCCCACTGTTTTGGGGATGCTCACAGTTCTGGGACACAATGCTCCAGAGTTCAAGAAATGTTGGCCACAGACAGATGTGGGCTTGAAGTTGAGCTCAACCACTTACTAGCTGCATGTGTTTGGGTAAGATATTTTCCTTCACCAAATCTCTTTTGAATAAACAGCTTCATACAAACATAATGAAAAATCCTAATCCCTGTTTAATGATATATTTTAAAATAGGAGTTAATTGCATTATATTGTATTGAGGTTTATAAGATGATTAGTCATTGGTTGTTATAATCTGGCATTAGAAATACATTAATAATAAGATAAGAGTAGAGTAAACTAATAATAATAATCTTAACTATATTGAAATAGCAAGTCCTTCTTATGACACCATTGAGAAACAATTCTTTTGTAAAGTTAATATAAAGTTAAAAGGCTCAAATCTTGTTCTTTTGTCATAAATAGTCTATTGCCATTAACTAAGTTTGTAAACAGATTTGTAAAAAAACCAACCAAAAAAAAAAAGGGGGGGGGGCGCTTTTCTTAGACCATCCCAACATTTCTTGTCAAATGAATTACAAGTGTGAAAAGATGTTTTTCCCTCTAGTTTTGAGTAGCTAGCTGCACATAGCCTGGGGCAGTTGAAACTTGTCATTTCCTAACTCAGCCTGCTGCTCCTTTTACACGAAGGTTCCAAGTAAATGCTTTTTTTTCTTTATGGTTGACGTATTAAGAGTTGGAAAATATTAACCCAAATGATGACTTACATATCTCACTACTTATTTTCCAGGTATAGACATCTAATTAAATACAGTTCCAAACTACATAACGTAACTCATCTTTCACTTCAAACTATGTTTTAGAATTAAGAGTGCAGGTTATTGCATTTCTCTCTGCTTTTCACAGCATCTCTCCAAGCTTAGCCTACTGCTTACCTGCCATTCCAGCTCATTAATGGAAGTGTTAAATAAGGCTGGGCCAGGAACCAATACTTGAGTCCTCCTGCTAGACACCTGTTCTAATTTCATATCCCACATTTATCATTACTTAGTTTGCTGTACTTCAGCAAACCTGTGCTTGGCCTCACAACAGAATCGCCGTGATTCTTGGTAAAGCTGACTGTGTGAAAGTATTTACATTGCTGAGGCCAAAAGCCACTCATTCCTAGCTAGTGGTGGATTTCTTTATGTCTCCATTGCTGGGAAATATTTTTGGTAGAAATATTAACCACAAAATCATCTAAAAAAAGAATGTGTAAAAATATGAATTGCATGTTGCATGGATAAAACTGGAGAGCATTATGCTAAGTGAAATAAGCCAGTCAGAGAAAGATAAGTATCACATGAACTCACTCATTTGTGGAATATAATGAACAACAGAAGCTGATGAACAAAAATAGATCCAGAGGCAGAGAAAGATAGATCAGACCATCAAACCTCAGAGGAAAGGTAGGGGTGGATGGGGGTAAGAGGGAGAGATCCACCAAAGGACTTGTATGCATGAGTATAAGCCGAACCAGTGGACACAGACAACAGGGGGTTGAGGGCATGAGTTGGGGGTTGGAGGGATAATGAGGGAATAATGACACATAGCAACACCTTAATCAATAAAGAAATAAAAAAATGTGAATTGCAGCATAAAGCTGTTAACATCATCATCTGAAAGTGAATAGTTAAAATCATATTTCCAATGCTTTCTACACATTAACACAAATTAAGATGCCCAGTACTTGAAACTCAAAACAGAGGAGCTAAAATCACGCCTGCCATCCTTGGTAATTTACTCTTCCCCTGAAACCCTCTAACAGAATTGATGCCACCCAGGGTCATTCATCTTCAACCCATGCTTATCACTGCCTCCCCACAATTCACTTCCTGCCTCTCATCAGAGAACAGTGATAAACAGACTCTCTCTATGCTTGCAAGGATCTATGGCACTGCTGGCTATGAGATCCTAAAATCAAAACGTTAGTTTGTAGGCACACAAATCTATTTTAAGCCAATTATTAATTCTTTAATCATGAGCAAAGTCACTCATAAAATTTAGTTACATTGTCTATAAAATACATGAAAATAATGCCTATGTCACAAGATGGTCGGGAGACCCTTTTAAGATGGGGACCATTATTAAATCTCACTGCTGTTGGAAAATTTAGCTTTTACATAACATTTTCTTCCCTTTCCCATACAATCTCCCGATTCACTGCCAAGCAATCTGTCACAGGCCAGTGAGAGCTCCCAAAGCAAAGGGCACAGTATGGCTCTTTGGATTTCTCATATCGAAAGATTCTCACTTAGCACCATAGCAGTAATGCCGAGGAACCAAACACCACTTTTAGACTGACATTTTGTAAAGATATGAATTAATTAAACATATCACAAACCGGTAAGCCTTAAGGAAAGTAGATGTCTAATAAAAAATTGTTAATATAATTCTCTACTTGAAACTGAGGGAAAGACTATCTGTGCTTAAATAATTTTAAACACATAACATTTTTAAACACAAGAGAACTGATTATTGATCTGAACCATAAGGCAATTCTTCTTGCCAATGATTTTATTTTAAAAGATAGGCATTGGTGTCGGGGGTGCCCCAGGCAAGACACCTTGAGCATTCCTTAACTGTTTGTGGGCTAAATCCAAGGCCTCCGGCTATCCCTTTTGTTCAGGTTTTGGGATACACCCATTGCCCTTTTGCAGGCAATTCCAGTAACAGGCAGATTATCTTATCAGTAAGGATTTCCATATTGTTTGATGGGGAAGCTGCTTTAATTAACAATGTTTTAGCTCTGACCTTTCAGAGCCAATTTAAGGTTGTTTAGCAGCCTTCTGGGCTTCCTATCCACATCAGAATGTAAATTACAGGGAATGGATTAATGGGCACCTTTGTATTTTTGGATTATAAATAAACTACTGCTATTTGGGTGTCAGGTGTTGTCTCTTCCTCAGAGAGAACAGGCATCCCACCTGGCCCCAGCTATTTTTCTATTACTGCGTCTTAATCTTTTATACTTTTATTTCTTAATCCCCAGCTCCTCTACTCAGAAACCGGACCCAATCGCTCTCTCTGAGCTGGACGTGGAAAAGAGAGAAAAACACCCACACATTAGAGCAATATGAAAATTCAAAAAGGGAATACTTATTAGTATGAAACATTAAAGACCTTATTTGAATTTGGATCAGTCATGTTCCGGTGGTAATAATAAAACAATCGTAAGAGACATAATATATCGATGTTAGTATAGCCAGTAAAAACCATGGTAAAAAGTACTTCATCAAATTCTGGAAATGTTATTTCTGATGTTGCTCATTAAAATTCTGTAACCGGATAATTGGGGCTAATGAGGATGATAATCAGAATCAATGTCAAAGCAACCCAATCTCATTTCTCTAAAACGATCCTTTCTGCCCTGGGATGTCTTCAGACTGCTCCGAAGTGCAGCATGACACATACACCAAGGAGACATGAACCATATTGTCCTGTCAGGAACTACCTTTTATAAGCCATTTAATCTTCACAGAACTTAGTGTGAAGGGATCTGATGAGAAAACATCTTAAATTTATGTTTACCTTCGTCTTATGAGACTCTATACATGCCATATTTGTTGATATGTAGCTTTATGCATTTATTTTGGCAGTGAGTTATCAATTGCTATAATAATTTGTACTATACTTGGGGCATCTGACAAGAGTGTTACCTTAATCTTCCCATTATTTCTATGAAGTTACTCTTACTATTTTCATCTTACAGATAAAGAGATTCTTATCAGAGAATATAAATATTCTTCTTGAGGTCCTATAACAGAAAAATGGAGAACTGAATCTATTCTAACACCATAAAAATAGGAATGTGAGAAGATTAAAAAAAAAAAAAACAAACACAAAATTGGGCTCCTTCAGTTTGAATATTGCATGCCTGAAATACCTACCCAAGAAGGCATTAAGAACAGAGAGAGTACTGTACTACGTCTCAATCACCAAATTCAAACTAAAGAGCTATGCAAACAGGTTTTCCTTTCTGCTGCATTCACAAACACAGCTCCAAAAATCTTAAAGGCAACTTAACAGAAGAGACGATTTGAAAAATCTACTATGTAGAATTTTATTAACTGGATTTTTTACTTGCATTCAGGTAAATATTGCAATGAGAAAGTTCATATTCATGGTATTTAAAAAATTAAAATTCTGTTCTTTTTAAGAATCCTACTCTCTGCATAATTAGATGACTGTTCGGCGGGAGATGGTAGCCACTGGAGCAGGAAATTTAATAACTTGCAAGAACTTTAAACAGTATGCTTTGAGAAAAAAAACAAAATAAAATTATATCATGTAATTTCTTTCAACTTTTAAACTAAGAAATTCTCGGAATTTTAAGTTGTCAATGGCTAAAACTTGTGTAGAGGCTGCTATTAAAAGAGACAAGCTGGTTTGGCTCAGTGGATAGAGTGTCAACCTGCGGACTCAAAGATCCTGGGTTCGGTTCGGGTCAAGGGCATGTACCTTGGTTGCGGGCACATCCCCAGAAGGAAGTGCACAGGACATAGCTGATTGATGTTTCTCTCTCATTGATGTTTCTAACTCTCTCTCCCTCTTCATTCCTCTCTGTAAAAAATAAAAAAATTTTTTTTTTAATGAGACAAGCTCATGTAAATTGGAATTATTGGCAGAAAACACAAATTATAAACTTAAATTGTCATACAATCAAAAATCCTATATAATATAAGTCTAATATACAAAATAGACTAGTAACAGATTTCAGACATCATTTTATGCAAATTTCTCATCTTACAAATAAGAAAATTGAGGTCTCAATTTTTTCCCCCTTATTCAAGTCAAAATGTTAATGGTAAAGAGAAGACTAGAACTTGGAACTGAACCTCCTACAGAGCCAAGATCTCTGTACATTGTTCTAATTTCCATATTGAGGGTCATAAACCTAGAGTAGTTCTTAATTCCAAGCCTGAATTATATAGGTGTGGATGTGGGCATGGGTTTTCGCAGGTTTAATTATTCATTTAGCAAATAGATACTAAGCATCCACTTTGTGTCAGTGTCTGCAGTAGATTCTAGTCATACAATAATAAGGCATGATACTTTCATCAGTGGATTTATATCCTATATAATAAAACCCTAATATGCAAATTAATCAAACAGCAGAATGACCGGTCACTATAATGTGCACTGACCACCAGGGGGCAGACACTTAATGCCGGAGTTCCTGCACTGAGTGTCTGCCACCTGAGAGGGAGGTGACTGGCAGCTGCGATTGGGGATAGGGCCAGCGAGTGGGGTGTGCTAGGCTGCCAGCCAAGGCAGGTGGCATTGGGGGACCCCCAATCGCCCTGCCCACCAGTGACCCCAGAGATAGCCCTGTTTGCTTGCCAGGCTTAGCAATAAAACTAATCCAAAAGGAGATGGTGATTTTTAAAAGGCAATATATGAACAATATTTTACTTCAAAAAAAGTTTATATAACTTGGCTGATTAATTTTATATGTAGTACCCTTGTAAGTATTTTCATTCAAATATTCTCTACCATATTTATTGGGAACAGTCTCTTAGATTTAAAAATTAAAAACTGGCAAGCCTACTCTAACACTGAAAACACAGGATGATGCAGCGATGACATGCATGGACTCTGGCTTGCACATTTTGTGGTCAGCCCTGATTCTGACACTTATAACTGTGTGACAAAGCCAATTACTTAACTTCTCTCTGCATCACTTTTTCCACCCATAAGATGGGGGAAATGGTACTACTGCCTCAGAAAGATCATGTTATGTATTACTTTTTATAATCAGGGCAAAAACATGTAGCTGCCCATACAACAGCAAAGTGCCTTTTACTGTATGAAAAGTATGATCATTGGCGCATGCAGCATCCTGGATTGTGAGAGAGATGTCGAACTGCTGGTTTAGTCCTGACATCCCTCAAGGGATCCCAGATTGCAAGAGGACACAGGCCAGCTGGGTACCCACCGACCCCCATGCACAAATTTCATGAATTAGGCCTCTAGTTTATGTATAAAGATAAGTGTTTTGAAAAACTAAATGGAGTTGCAAGGAATAAGAGGTGAGTAGTGAGTAGGAACTGTTTTCCTGAATTGGTGAAAGCGAAGCTGACATCTGAAGAATAAGAAAAATAAAACTAATCCAAAAGGAGATGGTGATTTTTAAAAGGCAATATATGAACAATATTACTACTTCAAAAAAAGTTTATATAACTTGGCTGATTAATTTTATATGTAATACCCTTGTAAGTATTTTCATTCAAATATTCTTTTTATAACCATTTTACTAAGCAGCCAAAATATGCAAACATTGTACTAGGTCCTGAGGTTACAAATAATGAAAAAGCAAACAGTCCTTATTCTCAAGTAGTTAGAGTATTTTAAAAGAGAAAGCTGTATAAATAATAATTAACTACTGTTAAGTACACACGGGATACTTGAGAATTATAATGACAGAATGCTGAGAGGCCAAAGGAAGGGTTAGTTTCATCTGGAGAGTTGGTGGAGTGCTGGCAGTGGGAAAGGCATGATTCAGGGAAGGCTTCACAGAATAAGAACCAAATGAGCAGAGTTTTGAAGGATGAGTAGAGTTAGAGACAGTCAAAAATGCAAAAGAGGAATATTATGTACAAGACATAAAGATGCCTAGCAGAACTGGAACTAAGATAAAAATCCTATATAATATAAGTCTAATATACAAATTGTTCCCTCAACCGGGAGTGTCACCAGGGGGTGGGACCCGTAGCAATGGTGAGAGGCGGCTGTGGGAAGGGAGGGATTCCTGGCCTACAGCCACTAGGGACCCTACCCTTGCATGAATTTTATGCACTGGGCCTCTATAGTTTTATGATAATGGCATATTTGTAATACAGCACTGCTGACCTTTATCCTGAAAGGATAGGGAGCTTTTAAAGAATTCATGCAAGATAGGGATATGATCACATCTAGCTTGAGAATAAATTAACACATTGGCATCAAATCTTGGCTTCTTACAATGTAAGAGCACCTTTACTAAAACACAATAATAACAACAATCAAACAGCTCATCCAAATATTTTAACGTAATGATACATTGATGGCTTTGAACTCTAAATGCTTTCATTATTGTCCTATTAAGACACTTTACCAACTAAATAAGTGGCCATACATTTTGCACAGGAAATATTTACACTTTATGTTTCTTTGAGGAAATATTGTGAAGAATATTGTTCCACTTGTATTTATTTTCAATGCCATAATTATCTTAGTCGATTGCTGGGCACTTATGGGCTTTAGAGGGACCACTTTCTTTGGAATCTCAGTGGACTAAGAAAGAAAATTGTCAAATTACAGCAGAAAGCTGGGCAGTGTTGAGGAGAGTGAGAAAGAGATCAACCGAAGGACTTGTATGCATGCATATAAGCACAACCAATGGACACAAGACACTGTGAGGGGGGGATGAGGGCATGCGACAGGGGGTAGAGAAGGCTGGGGGAAGGTCAATGGGGAAAAAAAGGATATATATGGACTACTATATGAAATACTTCAAACAATAAAATTAATTTTTAAAAAAGATAGAAAATTGTGCCTATCCCCTCTAATAACTTTTATTTCCCCTCTAGAATAAAAGCAGGTTTATACACAGAATAACCAGTTTTATTAGAGAAAAATGATAATAGCTGTGGTCCTTGAAAATACACAGAAGAAAAATATTGGACATTAAAAAACATTTGAAAGATAATTAGAACCATCTTTGACATTTTTCCCCCCAAGGAAATAAACATCAGCGGTCTATTTGTACCTTCAGGTTTATACATTTTTTTAATTGTTGAAAAACAATGAAAGAATAATATTTGATGAGATGTGAAAATTACATTAAATTTTCATGTCCACCAGCAAAGCTTTATTGGAACACACACACACACACACAGTTTCTTTGTATGAGTGATTGTTGGTTTTAGTTAAGGGTATTGTTGATCCCTAAACTTCTGTGATCAATTTTTAAAAAGAGACCATACCTTAAAACTTTTCCAGCCAAGTATCTCAGGAAATGAAACAGAAAAATTCAAGTGCAGTTTTCCCCAAAGTAGCATAGAATATCTCTAAATATTTGGAACATGGACAGCATAGCCTTAACCTTCAAGCCTATGAATCATTCAGAATATGGAAACATTGCATCAAGGTCATAAGTATTGTATGACATAAAGTCTTGAAACTTTGTAAGTAGTTGATAAAAATTTAATATTCAAAGATATCTCCAGTTGATACATGCCTACAGAAGATTCTGATTTTTCTAACTATTTTGAAAATATCAAAAAGGGAAGCTCCAATCCTATATAATAAAGAGCTAATATGCTAAATAGACCGAACAGCAGAATGACCCTCTGAATGACCTTCCAGAAGAAGCCAGGGTTGCGAGGGCCCAAGGCAGCAGTAGTTATAAGTGGCTGATGCAGCTCTGGCTGCCAGGGCTGAGCCCTTTGCAAGAATTTCATGCATCTAGCCTTTAGTCAATATACATAAAACCCTAAGTGACAAGATGACTGGACTCGCAGATGACCGGATGACTAGCCAGTAGTTATGACATGTGGTGACTACCAGGGGGCAGACATTCAATGTAGGAGGTGCCCCCCCATTGGTGTACCCCTCCCCCCTTGACAAGCTTGTGGGTAAGGCCTGGCTATGGTTACACAGAGGTCCACTGATGCCCGCAGGCCAGGCTGAGGGACCCCACCGGTGCACGAATCCATGCACCAGGCCTCTGGATTTTATATATGATTGAGTAATCTATCAAAATAAAAAAATCATTCAATAAGAGTTAGTCTTGGGAATACATAATCCTGAGGAAACAACTTGTCAACAATTGCCAAAAAACATTTGTAGAATTATTTTTATATAAATTAAACCTTTTGTTGACTTTTTTGTCTTATCCCCAGGTGCCTGTAATCCTTTCTACACACATCTTTTCTTTCTCATTTGTCTTATCACCAGATGCCGGTAACCCTCTCTACACACATTTTTTCTTTTTTCATTTTTATTCACATTTTGTTTTTGCCAACTAACGCTTGTATAATTATGTTGGAATAGGACCAAATTTGGGAAATATTGTAGAAATGTTTCTTTGGCTCACCACCCACTTCTAGTGTTTCATGGAGGAGGAGCATTCTCTCCAGATTTCCTGGGGTATTGTTCCTAGATTCTCCTTCACCTAACTCTACTGAGGTTCTAGCTCCTAAAAGCATCTCTCAGCACTTGGGTGGTGCTTTTGCTTTCCTGATAATGGGAACAACTATAAAGAAGACCAGGCATATGCTGCTCAGGGCTGCAGCCACAATCCTTGTGAAAAAGCCATCTCTGTTTCTGAGGATGCATAGAAACTGTCCTCCCTAATAGCCTGATCACTCATGAGTTAAACCAGCATTCACCTTTACAGAACGCAAAATGAAAACATGCATATGCAAATTTGTGCTATCTGCAGCTTAAAATGGTTTGCCCATGGATTTCTAACTCCATCATATAATCTCAAGTTATTTTCCCTTTATAGCAGAAACATTTTAAAGCATGGGGGAAAGATAGGAACAATAAAAGTGCTCATGCGAGTAACAGGTATTGTATGAGACAGAGAGGCTTCTAAACACAAGTCAAACGTCGTACTTCA
The DNA here is from genome assembly GCA_027563665.1 of Antrozous pallidus. Lineage (NCBI taxonomy): Eukaryota > Metazoa > Chordata > Mammalia > Chiroptera > Vespertilionidae > Antrozous > Antrozous pallidus. Next base: position 83,374,650 of record CM050519.1, read on the forward strand.
CGTCTCACCTGAAGCATGCCGGCCACTCCAGTCCACCACAGGTAGTTCCCTTGGGCCTATGCTGGATGGACACCAAGGTCTCATGAGGAAAAAGGCTAGGACACTTGCTCTTTCTGACCAGGTAGTGCTGTGGCTGATTAATATCTACCCAAAGCCACAATCACCTTCTGATCTGAGGAGCAGGTGACTTGGAGATTCTGAAGTGTCTTGATAAATTATGCAGGCATATCAAACAATACACATAGCAGATTTTTTAAAAATTCAGTCACTAGAGTGGTTTGCTTTGTCCTTTTAAAAACCGAATCTAAATAGCTCATCATCAATCATTGACAACTCTTAGCATGACAATACTGATAAATTAGTATTACATGGGTACCAAGAGAAGAGCTATTTTCTTTCCCAAGGAAATATTTGGGAAAGGAGAGAGGAAGGGAGGAAAATCAACAAGGTTATGTTAACAGCCTTTGAATTTTTACTTTTTCCAGTCTTTCTTTTCATGAAACAAAAGACAAGTTTATTCACAATATCAAATATATTTTCATTACTACATCTTATTTATCCTAAGCCTTCCTTCCTCCTTGCCAACATAAATTACACCCATCATTCAAGCAACTTTAACACTCAGATCAAAGGTCAAATGTTATCTGTTTCACAATCATTCATTCTTTAACCACTCCAAATGTCATGTAATTGCTCTGATAACTGTACATATACTGTTTGAACTAACAACATTTCTCCTGGTACAGATACAAAATGTAATTGAAATACATAATTGTTATTTTGCTTTTTCTTGTTTACCTCATCTCCTTAACTAGTTAGTAATTCTTAAGCAAAAGAACTTTTGCCTTGTATATTTGGGCTCTTAACCAAGAGACAGTGTTTAAAAGATTATAGAAAAAAAGACTCACCATACCACTTCCTTCAAAGGTCATGAAATAGAAAGTTAATTTGCATTACATAAAATAAGTTAGTACATGGGAATTGTTAAAAATGCATAACTTATAGTTTGTTAGACCCTACATTGTTCCATAAAGAATTTAAAGCAGTAAGAAAACATAAAAATGTGCACATTTATTTTAGCAATACATACTAAGAATAAATTGGCAAGTAAAAATAACTTCTAAAAACAATATATTAAATTCAATAGTCTTTAATTTTGTGCTCATCATAGGAAACCAATTGATTTGCTGGTTGTTAAACAATCTTTCTAAATATTGTTATAATAAATGCAAAATATCTTTAACAAAATGTATATGGATTTCTATGTTACTAAAGAAAAAACTAATTATTCACTGATTGTTCTGATTTTTTTCCTTTAATTGAGGTGTAATTCACATATACTATCTCATTAAGTTCAGGTGTGCAACATTTTTTTATATTTGTGGATCTTCTCAATAGTATCAGCAGGAATTTTGTTTGTTCCTATTGTTCTTTTTTTCCATAAGAAGATAGGGAGAGAGAATCTGACCTCAGATTCCCTAGCCGGGCATACAGCCCTTCAGAGTAAGTCCCTCTACGGGCTCCCACACCCCAGCCATTGAAGGCCCATGACCAGTATTCACACAGAAATGGGCATGTTCCCAGAGGTCTGAGCAGTCCTACTGTGCAGCCTTTCTTGAAAAATCCCTGCCTTCACTTTATTCAATTAATTCACTCTCCCACCAGGACACAGCTTCAATGTTACTGTCTAGGAATCTCCAGTCTTAATTGCTCCCAGTTGGGATATCAAATGTCTGTGCTTTGTGCCCTCATTACAGCTATCCACATCCTAGTTCACTCCTGAGGTTCCTATGTGAAAACCATACCCATTTACTCCCAACAGTGCCCAGTGTAGATGACAGATTATGGTCAGGGGTTCAACTTAAAACCAGCCTTGACCAGAAGGTCAGCTTTGGCCCTTTATCCTCAGGGTAACCCTGACAGCTACCAAGGACCTTTTCATCAACACTGGCTAACTGAAGTTGACCCTGAAAATTTATCAAAAATACTAAAAGGAAACATGTGGACAGATGGCAGCTGTATGATTGCAAAGGCCCACAAAGGCACGAATGAGCCTTAGGAAACTTTCTGAGAAATATTCTCCTTTTGGTTTTCATGAGCTTGAAAGCAGAACATGCCCAGTTACAAACTAGCAATGTCAAACTCAAAAGGCAGCCCCACAATAGCTCTGCCGGCATATGATTCACTCGATGGGATGCTAAGGTTTTCATTGCTCATGACTCACACTGCTGGCGATTTGAGATTCAGCCACAAAAGGAATAGACCCAACTTTTTACTAATAGTCTACCTGAAATTTGCAAGACGTTTTCAGCGATAACAAATACTATAATATAGCGACTGACAATTCCATTCCTTTATGACACATGTAATTTCTTCAATATTTTTACTTGAAGTGTTTAAATTTATGACTAGTACTCTTTGAATTCATCAATATAGAACATATTGTTTGGATAAAGGACTTAAATATAAGATGGGAAAACCATAAAAAATCTTGGAAGAATCCAAAGGTAGCAAAATATCAGACATATGTCCTAGCAATATCTGTACCAATACAGCTCCTAGGGCAATGGAAAACAAGAAGAAAAACAAATAGGACTATACTAAAATAAAAAGCTTCTGCACAGCAAAGGAAACCATCAGCAAAACAACAAGAATGCCTGCTGCAAGGGAGAATAAATTTGCCAACGTTATCTCTGATAAGGGTTTAATCTCCAACATTTTCAGGGAACTCATACAACTGAACAAAAGAAAGATAAACAACCCAATCAAAAAAGGGGCAAAGGACCTAAATAGACACTTTTAAAAGAGGACATAGAGAAGGCCAAGAGACATATGAAAATGTGCTCAAAATCACTAATCATCCAAGAAATGCAAATAAAAATGACAATGAGGTACCATCTCACACCTGTCAGAATGACCAGCACCAACAAATCTACAAACAAGAGCTGGCAAGGATGTAAAGAAAAAGGAACCCTCATGCACTGCTGGTGGGAGTGCAGACTGGTGCAGCCACTATGGAGAACAGTATGGAGTTTCCTCAAAAAATTAAAAATGGAACTTCCATTTGACCCAGTGATCCCACTTCTAGGAATATATCCCAAGAAATCAGAAATACCAATCAGAAAGGATATATGTCCCCCTGTGTTCATAGCAGCACAATTTACAATATCTAAAACTTGGAAAGAGTTTAAGAGCCCATCAGCAGATGAGTGGATTGAAAAACTGTGGAATATCTACACAATGGAATATTATTCTGCTTCTATAACAAAGAAGGCGTTCTTACCATTTGCAACAGTATGGATGGACCTGGAGAGCATTGTGCTAAGTGAAATAAGCCAGTCAGAGAATGATAAATATCCCATGATCTCACTCATTTGTGGATTATAATTAACATAAACTGATGAACAAAAATAGATCCAGAGACAAAGAAGCATCAAACAGACCATCAAACCTCAGTGGGGAGGCAAGCGAGGATGAAAGGCAGTAAGTGTAAAAGATCAATCAAAAGACTTATATGCATGCATATGAGCATAAAAAATGGACACAGACAATATGGGGGTGAGGGCACATGCTGGGGGGTTGCAGTGGCCGGGAAGAAGTCAATGGGAGAAAAAGGAGATTTATGTAATACTTTAAACAATAAAGAATTTAATTAAAAATAAAACATATTATTAAATACTTAAAAACAGGGTAAAGGATGGTGGCTAGAGTCAAAATATAAGTTCAATTCTTAACACATCTATTGCAGTGATTAAAATTTAGTTAAGAGATGATGCAAGACTGTTAAGACTGCTAAGTTAAAAGAATGCAACTATAGCATCGTATCTGCCTGTTTTCAATCTGTTGTGTTGTGTTGTTTTGTTGAAATGTGAACAGCATCTGGACTCCTACAAATGTGAGATGAATCTAGTTGGTAGGAAAGCTGTCCTTTTCAGTTAATTGGACATTCTGCTTTGATATTATAATAAAACTCAAGTGCTAAAGATTAGCTGCAATGTATAATCTGAAACCTATTGATCAACTTTTCCCACTGTTCACAAAAATTCATTGTTTATCTGGCAGTTGGAATAAATTTTTTTTTACCCACATCTGGTTTCATAATATGATACATTGGTCATCTGGAAAATATTGGTTCACTGAATTATGCCAGTTTTCCAAATGGTGATATAACTCATTATATAATTTTAAAAGATCACTTTGTTAAATCCCTACCCATCTTATAAAAAAGTCCAAATACAGAGGTAGTTGACAAGCTCATGATAGTAAGTGCAAGTTTTCCAAAATTACAATTTTCACTGAAAGATCAAAGTGCATCTCTGGCAACAAACACTGTCAGTTTTCCCTTTGACCAAATATCCATGACTGAATAAATTTTCTATCAGTGTCCTTTCAAGGAGAATGTTATTTATGAAAAGGCAGCAAATTCAGATCACGGACCAAACATGCCCACAAATCCTTTTCCTAGAGAGAGTCATGGTACTCTGGTATACAGCTGAAATGTCCCGTGGGTACTTCTCACTTCAGCACATGGGTAGAAGCCTTTAAGAAACACTGATCATTGAAACTGCTTAATTAAGGATATGTTTAAGTAACAGTGCGTAATGGTAATGAATATAGTCACCACAAGGGCATTTTGGTACCACCCTCTTGATTCACATCAAGAAGCAAAAGAGGCAAATAAAATCGTAGTGCTATTATGCAGATCATTTTAAGCCAGAAGACACTTGAGGGAACATGAGGGGTACACTAGGATCTGCAGACCATACTTTCCAGGCAGCACCTCTCCTCTGTCCATCACATAATGCCTGTGACTTCAATGTGATGAACTTTCATCACTGATTCTCTCTAACCCATTTATTCCCATAGCTCAGTTAGGACCTTGCCCAATATCTCCTGGGTAAACTCTTCAATCTGTGTCTGCATGTTGTCAGTATTCTACGAGTTAATTAAATGTTACATAAACCAGTGAAATATGTGTGCCAATGCAAGGAAATTGATATTGCAATCGAAACTCCGCAAAGGGAGGGATTTTCAGCTTTGAATTTACTATTGTACCCCCAGCACCTTGAGCAATGGGTACATGGTGCATATTTGCTGGTTGTTGACTGAAAATAAGATTTGTTATTTTTATGAAAAAAAGGTGAATCTTTGAATGTCTATTCAGTTTTCAAAAGCCAAATTAAGTGCTGACAAGACACCAGGAAAGGGGAAAAACTGATAGAAATCTAGGAGTGGCTATCCTCACTGCTTTATTCTCATTCTCTAAAGAAATGGAAATTAGAAACCATAGAGGACACACAAAGATGTGATTTACATATAACAGTTAGAGAAATTACTCTCATTGATTAAAAACCCCTATCAAAACTCTGGTTTCCTTCTCATTTACAGTTTGACGAACCACTTCACTTGAAAATACTTGAAAATATTGCTAGTATTTCTACAGGTCTATAGATTTCTAATACCCAAGGGCAAATTGTTGCTAGCAACATTTCACCTTTATGATGCATCACCCCCATCTAGTGTCAGTAAGAGGTAAATGCAGGCTTTACTCCACAGACCTTTGACCTTGGCTTCCTTCAAAATGGTTCCTAACAAGAAAGGGAAGAAGGGAGGGGAAGAAGGAAGAAAGAACACGAGCTATGATGAAAAGTGAATGCTCTGGCACCTTCTTTTAAAAGTTTTGAATTTACTTTGATATAAATTTCAAATCTCATATTCAAGTTATACTATTTTGAAATTCAACACTAAATCTATGTTTAGATATCCATATTAACTTTAACTACTTTTCCTATTTGCTTTTCTTACTATCTATAATTTCAGAGTGAAGATTCACTTTATGATCATTCTTTATACATCTGATTTTCAATAATAGGGAAATGGGAGTGGATGACAAGGTTAATCCTATCTTGCACATTTTAGTTAGAACTGCTGAGTATAAAAGCATAAGGTAGGCAGCAGAAAGGGTGGTAACTCCACTACTGGGGCATAAATCTCAGAGCTACTCAGAATTGATGGATAGAGTATAGCAAATAAATGTAAAGACAGCAACTAATACCTGCTGGGCAGATTGCCACTAGCCTACCCAACTAAAGAAATTTAGGACCTATTGTGTGCATTACTATGCATATTTTCTATGTATTAGCTGACCACTGATGACAAAGAAAGACAGGGAAAGATAGACAAACCATAATTCCTTTTTCTTTAGTCCTTCCTTACTCATCAGTATGGTGAAGGTAAAGAGTGTGAGTAGATTGTAGATGTATTAACTATAGTAAGTAAGTGAAATAAAAACAGTTCAGATTGTTTTGTTCTGTTAGGAATAAAATACATATGCATGTAAAGCTATAAAATAAAACCTGTGTATTTCACTTATTTGCAAACAAATCCCCTTATATTTGCATAAGCATGAATAGTAAATTTATGCTAATCATTAAAATATTGATTTTTCTTTACCAAGAATGACTATAAATAGCAAGTTAAAACACTTTGATAAGTTGAAAGTTTATGGAAGAAAAGGAAAGGATTTCTATTTTAGAACCTCTAATGGCACCTCTTTTTTTTTTTTAACAAGGAGACTTACATTTTCATTTTACACTCAGCCCCACAAATTATATATATTTTATATACTTTTTTATTGATTTCAGACAGGAAGGGATAGGCACAGAGATAGAAACATCAATGATAAGAGAGAATCATTGACTGACTGCCTCCTGTATGCCTCACTCTGGGGACCTAGCCCACAGCCACTAGGAATCGAACTGTTACCTCCTGGTTCATAAGTCTATGCTCAAGCACTGGGCCACACTGGGCGGGACACAAACTGTACTCTTTACATTTGCTGGAAGTGCTGCTAATCCTCAGACCACCTGAGATATTCTTTAGGGAGAGTCAGGCTATCAAGTTACCAACTTCTCTTTGGTGGAAGCTATAATGCTTTGTTCCTTACTTAGAGTATGCTTTCTTCTCCAAATAGGATAAAATACATCTTAACTAGTAAGTGAAATGTTTACCTCATTTACTTGTGCTCAGAGAACCCCTGCTCATCTATAAAGATGCATTTAGGAAAACAGAGGCTGCTTGTTTCCAGCTTCAAGAAGAACCCTGAGTAGATCTGAAGAAGTTGAGGGCTTTAGGCCACTGGAAGATTATTTAAGTGGTTTCCTATCATTCAATTGGGAACCAAGGCTCTGAGATTCAGAGCCGCCTTTGGGGATCATGTCCTCTGAGGACATCCTCTCCATCTGTTCCATTGGGAGAACTCCTACTCTGACCATCCGTGCAGCAGATACCTTCTCTGCAGCGGACAATGGGTCCCCAGGTGTGGCTGTGGCACCAACAGGGGAGATGCAAACACGATCTCTGTGTTTAGTCATCATGGTACACAGGCTTCTGATGCCCCAGTCGTTTGAGGATGATGGTGAAATAAAACGAGTTTTAAAAGTATGTCAAGAAATGAAGCCAAGACTCAGAGTCTATTCACTGTATGAAACAAAAGGACCATCTAGGATGACATCACACTGTAGTTTTTATAAAAGTCATATGAATACAAATTAAAAATGTTTCTCAAACACACTTTTATGTTTGTTCTGAGCATAAAATGACCACTGCAGAGAGACTGCAACTGGAAGAAATAGATTAGTGGTTATAATGAAGCGCAAAGTGACCTTTCTTTCCCTTTGCGTACTGAGGGGGGCAGGGCAGTTTGAACAGGGAGGAACCTGCTTTCCCCTCTAGGCATTACTCTGTCCTCCAGAGTCAGTATGGACACCGAGGACAACAATCCATGAGGCAGAGAAGTCGCCCAGACAAAACAGTGCTTTAACCTTCAAAGTGAGTACAGCCTCTCTGTTCAGGAAGCAGGTCAGGCTGCTGCAAGCCGATGCGCTTCGGAGTTGAGCCTAACCCATGGCGCTCCAACTCAAAGGGAAGTAAAGACAAAGAAAATGACTTGATTTCTGAAAATCCTATTGGTTACTGAGGTTATTGAAAAGCTGCACGATGAGTTTATCACAAGGTTCTTTATCTCACATGTTTAAAAGTTCAGAAACAGAACTAGCTTATTTGGTTCAGTGGCTAGAGCATCGGCCCATGGACTGAAGGGTTCCAGGTTCAGTTCCAGTCAAGGACACATATCTCAGTTGCAGGCTTGATCCCCAGGCCCAGAGCGGTCAGGAGTGGGGGCAACCAATCTGTGTGTCTCTCTCACATCGATGTTTCTCTCTCTCTCTCTCCACCTCCCTTCCACTATCGTTAAAGAAAAAAAATCAATGAAAAATTAAATATACATATATATACACACACATATATAAAATAAATATGTGTGTGTGTGTGTGTGTGTGTATATATATATATATATATATATATATATATATATTTTTTTTTTTTTTTAGGAAAAAACTTGCCTTAGGTAAGCAGGACTTCCAGATTTGCCTATTCCACATTCTACATTTTTCACTCCTCTATGCAGTCCCTTATGTAGACAGCCTCACAGCTCTGCCATGGAAATATGATTCTCAAGAACAAGCATTTGTATACACCCCTACAATCTAAACGGTAAGGCTTCAATGGCTTTAATTCCAAGAAAGTGACTGAGTTACCTTGAAAGCAAGTAAAATTAGCACTGATAGCCCTATCAATTGTTAGAATTCTTGCTGCTTTAGTCAATGTACTAGTAGTGTATACTTCAAAGTTGCTAAGATACTAGATCTTCAATGTTCTCACCATAAAAAGAAAATGATAATTTTGTGACGTGAAAGAGGTGTTAGCTAACACTAGGGTAGTAATCACATTGTAATATACACTGAGTGGCCAGATTATTATGATCTCTGAACACATAATAATCTGTATAATTGAATCAAATCAACACATTGTACATCTTAAACAATGATCTATGTCAATTACATCTCAATAAAACAGAGACCAGGGAAATCAATACTCTATGAGGAAATGTTTTTCTCTGTTATGTAGCTCAGATATCATTTTCTTGGATACTAAAGGTCTGTTGCTGATAAAGCAAGAAGAAATATTCAAAATTTTAAAAAAGTACCCTCCTCTCAGAGATGGCCAAAAAATTAAATTGTCTGCATGCTGTGAAGATCTGGTAATAAATGCTGATATACAATAATGTACTCAGTGGGCAAGTAGTGCCTTACCTTAAGAGGTGGCCTGGATTTCTCTTTTTCTATGCAAAATTTTCTGCTTCTTGGGTAAAGAAATGGGGGGGGGGGCACTTTATTCACTACAAAATACATACGAATACATTCAGAAAATTGCAAACTATTTACAGAAAGGCTCTGACAGGTTGGAGAGAGAACTCAGCCTTCTCTATGACCTCACCAATTCCCACATCAATGTCTTTCCCGATAGCACAAAGGTAGCAAATTATTATTTCAAAACATTCTTGAACTAGAAGAGATCATCTAGACAGTAAGGACAAAACATCTTTGTATCTTTAACAATGATCACCGTGAATGCTAATGTGGTCAAAAATATCCGCAACTTCTATCATGACTTTCTAGCATGTATGTCTTTACTGGGTTTCTAGCATGTATGTCTTTACTGGGTTTCTAGCATGTATATCTTTACTGGGTTTCCATCCCTTACTTACATCAGGTCCACATGTATTAAAAAATTATATTACTCATTTGTAACTTCTTCAGCAAGTTGAAACAAAGATAAAATTACTAAAGAGTAGTAGCATCTTCCTAAGGACTTACACTTTTATGTCTTGAAAATCTGTCATAAATTTTGTCTAATCTGACAAAGATTTATTCACATATTTATAAGGATATAAAAACTCATTTCTTTGGAATAGATCAATGATCTGTTCCAGTAGGATCTAGTGCCTCGAGGACTTTTGTTGATAAATAAGTCAGTCAATAATAAGATTTAGATAACTTGGTTTCATTTCCTTTTCTTTATTAGAATTAGAGTAATACTGAGAACAGCCAACATCATACAACAAGAGAATTCTACCCTGGTCAAGAAGAAGACTTTTCCAACTCTAAAATCCAGATAAATTAATAAAATCAGGTGATCATCCTTTGTGATGCGGTATTTATTCCCCAATGCGGGAGAAACATCTCAGAGATATAGCAAAGACAATGTGAAATAAGTAACTGGAATTCCTGTTGAAAATGGCTTGTTTTAGATTTTAAGAGTCAAAACGTATTTTATATTAAAAATTTTAAAACACAATTCTTAACAAAATATCTCCACCACATTTTTGCAAGTGTCACAATACAAAGTAGAAGGCATAGTCAGAAACTCAAAAGTTTTTAGTAAACACAGAAAAAAATAAATTCTCCTCTGCTCTCGTCTGTTTCTTGGTTTATGGCATTGCCGGAGGTCGGCATCAGAAGACACGTGTGTCTCTGCCTCTCAGATGCGATCCTTATCTAGTTTATCTGCCAGTTCCACAGTCTCCTCTCCATACATCTCACCTTGTTCTCTCTTCCCTTTCTTCTTTCAGATGGACTTTAATGAAACCTTGTGTCTGGAATCTCTTTTTTCTCTCTATGTTCTCAAATCCCTTCTATCCTCTGCTGCAATCTTTGGACAGGAAAACCATGATACAATCACAACATTTAGTTATTAAAAACTGCAATGATTCTTGCTACCTATAAAGCAAAATTCAGTCTCCTTAGTAATACATTCAAGGTCCTGTATCATCAGACCTCAAGCTACACTCTTTTTCCTTTACTTCCTCATTTCATCCCATTGTCCCATTTCTAGGTCTCTATTCCAGGTAAACTCTGCTCAAACCATTAGAACATGCCTCGTGATACATAATGAACTTGACATTTTTGGCATGAATTTCTTCTGGAAAGCTTCCTGCCGCACACCTCTTTGTAAAGTCTATCATTAAAAACAAATATTTTTCTTCTATGAGTCAATTGCTTCTTATGCCAAGTTATGAAGAACAATAAACCCCTATGAATGACCATCTCTGCATTATTCCGGCGACAGAGAGTTGGTGGAGGCCACCTGGCAGGGGGTGGTGGCTTGTCTCTGGTCTGTGACTGCAGGAACAGGCATCACTCACACTTGTGTGCTCCGTGATCTGACCCAGAGCATGGGAGGTTCAGATCTTCCTGCGCTTAAATCAGGTACTGGGTCAGGCCAAGAGATGTGCATAAAGGCAACACTTAATCCTCAAAGCTAAAAACAGAAACAGGGTAATCTAAAAAGAGCTAAAAAGCACAGAGCCTTAGCATCTCCTTATTTTACATGCACTTGGGGGATTAGTTAATTAAAGGAATCCTCTTCGGAATTTCTTGTGAAGAAAATAATTCTTTGGCAAAGCAAATAATCAACGCTTAATTTATAAAGCACTTATGGGGGTAGGTGCTCACAATATCACCAAATTGCATTTTAGAGACCCGCTCGTTATTAATTTGCCTCTATAAACACTAGCTCTAAAGGAATCTCTAAGATTTTGAAGAAAATTGGGCTATAGATCATTTAAGCTGTTAATTTTGCTCTTCTATAGAATGTTAATAAGACCATATTTGTTTTTCTAGTTAAGCCTTAAAACATACAGTAGACCAAAAAAAAAAAAAAAAAAATCTCCACAGGTAACATTCTAATATTAAAATCATTTTGTTTCAGGCAACAAGCAATGAATTTTTTTAAAAAATATTATTGGATAAAGGGTCTGATATGTTATTTATATATCTTTGATCTGGGAGCAAAATTTCAGGACTTCTTTCTTCTTCTAAGTCCATGTCAGCAAACTGCGGCTCACGAGCCACATGCTGGTCTTTGGCCCTTTGAGTGTGGCTCTTCCACAAAACACCACGGCGAGTCTATTTTGAAGAAGTGGCATTAAAATAACTTTAAGTTTAAAAAATTTGGCTCTCAAAAGAAATCTCAGTCGTTGCACTGTTGATATTTGGCTCTGTTGACTAGAGTTTTCTGACCACTGGTCTAAGTAATGATACATTTTAAATAGTCTTCTGTGAAGTTTGTAGTTTTAAAACTAATTCACCTTCCAGGGGCAGATGGCTGAATTTTTACTATGGATTGAGAGTTAAAGCTCTGGTTTTCCTTTGAGTATTTTTTTTATTATTAACATTCAAAAGCTTTTGAAAGCAAACATGGTGACTGTTTCAGTGACATGAGAAAGGAAGACACACAGTGACAGTGAATCTGGGCCTCATTTTGCACAAAATGTCAGCTACAGAATTTCCACATGTGACAGGTTTGGGGGTTGGTAGTCTGCCAGGGGAAGGAAGCAGAATTCCTGGGATATTGCCCCTAGGTGGGAATGGACTGGAGAGCAGACTGTTTTGTTTCCTGAGAATGTTTGTGTATGTGGGGTGTTTGGGTGAAAATCTGGAGATGCTAAAGTGTCTACACACACCATTTCTTGGATGCAAACCTATTTCCTAATTTCTAGGCTAATCCCTATCACAAATGCAATTTATTTCATTTTTTGTAGCCCTCTATTCTTCCTTCTTTTATATCTCTCCTACCTTGTTTTTTTGGAAAAGCAAATAAATAGACTTTTATAATTTGTGTATGAATTTCATTTTAAAAAATAAGGTTGCAATACCTGAACAAATAAAAATGTGATGAAAATCTGTTAATAAAATCCTATCTAAAAAAAAGAGTAATATGCAAATTGACTATACCTCCAATCAAGCCATGCCCACAGCCACATTCACCGGACAATCAGGAGCAAATTATGCAAATAAACCCCAACCAAGATGGCTGCCACCACTAAGAGCAGGAGGGAGGCTTGGGTTTCCACAGCAACTGAGGAAGCCAAGCTTTCTGCTTGCCCTTGCTGGCCTAGGCCTGCACTCAATACTACAAAGTTTCAATTATAAAAGATAGATAATCTGAACAGAAATGGCGGCAGCCACAGAGTTGGAGAGATAAGAGGCTAGGATTGCTGGGGCGATAAAGGAAGCCAAACTTTTGTGGCCCTAACCTAGGCTTCCACTCTAGGCTACAAAGTTTCAAACAAAAAATGGCTGTCTTCCCAGAGGGAGCAGAAGGCTTGGCTCCGCTCCAGGCTACAAAGTTTCGATTGTAGAACATAAATTAATTCCAGATCCCATGGCCTCCGTTTGGGTTGCTGGGGGGCATGTCCAGCCTACAAACCACCATAGGCCCCTCGCCCAGGCTTCCCAACACCCCAAGGGAACCCCCACCCTGATCTGATCCAGGACACCTTTCAGGGCAAACCAGCCAGCCCCCACCAATGCACCAGGCCTCTATCCTATTTAATAAAAGAGTAATACACAGATTGGCCATCGCTGCAACACACAAGAGCACTGTCCCCATGTGGTCAAAGATTCTGCCCCCATGTGGGCACAAGATGGCCACCACAAGATGGCCAGCAGGGGAGGACAGTGGGAGGTTCCAGGTCTTCAAGGAAGGGCAGTTGTGGGCCATCAGACCAACAGGGGAGGGCAGTTGGGAGGGACCAGGCCTGCAAGGGAGGGCAGTTGAGGGCAATCAAGCCTGCAGGGGAGGGCAGTTAGGGGTGACCAGGCCAGCACAGGGGGGAAGTTGAGGGCAAACAGGCTGGCAAGGGGAGCAGTTAGACATCAATTAGGCTGGCAGGGTAGTGGTTAGGGGGTGATCAGGCTGGCAGGCAGAGCAGTTAGGGGCATTCAGGGAGGCAGGCAGGTGAGAACTTTGGAGCCAGCAGTCCTGGATTGTGAGAAGGATGTCCGACTGTCTGTTTAGGCCCGATCCTACCGGGATCGGTCCTAAACAGGCAGTCAGACATCTCTTGAGGGGTCCCAGATTGAGAGGGTGCAGGCTGGGCTGAGGGACACTCCTTGTCCCCCTTGCACGAATTTTGGACACTGGGCCTCTAGTCTTAAATAATGTGTAAACCTCCACAAAGTTGAGTACCTGCCTGCCTTGTTAGCATTATCTCTATATTTTAGACAGACCTGCTTAAGTTCAGTTTCAAGATTCTGTCAAACTGTTTCACACTTCCATGACTTTGCATTTGCCATTTTCATCACCTGAAAATCATATATTCACTGAATATTTTTTCTAAAATCTACTCTGTGGGAAGAAAGGTGCTAGGTCCCAGGAATACAGTGTGAAAAAGATATTCACAGTTGCTGCCCACACAGGATTCAGCATCCTTCCTTCCTGGCAAATCCTGCTTGCATCTTGCATCTTCTGTGTTTTTTTCTCTGGGATGTGGTCTCTGACCATTCCAGGTAAGACATGTCAATACTCTGAGACACCAGTAAGCTTTAATACTCCTGTTAGAATCTTGAACAAAATTCTTTTCATAGGGTTATTTATCTATCTGATTCCTTATGAAACAGTGAACTTGCTGTATCTCTTTCATTTAAAAATTATCACTACAATACTTACCACTGAATGAATGAATTAATTAATGGAATGACTAAATTGAGTAACATATTTTGAAGAGAGTAAATTGAATATCAGTCTCAATATTGGTTTACATGTACTGTAGAAGCCACTACAAAGCACATATTAATATAAAAGTGAATTAGCACAGAATTTTAAAATATGAATTTATAGACACTAATGAATCTAATCTTACATGAATATAAAATCCTCTTATAATAAACCTCAATTATGCTACTTGAAATATAAAAAATCATAATGCTTTTCTTCTATTGTTCTCCAAAATAATCACAGTTATTATGTGGTTCTGTATGTATGTGTGAGTATTTTTATTATGAAGATGGTTACTATTAATATCTCTAGTGGTTGAACTCTTTAGAAATATTCTGTTTAATTAGAAATTCACAATGGTAATAGAATCAGTATCTTTTATAAAAGCTAAAAAGTTGTCCTTGGGGAAAGAGTCTCCTAACTCTTTATGAACAGAATACAGTTTAGAAATCTGCAGGCAACTTTTTAACCACACAATGTCCATCTGTAGGCACTAAATCTCAATGGAACCTAAAGGCACCACTGATCCTACTGGGCTTGAGTCATCTGCTAAACTTTCCTGTTTTTCTTGGAAATATTTTTTAATCAAAGAATAAAGATAACTATAGGATATTCTATTAAATTAATTGTATGTCCCATAAATATGCCTATCTTATTTTATTTATCTTTTTTTCCTATCACCCTTTTAAGCATACTGCCTTAACCATGGTAGATTCATAATAAATATTAGTCAATTTTATATTGGGTTTCCTACTGCCATTACAAGAAATCTGGAAAAATTTCACTGTTTTGAGGAATTAGAAATAAAAAAAGAGAAGACATACTTAATGATAGTATTTTGCAAATATCTGACAGGTTTAATTAACTGTGTGTGGCTCCAGATAGCCATATAGATCCATGTAATAAGTTATAAGCAGTCAGATTTTGGTTAAATTTAATAGGATGTTTTGATAATTGCAGTTATCAAAAAATAGAATGGATTTTTTATAAATGCGTTTCATTGGTAGACATTGGCAAACAATGTGTGGAAGGTAGCAGAGACTATCTTTGGCTAAGGCTAAAAGACCTAAATCCTCCTATACAATACCTGTTCTTTAAGTGCTAGAAAAGAGGAAAGGGCATAGAAGTGTATATTCAATGCATGCATTTGCTTATCCAGTTATCTCTTAGAGTGATACCATATATTTTTGTAGTCTACAATACATGATGCCACTGAGTCGTAGATTGCCTCTGAACAACTTCTGAAACTCCAGAGTCCTGAAAACTTCAGGACTAGCCATAAACTGACCTAGAAGTGACCACTCTCCTAGGAGTAGAACTGCTAGAAACCTGAAAAAATTCTTCAGGTTGAAATACACAGATGTTCATAACTTGAGACCAAGAGGAGCAATTATAGGATTGTGTATTTTTGGAAATGAAATACTTAGCTGAGTTCAGGGACCTAACTCATCAGTGGAACAGACTTTCTGTGATCAGCCATGGGTTGACTCACTCCAGATGAATATTAAGATAAGAAGAGATTTATATGGAATTATATGAAGAACCCCCTCCTCCGCCCTCCTTCAGCTGATTTTTGTGTCTCAATATTCAGATACTGATTGAAGAATATCACTTTATTTTAAAACCCCTTTGACCAAATGTATATTTAATTATAAAAAGCAACCTTTAAAAATGGAAATTGAATTTCAGCAGGGTGATTTCTTTAATAGGATTTAAGTACTTTCATTTTTTTAAATAACTCTTAGAAAGGTCTGTCTGACATGCAAACATTTGTCCTTGATTATGCTACAGTCATAAGGCAAAGCATTATAAGGCAAAAATAATAATCACAAATGCTGTAAGCAAAGGGAAATTGTAGTTGACTTTTAGAACTTCTGAGGAAGATAGATTAAAGTGTAGTGAGTGTCAGAAACATACTTTTCAACTGTCAATATTATTTAGCAATTTGAGAACATTTAACTTCATTTTCTTCCAGTGACAAAAAAATGAATGTCCTCTGTAAACTGATTTTCTAGTTCTCCGTGAATGTAATGCATGCATTTCAATAACTTGGAAAAGAAAATGGTCTTCTTAAGTCAACCTGACCGTCATGCTGTATTGTTTAATTAAACATAATAATTTACCTGGGCTGCTGGCAAGTCAATTGTCCAGAGCTTCTGTGCTAATGTGACTCAGGTTATAATTGTTATCTGGCTCCTTCTCTAAGAAAAATTTTAGATTAATTTAAATTATAATATTATGAAGGAACTGTGTTACTAAATATAAATTCTTAGGGGTAGGGAGTGAAATTTTTATTTGCTCCTCAACTAGTGATCAACTAACCAATATAAACGATTGGTTTAAATATTAAATTTGTTTAAAGTATGGAAATATTATAATATGTTCATACTATTACATTGTTTCTACCATGAATCCTTCTTGATATGCAAATTCTTTTCTGTCTACTAATATTAAGTCTAGTTTGAACCTTAAGGTTTATTTCTTAAACTCAGTGACAGCTGGGCATAGTAAATTCCAAAATGTCCATCAAATGACGTATTACTGTCAGTGACTACATGTGGGCCTAAGTAGTGTTCTCTAAATGAATCAGCATGTTATAAAAGAAAAGAAGGAATATCTATTTTGTTATAATTTTAATTGGCTCCAAAATTAAATGAGACTATTCCCTTAGTCTCATTCAACTTCTCCTAGTTACCTAGTCAAATAGTTATCTACTTGCTACTGTGAAGAGATTTTCATAGATGGAAGTAATGTCCCAAATAAACTAATTTTAGAAAAGGATACTATCCTGGGTGAGCCTGACCTAATCCGATGAGTCTAACCTTCAAAGGGAGTTAGCTATTCCTGGGAAGACTTAAAGTATAAGTGAGATTTAATGGGAGGAAGATTCTTTGGGGCATGGTCTGAAAGCAAACTCAGAGAGCTGAGGGCAGCCCATAGCTAAAAGCCGGCAAGAGAACTGGGACCTCCTTCCTATAATCACAAGGAATGAAATTCCTCCAACATCCCGGATGAACTCAGAAGAGCACTCCCTGCAGCAGACGAGACTCTGACCTTTCAATACATTGATACATTTCAGTCATGTGAAAGAATTAGAAGATGGCCCAATCATGCCATGTCCCTATTTCTGACTATGGAACTGTGAGATAATAAATGGTCATTGCTTTCAACCAAGTTTATAATGACTTGTTGTTACACAGCCATAGAAACGAATACATCCATGATGTAGTTAAATAGAACATCACCATTATAGATATTTGAACTTTGTGGAGCTGTCTGTCCTGAATCTAAAACAGAATAAAGGATTGATTTTGAAAATAAAAATTGTCCCTTATATCCATAGCAATAGGTTAATTAACTTATCATTCAATTTAGGTCACTGGGCATAAAGTATAAAGAACATATTTTAAAGGTCCTAGCAATAAAATCTTTTGAAAGGCACCATACTACATTGGACTGGAGTTTCTTCATCTGTAAAATGCAAGAATTGAACCCGGCTATCTCTGAGATTCCTTCTAGGTCAAGGCATCTAAGATTTATGTAAACGGTAGTACAATGAAAGAGCTGTGATGTGGTGAAAAGAATATAGTACTAGGGGGAAACATTTAGGTTAAATTCTATTTTATAAATGAATAGCATTATCTTGAATAGACTATTTCATCTCTGGATTGTGATTCACTTGGTTGAAAATGGGAATAAAACCATCGTGACTCAAAATTCTTTGTGAAGATTAAAATAGTTTTTTCGGGAATCAAATACTAGGATGGCGGTATGGAATTTTCTGAGCTCACTCACTATGACATATTTTAGAACATTGGTAGCCAACAAAAGTCCCAGAACAAATGAAAAATCATCTAGTCAAGATAAACTACTAAACCTCTTATGACAGCAGTTCTTTAACTTGAAACTATTCCCATCCCCCTCCTAGCTCAGGGGTATGGTAGCAAAAGTGGGCAGCACTGCAGGTAACAGACAGAACTGATCATCTTTGGACCTCTGTTAAAAGCACCATCCCAGAACACATTCAATGTTTTGTCCAAACCTTTAGAGCCTTGTGAAATATACATATATGTAGAAACTACGCATACTTCTAAATAACCAATAAGTCAATGAGGAAATTAATAAAAATAACACAATATTCCAAAACTTATGGTACATGGCTGAAGCTGAATCTAGATGGAAATCTATACCTATACATGTCTACATTAAGTAAGAAGAAAGATTTCAAATCAATAACTTCATCTTCTACCTTAAAAAAACTATGAAAAGAAGAGCAAACTTAACCCAAGCAAGCAGAAAGAAGAAAATAATAGAGATTAAATTATAAATAAATAAAATAAAGAACAGAAAATTAAAATAGAAAATCAGTCAAAGAGAAATTGGATTCTTTGGAAAGATCAAATACTTTGTATACATTAGCAATGAAAAATATGAGAATTAAATTTATGAAATAAACTCTAAAAATAACAAAAGAGTAAATTAATATATTTACAAAAGAAGTTTAAGAATTATACACGGAATACTACAAACATTATTGAAATAAATTAAAAATTATGTAAGCAAATGGAAATACATGCTATCTTCATGGATCAGAAGACTTAGCATTGTTAAGATGACAATAATTCTGAAAATGTTCTATAGAGTCAACATGATCACTTTCAATATTCAAACTTTTTTGGAGGAGGATGGGTAGTGGGATCAGTAAGTTGGTCTAAAATTCATATGAAAATGCAAGAAACTAAATACCCAAAACCCTCCTAAAATAGAACAAAGTTGGAGGGGTTAACATTTCCCAATTTCAAAACCCATTAAAACGTTTTAGTAATTAAGACATTGTGGTACTAGCATAAACATGGACAATGGAAATAGAATTAAGAGTTCAGAAATGAATCCTTATATTTAAGGTCAATTAATTTAGACAAGAGTTCCAGGATGATTCAAAAGGAAAAGTATAGTCATTCAAGAAATACTGCCCTGACCAGTGTGCTCCATGGTTAGAGTGCTGGCCCATTCACCAGCATCTTGGGGCAAGTTGGGGAGGCAACCAATCCCTGTGTCTCTCTTACATCAATGTTTATCCTTCTCCCACCCTCCTTCCCTTTCACTCTCTAACAATGGAGAAGGGGTCCTCAGATGAGGATTAGTCAGTCAAAAAAAAAAGGGGGGGGAGATAAATAAAAGAAATGTTGCTGGAACAATTAGATTTCCACAAATAAAATAATGAATGTGTGGCCCTATCTCACACCACACACACACAAAAAAATAGTTCAAATGGATATTAAATTTAATTGTTAGAGCAAAATTTACATAAATCCTAGAAGAAAACATAGGAGTACATTTTTGTGATCTTTAGTTAGGCAACGCTTTCTTAGTTATGGCATATAAAATAAGAGCAATAAAAATACGTTTGAATATCAAAGGACACGACCAATAAAGTGAAAAGGCTACTTACAGAATAAAATAAAAATTTACAATCATAAATATGACAGAGGACTTCTACAGAGAAATATAACTCATCATTCAACAATAAAGACAATTAAACTGATTAATGGACAAAATACTAGAATAGACATTCTTCCAAAAGAGACAGACAGTCAAGAAGCACATAAAAAGATGCTAAACATCACTATTCATTGGGGAAGTGCAAATCAAAACACCATGAGATTCTACTTCATGCCTACCAGGAGCGCTAAAATATAAAGAGAGAAATACGTGTTTGTGAGAATGTGCAGAAACCGGAACCCTCATAAATGTCTTGGGGGAATGTGAAATGGTGCAGCCACTCTGGAAAACAGTTTGGCAGTTCCATTCCTAGCTAGGTACCCAAGGAAACTGAAAACAGAGGATCATCACAGAAACATGCGCATGAATTTCATCATAGCATTGTTCATAATAGAGAAAAAATGGAAATAGCTTTGATATTTATCAATAGATACATATATAATATATCCAAACAATGAAATATTATTGGGCCATAAAAATAAATGTAGTACTGATAGATACTACGATGTGGGTGGACTTTGAAAATATTATGCTGAGTAATAGAAGGCAGTAACAAAAGACCACATATTGTATTAAGCCATTTATGTGACATGTCCAAAATAGGCAAATCCACAAAGCCAGAAGAAAATGAACATACTAAATTCAAGGGTGAATTTGATGGTATATGAAATCTAACTCCAAAAGAAGGTATCTCAGCTAAGATGCCAAAAAAAGTTCTGGGCACTAGATTTTTTTTTAAGTTATACAATGTTACTGTAAAGTTACTGACAGACATTAAGAACATTTTATTTGCTTTGAACCAGAATTGGCTGAAACAGAATTGAGAGACAAAAGTAAATATCGAGAATTAGGCAAAATAAATTGAATATAACAAAGGGGAAATAAGAGCTAGCAGGTGACATTCATGTTCTTTTCCTGTTCCTCGGGCCACCTCCCCAGAGATCCCCTTCCTTGCGATGGGCTTTGTACCATGCAGAACACACTGGAGCGTTCTGTGGATGTGTCTCAGTCCAGCGGTGGGAGTGCACCCACCTAGCCTATATTTATGTGAATGTGTATTTGAGCAGGTTAAAGTCTCTGCTACCCCTGCCTGGTACCGTTATAAAGAAACAAGTTCAATTTAGATGATACCAGGGTTATATTTTAGTATCTACAGTGTATTATTTTATACACTAACATGAATCAGGCACTTATTAAGAATCGGACTGCTTCTAAGTCCTGATAATGGCTTAGACTTTATTTCCAGGTAAGCATTTGATTTGCATTCCATCACACATTATATGTTTTGAGTTAATTTCTGGCATTTATTATCTACATGAAGACATTTCTTGAAAATGAGAGAATTGATATTGTTAAGATATAACAAATCATATTTCTCTATTATGTCGAACTTTGAGAACTGCCTTTTGCTGTCCAGAACAGATATACAGGTTCTCTTTAAATTAATCCATCTGAGTTTTTAAGATAAGGCCAAATTAGTTCCACGATTGAAGCTTCTGAAGCATCTGTTTTCTTATAAAATAAATAGGTTTCTTATACAACAAATGATAAGAAATAACTAACAATTCTGGTAATTTGCAATGGTTCTGATGAATCTGTCTCTGTTGTTCTTATATGCATGCACTTTTTTTCCAATGGAATGTGGAATTATAGATGTTAGGTGAATCCCTGCTGCATAGAAATGACCTGCTCTGAGACTGAACATTCTTCTATGAAAATCTAAGAGACAAGGGTAAGGACTGTCTTTCCAAGATTACTTGTGTGCTCCATGTCCACAGAAGAGCTTGGGCTGTAATGTTGTCCCCTCCTCATGCAAAAACATCCCAGAAGAAATTTTAATGTGCCTAGAAAGCAGACATGGCTGTACACTTGAAAGCCATAATAAGACACACCCCTCTTTCTTTCTTTATATTTCTTTATATTTTATGATGCTAACAGAAAACATAAATTGATGTTGACTTGCTCTGTTTTAGAGAAATGCCTTCTATAACGTCCCCACACTTTTTACATGTTATTCAAGTTAAATTATAATTAACAACTGTGACAAATGATATATTATTTAAAAAGAAAGATAGTACCGCCGAACCAGTTTTGCTCAGTGGTTAGAGCGTCGGCCTGTGGACTGAAAGGTCCTGGGTTCGATTCCGGTCAAGGGCATGTACCTTAGCTGTGGGCACATCCCCAGTTGGAGGTGTGCAAGAGGCAGCTGATCGATGTTTCTCTCCCATCTGACTTTCTATCCCTCTCCCTTCCTTTCTGTGAAAAATCACATAATATATATATATAAAAAAAGATAGTACCTATGCTTTATTACCTACATGGGGAAAATAAATAGCATGGTGGTTCTGATATAGTTTGCCCTTGGCCTGTATGCTCTGATGTCTGATTGGCTGGGAATGAGAGAGGGTGGCCTATATAAAGTATCAAAGTTGAATTTTAATATCTTTGAAGATGATACATCAGCATTCAAAATTCTGTTGACTTAAGAACATATGCATATGGAATGACTTTCAGAACACTTACGTCAAGAAACAGAGCAAGCAAAGTCTATAATGAAAATAATCCTAATGCTGTTTAAGAAGCAAGCAGTAAATAACACATGGCACCCCAGTATACGGAGAAATCACCCCAGTATACGGAGAAAACAGCGGTTAACGTTCTACTTCAGTGAAAGGAAAACAGTTTCTTTTAACAAACAGCTGGACAGCTGACATGAGTACATTAGTGAAAGCAATACTATGGAAGGTTCACTGAGTTCTTTGAACTGCTTTACGTATTTCCATAAATACAATAGATAGAATTTCAATTACTCATACCTGTATTAAGATACTGAAGCATTTTAAGAATAAAAGTAAATATGTTATTAAAAAACACTACAGATTTACAAAATGATAAATAATGGAGATCCCTGTCAAAATATACAACACTGGCTAAGCTCTTCCATATTCTAGCAAGTGAGAGGTAACCAGCCAGACTTTTCCTGATGCAGCCCACTGCTTTTGTCTAAGAGTTTTCTTAAATATCACACACTCATAGGTGCTATGTCAATGTGGTATTATGTTGGATTTCTTTTTCTATTTTACCTTCTAAGTGTATCTGTCGGATTTATTCAATATGATAACTGTAGATCTGGTAGATATACAATTATTTTCATACTTCCGATGCAATAGAACAGACATTGTTGGTGCTGTGTCAATAGATACAATCCCAACATATAATATGGTTGTGTAGAAGGGACACTACTAGGCAAAGCAGACTGTTGCACATAACTGGTACATTGGCTAGGCTCTTGAATCTAATTCATCAATCACGCAGAATGGCAATTCTGCATTCCATTTTGAGTATCACCAGCTATCTAGATTTCTTACCCTAGGGCCCACTGCGATCAGACCAGCTTGGTCCCTGACAGTAGCACAACCCTTTCTACTATCTCCTTCAAGTCCACCCTCCCCTCATGTCTTCTATCTCCAGTGTCAATCTGATCTGGTTTTCTTCTCTTTCCCTATTTCCCTTTGCCACCATAGTATCAGGACAATTTCGAGTCTGGCCCATCTTGTAAATTCTTTCCCCACAGAATAAAACAAATATATGACATAAAACAGTACAAAATAGTTATTGACTTAAAACATTTTAACATTCTTAGTTTATTGATTGTATCTCATTTTATGTCTACCTTAAGGATACCTAATTGTTAAATGAATGGGATCATAAAATACAGAATTATTCTGAAAAATAATTATTTTGGAATTTAATTTTTTGGAAATTACAAAATCATGAATGCTTACTCCATCTCTTGTTCTTATTTCTGGTTTTTACCAATTCAGAAGTAAACTCCATTTCATTTTATACATTATACAAACTAATTAACCTCTGACATGGAGAGGGAAGTCTATGAGCTTCATCTCAACGTTGGCTCGTTATAAATAACAGAGCACAAGGTGAGAAGCAGAAGGAACCTCTTCCTGGTTTCTCATCTGTGTTCATTGGAATCCTGGCTTATTAAGGGGTTCAGTGGCCATTGTGAGTGAGAGGCTGCAGAGAATGCAGGACTCTGGGCTCACCTCAATTTATGTTACCATCACACTAAATAGTATGCATTAAATACCTATCATATTTTGTAAAAGAAAATAATTGAGAATTACTGATCTAACCTTTACCTTGTTTAATAATGAAATACAAAGGCCCAGAATGAAATTCAATTAATCAGATCCAACATTTATTCTCTTACTTCATATTTTCTTCCCTTTGCTCTTAAAGAGTTACTTTTTAATGTTTATTGGTATTAGCAGCCTGTATCTCCTGAACTTATACAGAGGCCCAGTTATTATGCCTCAGCTCTTATTAATCAAGAGTATGACTTTGACCTGGTCTGAAAGACACATATTCCACATAGCTACCCTGGCTGGCATTTATATTTGATTTCTGTTGGTTTTTGTGTGTTTTTTCCTAATAGTAATCTTTTTTTTTGTTGTTTCTGTTCTAACTTCAAATGTTGCATGGCATTTATAGCAGTAATTATTTAAAGGCAGCTTCGGATAGATATGATGAAGGAAGTATCATCCTCTCATTATATATTTAGGATAGCAATCAAGTAATAACAAATTGAATTGCATGGAACAAACCATTTGTTTTGTTGTCCTTAAATCTCATATGGGGAGTTTAGCATAAACTAATTACTCTTGATGGTTACTTGACAGATTGGTTTCAAAGGCGATGGAAAGAGATCATTTGAAGCATCGGGTTGAATAAACAATCACTGTGTTTCTCTAAGAGTCTGATTAATTCTAAAAATAAATGTCTTGTTTAGAATGCACTGCCCTGGATATATGCAAAGCGCATCCTCCCCTTAATGCCAAAAAGCTTCCATATTGGGCTGACTCTATTAAAAGGTTTCTAAAGACATTGACTTAAGGACGAATGTAACATAATCTGTATTAATTAATTCACAGACCAATTATTTCTACAGTCATATAAGGTAAATTAACTAATTGTTTTTCTTATAATAGACTATAAGTAAATAGTATTTTTATTCTTATGTACTTCCCTTCTTGGTGGGTGGAAGTTTAGATTGTAGTTTATTACAGACTAAACCTAAATCAAAATCAGAAACAGTATTATGTCCACGGTTGTTAAAGGCCCCTCTGCTTGCAGAGAAAAGTGCTGAGGATTATCTCTCTAATTGTATATAATGGTATAAGAATAAAGGTTCAGAGTACATTTATTCAAAAATATAATTAGATATTAGTTATATTGCATAAAATTCATCCATTATAGTACATATCAACATTTTTTTATAAAATGTAAACATTATAATACATATAATATTCTCTCTCCCTCCTGCTTTCAATCTCCAGTGCTCTTCATTTCAATCATACTGAAGTCATGTGGTCCACATGGACCCAGGAGTACCCTCAAGAGTGTCCTCTCTCTCTCTCTCTCTCTCTCTCTCTCTCTCTCTCTCTCTCTCTCTCTCCTGAGTCTTCTTGTGATCTTTCTTCTTCCTTAAAGTCTACAGCACTCCCTATCTCTCCCATGACTTCTCCCTTCTCCCATGTTTAACAAAATTCTTAATTGTATTTTTTCTCTTTACTCAATATCACCTTTTCTGTAAATCCTTCACTGAAAATCTCATCCTAGGCTGGGTGAAGTGTTTCCCCAATGGGCTTTCATAACCTGTACCATTTACAACCCTCTACTTAACATGCCCATGTTTCTATTGATCTCCTAATTGGTTTAGTTATTATTTCCATGAAGAAAGGAATTGAGTCCTGCCCAGCACTGTATTCTTGGCACCCAGTATAGTGTTTGAGTTACAGTGGGATTAATGAATGCTCCTATGCTTGACATAGAGAAGTGCATGATCTACATGTTTCGCCTATGTACTAACACCCCTTTTACTTGTAATTTCAGTGCCCTTCAGTGTAACTATTGAGTATGATACATCAAATACATGCTGTCATGCAGAGTAATTAACAGCGCTGGACCCCTCTCTGATTGAAAACTTCAAAATAAGAGTAGTCTGATTTTCAATAGCCCAGCTGAATGGGATTACTGTCTGCCTTGCCCTCTCTACACTTGCTTGAACCTACATCACAGCCTGCTTTACGATCCCTTGTCATTGATGTAATGTGTCCTTACTCTCTTAGCTTAGGCCTTGGAGGCAGAAGTGGGCATTTTTTGTCTCTTATCTTCCCCTCAGTTCCTGACATAGAATTGGCACAGTAACTGTAGAACTGAATACATGATTTGAAAAGGCCACACCAATGTCAGGTTTTTGTTTTAATTAGTCCTCTTGAAATAACTGAGTCTTTGTGGAGTTTGTTGTTGCTATTTTTTTATGTTGTTATGCTGTTGTTTATGTTGCTATTTAAAAAAAAATTTTTTTTCTGGTTAAAAAAGAAACACAACTCCGAATAAATTTTGAAAAGAAAAATATATCAAAAAGCAGAATGAAATGTATCTCTACAACTCAGATCAATCAATGTTAGCACTTTGGCACATTTCCATCCAGTCTGTCTTCTTCAACCACAGATGATCTTATATCATATAAATTATTTTACACTTAGCCTTTTCACTTAATGTAACAGCATACTTTCTGTCAATACAGAATTTTTGACTGCATAATATTCTATCTATGACTTCCCACAGTTTTTAAAACCAACCTCTTACTGTTCATCATTATTTGTTAAAGATCGTTTATAATTTTTAACCACCATCAGTAATTTCATACCACTGCAATAAGTATTTACTGAGGAATTTCTATGTACTAGGTACTGTTTCACATGCTGGAATACAGCAGAGAAGAAACTGACAAAAATCCACGCCCTCATAAAATTTCTATACTAGTTGAAGAGACAAAATATAAGCATGATAAAATAACATATGGTACCTTAGATGAAAATGAATGCTCTGGGGAAGTTAAGTAGAGCAGGGAAGTTAAAGAGAAGATGGTCACATATTTAAGATATGAAGTGGCCACCGAAGTCCACACTAAGAAAAAATTTGAGCAAAGATATCAAGTACGTGAGGGAATAAAATCATCCTGAAAAGGGTAGTGTTGGAGGAGGAGGGAAGACCACTCCAGGGGAAAGCATAAGTTCCTAAGACACTGAGAAAGAGCATGCCTGGTGTGTTTAAGGAGCAGCAAAAAGTCACACTGATTGAGAAGGGAAATAGATAAAATCAGAGATATCCCAGGAGGATCAATCTTTTGGCCCTTCAGGCCATTTAAACTACTTGACTTCTACTCTGAGCAAGCTTGGAACTCCAGGTTTTGAGCTGCTGGGCAGCATAATGCAAAAAGTGTTTTTAAAAAGTCCCCTCTGGCTTCCTAGTAAAATAGACTAAAAGGGGGCAATTCACAGCCAGGAAGGCCAACTGAGAAGCTCCTGCCATGACAGAGGAGAGGGCATAACAACTGGGGCCTGGGGTTGCAATGGAGATAGGGAGTAGTCCATTTCTGATTTAATATTAGACAAGATGTGGGGTGCAACACCATAAAAGGAGTCAAGGATGATGTCAGCAAGTTTGGCTTGAGTAGCTGGAGGTAAGGTGATTGCATTTAATGAGATGGAGCAGAGTACTAGAGGAACGGGTTGAGGTCAAGGCCTCGTCCGTTTCCCACATCCTTAGTTTAATAACTAATTGCAGATGTTAAGTAGACAGTTAAAAGTACAAATCTAGAATTCAAAGGTAAAGTCCTGACTGGAGATATAAATATACTTAGTTTTGGCATAGAAATACTTAAAATAGAATATTTTCATGTATAAATCTTTACTCAGATTTTTCACCATTGTCATTCCATTGATAATTATACATTCTGAGTTTCCTGATTAATTCATATAAATTATCTTCAAAAAAAAAAACTCTGATAATTTAAGATTTCTGCTTGCATTTCATTTTGATTTTTTGGATATGTTAAAGGACTACATTCATATATGTTTTTGTACCATTATTTTGCAATAGCTTTTTTTCATATATTAATATATATATTTATTTATTTTATTGATATCATAGAGACTAGGGGAGATGGAGAGAAAAATAGAAACATCAATAATGAAATAGGATATTTTATCAGCTGCCTCATGCATGCCCCCTACTGGGGATTGAGCCTGAAACCCAGGCATGTGTCCTGACTGGGAATCTAACCAGTGACCTCTTGGTTCATGGGTTGACACTCAACCACTGAGCGACACCAGCCAAGTTGTTTTGAATTGCTCTGATTATTGGTGAAGATATTCTTGGCCTAGAAATTAAAATGGAAGCAGGACTCCATCAAAAATAGCAAAATCTACATATATATATATATATATATATATATATATATATATATATAGTCATTTGGTAATATGTAAAATACTAATATGGGTTTGTTTGAATGAATGGGCAAATAAGACTGAAGAGTAATGAAATACTTGGCACTTCTCACATTCAAAAGCATGATGCACAAATCTAAATAAAAGAGAGCTCATCTCACTGCATTGACTCAAGTTGACTATTATCCCGAATAACTGAGTCCTATGAGAAGTGACTGTAAAAGAGGACTCTGTAACATTAAGAGTGGCAGTCTAGAAATCTGGTAGCCCCCCAAATTATCTTCTCTTTGGAAAAACTTAAAGTTCTGTTCTCTTTTCTTGTAAAACCAAAGTTAACATTTTTTTTCTGGTAGTTAATCATTCAGTATACTATTGATATATACATGTCATTAGGTTTTAGACACTTGTTGAGGATCAATCAATAAAGAAGAAAAAAATGAGGCTTGTTTCCACATTAAACTACCTTGGAACTTAGTAAAAAACATGATAAAGCTTTAACTTAAAACTAATTTGTTTTAATTTAATAGCAAATTAGAAAGCCTACACATCACATTAAAGAATTAATGCCCTGCCACAGTGGCTCAGTGTTTGAGAGTCAACCTATTAACCAGGAGGAGGTCGTGTTTAATTCCCTGTCAGGGTATATACCCTGGTTGCAGGCTCGATCCCCAGTGTGGGGAGTACAGGAGGCAGCTGATCAATGATTCCCTTTCATCATTGGTGTTTCTCTCTCTCTCTCTCACTCTCTTTTCCTGAAATCAATAAAAATATTTTTTAATAAGTAAAAATAAAGAATGAATGCCCTAACAACTCTAAATGCTGATGAGGATGTGGTGCAGTAGGAACTCTCATTCATGGCCAATGAGAATAAAAATGGTAAAGCCACTTAAAAAAGTTTGGTGATATCTTACAAAATCACCCATACTCTTGCCATACAATCCGGCAGTTTTGCTCCTGGGTATTCACCCACAGGAGTTGAAAACTTATGTCCACACACAAACCTGCACTTCATCGTTCAGTGAAATATTAGTCAACATTGCTTAGGAGCAGCCAGGATGCTACAGATTGAAAGTTTGTGGGTCTTTGCAATTCTCATGATGAAATCTAACCCCCCTAGTGATGGTTATTATATTCTGAGTTTCCTGATTAATTCATATAAATTATCTTTAAAAAAAAAAAACTATGACAACTTAAGCTTTGGTATTGGTATTAGGAGGCAGGGCCTTTGGGAAGTGGTTAGGTCTTACCTGCAGAGCCCTCATAAATGAGATTAATTATCTTATAAAGAGAACTCCAGAGTGGGACCTTGCTTCTTCTGCCAAAAAGCTGGCCATGTGTGAACCAAGAAACAGATCCTCACCAGACACTGAATCTGCCTGTGCCTTAGTCTTGGACTTCCCAGCCTCCAGAACTATGAAAAATATATTTTGTTGTGCATAGGTCTCCTTGTCTATGGTATTCTGTTGTAGCAGCTCAAAGGAACGAAGACAATGGGTAGAATCGATAAATTGTGGTGTATTCAGACAATGGAATATTATTCAGCTCTAAAAAATAGTGAATTATCCTCAGCCCTCCTGAGGGAGGTCTCGTGCCCCGACGGCTGCTTCGCCTCCCACGCACAACTCAGACCGGAACCCAGGTGGCAGACAGAGACTCGGCCAGCAATAACTGCTCTGTATCTAAATTCAGTCTATTACCAGGAATGCTCAGGACCTACTCAAAAATGCAAATATTCCTTTCCACTAGTATTTACAGGGTAAACTAAGATTTCTGCTTGAGTATTAAAATTGACAGTAAAATAGTAATCAACTTTTCAGATTAATTTAAATTGGCCAAGTGAAATAAGTGAATACTCAAGAAAATTTAAGTGTACTGGACAAAAAGCTTTTCCTAAAACATAAACTAAAATATCTACTAGTAGTTCATCTCACTGTAAAATTGCCTAACATCCAAAGAACCTAAAGCAGTCATATTTGTGTGCAAAAATTAAAATTTAAAATTACCAAGACTGCAAGATAAAATTTCCAAAAGCCCCCATTAATCAAAAAAGGAGGGGGGGCAGTGGGGTAATATCATGTAAGGAAAAATATCCTGTAAAGTAAAATACATCTAGAAAATTCTTACTCCAGTAAAGTAAATTCCATTTATAAAACCAACTGCAGGACACCCATGAAAAACGCACATGGTGTCAAAATAAGCCAAAGGAAAATCATTTAGGCAAAAATAAAAAGAATCCCAAGTCTATTTTGCAGAGAGGATCCCTTTGTTAACTTTTGGTCGAGAATGTGTTTGTGTGTTTTCAGAGAACAACTCCAAGACCATGTGGGTTCCTGCAACAGTGAGGAACTGACGGGTCTGTTCCAGTCACGAGGACGGTCCAGAGATGGGGACACTGATGACACCTTGCCATGCTAGCAGTCGGCAGCTGTGCATGGCTGCAGGCATCCCAGGACCAAACCAGAGAGGATGAATCTTGCATTGCCACGATGTGTCCACCATCTGGATACCATTGCTGACATGTACACATAAAGAATTATTTGACACTAAGACAGGCACTGAGAACAGTTGGACATTGAAACTGAGACTGAAACATTTTTTGTTCTTATACATTTATTTCTAGTATGCAGAGGCAAGTTATTTTTGAAGAAAAGAAACAGGGGAGAGTGATTGATATAGAGGCAGGGAGGCATTGAACAGGCTATCAAGCTACAGGGGGAAGGCTTGAGTGGAAGGGAGGTGGATGCTGGGGGAGATCAACCAAAGATCTTGTATGCATGCATATGAGCATAACCAATGAATGAAAGACACTGGGGCGGGGAGGGGGGGGGGTGGGGACATGTGCTGGGGGGTAGGGGAGGCTGGGGGGAGGATAATGGGGAGGGGGAAAAGAAAACATGTACTACTATTAAATATAAATTATACTGCAAAAAAATCAATAAAAATACATTAAATTGAAAAATAAATAAATAAATAAATAAGTGAATTATCAAGACATGAAAAAAATATTAAAAAAGCAAATGTCTATCACTAAATAAGCCAGTTGAAAAGGCTACATGCTGTGTGATGTAACCACATACTATTCTGGAAAAGACAAAGTGATAAAGATAAAAGATCAGATCAGTGGTTGCCAGGGGTTGAGAATGAAGAGAGATGAGTAAGCTAAACAGAGAGGATTTGAGGGGCAGTTAACCTATCTGTCTGATACTGTAATTGTGGAAATATATCATTATGTATTTGTGCAAACCCAAAGAATATACAACACTGAGAGTGAAATATAATGTAAACTATAGACTTTGAGTGATAATAATGTGTCGATGTAAGTTTATCAATTGTTCAGAAATGGACCACTCTGGTGAGGAACATTAATAATATGGGAAGCTATGCATGTATTGGGGCAAGCACCATATGGGAAATCTGTGTACTTTCTGCTCAATTTTGCTGTAACCTAAAACTGCTCTATAAAATAAATATAAAAAAAAACACAATTAATGGCTGAGGTCACTTACTTTTGCTGGTGAATTTTATCCATCTCTCCCTCAAAATAGAAAGTTTTAACTAGAGGATTTCTATGTTTTCCTTCCTAATCCAATATTCCGTGGTTCTAAAATCAGGATAACACTAGATCATGATTAGAGAAAAATCAGTATCCGCATCACAAACAAGACTGATAAAACAAGGATCAGCTGTAATGAACCATTCTTCCATGCAGTCCATGTGCTTGCCTGAGAAATGGCAGAGTCCACATTTTAACCCTATAACCATGTTACCTTACAGGAAAATGAGGATTTTGAATATGTCATTCAATTAAGGACCTTACTCTGGGGAAGTGTTCCTGGATTATCTAGATGGGCCTAGCTAATGGCATGGGTCCATTTAAGTGAAGAACCTTTCTAGCAAGGAGACGGAGAAAGAGACTGACCTGTACTCCTCTAGGTCAGAGAGATGTTATGTTGCTGTGTGTGAAGATGAGAGGGAAGGCTAAAAGCCAAGGTATGTGAGTGACTTCTAGAAGCTGAAAAAGTCAAGAAAATAGAATCTTTCCTGGACCCTCCAGGAAGGAAACAGCTCTGCCAACAACTTGAGTTTAGACCACCGAGACCCCTGTCAAGCTTCTGATATATATAAAACAGTAAGATAACAAGTTCATGTAGTCTTAAACCACAAAGTGTGGCAATTTGTTAAAGCGGTGATAGAAATAAGTAAAAAAAGGAACAAATGTTTTCTCTTTTATAATAAAAGGAATTATAATGTAATAGTATTTATGTTAGATTGTGAATAATCATCCACTATTTTTCTTCATTTAAAATATTGCTGTCATTTATCAAAGATCCAGTATGGAGTCCCAGGCAAGAGATATTATGATTAATGTTCATGACTGACCTTCTTTAGCTATGATAAATATAATGTTACTCACCAATGGCACACAGAATCTTGAATAATATGTTAAATTATTTAATGTCCCCACGTTGCTGACTGGAGAAAACATCACCAATAACTACCTGTTCACAAGATTTTGGCATTTTATAAGACGTCAAAAGTACCTACTCTAATATTTCAGCTTTAGATGCCTTTTTTATTCAGCTTTATTATTCCAGCATATGACAGTTCCCTCAATGCTTCTATGCTGTTTGCAACACTCTTAAATCCAGGGAAGAACTGACTGTATAAAAAGATGCTGCTGTCTGGTTTGAGTTTTCCTTTTAATAAACCTCAAACATCCCCACAGAAAACATGGGTAAAATTTGTTTAAACATAGACATATAAAGCTCCAATTTATGACATGCACCTGAGTTTTAACATAATAAAAATTTAAATACAAAACATTCAGTAAATATAGAAAACATACTTACACTTTATTTCTATTTTTAAAAAATCAGTATTGGGTTTTAAGTAAAAAATTGCATTGAAAAATTAAGTTAAACAATTCCAATTAATGAAATGGATGTCTATCTCATAGCCTCTCTCAGTTGTCTTTTGAAGAGCATACTTCAAATGTATATGCATTCATCTTTAGAAAAATCCATTTCCACCTGGCAAAGATAACGGAATGTCAATGTGAAATCTTAAAGGGAAAGATGAATTTGGCTTTTTCATTGCTTTTTTAAAAAGCCTGCCTCCCTGAGATGACTCCAGGCAGAAACAGACAGAGATTCTTCAGATTTGCTTCCCAGGGGTCTTTCCTTCAGGCCGCAAATATGAGCTGTCTCCTTTGTGCCTGGTGTTTGTATTCGCTTGGCTTCTCATATTGGGGATATGATTTTTACATTTCCCAAATGAGAGTTATTGATCTTACTAGACAATAGTTTAAATTACTAGGTAACCAAAACAAGTTTCTCAAGTAAGGCCAAAGAAACAAATGGTTTCATTGGTTTTTGGAAACTATTTCAGGTAAAAACCAGCTGGTCATCTTTTCACTATAAACCCTAAGTAAACAAATAATACCCTCTTTCATTTATTAAAGTCAATTTCAAAGAAAAACATTTCATATCTCTCTAAAGGTTCTTGACAATTTAAAGGATATAGAATGAAGGAGATACATATTATAAACATAAGTAGTTGGTAGAACTGGAAGACTGGAAATTGAGAAGATGTCAAATAAATCTTTATATCTTGTTTGGTACCAGGGTGGTACCAAAAATATGTGTACATTATACTAATAACTTTAAGTCACATTTTTATAGGGAATAACAATGATAATAATGCAGACTTCAACAAAAGTTGCTACACTACACACAGATTTTGAATTAATAAAATATCACTATAGTCGTTAGCATTTATTATTCATTTTATATAATTAATAATTTAGTAACTTAATGTTGATTTTTATAGCATTTATTCCCAGCATGTTATGCGATCTAATGAGATAGATAAGGACAGAAACTTAAAAAGAATACTATCTGGGCTGAAATCCTACATCTGTTCTAGAAT
The DNA here is from genome assembly GCA_027563665.1 of Antrozous pallidus. Classification (NCBI taxonomy): domain Eukaryota; kingdom Metazoa; phylum Chordata; class Mammalia; order Chiroptera; family Vespertilionidae; genus Antrozous; species Antrozous pallidus. The sequence goes on from CM050519.1 coordinate 83,408,795, forward strand.
TTTGGGTAAATTATTCAATCAGTTATTGGATACAATTACTGAATCTACATTTAATGTTGACTGATCATGGAAAACCATCCTACCTTCTCTACACCTAGCTTTTCTCATCTACAAAAGGAGGGTAATAATACTATTTGGTAGTGTTCAAAGAAATAAATGAGACAATCATGTAAATAGTTTAATAGAACACTTATCAAAAAGTAAATGATCAGTGAATATTATATATATATATATATATATATATATATATATACAATGAATGATTATAATAAAATTAATGTCTGGTGTCCTCTAGGAGGTTCTTGTCTGAGGATAGGCATGCAAGTTTAAGAAATAACAGTTAAAGACAACCTGTGGTACAGAGTCCCACCTAACAATGGTTTGTGGTATCTAATGCTCCCTTTTAAGCTTTATGCAGGGTTCTTGAAACAATACCCTACAGGTGGTAATAAGCTCTCCTCCCTCAACATGTAGATGGTGTAGCAGGATCCCAAATTGTGCCCCCAGGCTAATCTTTGTGCAGACCTAATTAGAGGTCAGTGCTAACTCCATTTTTAACCATTATTTGATTTAAAAAAAATGAGTCATAATGAAGCCCCTGGAGATTATAAGACATAATGCTTCTATCTCTGCATAGACCACACCACCATGACATTAATTCTTTACTTTCCTACAAACTTATCTTATTAATTAAAGGCAATTGTTATCTACTCATAAACGTTTGGCAGTGATATATATATATATCACTGGCCTTGAAGGTATCTGATACACACCTACCAACTTTTGAATCCCTACCTGTCATTCAGTACATATTCTGTCCTGCTCTATCAATCACTTAAGAAAAATATTTCCCTGGTGAAAGACACTATTTTAAGTATCATGACATAAGTTTCCAAACACATGCTTTTTTGTCTTCTTAAAAGCTTATAGTCTATTTTGAAATTAATGTTAAGATAAAATTACTTAATTAGACTTGTGATTAAGTGAAAAGAACATATATGCTTAGGGTACATGACGAGGTCATCCACGCAGAAAAGTATTTTATGAGGAAGTAAGTTTAAGATGAATTTGAAAAAAGAGGAGAAATGATTCAGACAAAGAACGATGGAAAGGACTATCTGTGCAATGGGCAGAACCTATGCCAAAGTTCTGGATGTAACCAGGGAAACAAGTCAGCTTGCAGCAGACCCTCAGAAAGCAACAGGAGATGTGATGTAAGAAAGGCTAGAGAGCTTTGCAGGGTAGGGTTTGCACAGGCATGTAGGCTCAGCTAAGGATTTCTCAGTTTATTCTACACTCAATGAGAAGCTATTAAACAAGGGAGTAATATGGAGCTGTGTTCTTAAAACATTCTTGTGGTATTAGTGTGAGGAACAGATTGGGAAAAGCAATGATAATTTGAAAGATGATCATTGGAATTGAATAACAGAAGCTGAAGTAATAGAATTTGAGAATATGTATGAGTAGAACCAAAAGGATTTGATAATGACATATATATATATAAAAGGTAAGAAAGTCAAGTTTAAGAATAACTTCCTGGTGTCTGGTTTTAAAGGATGAAGAGGAGTGCCAATATGTAAAATAGAAACTACTTGCTTGGGACTATATTTAGATGCTTAAAAGAATAATTCAACAAATGACAGTGTCTGTTGAAGATGTCTGTGTCATAGGCTTCCAAATGAAGATGTTGTGTGGCAAGTTATTAAATAATTGATTTGAGCTTAGAGTTTAAGAGATGATATTTTTTTCTGGGAAAATAAACTTGGGAGATTTTGGTTTATCAGTAAGTAATTCCACGAGAATGAAGAGAATGTAGAGTAATAAAAGAGGGTTGCCAAGATAATTGGGTCTATTTGAGTAGCAACCTTTTTTTTTTTTAACACATTCCATTCTAGTTGTTTTTAAAAAGAAAAGTCATTTTATTTAACAGGAAATTGTAATTGTGTCCCTGGAGTGAAGTTACAGACATAAAGCTGCTTAATAATAATTTATCAGAATTCCTTACATAATGCCACTCAATTGTAATGAATGCGTGCACTAGACGTTGTGGGTTAAAATGCTTGCGAAATCTCATAACCATCACATTAACTTGCTGGTTAACTACTTTCTGCTTCAGTCCTTCCTTTCCCCCTCCCACTCTGCCTTCCTGAACCCATCCATGGGATATTTTTATAACAACTATTATACTTTGAAGTTATAAAAATGAATAAAGGATTTCCTGCCCTTAAAGATTTTATAGTCTAGTTAAAAGAAATTTAAACATTTCTCAAAGGGAGCAAAGAATATAGCTTAAAGAAGGTTCTAGAAATATTAATCTTTGAAAGTGCATAGCCATTTCCTCAACAGACAAGGGCAGTGCACTAGACAGGCCAGAGGAAGCCTTTATCGACACTTACCCTGCAGAGAAAAGCAGCTATGTGTTCTGAGGGTCCCTATTGCAAATGTATGCTAGCGACAGTATCTGATCCGGACAACATACTGGATTATGACACAGTCACATTTGTTTGTCACCTCAGAGGTTGAATAGAAAAAGAAAAATGTGTGTGTGTGTGTGTTGGGAGGGGGGTTATAATGCAACAGCTACACCAGCTGACACCTCAGAATGTGGAAAAGAAGGGATGAGGGAGAAAGAAAAAGGAGAAAGGGGAGACAAAGGAGTAGGAAAGGAAAAGGAAGGAAGAAGAAAAGAAAAAGGGTGTTCAGAAGAAAAGGGAAATGTTTAAACACTACAACAAGAGCAAAGAGATAAAGTGGTATTGGCACCCTGTACGTGGTTATACTCACTCAGGGTGACTGACTACAGGTGAACATGTATAACATAGGATGGTATCTTCCTCATTTTTGAGAGAAGACCCTTCAGGTTTTTCACTGTTACTCTCTGAAGTTGGATATTTTATAAGTGCCATAAAGTGCCAGCTTTCTCCAAAGCTGTCAGAAAAAAATTAAAACATTTTTCATAAAACAATTTATCAGTATAAATATATATTTGACTCTAGGCAATAGCTTTTTTTAAAATCAAAATTAAATCATTAATAGTTATATTTACTAAGCACATCTTAGAGAAAATAAGTCCTGATTGGAGAGTAAAGTCTTATTTTTTACAAATTATTTACTTTATCTAATTAATGATTTATTAAAATTCCAACAGTTCTATTTCCTACCATTTCTTCATTTATCTGGTGAGTGACTGATAGCAAAAAGAACAGTATATCCTATAACACTGGGCAAAAAGCTTGTACCTGGTAATGATACTCAGTAGTTTGCATGGCATAGAAACCAACCAATCAAAAACAGCACACTAACAGTAAAAGGACTCTAACTCTTAAACAACCAACTATACTATTATGTACTGGCTGAATGGCAGCCCTGATTGTACCTATCAGCCCTTATATAAAAAAATGAGTGTAATTATCAATGCTGGAATCGTTGAAGGCCTGTCAACTTAGGCTGAATATTAGGTTTTATTTCAGTTTAGCCATCAGCGAAATTCATATTGAATTTCATTTTGAAATTACAATAGGAAATCTGAAAGATACTTTATCACTAGAGGCCTGGTGCACAAAGTTTGTGCACTTAGGGGGAGGGGCCCTCAGACCCGCCTCTGCCCTCTCACAGTCTGGGAGCTCATGGGGGATTCCTTAGAGCTGCCTTGGAGGCAGAAGAAGTTCCTGCCACCACAGCTGTGCTCACCAGCCATGAGCCTGGATCAAGGCTTCTGGCTGAGTGGCATTCCTCCTGTGGGAGGGCACTGACCTCCAGGGGTCTGCTCCTGGTGGTCAGTGTGCATCATAGTGACCAGTTGTTCCACTGTTCAGTTGATTTGCATATTAGCTTTTTATTATATAGAAATAAAATCAAGTGAATACAAAGTGCAATTGAATTCACTTAATATTCATGAATATCATTGACTATTATCTACATTTCCAAAGATGGCGTAGTGATAATTCAGAATCTTTTCAAAGAATACATACTTGAAATATTGATATATTTTAGGAATGTTAAAAATTTAAACTGTTTTATTAACTTGTACTCTCTGATTTATAAGATTTATACTCAGAATTAAGTCTTATTTTTTAAATATGATTTTCCCCTGTGAACTGTTTATTCTAATTCAATCAGGTTTTGAGAGTTGATAATCAAATTTATTAATACCAAGATTTAAAAAATACTGTATAGTTTATGTGGTGAAAGAAAGCTTACTCAAATGAAGAGTTTCAATTTCTGTCACTCCCAAAGTTAGCATAATCCCTGCATAAGTATTAGTGTAATTATAAATATGAATAATAAAATATTGGATGTAATTATAACTTCTAGTTGGGAGACTCTTATATCATATTAATGAATCCTAAATTAGATAAGCAAACTTAAGAGACAATTGTCCAATAAAATTCTCCTATGGTGACTGACTAGGGCAGTAGTTTTATAATGACTTGAATGAATAAAAAGGAACCTGTCCATTATCCATGGGTGTGCCTCAGAAACATGTCTAATGAGTCACCACACACAAGGTCATTAGTTAATTTGAGCCTGAATGTTTTACTATGGTTATAAGAAGAGCATTAAAAATAAAATTCAGGGCTATAAGTTTTTTTCTATTATAATAAATCATTTTTGGTAATAACTAAAAGTTTACCTAGTTTCAGATGAAAAAATTACTAAGTCAATATTTGTATTTAAAGAAGTTTGTGTACATACATTGTGGGAAGAAAGACTACAGTTATTTGGAAAAAATGAATAAAACTGTGCCAAGCAATATACCAGACATGTACAAATGACACTTAAAAACATATTGTATAAATTAGAGATAATATATGTATTTTTTTTTCTTTTTTCATGTGCAGAAAATGCCACATTAATACAAACCGACTGTGCAAGAAAAGGAACTGTTCATCTAAAATAAAAATAAGACATGAAATAAATCATGAGGAAACGATAACTCATGGAAGAAATAATGATGGCAGTTTATTTGGAGGGGGGAATATCACTCATTAAATCAATAATCATGATTAATAACTTTTACCATTCCCAACAGCATGAATGGACCTGGAGAGCATAATACCAAGATTTTAAGCAAAATAAGCCAGTCAGAGAAAGATAAATATCACATGATCTCACTCATTTGTGGACTATAATGAACAACATAAACATAAGCAAAAATAGATCCAGAAACATAGAAACATCAAACAGACTATCAAACCTCAGAGGGAAGGCAGGGGAGGATGAAAGGGGAAGAGGTCAGAGGTCAATCAAAGGGCTTGGATGTATGCATATAAGCATAACCAATGGATACAGATTGTAGGGAGTTGAAGGCATGTCTTAGGGGGTGGGAGTGGCAAGGGAAAGGTCAATGAGGGAAAAAGGAGACTTATGTAATACTTTAAACAATTAAAAATTTTTATTTAAAAATTAAAGAAAACATAATCTCAATATCAAAAATAATAATGATTAATCATTTTAATATATAACTCATAAATATGGACAGAAAGAAGCACCTAAAATATTAAATTATTTTGCTCAGTAAATGCATAGGTTTTGGTAAATGTATTTTCATTCAGTCCACAGTTGTTAGGTAAGGACAAAATCTCATAAAAGCCAGAGCTTCATTGTGGAGGATTTATTCTGTATCTCCATACTCAGCACCCTTTCCAAACTCCACCTGTGCCTGTTCCATATCCACTGTTTGGTCTCCTGGTCTTCTACTTGCTTCTCATCTATTTTAGTCCTTGCTTCCATGGCTGGACTCCTCTCTCCTAACCAATATTGCTTGACTATTCCCAGGCATTGTGAGCCTCATGTCATGGTTGTGGAGCTCCCTAGCTGATGATGTCTCTGTCAACTCTGAAGATCATATCAAAGAATCCCCTAAATCTGAATTTTCCTTGCCTGGAAGATCAAGTGTCAGGCACCAGCTTTTGAAGTCCATGACCTAAATATAAATATAAAGTCAGCTTTTTCCTCATAGCCTCCTTTCTTATATGGACATTCTTACACTATCCCTCTGACAAAGTTCACCAAAAAAGGAAGCACCTTTTGAGTTTGGTGAGTGAATGCCCTTATGTTGCACACGCATTCCTCTTCACACTGTTATCTACTGCAATTTGGCTCCTGACTTGTTTTGACACTGAATTTGATCAAGATAGACATAAATATCATAAAACAAATATCTGATTTTCTTTGTCTTAAGTAAACTGATCTTACGAGTAAATGAGAATGTTTACCTATGCATAAGGTAAGTACAGGCTCCATGGTGGTATAGCAGGCATTTTCTCAAAAGTCCAAACAATCCATTAACATAATGAATGTTAGTTGTTTTTTATTGCTAAATTACTGATATTTAAAACATGTGAACTGGCCATAATATGTTGAAAGCATTTCCTCTCTTGCATAAACAGAACTAAAGAGCTCTTGAGCCCCTCGTCTTTGCTCTTCAGATGGTGCCAAGCCTGGATTTCAAAAATGCCTTAAATCCATCTATAAAGTCAGACATATGTCCACAGTAAGTTTAATTTAACCATCACTAGAGTATTATAGCATTTGCCTCATTTATCCTTTTATATACTATGTGGTCCGAGCACCTGAAGAGCAGAAAACTGAGATTTCACTAAGTGACAGATTTTCATTAAGCAAAATGTTCTCATGACTAACGGCAAGTAAATGACAGTTTGTGTTCCTAATTCTTTCTAAGATTTGCTACCATATCTCACAGTGATATAACAGCAGAGAAAACTTATGCCCATCTCTAACCATTGATGGGTACCTGTAATTGCTTAAAAACACACAAATAATTGTGTGGTTTAATCTAAACCAATCTAAATTGGTTTAGATTAAAAAAACATAAATCTTAAAATCCTGATTTCAAAGAAAAAGTAAATGCCAATGGGTAACTATTAAGGTGTTCCATAAGTATTTGAGTGAATTTGTTTAAGGATAGATAGATGATAGGTAGGTAGGTAGGTCGGTAGGTAGATAGATAGACAGACAGACAGATAGATAATAGATAGATAGATATAGCTGGTATTAACCATTAGAATGGATAAAAATGAGAAAAGTGGCAAACAGTTTTAGAAAAGAGGATATTGTACTGACAACTAGTATGGGAGCTATGTAGCCTCTAATAGTGATAAATAATGCCAGTGGGGCACGTTATATCATAGACCAAACATGAGTGGTTATTCCATCCATGAAATTATTCAAAAATATTAGAAAAAAGAAGGCATATTCCTATTCTTATGTAAAAGTGACAAGACTTGAAATATAAGGAATAGACAGATATGTATGTAGGCAAGAGAAATGGTAGAAAGTATTTATATTAAAGGAATGAAAACATACTCTATGGTGATGTCCTTTCTTGTATTAATAATTTTAAACCAGGAAATTATGGACCATTCATTTCATAGTATTAGATGAATAGAATGGACATTTTGGAGGCTCGAACAATTGAAAAAGTCAATTAAAGGGAATAATTTATTAATTTTAAGTAAACATAGTCATATTTTTTCTCAATTTCTAAACTTATCCACTTAGAGTGTTTTATAAAATGTATTTATATTAGAATAGATTCAGATGTACTTAAAGGAAAAAAAATGCTGCATGGATTGCTGCCTTCATCCTTTTTTCCCTCAAATTCTTTCCTCTGACATTATTGCTTTGGAAAAATTGTCATTTATACCAAAACATTACTAGATTACCAGTGTTTCTGTACTTGGAAGCAATGTTGTTTTCAGGGCAGACTGAAAGGGAAAAACAAATCAAGAGTATTCCCCCTGAAAACAACATTGCTTCCAAGTACAGAAACACTAGTAATCTAGTAATGTTTTAGTATAAATGACAATGTTATTCCTCAATATCTTAATCCTTTTCTAAATAGATTAGACATGGTTCAAAATGCCACGCAAAACATCTCATTATCAAATAATACACGCGCTTCCCCTTTCTGTGAACCAGAAACACAATTTTACTTTTTATTTTATTCTAAACTCATTATAAAGTAATTTCAGTAAAAAAAAGTTAAGAATTCTCTGTAAAATGCTTTATTCATATCAGAATAAAATTCCTGATGAAATCTTTACTCAGCCAATAGCACAATTTGTTTTTTTAAAGAGACTCCATCCTGAATACATTTAATTCACATAAAGCTGTATATTTAATTAAATTATATTTTATATTTAAATAGAATTAGCTATTCTATTTTATTCATCTAAGGCTGATAGTTTTTACATTATTTTACTCAATATCAATAACTTCTGGTTTTAAAACTACCTTTGTATTTCTTTTGTAATTTAATTCTTTTGTGTTTTTTTCATTGAATAATTTTCTTCCTCAGATAACCATTCTTTTCATTTTAACCTTCCTTTTGGTATTTCTTTCTAAAATAAGTCTACTTTATAATTATTAATATGTGTTCATTATATAAATGTGCCTTGCATAAATGTAATAATTAAATCATGAAAATAACATAATAAAATAGGGGACAATATCCTTGTGACCCCATGAATTAAAAAATATTTCCCAATACTAGTTCTACTCTAGTCTTAAGTCACAAATTATAAAGAGAAAAGTTGATAGATTTTATTTCTTTAAAACTAAATATTTGTTTTATCAAGTAATGAAATCATAGACAAAGTTAATACTAGTCCATAAGAATTTACTAACTTGAATAGCCCAGTTACTTCTTTCATGATTAAAAAAATAAATAGAGCCAAAATCGGTTTGGCTCAGTGGATAGAGCATTGGCCTGTGGACTGAAAGGTCCCAGGTTCGATTTCCAATCAAGGGCATGTACCGTGGCTGCGGGCACATCCCCAGTAGGAGGTGTGCAAGAGGCAGCTGATCGATGTTTCTCTCTCATCGATGTTTCTGACTTTCTATCCCTCTCCCTTCCTCTCTGTGAAAAATCAATAAAAATATATTTAATAAACTAACAAACAAAAAAATAAATAAATAAAATTGCTAAAATCTACACAGGAAAATTATCAGAGTTATAAAAAGGAAATCGAAATAAAGAAACAATGATTAAGATGATAATGGTTAATGATAAAGAAATGCTCTACCTCAGTAATAGAGTAGGTATTAAGAACCCTCATCCTCTGCCAATTGGCATTGACACTGGAACAGCCAGTTTGCAGCACCATCTCCAGTATTTGGTGAAAGTGAACATGTATATAACCTGTTACCCAGACATTTATCAATATGCACCAGAGGGATGCCCACACACAGTGTTACTCATGAGCAAATATTTGGAATCAACATAAGAATCCATGGTGGGAAATACATAAGTAAAGCCATATATCAAAGAAATTGTCAGAATCTATAGATCAGATGGATTGCAGCATGGACACATGTTCAATTAACCATGCAGTGAGAAAAAAATAAGGAAAAAAGAGAAAATAATGAAATTTAAAGCTCAAAGCCATTTATATAAGGTAACTACACAGAATATAATAAATATGTTTAACCATAAATATATTCAACTGTACATACATCTTAGTAAATTTAATAAAAGTACATTGGAAGCACATTTATAAAGGTTAATAAGGGAGAGATAGTGTTTGATTGAAATATAAAAATAAAAAAATTTAAAGCCAAAAAAGGCTAACGATACTGTGCCACACACTCAAACCAACAAGATACTGTGTATTTGAGGTAAAAATAAACATAAATATGATAAAAACTATTTATATATTAAGAGTAGTATCTCTTTTACATTCTTCAATATCCAGAATTATTTACATTAACTTTAGGATATCCTCTATTGTTTTATATAAAGAATTGCTTGTATAATCTATAAACATTATAATACACTTAAATAATACTTGAGATTATTTGGAATATTATATAATCATTATTCTTTCTACACTCTTAAAATAGACTACTTTTACATAAATGTCTACAAAACTTATAAAGAAGTAAAAACCCAGAAAGACATGAGGTGTTTATTAAACCAATGCTCTTAACTACTGTGAAGATGTATCCTATCTACAGGTTAAAAAAATGTTTCTTTTCTTTTTCATTTCTTTCAAACATTAACATGTGTATTGCTACCATATACAATTTAATTTAAATAAAGACTTTGACTTTTCAAATGTTTGAAACTTATTCTACAAAAGAACTACTCACTTGGGTACATTATACCCATCACCAATAATGAAATTAACTAGGATTTGTAAGAATAAGGTTAAATGACAGGACTGTTTTATCCTCACATACACTGTTTACTTAAGAAGCCTTTCTTTTGTCTAACTTGGGCCCTTATTGAGAGAAGGCATTTCCTTGTGAGGGGTGCATGTCAGAAAGAGTAACTAAGGCAATAAGTTAGAATCTACCATCATTATAAACTCAGACTAATTTCAAATATATACACATTATAGGAAAAAGAAGTGATATTTGACACTATTGGAGAATTTATATCAATTCAATAACCTTAAATTATATCTGCTGGCAACTCAAACTGGTACCATATAACCTTTTTTTTTTTAAAATTTGTATTCTGCCTGCAAACATAACACCACTTATACATGTTAGTGGATCAATAAAATGTAAATAATTAGTCTATAAAATAGTAGTAACTTAACTTACCCAGTTAAGTTATCCTCCAAAATATGTCTGCTATTTCCCACAGTGCTCCTTTTGGCTTCCAGTTCATTATTAAAAAGTACTACCTTATCTATGATTTAGATGTCTCCAGTAAGGAGCTTGTGCTTGTTAGTAACTTTGTTCTTAATGGAGAATAAAAACTGGGTTGAGCCCAGTAGAGGTATGTCTTCCATCTCTCCCTCTGCAGTGGGGTGCATGCCAGTTATGTGGATGGAAAGGAACCCCTCACCCAAGAAGGCCCAGATGAGAATGTCAGAAAGGACGGCACATATACAGATCTTGGCTGTTAATTTGAAATACCACTCTTTTGCCAGAACCCAGAAGCTTCCAGAATTAATAACAAAGAAAATTTTGTACTGGATGTGATCTCAACAGGAAATGAAATACATCTTTCTATCTTTTTGGATAACAACCAATAGTATCTTTTTGCATCAGATCTCTTTCCAATTCTTAACTGGGTTCTAAAAAGGAAAAGGACTGACACCCCACAGTGACAGAATATATTGGGTAGCCACCCACTTATTTAATTATTCTTGTTTGATTTAGATTGTCAATATGTTTTTTCAACTTACTAAATATTATAATAAGTTTTAATAATACATGCTGTCATAAGTATATCCAATGTGGTAGAGTGGACAGAAATGAAAACCATATGGGAAGGCATATATTGGCACATACTTTTATAACTCATTTTGATTTAATAAAAAATGGAGAAAATCTCATCCCAATTGTTCAGTGTATCCTTTAAAAAATAGAATTTAATATTAACAAAAAACCCAATATATACTTGCATGGTTTTAAAAATAATTTAAAACATGCAAGCAATGTGTAGCAAATAAGTATTTCTGTACATTCATATTATAATCCCCAATACCCAGACCAATATTTTCTTAACTGTGTAGCAAAAACCAGATGGCCTTTGGAAAGAGGGTTTAGAGTTATATAAATTCGGGAGAAGAAAACATTCATAAAGGTTCACAATACATCTCTGCATGCTAAAGACTTTGAAATGTATAAGCACACTAAAAAGTACTAGTTCAACTTTGATTATTTCATAGCATCATTTTCATAACAAGCTGTCATTATATAGCACTGAAAAGCTTAATGTTTCCCTTAAAGAATACACTAAGAAGTCTTGGCAACAAAAGTATGCAAGGAGTCAATGGCTCAGACAATACACCCTCCACCACACTATCGCCTATTTACTTAATTATGCCATGAAATTCTAGCAAAATCTATTTCTGCAACTATTATGGTAAATTATGTGAGATAGTTAATAAATGACAATCCTGTGCTCATTAAAAATTGTTGTACATAATAACAGATCTCAGAAAAATATCAGTCAGAAATCAATGTGGGAAAATGGCAGCAGGCAGAAGAGGCAACAAAGATCTCTTTAGCAATAGGCTCTCCAAATGAAGTTATTTGAAAGAAAAATCAATACAGCTCCCCTGCTCCTAGAATGATAAAATTAATGCTATCTTGTTTCGGGGAAATCCCTAGCACAACTGCTTTTCATTAATTTGAGAGAGAAAAGGAATCATTTGTCAAAGAAAAAACAAAAATGTCCTAGTACAATGGTCAGCAAACTGCGGCTCGCCAGACACATGCAACTCTTTGGCCCCTTTGAGTGTGGCTCTTCCATAAAATACCACGATCTGAGCGAGTCTATTTTGAAGAAGTGGCATTAAAAGAGGTTTACGTTTAAAATATTTGGCTCCCAAAAGAAATTTCAATCGTTGTATTGTTGATGTTTGGCTCTGTTGACTAATGAGTTTGCCAACCACTGTCCTAGTGTATAGTGCACACTCATAAAATTCACATTTTTTGCAGGTTTACAGAGGTAAAATTGACCAAACTGTTTATATTTAAGGTATACAATTTGATGATTTGATATATGTACACAATGGTAGCCCCAATCAAGCTAATTGATATAGCCATCGCCTCAAACAGTAACCACCTTCCTTTTAGCATTTTAACAGTGAGTATATAAAGTAGCAAAACATATAGATTACTATTACATTAACAAGACTGCATAATTTAAGAGTATGAGAAATTATTCATAAACAAACATTTCTAAAGTGTAAAACATCTTCATAGACATTGTGTAACCTTCAATCAAATATACTTCCATGCAAACACACATATGTGATGTGCACACATACAAATTGTGGGTATGTACGCATGTAATATGAATGCACTGATGTCGTAAACAAAAGAAAAAGGGGTTGTCAGAGGTGTAAATGTCTTAATTTCCATTTCTTATATATGCTAGCCTCTGCATCCCTCACTTTCATTTCTAATTCCTTCTCATACTGGCAACCATAGCCTCTACCAATCATCCTCTATCTACACTCCTGGGTACCTCTTAAAGCTCTTATGTCAGGGTAATTTTCTCTGTTCGCTGGCATTTCCTGGCCAACAAAGAAATCACTTTGGCAAAAGGCTGCTCAGAAACAGTAAGAGCCAATGAACCTTTAGTCAAGGTACACAAATTCCAAGAACAATATCTACCAGAATAATTAAAAATCTAAATGAAGAAACATACACAAGAACGAAGACATTTAAAACCACAGGTAAAATGCTCTTTCAAGTATTGTTCCAGAAATCTTATCAAACATGTAGGCAAAGGTACAAGAAGATAGATTCTCCGCTAATATTACTAATTCTTTATACACTTTTGGAAAACACATTTTTCCTTTGAGCACACTATGGAGGTGTTTTGGGAAACACCATTCTGCACGCAATTCAGAAGGCCTCACATTATAGAAGAATTTGCCACTTAGCTGGGAGCCAGCCCAGATTCCCCCAGATCATTTCTGTTAGGTTACGAAGGCCGCAAAGCCTTTGTGAGCAAAAGGAGGACTGGCGGCTGGCATCACTTGGAATTGAGCATGACACATACTTGTTATACTTGATTTATGTTTCTCACTGCTATAAAAGTAATTTTTTCAGCCATTAAAATATCTTCCATATCTATCCTACTCTCTTTAGCATTTTCCACCCCCTTCTTAAAGAGTTCATAATAAAAACATAATGAAGGATATTAAGTTCCATAGTTTTAAAAGTATATAAAGTTTACAAGTTTTCATGCATCTAGATAAATGACATCACACAAAAATATCTACAAATTCAATATTAAGCTACTTAAAAAAAATCCATTTGTACATATACAACAGTTACTATGGCAATTTTGCTTGAGAAACTGTGTACTCTGGAAATCAAATATATGTTGTCTTATATTACTAATATAGGTTAGCCATTTTAACATGTTTTTCAGATTAATAAATTGTTGGGATTTATTAACTAGATTCTGTATTTAAAGTATAAAGTAAACACACACTATATTATACATACAGGTCTGTACTGTAAGATACTAGTGGCACTACCTATATAAGGATTAATGTTATTTTTGCATGGTAGTAAATTTTAAAAATGAGCTTAAAAATATATTTTATGATAAATTGGTAAATAGTAAAGTAATATGTAAGATTTTTACTAAATATTTTTTTATTTCTTCTCTACTGCCTTAAGATTATAAAATATTTATAGCTAGAAATATAGCAATAGTCATGCTGTTTAAATAACATAGGTATAGCATAGAAAAACAAAACAAGATTCTTTACCCAAGAAAGCCAAAGGTTTTGACAACTTATTTGTGTTATATTCTTGGAGTATCTTGCAACATCACTTTTAAATAAAATCTGTCATTTCTCTTTCAAACAAATTTTACATAACTCTTTGATAACTCAAGAATCCTCTAATAAAAAAGAATATGCCTAACCCTTAGAAAAGTGGAATATTTAACTGGGGTCTAGAAATCTATATATATATATAAAAGGCTAAGTGACCAACTGACTGACCAACCACTGGCACATACAATATACACTGGCAATTTAAAAATAAAGGTTGACTTGTGCATATGCAATACACATAAAGCTCTTGCTGGTGCCAATCACATTCATGTGTTTGATCTGTCATTGTTGATCATGAATTTAGCTCACACTTCTATTATAGAGAAAGGGCAAATAGTGATATTAAAATATTTCTTCTAATTAAGTTATTTTCAATGTGCATGAATCCGTGCACCAGGCCACTAGTATTCATATATAAACAGAAGAAATAAAATCAAGTGACCAAACAATTAAATAATTTGTTACAATAGCAACAACTCTGTAGTTTACATTTTCACATAAATCTTTCTAGAAGATTATTTCCTCTGATTAAACAACCAGTAAGTTTGGTACTTAATATAGTTGGGGAAGGCTTCATTACTCTGCTGGCGAGAGCATACAATCAACAGAAGTTGGATGGGATTGCTGCTCCATCCTCTGTTTTGTGTGGAGGCATAAGAATATCCCGTCATCATCAGAGAATCAGTCTTTTCATTGTAAGAACATTGGTCCTGACCAGAATACATTACAGGGCTACTGCCAAGAGCCTGCTAATAAATTTTATGAAAATATCTTGAAAACTGTAAATGGAAAAATTAAATACTCTGGAGACACCATATGCTGTGGTTACTGGCAGAGACTCTGAAGGACACAGGGTGGCTTCAAAATCTCCCCAGAGTGTTCACCTCTGCTTCCTTGCTTAAGATGTTCATTTTTTATATATCAGTAGAAATAAAAAAAACTTAGCTTTTAAATTGTCAGGACAATTCAATGAGTTAATATTTTAAAATTATTTAGAATAGTATATTTACATGTTGGTATTATTCAAATAAAATAAAATATCCCAGATCAGTTGTGTATTATTTTTTTACTCGTCTTGGAGAACACACAAATAAAAAGATAAAATAAATTAAAATACAGATTAAGGTAGTATAATTAAGACCGATTAGTGTTAATATTATATCCACGGTAACTTTCAACAGTAGCAGTGTCTACCTTTTATTAAATACTACTAATAATACTTACTACACTCTTTCTTTATTCTCCTTTTTGCTTAGCTACAACATAACCTTTTACGAGAGCTGGTTTTCCCATTATAAAGTTGTGGAAAGAAACATAATAAATGGTACAGGTAAGGCTGACACTTACCTGAGCTGCTTTAGGTAAATTATTTGTTGTTTGGAAGCTGAATAAACTGAGTAAAATGTGGAGAGCATTCTAGCTCATGGCTTTTGCAGGTCTGGGATTGCTGACTGCTAGCCCAGGCTGTCAGACACTCAGAAGAGCCTAGGAAGATCATAATAACTAAGAGTGAAGTGGCACTATTATAAGACATGAAAGTGGCACTTACTGAGTCCTGGATCCCATGCCAGCAAATCTGGCACTTCAGATACTACTATCTGCATTGCAAAGAAAGACGGACAGACTTGTTGACATGCACTGCTAATCAGGAAGTTCTGAATAACTTAGGAGGACTTAAAGAAGAAAATATTTAAAGAAGGAAATATTCAGTAGAGGTAAGACACTAAATAAATTTGTCAACTGAACATAATTCCCATTAAAAATTATATTATAAAAAAGCAATAAAAATATAGCAGTCCATTCTGAATGATGAGCCAAACTTGGGGCTCTCATCTTCTAAAGCACAAAGTATCATTTCATAATATTTAAGACAAAACAAACATTTTAGGCAACATGTGTCCTATATAAGAAAAGCCTAATATGCAAATCAACCAAACAGCAGAACAGTCAGCGGAATGACTGGTCACTATGACATGCATTGACCACCAGGAAGCAGACACTCAATGCAGGAGCTGCCCCCAGCCTGCAGGCCCCAGGCCAGCCAAGGCGGGTGCCAGAACCCCCTCCCGGACACCCCCAACCCTGGTTGTCCTGCAGAGGGAGGTGACCAGAGGTGGCGGTGGGGTGCAGGGCCAGCGAGCAGGTGGTGCCAGGACAGCCAGGGCATGTGCCATTGGGGACCCCCTGATTGCCCTGTTGGTTGGCTTACAGAATGGCCCTAATTGTTGGCCAGGCATAGGGGCCCATGCACGAATTTCACGCACCAGACCTCTAGTATGTTATAAATATAGAACAAGAAGTAAAAGGTACTATGAGAGGAAAGAAACAATAAATTGTCAAGATCCAGAGAGGTCACAGAAAATTGTAGAAAATCATCTTCTTTCAAAGATGTATGTATTTTAAACTCAACCACAAGGGTAGAACTAAAATTTCCATAATCAATTTCTAACTCTAAATTAATTTTATATTTGAAATTTCAATATCTACCCATTGAGGTGTATCTTTGTCTTTCAAATGGAGTTGAAGCCTTTAAAAAGAGAAATGCATCTTTTTCTGAACTAGAACTTAAACATTTGTATGTGTTTTAAAGGCATTTTCTGGAAGGAAAATAAGAACTCAAGTTAAAATGCTGTATATTATAACTTTAGAGCAGTAGTATAGGTAAAGTCACCTTTCTCAGGCAATATAGTGTTGGCCCCTAGAGACTGATGAATCAAAATGTTTTTAAATTCTGCTTTGACTTCATTAAATAGTTGCCATTATCTACTACAATATTTCTAATAGACAATTAAAAACATCTATTGAGTTTATTTTTCTAAAAATATGGGTAAATTTAGCTTTCTTAACTTTCAGAGAAAAAGGAGAACCTCTCTGAATGTATACATAGATCTACAGAGATAAGAGAACTGGATTGCAGAGACAAAAATATAAATGCAGTTAATATCTATAATGATTAAAGTGTAATGTGCTAATTAGACCAGATGTCCTTCCAGACGATCTTCTGGACCAAGCAGGGGCTGCAAGGAAAGCCCGGGTCTTGGGTGCCAGGGGCAAGCCAATGCCAGCAGCAGGGAGAAGAAAGGCCTACTCTTGCATGAATTTCATGTATCGGACCTTTAGTCCACTATAATATAGCATACAGAATATAGTAACAGTCACACTAAAATTGTTTCCATAGTGTTTGCTCTTTCATGTTTTCCTTCCAATAAAGGATAACAAACTCATCACTAACTTGGTTTAGTTGGGACAAGATGTGAAGACAGCCTCCACATTGCCCAGCAAGGCCCTTGGACCAGCGGAAGGTGCTCAGAGCCTTTGGTCTGCAGCCTCCCATGCTGCTCTCTGGGCATCACACTAAGTTTCTCTCCCATGATGCTCCACTTTGTGTGTTCGGAGTGTTTCCGGTTTCCTTGTCCTAATCTCTCCGGATGGAAACATGGGCTGTGAGAGATTGGGGTAGGTGGCTCACCTCACCTGACAGGTGGGCTTTCTCAAGGTCCTGATCACTCTAAAAAATGGGCATAAAAATAGTCATTCTAGCTGAATTTGGGAGGATTATTTCAACAAGAGAAAGTGATTGTGTCCTTCTACCTAAGAAAGCAAGATGGGAGCCTGGAAGACTCAGGGAGTCTACAACAAAACCACTTGGGGGCCTGGAGAAATAAAGACAAGAAATTCAGACCGTTTTGACCAATGGTTTATCAAAATCCAGGTAGGCTCAAGTCACACAGTTAAAGCCACTAGGATGGTCACTGTGCAAAGAAACCTCTTGAAGACTATTGCTAAAGAGCATCTTCAAAGCCAGAGTCGCATTTCTATGGGGACAGATTCAGCAGGTAAAAAGCACTGGCTATTTTGCCATTTGACAAAAGATAATTAAGCTATTTTTTTCTAAAAAAGTATACTAGAAAAAAAAACTCAATTAAAAGTATATGCCTATAGTAAGTTCTATGTATTTGGGTATTCTTTAAGAAAAATAATTCAAATAATCAAAACTAGATCCCCAAAACGTATGCTTTCCAATTTACACGAAACAAAGGCTTATTCATATAACTTCAGATTTTTTAAAAAAGTAAAAATAGTCTTCAGAGTACAGATGTGTTTATTAGAGACAATATTTATGTAGTATTTATTTTCTATGTAGATATGCTTCCAAAAATAATCAAAATAAGTTCCTCAGTGGTTTTCAACATAGCAACTGAATTTGAAGCTAAGCATTTCAATATGTTAAATGCTCATTTGTTAAAGTTTTGTTATTATTATTAATTATGTTTAAAATATATTGTTTAAATCTTTAACCAAGAATTGAAGACATTCGTTGAGTACAGCATTTAAATTTAACAGCTGATTTTCTTATTTAGTATGTATGTATACGCACTCATGGAATATTTATATGGTATCAGATTATCATTATTAAACACAAAGTTCTCTTTGCAACCAAACATTAATCTAGTTCGCATGGCATTTCTTTTTGTTATAATTTATCAGTATCCGTAATTTATTGTACTCATAAGAGGGGAAACTCAAGCTTTTAGAAAAAGAGAGACAACTTCATGCTGATAGTTTTGCCCTTTACTTTCATGAACTAAGAAACAAGTTTCAATAATTGACATAACAGACAGAGCATTTTTTAAAAAAAATTTTTTTAAAGATTTTTAGAAAGAGTAGGGAGAGGGAAAGAAAGAAAAATCGCTATGAGGGTGAGACATGGATTAGCTGCTTCCTGCGTGCTTCCAGCCAGGGATTGAGACTACAATCCAGGCATGTACCCTGACTGGGAATGGAACCTGCAGCCCTTCCATGGACAGAGGACACCCAACCAACTGTGCCATGCTGGCCAGGGCTAAATAGAGCATTTAATAAAAGATGCTTCTTGAAGGCTTGCATTTCCTTCTCAAGCATTGCATGCCTATAAATAGAAGGATAGAAATGGCTGAGACTGCCTACTTGATTTTTAAACTCAAAAATATTTTTAAAAACTTGAAAGGCTGATTTCATTTGTTCTATGTAAATGTAAGAGAATAAAGGAGGAGGAGGAAAGAGAAAAACATGACACTATAGAAAAAAGGCAGGACAGGGAGAGATATAAACTGGAAGGAGGCAGAGCACTGAAAGGAAAAGATCCAAATATGTATATGGGAAAAATTTAAATACTTTTACTACAGTGTTTCTTTATGTTTTTAATATATTAGCATATTGAGATAAAACAAAGACTTAGAAGCAAAATGAGGTAAAGTAGCATTGCTCTGCTACATTAAGGGGTTAAATTC
This sequence comes from Antrozous pallidus, assembly GCA_027563665.1. Lineage (NCBI taxonomy): Eukaryota > Metazoa > Chordata > Mammalia > Chiroptera > Vespertilionidae > Antrozous > Antrozous pallidus. The sequence continues at coordinate 83,428,353 of CM050519.1, forward strand.
TACTCTAAGCGTCTTCTGTCAACAATTAGTACACATAATACCAGGCTTTCCTCACACATAATAGAACAGAGAGTTCAACCATCCTCATTAGTACACATTTGATTACTTTGGAGCATCCCAAGAACCTGGAACTTATTGACTAATGTCCGTCATAGTCAACTCCTTAGTTGACCTCCAGAGACTTCACTATTTGTCCAACATCTGCTGCATGCCTCTGTTTTTTGGTAGTTTTAGGTCCTGGTCCCTCTTGACTGACTTGTCACACTGCCATCCATGACACGTGAAAACATTTTATGAAAGCCGAGACGTTTAGATAAATGTATCTCTTGGCAGCTCATCTCTAATAAACATTCAAAACGTATAGAATTCCAACCAACTCATACATAAGAAATAAAAGTTAGAAAACGCTACAAAATGTCTACAACGTATTGATAAACATAACTTTCATACATAAGCCAAAGAAAGACATTAGAAGAGAAAATGAAAGTCAAACAAACTCATGAGGAAAAAATATAACACAAAGGTAGAATTTCATTTTTATTCCAGAGCTCATATTTTACCACAATAGCAAATCATTGTCTGGATTATATGGACATCTTCAAATAATAACTTTATTAATTTATTTTATAAACCATATTTCTAATATGTGACATTTCTCAAATATCATCAGTTTTATTTTAAATGCCATTTCACAAATTTACCTCATATGTGAATTCAAGTTGTAATAAAATAATTTATTAACCAATCAGAAATGTTACAGAGGAAAAAAAATAGATTTTTAAAAATTCCATGAATAAATTAGTAAAATAATACATTGCACTGGTATTTAGCTCTCATGGTTTGGTACAAATTTTCATTTTACTGAGTCAGCTAATAAAATATTTGATTTGGAAATACTTAAGTTGAAATATAAAATTTTAAATGAATGAACTCAATGTGATAATATAGTATAGTATCATGCTATGTTGGAGCTTTGCTAATAACCTCAGGAAAATTGTTTGACACCCTTAGAATGAGCCTCAGGGAACATTAGGAATCCCCAGCAGGTGGCATACCTTGTAGCTGGGCTGTTTTCATAGAAATATCTTAGGCTGGTGAGCATTGCCTGAGGCCAGGGTATGGTGCTCTGCCTTGAGTGTACTTAACCTCATTCTGTCCCTGTAGAAACAACTACCTTCCTCTTCTGGGAAGGTTCATATTCAGCCAAGAGAGATGCATAAAACAGAATCCTAATGCACTCATTTGAAACATAATTTTCAGCAGAATAAAATTAAAACCCTATCATATATATTAATTATGAGAAATGAGAGTAATATGGGCTAGAGAAATTGAAACCCATAGGTTTCCTATAGGATGACACAATGGGGATTCAAATAATAGTCAAAAGATTGCTTGACATCTAATTAATTAGCAAGTATTTAAAAGTATTCAGGTGAGCTCCCATTGTTAGAAGTGCCTCTGTTGGGCAGCATTTGAATGAGCCAACTTTTCCCTCAGGAATGCCCATTTTCCTGAGTTTCCAAGGCTATAGCCCCAGGGTTTCTATAATTAGAACAATTTTGCATCTTTTAGGTGATTTCATATCCACATACTGATTCATTAGGTATTTATCTTGCAATTTAAGTTTAAAAAAGCCATCTTATATCCCTCATTTTCAAGTTCTTATAGGCACTTTATTGCAGTTCCCCAAATACTGACAGTAGGTTGTATTACTGTTCTTCAGAGAGTGTTTAACATATTGCACTCGTATTTTTAGATTGATTGCTGAATCACGCCTGTCTTATTCAGACATATTCAGCTCTTATATCTTCTAACTGTGAAAAATAAAGCATTATTTACAAAGAAGAATCATTATAATGCAGTAATATTTCACTAGCATTCACAGAATATACAGAAAGAGATGCACAACACTGCATTCAAAATACTTGTACTGTTCTCTTGACTCACTAAATCTAGACTAGTTAAGTGTCAGCAAAGGATCCATTTTCAAAGCTATGAAACGGAGCCTTTGAATGAAAATGCGAACATTTTTAAAATGTGGCTATATACTCTGGATAAGTAGGAAATATTTTATTTTTCCACTTTAAACAGGGGACAGGATGTTGGGTAAAACATTTATGTTACTCCAAAACTGTACCATTGTACAATCAGGTAATAATAATTAAAAAAAAAACAACAAGTACCTCATATTCTAAGTCACAAGCCATTAACATTTAGAAGAAATAAAATGTTGAGTCTTTAGATGCAGGTTGACTCCGATGGGGTGTGCTGGGTCCAAATGGGAGATAACTACTCTTATGTTAACCTCTCCTTCCTCACGGAGAATGGAAGGGAAACCAGTGCACTTCCTATAAAGCTGAGTACTTGGGACTCTGATTTGACAGCCCCCCCTCTTTGTCCTAATTAAAAAATCAGGAAAGGTCAGGCCTACAGGCTGAAGGTAGCTGTTTCTTCCACCACTTTGTCAATTTCAGGGAATGTTGCTGCAGTTTGGGGAAGCTCTCTAAGCACATTTTTGTCCTCAGTTTTAGAACCTAGTTGCCAATTTGGTGTTAATATGACAAGTGCTACTTCCATAGAAAAAACTGTTAGTCTTATAATTCCTCAAAGATAAAAGTACCTTTATATATAAAAGCCTAAGTGACCAGTTGACCGGTCAACTGGTTGCTATGATGCACACTGATCACCAGGGGGCAGATGTTCAATTTTCCCTCCTGTCTAGATTGGGCCTGTGGGGATTGGCCCCAAACCAGCTCTCTGACATCCCCTGAGGGGTCCTGGATTGTGAGAGGGCTCAGGAAAGCCTGAGGGACCCACCAGTGCACAAATCCATGCACCAGGCCTCTAGTATTACTATATGAACCAATGATGTCATGCCACCAGGTGTTCATAAATGGGTGAAAGGATAGTACTATCTTTAAAAAATAATTAATATAGGGCTGAATTGGTGATCAAATTTTCTAAATAATAACAATATAGCATGGTTTCCAGTAGGGTGAGGTTTTGACAACAGTAAACCAAATATTGGAAGTATAAGTCTATTAGAAAATTTAAAACTACCTTATGGATTCATTATTCTGAAAATGAATTTTAGGTAGTTATGTCATATTACCTTTATAAAAGAGAATAGGTAGCAATGCAGATAAAATACCACACACCCTAGTTTATAATAAAATAACAGAACATTAGTTTATGCTTGTCAGTAAAGAATAGGTAGTTCTATAAATTATATTACTAAATAAAAATATGCCCTTTAATTTACATATATATTTATGTATATCCATATTATAATATTTTTAGATGTGAAAATCAAGTTATGTGAGCTGTAATGCTCAAAGTTCCTGGTAGGGGCCTGAAGAACATACAGTCATCAATATAAGGCATGACCATCAGTTTTTTGAACCATTTCAGCCTAATCTTCCCCATTTCTAGAGCTAGACAAGAAAAAGGTACCTACTCAAGAAAGACATGAACAAGAAAACCTTAAAAGAATGAGGTCATTACAATAGGAGCCATTGAAAGGTCTTTTTGCAGAGGAAGTCCAGATAACCATTATGACATATTTCTAAGCCAAATGCATGGGTAAGCACTGTTATAAATAAGACAAACTCTGATGCAAGCAAAAAGACATAGAGAAAACAATTTTCATTATCATTTCCCTATTTCCTCTGTAACTGCTGCCATAGCTGTATTTCCTGATTAATTCTCTCACATTCTGTGTAAGACTCATAGTAGGAATTCAGTGATAACTTAGAAGGTTGTGTGTATATATATATATATATATATATATATATATATATATATATTATTCTAAGGCCTTTGTGGTTGGCAATCATTCCAGGAAGTGTCATAAAGAGCCGGTTGAATTTCAAAGACTGGCAAGAATATCAATGCGATTTCGGTTTAAGGTCACTGTGCTGTTGCTTCACTCTGGCATCAGAGCAGTCACAACAAAGGGTGTCACTCTGACTCCCACAGTGGGTTGCACAGACCCTTGCCTCCTCCCCAGAGCCTCACTGTGGTCAGTACAGTCAAGAGGGAGTGCAGATTGGAAGTTGGAGAAGTTAAGAAACTGCAGGCTCTTTGTCTCATATGCTGCGGGCCCACGGACAGCCACATCTGCTCATCACCCGGAACAGAAGGAAACGTTGCCAGAGGGAGTCACAACTTGTGTTCACGTCTCCTTGCATCATGGCCAATCTCAGCAGGGTATTTTCTGGGGAACATTAGTGGGTCAATTCCCGGAATGTGCTTTAGGTATTTCCACTTAGGGAGCCGAGTGCTCCATCTAAGACGTAAAATCACCATACAGAGAACAAATCTGTATCTTTTGTATTCTGCTGAGTGTCTTAAGGCAAAATACTGGTATACACAGCCATTGTGGGACATGGTGTTAAATATCAAGATCAAATACTTCACCACTCAAATCAGATGATTTGATAGAAACATGAATTTTTGCTTCTTTCTATATTGCATTTAAAAACATAAAATGAACTTTGAGAAAAATGAAACAATACTAAAGTCTCTTTATCTTCTTATCCCTCCCCCTCAAAAAAAAAATAAAAATGTAACCCAGCTATATCAATTGAGTTGAAGCCAGCTTTGAGTAAAAACACTCCTATCTATCCTAGGAGTGATGAGAGAGTGTTTGGGGAAAGACAAGTAGATCCTACCAGGAGCCAAAAAATAAAAGAAATGAAAATGAGAACAGAACAAAAGCAAAATATCCTGGAAGCAATTCAAGTCCTTAATGGGCCATTAGTAAACACTCAGTGAGGTAGCCCTCTGGATTTGGGTGGGTGAACCTCTTTTGATCTGAGGCTAAAATCAAAGAGTGAGATCAATTTGTGGCCATTGCAATGCTGAAGAACAAATTGATTGGCCTTTTTGTTGTTGTTGTTCATTTATAACTGTTGCTTTGTCCTAACGTGAACAACTTCTGTAAGATTTGGAAATTCCCAGATCACTGATCCTTTATTTGTTAATAATTTCTGCTGGAAAAGTAGTGTGACAGGAGGAAGGGAGAATAGTGGGAGAGTTCACTTCGCTCTATAACTACACTGAATATAAAATTTTCATGCTTATGCTAGTAAAGCCACGGTGCCTCTTCAACACAAATAATCAGTTTTGTGATGTGAGCAAGAGCAAATATCATCAAGTATTTTATTTACTATGTTTAATCCATTATAGATGACACTTGGAAGAAAAGCATGAAATATAATGCCACCTCACAAGGATTCTGTAATTTTAATGTGTAAGACATTAGGGCATTTCATTCAGCATAACTTTGACTTCAAGCATAGCATTAATGTTTTCATAAAGCCATTTGATTTTGCCTCGTAGGCAGTCACTGAAGAACAAGAATTTCTTTATAAAACTTACCAAATTGAATTTTGAAACCTGATGATGTGGATTATTTTTTCAACCTCTTTCCACCAAAGCTGTATCTAATGATAACAAAGGCTTTTTAAAAGCCACTTTTTAAAGTGTTTGAAGAAGGCAAAGCTTGGGAGATTGCTTGATTGTGGAGAAGGGGAAGGAGCTGCCAGAGGCCATAGCAGCCTAGGGGCAGGGGGACAGTCAGTGTCGCCATTTTTCTCTTCTCTGTGAATAGAATGGTCATGCTTTATTCTTTTGCTAGCGATAATTCCAGGACTGATTACATTTAAATTGCTGACTAAAGAAGGTATATGGGGAAATATCCTGTTTAATACTTCTAGTTGGTTGAGACAGACTCTGTAAAAGGACTTGAAGTCATGATAAAATGAGAAAAAGTGATTATTTTCCACCCCTAATATACTGGCTTTGGGAAATTTAAAATTAAAGAGGCCACTTAAGTTCTTAAATTGACTCATAGTAGAAGGAAAAAATGGAGATATTAACTCTGTTTTAATAGATATTTTAGACAGATTGCCCTCACATTTATCCATCTGATCTCAAAAAAGAAGAGCTATCGCCTAGCTGTAGCTAGTAATGTTCTTCCCTTTCCTCCTGCTTTTCAAAAGCAAAACCCTTTAACCTACTTCACTAACTCCTCCTACCAAGGTCATTAACAACTTCCTGTTTTACAAACTGGATGCATTCAATTCTAAAGTTAGTTCCATCACTGCATCATTTCACAGCTTTAATGTTGTTTTTTTTCCTACTTGAGCCCCTTGCTCCCCTGACTTCCACATCATAGCACACTACTAGCTGGTTTCCTTTCTTTTTTTCCATCTTCCTGCTGGTTCATTTTCTGACTCAGTTCCAGTCTTTCTTTTGTCTCATCTATATGTAAAGCTGGGATTTCTCAGCTTTTGACTTCAGTTGGGTCTCACTTGTTCTCATTGCTTTCTCATTGACCTTGGGTGATCTATTCGGACATATCACAAACATTCCCCACATGTATCTCCATGCACCGGGCCTCAGATAAATCCAGCTCACTTTCTCTGACACATGCACTGTCCCAGAATTTGATCTCTCCAATTCACAACCAGAAACCCAAGAATCAACCTGTAGAGACAACTAAAAAAGAAGTTTATGTATTAAGTATTTTAGGTGAAAGCTGTGTTCCCACATTCCCTTTTAGACTGTGAGAATTGAATAAGTAAAAGCCTTAAATGAAGATAACAGAGATGAAGTTGTTTTTCACCTTATAAGAAGGAAAAGACTGATCAGATTTTGTTCAGAAAATTAATGACTTTTTACCTTAAACTATTATAGACAGATTGAATAAAAAAGAACAGATTAGGGTTAAAATAGGCACCTATTTCTTTCAAAAGAAGAGCCTCCAATATAGAGACCGAAATGTTACTGTGTAAAAAGACTGATTTCACTACACATGACTGGTTTGTCTAGAGTATGAAGATTTATTATCATAAGACGTTATTATTTCAGGAACTGAAAATAAAATCAATACTTTGGAGACCATTAAATCTTGGCATGAATTGAGCACTGAAGGCAATATATCTTATTGGGACATTGGGGCACTTATATTTTGGGAATTCTGGAGGTCATTTTGCTGATATTCTTTATTTTATTAAACAAAGGAAAACAAATTATCTTTTTGGATTATCGCTGCTGTATTTTAACAATGAGTGCTATTCCACATTCGATTACAAAGTTTTATTTTGCTCTATAACTGTAATCAATAAAACCGAGGCAGATGAGAAATGAAGTAATAAAGGTTTATAGTCAATGTAATAATTCTAAAACAAAAAACCATTTAATCTAAAGGAAATATAAAAGAGTTTGGCAAAAGATGGAGAGTTAATGTAATTCATGTTTAAAACTAATGTTCTAATGTAAATAAAATACAACTATTTTCACTTTTAGTGTGACAGGAAATGAGAATATCAGATTATTTCTTAGATTTTTATCTTTTTCAAATACTGTACCTTGCTCACTATTCAAGGCTTTCCAATCAGATTCCAATAAATCAGGATAGAAGTGAAACTAAACTGTTCCTAAAACACTGAAACTATTCCTCCTCTCTTAGGAGTAGTCTGTTCTATTTTGCAAGATGAAGTTCATCTTCCACAGCATCCAATAAATGAATAGCCACTCTCAAAATCTTTCAGAGAAAATGAAAAATGGGCCAGAAGATCTTTAGAGCTTTATGGAGAATGATCAGTAGAAACAGATCAAATGAAAAACTTCTGAATTTCCAAGTACAGTATATTCTTTCCTTCCTTTCTCTTTCTCTCCCTTCCCTTCCCTTTTCCTTCCCTCCACTCCATCCCCCTTCTCTCCCCTTCCCTGCTCTCCTTCTTCTCCTCCTCTCCTCTCCTACCCAAACCAGAATTCTCCAATTTCTTCTCTCTCCTTTCTTTTTTTCAGTAGTACCAAAAAGGCCAAGAGTTAAGCATCTTTAATTTGTAGCAATCCCGATTAACATAGTTTATTAGCAATCATTTTTGATGAAAACAACATTTGATATGTCTAAGTAAATTCAAATTTTCAACTTGTTAGTAGAAAGAGTACTTTTAAAGAGAATTTGCTGAAAATGAAGCTATAGTTAGTTCATTAAAAACTTCTAGTAACACAGGCATCCAAATAGAAGGAATGTAAATTCCTAAATGTAAATGATCAAAAATAAAATAATAAGCAATACATAAGAGTTAAATACATGAAAATATATAGTATGAAATAATTTAAATTTAAATCTGTATTATTAATTATATTATCTACTAGAGTTCTGGTACATGAAATTCATGCACAGGGAGTGGGTCCCTCAGCCTGGCCTGCACCCTCTCACAATCCTAGACCCTTCAGTGGATGTCTAACTAGAGATTTGGACCTAAACTGGCAGTCAAAAATCCCCCTCACAATCCTGGACCACTAGCTCCTAACCACTTGCCTGCCTGCCTGCCTACCTGCCTGCCCCTAACTGCTCGACTGCTTGCCTCATCGCCCCCAACTGCCTCTGCCTTGGCCCCCACCATCGCGGCTTTGCCCAGAAGGATGTCCAGAAGACCGCTTGGCTATCTGGTCTAATTAGCATATTACACTTTTATTAATGACTTTCCAGATGTTCTTCTAGATGACCTTCCAGACAAAGCTGGGGCTGTGAGGGCTGAGGCGAGCTGCTGCAGCTGCGAGGTCTAAGCCCCTTGGATAAATTTCATGCATCAGGCCTCTAGTCCATAATAAAATCGGTGTAGATGTCCTCTAGTAAAATATGTAAAAAATTAAATAGTTGATAATTAATAAAAAGTCTTAAATTTAAGTGGAAAGAATAAAACTTAATGAATACTCTGCTAAAATTAAAAGATGCAAGTATATGTGAAATTATGTCAAAATTTTAAAGTAATAAATTATGGTCTATATTTAAATGATCACTGTTTCTCCTAGCCTCAATTTTGTGCACAAATCAGATGAGGGACTAACATTTGTTTTCATCCGGCTGTTATTAATAGAAAGCACAGTATTTAAACAAATGATCCTAACACTATCTTAAGAAGGGGTAAAAGCTATCACAAAAGTGAAACAGTTTTCTTTTTATAATTATACTTTAATCCTAGTTATTGTGCTGAATTAAAACATAAATTATTAACTTTCATTAAACATACAAAACTCATTCAAGAACTATGCTATAAAATATTAACATTATATTTAGAACATTTAAAAATATTTTATTTTCTTGTGCATTTCACATCACACAAATTCTGTATTATAGAGAATAGGTTTAAATACCTATGTGGCATGCTAAATCCATTGTTGTTAGAAAGAAAAAGAAAAGATGAGGATATTTTTTACATGTTGGCCATGATAAATCACTCTTAAATATTGCTATGAATTATATAGTGAAACACTAGATATATTTACCACAAAATAATTATTAACTGTGAACATGTCAAGTTTTATCTGGTAATAGTGAGTTTTTAGAAATTTAAATATTATTAAGTTGACATTACAGCTGGTTAAACATTAAAAATTATAATTAATCACTAGAGTAAATGTATGACTAAGTGATAAGTTGAAATGGTCAAATGATTAAAGTCATAGTCCCAAGGTTAACAAAAAATCCTCCAAAATCCCAGGTTATGTCAAGGACATGGAACCTCAACGTCTATGAAAAATTTATGGCTTTGGCAGTACACAGACTTTTCATTTAGGTTACCTGTGTGTTGCCAAAACCAAAAATTGGTCATGCACAGCAAATAAAGTAAATCACCCTTCCTTTCCAGATAAACATTTTTTAACACAGGAATGGGCAAAAGTAGATTTATAATTTCTTGTAAAATTGGTGTAGATGTCCTCTAGTAAAATATGTAAAAAATTAAATAGTTGATAATTAATAAAAAGTCTTAAATTTAAGTGGAAATAATAAAATTTAATCAATACTCTGCTAAAATTAAAAGATGCAAGTATATGTGAAATTATGTCAAAATTTTAAAGTAATAAATTATGGTCTATATATAAATAATACAATAATTAGGAAATAAAGAAAAATACAAGAATATAATATGTGTTTCATGTACTCAAACTATAAACCTACTTTTGCTCACTCTTGTATTTGTAGAATTTATGATCAGAGAAGAGTGCCCAGTTTCGTTTAGGTCCTTGCATGTTAAGAGGATAATATGAATTTTTTAATGAAATAATGAGTTTTAATATTTGTCAGTTTTAGTGAATTGCCAGTCTTTTTTGAGAGCATAGTATTTTTCTTCAAGCTAAGAAAATATGAGTTTTGTGTGTGTGTGTGTGTGTGTGTGTGAGTGTGTGGGGGGCTTCAGATTCTTCCATTAAATATCTACCTGCAGCAGCAAAAAGTGCCATCATTAAATATTTAAACCTATTACTATACATATATATTTGAGAGCAAAATAGGGTCTAATCAAAGCAAACTGTTATTACATTTTAAAGATCTATGTGATTATTTACTTTTTAAATTCTATTAGTTGGCATTTCATTTCCTTTACCATTTACCTGGTTGTACTTGAAAATAGTCTTTACTCCAAATAAAGAGTCACTTCCCTGTTTTTAAAAAAGGAGAGTAAAGGCAAACACAGCCAGCAGGTGATTAGCTTGCCCTGACCTTACAGCATGCCCTGAAGGGAATGCCAGTTTTAACTGATTACTATGGAACCAAACAACCAATCAAAAGTTTGTCAAAACCTTTTCATTACAGAGCTCATGCTGCCATTTCAATACCCTTTAGTTTTGCTTTGCTGCCAAATCAGTCATATAACAATCAGAAGCCAAGAGATTGCTCCTATTATAAAGTTGAAGAATGAAATACATGTGCAAAACCAAAATATGGTGACATTTTTTTCCACAAAATATTTTAGGGTATCTAGAAATAACATTTTTCCAGAGGTTTTGAGAGGGAACAGTATTTTTTCCAGAGAAGACAGTACAGTATAGACTTTCCAATTACTGTGACCCATGGGTCAGTTGCTATTATAATAAAATTCCATCATTTGCTTGGTTTGATTATTTTATTCTCAGCCATAGGTTAAAATACTATGGAAAACAAGTGGCTTTCCCAATTTTCTTTGATGGTTTTGCGAATTGTACCTGAGGAGTACTTCTGAGAGTAGGTAATAAGCTTTAAGATGCAATGATTCTAAGAAAAAGCCGGCAGTCAGATTTTCAGATGTTAGAAGATCTACAAAGTATGACACTCTGTTGAACTTCACCACCAGCAATTGAAGAGCATGGTCTCCATTTTATATCGTGAGCAGCATTTCCGTTTGCTTGAACAGGTGCAATAGTCACATTTAGGAGGCTGTGACTGTGCAGTGCCAGAAGTGTGAGGAAATTGAGTCCAGCCCTGACACAGAAGCTTGAACAGCACTGAGACATCAAAGTGAAGTGGTAAAGTCATAATACACTGCATGATGTGAATAATCAGTGGCCAAAAATACTGAACTCCTTCTGAGCTGTGAAATAGCCAGGTTCCTATTTATACAGAACCATTCAGTGCTTACTGTTTTCTGCTGTGTCAATTAAAGAAATTAATAATAATATTTCACACACCCTGTAGGTGATTTTGTGCTATAAATACAGAACTACGGAGCCATTGAAAGTAGATTGCCTCTACTCTGAAGGGAATAAGAATATCATCTTCCTTTTCTAAGGAAATGGTACACACACAGAGACACAAACACAAATACTAGAGCTAGTGTTAACTTTTGCCAAATAATAGAGGTCATTATTGTCTACTGGTAGATGTTCTTTTACATGCCTACAATTTTAATGGTCAGCTCTTTGGCAGAAGTTGAGAATCAATGCTTCAATGGTGCATGAAGTTCACTGAATTATGCCTTTTAATCTCTGGGTACTTTTCATCCACTAATGTCCTTAAACAATCTACTGACCTTTCCTGCTCCATCATTTTCCTTCCATCCATATTTATATGTGTTAGTAAATCTTTCCCAATCCTATGTACCAGCCTAGAGTCAAACAGACTACCTATGGCCAGTTATTGACTGTAGGAAGAGTGAAATTCTCTGACCCATTTTGGAAAAAACGTTGGCTTCTAGAGTCAAATGAGGATGTCACAGGGCTACTCAGAGGAACAGAATTGTATCTTACAAGTGTTATTACAGGAGGAGCAAGAGCATAGAGGAGAGAATCTCACACGGTAGAAATGGGCAGTTTTGAAGAACAAGACTGCCCAATGCAGAACATAGAAGCTGGACATCAATGTGTAGAGTAATAAGCCTCAAACTACTTCCTAGCCACAGTCACAAGGGGAAAAGTCAAAATAATGGATAATATTATATCCAATTAAACTTATTTGGATTCCTGCATACTTTAAAAAATTTTTTTTAAATTTATTTCAGGGAGGAAAGGAGAGGGAGAGAGATGGAAACATCAATGATGAGGGAGAATCATTGATCAGCTATCCCCTGCAGGCTCATTTCTGGGGATCAAGCCTGCAGCCTGGGCATGTGCTCTGACCCAGAGTTGAACTGTGACCTCCTGGTTCGTAAGTCAACTCTCAATCACTGAGCCACACTGCCTGGGCCTGTACATTTTTAATCCCTTCTTTATAACACTTATTATATCACCCTTTAATTATTTTATTTATGTTCCTCTCTCCCATTAGTCTGCCAATTTCTAAGACCTGGTGACAAGCACTCAATAGATACAGGACAGAAAAAAGGACAAGGAAAAGGGCAGGCAAGAGTGGAGTTTTCTTTCTTTGCTTCTTTGAGCACTGAGTGTGTCACTGAATTCCCAAAATGGTATATGAATTATTACGTCTCTCAGTTTTTTATTTATTTTCCCAGTCTCTCTTCCCCTCAGGGGATGAGGTTTTTCTTATGTAGACAATAGTTTATATATATTTTTATTCCTCACTATATGGTACCATGAAATTAAGAAAAGACATATTACCTTAAATGTTAATAACATTGACCCTTTCTAAAAATAAAAGAAACACTAAAAGAGAAAACATATCAAATCAAGGTCATCACATATATGTCTGTACAATTTATGATCTATCATGCACACAAGAAAAATGAATTAGTATTCTAATTCATTTATTTATTGTATTTATAGATATAATAAATATCGTAGAAGAACTTGCTCAAATACTAATTTTAAAAATACACAGCTTTATCCAGTTTAAGTATTTATTGGTTTCTTTGTACTTCATTAGTAAAATATGAAATCATTTTCCAATTTGAAAATATGGAAAATTCATTTTGGCATATTTGGCGTAGTAATGAATAAGAACAGCTACACAATCTCTAGGCATTTAAATAAATGCTAGACCAATTGGAATTTGTGTGAAAGGTTGTCATAAAGATAATTGTTTAAACAGTGTGTTTAAACAGAATAGAGGGACTGTGCCACGGATGATGTTTGCACTTGGGCAAATGCCCTACATAAATTTGTCAGAGGTGAGATGTGCAGAACAAGAGAGCTTGAATAATTTCTGCTACATATTGTGAGAACAGTTCATTCTTTTCCATTGCAGACATGAAGAAAAAAAGGAGATCTATATAAAATATCATTAGCATTAGGGGATTAGCCCTGGTCTAGTCAAAAATAGGTCTCCTCAGGGCTTGCTCTAGGCAACATTTTGAGATAGGAGGAGGAACAGGTTAGCAGAGTAGAAAATTCTTGGAACAAAATTTGAATGTTAAATTTCATTCAATTTATGAACTAAATGGCAACATAAATTTGTCCAAGTCTCTTAGTTTATCTGTATCTTAGTTTGATTACGTATAAATATAAATAACTCTGAACCCCTTTCTAATTACGAAGACTCTATAATTATAAGTGGTCTTCTTTGAATTTCATCAGACCACACAGTTCTGTCCCACATGCTAGCAAACAGACCCTTTTCTAGTTTATAGCTCTTTTTTTAATGTCTAGTTCCCAGCCTCCACAGTTCCTCCTGCCATTCTAGCTAGTGAGTGCTGCTCAGAATCACTAGCTATAATGTTCAATCCCATAATTCTGAGGGTGTCTCAGGCTCTGGTGTTGCTTGGAAAACATTATTTTCTCATATCCATTTACTAAAGCCAAAGCCCACAAATTTGTTTGATATAAATTTTAATTAATACTTCTGGGAAGTAAGAAATTAACCAGATAGACTTCCCATACAGTATAAGGTATGTACACAATAAATATGTAATGGGAAATAAACAAACGTACACATACAACAAAATGGAACTAGAATTTAAAACAACACTTTTAAAAGTGGAGCTACCTAGTTAGGTATAAATTCATCTTCTAACTTTCAAAATAGCATTTTTTTTTTCTAATTTAGGCTAGCTCATGGAAATTAAGTGCTAATTGTTAAAACTGATGGAATGGAGGGAAAATACTGGCAGGCAGTTAATCCTTTGCAGCCTTTCCCAAGTCCACTTGAAGGTACTATTTATGCTTCTGCAGTAGAGATCGCTCACTGCAGTCTTAAAGTTTCCTGCTTTCTTTCAAATTTATTCATTTCTTTCCAATCCTTCTAAATTAAAAAGCTTTACCGATCATTCTCTTATTCCAGAATATCTTTTTTTCTATAGAGTCCCTAAAATGAAAGCACATGATGTCTCTAAAAGTTTTAAGAGTAGCGTTGGCCAGTGTAGCTCAGGTGGTTGGCATCGCCCTGTGTAGCAAAATGTTGCTGGCTGGATTTCTAGCAGGGGGTGTGCAGGAGGTGGCCGATCATGTTATGCCTTCACATCCATCTCTCTCTCTCTCTCTCTTTCTCTGTTTCTCTCTCCCTTCCTTTCTCTCTAAAAATCAATAAATGATTCTTTTTTTTTTAAAGTTGTGAGTAAATAAAACCCATCTTTAAATCCTATGCAAAATCTACAGAATATACTCCATGTGCTAAAGAAACAGCATAAGCCATACAGATCTGTTGATTGGTTTGGTTTAACTGAAGTTTTCCCCCCCAACCTACTTCTTCCACTTTGTGATTCTGTCACCATTCGAACGGATTGGTCATCTAATTAACTTTCTTTCCTGATTTAGCCTAATTGTGTACGATTTCAGTACAAAACCCATTACCTCATTAAAGTGAACACAGACAAGTCCTACTATCATGAGACATGTAACCAAAATGATGCCTTGCCATAAAACATGGTTCATTTCATATTCCCTCAGACAACTCCACATGCACAGAGGAAAATGTTTCCACCACTAGAAATCAGAGAGTTTTACTATCTAGACCTTTTTATCTTCATATTTCTGTGGAAATGGTGTTGGTAACCAGGTTCCCTGAAAAACAGACTCTGAGATAGAGGTACATGTAGGAATTTCATTGGGCAAACTCAGGATCAACATTTGTGGGGAATGTAGAAAGCAGATATGGGCAGAGGGGAGAATTCAGAGCCAGCCAATCCATAGGGAACTCTTGAGACAGGATGACTCTGAGCATTATCCTGAAATGAAACAAGAAGGATGCCTTTAGGACTCAGACCTGAGTGGTTGGTGGACATGGGCGGGTCCCAGAAAAACCAGCACACTTCAATCCAGCACACTCCAGTTGGTTGGTTTGGGTCAGTGAACAGAGTATCGGTCTGGGAATGGAAGGGTCCTAGGTTCTGTTCTGGTCAAGGGCATATACCTTGGCTCCAGGCTCTTTCCCATTCTGTGGTCTCATCAGGGCTCTTGCAGGAGGCAACCAATCAATGTCTCTCACATCAATTTTTCTCTCTGTCTTTCCCGCTCTCTTCCACTCTCTAAAAATCAATGGAAAAATATCCTTGGGTGAGAATTACTAAAAAAATACATCAATAAGGCCTGTCAACTTCCAATAGTCCCAGACCTAGAGGAATGAGTGTCTTGATCAGTCCAGAAGAGGGTGTTTTAAAACACTCACTAATGAACATGTAAAGTGAGGTAGAAAGCTGTGCCAGCCCTTTCTCCTGTCACCACTATTTAGTGTCCCTCAAACTGAATGACGCTCATGAACACCACTCAACTCCTGTGGGTGTTCAGGGGATGGACCCACTTAGCTCTAATTCACCCAGCGGGAGACTCTACTCACTAATCCTGGGGGGATTCTTTTCAGTGCTAAAAGTCACAAATTTTGTTTACTGGGAGTGAGGGGTTGACAGCCTGTCAGGATGATTTATTAACTCAGGAGGGGATCCATTAAGGACAACTCCCCATCCCACAGTTCTCAGAACTCAAAGTAAAGCCAGTTGATACCACAAACTGACATGATTATACTCCAACACTTTTGATAACTCCTTTTCAATGGCATCACCCAATCTGGCCCACCAAAATGATAGGTGAGATGTTGAACTTTAGTGAAAAATACCAGAACTAGGGGAGGGTGGGGGAAAGGAGGAGAGATCAATCAAATGACTTGTATGCATAAATATAAGCCTAACCAATGGACATGAACACCGGGGCGGGCGGGGGGAGGGCTTGAGTAGGGGGAGGGTTGGGGAAGTTAATAAAGGGATAAGGACACATATGTAATACCTTAATCAATAAAGAAATTTAAAAAAAGAAAAATACCAGAACTACACATAATTTTTGATTGGGGTTAGAGGGTCACACTTTTGGAAAAAATTACAAAAAAAAAGTTTAAAAATAAAGTAGCAGCACAAATGAGTTAGAAAATGCAAACAGATAAGGAGAGAGGGGGGGGGGGAATAAAAATATTATGGGTAGTGACACATAATTCTTATTTTAAATGTAGAGTTTTAGGCCAGAATTAAGTAGGTATGAGCAGAATATTATGTGATGATCACAATCTTTTATGCAGCTAATGTACCACAATATAAAAGGAATAAAAAGTGGTTAGAAATACAAAGAAGGAATTTAAAGTGCCACAACCTTAATTAGAGATAATAATGCACTTTTAAAATAAATCAATAGATTATTCAGAGAAGTGATATGGTGAATTTGCCATATATTTTCAGGCACGAGAACAGCATTTGAACAAAGTAAATACTCAATAAATACATATAATAAAATGTTGATTAAAACTGATCTATGCCTAAATTTGCATGTTCACAGCCAAATAACAGGCTTACGAGATCTCTGCCCACACCACAGCCAGTCACTCCTATTATACAACTCTCCTTTGGGAAATTATTTTTAAATGCAAAATGTCCAGTAGGCATTTGTTTGAATTAAATAAATAGGCGATGCAGTGTACCAGTCTTGTACAAAATTCAATCCAACTAGAATTTATTGAACCCAATCTGGGTATAGCTGTATCATAAGCATATGAATAAGATGTAGCAAATTTGTTGTCTCATCAGGTTGGTGAAAATCAATGTGTGGCTCCAGTTTAGTGATTAAATTACTATCAGAATCCATAGTCCATATGGCTCTTTCATTTGATTTATTCAAGCAATTTGTTGTATCTCATCTTGATACTATCAAACATATAGTATACAATATAATTGTGATTTCTATTCTGATTTTTGTGACAGATTAATTAAAATTACATAAATGGATTACCAGGGAACATTTAGAAACTTAGCATTTTATGTAAGTCTACTAACTTAGATTTATAGAACATACATAATGGAAAAAGAGGGTTGTGGGAGAGGGATTTATCAGGATTTGCTATAAACCAGGAATATACCCCCCCCCCAATCCATTTAGTTAACATTTTATGCAATATTTATCATACAGAATATCCTAGGTTAGGATCATGTGGCTATATCATTATTACATTTTCTTGGGATGTTAAAATTGAACGGGAAAAATAAACCAGTCAGTGGATAATAGAAATGGAGGCACTCAGTGTATAGAATATGTTTGTAGGGGTGATTGGGCAAACACAAACAAAAGTGGAATA
Organism: Antrozous pallidus; assembly: GCA_027563665.1. Classification (NCBI taxonomy): domain Eukaryota; kingdom Metazoa; phylum Chordata; class Mammalia; order Chiroptera; family Vespertilionidae; genus Antrozous; species Antrozous pallidus. Next base: position 83,446,066 of record CM050519.1, read on the forward strand.
TAAACAGTTAAGGGACATGGCGTTGGTATGGGGAGGCTGCCTTGAGAAAATAACTCCTAATAGAAGTGTTCAAAGGTTAAAAGGAAATAACTTCTTCTTAAAAATATTTTTTTTTAATTTATTTCAGAGACAAAGGGATAGGAAGCGAGAAAAACATCAACTATAGAGAATCATTGATTGGCTGCCTAATGCACACCTTCCGCTGGGGATCAGCCCACAACCCAAGCGTGTGCCCTGACAGGGAATCGAACTTTGAGTTCCTGGTTCCTAAGACACAGCTCAACCACTGAGCCACACCAGCCGAGCAGGAAATATCTTCTTAGTTGTGGTATTTGGGAAGGCATTCTGTGCAGAGGATGAATTTTTGTGATTTCATTTGCATGTATCTAGCTTATTTATTTAATTCAAACAAAAGTTTACTGGACGTTATTGGTAATAATTGGAGGCGAAGGCTTTTAAATTTTATAAAGTTCTGAATATACTATTTTAAGGACCTAGATGACTTCATTTGGGCTTTGTTTATCTCATAGATAACATTTCTATGCCAATAAAAGATGGACTTGTGAAGTGCAGAAAAAATATTTCCTTTAATGATAGTCTACATTAACCTTATGAGAACATTTACATCATTAAGGTACTAAAAGTACTGCATTTTTGGGCAAGGATGCCTGGACTAAGAAAGAGGTAAAGTTACTGTGAATATATGATGCAATTAATACAGTACTCTTAAATGTAATAAAATTTGACATCTTGCCCTCTTTTAAATAAAAACACTGAATTGAATTTGTGGTTTTTCACACAACTTTCAATGTACAATTGTTATTAAGACATAGTAATAAATTTGGATGTCTATGAGATATTAAATTTCTAGCCCTAACTGGTTTGGCTCAGTGGATAGAGCATTGGCCTGCAGACTGAAAGGTCCCAGGTTCAATTCTGGTCAAGGGCATGTACCTTGATTGTGGGCACATCTCCAGTAGGAGGTGTGCAGGGGGCAGCTGATTGATGTTTCTCTCTCATCAATGTTTCCGACTCTATCCTTTTCCCTTCCTCTCTGTAAAAAAATCAATAAAATATATATTTTTTTAAAAATTCTAGGTCACCTCATTGTTTGTGACACACCACCCTATCTGATTTATACGACTGTATACTCAAACATTTATTCTATAAAGTGTTTTTAATTGCAATTGTCATAAACATATAATTTGATAAGTTTGACAAAGGTATACAACTCTAATTTTATCATTGCTTCTAGATAATGAACAGATCCATCACCCCACAGTGTTTTCTCATGCCCCTTTATAATTACTCTGTCTTCTTACCACTCCCCAACCCTTGTCTCCAGGCAATATCTGATCTACATTTTGTTGATTAGTTTACTTTTTTTAATATTTTATAAATGAAATCATATAGAATGTAGGTTTTTTGGATCTGGTTTCTATCCCCATAATTATTTTGAGATTCTAACACGCTGTAGTAACTATCAGCTGTTTGTTTTTCTTTCTGATTTAAAAACCTGTGATTATATGATATATGACAATTTTTTTAATCCATTCTCTTGTTGATGCACATCTGGGTTATTTCCAGTTTGGTGCTATCTACCTAATAGAAGAGTAACATGATAATTGACAGTACCTTTGCGATGCCCACCAGCCAATCAGCAGTATGCAAATTAACCCAACAAAGATGGCAGATTAATTTGCATTCACAAGCAGTGAGCAGCCAGGGATGGGGTGGGACCCTTGTGTCGTCGCCATGGTGATGGCACGGGCGTGCTGCACCACTCCAGCTGCTCTGGGCCTCTAGGCAGCCTGGGAAGGCAGAAAGGCAGCTCCGGGCCAGAGCAAAGGCGTGCCGGCAGCCAGGAGAAGGAAGGCCCATTCTTGCACGAATCTTCGTGCATCGGGCCTCTAGTTATAAATAGGGTCAGTTTTCATATGGACATGTAGTTTTTATATGTATTGGTTAAATACTTGGGACTAATATGGTAGGCATAAGTTTCCACTCTAAGAAACTGTCAAACTACATACTGAAGTGTTTGTATCTGTTTACATTTCTTACTCAATGAGAGTTTCTGTTCTTCTACAGCTTCTGCAACACTTGCTAGTTTATAGAAGTATCATTGATTTTGTATATTGATCTTTTATCTTGCAACCTTGCTATTATTAGCTCATATATATATATATATATATATATATATATATATATTTGAGTTTTTACAGAGAGAAAGGGAGAAGGATAGAGAGTTAGAAACATCAATGAAAGAGACACCGATTCAGCTGCCTCCTGTACACCTCCTATTGGGGATGTGTCCGCAACCAAGATACATGCCCTTGACAGGAATCAAACCTGAGACCTTTCAGTCTGCCGGCCGACGATCTAGTAGCCTTTTTTTTTTTTATAATTCTGTCTGATTAATTGGATGGTTGTTATCTTTCAATAAAGAAAATGTAATGTCTTCTTTTTCAGAGAGGCTTTTTTTTCTTTGTGTATGTGTTCCTGTGTGTGTGTGTGTGGGGGGGGGTGCGTGGCGGGGTGTGATTGCACTGGCTAACCCTCTGGTATAATAATGAATGGGGAGAAAAAGAAATTCAAAATTGAAAAAGAAATAGGAAGCCTGAATTACAATGTTTAGGGATCCATGTTTGGATGATAAAACTTAATGAATTGTAATAAATCAAATACCTTTGGAACTACCATCCAAATCAAGAAGTGGGATTTTGCCAGCTACCCCAGACCCAATCACAGTTGTCTCCCTCTCCTAAGAAGTAGCCACTATCTTAACTTTTATGATAATCATTCCCTTGTTATGAAAATCAAGAAAATTAAAATGAATAAATACTTAAAAATATAAGATATTATTAAAACAGAAAAATGGCTTTAACCTTCGCCTCGATTGCCTAAACTTTAGACAAGCTACTTCCTGGGTGTAGGCCCCTGACCTGCCTTTTCTTAGAGCATCTACTCTAGAAAGCTTGTACTCGTCCATTCTTTTTTCTTTTCAACAGTGACAGCAATAATTATGATTTATTCAAGATTCAAGGTAACTGAGAGATGTCAGAAAATTAAATATTTAACCCATTTTCTTTAAAAATTTTAATTTATTTTTATTTTAACAATATATTTTTATTAATTTTATTGATTTCAGAAAGGAAGGGGGAGGGAGAGAGAGAGAGAAACATCCATGATGAGAGAGAAACATTGATTGGCTGCCTCCTGCACGCCCCACACTGAGGATCAAGTCCACAGCGCAGCCGTGCGCCAGTTCCTGAATGGGAACTCATCTGTGAGCTCAAGGTTCATAGGGAAGATCAACCACTGAGCCATAGTTGCTGGGCTTAACTTTTCTTTTTGACTAACTAACTAACTAACTAACTAACTATTATTATTTTACTTTTGGCCATTCTTTCTTTGCCCCTTTGAGATATCTTTTAAAAGCCTCTTGCCAGTTAAGTAATCCAATAATATTGTTCTTAAGAACTAGGGAGCCATCCCTTTGAAAGGAAATCCTCCCGGAAGGGAAGATAGCTCAGCTACCTCACAGTCTCTGTGGGAGGGGAGGGGCCTAACTGGCAGGCACCCTGCTATTGCTGCACAGTACCAAACACCATTCCCCTTCCCTTTGTGTCAAACCAACCTGCCTAAAGCAAATAGGATGGCCCATGCTCTTCTCACTCCAGCACCCCCGCCCCAAACATTCAAGCCTCCCCTGCCTTTGTCAGCGCAACTTTTGCTTTGACATCACCTTAAACTGACATTCACTTTCTTTTCTGATTTACAGGAACCTAGTTTTGAACTTTGAACTTTGGCATCCAAAGCACACACCCTTTTCCTGAAGTCAGTATCACATAACCAAAAGGCTCAGTGGTTTTGCAAATGGCAAGAATCAACCCTATATTCTCCTCCTAGATCCTCTCGTGACCTTAGAAAAGTTGCTGATAGTTCGATAAAATGTTTTCTCCTCTGCAAGATGAGAGGACTGGTAAGGAGGCTGTTTATTTTGCCTTTGAATTTGGAAGCTCTTTGATTCTCTTCTTGCTGCAGCCGTGTTGGTGCTGATGATTTAGGCTAACTCAGTGCATCTATGTTTTTAATCAGTTAATTTACATCAACTTATGTACTTGACATAAGAGGCATTGCTTTCTTAAGTCTGATGATAATTTTCACATCTACAACGGGAAAGGCATTAAACACGTATATCACCTGAGGGTGCAGACGTGGTACAATTTTCCTGCATCCAATAAAGCAGCTGCAATCGCTGTTTGCTGACTTGCAAATCATTACTGAATGCTTCAGCACATCATTTTACTTGTTGACATTGTGCAAAGTCAGCTCTTGAACTGCCCATAATTGTTGGATTCACAATTTGATTTTTTTTATTTCAATGTAGCAAAAGATACGATTAGTAGTGGAAGTTACATTGCACATTCGTATGTACTTTTAAAATGCGTGTACTATAATTTCCTTTAACAGAAACACAAAAATGCTCTTTTATATGGCATGTTGTAATACTGAATATACATATGGGACTTTTAAATTAGCATGCTATGCCTATGGTGCCATAGCTTTTATTAAAGTACTAGAGGCCTGGTACATTAAATTTGTGCACGGGGCGGACCCTCAGCCCAGCTTGTACCCTCTCCAATCTGGGACCCTCGAAGGATGCCTGACTGCCCGTTTAGGCCTGATCCTGGGCAGACATCCCTCTCAAAATCCAACTGCTCACCTATCTGCCTTCCTTATTGCCCCTAACCACTTTTGCCTGCCAGCCTGATCACCCCGTAAAAACTCCCCTGCCAGCCTGATTGATGCCTAACTAATGCCCTGCCAGCCTGTTTGACCCTAACTGCCCTCCCCTGCAGGCCTGGTCACCCATAACTGCCCCCTCCACAGGCTTTATCACCTCCAACTGCCCTCTCTCATAGACCTGGTCCCTCTCAACTACTCTCCCCTGGTGGCCATCTTGTGTCCACATGGAAGCAGGATCTTTGACCACAGGGGGGCAGCCATTTTGTGTGTTAGAGTGATAGTCAATCTGCATAATACTCTTTTATTAGATAGGATAGAGGCCTGGTGCATGGGTGGGGGCCAGCTGTTTTGCCCTGAAGGGTGTCCTGGATCAGGATGGGGGTTCCCTTGGGGTGAAGGGTGGCCTGGGCAAGAGGCCTGTGGTGGTTTGAAGGCTGGCCATGCCCCCCAGTGATCCAAGTGGAGACCCTGGTGTCTGGGATTTATTTATCTTCTACAATTGAAACTTTGTAGCCTGGAATGAAGCCAAGCCTTCTGCTCGTTCCATGGCAGTAGCCATTTCTGTTGTGATTTATGTATCTTCTATAATTGAAACTCTGTAGCCTGGAGTGGAGGCCTAGGCCTGCTAGGGCTGCAGAAGCTTGGCTTCCTCCATCACCAGGGGCAACCCTAGCCTCCTGCCTCTCTCCAGCTCTCTGGCTGCCACCATTTCTTTTGGGATTCTATAATTAAAACTTTGTAGCCTGATGTGGAGGCCTGAGTGGCAAGGGCAGGTGAAAAGCTTGGCTTCCTCTGTTGCCAGGGAAACCCAAGCCTCCCTCCTGCTTGCTCTGTGGTTGCATCCATCTTAGTTGGGTTTATTTGCATATTTGCTCCTAATTGGCTGGTGGGTGTGGTTGGTGGGTGTTCCTGAGATTTGGTCAATTTGCATATCACTCTTTTATTAGATAGAATATCTGAGAACAGGAATAGCTAACCTGAGAAGCATTTACTACATGCTTGATCAGTGATCTCCATGTTCTTGTACACTTTAGGATTCCTTAAGGATCTTTAAAATTTTTCCAAGCCAATTAAAACAACATCTCAGTTGGTGAAACATCACCTAAGTCTTTTTTCAAAGCTCCCTGTGTTTCAAAGTGAGTGCCAACATGGGAACCACTCTGAGGGGCTCTGTACTGAGTACTCTGAACACATGGTTTGATGGTGATTCTCACAACCACCCTCGGAGACCCAGGTCCTGTTATCCATTCCCGTAGTCTGTGATACAACAAGTCAATACTTGGAGACAAAATTGCTTTTGGTAAAGTCAGTTGGGGTGAAAATATAAGTGGGGGAGAGGGGCATTGAATGACATGACTTCAGCTCTCTAGGTGGCCCAGTGGCTGGGCATCTGAAATTCCCAGGCATCTGAAGTGGAGAAAGGCCGTCAGGTTGTCTCCTTGTTATGTGTCCAAGATCTAGTCATGACAAAGTTCAAAAAGAGCCACCAAAGCATCCCAGCACATCTCAACGGGAAGCGGACAGAAATGGTCAACCACATAATACTGAAGAGGAAATGCGGGTCTGGATGCATAAGATGATATTCACAGACAATAAGCTGTAGGATAGGAAGAGGCCCGTGCTAGTGAGTCTTATACTTTCCCTCCATGAGGAAAACTACCCCCCTTGCACCCTACTTTGACCATATAGGGTTGTTTTCATGGGATTATATTTTAAGATGGGACTTCCAGCTGGAATTGAGAGGTGTTTTAAGCAATGTATGCAGTACCTTTGTTGTCTCGGATGGAATGAGCCTGTGAATGTCTCCAGAATGAGCCACAAGAGCTATTTCCCCCAGTTCTGGGGTCAGAAAATGCTGTGCTTTCCCAGAGGAAATGATGTATTTTTATCTTATCGACAATATAACTTTGCAACTCTGCTATTTCCCTGTGTTTTGACCACGAAGTTTAGACACGAATTTGTGCCTCTGCTTCATAATAATAATAAAAAAAATCTAGATGTACAAAATGTACATGCTAATATCCCCTCTGAAAAAAACCATTCGCTTTAATTGCTGTTGCTGTCCCTGGTTTATTTTTAACTTACAGTATTGTGTTTCATAAGCTACTTTGTATCTTAGAAATATATTTATAGACATTTAAAGTTATAACCCGTGCAAGATGTCTACCTTTGCTTGCGAAGTTTCTGACAACACATGAGGTGTGAACATGTTTTCACTTTTGGCAGCATGGCTCCCAAATTAGAGCAGGCTACTTGCAGCCCACAATGAAGGGTATTGAATAGACACATCATACAAAAATGACAAGGTAATATGAAAAACTTACACCGTTGCATACCAGTGTTAATCTTGAGAAAAATGCTGGCTCTGTTTTAAAGCTCATGAATTAGAGAACATTTGCCACGCTTCCGTTAGTATGAATCCCTGAGTGCTAAAAGTAAAAATAAAAAAAAGTGTAGACAGGCCAAGGATGGCCCCTGACCTCCAGATGCAGTGTTTTAAGGACTGAAAAATAATTTGCTCTAAAATGTGGGTGATGTGCAGCGAGGAACTTAACATTACCTTTACCTAAAATTACTTGTAGTTGCCACTTCTCTGTCAATGATGGATTTCAAACACAGTGTAGGGTCTGGACAATACCTGAGCCTCGCAAGGTATTTGCCCTCAAGGAAACATACTGCTTTGTGTTGTTGTTGTTGTTGTAGCCCTTTTCATGGATATCATTCCCTCACCAGAAATGATTTTCCTGACAGACTCTGATACGGAAACCTATACAAGAATGTTCTACTAGACTTGCTATTCCAATAATTACAAGCTGTTGTTGTTCCTTGTGATTAAGCCCTAACTAAATCATCTACTGAGGACAGGGTGCTATGTCTAATTCACAGAGAACCCCCACCCCAGCCAGCCTCCAGATCTCCTGGAAGAATGGGAACCTCCTTTTCTTAATAACAGGACCTGGTACAAAGCAGGTGCTAAATAAGCAACTGCTGAATGAATAATGAGGGAATCTATTGCCCAGCACTGAACAGCTATTTCATATTTACCCATACGCTGATACACATTTACTTTAACAGCAGTTCTAAGAAGGAGTACTTTATCATTTTCTGTAACTGCAACATCATTCTTTTTTATTCATGTTGTCATAACAACATTTTCCCACACTTTAACACTGAGTACTAATGTCCCAGATACACCGCAAGGTGCTTTGCATGTCATCACATTTAAACCTACCAAATTATCATTTGCTTTTAAAATACAGGAAAAGAGCCGAAACCGGTTTGGCTCAGTGGTAGAGCATCGGCCTTTGGACTGAAAGGTCCCGGGTTCGATTCCGGTCAAGGGCATGTACCTTGGCTGCAGGCACATCTCCGATGGGGGGTGTGCAAGAGGCAGCTGATCGATGTTTCTCTCTCATCGATGTTTCTGACTTTCTATCCCTCTCCCCTCCTCTCTGTAAAAAATCAATAAAATATATTTAAAAAAAATAAAAAAAATACAGGAAAAGAAAAACTTGGAAATATGAAAAAAGAAAAGCTTACCTGAAGTATATATATACAGGCAGCACCAGGTAAAAGCCCAAATCTGAACTAAGGTTCACCCTAAGACTTATGCCTTGCTCCTCTCACTTGTAAAATGAAAGTCCTCTCTATTGATTAAGTGGCATATTTTTCTAGGAATAGCAATCACCTCATAAACTAATTCTCACCCTTCGAAATCAGAGAAAAATTATACCTATATATGTTACATATATAATTTTCTCTACGTAGCATATACCACCTCAACTATCAGCTTAGCATATGCCACCTCAACTCATTTCTATTTCCCTAAAATTTCACTTTAGTTTCTGAAAGCTATTTTATGTAAGTTATGTCTGCTTGCCTTTAATGTCTTTTACTCTAACCTTCTATCATAAGAGTTTTCTAATTTTGTATACCAGCTTTTGTTACCACATAGCAGTAATTGGGTTTTGCTACCTGCACCTAACAACCAATAAACCTGGAACATGCATTTGAAGTATTTAAACACTTTTCTTTAGTAAACTGAGGCTTTATGGAGCATCTAGTATTTCCCCTAATACAAAGAGAAACCAAGAATTGATTACCCAGGTCTTGCCATCAAAAAGTCTACTTTTCTTATAGAGATAAGACATAAATACAAAACAGTGGACAAATAGAATGATAAATGTACTAAAAGGCACTAACTTGAACATAAATGTGTTCTCCCAGGTGACTTCAAAATAAACAAAAATTTCTATGAGGGCATATTCTTGTCATAAAAACATAAATGTGTATGACCATAACATACCGCACAAACACAGACACACAATACACACACACACAGACAGACACATATGCCAAAATACATAAACACTTAATTCGAATAGATAAATATTGGGAGCTGTTAAATTTCATTGTTAAGTATTTATAGTCAATTATCTGCATCTTTAATTAAAAAAAAAAACAGGATCCTAAATGTTTGTAGACATTAAAAATTAAATGATCTCCAAAGATGGGAAAGGAATGCAAGATGCTTACATAATCCCTTTTGGAATGTCAAATAGATATGCCTTTTTAATGTCCTTTGGCTATGGCTGTTTAGCATTGCTTTAATGTTAACTGCTATCTTATGATCTCCCCTGAGAAAACTTCACTTATGGGAGTGAATGAATCAAACCTTGGGCACAGACTGCATTTTAGAAAATGTTTGCTAAGTGTACTTGAACCAAAGGCACTATTACTATTAATACTAGTCGCTAAAATTCAAAACCATGTCTTTTAAATCAACTAACATTTTGCACTAAAGACTGTCACAATTTACTTTTTCTAAAATGATTATTAGGATATGAATAGGTAGAGATAGCTTTGGGTAGGTGATGAATAATACTTTAAGTGAAAAAAGTGATCAAAAGGAAGTTTTGTAATTTCCTAGTATTCGCTAACACTATGTGTTAACCACTGGTAATAATGCATTCATAAAACTTTGGGAATATTAGTAATTATTTTTACACATGATCTTAGCCAAAAAAAGTTGACATCTACACTAATAAAAGAGAAAATGCTAACTGACCATACCTCCGCTACACCCACAGCCAATCAGGAGTGATATGCAAATTAACCCAGCAAAGACACCAGGTAAATTTGCATATGCGGGGGGGGGCAGCACCCTATGCTTCTGGGGGGATCCAAGGGGACCTGCCAGGTGGCAGTTGGCAGTGCCCTAAGCCACCAGCTGGGTCCAAACTGCCAGCGATCACCCTGCGAAGAGGCCAGGCTGAGCACAGACCTGCCATCCAGGGCGAACTAGACAGGCAGAGCCAAGACCCGTGATGGCGATCACAGGGAACTAGACAGGCAGAGCCAAGACCCACCATCGCTATCATAGGGGAACTGACCGAGACCCGAGATCAGGGGGCAGGGTGAACAGGACAGGCAGACCTGAGACCCGTGATTGCAATCATGATCATGGGACAAACAGGACAGGCAGAGCCCAGACCCTCTATCACAGGTGAACAGGAGAAGTAGAGCAGCCCTGCAATCCCAGGCGAAGAAGCCACTCCGCTGACCAACCTGTGCTAGGGACCTTTCGGGCGTGTGGTGTAGAGTCCAGGGCCTCTAGCTTATAACCATGGGAAGTCTCCCTCTCCCCAGAGTTAGGAGCACCAACCCAGGTCTACCCAGTAGCCTGATCCTGACTGTGGGAGTGAGTTTCTGAAGGCTGTGGTTTGATCCCCATGTGTTAGCAGTAGGAGACCAGTGCCTTTGTTATTGCTGTGTGTCTGGGTTTTAATTGGATAAATGCCTGGCGATCCCGGTGGCCAGCTTAGCAAAATCTTTTAGGAGGAAAATTCTGTCTGGATTTCCTTAAATTTCCTCAACCCCTACTCTCCATTCTGTAAAGGCACAGAACAAGTGAGGCCCTTAAATAAAAATCAGAGGTCTCCAGCAATGGTAGGCCTCTCTTATTACAAGTCATTTGAACCGGATGGCCTTTGAGTATTTATCTAGGCACCATGACAGAGAAACACAAGCTCAAGTCATGATCAATGTCCTTAAAAAATTCACAATCTTATTGAGCAAATGGATGATAAAAGCAAAGTAATAACATCAGAATGTAAGGCAACAATAGAGAGAGGAACAGAGGCAATTGCTAGGATGATTTTCCAATAATTAGTATAAAGAGTATGTCCTATGAATTAAATAAAAAAAATATGTGAAAGTAGCTGCTTCATGAGTATGGCATCCCTTTTCCTATTTTAAAGGAAGCTGAGTTCCACATGAACTGTGTGCTATGTTATGATATCTGAGGCACAGGACAAGGGAGGACCTAAGTGTATTATACTTTGATATTTGAGTCATTCTTTATTATTCAATGTAACTATTTTCTGTATGCCTCAGTTTTGTAATAGTTAAATTACTAGAATAATACATCTTGCTATAAAATATTATTAGAAGATCAAATGATCAGGTGACATTTATTGTTATTTTCTATAAATGAACACAATCTCGGGTATGCTAAAGTGATAGGTATTATAGAAATATTCAGATAGAGAGACTTACAGGCTTGATTACAAGTGAGGCTTACTATGACAACACATTTATTTCTTTAAAAAAAAAAGCAGTGAGCCAACTAGAAATTGAACCAAATATAAGCCCTTGAAGGGCAAATGTAAATTGGATAAGCTTTGCTATTACAAGAGCAAGAAGAAAAAATTCAGATACAAGAATGAAAACCACATTGCATCCACTCTAAGTAGCTGTTAAAGAAAAAGAATGGTATACTATCAAAATACTTAATACAGATTGTGAAGACATTTGTTCAAAGAGGATTTCCTAGAGTAAGTGATATTTCAGTTATTTTTTTTTAATGTGAAGAGGTTAGCTAGATAATAAAAAGGTATAGGGGGTCCCGAATTGCAGAGGGTGGAGGGAGTTCCCTGCACGAATTTCATGCACTGGGTTTCGTTCCATGCACGAATTTCATGCACTGGGTTTCTAGTATTCCTTATAAAAATGCAGACATTTATTTACCAATGGAGATATCAATCTATATAATAAAAGGCTAAGCGGCCATAATGGCAAAACATCTGGAACAACTGGTCGCTATGATGCACACTGATCACCAGGGGCAGATGCTTAACACAGGAGCTGCCCCCTGGTAGTCAATGTGCTCTCACAGGAGAAGCACAATTCAACCAGAAGCCGGGTTCACAGCTGGCAAGCACAGCAGCAGTGGCAGGAGCCTCTCCTGCCTCTGCAGCTGTGCTAAGGAGCAGAAGCTGAGCAGTAAGGAACAGTGAGCAGGAGTGTGGTAAGGAGTGAGGGTCCTGGATTTCAGGCCTGTAGTCAGACATCCCACTAGGGGTCCCAGACTACGCGAGGACACAGGCTGGGCTGAGAGAATCCCCCACCCTCCAGTGCGTGAATTTCGTATTTAGTATTTAGATCAATGAAATGATGGAAGTCACATAAATGCAAAGACTTCAGTGCTTGGGCTCCCTGACAGCAAGGCATGGCCATAGGATGGCGTGCTTGTCTGTGGACCATGGTTGGCACTGTCAGGAAAGGACATGTCTTGGCCTGGTCACGCTCTTTTCCCCAGACTGAATAAAAGTGAGTCAGATTAGATCCAATGCAGAAACTAACCTAAAGAAAGTAAATGGTAAGAAGGAAACTACTTATTGATCAGAGAGCCTCGGAGTCCCAGAGTATTGAAAGAAAACCAGAATGTTCTCCACAGCTTTTATGTCACTATACTTAAAGGGCCTGGGATTTTTAAAATAATATCTTAATTTTATTTTAATTAGCACATAACAATATCTATCTATCTATCTATCATCTATCTATCTATCCATCTATCTATCATCTATCTATCTATCCATCCATTTGTGCATTCTCTATTTATTCTCATCCTTAGTTGATTTTTCTTCTCTCTCTACACCATACTTCATTCCTTGACACCTGGATGGCTATCAGAGCACTCTCCTTGCTCATAAATTCTCCTGACACAACTCACTAAAAATAAGACTGCCATACTAAATCTTAACTTAAATATGGCTTGCATGAAATTGTTTCCCTTGCTCAGAAGTCTATTATCGATTCTTACTTGCTTTGGAATAAAGCACATGCCTTAGCCTTACACTGAAAACCTTCCTTATCTCATTTTACCATATCTCCTTTACTGAAATTAACCCTTAAGCTACTCAGTCCAAATCCCATTTCTTCTATGTAATCTTGCCTGACTAAATGGGCCACAATTGAACTGGTTGTTTCCGTACTTATCATCAGAACATATTTTATAACTTTCTATCTTTCCACCTGCATTAAGCTTCTACCAAAATGAAGGCAGTACAAGTTAGATTTCTTTTCAGTCCATTCCTGTGACTCGCTGTGAAAGGAAGCCCCTTGTAGAAGTCAGATGACTACTGAAATAAACCAATGGCCCAGGCTTCCTATGTGAAAAAGCAAGGAGAAGGAAGGTATTAGAATGGTCCTTAACATTAAATTGCCTTAACTATTCAAGCAATGCATTAAACACTAAATTGTAATAATGCCCCTTTCTTCTATCCCAACTCAAAATTTTTGTTCATATGGTTTAAAAATATGAAGATTTCCAATTTACTGTGGCCAATATATATGATTCTTTGAACAGCATACGTTTGTGTACCTATACATGGAGAAACAAGCATAACAATGAATAAGCTACTCATCAGCCTAGTGTACAAACCTACTACGCATTAAATCATAAATCATTTACACTTGAAAGTTTAACAGCTAGATCAGCAGATCAAGTGTATTCTCTATTCAAGAGAAGCATTTTAAAAGAGAATGACATTAAACAAGAGTGAAATGGCCCATTTCTTGCTGGACACCAACCAGTGTTGGTTGTTTTTGTCTGAAGTGACTGAAAACACACACACACACACACACACACACACACACACAACAACAACAACAACAACAACAACAAAACAAACAAACAAAACTGGCCAAAGTTGATATAGTGCCAGGTGCATGGACTTTGAGATAGGCCAGGGTGATCTTAAATATCTGCTTCATAATTCACTGGTTATGTGATTTTGAGGAAATTACTTAATTTCACTGAGCATCAGTTTTATTATATAGAAAGGTAAGATAATGGCAATTTTCTCAGAAAATTGTAATGAAAAGATAGCATTATATCCTTGTTAAAATTGTTAGTATAACAGATGCAAATTAATTGCTAGTTTTCTCCATCTTCCTGAGATATTTGGATAATAACATTAGCCAAAAGGGCTTTGGAGTCAACTGTCCCACATTTCATATACAATGAGTTTTCATCATTTAGAAGCTATATGTTATTTGATGAACTATTCACTATCTTTTAGCTTCACTTTTCTCACCTGTTTAATGGGGAGAATATTTCCTCCCTTAGTTGGCTTCTGTGGCTGTTGTAAGCATAAACTAAGCTGATATATGGGGTATAAAGTACAGTTTTTGTGAATTTGTAAGTGCTCAATCTAACAGTTTGCCAAAGATAAATTAAATTAGAAAACATTTTTAATCTTAGTACTAAAACACAAGATATAATTTTGGAAGGGGGTTGACCCAAATGAATATAAAAATTAACTTCATTGTATGTTTTCCCACTAAAAGCAACAACCACTACTTATCCTGAAAACATTTATTAAACACATACTGTGTCATTTTGCTATATATTGCATATCTGGTTTAAGAGCAGAGATATTCTGGAGACAAATGGCACGTTTGTATCCTAACTCATCCACCTACTAGCTGCTTGCCCTTAAATGTTTTATTTTTTAATCCCTGACCTGTAAAACCTGTTAGTATAAATACTCCTCTCACAAAGGAGTTGTGAAGATTCAATTAGTTAAGATATATTAATAACATATTTAGAAAAATAGCAAGTGTTTTAGGGGCTTTGATAAATTATTCAGGTTCGGAATGTCTTTTTAATAATGTAATATTGTAAGTTTGATAGATCTTGTTTATTTAACTAGTGCCCTTCCAGGACATTTTTGAATCACTGAACTAAAATTACTTTGGGCAGGGTATATTAATTCTTTCACCATTCTGCTTTGAGGGTTGTTTTCAACAGCATTATTATTTTTATTAACTTCACACACAAGTTTTGATATTCTGGATACGTGTGTCATATTCATGATCCATTTGTGCATTTTTTATGTATGGATTCCAGTAAAATTACCATTCATTTCCTCTTTCCTTTCAGAATGCCAGGGTCCTTTATTAAACGGGCCATCGCTCACCTTTCTTTTGCTTCCAGCTCTGCTCATCTGAACAAATAAATACCCAACGGTCAAATTATGAATAAGGAGATAAATACTCCTGCAAGATTTGGAACTGAATTCTTATCTTTGCCAATCAAGACTCCTACCATTGAGGAAAACTACACGAAAGAGGCTATTCTCTGTATTTTACCTTAGGATGGAGAGCACCCAGCACCAGGAATACTGGGTACGGTATTGGCGTGCTCTCCTGTCCTGTCACATGTGTGAGAAAGCCTATTGTCAGGCTTTTCTGAGGAAGGGAGAAGAGAGAGCCTTGTTTCTTTGCCCACACCCACATAACACACATGAAGTCCCCTTATCGCAGGCTATTTTCTGCCATAGGACACAGCAAAAAGAGGTAAACATTCATGAGAAAACTATAGCCTAACATATCCAGTGCTTTAGAGACTCACCTCAGTGTCTCGAATTAGAATTCAAAGAAAATGGAAAGCCGGTTAGAATGCAGGATGAGTGTTTAATGTATTCTATTCAGTTCTTGGCTGGAAAGGAATTGTTGCATTGTGCATCCAGGAGGGATTCAAGCCTGGACTCAAGTACAGAGTATCACAGTCCCTTTTTAGTTCATTAGAAAAACAACATGGGCTTTAACTACTGAAAAGAAAGGTAGCTGAAGAACATCCCATACAACACTAGTGAAAACCAAACTGTATTCCCTGAGTGTTTAGAATTATTTCAGTGCTAAGATTTTATAGAATAATAAAGCTTTAAATCAAAATACAAATGCCGGCCCTAACCAGTTTGGCTCAGTGGATAGAGTGTCGGCCTGCGGATTGAAAGGTCCTAGGTTCGATTCTGGTCAAGGGCATGTTCCTTGGTTGTGGGCACATCCCCAGTAGGTGGTGTGCAGAAAGCAGCTGATCAGTGTTTTTCTCTCATCAGTGTTGCTCTCTATCCCTCTCTCTTCCTCTCTGTAAAGAAAAAAAATCAATAAAATATAATAAAAAAATAAAATAAACGTACGAGTCTTTAAAAAAATATGAATGCCATAGTTTTCCAAGGAAATAAATAGAGAAGAAAATAAATTAAAAATTCTCTGATGCTTTGGTTTTTGGTGGGGGCCCCAAATCATAATAAAATCTAAAATGACCAGTATTATTGATATAGTAAATTGAGAAATATAACTATTTTTTATGTTCTTGTGCTAAATTGTAGAAAAGATGTTTTACTGTCATATACACAAAAGTATCTCTAGAAACACAGTTTTTAATGTGCAGTACTGTCCACATTGATTGTGGTAAATTACTTTGAGATTTTGGTTATTACATTCAAATTCTTAGCAGTCATCAAATAAATTTGAAGTAATTTGCTCCTATTGAAATATTCAATCTTAGGAAAATTATATTTTCCTGCTGAATATGTAGAAATTTGGAATAGTATTTTACTGATTAATTTTATATATTTGCCAATTACACATTTAGGCTAAGTGTTATACCATCCAATGCTTTTCAATTTTTACATAACTTTTTCTTTGACATGGTGAGGTTAAAATCTATATGGAGAGAGTGCTGTAAATGCAAGATCCTCTGCTCAACCTAATGTTTGTCCATGTAAGACTGAGCTACAGAAGCCCAAAGACAATATTTCATGACCTGACAACTTAATAATAGAAGTTTAAGTATCTTATTTCAGTATTTTGATAAATTAACACAATATTTTTGTATGTAGCATCACGGATTAAATTTTATTTTTTAACATTTTAAAAAAATTATTGATTGATTTGAGAGAGAGAGAGAGAAAGAGAGAGAGAGAGAGAAATATTGATTTGTTGTTCCAATGCATTCATTGGTTGATTCTTATATGTGCCCTGACAGGATAGAACCCATAACCTTGTGTATCAGGACAGGATGATGCTTTAACCAGTTGGCTGGATGAAAATTATTTCATCACTCTTCAGTATAAGAAGAGTAAAAGGTTTTAGGAAATATGGGGAAAACATAAAAATAGGAAAATATAAAGAGTCAACTTATAAACTTTAATTGATGATTCACTATGGAATGTTTTTTCCTTAAATAAGTTTCAAAGATTTTTAAATTACATATTACACATCTGATGTCTGTAGGTCGAATTTAAGTCCCCTGTTACGCACAGAACATACACTGAAAAAGAGCTATTACTGAAAGCAACTGTGGTTAGAAAGCTATGACTGCACAGTGTTTCCAGGACTTGTTAGGTTATCCTGCTAGGTACATAAAGAGTATTAGCTAAATAGCAAGAAGTTTTCTTTCATAGATAAAAATGAAATGTACTTTTTCTGTCATTGTTGTTAAACCTCATCTGAGGATATTTTTCCATTGATTTTAAGAAAGAGTAGAAGTGACAAGGAGAAACAGAGAGAAACATTGGTGGCTGCCTCCTGCTCCCGCCCTGACCAGGGCCAGGAATTGAGCCTGCAACCAGCTGCATGCCTTGAATTGGAATAGAACCCAGTACCATTCAGTCCCAAAGGCCTATGCTCTCTCCACTGAGCCAAACAGCCTAGGGCTAAACGAAATGTAATTTTAAAAAGAAGCAATACTGCCCAGCAGGCATGGCTCAGTGGTTGAGCACTGACCTATATGAACCAGGAGGTCAGGGTTCGATTCCTGGTCAGGGCACATGCCCAGGTTGCAGGCTCCATCCACACTGTGGGGCAGGCAGGGGCTCTCTCATCATTGATGTTTCTATCTCTCTCTCTTTCTCCCTTCTCTGAAATAAATTAAATATATATAAATATAAATATAAATATATAAATATAAATATAAATATATATATATATATATATATATTTTAAAGCATGGATCAGACCGTCAGACCTCAAGGGAAGGTAGGGAAGGATGTGCATGTAAGCCCAACCAATGGACACCGACAATAGGGCATGAATGGGGGAAGGGGGCAATGGGGCATAAGAACATATATGTAATATCTTAATCAATAAAGAAAATAAAAAAGAAGCAATACTATGGCATTGACTGAAAACACTGAAATTTAAAAACTAAATTTGGCCATGAAAGGAAATATTTATAAAAGAAAGCATTTCAAGCACTGAAATACCTGTCTTATAGACAGGAAAATAGTGTCCTTACACATCCCACTTATTGTATGTTATATACTTTAAAGACTCATTTTTTTCAACATTTCTGTCAATAACTGAATTGACATGCACAGGATAATTTGATAATCTTCCTACTACTGAATCTTGTTCTTGTATTAAGCAAATACTATACTGGTTGTTAATTTCTTTTATTCTGACTCTGCATAGGAATCCCACTGGTAACTTTTCTTTTTAATATACTTTTATCTTCCACTTACATACCCAGGCATTCCTCTGCAAAATACAATATAAATATATTCCAAGAATCTTTTGGGAAAATATTCTGTGATCAGAGGTACCTTAAATGGAAGAAATACACCTATATTATTAATGATCACAATGTAATTAAATCAAAACCATTTACACTTTTAATTTGAAGTTGTATTGCTTCATAATTAGCCCAAATGGAGGTTAAGGTAATTAATTTTTCAGGAAACAATTTCACTGCATAAAGTTAAATATCAATTAATATGTATATTAAATTGCCAGTAGTGTTTTGAAAAATTAATTTGCTCCGAAACTTTCAGAGCAGCAGAACTTTCTTCAGTATCATCTCAATGTCAAGTAATTCATATGTAAAACACGGAGTGAATTTAATTACAATAATCACCAAGTATATAATTATGGTTCTATTTGTCTTTTTATATTTGAATCTACCTTCCTAATTTTTAATGGTAATAACCTGATAGACTCTATATATCCCTAATGCTCTTCCTGGGATCTCCTGTGGAAATATATTTACACAAGCCATCTTTACAAGCTTGAGTTTTTCCTATAAGGTAAAATTTACTATTAGCCAGAATATGGATCAAAAATAGTGTTCTTTTTTCTAGGAGTTAGAATTGATTGCATTTCAAATCATCTTATAGTTTTTTTATGTAGCTGATGAATCTATTCTTTTTTTAACATTAAAAAAGCATTACAAAACAAAAGGAAGCTATTATTCTCATATCTGGTCATGGAATCACATACAAATATTATATATGTGAAAACATCTTAATAGAATTCTTTTACCATAAAAGTAAAACAATTTGGGGTGAGGAATATAGGTATAATTATTACTTTCTTCTTAAGGAATATAGAAGAAACTATTTTTGCAATATTAACTGATCAATTTTTAATGCTTACTTATTCCTAGATATGCGAAGTTGCCATGTGGCCCTCCACTAACTGGATCAATGCCATTTGGTGAGGAGGGCTAAAAGTTATTATGCTTAAAAATTTAGTTTTGATTTTTAAATTAAAAAAGTAATTGTTGTTCAACTTAAGTTTCATTGGTTTATCATTGTTTTTTTAAGAAAGAAATGCTCTTAATGGGAGTTCAAGAGTATGAATTCTCACTGAAAATTCAGTAAGGGAAACACAGATTATAGAGAAATCTTGGATTGACCAAGGAGAGTCTTAAACTGGTCATGTTTCAATCCAGAAATAACCTAGTTAACCTCAATTGTCATGGTTACATTTTCCGCATTTTCTTAATTTAAATTCTTTATTGTTTAAAGTATTACATATGTTTCCTTTTTCCTCCAATGACCTCTCCCGAGTCACTTCCACCCCCCAGTACATGCCCTCATCCTAATGTGTCCATTGGTTTTGCTTATATGCATGCACACAAGTCCTTTGGTTGACCTCTTACCCCCCTGCCTTCCCTCTGAAATTTGACAGTCTGTTGGATGCTTCTGTGTCTCTGGATCTATTTTTGTTCATTGTATTCTACAAATAAGTGAAATCATTTGATATTTATCTTTCTCCAAATGGCAACTGGCTTATTTCACTTAGCATAATGCTCTCCAGGTCCACCCATGCTGTTGCAAATGGTAAGAGTTCCTTCGTTTTTACAGCAGCGTAGAATTACATTGTGTAGATGTACCACAGTTTTTTAATCCACTCATCTGCTGATGAGTATAAGTACAATTTTGATTCATTTATATTGGACATCAATTGTTGTGTTGGCCATTGTCATTTTTTATTTAATCATCTAAAGGGCAAGTGGTCAGTGCTCCTGACTAAATAGTCAAGTATTGCATGTTTAAAAATTCTCATGGCACACCATTTTCTGTCCTTAGCAGAAATGGCTGCTTCTGAGTTGAGCAGACAGAGAGAAAGAGAGAGAGAGAGAGAGAGAGAGAGAGAGTGAGAGAGAGAGAGAGTTTCATTGACTCTTTGCTGATAACCAATGCCAATGCGCTCCCCTCCCAGTTTTAAAACCTTCAATCAAGTATTGCTCCATACACAGTCATGTAAAGGGATTAAAGCAGTAGGGATCAGCATGGCACAGTTTAAAGACACAGAGCACCGAGCTCAGTGTGGGAGATCAGAGGCAAATTGAAAACTTAGTGGCATTTAGAGAAAGAAATAATTGAAAGCAGCAATTTTCAACCATTGTGCCACAAGAAATTTTAAAACACATAATACTGCCGAGACCAGTGGATAGAGCATCAGACTGCGGACTGAAGGGTCCTGGGTTCGATTCCGGCAAGGGCATGTACCTTGACTGCAGGCACATCCCCAATAGGGGGCGTGCAAGAGGCAGTTGATCGATGTCTCTCTCTCATCGATGTTTCTGACTTTCTATCCCTCTCCCTTCTGCTCTGTAAAAAATCAATAAAATATATTTTTAAAAAACAACACATAATACTGATGATTTAGTCAGAAACACTGACCTCCTTTCCCCTAGATTGTCAAATAAAAAAAAAATGACAACAGCAAATAATAGGCATCCAGTTTGAATGAATCAAAATTATACCTATTTTTGGTCAGTTTGAAAAAAATACATATGTTCTGTGCCACAGAACTGGAGTGATTAGTTTATGGGTGCCATGAGATGAAAAGGTTGAAAACTGATGACCTAAAGGAACAACCTGTACCTCCCATCCCAGGAGCCAGCAGCATATAGTGAGTTACTTTTATGCGAGTGCTCATTTCTGGGAAGTATTAATTCATATAAAAATTCAAGATTCTGATTGAGACAAAATCCATTTTTCAATGAGTTGAAAAAAATCTCGTTACCATGCATTTCAACCACTGGCACACCATGTGAGGGTGACTGGGATGGGAGCTCTTATAAACCCTGATGGTAGTTCATGCATTGGTTCTGCAGAGACTTAGATGCAAATTAGAGCTGATTCTCGAGTTGTAATGAGATGCTCTGTATCCACCCTGCATTGTCTCTTACAATGTAGTTACGGTTGGAACACATGTCAGAGGGACTCCAGAGATCTTGTGGATCTCCTCCCCAGGACCCTGCCACCCATGACCACAATGTGACATGGGCTAAGACATGCTCGGCCCACACCATCATGTAGACAGATACCACTCCCTGCGCATGGTCCTTATTCAAAACTCAGCTCCTGGGCAGACTTGAGAGGCACTGACACACCTGCTCTGGCTTCTAAAATTCGGACACACAGTGACACAGTGACACAAGAAGGTACTTGGCTAATAGCCCATAATTACTGCTCTGAGTCCCACTCGCCTTTAATGAAAATGCTTATAATGTTGTTATCAACGAGGCTGATAAGGAGGGTGCTATTTGTCTTGGATTTTTTTAGAAAATGGGTAAAATAGGGGACTTCACTCTTTTCTTAAGGATGCTGCTAGCTTTTTTTTTTTTGATAATTGAATTCATCTCTCTTTAAATTTCTGATGTTGGAGGCTAAGCATTTGTTTTATGATCATATATTTGTTATTTTCTCCTCACCCCCACATTCACACAGCCATACAGGATTTCCTCCTCTGTTATGCTGACATAGTTAATAGGCTAATGATATTCAATTCTAGGAAGTCTCTCTAAAATTATTAGGATCTTAAACAGAGACAGAATATTTTTATACTATAAAACGCATATTCTTTTGTGGATTATTCCAGCAGATGACTGAAAATATTATCTGTTATATGCTTTGATGACAAAGAACACATTCTGTTATCTGAAAAAAATCCTACTTATGTAGTCAGGAAAATCCTATTGAGACAGTCTCTATAAATAAGCAGCATATGACTTAATTACTAATAAAAGTTAAAGCAAAAATATGTTATCATGCATGATTTCTTTTGTTACAGCAAAATATACCCAAAGACCATATAATCCAGTTGCACTGCCTCAAATGGAAGTTAATTAGCTGTTATTAATATGTGATTATGTCAATCAGTAGTATCAGCTTTTCATTATTTTCTATGCCTCTAAAATGTAACACATCTTAAAGACTTAAAGTCTCTACAATTAGAAAGAGCACTGCTTTCAGCATATGGATAAAGAAATGTAATTTCCCAGTTGCATTTCCCTCTTAGGCCAGAAACATTGAGAAGGATCAGCTAAGGAGTAAAACACACTCTCAAGTATTACACGCTTTTTCAAACATATAACAGGAACGTAGTGTAGCGAGTGCAAAATCATCAATACTTAGAGGCCCAGGAGCACCAGCCTATAAGGGGGAAAAGAAGTGAACAGATGTTCATAAATATTTTTTCTCAGCTCTTCAGCAAAGACAATGAAACTAGAGAACAGAACAGGTCTTTTTAACTCTGACTAAGGCAACTTACTCATGAAAGATGCAAATACTCCCTGGTAGAAAGGAAACTTTGAACAAACTGCTGGGTTATACTTATAACCTTTCCAGTGAGAAATGCTATGACCTAATCACACATACTCTCAGTCCCCAGAAGGCATGCTTTCAACAGCAAAAACGATGACAGACAGCATGCCACCACTACTTACCTATATTTAGTGCTTCGGCATGTATATTCCAAGTAAACACATTAAAAAGTTAACTTTGTCACTAAGGATCAATCCCACTCGCCAATCACAGTGGAATACTCATCTTGACTTTGCTCATAGCTTTAGAGCAGCTTCAATTTGCCATTACAAGTTTCAATAGCAATAGCCAAAAATCTTACTGAATATGAATCTCTATCTGAAGGCAATTATTAATACCATTCATGGCTTTTGCAGATTTGCAATTCTTGCATAAAATAGGGACATGAATGCAAAAGCATGTTTAATATGCTTTTCTGTCTAGATTTAACTCAGGTCTATAAATAACTTGATTTTTTAAAAAATTATGGTAAAAAATGTTCAAATTATCTCTATAGCATCCAAGCCATTGATATTGGCTATGGAACAGAAGAGGTTTCTTATAAAACTCAAATATTTTGTGGAATTGTACTCTAGCTAGGATTAGCTTCTATAATCTTGGGTACACAGAAGTTAATATCAAGTGAACAGTCTTATCCACTTTAACCATTAATATATCTAGGATATTTTAAATTATATAATGATTGGCAGAAGTATATAGGTTCTGTTGAACAGCATCTGATGGGTTCATTTCTTGTTACACAAAATATTGTGTGAATGTTACCAGGTAACCATATATATGTGCGAAACAGTGGCAGCTAGTCCCTTCTCAAATACATAGGGCTTATGTTAAGTCTAAAACATTTTGCTTGATTAAAACAAGGTCAATTCATCTTTTAGAGATGGGGAACAATGAGATAACCCTTGTAATATATGCTAATATTTGCTGAGAGAGTAATTCCTGCACACACAAAAAAGAGGCCAAAGTGAAGAAAAAGAAACCAGGAAAGTAACTTGAAAGAGTTGAAATGTGAGTTGAAGTTAGAAAGTGAAAAGGAGATGGGCAGGTAAAGAAAAAAAAAAAAAAGGAGTGGGACAAAAGGTCACTCCCCAACAAAGAAATGGCATTTGCTAAAACAAGGGAAAACAAGAGATAGCTGTGCAGAGGGAGGTTACTCAAGTCCTTCCTAGAGCCAGAGAAAAGGGGAGCAGCGAGAATGAGCCTGGAATATTAGGTAGAAGGCAGAGAGTGTCAGCAAATTCATGAGTATTGCACCCCCTGTCTCCTGACACTATGGTAAACTTTCTCACGTGACCATCATATTTGTCTTAGTCCATTCAGGTTGCTGTAACAAAAATCCATGATCTGTGTAGCTTAAACAACAAACATTTATTTCTCACAGTTCTAGAGGCTCAGGAATCCAAGATGAAGGCACATGCAGATTCAATGTCTGCTGAGAACCCTGGTTCATACACAGCCATCTCCTCTGTTTGTCCTCATATGGTGGAAGGGGCAAGGGAGCTCTCTGGTAGCCTATACAATAAAGAGGAGATATGCTAATTGACCATCACACCCTCATAAAATGGTGGCACCCACAGCCAATAAGGAGGGAAATGTTAATTGACTGCCACACACTCAAAGATGGCAGCCCCCAGTGCCCTCAGCCCTGCCAGAATAGCAGGCCTGCAGCACAGCCAGGCCCACCCCTAGACGGGTCCAGCAGCACGAGGTGCCTGCCTCTGGAGTCCCCAGCCCCCCAGCTGCCCAGGCTGGCCCAAGGAGCAGGCGAGCCTCAGGTGGCAGCCACCTAGGGCCGCCTGAGGCTCAGGTAACCAGGGATGGCTAAGATGTGTGCTGCCAGCAATGGTAGCAGCAGAGGTGTGATGGGGCGTCACCTTCCCCTGATCACTAGTTTGACTCCCACCTCTGAGAGCACCTGGACTGCGAGATGGGGCAGGCCCAACTGAGGGACCCCATCCAGTGCATGAATTTTCATGCACCAGGCCTCTAGCCTCTTTTATAAGAGCACTAATCTCATCCATATACTGCTATAGTGGCCTAAGCGTCCCCCAAAGCCCCATGTCCAAATACCCTCACACTGGAGGTTGGACTTCAACATGTAGAGTTCTACAGGGGCATAAGCATTCAGCGGACTGAAGCACCCTTCCTCACGGACTTCCTCACAGCCTGACAATTCTCAGTACTGCATCGCAGGCAGTGTCTCAATTAATCTACTTCAAGAGGCTACCAGGACCAGCGCATGTGTGCTGTACTAAAGAGTGTGAAATTTATCCAGAAACAAGAGAGAAACACCAAAATTATTCAACAGATGTTTGGCAAGATCCATATCTGTTTTAGAAAGGTGATTGGGACAGAAGTGTGAATAAGTTATCATAAAGGAACTATGGGCTAAATGATACACACCCTGACCCTTACCTTGATTTTATATGTTGAAGCTCTAAACGAGGGAGGGAATTGGTGGAGTGGGGGATGCCCAGTCTGCGGGTATATAAGGCCTGCAAAATCATTTGTTCTGGCTCTGCCAAAGCATTAGGGTGAGTTAATTAAATGTTTGACAAAATATAGCAGGCTAATTTTAAATTCGTATGGCCTGCACATGATGTTATAAGTATCCAAATGGACCTCGGCAGAAAAAGGTTCTCCATTCCTGCCCTAAACCCTAAGCCTCAAGTTCTGATCCAGCATAAATTTGTGAATCTGTGTTTCTAAATAAGCTCCCACGTTGATCCGGATGGAGGCAGTCATGTTGAAAACTGCTGCTCTGTCTTGCGCTCTTCTCTCTAGATAGCTTGAGATGATGTTCAGGACAGCACAGAACTCTGGGAAAAGGAGCATCATACCCTTTAGTAAGTTACCCATGGTTGGAACATTTAAATCATTTTCATAAAAAGCATTAGAGTTACTATTTTTGGTAATCATCCAAATTACAAGTAGCTTTTGATGTTTATAGGAAATGGTGTGATGCCATACCAAACACTCATTCTTCTAAGTAAAAGAGAGAGCCCTGTTCGAATTTCACAACCTTCTCCTTCACACTATATCCATGTCCTCGCACAACATAGAAATCAAATTCACCATAGGAATCTTGGACTACATTCCAATTCCAATTCCTAAAGCCCTGAGTTATCACCTTGGGAGTTATAGTCCAACCATTAAATTTTGATTAATCTATGTAATTTATTTTTCCTACTATGGAGGAACCAGCCATGCATGATATAGGGCTGTCAGGAGCAATTTATAGCTAACACAAGGCAAGACACTCGAGTAAGACTAAGAGAACACTAAATAAGATACAAAGTTTCCTGGACCCTCCAGAAGGTTGTAGGAAAAGAACCATAACAGACAGTAAAGTGTCCCATTCAAATAGGGACACAGTTCGGAAGATCTGCAAATGAAGATCTTGGAGCTTTTACAGACAATGAGACCATTTTCTTATACTGGTCTAGGGAGTGGAGTAGACTTCTCATGGATATATTTAATCCTATTTTTAAAGTGCTCTGGCATATGTGGAATATCTAAAAAAACCCATGAATATTAGTTCCCCATTTGTCCACTATGTTTTCCCAGAATATATACTTTGAAAATATAATAGAGTGTGGGGTGATACCATTCTGAAGTCAACCAAAGCTATGCTAACACAACAGTGTGAGGACCATCAATGACCTAATAAACAAAACAGAACCAAATATTTAGAATTCCGAGATTCATTATGAAAGGAGCATCTGATAGTTCAAGTTTGATGAAAGAAGAATTCCCTATTCCATTGTATGTTACGCATGGCAATTAAAATAAAATAGCACAGCAATTATTCTCAGGAATCTGAAATGTCATATTACAATGAAACATTCAAACCTTATAAGGTCAGAACTATTTATTTTAGGAGACTGGTGTCAGCATAATACGGTCTAGTTAAGTCTTTTGATAATAAGGTTAAACATCAGATGAGGTTCAATATGCTGCTTATGAAGTTTTTAAATTAATAATGCGGAAAAGGCAGTCACATTCTCAGGCTCAGTCACTGAGAGACTACGGGAGAACTATGGGCTCTGAGGACAGATTACTTGGGTGTTAAATCTCTTTCCTCTGTTTACTGATTGTGTCACCTTGGGATAGCAATGTACCCTCTACCACATATAGTTGTTGAAAAAAATAAACAAGAGAATAATGTAATTTAAAATATTGTCTGGCATGTAATATTAGTTGATATTACTGCTATTGTGTTTTTTTTTCTTATTTTATTTTTTTCATTACAACTTATGTTCAATATTATTCTGTATTAGTTTCAAATGTACAAAAAAGTGGTTAGAATTGGCTACTATCAGGCAATACTGACAAACAAGTATTGGTGCAAAAGAAGAACAAGAAAGTGTAAAAGTTCTGCTATCCAATGGTATGATTTAGAGAAGAGCAAATAATGATTTGGCATGTGACATTGACAAACACAAGTCAAGAAACAGCCTAATTTGTTTTTAAAATTATGAGTCTATTGATCTTACAAGAAAGTTCAATTATTGGCTTGTGTGTCCCAGGAAAAAAGATAAATTATTAATTAAGCAATTTTCATGTTGTGGACAAGTCCCCCAAAACAACAAAAGTTGATAAATACATATTCAGCAAAATAGGAAATCATAGGACTCATGCTGAAATTTATGCTGCTAGTGATCCACTATGTGTGGGCGGTGTCAAAGGATTAATTAGACACTTTGAAACATTTTGTTGACTTTATTGAGGCGACCTTGATTAATAAAGTTATATAGGTTTCAAGTGTACATTTTTCTAATACATCAGCTGTATATTGTATTGTGTGTTTACCACCCAAGGTCAAATCTTCTTCCATTACCTTTTATCCCCCCTTTAAAGTGCTATGATAGGATTATATTTTAACCCAGGAATGTTTTTATAGATAAGTTGACAAAATGTATCCTGAAATTTTTAATTTTAATTTTACATGACTGTTAATAATAGAAATTATGCCATCAGGAAATCTCAAATGTGCCTCTTTAGACATTTTTTGTACTACAATGAATGCTAACAAAAATGTTGACTTTTTTATATTAAAATATCAAGAAGTAAAGTGCTGCCCCATGCCTTTGAAGGACAAATTATAGTTATTTTTCAAAAAAGAAAATGATAAATCTTGAAAATCACTTAAGAGAGAATGTAATACATTAAGTTGGCACTAGCTGGTACATTTAATTGTTGCAACAACATTAGTGCCAATATTCAAGGGCTGAGTGAAAACATTTTGCTCTCAATGATAAGCAATAAGCTTTTCAAAAGACAATATATATATATATATATATATATATATATATATATATATATGTGTGTGTGTGTGTGTGTGTGTATGTGTATATTTATATATGTGTATATATATATGTGTGTATACATATATTCTAACTAATAAAAGAGTAATATGCAAATCAACCATATCTCCAATCAAGCTACGCCCACACCCACCAGCCAATCAGGAGCAAATTATGCAAATAAACCCCAACCGAAATGGATGCCCACTGAGAGCAGGAGGGAGGCTTGGGTTTCCCTGGCAACAGAGGAAGCCAAGTTTTCTGCCTGCCATTGCCGGCCTAGGCCTCCACTCAATGGTACAAAATTTCAATTATTGAAGATACATAATCCCAACAGAAATGGTGGCAGCCACAGAGCTGGAGAGAGAGGAAGCTAGGGTTGCCAGGGCGATGGAGGAAGCCAAAATTCTGCAGCCCTAGCCTAGGCCTCCACTCTAGGCTACAAAGTTTCAAACAGAAATGGCTGTCGCCACCGAGCAAGCAGAAGGATTGGCTGCACTCTAGGCTACAAAATTTCAATTATAGAACATAAATTAATTCCAGATCCCAAGGCTTCAGCTTGGGTTGCTGGGGACGTGGCTGGCCTACAAACCACCACAGGCCCCTTACCCAGGTTGCCCCAGATCCCAAGGGAATCCCCACACTGATCCAGGACACCATTCAGGGCAAACCAGCCAGTTCCCACCCATGCACCAGGTCTCTATCCAATCTAATAAAAGAGTAATATGCAGATTGACCATCACTCCAACACACAAGAGGGCTGCCCCCATGTGCTCAAAGATCCTGCCCCCATGTGGACACAAGATGGCCACCACAAGATGGCCAGCAGGGGAGGACACGGGAGGTTCCAGGCCTGCAAGGGAAAGCTTGTGTGGGTGATCAGGCCAGCAGGGGAGGGCAGTTGGGAGGTTCCAGACGCTGCAAGGGAGGACAGTTGGGGGCGATCAAGCCTGCAGGGGAGGGCAGTTAAGGGTGACTAGACTGGCAGAAGAGAGAAGTTGGGGGCAAACAGGCTGGCAGGGGATCAGTTAGACATCAATTAGGCTGTCAGGGTAGTGGTTAGGGGGTGATCAGGTTTGGCAGGCAGAAGTGGTTAGGGGCAATCAGGAAGGCAGGCAGGCAAGCAGTTGGAGCTAGCAGTCCTGGATTGTGAGAAGTATGTCTGACTGCTCAGGCAGTCAGACAACCCTCAAGGGGTCCCAGATTGGAGAGGGTGCAGGCTAGGCTGAGGGACACCTCTCCCCACTCCCCTGTGCACGGATTTCATGAACCGAGCCTCTAGAGTGTGTGTGTGTGTGTGTGTGTGTGTCTATATATATATATATATATATATATATATATATATATATATATATGCAAAAGGCAAAAAAAAAGAAAAAAGAAAAACAAAATAGAAAGGTTCCATTTAATAGTTAATCACACATCAAATTGCTTTTACCGTAAACATTTCTAGGCTTAAATACAAAAGTATATTTATATAAGAAAGCTATTTTTCTCCATTTTTGTATGCTAGACTTTGATATTGTTACAAAATTCTGTGCAGAATACAGTATTAAAAATGAAGCATTTCAATATATTTTATTTAAATAGTTTTCAAAATAATTTTATAATGTATCTTAAAATAATTTCTTCTGTGGAGATAATTACATAACCCTGATGAAAACCATGCCAAATGTTTAAAAAATCTTTGTTTCTTTCATTCAAGTTTAAATATAAGATTATGTAATAATATTAAACTTACTACTAATAAGTAGTTATTAACAAAGAACTTTTAGCTTAAGTTTTTGAAAAAAATATATGTATAAAATATAAATGTATATTTCTGTTACTTGCCATTAAAAAGAGGATACATGATCTTATTGAGAAATGAATATTTATTTCCTAGCAACAAGACTAACATTAGGCAGTTGTTAATAATAGCAGAAATAAATGGCCTTCAAGTTCTATGTTTTATTGAAAGAAAATAAATCTGAATATTTGTTCCAGAGAAAAATGCAAAGAAGAGTGCTTTCAATTGTGAATAGTTTATACATAAATTGTTGCTTTAGTAACTTAAAAATTCTTAATTTATGATTTTGATCTTTTATCTGTTAACGAATCAGAAAAATAAATTTAACCAGGATTAATAATTTCTATAATTTTACTAAAATGTGTCTTAATACAAAATATTTCAATACTTTCTGAATTGTATCATTACTATGCTTTTATTTGATCTATTTCTTACTTTTGAAAAAGCCAGGAGCACTTATTTACTATCTGTGGTAATTGCTGAGAAGTATTGTTTTATATAAAAAAATAAGATCCTGATTAAGATATAATTTATTTGAAAATAATCGAAAAGCATAAAGGTTCTTGTAAAAGTCTGATGATGTCCAGGCATTGGCACTGCATTCACCCAGCAATCTTTTTAGTAGAATTTTTTGGGTGACACTGTTGACAAAATCAGTGGGTACACAATTCTATAACACATCCTCTGTACACCGTGTTGCGTGTTGATCATCCCAGTCATCACTGTTAACCATTTCTTTACCCTCCTCTACCTCCATCCCAGCCTTTTCTGTAAGTTGCAGTTATGGTTAAAAAAGCACACGAGAGAGATTCCAGAAATCTTCCAAAATTCCTCTCCAGGCCCTTGTCACCATGGCCACAATGCAACAGCGAAGCTTAGAAACGCTCCCTGTTAAGCAGGGATGTGCTCAGGTGCCACTCCCAGTGCATGGTCCTATTCAAAACTCAGCTCCTGGGCAAACTTGAGAGGCACTAAAACTTCTGCCCTGGCTTCAAAACTTTCATCATCGAACAGGTTTTGGGTTTTTTTTGTTTTTTTTTCCCCCCTTATAATACCATGTTTTACCTATTGATGATTCATAAAACCAGGATCACTTGTTTCTGCAATTTTTCTTTAAATCTCAAAAATTCACAAAAGCAATCTTAACTGTTTGTTCATCTTTCAATTTTCAGGTTTTTATGCATCCAAGGCAGTAAAGGTCACATAAAGATAGACTTGTTATTTAAATGTTTAGAGAAACATTTTCATTTATTCTTATGTATTTAAAGCAGTTGAACTCTGATTACATATTTGTATGACTAAATATTTAAATGAGGTTACTAAAATTCATCCAGAATCTCCCAAGAGTTTTTAGCCTGTTAATCATGCTCTTTGTCGTTTGGAACTTGAAAGAAAATGACTGGGCATCACAGAGTCCATTTGGAAGTGTCATCATGGTTTTGTTTGTATGCTTGTTAAAGTGATTCATGTGGTGCTTTTCTAAATACTCAAAAGAAAAATCTAAAATTTGGTTCTCTCCAATGATTTGATGGATATTTTAATAAAGATTAATGATCTAAAACTATTTACATAAATATTTAACATGACTTTATTTTATAAAGGCACATCAAGAATTGTCAACTGCAAAATAATATTTTATTATGACAGCTGAAATTTCATATATAGTAGATTTTAATACTGAAATTCCAAATTATCTTAGTAACTTCTAACTGGTAATATTTTTCCGGAAGAAAATTGGGTAGTTGTCAAACTCTGTTTTCTACTCTGATAAAAGCAAAATGATATCCCTGTTTAAAATATCATATAATGTTATTACTCAAAATATTTATTGTTGCATAAAATTTATCACCTCAAATACGCAATGTTAATTATGCTGAGGTTGATAAAGAAAAATCACAACATTATGAATTCATGTGTACTATCAATTCATTCTTTTCTCATTTAACTATAACAATTAACAGTAGAGACATATTATCCAGTCTTGGCATAAGTTATCAAGCAATTGTATCAAAACAGGGAAATTTCTATTAATAGGTCATGTTTGCAACTATTTTTGAGCCTACATATAAAATTCTCTGTAACTCTAACCTATTGCATTACTTTATTAAGAAAGCTATTAAATTCTCTCCTTATCTATATTAATGGATTAATTGGCCAGATAGAGATTTTTCCAATTACACTTTGCATACACATTATATTCACTATTCACTTATTAATTCCACAGGTGACAGTATAAATTAAATAGTTATTCTTTATCAGGACTTGGCATTTGCCTTTCAATGATTTTTTTCTACTTGTTTTTAAGGCCAGAAGATAGTATTTGATTTTATTTTTTCATATTCTGATAAGTGACTAAACCACATGTAAAATGTTAAAAGTTATCTTGCTCTTAAGTAAGCTTATACTTTGAAGAGCTATTCTGCAGAAATAATGTCTGGTGCCAACTTCTTAATGGTAAATAAGTGGGTTTTTAAGGAATGGAGTTATGGTAACATTTTCAAAATGATTTCTAATGTGCATTGAAGGAAAATGCATGCATCATATGCTGACTCATTAAGTGAAAATATTTTAGACTTAACTCTCTTATTTGATTATTTGCTGCAGAGATATATATCCCTTTTCTGAAATAAAAATCCAGATGGATTGCATTGTCTTAACACATTGCTCTTTGGTTGTACTGAAATGAAATACTTGTCTGTGAACCTTATGAGCAAGATAGCAGATTGAAAATAAAATTATCTGAAAAATGGAATTATAAAGTTGTATGGTGGATAGAAAGAGCTTCTTTAAGTATGTATTTTATTCCCACAAATTGAAGTGGGGTTTATTTAATTTTCCCTTATAATTTATATTACAAAGGAATATGTAACCTCAAATAGTTTCTCCCTAAGTGCTTTAAATCACTAAAAACACCTCTTTCCTTTTCCTAGTGAACTTCTTCCTTCCTTCCTCCCTCCCTTTTTCCCTCCTCCCTCTTTCCCTCTCTCCCTGCTTCCCTCCCTCTTTCCCTTCCTTCCTTCCTTCCTTCCTTCCTTCCTTCCTTCCTTCCTTCCTTCCTTCCTTCCTGCCTTCCTTCCTTCTTTCTTTCCTTTTGTTGTTGTGGAAAAAAGTTCAGAAGCGGCCAACTTGGTTTTCAGATTTTGACTCTAGTGCTTACTAACTCTATGCACTTAGATCAATTACTTAGCCTTTATGATTCTCAGTTTTCCTCATTGCAGGGCTGTTTGAGGATAAGAAGAAATACGGAAAAAAGCATATGTCATATATTATATGCTCAATAAATATCAGTGATTATGATTAAGGAGAAACATATACTAGTATACATTTTAAAAGTTAAACTGAAAAAACATAAAGAAAATAGAAAATAACTCATATTTATAGGACAGGCGGAAAAGAAACAAGTTTGCTTTTCTATTGGGCATAGACCTTTATGGCACAACCTTCTCTGTTAAATGCTACTCATGTTGCTGATGATTGCTATCCACAATGAAGACTGGATGACGAGGAGCAAAACCTAAAATGCAGCCACATTTGGGAGCTGGATCTAAGATAGGTCAAACTCTACTCGATTTCTCAGGGCTAGTGAGGATAATAAAAGCTATTTGCTGGCTCAGACATTTACCTTCTGAAATGAGAGAAGGCAAATAGGACAAGGGTGAGTGGTCCCAAGAAACAGTTTAAGGATATACTGAAAACAAGCCTGAGCTGTAGGATCTACTAGTATGGAGACAGCGACAGGGGAAACCGCCACAGTGGACAGAACCTGCTGGCAGGCAGCTGCCAATAATGCAATAGCTCCACTACTCAGTACACTAGCTAGTTCCATGGAGGCCAAAGGACGTGCCAGGCATGGTGTCAGGTCCCCAAGGCATCTACACTGTGGCTTTGGTGTGCGGTCACAGGTGCAGGTCCAGAATGATTTTATCCACGTTCTCGGGAATGTTCTTTTTGGATGAAGGCTGCTTATTATTCACCCCATTCACAATATATAATAACTATATTACAAATAGTTATTTTATAGCTATGCTTATTGCTGAGAAAGTTTCAATGCCGCTGTTCTGATTAGCCTTAGCCCTGGCATGTTTAATTCCAGAAACATGAGGCTCTAGTCAGCAGCCACCTGTCTGGTCAAGTGTCCATAGCATTTGTCCATGTAGCACAGATATGTGGTTCGCTTCCCCAAAACACCCCATTGGATATGAGCTCCTTATGGGTGACCCTTAGATGCATATTAATCCCCCAAACTGGAGATATTTCCCTGACCAATAGTCCATCTTAACTCTATATAAAATGATTGATTCCATGAGAGTACGCATGAGCATTGTGGAAGCCTCAGTCTCCTGCCAGAACGGTTACAGCTCAGTGCCGGTGAGCAGCTCATGATTTATCAGTTACTGCTCCAGAGCTAGTGTCTCCAGGCAGGAGTACGCCTGCCCACGCAGCCTTCTGTAAGAAGTGGTCTGCTCTTTATGGACTGCAGAATTCTGAATGTCCTGAAAGAGTTTATTGAATCAAAATGATTGTAGTCAAATTTAAGAGACTTTCTTTAAGCCATTGGACAAACACAGCGGATAGATGAATTATTTGAGAATATATGAATTCACATTATAAAATACAACTGAGAACAGTTTATAATATGGCTACCTGAAACACAAGTATATAGGACAAGCAATAAATAATAAATAATGTGTTTCTGACATGAGTTTCCAACCCTTCCTGTCTTAGTCCTTTGGGGATGCTATCATGAAATACCAAAGACTGGATGGCTTATAAACAATAGAGATGTGTTCCTCACATTTGTGGAGGCTGGCAGTCAGAGGTCAGGGTGCCAGCATGGTGGGGTGAGGGCTCTCTTCCAGGAGGTGAGCTACTCTCTGTATCTTTCTCATGTGATGGAATGGGGCTAGGGGTAGCTCTGTAGGGTCTGTATTATTAATGCAATAATTAATTATTAGCCTCCACCTTCATCACCTAAACACCTCCCAAAGGTCCTACCTTTCAAATACCATCACATTTGGAGTTCAGAAGCCACCGAAGCATTTTAAACAGGAGTATTATTTCAAATGATAAACAATACTGAGAATGGATTGCAGGGGTAAAAGACTGGAAGTTGGAGGAACAGTCTGAGGCTTCTGTAGTTTTCCAGGTGCAGAGAAGAGGAAGCATGCAGGCTATGTCTGAGGATAAACAAAACAGAACCTGATTTAGGCAGATCAGGCACAAAGGAGGAATTGAGGACAGTGTTGATTTGTGGTTTGTGCACCTGAGCAGAGTTAATCCCTATGACAGGGTATGTTGGAGGGACCTGCTTTCTCATAGACTCACATTTCCAAATCGAGAACCCTCCACGAAAGCAGCCCCGTCCTCTCTGCTTTCATGTCGCTTGGCTTCAGAAGATGTACATTCTCTGCTCCCCCAGCCTGTGTAGGCAGGTGGTAGAGGGGGAGGGTAGTTCCCCGTGGGAGTTGGTACAGTCATGGGAATTCATGGTGACTACCACTAAGCACATCCTCCATCGTGGCTTTGATCAGCAATAATTCTGGCATTTGTCACTCCATTTGACTTCAGCATCTCTCTGAGGTAATATTGTCAAAATAGCATATTCGGGGGAGTCAGGAAGCAATAGGTCTGCTTGAAACATATTAGGGTTGAAAGACAAAAAGCTGGGTATTTCAAATCAACTCATGCAGATCATAGGCAGAGATGTCGAATTAGCATCACTGGCTTACATATTATAAAAATACACATGTGATTTTCTTGGCAAGTCATTGTTAAACAAATAAATAAATGAGTACATAAAAGGATCCAAAATGGACTAGAGCAGTAGCCATCAGTAGCACTGTGTTTTTTTAAAAGAGATCAGACTCCTCACACCAGATTGGGTGTCACCATGCCAACTGCCCCGGATCCTAGCTGAGTCACACTGCGCCAGAAGGCATTCCAAGTGTACTTCTTATAGATCAACCATCAGCAATTTATCCTTGGCTGGCTAAGTGTAAATGATTTGATGCAAATAAAATTGAATTAAAAATCCCAAGCACTTCACCTCTCATTCATCCAAGCTATACACTGCCACAGACATTGAAAACACTTGAACTCTACAGGGACAGGCTCATGCGGCTGAACCCCCCACATTGATTAAATGACTACTTTGTGTAGAACTGGGTGGGGATGGAAGCTGGAGACAGAGGGGTATGCATGAGGAGTTGTTCACATGTACACTGTCAATGTTTCTGGCCCTCATTATTTACATATGATTTGCTGGTAAAATTTTAAAAATTCAGCTAAAAGTGAGATGTTATTAGATTTGGAAAAGCATCTACATTTTTTTTAAATGCTCAGTTTCTTGAACTCAAAGCATAGCCCAAAACTTCAAAATTATCAAATTTGTATTTTCAGAAAAACATTTTTAAATATTTAAATCCATCAATATTGCAGGATTTGGATAAAAAGAGATTACATATTCATGAAACTTTGCTAGTATTTCAACCCAGCAAGTTCATCTGCCTAAAATGCTTTGGATTTAATAGTAGATGTTAGTAAAATTAATAAAGCAGACCAATATCAAGAACTGTTTTATTTAGAAAATTTGCCATTTTAAAATTGTATTAAGTTAAAATGCTTCTGAGCTTACAAGTCTGATAGATTTTGAATTGTTACCTACTACATAAGTTGTGGAATAAAGCAAAATAACTGCAATTTATGTTTCACTGCAAATTAATTCGATTATATCTGAAGGGGATATGAATTCAGACCTCTTGGCATTATCTATAAGTGGATAAAATATTACCTTGAGAATCCTGGATGCTATACAAGCTTACAGATAAGTGGGAAAAGGCCTGTTCAGACTCGTGTTCAAGAACCTCAATCATTGCAAATAGATCAGAATCTCCTGGCTTATCTGAGGTTGCACACTCTTCTGATTTCCCATTTTTAAGTCAAAAAGTGAATTAACAAGTCTTACTCACTTTAGAGCAACTGGCTAGAAACTGAGATCTCTCAACCAACCTATTAAAAACCTCTTACATAGGGATTTAAGAAAAGGAAAAAAAATAATACTAAATTACAGAGAACACAACCCATTCTCTGTGTCATGTGAATTGTTACTCTGACCCTGGTTTCTCACCATAAGACATGCTTTCCACTGTATTCCCTTAATTAGGATTTGTCTCTATGTCCTTTCTTCACTGCTGAAGCCTTGTTCCATCTGTCCACATGACCTACTTTTTTTGTTGTTATTCCTGTAATTTGATAATGAGCATTACTACCTATGACCCATTACCTACACTTTGACCACTGCCTGGAATTTCTTCTGTGATTCTACAAAATTATGGAAATATTACTCTCTCTTTTGAGGCTAAGTTCACTTTATGACTTTTCTAAAATACATCCTGATAACCCCAACTTATAAAGAGATAAAATAAAAACAAAATTGTCCATGTAAATTGATTTTCATATTTTGGTCATTGCAATCATACCATGAACTGGCCCTGTGGGCTTGCAAAGGAATTCATAATGTGACAGGCTCAAAAACAAACATTGAGGTGACCTCATCAAGGTAACACTGGCAATTCTAAATTCTACCATTTGTCATTGTCAAGAAATGATGCAGTCCATAAAATTAAAGTACTAGCATTTATTTATTTGGGTTTTCATTTAGTTTAAATATACATATAATAAAATTATTAGATATTTTTATTAAGTAACGAGATAAGTGACCGTTTCAAGTAGTGAAATCTACTGCTTTAAAAAAGAATGTCATGAATTCCTATTGAATTTAGAAAATGAATCTTGGTGATAAAGGATTAGTACACTAAAAAACACAATTTTATTTTGCTGAAATGTGTAAATAATACCTTTCATAGATATAGTTGTTTTAGCAATTACAAGGTACTTTAGTATATATTCCTTTATTTGATTTTCAAGCAGTCTTATGAAAGAGATATCTTCCATATTTCATTGATAAAGATTGGACTTAGAGAGTTTAAGTAACTGAAGGGTCACAGCCAAGCACACAGAATAGTCACAGGTCTGAACAGTAAGCTATGGATATGTGACTAGGTTTTGTCAATCCACATTAAGTGGTCATAGACTACTCTGTGCATTTTCTTTCTCTTTTTTGTCTGATTATTAACTGCTATCAACTCTTCCAGTTGCCAGAGAACAGTTATTTCTTTCTGCCATCAGCTGTCATCATCTATTTCTAGTCTATGAGGTAGAAAAATCAGATAATCAAGCTTGCTGAAACCTGGACATGAAACATTAAATAGTGTCTGGAGGAGAGCTTCTTACTGGAATCAATCAAGTTCATGGCATTGGTACACAAGTCACAGTCAACTCTCACAGTAGCTGGAGAGCTTTCTCCAGCAGTCTCTTTGTTTGTAAGTAGGTTTTAGAAAGGAGGGTCTACTATTAAATCTGCTTGCTAAGCAGGTGAGATGTGACTATATATGTACATTTTTTTCCTCAACTGAAATGCCAACAGGTCTGCCTTCACACTTCCACACCTTCCTCTTCTGCCTGGCATTCATTCCTCTTTGTTCCAGTGTTCTCAAATCAGCCATTAGAGGAGCAAACCCAACACTCGAGACTCCAGAGCTACTAACAAGCCATGTAGGACCTTATATCCCAGGACAGATTCAGGTTTGATTTCATAAGCACATCCTCATTTGAGATGGAGAGAAAATTAGTCTTGGAACAATTTCTGATATTTGAGATTAGAAATTAGTGAGGAAAGCACTAGATTGTACATATTGCACTTGTTCCTTTAAATTGTTTTCCATATATATAATTTACACATGTGAAGTAATTCTAAGCTATAATGTTTAGAACGGTTTATATAGATTTATTTAACATATGCTTTTATCTACTAATATTATTCTTGGTTTGGTACATGTAAATGTTAGTGGGTGCTTTGGACCATGCATGCATATTACATATTGTCACAGTCTGGTATAACTAGCCTCAAATCTCTTCAAAGGCATAACCTTAAAGACTTGCATATACAAAGTTAAAATATCAAAGGTCATAACTTTATATTCTTGCTTTTTCAGACTACCCCATAGAACATTTTCTATTTGTTAAGGGCCACAGCATTCAATAGAGCAAATAGGAAGAATTTGATTTTTCCCATCTGTATTATTGGTATTTGAAAAATCAAGTTCAATATGTAACATTTAAGGAACATCTTATGAGACCACATTAAGAACTCTCTATATAATCATGATAAAGAGCACCAAAAAAAAAAAAAGCAAATATCGATCAGGAAACATGGGCGCCACACACCTGGCAAATAGCTTGCATCTGAATGTGATTTTAAAAAGATAATCAGACTTGACAGACAATCAAGTAGAATATTGGCCAAAGAATGAAACATTCACTTCATAGGACAAAACATCCCACCAGTCAGTGAGCCTCTCAGGACTAGCCAAATGGAAGGGTTGGCCTCACCTGCTAAGACATACTCATTCAGGACCAACAGAAATGAATTTTTCATATTTATATCAAAGTCTAATTTGAATGATCAAAACGTTCCTTTAAGTTCAATCAAAAAGAAGGGGGAAATTCTTGCCGTACCTGATTTTTCTTTTCAACATTTCAAAAATTTGTTTGGTCTCTTTTTTTAAAGAAAATACCTAAAATGATAGAAAAGGCATGGTTTCTAAATATGCTACAATTTTTCTATTTGCATGCAAGCACTGGCATTTGCTGGGTGAAGCAAGAGTACTGATTTTTAAATCATGTACAAGGGACTTTTGTGAAGACTATGGAGTGGATTTTTTCCAGAAAACAAAGGAACACAAATCACAGATTAAGATTTTAAAAATTGCAGATAAAAACTCTGCTATTGTGCCTTAAAGTAAGGCATGAAGACGTTCGAACAAGAGTTCAGTAATTCCCATTCATATATATTGTCAACGCCAGATCCCAGCTGTGCTCACATACCACTAGAGCTTGCTGCACAGCTGTGACATTACAAAAGGGACTCAATTGCCAATCAAGGCTTGGCTTGAGAGATTCATTGTCCAAGCCATTCCTTAGTAAAGCTGCTGGGACTCAGTGTCTGCCTCACTTATTGTCTCTATGAACAACCATGCATTGTACAACTAACACACTGCAGAATTTTTCTGTTATACTTATTTATTGCAAGGAACTCTAGCTTTGAAATAAAGTTTTATGGTGGATTTCTCTTTATCACTCTACAATGATCTTGTCCAGGACACACATGAGGTAGAATATCAGAGAGCCATAACGTAAGTCTCTTATGTTTACTCAACAATCAGCAGGTTTATTGATGATTGATACCCTTTTAACCCCATTTTTTGAGAGTGGTTTCAAGGGATAAAAGTGGCACTGCTGACAGAACCACAAAGGAGAATAATTGCCATTATTATTGTTTTGAACCTAAAATGAAGTCTCACTTGCAGATTATGAATTGCGCGCCACAAATATGGCAGCTTTCCCAAAGGCAGTTTTCCAAAAACCCTAGCCGCATGAGATTGTTTTTATTTTGCTGCAAATAATAAAAGAAATCTTTGCTCATCTATGTTTTTGATCATCCTCTTACAGAGTAATGCACTCTTTAAGGATTCTAAGATGATTGGACTAAAGAAAAGAAATATATTCATCTCTCTTCAATATAAGATTGCTTCTCTATAGAACCCTTTTCCCTATTATTAAACAATGGCCTAGGGCTTAATCACAAGAAAAAACAGCAGCTTGTAATTATTGGAACCCAGAATCTAGGTCAGTGGTAGGCAAACTCATTAGTCAACAGAGCGGCAAACCGTGGCTCGAGAGCCGCATGTGGCTCACAAGGTGCAGTTTGCCGACAACTGGCCTAGGGCTTTATTTAACACAGAGAAGAAAGTTATATCATGGGTTGCTAATTTAAAAAGAATCTTTTTGTTTGATCAAAATTTGTCTTTGATCAAACAACAAAAGGAATAAGTTTTGAGAAACTACCATATGTAGACACTATGCTACTAGATTCAAATCTTTTCATGGCACAAATTGTATTGAACTTGATACATTCTAAGTAAAATTCTGACATTCTAGAATACTTACAGGTAGATATCTTTTATTTTTACATAATATTTATACCTAAAGATGCAGGCTGTTATGTAATCAGAAGCAGAATTCTGAAGATATTAAAGGAGATTAAGTTGTGGCTTCGGATATATACACTATCAGATAATCTTCAAAGTAAAAAATATATACACATTAAATCTCTTTCCTTATCAAGTTAGCATCCATGGTATTATGGCCTAGTTTCAATTTCTGCCCATAAATCTTAAAGCAAGAGAAAGAAAGGAACAACAACACTGCCTCATAATTTTTATTTAAAATTTAAGATCAATTTATAGTATAGATTTATTTAGTTTATTCCATGTCTGGCACTGTTCTAAGCAGATGATATGTATTAATACTTTTATTCCTCACAGCAAATGTAGGAGATATGAATTCTTATTAGCTCTATGTTTAAGGTAGAATAATAAAGGCACATATAGGTTAAGGACACAATGTTACCAAAATAAAGTGTAGAAAGGCACTCATACTTCTAACCACTGCACAGTGCTGGCTAACAGCTTTGCTTTACTTCTAGAGGTTATAAGATGTTACTACAACTGTCTCTTGACCTGTCAAATAATAAAAATTTGAATAATAAATTCTAAGAAAAATGTAACTCTATTGGAATTTAGAGTAAGTTTGCCCTATACAAATAGCTTGCTTTTTAATCTTTTAGAATATAGCAATTCTATAGCTCTAAGAAAGGCTAGAAAGTCAAAGGCATTCTTTGTTTATTTCTGAAGACTTGATATGTAGAGACCAGTTTCATAAAAGACATATTTTCCAAATAAATTTGCTTGTTGTTTCTTAGGTTCCTTCAGGCATGTTGATTCAAGAGGATAAAATATAAAACCTTGAAAATTATGGTGTAAAAGCTAAGTACATTGATCTCAGAGGTATCTCCTTTACAAATAACTTCAATTATTCCTTTCTGGATGCAAAGATTTGGTACTTTTATTTATGAGATTAGGATCTGCATTTCTAACTTGAAGACTGCATTGTTAATCTTCACACAATACCAAAATAAAATCATGTACTTTCATCGTATCAAGGTCTCTAAAGCCTCCCAATCCTATCCATTTAGAATCCTTTATAATAAAAGGCTAATATGCAAATTGACCAAATAGGTTGCTATGATGCACACTGACCAACAGAGGGCAGACGCTCAATGCAGGAGCTGCCCCCAGATAGTCAGTGTGCTCCCACAGGGGTGAAGGGGTGAGGGTGAGGGTGCTGCTCAACCAGAAACCCTGAGCCAGGCTCACCACCAGCAAGCACAGCAGCAGTGGTGGGAACCTCTCCTGCCTTCACACCAGCACTAAGGCTGTCCAACTGATGGCTTAGGCCTGCTACCCAAGCCATTAGTCAGATCCCCCAGACTGTGAGAGGGCACAGGCCAGGTTGAGGGACACCCCCCAAGTGCCTGAATTTTGTGCACTGGGCCTCTAGTATATTTATGAAAACTTAAAAACCAGTTTGCAAACATGTTCATAATTCAAGTTTTCTGAATTATTATAAATATATAAACAGAAAAACATTCTCCAGCATTTTGATGAAGCAAAAGTCACCATCCACATGAGGCATAGGTACCTAGTGCAACACCAATGCCTAAGTGGAGAAGATAGGGAGACACAATGATTAGAATCCCAAATAATATATTTTCACGGAACAAATTTGATTAAGTAATATGCTATATGTAATGCTTATACTATATATACTGCTTTTACTAACAAAACTGAAGATCAAATAATAAATAACACAAAAGGAAAATTCAATGTGCTTTGGTATCCTACTTTAATAATTTTCAAGATTCTGATAAATTTGCCTTAGAAAATTGGAGTTTAAGCATCTCACATTAGCATTTCAACATTGGTATTTACTTATAGAAACAAAACTTATGCCCATATGTGCATATATTTAGGATAATATTACATATAATTGTATTTAGGCCATATTGCAAATATATGTATTATCATCTTTATCGGTGAAGTTTTCACTGGATATCCTCTGTGTGTTTGTGTGAGTGTGTGTGTGTAACAAAGACAAATTAGAGTGGACTCTTAAAACTGGATCAAAGAACCTCATTATGGAAACTAATTTTGGCATTATTCCCCAGTGACTAGATAAAAAGAATATTTTGTTGGGATCAAAATTTGAGAGGAAAATATTATTACAGGATATAAAGACCAATCAGAAATGCCTTGTCCTTTGTAGAATAAGCAAAAAATACAGAATCCCATTTTTGTTTCTCTACAAGTTTATCAATTTTTTATTATGCTTTCACTGTTTGAGTGGAAGAGTTTCTAGCCAAAGGCTTTATAATCTATTTCAACACAGTGAAGCTATCATTGTGCCTTTTGAAAATAATGGCTTCCACGAGCTGATTATAATGGATCATTCTGAATTAGAAATTCTTTATGTAGTCTCTTTCAGACCCAGCAAGTGGTCTGAACTACGTGCTTCTTTATTCCATTCACGGTGTCACACGTTTTCAACCGAACAAAATTACCTGCTCGGTGCCAGGCACTGTGCTTAATGCCAGGGACATAAAGATTAAAAACAATCAAACCAACTAAAAACTCTTCACAGAGCTCATACTTTTTTTTAAGGAGAGGGACATGGAAAACATTTCATCTACACAAAATCTGGCACATGGATATTTATAGCAGCTTCCTAGTCACCGAAACCTGGATGTTTGCCAAGGCGTCCTTCAGTAG
Source organism: Antrozous pallidus (assembly GCA_027563665.1). Taxonomy (NCBI): domain Eukaryota; kingdom Metazoa; phylum Chordata; class Mammalia; order Chiroptera; family Vespertilionidae; genus Antrozous; species Antrozous pallidus. The sequence continues at coordinate 83,489,666 of CM050519.1, forward strand.
GTGAACAGATAAATAAACTGTGGGGCATAGAGACAATAGAATATCAATCAGCACTAAAGATAAGTGAGCTATAAAGCCATGAAAGGACAGGAAGGAACCTTAAATATCTATTATTAAGTGAAAGCAGCCATTCTAGAAAAGACAAAACTATGAGGATTATAAAACATGAGTGGTTTATAGGAATTATAGGGGACAGAGGGAGGGATGAAAAGTGAAGCATAGAGGATTCTTAGGACAGTGCAACTACTCTGTATGATATAATGTCGGTTGCATGTCATTACACATTTTTCTAAACCAGTGGTCGGCAAACTGCGGCTCGCGAGCCCCATGCAGCTCTTTGACCCCTTGAGTGTGGCTCTCCCACAAAATACCACGTGCGGGTGCGCACGTACAAGTGCGATTGAAACTTCATGGCCCACGTGCTGAAGTCGGTTTTCAGCTCTCAAAAGAAATTTCAATCGTTGTACTGTTGATATTTGGCTCTGCTGAATAATGAATTTGCCGACCGCTTTTCTAAACCCACAGAATGTATACCACCAAGTGTGAACCCTTATGTAAACTATGGACTTTGGGTGATAAGGACATTCATTGTAGGTTCATCAGTTTTAAGAAAGTATCATTCTGGAAAGGAATGTTGTTGATAATGGAGAAACTATGCATGGGCGGGGGAGGTGGTATATGTAAAATCTGTATACTTATTGTTGATTTTTTCCATGAATCTAAAAGTTTCCTAAGAAATCAAACCTATTAAAATAACATTTTAATAGATTAATAGATTATAGATACAGTCTATAATCATGTGTGTAGTAGTTGTAATGTGTACAAAACTTAGAAGCAGCATAGAAATTAGAAAGAGTCCCCAAGAAAAAGTGCATAAAATTATATTTAAAAGATGGTTTGTGAAGGATAAATAAGTTTTCTTAATACCAAAGATCTTATTCTCCCTGTAACTATAATTTAATTTTCATCTTTATAATAGCCCATTGAAATCATTCTATCCCAGAATGGGAGAAAAAATAAGGTTTAGTTCAATAGCTATAATATCCTTAGAGTAAGTAAAACAATACAAGATTTTTTTAAATAATGTGATTTGTAAAGACTTCATATTTTCAAAGCAATGGCTGATGAACTATTTGGTATACATTTGTGACTAAAGTAGTATATTTGGCTGTCCAAGTACTTGGAGGAGCTGGAAAAATAACGAGAAGGGATGAAACATCTAAGTAAAAAAATATGAAGAATCTATATATCATTTGACTTAGATAAAGTCATCAAAACTTGACTAAGTAAAATTTTTACTGACTATTGCACGCAGGGCTCATTCCTCGCTCCTAGAATACACAGATGAAAGCAACTTTATTTCACTGGAGTCTACCATATTGTTAGGGAGAAAACTTACTAAGTGGTGGTTACATGTTGGAGACCACAGCAGAGGTGACCCACAAAACTACATAGAGGTCTCACTAGCAAGGGAAAGGCTAAAGAACTAGAGAATGCAGTTTAAGGTAAAGAAGTCCAGCTTACTAGTGGTGCAATGAGCATATCAGACCAATTGCAATCCTAGAGAACTTACTATATGGATACAAATTCCCCGGGGGAATCATTCAGGAGAGAAATTCGTATTTTATGTTAGATCATTATACCATACATCGTGTGTGTGTGTGTGTGTGTGTGTGTGTGTGTGTGTGTGTGTGTGAAGTATCTCATTTAAAACAAATTCTTAGAAAGGTGTATCATAAAGCCAATCTGTACTGCAGTAGCTTAGTTCTAGGTAGGATGCTATAGCTCTTGTTTTTAGTGAAGTTCTTTATGAAGAAAAAAAATCGTATTGCCCAATATGGCAAAATAAATTCACTACTATATGTCAAAGCCAATTGCTTCTTAGATGTTAGGTTGAAGCATTTGGTGTACAGCTCAGAAGGCCTTGTCTGGGCCTGAAGGTAAAGAGTGCCATGTCTGATTAGTGATGTCTGTCACTCACCGGGGAGTGAGGAGTGTGGAATCTCAACTTAATCCCTCAAGAAGTATTTATTTTGCCTGAGGCTGAAGACCTTGGAAACACAATCTATATCAATGATGGCTAACATGCAGTAAGCACTTACAAAGGGGTTTCTATCATTGAAGGACTTTACATCTATTAATTCACTTAATCCTTACAATAACCTTGTGGAATAGACACTGCAGTACAAGCAAGTCAAGGAATGAGCACCAGGATGGCAGATAGTGAGTGAAGTCCCCAGTGTACTTGGCAGTACACTATAGGGTATGTATTCTTGCCAGCTTCCCATTAGAGCCTCCCTTTTAGCCATCCATGCTATATTATTCACAGGGCACTGACTGCTAAACCAGAAATGCCCCAGAGTAGTATTGCATATTCAAATACTATCATTCAAATAAACAGTCAACGGGAATCATGCAGGCAAGCCACCTCTCTGAGCCCCTTGACTTGAGAGACAGCCGAGGTATTTTCAATTCTGTAGTCCTGTAACCTAGTTCATTTCATCCTAAATCTATCAAATGTGAGAGAGGATAAGCAGTGTGGCTCAAGAGTTTCATAGACTCAAATCCCAGTGTCTATGATTTTGCACAAATAACTTCTCTGAACTCAGAGTCCTGATGTCTAAAGTAAGTATACTGAAATAACCTTAATCTGGCTTAATTAGGATAAAATGACCTGATATACTAGTACTGTAGTGTAAATGTCCAACATAAAGCTTTTTTATGGTAATGTAAGTGCCTGACGTGGAGCTTTTTTATTTTTTTTTTAATTCTCACCCGAGGATATGGTTTATTCATTTTTAGAGAGAGTGCAAGGGGAGGGTGGGGAGAGAGAGAAACATTGCTGTCAGAGAGAAACACCCCATTGCCTTCAGTACTGCCTCAACCCTGGTAATTGAACCTGCAACCCAGGTATATTCCCTGACTAAGAATCAAAGCCACAACCTTTTGTTGGACAGGACGACATTTCAACTAACTGAATCACTAATCAGAGCCAGACATGGAGCTTTAGATTGCACAGACATCCATCTTGAATAAACATGGTGTCAGCTACATGGAACAGCCTCTAGCAAAACACCTAGATGAGGAACCAGGCTGCCCACAACCATGACATCCCCTTTTAGAACTCCCTAGGTCCGTGGTCAGCAAACTTCGGCTCTCAAGCCACATGCGGCTCTTTGGCCACTTGAATGTGGCTCTTCCACAAAATACCATGGCCTGGGAGAGTCTATTTTGAAGAAGTGGCAGTAGAAAAAGTTTAAGTTTAAAAAACTTGGCTCTCCAAAGAAATTTCAATCGTTGTTGACTAATGAGTTTGCCGACCACTGCCCTAGGTAAACTAGAGAACTGATCTATTTTGAGTGACCCTGTGTTTTCCTTCCGGTGTCCTAATTCCCAATCTTATGCTTTATATTCCCTAATAAACAATAAACTTGGGAAAGTATGGGCACCCCCAAGCTGAATTCTAATGAAAACAGAGCTCCAGATTCAGGTTTCCTTCCTCTCGCTCTGCCTTGCTGTGTGACACTTAAGAATGCCACGTTCACTCCAGAGCCTGTGAGTAATAAAACTTTTTCTTCAAAGTCCCCTAATGGTTTTGCGGATATGCATCGTGCAATCATAAGGGGCGGGGTAGAAGTCTGTGGGGTTCACTAGGATTAAAGCAGTCCTAGCCAAGAACAGCACTATCATATAATAAGCTGGGACCAATACAATATGTGCCTGAACAATGCCTGCTATGCAACATATCTTCCAAAGCATTATTTCCTAAACTTCTTCTATGTCACTGTATACATGAGTAAATCGGGGTATTATTTTAATGTAACATTTTTATTTTTAATTCTTTGAATATATTTATATACTACATATAATTTTTACTTTTAATTATTTGAATCTAAAAAGATGATTTCATCTGTGATTATTAGAATCATGTGCTGCTTAAGGATGGGGCTACCTCCTGAGAAATAAACATTAGGTGATATATATATATATATATCCTATCTAATAAAATAGTAATATGCAAATTTACCATCACTCCCACACACAAGATGGCTGCCCCCACGTGGACACAAGATGGCCAGCAGGGGAGGGCAGTTGGGAGGGACCAGGCCTGCAAGGGAGGGCAATTGGGGGCACTCAGGCCTGCAGGGTAGAGCAGTTAGGGGGGGACCTGGCCAGCAGAGGAGGGCAGTTGGGGGTAATCAGGGAAGGGCAGTTAGGGGTGACCAGGCTGGCAGAGGAGGAAAGTTGGGGGCAAACAGGCTGGCAGGGGAGCAATTAGACATCAATCAGGTTGAAAGGGGTGTGGTTAGGGGGTGATCAGGCTGGCAGGCAGAAGCAGTTAGGGTCAACCAGGCGAGCATTTGGGAGGCAGCATTCCTGGATTGTGAGAGGGATGTCCGACTGCCCTTTAGGAGTCCCAGATTGGAGAGGGTGCAGGCTGGGCTGAGGGACACCCACCTCCATGCACGAATTTTGTGCCCCAGGCCTCTAGTGTATATATATATTGATACAGAAAGGAAGGGAGATAGAGATAGAGACATCAATAATGAGAATCACCAATCGGCTGCCTCCTGCATGCCCCTAAAAGGGGAAAAGCTCACAATCTGGCGTGTGCCCTGACTAGCAATCAAAACTGTGACCTCCTGGTTCCTAGGTCTATGCTCAGCCACTGAGACACAGCGGTCGGGCACCTTTGCTGATTTTGTCATATTGAGAACAACCCAGCGTGCACTTACACAAACCTGGATGGGACAGCCTGCTACACACCTAGGCTGCATGATGTAGTCTCTTACTCCTAGGCTACAATTCTGTACAGCAGGTCTGTACGAAACGATACAAGAGCTGAGCAAGCACTGGAGGAAACGCTGCCGCCAAGAGATGCACGCTCAAGATGCATGAGGCTGCTGCCGCCTTAACACCCAAACTATTTCACAGCAAACATTTTTAGTAAGGAGGAAGAGTATACTCTAAAATAATGATAAAAAGTATAATATAGTAAATATGTAAACCAGAAACATAGTTGTTCATTATTATTATCAAGTATTATTTATTGTACATAATTGCATGCGCTGTGCTTCTATCCAGTGCAATAGATTTGTTTACATCAGCATCATCATAAACGTGAGTAACCTGTTGTGCTATAATGTCATGATGGCTGCCATCTCACGGAGTAACAGGAATTTTTCAGCTCCATTATAATTTTATGGGATTACTGTCATATACTAGCATGTGGTCTGGCAATGACTCCAGCATCCTTATGCATTGTTCCATATTCCAGTTATGCGTTTGACATTGTATTTTGAGGGAAATGCGTAGTTTGGATGAACAAAGAGGAAAAAAAAGATACTGAATATGTGTGGTATTTTCAAAAGATGGGCATATGAATCCTGAAGTTCTATAATGTGGTCTATGAGATGGTGTGTTTAAATATCATAGCTTGTTTTCCATTTCTAGGTCTATACATAGGCTACTCAATACCAAATTATCCAATATTATGCTGACATGTTTGGGGGAAAATGTTATTCATTTAAGTATTCCTGAATGATAATTTTTTACAACTAATTTTTAAAGCTTGTGAGAACCTTGGTAAACAAACATAACCTTAAGCTCATGAAGCTTTTTAAAAGAATTATAAAAACATTCCTTGGGATATTTTATAAGAATAATTTATGAAGATAAAACACACTCACATAACATGGCTCTCTTTAATAAAATTATGGCTCATCCCTGTGAGTACAAACTCAGGGAAATCATTCAAAGCCAAAGACCATCTCTTTCCTTAAAAACTTTTATACAGAATATGGTTTTCTATTCTAGATTAATGATTGAATTTTAGTAATAGTGAGATCTAGGTCATTCTCTAGGATGTTTACTTAAAATTATTTCTATAAAACATTGATTAACTGATAAAGTCCTTTGAAACTTCATTTAACCATGCTTCTCAATTGCAGAAGTGATCTTAAGATATTAGTCTTTATGATATGACTCTCTTAATCATCATTATATTCATGAGCTGTTTGAAAAAATTTGTTTATTGATCTCAGGGTAAGTGATTAAAAGCACAAGTGATCTTTGGAATCAGAAGTTTGTGCCCAAAGTGGCTTACCAGTTGTGTGATCAGCCAGTACTTACCCTTGATCACAGAAGGTTTTATTTTTATTTATTTATTTATAATATAATTTATATTTAATAGTAGTACAAATGTTTTCCTTCTCCCCCCAACATCCTCCCCCCAGCCTCCCTTACCCCCCCAAGCACATGTCCCCACCTGCCCCCCTCCCTGTCCCAGAGTCTTTCATTCATTGGTTATGCTCATATGCATGCATACAAGTCCTTCGGTTGATCTCCCCCATCACCTACCTCCCATCCACCCCTGTAGCTTGACAGCCTATTCAAGGCCATCCTGCCTCTATATCAAACACTATCCACTGTTTCTTTTTTTCAAAAATATCTTGCCTCTGCATACTAGAAACAAACGTATAAGAACAAAAAATGTTTGAGTGTCAGTTTCAATGTCCAACTGTTCTGAGTCCCAGTTTCAATGTCAAATAGTTCTTCATGTGTACATGTCAGCAATGGTATCCAGATGGTGGACACATCGTGGCAATGCAAAGAGAGGATGGATCTTGCACAGGAGGGTTTTTATGCCATTTAGTGTCCAATATTTCAGCAAAAGGAATACCCATTACATGTTGTTCATTATGTGTGTCATAGGCTTTTAACATTGTATACAGTATGCATATTTTATGAAAGGCCAATTGAAGACATTTAAGTTTTTTTCCATTTTCTCTATATAAATCAGTAATCTATACTTCCTTTGTAAGAATCTTTATTCCCTCAACACATTATTCATATTGGAAATTTCAGTCACTATGAATAACTTTTTGAAAATATTGTTATATCTTATCACACTGTCTCAAAAATAGTGTAGAATGGACTCTTATCAGCAATACCATAGAACTTGTGTCCCCAAAATCTCTGACAATGGCCATGATTACATTTTTAAAAATGTACCAACTTTATGGAAAAATAGTAATATTTAAGTTTATATTTCTTTGAGTACCAGGAATTTGAATACTTGAGCTTATTTGTATTTTGCATACATGTATATTACATGTTGTAGTTAGATTGTATGCCTAAAGTGTCACTTATTGTTCAATCTATATAACCCTACATAATAAAAGCCTAATATGCTAAGTGTCCAGTCATCTTTTCAAGAAATCAAAGCATAATATGCTATTGATATGCTAAGGCTACTCAACCACTAGCTATGAGGTGCACTGACCACCAGGGGGCAGATGTTCCAACCAGTAGATTAGCTTGTTGCTGGAGTCCACCTGATCAGAACTGAGATGGGCTGTACATGCCCTGGAACCCTCATGTGTCCTCTCCACCAGGCTGGCCCCACCCCTGATGGGTCCCTATTGGGGCGGCCCAGCCAGACCCCACCTGTGCACAAATTTGTGCACTGGGCCTCTAGTAATATATAATTCCAAAAGCCTTTCATTCTATTTGGCACACAATTTCCTTAAAGTAGCAGGATATTTCTCCTTTAAAACCCATACCTCATGTTTGATACATTTAAGTTTTTTAAAAGTTAACAGCCAGAAAGCTTTTTCAAATGTAATTTAATATCAAATAGGTGAAGGAATTTTTCTATTTCAGCTCACATAGGAGTTATTTTATAACCATGGAGTAGTAAATTTATTATTTAAATAGCTATGTGGATAGATTCACTTGTATTCTACATATTTAAATACTTATAGTTCTAAGAAACAACAGTTTTAGCTCTTTTATATCACATTCCTCCTCATTTTCTTTCTCCACTCTAATGGCTATAGTAGGAATATATCATGATAATAAACTAGCTTTAGGTCTCCCATAGTCTTTTTTTTTTATGTGATTTTGGTTCCAAGTAAAAGAGTATGACTATATTTAGTTGACATATGTTTTGTTTAAAATGAATTGCTTCTTCATGTAAATGTTCAGTAATGGTTAGAGATGTCTATTCAGTCCTATAAAATATCACCAATGGAGGTGAGCTGCAGCTTAATTTAAGTATATACATATAAATTTAAGTATACATATAATTTTTACAGTTCTAAATACACAAAGTCAGAATAAGTTAATAAAATTACAGAATAGAATTTTGATTATAAAACTATATAATTATATTCAAGTATATTGTTTGAAAAATATTTATAAAAAATACACATGTCTGTGCAAAATATAAATACTCTCCAATATTAAATAAGATAATAAAATTATTAACAGGTGAAATATATTTTCTAAATGTGTGGATATGGAATATATAAAATATATCCTCTGTTTTACAGACAAATGAGGCAGCTTACACTATTTAAACTTTATAAATAATATGTATTTTTTCAGAAGGATTCAATTAATTAAATCTGTTCATATTAAATAGATATATTTACCATGAGAAAAAATTCTTAAATGCACAGAATTGATTTAAATTTCTTAGGTAAGATTAGTATATTTATGAAAGTTGAGTTATCCTTTTTAGAAAAAGTAATTTTTAAAACATAATTACATTGTTTTATCCTATATAACAAAAGAGAAACATGCAAATTTGACTGTACCTTCGCTCCTAATTGGCTATGCTACAAGCCAATCAGGAGCGGGGGCGAGGCCAAGTGGCAGGAGCACCGGGCCTCGGGGGTGGAGATGAAATGGTCGTGGCAGTGAGCACCCAGCCCCTGGGCACTGTGGCAGTGGCAGCAGCAGGGAGTGCCCAGCCGCCTGGCGCTGTGAGTGGAAGTGGCGGTCAGCACCCAGGCCCCAGGGCCAGGTGGTCACAGTCAGCCGAGGCTGAGCTGAGCAAGGCGATGGCTGTGTGCCCAAGTCAGGCTGGGGGTGAGCCATCAGTTGGACATCTCCTGAGGGCTCCCAGATGTGAGAGGGGGCAGGTTGGGTTGAGGGACCACCCACCCCCAGTGCACAAATTTCATGCACTAGACCCCTACTATTATAATGATTATATATTTCAAAATATAACTTTGAAAATTATAAAATTCCATATATGTGGAATAATTCTGTGGGTTGTCTTACTATCATATAAGAAGATGAATATATAATACTTAGTAATAATATAATTTATATAATATTATTTAATTAGCTATGTATATATAGTTAAAGCTCATATGCGATAGGTCAATAAAACATGAAAAGTAACTACTCCTCAAATTTAGATAAGAATTTGCATAAAAATGAATATAATTATATTAATGCACTTAATACTTTTTCTTTATTGAAAATAATAAAATAATTTTATCATGGAATCTAGGTGTACACACAAACACACAAATAACTTTTCAGATGGAGAAAGACTTTTGAATCCTTATGTTGGAAACAAATGGATGTCTCCAGTTATATGTCAATGAAATATGTAAGCCAGAATATTGAGAGTAAAGTAAACAGAATATATTAACTTACTACCCAAAAGACACCAAATCATTACTCATTTAGAAATATATCCTGATATTTTCCAGATATGGTCCAAGTCCCTTCTATTTCCTTTTCAATCATGAAACTAATTCGGAAGTACCATGTAATACTGAACATACGAACATGGAAAGGCTAAAGGAAGAAAAGAACTGGTATGCTCTTTCGATGTATTTTTGGCTGCATCCTCTTCATACTCCTTTGATGGGAAATGTTCACTTTGTGAGAAAAGTCACTTGTGTTTATGATGAGATGATAAAGACGCTGCCTTTACCAGCACATCCTGGCACCTGTGGTTCTCTAGTCAACCCTATTACTGGGTCAGAAGAAAGTTAAAGTCCAGCTGATAGCTCCGCTTTGTGCTGAGGCCTCTCTGCTGGGGTTCACCGTGTTAGCTCCCCAGCCCTCAGCCATCCTGCACACAATTCTCATAGGGTAAGCAAGGTGGGAATCACACCCAGCTTGGGGAGCAGCCAAGTCAGCTGCAACACTGCCAGGTAACACTACCCTCCCCGACACTGTGTCACCAAATAATGCCTTTCTGAACATCTCATTATATTTCCTCTAAATTACCAACATTTAAAGCTGACCTCAAATGAACAAATATGTCCTTTGGAAGTAACAGACCGAATCCACAGGCAGGTTACTGACTGATGGGGGTGAACTTAGAACGTACTGCCATGTTTAAGCAATTTTCTTTCTACTGAAAGTCTATACACTCTTACCCTCTAATAAATAGGTATTTGGTGTGAAACTCTGTGAACCTGTCTAAATATAAACTTATATTTATTAAACTTGAGAATTACTAATTAACTACATAAAATGCCTATGTTTTTCTTTTTGTATTATACCACTTTCTCCCTTTCCACGACAAACAATAACAGTTTCATTGGCTCTTTTTAAAATTTCTTTATTGATTAATGTATTACATATGTGTCCTTATCCCTTCATTATCCCCCCCAACCCCCCCCACTCATGCCCCAACCCTCTGCTGCCTATGTCCATTGGTTAGGCTTATATGCATGCATACAAGTCCTTTGGTTGATTTCTCCCCCTTATCCCCATCCTCCCCTACCTTCCCTTTGAAGTTGCACATTCTGACTGATGTTTCTTTGTCTCTGGATCTGTTTTTGTTCATCAGTTTATGTTGTTCATTATATTCCACAAATGAGTGCGATCATGTGATATTCAACTGCAGTGTTTTGTCTGCTTTAATAACAGGACTCAGTAGTAGTTTATCAAAGGCATAGATATGAGAACTTCCTTTTAAAAATATATTTTATTGATTTTTATTTTATTTATTTTACAGAGAGGAAGGGAGAGGGATAGAGCAGTGGTCGGCAAACTCATGAGTCAACAGAGCCAAATATCAACAGTACAACGATTGAAATTTCTTTTGAGAGCCACATTTTTTTATCTTAAACTTCTTGTAATGTCACTTCTTCAAAACAGACTCGCCCAGACCGTGGTGTTTTGTGGAAGAGCCACACTCAAGGGGCCAAAGAGCCACATGTGGCTTGCAAGCTGCAATTTGCTGACCACAGGGAAAGAGTGTTAGAAACATCAATGAGAGAGAAACACTGATCAGCTGCCTCCTGCACACCCTCTACTGGGGATGTGCCACAATTCAAGGTATATGCCCTTGACTGGAATCAAACCTGGGACTGTTCAGTCTGCAGGATGATGCTCTATCCACTGAGCAAAACCGCCAGGGCAGAACTTCCTGACTAGATGCTTTAATTTCTTTTTTTAATTAAATTAAATTATATATTATATATTACATGTATTATATTATATATATTATATATTATATATATTATATATATATGTGTGTGTGTGTGTGTATATATATATATATATATATATATATATATTATATTATATTATATTATATATATACTAGAGGCCCAGTGCACGAAATTTGTGCAAGGGGGACGGGGGATGTCCCTTAGCCCAGCCTGCACCCTCTCCAATCTGGGACCCCTTGAGGGATGTCTGACTGCCATTTAAGCCCGATCCCAGTAGGATTGGGCCTAAATGGGCAGTCAGACATCCTTCTCACAATCCAGGACTGCTGGCTCCAAACTGCTCACCTGCCTGCCTCCCTGATTGCCCCTAACCACTTCTGCCTGCCAGCCTGATCACCCACTAACCACTACCCAGACAGCCTAATTGATGTCTAACTGCTCCCCTGATGCCTGTTTGCCCGCAACTTCTATCCCCTGCCAGCCTGGTCACCCCTAACTGCCCTCTCCTCAGGCTTGATCACCTCCAACTACCCTCCCTTGCAGGCCTGGTCCCTCCCAACTGCCCTCCCCTGCTGGCCTGATCGCCCACAACTGCCCTCCTTTGCAGGGCCTGGAACCTCCCAAAGGCCCTCTCCTGCTGGCCATCTTATGGTGGCCATCTTGTGTCCACATGAGGACAGCCATCTTTGACCACATGGGGGCAGCCCTCTTGTGTGTTGGAGTGATGGTCAATCTGCAAATTACTCTTTTATTTGTTAGGATAGAGGCCTGGTGCATGGGTGGAGGCCAGCTGGCTTGCCCTGAAGAGTGTCCCAGATCAGGGTGAGGGTTCCCTTGGGGCAAGGGGCGACCTGGGCAAGGGGTCTACGGTGGTTTGCAGGCTGGCCATGCCCCCCAGTGATCCAAGCAGAGTCCCTGGGATTTGGTATTAATTTATTTCTACAATTGAAACTTTGTAGCCTGGAGCAGAGCCAAGCCTTCTGCTCACTCCTTGGTGCAGCCATTTCTGTTTGAAACTTTGTCGCCTAGAGGGGAGGCCTAGGCCAGCAATAGCAGGCAGAAAGCTTGGCTTCCTCAGCTGCCAGGGAAATCCAAGCCTCTCTTCTCTCCAGTGGCTGCCACCATTTCTGTATCTTTTATAACTGAAGTTTTGTAGCATTGAGTGGAGGCCTAGGCCAGCAACAGCAGGTAGAAAGCTTGGCGTCCTCTGTTGCCAGGGAAACCCAAGCCTTCCTCCTGCTCTCAGTGGACAGCCATCTTAGTTGGGGTTTATTTGCATAATCTGCTCCTGATTGTCTGGTGGACATGGCTATGGGTGTGGCTTGTGGGTGTAGCAAAGGTACAGTCAATTTGCATATTAATCTTTTATTAGATAGGATACATATATATAAAATTGATTTCAGAGAGAGAAAGATGAGGGATAGAGAGATGGAACATCAGTGATAAGACAATCATTGATTGGCTGACTCCTACACATCCCAATCTGGGTGACTGGTAATCAAACCTTGACCTCTTGCTTCATAGATTAACACTCAATCACTAAGCCATGCCTGCCAGGCCAGATGTTCTATTTTCGCTTATTTCCTTAATCACTTAGTCCTTGACCATAGAGCATTCTGTATTGGTAGCACACACTGTCTAGAATAGTTACATGGGATTTTTTACCATAGTTTCTTCAACTATTGATTGGGATTCTTAATTCATTGTAGCAAAGAAGATAGGGTATTTTTATTATTATTTATTATTATTTTTTTAGAATAATTTTATTTTAAACTTTATTTTTTATCTTTATTGTTCAGTTTATTAATTACATTGTTTCCTCTTTTTTATCCCACTATATCTCCCCTCCGCCTTGTACCTATCTCACCCTCCACCCTCACCTCCCCCTCCCCACTGTCCTCTCCCATTGTTGCAAGATTTTTGTCCAGTCTCTTGCTGTACTTCCCACAACCCTTTTCTCCCCAAGAATTGTCAGTCCATTCCCTCTCTATGTCCATGTCTGTTATATTCACCAGGTTATCCTGTTCATCAGCCTATCAATTCACTTGATTTTTATGTTCATTTGTTAATAGATGTGTATTTGTTGTTCATAATTTATATTTTTACCATTTTCTTCTTCCTCTTCTTAAAGAATATCTTTCAGCATTTCATATAATATTGGTTTGGTGGTGATGAACTCCTTTAGCTTTTTCTTATCTGAGAAGCACTTTATCTGATCTTCAATTCTGAATGATAGCTTTGCTGGATAGAGTAATCTTGGTTGTAGATTCTTGCTATTCATTATTTTGAATATTTCTTGCCACTCGCATCTGGCCTGCATCGTTTCTGTTGAGAAATCTGCTGACAATCATATGGGTGCTCCCCTGTAGGTAACCAACTGTTTTTCTCTTGCTGCTTTTAATATTCTCTCTTTATCTTTTGCTCTTGGCATTTTAATTATGATATGTCTTGGTGTGGTCCTCTTTAGATTCCTATATTTTGGGGTTCTGTGTACTTCTTGGGCTTTTAAGTCAGTTTCTTTCACCAGGGGAGGGAAGTTTTCAGTCACTATTTCTTCAAGTAGGTTTTCATTAACTTGCTCTCTCTCTTTTTCTGGCACCCCAATAATTCGGATGTTGGCTTGCTTGAGGTTGTCCCAGAGGCCCCTTACATATCTTCAATTATCTGAATTCTTTTTGTTTCTTGCTTTTCCAGCCGAGTGGGTTTTGCTTCTTTGTATTTCAAATCTTTGACTTGGTTCTTGTGGCCCTCTGGACTGCTTTTAGGACTTTGTGTAATATTTTTTATTTCAGTCTGTGTATGCTTGATTTCTAGTTGGTCCTTTTTCATATCCATGAGGGTCTCGTTCACATCCTCAGAGTTCTTGTTCATTTTCTTGAGGGTCTCATTCATTTCCTTGTAAGTCTCATTCATTTCGTGGTTGGTCTTGTTTATTTCCTTGTAGTTCTCATTAAGTTGATCTGCCTTTTCTAGGAGCCTCTTGAAAAGCCTTATAACCATGGTTTTGAACTCTATGTCTTGTTGTCTTTTCTCCTCCATTTCTTTCACACCTGATTTCTTTCCATATCTCTGCATGGTGGCTGCTTTATGTGGTAGATATCCTCAAAGGGACAGTGGCTCAGCCTCCCCAGTTACCTGAGGTGGGTACTCTTACTGCAGTCCTTTATGGGTTGTACAATATTTTTGAATTTAAGCCCAGCTTGTTGTTGTTAGCCCTAGGAGAGTTTGACCTTCTGGCCAATTGGCTGTGAAGGGAGACTGTGTTCAGGTTGGATGGGCGGAGTCTCTGAGCTGCACAGGCAGCCTCAGTGTCAGCTATGTCCTATGCAGCGTGCGCGCACAGGTCTCTGCTGGATGGGGATGGCTGCAGGCACCTCCAAGAGAAAGCTGCTAGTCTCTTCCCCTTGCCAGACAACTCTGCCTCTCCCCAAATGAGTCTGCACACCCAAAGTCTCGCCCAGGGTTGTAAAACAGGTGATTTCCGGGACCAGGAGACGAGTTTCCAGGGAGCAATTCGTACATCTGTGCTGTCTCACAGTTTACTTGCTCGCAAACTTCTTTTTCAAGCACCCGGTTTCTCCGCAGACTAGGAGACCTCTGCTGCGCCTGGCTTCCAGGGTGTGTCCCCCAGACCTCAGACTTCGCCTGGCACTGGGGAGTCTTTGCAGTGGGACGTCTCCACGTACCCTGGATCTCGGACCTCGCCTGGTGCTGGGGAATCTGTGTAGTGGGACGTCTCCGCCCTCCCCGTTGGCGAAATCCAGCCGGGGTTGCTGCTCCAGCCACAGCCCGCGCGCGAGACCAGGATGGCTCCTAACCTGTTTCCGTCTTCAAGGCTGCGCTCCCGCTGCTCTTCTGAGTCTCAGTGTCCCACCTTTACTTTTATTTGTGGAGTTTTCACTCAGCCAGCTTTCTGGTGATTCTGGGTGATGTTTCTTTTGTTGTTATGTTATAGTCTCTGAATTGTTGCGTGGGGCAGAACAATGGGTGTTCAACTATGCAGCCATCTTGGTTCTCCATATTTTTATTTTTTAATGAATAAATAAAAGCACCTTTTTTCCCCACCAGAATAGGGTGAAAACTCCCTCAAGACTAGGAAACTCAGTTACAAAGTTGGCTTGACATTGACTAACTTTTTTGGTGGTATTTTTTATTGATTTTTAGAGACAGAGGAAGGAGGGAAGGAAGAAAGGAGGCAAAAAAGGAGGGAGGGAGGGAGGGAAGGAGATTGATCAGTTTCCTCCTGTAAGCACTCTGGGTATTAAACCTGCAACCTGGGTATGTGCCCTCACTAGATGATGCACCAACCAACACCGGCCATGGCAACCCTAATATTATTTTTAATTAAATTTATTCTTAGTTAGATTTATGCTTTTAAAGATATAAATTTATACTGGGTCATTTTAGATGACATATTATATAGAAAAATAAAGTCAAGCAATGGAAGGAATTGGTTTGAATAAATGTTTAAATAAATAATGCTTCGTATAAGCTGAGGTAAATTAAATAGCACATGTTACTCATTAGAAACAACTAAAGATTAAAAAAATTTTAATATTTTAAAACTAATTAATGTAGTATAGAATGAAATTAAAATAACATGTAAGCTTAATTTGTAATTCTTTAGAGTAATTATGAGATTATATTTTATAGTACAATAAGTTTCTGAGTCAAAAAGTTTGGAAAATGCCTGTTTCAATGAACTGTGATTGTATGTGGTGGAGCTCACCTGTGAAAGCCAATCATACGAAGTAGTTAACAGGATAGGGCTCTGGGGTAAGTTACGTGGGAGAATCAGCAGCCTTGCACTATGCTGGCCACCCTTCGCAATCTGCTCCCAGGGGGTTCTCTGTGCAAAAGTTTGAAAACCTTTGGTAACCCTCCTGCCCCTCAACAACCTCTCCAGACAACCTCTGCTCACACCACGCTTTCCTGCAAAATGATGCTTAATTGCCATCCGTGTATTTGCATAATATTTGAATAGTGATTGATGTTTGGATAAAGCTTTGATTCTAGGTGAACTCATCCCATACTCTATAAATCGTGTGTATAAGAATATACGTAATACATATAGACATAGCGTATAAAAATAAGTATATAGCATTATATGTATGTGTGTGTGTGTGTGTGTGTGTGTGTGTGTGTCATGTACAGTGTCCATGCTGCATTCAATAAGTCTAAATGTCATGGGCTAGAAAAACACTCAACTTAAAATTAGTGTTTACTTGCCACATGTCCATTTTGCAGGGGTGTGCTATTAAACCTGGTTCTCCACCAATTAAATGCTTCTAGTTCTGCCCACAGTACTAAGACAACTTTAAAATTTCACGTTACATTTGGGTTCATTAGATCATCCATTGTCCCCCTTGGGAAGGCTGGACCCCGTTGGCAAGCCTCTAACGGGCATCCTGTAGTTTCTGCAGTACTCTCCGTGGAGTCTGCCTCTGCCTTTCAGTGAAAATGTTTTACTGCACAGTAGATAAAATAATCCCTCTCCCCAAATACTCATAGATTCAGAAATTGTTATTTAAAAATAGTAAAATTTTACAGATTTTCAGGCATGTACAGTAGATAAAAGACATTTTTATTGGATTGAGTTTAAAACATATTAATATTCCTAATTGTGTTCAATTTGAACAGCATTCATCAACCATGTGCTGAATGAAAATTATTTAGCTTGGTGCTGTGAAAATTGCAAAACATGATGAGCTCAGGATTAATTAGGAGTTAATTAGTGTTTATATGGTCTGGTGAGGGTTGGATAAAGTTCGGGAGACTTATCTTCTACCACGTACACCAGTAGAATAGACACAAGAACTTCTACAGGCATATTTCGCAAAGGTAATTTTATATCATTTTATTAGAGTAAATATTAATGGCTATAACAGTATGAATAAAGTTTTATATAATAGCAAATTATATTATTTTGTTTGTTTACATATATTTAGATGACAAAAAAATAAAGCCCAATAAAACCACCTTGGCTCCTGGTTTGTGCATTTATACAGGGCATTAGATGTACCTTTTAGATATCAGGTATAGAATTCTCATACACGAGAAATGCAATGAGCATTTCATATATATTTATTGCCATAATACACTTTATTCTTGGGTTAATAAGTGATGTAAAATACCTCTCTAGTAGAAAAAATAAATACAGAAAGAAGTAGTTCAGGCCAAACATGAAGTAATATTATTTCAGAGAGACGAACAATAGAAGAGACAGCGTATAATATAGGTAGTCTGGCAAGTCACAGACCCTTTGCAGATCTGATAGAACCCGAACTAGGCCTGCCCTAGCTGGTTTGGCTCAGTGGATAGAGTGTTAGCCTGAAGACTGAAGGGACCAGGGTTTGATCACAATCAAGGGCATATACCCGGTTGTAGATTCGATCCCCAGTAGGGGGCGTGCAGGAAGCAGCCCATCAATGATTCTCATCATTGATGTTTCTCTCTCCATCTCCCTTCCTCTCTGAAATCAATAAAAAATATTAAAAAAAAAAAGAAACTGAGCTAGCTTTAGATAATAGTTGGATTCAGGATTAGGAAAAAAATGACTTTGTCTTGTAAATGAAAATAATGTTCTACAGACAGGTACTAGGGCAAATGTATATGACTTCACAGATCTTTATATTTCTAGACCTGAATTAAAACATGTTTGTACGTTATGCAGTTTAAATCAATAACATCCAGCTCTTTTTTCTTGGGGCTAAGCCACAGAAGTTTGATCTTTCAGATGAGGATTAGTTTAGTAGGACAGTGTCAAAGTAATTCTGAGATGTCATGCTTGTGCTTATCACTCATTATTAATTATTTACGCTTGCAAAGCACATTTGTTTGTGTTTACACCCCTCTCGCAGATATGGAACAAGTGTGACTGCATTGATCTGCATCCCGCTGCTCTGCTGCTCTGACAAAACAGATGTTCTTATCAGCGTTGAAGGCTCCTTCCATCAGCCAAATTGATTGCAAGTGACATTTGACGAAGTGGCTAATCAGAGTAGTAGTCAGTTCCCTTCTGTGCACACACTATCCAATCAGCCAGATCTTCGCTGGCCAAGAGGAGATCAAATTAGGAGAAAAGGACCAGGAACACTCTACGCCACACCTTAATGAGATGAACTAACATCCAGGAACTGGTTGATAGGTTTTCCTCTAGAAATATATGCCCTGACATGAATGCAGAAGACTGCCATAGTCTTTAACATTCATTCATACATTCATAGTACATAGACTACATTCTATTAAGTTGTTAGCACACTTATTTACATTGATCAATTGCTATGGTGGTAACTTGCTTTTGGACAGACTATCATTATATAGAGAAGAGCATTTAAATATAATATAGTCACGTGGTTTAAAAAATACGCAATTTTAACATTTTAAGCAATTTTAACATTGCTTAACCCAGTGTTTTATGAGATATTTGTGTATGGAAAACATTGTCCTAACACATTTACTCTTGATGTGAAGAAATTATCTACCTATCTGATCCTTTTCTCCACAGCACTCTAAGCCACATAACAGTATGACCTGGCTATTGGGGCACAGTGCTTGAGCATTGTCCTATGAACCAGGAGGTTCAATTCCTGGTCAGGGCACATGCCCAGGTTGCAGACTCCATCACCTGAAGCAGCTGTTCAATAATTCTCTCTCATCATTGATGTTTCTCTCTCTCTCTTCCTTTCCCTTATTCTCTGAAATCAATAAAAAATACGTTTTAAAAAGAAAATAAGGTACAACATGGCTAAACCTTGAAAAGCATTATGAGTAAGAAGCCAGACATAAAACACCACACATTCCATGACTCTATATGAAATGCTCAGAATAGCTAAGTCTGTGGACACTCCTCTGTATTTTTATTTGGTCAAGAAAAATATATAAGTTTGAGATCCCCTTGAGCATAGTACAGGCTCAGTCCGCACAACTCCAACAGATAAAATCTAAGGAACATTATTTCCAAGCCAGATTCAAGCAGCTGAGCTTCCTCTTGAAGTGTCTAATTTTTTTTTATATTACAAGTATATTACAGGTATAATCTCATTCCTATTTGAGACTTTGCTTTAGCAGCAGGTTTCATATTCAATCCTTCCAAAGCATAAGTTCATGTTAGCCCTTCCAGAGACTAGAGCCACAACCTCTGTGAGCATGATGGGAACTTTGCCTTTCTTATTTATTCTCCAATAACTTTGAATTTTTCTTCTTTTTTTCTGACACATATTCACTTATTTCTCTTTTGCTGGATGGATAATCTCCATTTTCTTCCTTTAGCCCTTTCTGCCCGGCTGATTTCCCCTCATTCTCTGTAGCTGATTTCACATGAGTACTTGCTTCCATGGGCTATATGTCTGGTCTATATCACTTTCTGTGCTAACCTGCATACCTGGTCCTGAGCATCCAATTGGAAAGATAGCTTATGAGCTATCTCCATTATTAAAGCCATGAATAACTAAGAGCAGGCCTCTGAGAGTAATAAAGGGGGAAAATGATTTAATCCCATTTTGAGTATAATGAAATTTATTAACCATAGAAGTCAGAGTTGGTGGAGATAAGTTTGATTTTACTTTTCTTTTTTTTCTCTTTCTTTTGTCTTTGTGATCAAAGAAAATGTCAGAGAACTCCTCTCTTCAGAGATGTTTTACTGTCATGTAGGTTTCTTTCTCACTGATATTTCCCTGAGTTACCGTCATTCAACTTGGATATTTCTGAGCAGAGATTCTGAAGAAAGTATTTCTTACCATTTATACATATGCTTGTTATGTGTTTGACATAAACTGGCATGTCACATTGCTCTCTGAATGTCAAAATTTGACACACAGACCCAAAAGTTCCCATTCTTAAATCATGACTACCTTACCTTCCTTGACAAAATTCAAAGCAAGATACAAATTTTGCATCTACGGTATAAAATCAACATGATGCATTTGACCTTTACAGAGTAGAAGTGATGTGAAAAGACAGACTTAGCCATGCTTGAAAACCTAGTACCTTGACAATACCTAAGTAAAATTACGGTTGCCTGCATCCTCCTCCAGATACTGATAAACATCTATTTATGAGTAAACAATGAACTTTTGTTCAGAATGAGATTATATGTAAATACCAAATAATAGTAATCCTCTATTTTCAAAATCATCTCAATAGTACTCGAAATATTTTAAAAATAGTCACCCACCTTATTTCTCCTAGTTCCTTTCTGATGTTAATCCATATGGGTCAGTTTAACACAAACCTAGCCTCACCCATATGGCCCTCGATTTACTTTTAAGTATGTACTGGCCCCCACTTCTCCAGCAGAAAATAGCATAGAGGCTATCAATAGTTCAACAGACAGGCCAGCTGGCCCAGTGGCTGAGCATGGACCCATGAACCAGGTGGTCACGGTTCCATTCCGGTCGGGGCAGATGCTTGGGTTGAGGGCTCCATCCTCGGTTGGGGAAGCTAATCAATGATTCTCTCTCATCGCTGATATTTCTACCTTCCTCTCACTCTCCCTTTATCTCTGATATCAATAAAAACATGTAAAAAATAGTTCAGCAGTTATGTGTTGTCCATCCTACTCTCACTTCCACACCGTACAAATGAAGTATCCAGAAGTTATTAGCTCCTGAGTGTTCCCATAAGGGACACTATCTTTTCCCTCCATGGGCAGACTCATTTGCCTACTTGACCCCTTTTGCACCATGTCTTGGATTAAAAGTAGGATAAAGTGGTTTGAGGTGTGGGCTCTGGGTTCATGCTTGATTATGTTAGCTCTGCTTTGTCCTAGGTGTATAATCTTTGCAACTTATTTAAGTTCTCTTAAGATTCAATTTTACAAGGGCTTAAAAACTAGTTTGTATACAGTCATGCCACCACTCTGCTTTTAATCCCTGCATAGCTCTCCATTTCCATGATACAGTGCATTCCTTGTGGGAGAGAATTCAGGGCACTTCATAATATGCCTCCCACACTTGCAAGCCACTCTCATGCTCCAGTTAGGGCCTATCACTACCAATGATTTGCTGTGTGGCCTTGAGTAAGTTCCTGGCCTCTCTATGCTCCAGATATTCTAATAATATATACTTCTTATGGGTATCATACTCAAATAATGTCTGATATATATGTTCTCAAGAATGTTAGTTATTAGTGTTATTGCTTTTTTCTTTTTTCTTTCTTTCTTTCTTTCTTTCTTTCTTTCTTTCTTTCTTTCTTTATTTTTTTTGCTACCCTTTCATATTTGAGGTAGGCTTTGTCCAAAATATGACTCTGGGTGTGCATAAATGGAAGATTTCTCAGGTCCTGTAATGAAGGAATAGACGATGCATGACTGTACAGGAGTCTCAGAAGAAGCATGAAAACTAGATATATGACTCGATGAGTAGCAGAATTATTGGTTTATATGGAAGCATAACCATTTCCAGGCGGTAGTCCAGCCCTTGTTGGGTGGAGAAGGTCAGGGTCTGGGGGCCCTACACCCAAGGCTTCTGGAACCATGTGGATTCCTACTTGTCAAGGGCTGTCGGCTGCCACCTACAACCAGTGAGGGTCATGAGAGGGACCTTGAGCAGCAGTGCTTGCTCAGCTCTCCAAACTCAGTCACATCCCTGTGATGCTCAATAATGAATCACTGTCCTTGGGTTGCATCTCTCCACACACCCAGCCTGATACCTTGGAAACACCTCCTCAAGACTGTGCTGCTCCAACTGTCAAAAAGGCCTATATTCTCCTTGAACTGTCCTTTCACCTAAATCTCCATTTTCACTTATTTTTCTAATACTACACAATACTTAACCTGGGGGAAATATACCAAGAGTAAAACTGGATAAAGATATGTGGTGGTAAGATACTCTCCTACAGCTCATTTTTAAACTTGTTTAGAAAATGCTCCAAATCAACTTTTTTTAATTTCTTTATTGATTAAGGTATTTCATATGTGTCCTTATTCCCCTATCACCCCCCACCTCCCTCTCATGCCCTCACCCCCCTGTTGTCTGTGTCTATTGATTAGGCTTATCTGCATGCATATAAGTCCTTTGGTTGATCTCTCCCCCCTACCCTCTCTAATCCCTACCTTCCCTGAGGTTTGACGTTCTGATTGATGTTTCTCTGTCTCTGGATCTATTTTTCTTCATCAGTTTATGTTGTTCATTATATTCCACAAATGAGTGAGATCATGTGATATTTACCTTTCTCTTTGTTCCTAGGCAAGTCAATTCTTCTCTGAAGGCCTTGGTCCAGAATGTCTTTTCTGTGAAACAGCCTCCTTGCCCTTGCTCCTGACCCTGGGTCAAGGACAGCTGCTTCTAACACTAATTACAAGGACTATTTCCTGCCCCACCCTCAGACCTAAGTACCCTTTGGAGCTTCCAGCCTTCTTCCATTTGCTGGCATGGGCTATTATGAACAGATCTGAGAGAAATATGCTAGTGTTTCCCAGCTCTATTGTGAATATTAATCAGAGAAAAAAATATTTTTCCTTTGTGCCTTCCATTATATTTTCTGTTACTTGAAAACATGAACTCCTATTTTGGCACCCAAACATAATTTAATGAGTAAACAGATGAATTATTGAATTAATGGATTTTGATGATCCAGGCTTTCTTTGCTTAGGTATATATGTAAAATCAGACAGAGTCCTTTACATCCTTGTAAATGGGTACTAGATTTATAAGGATGATAATTTAGTTAGTTGTATAATGTACAATTACTGGGTGGTATATCTCAAAGTAATACAATATTGTATGTCAACTGTAATTTAAAAAATATTTTAAAATGACAATGTCTACATCCAGATATGATGTGCATGCATTTCTTTCATGTAATTGTATCTCAATCTAAACATTTTCCTTTCTCTCCTAAATAAAGGTCTCTCTCATAGTCAAATCTGGCTAAAGGAGATTTTGCAAAACACAGTTTATATGCAAGTTCAATCTGAGCTAAAATGTCAGTATTATTCATACTGCTCCACTTCATTAAATCCACCTTTCTAGCGACATGAATTGCATAATTTTTTTTTTAAAGTCCCCAAATTGTGCCTGTGTCAGCAAAGCGGCACCTGTTAGTCATCACGGACCCAATTCACCTCTCCAGGCTATTGCTCAGCATTCTGACAGGGGAGGTTTATGACAGGTGCACTGAAGGTGAAGGGGATGGATGTGTCAACAGTGGAGCACAGCCTAGCCCTCGCCTCTGCCAGACTGCATGTGCAGGGCTCTAAGTGTGCGAGGTCACGCTGCCAGCAGCCAGGATGGGAGCGTGGGCTGCAGTGCCCTTAATTGGGTGCACATGCTCTGGCATCGCCTTGCCCTGATTAGCAGTATGTGGGCCGATCGGCACTAGACTGGAACACAGCACTTGTAGGAGAAGAGCATATGGGAAGTACAGATGTTCAAAGGGTGGCTTCACCCCAGGACCAGCCAGCCACCCTCTCTGAAGAATCACCATGTCCTATATTGAGTGGGCACACGTAGGAAGGATCCACATGAAAGTGCTGTCGGAAAAGGAGTCTGATCATTTCCTGCTCAGAGATGCCGCACTCGGTTCTCCCATGAGGCACCAGGACTTTAAAATGTGTCCCGGAGGGACAAATACTACGTACCTCCCTCTTTCTACAACTGAAAGAGAAGATGTCGACAGCATCGCACACCACAGGAATCGATGGCAAGTAGAAATAATGCAATCCAAATGTAACCAGGTTACATACTTTATCAGTGCACATTAGTACAGTATTCATTATTTATTCATCTATTAATTAAACAAGTTTATGAAGCACCTGCCACAGACCAAACACATTCAAGAGATAATGGACCTGGGCATGCAGAAAATTGGAAGCCAGAAAAGAAAAAGGATTTCATTTACATAGGAAGGATACCATGCAGCATGGTGAAATGTAAATGAGGTGACAGCTAAATAATTAAGCCCCAATATTTTCAATAATTAGCTGTGCTCCTTCAGCCTCAGTTTTCTCACTTGGAGCTAATCATTTTCAACTACAGAAGAAAAAAAAAAAGAAATACCTACTGCAGGCCTAAAATGTTATGAATTTATATCCTATGTCTTCCTTACTGTGTAGTTTATTTAGTTACTCATTCAAGAATTTCTGAGCCTAATCTCTTCCAGGCACAGTTCTAGGTGGTGGAGACACTCTGGCCATAGTAACCCAAGCTGACATTCCGGCATGGCAAGACCAATTTTAATGTGAGTCCACAGCAACGTGCTGAGAGAGGAGTTACCAGGCCAGAAGAGACGTAAAATAAGGACATAAGTGGAGAGCAACAGGCAGTTAATTTAATTAAGAGGGTCAAAATATATGCTTCTATCACATGTTAGTGGGGAGGTACTAACAGTAAACATGCACACTAACCAATTAACAAGATATTTTTAGGTAGTGATGATGTTCTTTAAAAAATATAATATGGTTTTGCCCAGCCGGCATGGCTCAGTGGTTGAGCATCAATCTATGAACCAGGGTTTGTTCCCTTGTGGGGCTGGCTGCGCAGAAGGCTGTCGATCAATGATTCTTCCTCATCATTGATGTTTCTATCTCTCTCCCCCTCTACTTTCCTCTATGAAATCAACACACACACACACGCACACACACACACACACACACACACACACACACACACACACACATATGGTAAGCATATGGTTTTAAATGAAAGAAGTGGACCCATAGGTCATATTAGACTTTAAGACCATCTTGGGGAATCTGGATTCTCATTTCAAGTTCAATGGGAATGCTTTTACATCAGGAATTGAGGTGACAATTTTATACCATGGGAAGTGTATTCTGTCTGTTGTGCTTAGAGAGTGGGTTGTAAGAGGGATGGCGTCAGGAGCAGGAGTATGACACTGCAGAAGGCCAGATAAAGGATTGCAGTGGCCTGCCAACAGTGAGAGCAGTGGGAATATACAGTGGGTAAGTTCATGATGGATGAGGCGAAAATAAGGGCAGAGAAAAAGAGAAAACTTGATCAGTCCTAATTTTCATTGGAGCAACAAAGAGGAGAGGACTAAAGTATTATTTGCTAAATTGGAGAAGACTTGGGAAAATTAAAATCTGTGTAGTAGGATTTAAAGAGGTGGCAATGAGGAGGAGGAGCAGGAAACAGACTGGATAGGGGCTCCAGAGCAGGAAGAAAACCAGAATAGTGTGGTGCCATCTGAATATGTAAATATATTACAGGGTGCTTAGAACGCAGGCAGAACTGAATGCCTTTTTGAGATTTTGGTATTAAAGAGGAATCAGTACAACTGTGTGATATTTTGAGCAATATAAAGGTGCTGAGCAGCAGTACAGAGCAGAGCAACTAAAGGCTTTAGCCCTGGCTGATATTCTTGCCTTATGAGTGTGACAGAGGGAAACAACATGGGAGCAAAGCATGTTTTCAAGAAAGCAGTTGTAGAGACATCACATAAACAAATTGACTAAGACAAAAATCACATGATCATATCAACAGATGCAGAAAAAGCATTCGACAAAATCTGACAACCATTTCTGATCAAGAAAGTGGTTGTAATAAATGACCCATAGCACCTGGGTAAAGAAGGAGCAAGAATGTGTAATGAAGAATCAACAAGTAGTTGAGTCAACAGATCTGCAGTCTGGATGAACTTGCAGCACTTTCAGAAATGGGATTCCAGGTTAAAATAGCAGGAAGAACAAAAGCTGGTTGTGGAACAACGAAATGCCTATAATGATAAAATGGTATTTCAGGGATTGTAGGAATAGTGCATTCTCTCATGTGCTCTCCCTCTCTCTGCCCCTCTTCTCACAATGAAAAAAAGCTAGTTAAAAACACTGACCACCCCTCCTTTTTCTAAGAAGCTTCTCATGTTTGGAATTAGAAGTTAGAAGTTAAGATGCTTCTTCAAGTTAGAAGTTAAAATTCACTGTGGTCTGCAAGTAGACTCTAAAACAGAGTTTGATTCAGAAGCTGGTGGCCAGGAGGAATGTGTACCTCAAAACATGCATTTAGCAAAAGTGACAACATACTCATTCCCCTACAGAGGCAGAGGTGGCTAGGTAATATGTTCAAAGAAGTGCAGTTTTATTTTATTTTTTCAGAGTACTTAATGAATAGTCCTAGGCTAACAAAGTACTGCCTACTAGAAATCCTTAAGGGCCATGCTAGCAAGAATACCAATTGTTTAGAATGGAATTTTCAATGTACTTAAAGATTAATTAAACACATTTAATCTTGCCCATAGCTTAGATACTAATATGTCTTTAGTTTGCCTAGAAAATCCTTTCTTTAGAGACTAAATCAAAAGTAAACTCTTATCTGGAGCAAGACTTAATGTAGCTCCATTGTACTACATATGATTTCCCATTGTACTATATATGACAAACTTTGTTTTCTTTGGAACTTCTTAGGAGAAAAACAGTCCAGTGAAAATCACTATCCCATATAATAAAAGGCTAATATGCAAACTAGAAGTTCAACCAGAGGGCAAGGCTAGCCAACCAACTGCCCACGGCCACTCCCCCAGACCAGTCCCACCCCAGGTCAGCACCTAACACCCCAACTGGGACAGGGCCAGCCAATCTTCCATATCCCCTCCCTGTAGCTGGCCAGGCCTTATGGGCTCCTACTGGAGCAGGCAGGCCAGACCCCACCCATGCACAAATTTGTGCATCAGCTTTCTAGAAATATATAAACAACTAAAAATGTGTAATATTCCAGCTGACATGGGTACATTGAATATTCAATACTAGACCCATTGAGAAATGTGATTGGTGATTTGATTGCTTATATTATCCCTCTTTGACTGGGATGGGTTTTGCATAGCTTTTTGAAAGGAAGCTTACAGCATAATAGTAATCCTTGCATGCAGAAAAATTGACATTAGAAAGAAAACAAAAATATTGTTTTGCAAAATAATTTAGAAATTCTACTGACAAATTATTGGCAATAATATGTTTTATTACAATGGAGGGGAGCTCAATTTATCCCTTCATGACCCTCAATGATCTTTTATAAACTCTTTTAAAGTGCAGAGGGCTTTAATGCACTTCAACTTTTGCCATTGCTGCTGGCTTCATTATTCTGAAGTGACTTTGATATTGCTTTTCCAAAGGTTTAAATTATTCTTAGACCCATAGTGCTTCACAGAAGCCCAGTGAACCAGTATGTGCGATTGGTTATTACTGACAAAATTTGAACGATATCTGAAATAAGACTTAAGGGAAGTCATGGGACATTTCTACTTGAAATTGAGCCATGGGTACTATTGAAATTTAACTTACTATAGTTTCTTTCTATGAATAATTTTTCCTTGCTTCATCTTTCTTATTTCATTTACTGCCTAAGGCTTATAGTTAAGAGTGGTCTTAACTCAGGATCTGTTTTTTAATCTTTATATTATAAAAATATCTTCTTTCCTGAAATTTTATTTTTCATTATTTCAATAATTTACTCTGGTCCTCATATAATTAATTATCTAGGTCACTGGTCAGCAAACTCATTAGTCAATAGAGCCAATTATCAACCGTACAATGATTGAAATTTCTTTTGAGAGCCAAATTTTTATAAACTTAAACTTCTAACACCACTTCTTCAAAATAGACTTGCCCAGGTCACGGTATTTTGTGGAAGAGCAACACTCAAGGGGCCAAAGAGCCACATATGGCTTGTGAGCTGCAGTTTGCCGACCAAGGGCCTAGGCCTTGAACAAGACTCACATTTTCTACATTTTAGGACAACTAACTATATCCTCTCTCTAATTATCTTTCAATTGTCAGTGTTCTCCAAAACTCCCCACTCTGGCAATTCTTTTCTCTCTTTTCATTTTATTCCAGTATGATTTCATTTGTGTCATCCATCACCCATACTAAACTTCTGTGCTCCAAACTAATGTTTGGACATACCTATGTATATGTATATATGCACAAAATCACAAATATCTAAAGGAGAATCCATCACTTACTACGCTCGGGCCTCTAGCAGTCCATGTCTCTGTGAACAATACCATCATTCTCTGTCACTTAACTCCAAATTTAGTCATTCTCAATTTTTTCTGCTCCTATGGTGCACATATATTGTGTAATTGTGTCCTAGTGATTCTTTTTAGTTCATTTTCATCATTATGTCCATTGAACTTCAACCTCAGTTTATATCATCTGCAGTTTTTCCCCTGTGCAATTTCAAAAGACTTCACTGAATTAATTTCATCCAATATTAACAAAGGGGACTTCCCAAGACACAATCTAATTATTTCCACCTGTTAAAATCTGGACCCCGCTGTGGCCCGTGTGGCTTAGTTGTTTGGGCATCATCCTGGCCACTGAGAGGTTACTGGTTCCATTGGTCAGGGCACATGCCCACCTTGTAGGCTCAGTCCACAGTAGGGGATGTGCTGGAGGCAGCCGATAGATGTTTCTCTCTCATATTCTCTATCTTTAAAAAAACCAATAAAAGTATTTTTCTTAATATGGACCTTGATCATCCATCTACCATTTGTCTCAACTCTTGCCCGACCACTTGTATGTATCCTTCAACCAAACAGAGTTACTTTTGCTCCAAGTGTTATGCATTCCTCTGTTCCTTGTAACTTGCTCTGGCCTCTGTACCAAATTCCGTTTTCCTCTGCTTCTTCCCCTACAAACACAAACTTTGATATTCCTTCTTCATTTGGAAGGCAACATTCAAGCATTCCTTCCTGGTAAGACTTCTTTCCTCTAACCCAGGAAGCTTTGTTAGGATGCTATGCTTACTCCTATTATTTTCGTGTGGCATCACTTTCCACATGGCACTGTAAATGTTGAATTACTAATTAGTTCTCTGAATAGGTCATGCATTCTTCAAAGTCACAGTATCTATTTCTGTAAGACTAGTAGTTTATAGCATGAGCTGGAGCACATGATATGACCTTACTTTGATGTTCATAAATGCAATTGTGAATGATTCAGTTCTCTGCCTATCTATCTTATTTAACTTGATTATTGTTAGTAACTTTATTCTAGTATTTTTATTAGTGAACTTAAGAGGTTATGTTAGCACAGCTGGTGTGACTCAGTGGTTGAGCCTCAATCTATGAACCAAGCGGTCCAGGTTAGAGCACATGCCCAGGTTACTTGCATGATCCCCAGTAAGGGCATGCAGGAGTCAGGCAATCAATGACTCTTTCTGATCATTGATGATTCTATCTTTCTCTCCCTCTCCCTTCCTCTCTGAACTTATATATACACTGAGTGGCCAGATTATTATGACCACCCCATCAGTACTTTGTTGGGCCAGCTTTTGCCTTCAATACTGTGGTGATTCTTCTTGGCATGGACTCCACGAGATGTTGAAAGGTGATGTGAGGAATCTGACACCATGCCTGGTGAATTGTACTGTCCAGTTCTGTGAGATTTGATGATTGTGGAGCCAGCTGCCTGGTGGCTCTTTTAACTTCGTCCCACAAATGCTCAATTGGATTGAGATCTGGTGATTGTGGGAGCCACCTAAGCAAGGTAAAGTCTCCGTTATGTTCTTGAAACCACTCTTGCACAATATGAGCACTGTGGCATGGCGCATTGTCTTACTGCAAGAAGCCATCTCCATTGGGATACACCATCAACATGATAGGATGCACTTGATCAGCAATAATACTTAGGTATGTTGTGCTATTCAGATGTTGTTCCACACAAATTAAAGGGCCCAAATCATGCCAGGAAAACATGCCCCCAACCATAACACTGCCCCCACCAGCTTGAAGGGTTGTACTCATGCATATGGGGTGAATGCTTTCATGCAGTTTCCACCAAATTCTCACTCTGCCATCTGCATGAAGTAACTGGAAACGTGACTCATCAGACCACATGACTATTTTCCAATGCTCAACTGTCCAATCCTTATGTTCCTGTGTGACTTGGAGACGTTTTATCTTGTTAACTACAGACAACAAAGGTGTTCGAACAGGCCTTTGGCTTCCATATCCCATGCGATGCAGGGTATGGCTAATTTGCCTACAAATGTCAGGTGGTCATAATAATCTGGCCTTTCAGAGTGTGTGTGTGTGTGTGTGTGTGTGTGTGTGTGTGTGTGTGTATAACATTTTAATTCTTCTGTTACTTTGGGGTTATTTTTAGGCTCCAATTTCCCTCTTGTGGTACTTTATAGTTACTGTTCTAATAGTC
Source organism: Antrozous pallidus (assembly GCA_027563665.1). NCBI lineage: Eukaryota > Metazoa > Chordata > Mammalia > Chiroptera > Vespertilionidae > Antrozous > Antrozous pallidus. The sequence goes on from CM050519.1 coordinate 83,519,987, forward strand.
TAACGATAATATTTTATTTGTATATCTGTAAAGATAATTTAAATGATAACTAAGCTTTATTTTTGGACTTTTCAGATTTACTTTACCTTTGCTTACTGTTTTAATATTTTCATCATCAAATTTTATGAATATTTTTTCTGCCCTATTTGGCACCATCTGACATAACTGTTTCAACCGAAAATATTATACCAGTATATTAAGTTACTTCAACTTTTTCCATTTTTAATAATCCCTGTACATTAAATGTCACTTTTCTCTATCTTTATTTTGAATGTGCATCACTGGGCTTTTAGACCAGCTTATTTCCATTTCATAACTCTCAAATTCTGCCACCTATTTCTTCACTGATATTTTTTATTCACAAAAAATGTTGCCATCAAGCCTGATACATTATCATAGGTGAATATTATAGTTGGAAAACGGGAGGATTTTTCTGTATATGAAAAATGACCTGAAATGAAAAAGTAAATAAAAGCCTTTTCAAAAGTAATATCTTGATACAAATCATCTATATTCACTAATATATTTACATTTTTAAAAGATATAATCAATAATTAGGGAACTAAAATTTCCTTATAATATTGAAGAGCCATGATTGATAGTTGAATATGTGGTATGATTTTCAGTCATTTATTCCCACATAGAATCTTATTTCAGTCAAAACCATGGGGTCCTGCTTGCATGTATTCCACACACATTGTCTCATAATGATTATTTTTTAAATATGCAAAACTAACATTTTTATATCACAATTCTAGTTGTCTATAATTTTATAATTATCTAAAGAGTTGTGTCTTAGAACTAGAAAACACCTCAATGATCTCTTTTATTCAACCTCTGTTATTATCCCTACCCTATCGATAAATCTACAAAGCCAAAGAAGTTAAGTAACAAGGTCATCCAGTGAGTATTAGGTGCAGATGTCTGAAGAATAATGGTTTTTAATCTTATTCCTAGTATCTTGGGTAATGCTTATGTAAAATACCTCTAACTGTTATTCAATAGCTTTGCAAAGCCATTTTTGAAACATTTTTGTACTTTAATTTTTAACACTTCATATTATACTGAACTTGATAAAATAATTTCTTATGAATTTATTTGATTACATTTATTTTATTCCTATCAACCTCAGAATGCTACTTTCATCCATGAATATTTATCGGTCACCTCTTCTATGTTATGCACTGTGGAAGGTAAAGAAGTCATACAAAAGCCATCATCACAGAGCTCACAGTCTAGTCAGAGATATAGACAGTTAAGTAATACAGCTTGAAAAGTGCCCCATGCCTCCTGGGTCATGCTGCTACCAGTATGTAGCAGCAGACCTATCTAATAGAGAAGACGGGATGGGGAGAACAGTGACCAAAATGAGACCTACAGGATGAGTTGAAGTAGCCAATAAACTAAACAATCACTTTCTAGGCATAGGAATGACATTGCACAGAGGTAACGGAACATGTAAAAGTACAATAAAATGTCACGGTCTTAGACTATAAAAGCACTGTCATAAAAGATGCAACTACAGAGGTGAACAGGGATCAATTCAGCATGAACTTTGAAATCCATATCTGAAATGTTAGATTTATCCTAAAGACAACAAGGAGTATAGCGCTAACCATTCATCATGATTGCAGTGTTCATTCTTACATTCTAATCCCCATTCCAAAGAGACTTATTGGTTTGGTAATTATCCTGCACAGAAGTTTTCCACTTCCATATCTATCATCTGGTCTGCCCACTCTGTAAACCAGCGGTAACATTTTGGGTTTAGTGTTAGGGCATACAATAACCACCGCAACTAACTGAGTGCACAATCGTGTCAGGGACTGAGCTGTGTGCTTTACATTTGTTTTCTTGATCTATTACTATAAAAACCTTTCTACCCCAAAATTACAGATGAGAATAGTGACATTTAGAAAAGTTGAGTAATTTGTCAAAATTTGCATAGCTTAAACTTAGAGTGTCAGTGTTGTATTTTCATCCCCATAGTTTTATTTATGTATAACATAATTTTCAAATTATACCAAAAGTCTAATATGCAAAACCTGGACATAATTAAGTGCATTTTATAAGACAAAATTATATATTTGCTAAAATAGTCAAAGATATATTAATATCATTTTTATTCCTCTAATTTAATAAATCAATTTTTTAGAATTTATTTCATCATCTTAGCACACATAGTCAACCTATTAAACCAAGCAAGCCACAGAAGGAGTTTAAATATTTGCTAATTTTTCTCTATAATATTAGGCTTATAGGTTCTATGCCTCTAATACTAGTATCAGTGATTTTATTTTTCAGTTTTACATTCACTTTTATAAAACAACTAGAGGCCCAGTGCACAAAATTTGAGCATGGGTAGGGTCCCTAGGGGCTGCCTGCTGCCAGCCAGAGATTTCCTTCATTCTGCACTGCCACCTGGTGGTCAGTACATGTCATAGTGAGCAGTCAAACTTCCAGTTGGTCTAATTCCAGAGGAGACAAATTGCCTATTATCCTTTTATTATATAAGATGAGCACAAAATACAATAAAATCTAACATTCAAAAATGTAAACCTCCCTGGACAAAAGAGTGACTACTGCTGAAACTGAAGTACTACCTGGTAACCAACACCACCACACGATATTCCAAAAAACAATTTCTTCATTTGATAACCAAAGTTCATACTCTCAGTACCAAAGGTTTCATCCCATACTTTGAGACAGTGCTGAGTTTTCAAAAGATATTTTCTGAAGTGTAGAAATACTTAATATTTACAAGGTGATTATAATATAAAATTCGTGTAAGAGTTAGTGTTTTTCATGTCACCTCAAAACTTTATATGGTGGTAGAATTTGCCTTCATGTTCTCATGGGGTTTTTTTGGGGGGCGGGGGGTGAGATCCACCACCAAACAATTTTGTGGGCTAATATGTTTGGGGACCTGAAGGTTCTTTTCCTGATTCCCATTAATTTCACTTCTGTTATACAGTCCTGATCACTGTCCCCTAAATGTATTGCCTTACCATGGAATTCATATATTACTTTACCTCAAACCCATGGACTTCTCAAACATCCATTATGTATTTTGGTCATGTTGGCATATCATTAACTTGAAGCACTTAATATCATCTTCAAAGTCAGAGAATGCACTCCCCACACCCCATTTCCAGTTACTTATCCCAGTAATAAACAATGCACTTACATCTTGAAATTTTCCATCTCTCTTATTTTTTAAAACCTGTGTGCTATCCTTCATAGCCATAGATGTGTGCGTGTGTGTGTGTGTGTGTGTGCATGTGTGTGTGTGTGTGTGCGTGTGTGTGTGTGTTATTATATGTTTTTTTTTTGTTAGGACTAAACACATTAAGTGTATATACACCTGTGCACACAAATTACACACTCCTGCAAGAAGAGACTAAAGGATGAGGTATTTGGGGTAAAGAAATAGGTGAATCGCACCTGCTGTCATGGCTCAGGGGTTGAGTGTTGACCTATGTGAATCAGGAGGTCAAGGTTCAATTCCTGATCAGGGCTCATGCCCTGGTTGCGGGCTCAATCCCCAGTGTGAAGTGTGCAGGAGTCAACTGGTCAATGATTCTCTCTCCTCATTGATGTTTCCATCTCTCTCTCCCTCTCCCATCCTCTCCAAAAATCAATAAAAATATATTTTAAAAAGAAAGAAATAGATGAATTTAAGATTCTCTGCCTCATAGCACTGAGCAAAATTACCAATGTCCAGTAAAAATTCTTCCAATGTGAGATGAGTGGTATTTCCTTCCTCTGTTACCTTTCTGCACTAACTACCAAAAAGAAAATACCTACAATTCTTATTATTATATTAGCTACTCTCATCTAGTTTTAACATAATTATATTTTTGAGAGAATCATAATACATAAATAATTGCACTAAGCAAATTATAAACATTAGGTCATTTGCATATTATCATGAGGGCTCACTTTACAGGTCATTCATTGTCTCTGAGGTCTCGCCTATGTACATGGACACCTGGAAAAGCTCCCTATATCTACAAGTTTTCTTCATGGTTCTGGTTCTTATGATGTGGCTGACACTCTCAGTATTTACAGCTTCTCTTTTTCTGAAAAAGTAAAACATTTATACACATAAAATTAAAATGAACATGTAATTGACTGGGGCTTGAGTTTAAGTAATTTAAACAATGGATTTCAAGGCACTCAGAGGAAAGAATGTAAGGAGTACAAATTGCATAGGGTTCATGGGTTTTCCAGAAAGTCTTTGAAATCTTTTTGCTTGCATATGAAAATGTATTGCAAATGGATTTTTACAGCACAGGGATGTTACTTTAAAGAGTTATTCAAGGCTCTGTGTGATATTTAGATTTAATATTTTACAAGCTTTATAGTTAAGTTCTTTTAACTCCTTGAAAAGGCAAAAAAGGTGTAGTCTTCTAGTTGAATGAGTATATTAGTGTTTTTATTAAGGTTTTAGAGACTGGTTCAGCAGAATACAGCAGTTAAAACATAGGAGTGGCTGTCAAAACACTGAAGTGGCCACCCTTGATTTGCCACTCAGACAAAGGTCCTCAGACAAGTTAGTCAAGTCCCCAATAAAATGAGGAAATAACACTACATCTCTCTTAGTAGAGTTTAGATAATGTGTACATAGTAGATGCTCAGGAAGTTTTAGGTAATTTTTATCCTAGAAAACACCTAAGGAGAATCTGATTACCTATGAATGCTTCTTCATTTTTACAGAGAGGAAAAACTTGTTTTTTTAAATAATAATCATTTACGTAAGCCAAGTTCCATTTTCAATACAAGGTCTTTAGAGATGTTTATATTGCCTAAATTTTACTTACAAAGGCAACTTGATTAAAATAAATGAGAAAAATGAGAGATAAGCATATTCTTCCAAATAGATTTCTTTGTTTGTTTAATCTGAAAAATTAGCATATAATTCCATGAATTTTTTCTGAAGGGTAACTAAGTTTCTTTGAAAAACCCTTAAAGCTGAGTGAGATAAGAAACAGCAATATTTGAATTAGGAAAAGCTATGTTCTACTCACAACTCTTCTTTTATTATCCCTCTGATCTTAAGAAGATACTTAAAACATTCCACATAATTGGAACAAAAAGACTTACTATATTTACTTCACAGGGATATAAGGTTTACATAAAACAATGTAAATATTCCTTATAGCAGTATAAAAGAGCTTTGCAACTATTAGTAAATGAAATTTCTCTGAATTCAGAAAACTATGCATTCAGTGATTCATAGTATATACATGACTTATAAAATATAATAGTGTAATTTGTGTTGGAATTCCAACCTCAAAGTTAAAACAAAGACCAGCTTTGAAGATTTTCTGTGCATAGTACATTAAATGGGTATTTTGTCTAATCTGTTTGACACTTCACAGGGGAGGAGCTCAGGAAGATGATTTAAAAGTGAATATGCACAAAAAGTAAATAAAATAGACATGAACCAACTGTCTACCTCATCAGGGACCCCCACAGAGCATGAGTGATGACCTGTAATAATCAGAAGTACACTTCCTTTCAGGAAATTGCTCAAGACTGCTCTCATTGACTAGGCACTGACTTGTATCCATCTCCACAGACCTCCAGTTCCTCACTCCAAACTCCAGCAGCTGAATTTGGCTTCTTTCCTCTCAGTTTGGTAACCTATTGAAATTATCCTCTCCATTTACCAGCAACTGATCTATCTTCAGGTAAGAGTCTCCCTCCACCTCCTAAACTTATATTCTGGGAAGCTTCCCATTGCTGCGCATGTTTCATCTTGAGGTATAGGAAGAGGATTCAGAATAATGCTAGGGCCTGACCTTTGAGGGAGTGTGCCATTATATAAAACTCGTCTTTATTAAACACACAGCTTATCAAGGAGGCGCAGTCTTAACGATATTACAACTAGTGTAAATCATTTACATACCCATAGTGTCCTGTGAAGAGTACCAAAAATACAGCAACAGCAACAACAAACCACCATCAGATTTCTCTGAAACTCTAAATCCTTCCTATTAATTTTACTTCAGTGATCAAAGCATCTTCTCTACAAAGACAGCATGTTCACAGGATCACACACTGGCATAAATATAAGGAACACCAACTTGTCCTGACCTACTCTATAATCTATTGTCACATATTGAGTTTGTTGTTTTTTTAGCTAAAAATTGATATAGAACATTAAATTGGTGATGAAGGCTAAAATATGGGACAGAAAAATAACCAGGAAGATCAAGATTGAATAAGAAATCATAGTAGCGCGTTCAGAAGACAGAACAGACCTCCAAAAGTAAGACTGAAGAGTCTTTACAATACATTTCATAAACTTAATAATTCCACTAAATGATTTAATCTGTTTAATGGGGAAGATTCCATTAAATGAACATCCTCTGGTCTAAATATATACATGTTCTGCTCCCAAATGCAAAACTCATCTTTAGAGAGTAACATATGGCTCTTAGAATGATGTTCTTTCGAAGGTCCAGAGAGACTCACACTTAGACTTGCAAAGATTATTCACAAAACAGAGGCTTCTCTGGTGTTGTAGGATGGATTTTATGATCTTTTTATTTTTTAATTGATTTCATTGATTTTTACAGAGAGGAAGGGAGGTGGATAGAGAATCAGAAACATCGATGAAAGAAAAACATCGATCAGCTGCCTCATGCACACCCCCAATTGAGGATGTGCCCGCAAACCAAGGTACATGCCCTTGACCAGAATCAAACGTGGGACCCTTTAATTCCCAGGCCAACATTATATCCACTGAGCCAAACTGGTTAAGGTGACTTTATGATCTTTTTTGAGCTTTATGCATAAAGTTAAGAGCTGCTATAGAAAAGACTCATTTTCAGGACAAAGACATCCTCAGTTTTCTATACACTGATCATAGACCATCCCAATGAGGGCTTCATGCAGAGACAGATATTAAAAGCCGGTGCTATTGAGATGACAAGACAGTAGAGAAAGGTCCTGCAAGTATGCTATGTCATATTGGGTCTTCATTGTTACTCGTTTTTAATTCAGAGAAATAACCCATTTTACTACTGGAATAATCAGACTATCTTCATAACTGCTAATAACAACCAGTGAAAATATTGCTTTGTTAGGGTTAGGGTCAGATCCCAAAATCTCACGAGTTAATTCCTTAAAATCTTTTATGCATTGGCCTGTTCTCTGGAGAACCCTAATACACAAGTCACAGTTCATAATCTTTCAAATAGGCTTTTACAATGGCCTCCTGACTGGTGTCTCTGTCTCTTGACTTCACCCTCCTCTCCTTAGTATTTTAAAATATTTCCAAAAGGCATCCTATTAATAAATTCCTTCTTTTACCTCTGTGATGCAATCAGGGTGAATTGTAAGTTCCTTAATAAAATATACAAGGCACTATTGTGTCTCTTGCTTGCTCCCTTCTCTCCTCTTGCGCCAATAAAACTTTCTCTGCCTCTTATTCTTCAGTAATAAAACCACTTATGTTTCTCTAAATCCGTGATACTGTTTGTACATCTGAGCCTTTGTACAATCTCTGTCATCTGCCTGTCATGACCATTCCTCTGGCCATCCTCCTGTTGCCTACCTAGAATACACTTTTGCATCTTTCCTAATTCAACTGAGACATCATCACCTTATGCAGTACTCAGCCCAGTACATCAACTCCAACCTCTGACTGTACATCACTTATCACTATACCCGTGTCCATGATTACACTGTGGAACAGTCTCATTCTCCTCTGCAGCCTCAGACCCAACCCAGCAACTGTCACATGCATGCCCTCAATGACACTGCAATGAACAACCTAGCTTTACTCTTTTGGTTCAGTGTATTTGAAATTACATTTAATAATATATTATGTAAATTAACATCTTTCTTTAGAAATCTTTCTTCAGAGTTCAAACTATACAAAGATAGAATTTTTGTATGTGTCCTTGAAAATATAAATATTGTGGCTATAATATATGCAATGGTCCCTCTAGTATCCATAAGGTATCCATTTCAGGAGTCCCTGGATACCAAAGTCCATGGCTGCTCTAGTCCCTTATGTAAAATGGCTTACTATTTGCATGTAACCTATATTTACATATAGAATACAGCATGATACGCCTACACATAACTTCATTTATATGGATTCAGCATAGCAATTGGAAAATCAAAAATTGCTTTCTGGAACTTTGCAGAATTATTTTTCCACATCTATGTTATCCAAATATTTTGATTGGTTGAATTCATGGATGCAGAACACTCGGATTCAGAAGGCCAACTATAGTGTTCAGACAAAATGTGGGGTATCATTCCTACTTTGGGGGTAGGTGCTTCTGAACCAAGGAATGTGCTTCCCAGATTCTGAGTGTATCTAAGTAACTTAGACATGGAAGATATTTAAATTTCAAGATGGTGTTTGTTTGAAAAATGCCCTGACATTTGAAGGGGTCTTTTTGTTTTAAAAGCAGACTGAACTTTCAAAAGGAAATGAGCATGATAATGACTTTTAAAGCATCTTTTACAAAAAAACATGGTGGTAAGAGCTAACAGGGGCCTGGGTCTCTAGCACAGCTCACTCAGTGCTTAGTAAATGGGTAAATTGAACCCGGGGGACTCTGAGTGATGTGTCAAAAGGCACAAAGCCAGTTAATGGCAGAGCACAGAGGACAAGACTGTCTTGAAGATTGTCACATCAGAAACCTCTCCTTTATTCCAGGTACTAACATAAGCTACCTGTACCTAGAGGAGCAATTACACAAAGTGCCTTTGGTATTACATGCAGAATAGACAAGGGACTCTAATTTTTGTACATGTTGGTATTTTGAGACAATGCTTTCCGCTGAAAAATCTAATTCACTAAAAGAAATTTGAGCTTGCAATCAATTATTTCTAATGCAATATAAACATCCAGGAATCCTATATAATAAAAGTGTAGTATGCAAATTATTCCTTTGTCCAGGAGTTGTCTGGAAGTTGCACCAGGAGGCGGGGCCATATGGGAGAAGGGAGGGAGGCCTAGGGCAGGCAGGCAGACAGCAGCTGATAGGGACCCTACCCATGCACAAATTTCATGCACTGAGCCTCTAGTCATCAATAAGTGCTTAGTAGAAACACAAATCACTTGACATATACCAGAAAACTTCCTCCCCAAATCAGTATTTTATAAACTTAACAAGTATTTACTTTTCATTGAACTAATATTACATATAGAGAAAATGAAAAGATGTGACATTTTGTGTAAATTATGACTTCTAATAGGTATTTAAAAGATGAAGCCAGAACATATAATGGGTGCTTTTTTTTTCTCTTCCAAGTATAAGAAGACGAAGGAAACACATCCAAATGAATGTATTTTGTGAGTTTTTATTTGTATTTATTAATTTGGCCTTTCTCAGAAAATGTTCAGGATGTTGGAAAGGGAGAACTTATTGTAAGAATGGAGGGAAAAGGTATATTTATTAGAGGTATATGGGTGATTATGGTGGACAGAGGGCAACTGGAGAGAGAAAGACAGAGGGAAGGAGGAAGAGGAGCGGTTGGGATAGATGGTGAATATACTGCAGTGAAAGAAGAGAAATTTATAAGAAAGGAGATAAGGAAAAAAGAGGACAAGAAGATGGACCTCTTCAAAGTCCCCACACATCACACAGACTTAACTTTTCTTGTATAATCCCTTTCTACTGTGAACATGCCTTTGATTCCTGTCCTTTTAGTAAAGAGGTATCCATTAATTTTAGTTTCCCAACCTTGATCATGTGCTTACCTGTAACTGTTCTCCCACCACCTCCATCCCCACCCAAGTCCCAAACCCAATCCAGCCAGAAGGTGAAGGTGGCTCCATGTCTGTGTCCTCTAACTGTTCTGTGCTTCTGAAAGTAATTAAAACAATAAGGCAGTCAAGTAAATGTCCCTTCCTCTTTCTTCCTATCTGCTTTTCTCTGGACAGGTAGGTATGTTTCTCTTGTCTCCCCACCTTGCATCTCTTTCTTTGCTATTTTCTTGTCTCACAAGTGGGAAAATAAAATGTGATATTTTCTTAGAGCGTCATCTCTCAAAAAGGAACATCATTTTGGCAAAGACTTTCATGGACTATGTTTCATTTTAATTGATTGGGAGCTTAAAAGCTATGATATTTTACAAGTTATACATTCCTACATAATTGCAGTGATCTGTGGATAGTGTTTAAGTTCTGAAGCCCAAAGCACAGTGATTTTAACAACTTGAAATGTTAAATTACTTGTGTGGAATGTTACATATGGAACCTCATTGCTATAATGAAATAGATTTTTTGGGGGGGTCATGTATAATAAGAAAAGTGAGAAGTTCAAAGTCTTCTGAGGATACATTTGACTTAACTCTATTGTATCATTAATAGGCATTATAATGGCTTCTGTGTTAAGATCCTTCACAAAATCATTTCAAAATCTGTAGCTGGTAACAAATAATTTAGAGAAATTGAGCCTATTAACATTAAATAAACCCATGCAACAGAACACAAGTACATTCCTTATATTTACAACAGATATTGCAGTAATTTGGAGTGTTGTGCTTGGAAGATTTTTTTTTACTGTAAATAATAGAAATAAGATCTTTCTGTGAGAATTATATTATCATTAGCATTAGGTAATCCTTAACATATTATCATATTAAAAATCAGTGTACATCCCAAAACGTGGCTGCCACTCAAAGAAGCTCAATCCTTCCATATAAAAAAGAAAAGTAGGATTTCTTCTCCCTCCCCTTTTCTATCACCATTGCCCTCTTTCTATGCTGAACTCCAGAACTGCCCTAAATTTCATTTTTGTTTTTAATACATGGTTCACACTAGACATGTGCTTTATTCTACCCCCTCTATTGGTAAAAGTTACGAAGTAGTTATCTTCTTCCTAGACCCGTCCACCGAGGTTTGGATTAATGTAGATAATATGCACCCAGCAGATCTGCTCAGGTAGCTCACAGACCCATCCAACTCAAGAGGTGAGGATAAACGAACCATCTTTCTCTTCAAACCCTTACTAATACTCTCTGTCTCAGTTGAATGTAATCCCATTAGAAAAATTGTAGATACCCTCTTTCTTTCTCAATCCCACATCTAGTCAACAACAAATACTTCTCCTAGGAGATTCTCCTGATTTCTTAAATCCACCCTCTATCTCAGATCAAGACCCCATCATCTCTCCTGTGAAAATCTGCAATAGCTTTTTGACTGGTTTTCCCATTTCCAGACTTAGCTCTTTCAAATACAGCCCCAACAAAGCAATCAGCAGGACCAGCACATATATTGGATTTTTGCCTCTTGATCCAATTGATGAATCATTTGGTTTAATAGAATGTTTGGACTATTTATATTCATCTACATTTATTAATATGACATATATTTTATCTTACTTCTGTCATAGGTTATGTTCTCTATATATATGGTCTTGCTTTCTTTACCTTTTTTCTGATAATTTAGATATGTTTTTATTCTCATGGTTATACTTATAACTAATTTTATATAATATTCTAATTCCCTTTTCTCTTTAGTTTCTCTAAGTAACAATTTAAATATATTCCCTTCAATTTGAGTATGTCATTTTCTTAATAGTTATAGTCATGCTATTTAAGTACACTAATACTTATATTATCTACTTTATGATTTTTAAATTATATATTTCAACCCTCAGTTTTATAAATCCACATTTGCACAATCTGCCCACTTTTCTCTTATTCCCTCCTCCCAAGCTCAGCCTTTCAAATATGTAATTTTTACATTGTTGGGACTTAGAACTTTCACATTCTGTTTTAAAACCATAATTCACAGAGTGATTCGAATTTTTTCCTAGATTTAATTGGATTCAGTGTTTACAGGCAGTCTTTGTTAAATTATTGTTGTCAAATTTTATCATGATAATTTCATCAAAGACCATGGAAACTGTACTTATTGATTTCTTTCATGTTCAAAAAATATTTATCTGCTGCCTTTGTACACACTTTACCTGCTTTGGTCTTTAGAGACTTTGACTTACGCCTTTTTTAGAAAACTTTATAGGTTCTATTTTCTTTTAGTCCTGATCATTGTGGGTAACAATAAGACTGAATTAACTGTATTGTCTTAGATATGACTTGAATTTTATGTATCTGCTTAAGGCAAATATCTTTTTCTTTAGCTTTAATAATTTTACTAGGCTATCAGTATGTCTCAAATGCAATTATTCTCTGTTAATTTTTTAAGGATATATTTGGTCCATTCATTCTGTAGATTCAAGCTTTCTCTTTTAATAAAAAATTTCTTCGATTGTATTCTTTAAAGGTTTTCTGTTCCTTATTTTTTCAGATGTACTTAACAAAATGCATTTCATATTTCTTGCCACATTTCTCTGTTACTGTTTAACCTTTCATTTCTGTCGCATTTCTCCTCTAACTATTCTCTAGTGATTTTTTCATTGGCTTTGTCTTTTGTCTTATACTTCTTTAATTTTTTTAATTTTGTGTGGCATTCCTGTAAAGATTTCATGCTGGCTCCCTTTCAATACCTGGCTCATTTGTTTATGAGGGAGGCAGTGATAGGGTAACTCCAGGCCATGTTCAGGCTGATTTTCAAGCAAATCTATGACACTGGATTTCCAGCATATGTGGCTCTTATCCTTTTCCTTTCTGCAGCCAGTTTCTCAGAAGCAGAAACACAGCTCACAATGCCTAGTCATTCTCCTCCATCCACATTGCCTGAAGGACCGTGCTTGTGAACTTGTCATCACCCACATTTACTCCCAGGAATGTTCCCAGCAACAGCCTGGCACCCTGGCCTCTTCCTCCAAAGAGTAGTTTGGTAGTATGTGCTACAGGCTGAACAGTGTTCCAACAAAATTCATATGTTGAAGTTCTAACCCCATTACCTCAGAACGTAAACTATATTCATCAGGAATTCATTGAAATTAAAAAAAAAACCTGAAGTTAAATGAGAAAATATTATAAACACTAAAGTTTCCAATGGATTGAGGCACTGCACTACTTATATAATTCTTTAGATTTGTTGCTCTTATTACTCTTGATTTTTAACCAAAATGTGATTTTCTTAAGGCTAAGAGCCATATGTCACATAGTGTGTGTGTGTGTGTGTGTGTGTGTGTGTGTGTGTGTAATGGAGACAAAGTGGTTTAGTTTAACTTATTTTGAATTCTCACCACCCACTCACTCCAGAACTTGCTGTTCAGGCAATATTAAGTAGGAGATAAATACATGTTGACTAACACACATATACACAGAGACACGTACACGCACACACACAGAGGCAGAAAGAGAAAGACAAAGAAACAGTGGAAGAAGAGCTGGGAATGCAAGTTGATTCCCAAAACACTATGTGATTTTCAAAAATTACTGAGCCTATGTGAAGATAAACAAGAGTAAGATCTCTGTCTTCATTATTGTAAACAGGGACAGGACATATGTCATACAATACTAGCATGCAAAGTCATTTCCAAGTGGAAATGATTTTCTACTTACCTGGAAGTAGAAATGATGTTTCAATGCTTATTTGTCTACAATTTACATCTAATATCCCTCAGAGGACCTTTGTAACTTTGGGGTTATTTCCTTTTCCATCTTCTTATCAAGTCAATATGACTTAAAGACCATTAGTGGGGCTTTAATTGAATAAAGCAACAATTCTCTGATTATTGCTCCATTGACTTTCTATCATTTCTGAAATGACCTTACTCTGAAAGGTTGACTTTGAAGATCATTTATGCACAAAAAGTTTACTCAGACAGTACTTAACTTCCTGGCTTTTTTGCTCCCGAAAGTGTAGAGAGTATAGATCAAAACACTGAATTTCACAGTCAGATTTAATTTATTAATTTATTTATTTGATTTACTTCTACTGAGAAATTTTTGTTTGAGAACAGACAGGCTGTCTTAGATTTGCAGCTTATTAACTCATAGTCATGTTAAGATAAAATACATACCCTTAAAAGTAGCTTGAAATATAGATCTTAACACAAATAAAGTAATACAGACTGGGTTGTATTAATGCCCAAAGAAAATTAGAACTGTATCATGGAAGCAAAAAAACCACAGATGATAAACATTCATATAAAGTTCCCATCTTTCTTTGATTAATGACAAATCAGTTAATTTTCCATGTTATTATCAAAGCTAAATCAATTAAGCCTTGTAATCACTGAAGAATCAGTAAGCACATAGTCGATTCTTTTCTTAAAAATGATTACCACTAATTTTCACATGTAGGATTCATACAATCTCATCTTTCTTCATTAAAAATTAATATATTAGGTAAATTATCTGCTATAATAAAAGTTATCTTTATTTCTAATTCTAATAAAATGGCCTTTTAAAAATATAGGATTTTTTCTTAATAAACGGATTTACTATTTCATTAAATCCATGACAACTTTCCTCTATCTCTTCCTAAGGGAATTAGATTTAAGAGTTAAATTCTTTCTTTTGTTTCATGGTCCATTTTTATTATTATTATTATTACAGTTACCTCCTTTCCCCCCATTAACCCCTCCTTCACTTTTAAATGAATGTTTTATAGTTCTTTACATTCTTTGATCACTTTGCTATAAAAATCAGTCAAATAATCACAATATATTCTCATGGTCATGAGACTACATTTGAAAATATTATATCATTTAAAGATTGCCTTGCATGTGGCAAATCTCCAAATGAGTGAATCTATTTTCTAGAAGAATGTGGAATCCTAGTTGGTACATGGTCATTAATGTTCTTTAGATCAATGGTGCCCATAGTTACTATTCTAAGTTCCTTATAGATACCACAGATATCTTCTTTTGATAAGTATGCCTGTGACATTTTTAAATACCGCAGTCAAATACAGCCTATATTGACATTTTAATCATTTTACATCTGCTACAAATTATAAAGGACCAAAGACTATTGATTACATGTCACTGCTTATTCAGATGAGCAAAATAAACATGTGAAGACATTAAAATAAGTTGTTCTAAGCAACAAAGCTGGCAATATTAAAAGATTTTCCAAAGAAATCAGGATCTTAGTACATCCTGATGTCTAACGCAATATATTTTTTATTATCAATCTCTGATATGTGAGTTTCACTTAGCTACAAACCAAAGACTTTTTCTTCTAAGGCTTTGTTTTATAAAACCACATGAAATACTTTTCCTCTTTCTCTTAGTTTCATTAACAATGGTAAGTATAATTTAGTGACAATAATTATGATTCCATGCTCAGTCTACTCTGTGCCAAGTGACCAAGTCATTTGATAGTTGCACATTATCTATTTTTATCCTCAAAATAAGTCCATGATATCTATGCAATCAATTGGTGGGTTTTTATGAAGAAAATGAGGCTTCGGGATGTTAAATAACTTACATAAACATAGACAGCCAAAATGTGGGTCAGAAAACCAACTCACTCTATAGGACTACTGTGGCAATTGAAAGTGTACAACACATAACCGGTGTTCCAAAATAGCCAACTTAGCACGTTCTGCTGGATGCTTTACATTTTTCCTGGAACCTACTATGCACAGCAAGAGGCTCAGAAGATCCTCAGCCCCATGGAGGAGATGACATGTACTTTTCTAGTCTTTGCTGTATGCCTTTAAGCATAGCGCTACATGCATGTTGGGATGCCAACCTACGTGATGTCATTGTTAACATACCTACTGTAAAAGCAGAAATGAGACATTCTTGACAACTCAAAGATTAGTTTTACCTCCCATGTTGTTTTTGGCACACTTGTAATCTTGATGTATTTCTGCCAATAACAAAAGTCCTACTGATTTCAAAGTAGTTCCGGACACCACTCTGATCAATGAACTGTCATTCTGAATAAATCTTGCTCACGTGGCCAGAAAAAATTGACAGTGTTTATTTAATAAGACTGATTTTAATTTCGGATACTGTAGTTACTTATTCATTGATGTAAATCTCCTTTTTATGTGGGTGCAGCTGAGTTAGTACTACCAAATTAAAGCTTCAAAGATTCGGAGAAAAAAAACAACAACAAAAAGAATGTTAAATCCTTAAATTTACTCAGAGCATCATTTTCTGCAAATAAGCTAGCATACCTAACACCATATCCAACTAAGAAAATATAATGCATAGCATGCATTTATTAACATAGATTCCTTACTACTTGAACTAAAATGGGTCTTTATATTTTTATTTGTAACATTTACATCAAATGTTATTTTTCAGTTACCATTATCATCTTATGCCTCGTATTTCACTTCTCTCTTATTTCAAGATGTTAGCACATCAGCCAGAGGATAATTTAAATGTCCCACAGCCAAGGTATGTGTCAAATCACCAATATCACTGAATAGAAAAAGAATTTGAAAGTAGAAAACTACCATTTCCTGAGTATCGGTGTGCTATGCCATATCCACAGCACTTTATGTATGCTGGTGTTTGATCATATTCTTGACTGTCCATGTGTTATATAAGGCGACTGTAATTTGGGATGTGACTAATTCACACTCATGATAAGTGTTGAAAATTGACTCTATTTCTCTACCATAAAAATGATTTTGCCTTGATATGTTCAAAAAAACCACCATTGCAATCATTTATTTTACATAAATGGAGATGCAAACTATTGGAGGAAACTAGAGTCTAGAGTTGTTTAAAGATACAAGAATGATGCTTTCATAAAGCAGACAGTTGAGACTAAAAACTAGGGAAAGTATGAGTTCCTCTCTCTAAAGGAGAAGAGACCCCGGGTGACAGTATTAGTGTGCCTTGCTGACAGGACATCCGTTCCCCCCTTGTCCTCACATCAGCCTCTTTGACTTGTGTGCCATTGAGTAAAGATATCATACTCCCAAATGCCAGTGTCCGATCAGCGGTCGCCAACCTTTCGCACCTCATGGTCACCATTGGTTGGTGACCGCTGGTCTACACCATGAATGTTTAGATATATACAATAAAACATACACTCTCGTCCAGGACACTCAGAAAAGCAGGATCAACTTACGTGGCTTTTGCACCACAATTGCAAACAACTTCTCTTTTACGTTCAGCTTTCCTTTTGAACATTTCAGACAAAAATAAGCCAGTATTTTAAATTTCTCTTTCTTGAAAATCCTCATGCCAAGATATGTCTCACTGATTTTAGAGAAAATTGATGAGAGAGAGGAGATGAGAGAGAGAGAGAGAGAGAGAGAGAGAGAGAGAGAGAGAGAGAGAGGAGAAACATCTATCAGTCGCCTCCCATGTGTCCCCACTGGGGATTGAACTCAGAACCTAAGTATGTGTCTGACAAGGAACTGAACTGGCACATTAGGTGCACATAATGATGCTCCAAACCAACTGAGCTACACAGGACAGGGCTAAACTATTCTTTTTACTTAGAATTTAGCAATGGTTTAAATTTTGTTTATAATTTAACAATAGTCACGGTTGCTCCTAATTGTCATGAGAATAAATATCATCCTTTTTCTATACTTATTTCTACGTACAGTATTTATTGTTATAGATTTTATTTTCATTTCTTTTTTAATTTCTTTATTCATTAAGGTGTTACATATGTGTCCTTATTACCCTATTACCCCCATTCCCCTACTCATGTCCTCACCCCCCTGGTGTCTGTGTCCATTGGTTAGACTTATATGCATTGCATACAAGTCCTTTGGTTGATCTCTTCCCCCTTATCCCCACCCTTCCTTACCTTTTCTCTGATGTTTGATGGTCTGATCGATGTTTCTCTGCCTCTGGATTTATTTTTATTTCTATTGTCAATGAGGAAACATGCTTTAACCCTACAGAAAATTTGACATCAAAATGTTGGTTTATTGACATCGTTGTATATATAAATGTTTAATAGAATTTTACAATTATACATGACTCATTTGAATATACTAAAGTATCATAATTTGATATTAGACTTTGTAATAACAAACTGACTAGATGGCATTCATTTCTTTATCTCCTTTCTTTTATTTGTTCTTACATTAAGTTGACTAGAAATGAGTAGACTTTAACATATTCAAATAAGCATGATACTAATTTCAACATTTCTCCTGCCTGTCTGGGACCTGGACAACTTAAATGCTCCTTGAATTCAAATTAGTGTAACCTTCCTGACCTAGAGTGAGTTACTTAACCTCTGCGTGCCAGTTCCACAATCACAGTACTTGTATCATTAGCATTTTGCAGAGACTGAGGACATACAAGAAAGTGCTTATAGTAGGGCCCTGCACACGCTAAGCACTCAATAAATCAGCTATTGTTATGGATCGTATTTTATCAATATAGCTGTCAAAATGTAATAATGCAATTTTAATTTATGGATGAAGTTATTGCTGAGTGAGTTAATGTTATGATCAGAGAAGGCTGAGTGAGAAATAAACAATCAAGGATGGAGGCAGTGTTCCACAAAATGTGGGCCAAACATACTGTATGAAATGCTATACTTGTCAGATCATCTAATTTCAAAGTCTGTGGTCTAGTGAAGGTAGTAAAAAATATTTATAACTTCCAGTATCGTTTGGTTCTATGTAATTAGTCAACATGTTCTTTGCCAACTTTTCAGTTACTAACAGAGCACACTAAAAATTAAAATGTTTATCAAAATAAAATTGGTTCAATTTTACAATTTGTAGGCAAAGGTCTTAATAACCCCAAAAATAAAATTAATCAAATACTATTTGCCATTCCTTTACATAATGACCCACAGGTTCAACCTCAAAAGTTATAAGAAGCGCAGTAAAGGTAGACAAACCAAAAAAAGCCATACAGTTTGGTCAATCCATATAGTTTAGTCTTTAAAACTAGTAATTGAGGTTTGACTTAAATAGTTCCCAAGACCACCATCTATGCATTTCTGTGGAAGTTAGAGGACGCTAGAGAAAAAGCAGTCTACGTGACTATCCTGAATCCAAACCTGAAGACTCTAAAGCTAGAAGTCCAAGTCCAAAGTGAGCATATTCTTGAAAGGGCCAGATATGCTCTCATCCTAAGAATTAAGTGGAAGATTCAGAGCCAGAGAAACTGGGCAGGTACTGTCACCAAATAAGAACCCTGTCTCCCAGGGCTCCATCAGGTGGGAAATTGGAAGATACAACCATGGTTAATAGGAAGCAAAGAGATTGCTAAGGACTTGCCAGTGGCTAAAAGGCCTGGTTTGAGACTCACAAACATAATTTCTTCTAACTCTTTTTGTCCTCATGCCAATCAGGTATTATGTAGAAATCTGAATAGGGAAAGGTTAGGAGGCTGGAAAATTAAAATAGCAAATTACATGGGGAATGCAAAATGTGGACATATTTCCTCATCTAGGCTGATAGGTGACCTGAAATTTCCTGAACAATTAAAGCTGATCACTTTGATTCTGCACATTAATTGTTGCTATCTATTTGATTGACAGTTATATACATATTTAGGATAGAAAATGGAGACATTCAGTAATCTGTTTTCATGTTAAAATAAATGTTTTCATTTATTCCCACTGACATTTACATTGATAGAGCAATCACTCTTTTGAAATCAGCTTTTCTTCTTTTCTTTTCCCCTTTTGGCCAGGACATATGGTGGGTAAGCATGTAATGTCAATAACTTTTGACAGAGATAATTCAATTACACAAAAATCCCTTCTGAATTCTAAAAAGAACATTATATTTATATATTTTTAAAATAAATTTTTATTGATTTGAGGGAGATTAGAGAGAGATAAAAACATCAATGATGAGAGAAATCTCTGATTGGCTGCTTCCTGTATGCTGCCTACTAGGAATGAGATGGTGATGAGCCTGCAATCTGGAATTTATTGAACTATGACCTCATGGTTCATAGGTCAATGCTCAACCACTGACCCACACCAGCTGGGCAAGAACATAAGTATTTTATAAATATGTTTTACATTCACTTGTATTTTTAGGAATCCTTACCACTCAGGAAGGCAATTTTCTAATGCCACATAGAGATCCTAGATGTTTGATATACACTTTTCAGATTATATACTTTATGCACACCTTATGTTTGAATGTAAAGATTATAACTCAAAATGTTTACTGAAAAATTCAGAATCACTAAATAACCTTGTTAAAAATGCAGGCCCAAATTCTACCACAGGTAATCAATCCCACAGTCCTGCTGGAGATGGAATGCAAGCATCTTTATTTTAAACTAGGGGCCTGGTGCACAAAATTTGTGCACTGGGGGTGGGTGGTCCCTCAGCTCAACCTGCACCCTCTCACATACTGGGATCCCTCAGGGGATGTCCTACTGATGGTTCACCCCCAGCCTGCCTAAAGCCAAAAGCCTCTAGCCAAGGCTTTAGGCCTTGGGCACCCAGCAATCACCCTGCAATGGGGCTGATCGCTGGCCAAGCCCCAGCCTTGGCCTGCCCAAGGCCAAAAAGCCTCTAGCTGAGGCTTTCTGGGCTTGGGCAGTAGCCATCTTGGTTGGGGTTAATTTGCATATCACTCCTGATTGGCTGGTGGGCGTGGCTTGTTGGTATAGCAGAGGTATGATCAATTTGCATATTACTCTTTTATTATATAGGAGAAGCATCTGATATAATCTTTGTGCACACCTTTAAAATCTGAGACTCATTGCTATAGATATTATAGCAGAGATTCACCAAGAGAACTCCTCATTTTAAATTACTACTGTTTTACTCACTACTTGAGAATGTCTATATGAAAAGCCCATACTAGTAATAGGGTCAGTGAGAACACTGGACTTAGAATCATGGAACATAAACCCTGTGACTTAGTAGTAGCTTTGTATCCTTAGAACAGTCTTTAATGTCTCCAATATGCAGTTTAACTCTGTTTCACTGAGAGGTCAAAGACTTTGCTCTCTCAGTCCTAATAGCTATAGTTGTAGAATTGCCATTTTATGGCTCCTTTGGTTCTATAAGTCCTTAGAACTCTCTAATTAATCTTGGGTACAAACAACTTATGTTACAAGTTTTAATAGTTACATGTAAATGTGTATTATTGCTACCACTGAATTATTTTTAAATGCGTACTTTGTGTTTACAATAATTTAGAAGTAGGAAAGAGAATTTCTAACAAAATATAGATAGCTGAATATTAAATCAGAGAAATGATAGGAGAAAAATTGTCATGTGCATATATTATATGAATATTCATTGCTGTGTACTCAAAGAAACAAAATACATATTAAAAGCTGTTTTTTACATTAACATCTGGATACTTAAGACATAAAAATTCCTGCCAATCTTTAAATCTCCTTGGTGATCTCAATATAACTTTTAAAATTCTACATTTCAAGGTAACTAGGAAACCATATTTTAATCTCTCTCTATTACAGTCTGAACAAGTCCTGTAAAATTCAACATGATAGAAAATAATTGAGATCGTCATCGCATGCATTATCAGGGCTTCTTAAGAATGGAAAAGCGTTCAAATATTTAAAGTACACCCACTCAATTTGATAATACAGCTAATAGAAGAGCGGATATGTAGGCATTGAAATAAAGCTTGGATATGTAGAATATCATTTGGAAATTGTTTGCAGATTGCTGTTGGCCACACATGAGAAGTGCATGCTCTTCATATCACATTCCCCAGGATGCTGGTAGAATTTTTCTGAAGGTGAGTCAGTCATCTTGGTTGGGGTTAATTTGCATATCTAAAAACACAAAGTTCAAATCCTGGCCCTGTTCTTTAGCAGTTCATCATTCTCAACAGCAATAATACACCAGTGAAAAGGCAATGTTAAGTCTTCTTAAACTAGGGTAAAAAATGTTTCCAAAGATTTTTAAAATAGACAATCTAATGCCTGGTTTACTCTCATGAAAGGTCACAAATGTGCACAAATGTATTAATCACTCTATCAACTTCTCTGAGAAATTCATATTTTTCAACAGGAGTTGAAGCTGAGTTATCCTAAGTCAAAACTGGAGTATCTTTACATATAGACTAGAGGCCCAGTGCATAAAATTTGTGCATTGGGGAGGGGGTTCCCTCAGCCTGATCTGCACCCTCTTGCAGTCCAGGAGCCCTCAGGGGATTTCCAACTGAAGCCTTAGGCAGTTGGACATACTTGGCATTGTGGTGGAGGCAGGAGATGCTCACCAACCATGAGCCAGCTCCTGTGTTGAGCACCTGCCCCCTGGTGGTCAGTGCATGTCATAGGGACCAGTTGTTCTGCTGACTGGTCAATTTGCATATAAGCCTTTTATTATATAGGATTAAAAGTTATTATTTTTCATACTCTATCTACTATGTTAATTATGTGCTTCATTTCCAATATTTTTGCAGTATAAAGCTAATAATTCCTTAGAAA
Source organism: Antrozous pallidus (assembly GCA_027563665.1). Lineage (NCBI taxonomy): Eukaryota > Metazoa > Chordata > Mammalia > Chiroptera > Vespertilionidae > Antrozous > Antrozous pallidus. The sequence goes on from CM050519.1 coordinate 83,542,204, forward strand.
AGTATTTCAGGGTATTGCTGTTTTTCTTTTAGTTGTTTTTATTTTGGTTTTTTTTTTTTTTTTTGTGTGTGTGTGTGTGTGTGTGTGTGTGTGTGTGTGTGTGTGTGTATGTGTTTGTGTGTGTGTGTTTACCTCATTTATGCCAACATGAGTAAGATTTACTTGGGCAAAGCAGGTGTATGTTATGTTAACTGAGGAACAAAATTTTGCAATTTTGTATTTGGTTTAAATAGCAGAGTGTTGTACCTTTTCACTAAATAATGTTAGAACATTTGGACTTGCTTATTATGCCTCAAAGTAAAAAGCTGTGTTTTATTGTATTATTTTGGCCTCCAGGTTAATTGATTTGTGAAGATTTTATGTGTTAGGCACAATTTAAATTATAAATTGAGACCAGAAGTTCCAACAATATACATAATAATGTGCTCATTAAACAATTTATACGCATGCTCAATAATTTTATGTGTGTCAACTTATAGAAATATAGCAACATCATTTTTCCACAAATTGCAATTTAGATACCACATGCCAGGTATTTTATGGGCCCTTGGGGTGTAGCGATGTACAGGCTAAAATAAGACCTCTGTCCTTGTAGATTTTATCTGCTAGTGGGACAAAAGGAAACCACATAAACTTAAAAGTAAATCTAAATGAGTCCTGTGGCTGAAATAATGCAGGGCAATGGGATGAAAAGGAATAGGACAATCCCCTCAGACTGAATAGTTTTTGGGGGGACATTTGAGCTGGGAACTGAATGACAGAGAGGTACTCTGGAAGGAGCACTCACAAAATTAAAAAGAAAGAAGGCAATCTCAAAACTCAGATCAAAGGTACTGGGAGACTCGCACAATCCAGGAACACAGAGAGAGAGGCAGCACAACTGGAAGAGCAGGACAGAAAGTACATGAGATGCGCCGTAATATTACCTTCACTGGATACAAAACCAGTAGGCTCTGATCGTTATGTTAGGAGATTTACTATACCTCTGTCTTATACAGATTTTGAGAAAATCTTTTAATCACATGATAACATTCATTTCAATTGTGTGATTTCTGTTAGTCCCTGACTAGGTTCTCTCTTTTATACCTTCCTCATATAAATTATCCCCTAGCTGTTGCCTCGCAGTTGAGTGAGCAGTTCTCCTTTAAATTAAAATAAAATTAGAGCCCCCGACAGAATGGGGACCTCAGATTTTCAGAAAAGAAATACATGTTCTCCCCAGTTTTTTCTGTTACCAGGCATAATTTATGCAACTGAAAGCCCCGCTCTTTGTCAAGCCAGCCTTGGCACAGTCATCTGATGGGAGCGTGCAGTCAGAGAACACGGGGCGAATGCAGTCAGAGCTCCCAGTTTCCAAACTTCACACTTTTCAATGAATTGTAATGGAAGAGCTGGCAAATCACCCAAACTGTGTCTTTCCTTGTGCAAATTCAACAAGTTCACATTCCCAGGAAAACCGAACGGATAATTCAACCAAGATCAAGCCTTTTCAATGAGCAATTTACCTGGTCAACCGATTCTCAGACTGATGAACTGGTTCACAGAAGTGAGCAGTCCAATGTTTTGAACAAATCAGAAATGTCGCAAGATATGCCACAAGGAACAAAAAAAAGGCTGTGCCGTCTTTCAAGTGTGTGGGCTCACCACGCGGCCTTTGCTAGCAGGAGAAAAGACCAAACTGTGCCTTATTTAATGCTTACAAGATAGAGCTCATTTGGCTTTATTATGGTCCCCGAACAGAGGGACCATATAATTCATCTTCCAAACTGGGACACTTTCAAGATCAGAAGGAGGCTCTTTCAATAACTATGGTGGCGGGAGTGGGGTGGGGGGGCACCATGGGCATTCCTTGGGCCTGTCCCAGGCAAAATGGGACACTTGGGCTCCCTATCTGTGAAGCTCAGAGCCAGAAGCCTTTAGAAACGTAGGTCTTTTCTCCTCGCAGAGAAATACGAAGTATAATAAATTATACACACCTTTGATAAAGGAAAACACTGTCTGGGGCACTATTATCTAAAACCTCTAAGTCTTGGAGCTTCCCTTCAGGTTCACCCACTTCACGAGGCTAAGAGTCAGAACCCTGATATAAAGAGGCTCCGAGCGTCTCAGAGAAAAGCACTGAACTTGGGCTGCAACAGTCTGTGCATGGAAACACAAGTGTGACCGGTAGAAGACTGACCTCATATGCAAACACAGTCACAGCACATTCCCCACTCAACCCATTTCCCATCAAGGTTGAGAAAATCCCCATTGCTGGGCGAAAAGAGCTGGGTATATTTCTAGAAAGAGTAAGACAGGTGAATATATCTTCTCTACACTGGCAACAACTTGAAGTCCTCTCTGCCTCAAACGTTTTACCAAATTCACTTCCCAAATGACTGGCCCAGCACGTTGTGGAGGTTTACTCTCTGAACACATTCCCCATTTCTTCCACCATTATGGATCAATTCTGAGATCAATTTTGGAGATTCATGTTTTCTTAGAAGTCATCTATTTCATTGGCCATGACCAGAATGGCCAGACACTCCCAAATCTAAGTGTTTGACAGTCTTGAAAAGAAAAAAGTTTATTTCTAGTCCACACAAAGTCAGAGGGGTTCGCAGGGCCTTGCCTCCATCCAGTGTCTCAGAGACCCAGACTTCCTCCATTTGTGGTGCAGCTACATCTGCCCATGGCTTCTGAGGAATCAGAGGCAGGAAAAATCAGGACATGGAAGAGGCACACTGGCCTTTACATGCCTTCTGGCACACACATGACTCTGGCACATTTCCGTGGCTATAACTATTCCTAACTGCGAGGGTCTTGAAAGTGAAGCCTTCCTGTGAGGTCATGCCTAGTGGAAATATGGATATATGCAGGTGTTAGAGATCTCTACACAAAACGGCAAAACTGTCTAACCTGATGGGAGTCTAGGATTTCCAGGCAGGTATATTTACCTAGGATGCCTTTTCAAATTGTTAATCATACGCTGCAAATTACACATTAGCTACCAATAACGATTAATTTAGGAACATATGCCAAGGGCTTTCCTCTCAAAACAGACACTTGCTGTGTTATTAATGGTTACAGAAAGAAATATTTTCAGTGTTTATCGCTAGCTATCTAGGAAATGTTAGCTCTGGATTCAGATACTCTATTGTTCTTTTAGATCATTGCTGTTGAATAATTTTCTATGAAGAAATTTAATCTACTAAAAAACAGTTTTAAAAGGTGTAAGAAGGTTGATTTACAGATAAACAGCTTTTTGCTCAAAGTAGTTATATCTCTAACGGTGAGAAATAGTAAAGATAACTAAGTAGAAAAATGCATGTAGAAAACAGTACTAAGTAGACTACAAATTAGAACCTCCATCACAGAGTTCAGAAGAGGCAACATAGTAAATATTTTAGGCTTTGTGGGGCATAACGGTCTCTGTTGCAACTACTCAATCTGGCCCGTGTAGTGTAAAAACAACCCTAAATAGCATGTAAGTAAATGAGAGTGCCTATATCCCAATAAAACTTTATTAACAAAAACCTGGTATGGCCAGATTGGGTCTGCAGGCAATAGTTTTCCAGTGCCTGATCTACAGTCTTAAAATGGTGCTAGATATTATGTTTAAAATAACTTTAAATTTATCTCTAGGCAAAAAATAATCATAAATCAACCAGACCTAGAATATACACATTTGTTATTATCAGTAATATTTATGTGAAAAATTAATAGATATAAATGGGTTATTATGTAGTTTTTTTTCTCAAAATATTATTGCCAATATTTGTCCATCATCCAGACACCACTACTGACATGTGCACATAAGGAACAGGTTGACATTGAAACTGGGACTCAGAACTGTTGGTCATTGAAATTGGGCTTATATTTCTAGTCTGCAGAGGCAATATTTTTTAAAGAAACAAAATGGGGGAAGTAAAAATAGATACAGAGGCAAAGAAGCATGGAACAGACTGTCGGACTACACTGGGAAGGCAGGGGAGGTTAAGGCGGGAGTGGTGCAACAAGAGATCAACCGAAGGACTTGTATGCATGCATAAAAGTCCTTAACCATAGGACATAGACACTGGGAGGGGGGTTTGAGGGCATGTGCTGGGGGAGTGGGAAAGCTGGGAGAGAGCTCAAGGGTTGGGGGGAATGAAACATATGTACTACTATTTGTAATACTTTAAACAATAAAAAAACAAAGGGTACACCTGTGATACTTTCAACAATAAAGATAAATTTTTAAAAATTATTGTATAATATAGTCCAACGATACCTTTAAATAAAATATTTCTTTAAATTATCACTTTAGATTAGAAATATATTTACTTCATATATAATATATACCAACAATAAATGGATAAAAGTTTTAGTAGACTGAATAAATATGGCTTTTAATCAATTTAAAAATGTAGAATAGGTTTTATTAAGGGTTTTTTGGCTGAATGAAAAGTCCTACTTTATTAAACCACATTTAACTATGGCTGGCAATAATACTGGTACAAGAAGGCTGACTGTAAGGAAAAATGTATCTCACAAGATGTGAAATATATATAATAAAGTATACATGAAAAGTGAAGGATAAAGAAAAAGTTCTAATCTTTAGACAAAACTTAGTGGAAACAGCGTGCTTACTATTGCTCAAAATATTTCTGTTTGGTACTTTATCATTTTTCTCATTCCTAAAGTGTCATAAACCCATTATATTGTGGTTTTAAAACTGCAAGAACCTAGTAATCTATAAACGCTGTCATTGGGTAACGTTAGACTGTATTGTTTCAGAAATGTAACTGCAATCATAGATCTATGGTCTCTGTATTGGTATAATTTCAGAGATATAAATCGTATTATTTTTCTTCTTGATTAGTAGTTCTACAATAGCCATTCTCATGATATTAATCCATCTATCCAGTACAGTAACACTTATATTATTACTAAAGTGCTTTTTCTTCAACTCATAAACACAGAGAACTAATGGCACCAGAGGGAGGGTTGTCTAGGGATGGGCCAAGAAGGTGAAGGGGATTAAAAGGAACAAAACTCCAGTTATCCTATATAATAAAAGGCTAATATGCAAATAGACCAAACTGTGAAATAACCAGAACAACCAAACAACTGACCGTGGGGCTATGCGTGGAACATGGTGAGCATCAGCCACAGTAGGGTGGTGGAGCAGGTGAGCAGGGGTGCCAGACCAAGGTGGGGTGCTAGTCACTGACATCAGGGTGAGCCTCTGGTGGTTACTGAAAATTCTTTGCTCCCACGTTCTGTGGTCCTGCCTGGTGCTCGCACCTGCTACCGGCGCAGGCCCCACTTGCACCTGCTCCCAATTCTGGAGGTGCTACTTGCACCCACTCCTGGTGCCCACTGCCAGCCCAATTGCTTGGTGACATCAGCAGGTACGAGTGGCAGCTGCCAGCCCCAATGGCCTCTTAGGGCTTCTCCACCTCTCCCTGCTCCTGAGGGGCAATCAGGACAGCAGCTGCCACTCGCACCAACTGTTGGCACTGGCCCCAATCATTTCGCGCCTTCAGTGGGTGTGAGCGGAGCAGGTGCTGACAGCATGTGGGAGCGGCAATGGCAGGGGCAGGGCTTCTGGCAGACAGGGGACCAAGGACTTCCTTTCAAGGTACACGAATTCATGCACTGGGTCCCTAGTAAAACAAATAAGACACAGGGATGTAATGTACAGCACAGGGACTATAGTCAGTAATACTTAATAACTCTGAGTGGAGACAGATGGTTATTATACTTTTATGGTGATTACTTCATATGGCATATTAATGTTGAATCCCTATATTGTACACCTGAAACTCACACAATATTCTATGTCAACTAACTACACTTTAATTTAAAAATGCAGTGACTTCATATTAGAGCTCTCTATCAATTCATTTAAATGATTTGTAAGAGTATTTGTTCCAAATATAATAGACACTGATTACTTTCAAAAGCGAATATTATCTTCATTCAAATGTTATTAATTTATAAATCAGTCATAGTACAAGGGAAAGGCAGAGTCAGAAAACAAGATGTAAAGCCTCAGATTTTATATTTATTAGCTGTGTGATGTTGGTCACATCACAACTTCTCTGGATTCTTGTCTTATTATCTGTAAATTATAAAAAACATACTTGTTTTACCTACTTTTTGTTATGTTGTCAGGATCTCATAAGATAATATACTTGTAAACAACTTACATGCTGTACACATATGAGTTATTGTTATTAGTTCCCCCATCTCCCTTTTGGATATGAAAATCCATTTACTAAATTGACAATTTAACTACTTGGGAAATAAATGGCTGCCTTATCCCATTCATCAACAATAACATGTTACCAGTCAGCTATGCTCCAAGGCCAAAATTTCCATATATTAGAACAAATATGTATTTTATATATTAGAACAAATGCAAAGGCTGAACATATATCATCCAGATACACTTAGGTATTAATTACTATATTGAATATAATAAATGTGGATTTTATCCTGGGGGAAATATATTTTGTAACTAGCATGCATGTAGCTAAAGTGTTATGATTAAATCTATGTTGAATTATTATGAAAGATAAGATTTCTCTTTAGTTTATCTCCTTGCTTCAGCAGATTTTCATGGGACATTTTGATATTAGGAAGGAGAAAACATCTTCAAATCTCATTGGACTATAAGTTAAATAAATCACATATAAGACTTTATAAAATTCAACACTTAAATCATAAAAGCACTTAAGGTTGGATATTCAATCATTATCATCAGCGTTTCTCAGAGATTTCCTATATCTCTAAATAAGGCAAAAAAGTGATGAAAAGTCTTCAAGAGAATATCTTTATTTTTTATTTATTTTTAAATGTCTTTTATTGATTTTTTATAAAGAAGAAGGGAGAGCGGTAGAGAGTCAGAAACATCGATGAGAGAGAAACATTGATCAGCTGCCTCTTGCACACCCCCTACTGGGAATGTGCCCGCAACCAAGGTACATGCTCTTGACCGGAATCGAACCTGGGACTTTTCAGTCTGCAGGCTGACGCTCTATCCACTTAGCCAAACTGGTTTCGGTGAATATTTTTATTTTTTAAATATAAAAAAATCTTGCCCTGGCTGGTTTGGCTCAGTGGATAGAGTGTCAGCATGCCAACTGAAAGGTCCTGGGTTAAATTCCAGTCAAGGGCATATGCCTGGGTTGTAGGCTCAATACCCAATGGGGAATGTGCAGGAGACAGAAAATCAATGGTTTTCTCTCATCATTGATGTTTCTATCTCTCCCTCTCCCTTCCTTTCTGAAATCAATAAAAATATTTGGGGGGAAAAATAAATATAAAAAGTCTTTAGACTTTAAGCTCATTTTTGGTTTATTGGACTCACTGAGTGTGGCTTCTAGAGGCAGCTAAGGAGGAAAGGGGCTTGAAAGGTGGGCAGGAAAAGCACTGGGACCCTGGCCTGCCTTCCTGGCCCAGCTGAGAGCACCCTCTGTGGTTGAGCACCCCTTGGAGCCTTCTGGGAGCAGGTTCATGTAAACCTCTCTGTGTGCACGTATGTGAGATGTACGTCAAACAGAAGACAGCTGAGAGGGTGGCTCCAAGGGCCTTCTTTATGCTAATGTAGTTAGTAGGTCAGCCCCAAAAAGGTTAAGAAACCCTGGTCAAGAGTAGCTTAGACTTGTACTGGGAATAAAATCGCTATTCTGTCCAAACTGAGATATCTAGAAAAAATGCTCAAGGCCACTGAGAAAATCACGCTTTCTAAATTATGACAGGTTATTTTCCCCATGGGACAGCCCCTGGAGATCAGCAATGCATCGTTATAAATGCGGGCATCTAAATAATAAGGTGCCTGCCGCTGTGGTAGTGGCTTTTTAAAGGATTATAGATATGTTCCAGATGAAATCATGAATGTTATACGAGAAAATCTCTGAGATTCTACTCCTAACATGAGCTTTCTAAATTATAGAGTGGACATCTTCTCCCGGCTCACTGCTACTTGAGCAGCAGGGACTCTCAGAAAATCACACCAGGCAATAAATTACGATTTGGTCATTTTTCAGAAGCACGTGTTCTTATGTATGCCTTAGTCCTTACCCTTTTAAGGATGTGATGAGGCATTTGTTAACAAGGTAAGTATAGCACGACTGACAGAGATAGCAATGAACATGAAAGATATTTATGTGGCAAACAGCTCCAAATAGTAATCAATTGCTTTAAAAATTTTGTTTTTCTTGTAAAATGTCCATGGGTGGTAAAATTGGGTCATACCATTTTCAGGTTAGACAACAGCTCAATTCCCTTCCCAAGAAGCTTAGTACTTAGGGGTGTGATTCCTTTGGTCCTTTTCTGTGCAAAAATTTCCATTTTAGTTCCTTCTCTCCCCTGTCGGGGGCACGTCCTCAGGTCCTTTCCATGTGGCCTGACCACGTCTCAGTTCTGCTTTTATTTTTCTAACAATGCTTCCACAATTGTGATGACGTATTATCACATATATAAATACATATGTACATACACACATACACACAAAAACAGAACTTGAAGTTTCAAAAATGTCAATGGTTTTGTTGGGATTACCCTATTTGCAAGAGCTGCATTTAACCATATGTAACTTGAGCGAAATTTTCATGCAACTATAATCAAGTTTTCCCCCATCAGATTGTTCAGATGTTTGTTTGTTTGTTTTGTAAAAATCTTATATGTATGATGTTTAACCCTAACACTATTAAATATATATCAGCTCTAGGCTATATTTTCCTCATTATTTCAAACAAGTATATTGACCAATTTAAGGGATTTAATAGCTATTATCAAAGATTTTCTTTTAATGTGGCACTAACTTTCAGATTGAAAAGCTTATTTCTTTTCAATTTACCAGATGTTAGTCACTACAATGATAATATTAGCAATCTGGTATTAGGGCTTAGCAATCTCATCTTGTGATACAATAGAAAAGGACTTCTCCAAAGACTCCATTATCACCCTCTGAGAATATACATTGACATGCAGGCCTATCACCCATGCTTTTGTCTACCTCCCAAAACTATTATCTCCTTCATTTCAACTGGATAGTAACAACATTTTCAAAGAACAGTTTTGTTGATTTGTCCAATTCTCTCAAACTTTGCAATATCAAATCACTGTCTCATTTGCATATGAATACCATGTAACAGTGTTTCCTTTTTAAGATAACCTGGTAGCTCTCAGCCATGGGAATTAATCCAAATGACAGCCTCTGAAGATGCCTTTCCTTGATATGTAATCAAAAGCATCAAGGTTATGACAGCAGTCCTACTGGGTATTCTGTTGGATTGCACTTATCTGAACACACTGGATAAGCCAGCCAATGGGCAAGTGGTTTCCAACATCACCTTCTCTGCTTTTTCACTGGGTTGCCGCATGATTTTGTAATGGGAAGATGAATTGATTAATAAGTCTGTACACTGAATGCATGATGCCATTTCCTTGTACCCTTTTGGGTTACTGTGAGACATATTTTCAAAGACCTATTTGAAATTATATTTCATAGCCATACAAACCAGTATTGTAAAAAAAAATCATCATTCACTCCAATCACAGTCACCAACACCATTCACTTTTTCTCCCAGATCTTTCCAATTTCTTTTAATAAGTGACAACAAATGACATTTCTTTTAGACCCAGGTGGTATATTGCCTCTAGGCATAGGACTTTTAACACATTCTGTAGAACATCTCATCTAAACCTCAAAGATGACAAAATGTGGCACACAGCAAATTATTCTCCTCGGTACCAAGAAGATGCTTTGAACAACCAGTGAACACACACAGGCAACAGCACTGGGCAGAAAGATGATTATATTAATCCAGTTGTTAGTGTATGGCATAAGTACATGAAATAACCAATGAACAAATGTGTGTATTATAAAATGTTGAATTTTATAACATAGAAAGTTAAATGCACAAAGGGTTAGAGAAAGATCTCAAGCTAGAATAACTCAGAAAGCTTTACTAAAGTTCATCTCAAACAGGACTTTGAGCCTTAACTAAGGTAGACTGGCAAGATAAATGAATGGAAATCATTTCAACCAAGAAGACAAAGTCCAGTAAAAAAAAAAAAAAAGCTTCAAAACTGGTGTTAATATATGGGAAGAAAACTATATTCTGGAAAAATAAAAGCAAAACAAAAATTTCTAACCTGAACAGTGTTACTTTTGAACAGTTGCAGGAAAAAAGGTTAATTGGATATGCAGGAATTTGGGAGAGCTTTTTGAGCTGGATAGAGTTGTTGAAAATACCAGATATATTGATGTGCAGAAATAAAACATAAGTATAACACAAAAATGTGAGAAACTGTATATAAAAAACAGACAATGACTAATTCACTAACCACTCTGGTTCCTTCGTCTTTTATATTTGGAGATTAGATAAAATAACTCTAAATTTCCACCCACTGCTAATACTTTATGGATGTATTCAAGAAAAAAACCCTGCAACTTACAATGGGTATAAACTAGAAAAACATTTTTTTCCAAGTGAGGAACTCAGGAAATACTTAATGAGAATAACAGCATGTTGGACAGGATCTTAAAGTGTGAGAAAAATTAAGAAATGTGAAATGGAAAGAAAGGACATTCAAGATTTAGAAACAGTGAAGTTTTGATCAATAAGGTTATTTATTTTCCCTCCCATAAAGAAAAACACCTTCTAGGCATAAGTATTAGAAAATATATTCAAACATCTTATTTCCTGAGAGCTAAATATTTGTTTTCTTATTGGTCATCTTTCTGGATAGGGAAGTCATGGATTGGAAAGAATAAACACAAATAATTGAGTGTTAAAGATACATATTTTTAATGGCCTAATATCTTGACCAAGGAGGCAGCAAACAAGAAGTCCTGGGAATAACACTGAGTGCCTCTCTCTGCTCTAGTTATATTATCTCATTTAACAATAAAGGCCAAGTATAAATGTTTTCCAGGTTTTCTATCTTATCTCCTTTTACTACTACAAATTGAAGCTCACACAAATAAGCTTAGCTATGAATATTAGTCAATAACAGCTCCTGATGGTTAAATGTCTCCTGGGAAGATATCACAAGATTCAGGTGAAATTTAGAAAACCTAAATTTCTCCACTGAAGACACGAAAAATCCAAATGCTCAGATGTGACATGGTGTTCCTAATATTGTATTATGCAAAGGGTTCTTATTATTATTTGGTAATTTAGAGCTTTCAATGAGAGTAGTATTGAATCATTCTCTATAGCTACAGGAAGAGTAAGTAAACGGACCCAAAACATTACACCAACCCCAAATATACTTATAGATATCTGTCACTTAAGAGCACTCTGGTACTGCTCTGTAACTGGAAAATCCCATTTTGTGAAGCTTTAAGGTTCTTTTGCTGGTATAAAGGGCTCACAGCCATGACACTGATAACATTTTTCACACCACCTTCTCACTTTGAGGCTTTTTCTAACTTTATGTAACGTCCCAATTTTTTTCTCAAGAACATTTTTTTTTAAATAAAACCAACCAATACTACCACTCTTTAGCTCCCTTTCCTTACCAAATATAAAGTTGTATGCCTTTTATTCTTGTTATGTACCAGGCCTTCTTTCTGCAACTAGTTTTTTAGCTTCTTTCATGTCATTTGCATTGGATCTTACATGTAATGCTTTGTGGGGAAAACATGGTACTTGGTAATTTTGGGCATAATGATAAAATAGAATCATAGGATTTTTATTTTTTAATACTATTTTATCCTTATTGTTCAGTTTATTAATTACATTGTTTCCCCTTTTTTATCCCCCTATATCTCCCCTCCACCCTGAACCCATCGCACCCTCTACCAACACCTCCCCCTCCCCACTGTCCTCTCCCATTGTAGCAAGATTTTTGTCCAGTCTCTTGCTGTACTTCCCACAACCCCTTTCTCCCCAAGAATTGTCAGTCCATGTCTCTGTTATATTCACCAGGTTATCCTGTTCATCAGCCTATCAATTCACTTGATTTTTATGTTCATTTGTTGATAGATGTGTATTTGTTGTTCATAATTTACATCTTTACCTTTTTCTTCTTCCTCTTCTTAAAGAATATCTTTCAGCATTTCATATAATATTGGTTTGGTGGTGGTGAACTCCTTTAGCTTTTTCTTATCTGTGAAGCACTTTATCTGCTCTTCAATTCTGAACGATAGCTTTGCTGGATAGAGTAATCTTGGTTGTAGATTCTTGCTATTCATTATTTTGAATATTTCTTGCCACTCGCATCTGGTCTGCATCGTTTCTGTTGAGAAATCTGCTGACAATCATATGGGTGCTCCCCTGTAGGTAACCAACTGTTTTTCTCTTGCTGCTTTTAATATTCTCTCTTTATCTTTTGCTCTTGGCATTTTAATTATGATATGTCTTGGTGTGGTCCTCTTTAGATTCCTATATTTTGAGGTTCTGTGTACTTCTTGGGCTTTTAAGTCAGTGTCTTTCACCAGGTGGGGGAAGTTTTCAGCCACTATTTCTTCAAGCAGGTTTTCATTCACTTGCTCTCTCTTTTATTCTAGCACCCCAATAATTCGGATGTTGGCATGCTTGAGGTTGTCCCAGAGGCCCCTTACATATCTTCAATTATCTGAATTCTTTTTGTTTCTTGCTTTTCCAACTGAGTGGATTTTGCTTCTTTGTATTTCAAATCTTTGACTTGGTTCTTGTGGCCCTCTGGACTGCTTTTAGGACTTTGTGTAATATTTTTTTATTTCCGTCTGTGTATGGTTGATTTCTAGTTGGTCCTTTTTCATATCCATGAGGGTCTTGTTCATATCCTCAGAGGTCTTGTTCATTTCCTTGAGGGTCTCATTCATTTCCTTGTAAGTCTCATTCATTTCCTGGTTGGTCTTGTTTATTTCCTTGGAGTTCTCATTAAGTTAATCGGCCTTTTCTAGGAGCCTCTTGAAAAGCCTTATAACCGTGGTTTTGAATTCTATGTCTAGTCATCTTTTTTCCTCCATTTCTTTCACACCTGATTTCTTTCCATATCTCTGCATGGTGGCTGCTTTATGTGGTAGATGTCCTCTAAGGGTCAGTGGCACAGCCTCCCCAGTTACCTGAGGTGGGTACTCTTACTGCAATCCTTTATGGGTTGTACAGTATTTTTGAATTTAAGCCCAGCTTGTTGTTGTTAGCCCTAGGAGGGTTTGACCTCCAGGCCAATTGGCTGTGAAGGGAGACTGTGTTCAGGTTGCATGGGCGGAGTCTCTGAGTTGCACAGGCAGCCTCAGTGTCAGCTATGTCCTATGCAGTGCTCGCGCGCGTGGGTCTCTGTTGGATGGGGATGGCTGCAGGCACCTCCAAGAGAAAGCTGCTAGTCTCTTCCCCTTGCCAGACAACTCTGCCTCTCCCCAAATGAGTCTGCACACCCAAAGTCTCACCCAGGGTTGTAAAACAGGTGGTTTACGGGACCAGGAGACAAGTTTCCAGGGAGCAAGTCACATGTCTGTGCTGTCGCACAGTTTACTTTCGTGCAAACTTCTTTTCTCAGCTACCCGGTTTCTCTGCAGACTAGGAGACCTCTGCTGCGCCCGGCTTCCAAGGTGCATCCCCCAGACCTCGGACGTCGCCTGGCACTGGGGAATCCATGTAGTGGGACGTCTCTGCCCTCCCCATTGGCGAAATCCAGCCGGGATTGCTGCTCCAGCCACAGCCTGCGCGCGTGACCAGGATGGCTCCTAACCTGCTTCCGTCTTCAAGACTGCGCTCCACTGCTCTTCTGAGTCTCAGTGTCCCACCTTTATTTTTATTTGTGGAGTTTTCACTCAGCCAGCTTTCTGGTGATTCTGGGTGATGTTTGTTTTGTTGTTATGTTGTAGTTTTTGAATTGTTGCACAGGGCAGAACAATAGGTGTTTACCTATGCTGCCATCTTGGTTCTCCTCTCTCCGAATCATAGGATTTTTAAATCAGATGAGCTATATAATTTGTATAGACTAGAAACCCTCATTTTATAGTTAAAGAAATGGGGACAGGCTCAGAGAGATTAAGATAATCTGATCGAGACTTGTCACCTAATTAATGACAAGAACTTTGGTGAATTACCTAGCTCATGCTTTTCACATTTCTTATCTCATCTATTTAATAAATATTTACTGAGTACCTTCTAAGTCACAAGAATGATACAATGAAAAATATGAACAAGTTTCTGTCAAATGAGTAGAATCGAGAATAAATAAGAGCTGTATTGCAGTAAAAATAACATTATGGTGAGTTTACTAGAGCAATACCTATCCTAGGCTTAGAGGATCAAAGGAGGTTTTCTAGGAAAAAACAAAACAAAACACTTGTCATGTGAGAACCAAAGCGTAAGTTAACAAAATGATGGTCAGGGTACAGAAGGCAGATGACAATGAGGGATGGCGGTGGATTTTGCCAGGGAAGAAAAACAGGAGACTGTACAGGTGGGTGGAGCTGATCATGAATGAATGTGAAGCCTTACTAGTAAGTTTACATTGCTATTATGAAATCCATTCCCAGATTTTAGGTAAGGAGACTCTTTCAAGTGTATCTTTTGGTTAAACTTTGACTGTGATATAGGGGATGAATGGGGCTAGAGGAAGCTTGGTATAAAATCAGGAAAAGTAGAAACTATTATAATTCATGCAACCAACAATGATGACTTTAATTTCAATTTTAAAAAAGTGAGCTTGCACTAATATTTTGAATATAGGCCATCCTTATTGTATCTATATTACCAAGGATGAAAAGAAAAGAACATGTGTTTATCTTTGAGAAAGAAATAAACCTTAGCAAGAAAGAATTTCAGATTGTGGTCACTGAAACTATGAACCTTAATTTTTGATATGGTCTATTGTGACCCACTGATGGGGCAGAACTATTTCAATTCTCAAGACATCAGTTCTGAACCAGATAGATCATGCTCACAATGCCAGGGCAGCTTTTTCCAGTCATGATTAGGCATGGCTTAATTCAAAATTTTAAAAGTGCTTTAAAATAAGCATTCTCAAAGCACAAAATACCAAAATAGTTTATTTACTTAAAGATTTCCTCTTCAATTGCAAAAGCAAGTGCCAAAATATCAGCCCAGCTCCTGATTGCTCTGCCAATTCTGACTAGTTTTGTGGTTGTGCAGTTTCCTGTGCCAACCTAAATTTTTAAATTATTATGAGGTCTGAACACTGAAAATGCCAAAAAGGAAAAATAAGATCAAACAATGTGATTGCATTTTAGTTCAAATTTGTCCATCACCGAAGCAAGAGAATGCAATTATGGTCTTTAGAGAAAAGAAAATGAAGGAGAGAGAAGAGGAGGAGAAGAGTGAGGAATAAGAGAAGAAGATAGCATTTACATAAAAGAAATGCATAAATTCTGATTCTAAAGTATATTAGTAAGACACTTTATTTTATGTCATAATACATTATGGGAATAAATTCTGAAAAAACAAACAACAACAAAAAAGATAGTTCTAAAAATAGAGGAGATATTTAATATTACATATAGTAATAGATTCTTTAAGGAAATATATCCAAATTTGGCATTTTCTGAAAATTATGAAAAACTAGGGGCCAGGTGCATGAATTTGTGCACTGGGAGTAGGTGGTCCCTCAACCCAACCTGCCCCCTGGTGAGACTTTAGGCCTTGGGCACCCAGCCATCGCCCTGCTCAGCTCATCCCCAGCTGCCTGCGCCCACCCGGCCCCAGGGGCTGGGCACTCGCCACCACTTCTGCTCACAGCACCCGGGGGCCGGGCGCTCCCTGCTGCCGCCACCACCACTGCTACTGCTGCCACCACAGTGCCCAGGGGCTGGGTGCTCACTGTCACCACCATTTCATCTCCACCCCCGAGGCCCCATGCTCCCACCACTTGGCCCCGCCCCCACTCCTGATTGGCTGGTAGCATAGCCAATCAGGATCAAAGGTATGGTCAAATTTGCATGTTTCTCTTTTATTATATAGGATGATTACAATATTAAACAATGATTTGTATTTGTATCTACAATGATTTGTATCTACAAAGATTTGTATTCATTCTATGGATGATGATTTTTTAATATCTTTGTTGTTTAGCAAGTAATATTTTTGTAACATATTATTTACTCCTTTTGAATATCTCATCAATAAAGTAAAGAATGTGATCCACTTACAAAAGAAAAGTAATATTTTTTTCTGAATAGTAAAAGTATCTGCATGTAATTGCTGTTTTTATTGTTAGATTTTCAAACCACTGTTTTCTCAGTACCTTTCACACTCATTTTGCTTTATCTGCATGGGACCATGGCCACTCTGACCTGAGCTACAAACACACCGAGCATGTTTGGACCACTTTTTGGTTGTTTATGCTGTTTTTCTGGGTAAAATGATGCCTGCTCTCCAAAAAAGGCTTAGTCACCATCAAACATCTAGATTAAAAAGTAGCTTCTTTGTGAAAATTTCCCTGAACCTCTCCAAAAAGAATTAACTATTTTCATCTTTATGCTTCATCAACTTTTCTACTATATGTTTGGTTTACAAGATTCATAAGTAGATTGATACAAAAGAGTCTAATTTGCTATGCTTTTATATTCTCCAAAGACTACTAGAGGATCTCAATGAAATAGAGGTGAGAGATATAGTATAAACATATATAAACTTACACATATCTAAACTCATATTTAATTCATAATAATAAATGATTATCCATTACCATGTGTCATGTTCATAGTGCCTGTACTATAGTTACTCAAAAATGTGTGATAATTGACTAAAACAGAAGAATTAACATAATGCTACCAAAAGGGTATTCATTTACTAAAATCTACCCCTGTGATTCCATAGGAAAAAAATTTGAAAACAAACTTTTTATTTATTAATTGAGTGAGCATTCATTGACATGAGCAAGGCATTGGGCAAGGCAGAGCACTCAGAATACAAACAGGAATAAGATTGGACCCCTTGCCCTCAAAGAGTTCTTGGTGCAGTAGGTAGATAAGACAAGAACAGATAAAGGCAGTATCAAGGAATTGAGATTAAAATGGAAGTAAGCAGAAGATATAGTGAGGGTGCAAAAGCAAACTCTACATGGGGAAGTAGGAGAAAATGCCCAGTGTGTGTGCAAGCTCACCAGGAAATGAGATGAGTAGGGCTTGACAGGAAGAGAAAATAGTGTGTACTAGTGTACAAAGGCATTCAAAACCGTGGCTCATTCAGGAAACTGTCTACTGTTACGGATGACTGCAGTATATGGCAAAAGAGGACAGAAACCTGGAGACGATGTTTAGAGAGGCAGAGGAAGGTCAGGTCTTTAAAGGGTTCCTACTTTGGAAAGCTATTCGGACTTTTCTTGTGGGAGGGATTGGGGGCTGAGATTGGGAACAGAGATAAGAGGGTGGGTTACAATCAGGGACTAAGGGAGAAAAACCATTCTGTATTTCTTTCACATCTCATACAGATCTCCAGACACATCCTAATTCTGTGCATAATTCATAATTCCATGCATGATGTCATTTTACAGATTGATTGAAATGCATAGATTAAAAGATAACACTCCATTTTAAGACTTACTTTTTAATTTAAATCACCACATATGCTGAATACTGATCATGCATGAGACCCCATTTTAAGAGCTATATGGTTGTCAAAGGTGTACAAAGTACAACCACCATCCTGTATGACTTCTTACACCCGAAACCCAAATAAGTCATGCCAGGATAGGGGTTATTAGCACAGTTATGACTAAATATTATGAGGCACGATTCAGCAGAGAAATCTTAAGTACCACTCTGCATCCTGAATACACATTAGGAATTTGAATAAATAACTCAGGGCTTGCTAAACCAGACAGGGAGAGCTGCTCTGAAGCGATTGCTGTATTTGAATTCATCCCTGGGAATTGTGTGATAAAGGGTCAAGAAAATTATATGTTTTCTGCCTGTACATAAAACTTTCAAAAATACTCTCATAAATTAATACACTAAGACATGTTTTTCTTCTGTCATGCAACATTTATATGTATATATTAGCTGAGCTTCTTGGATATTTAAATAAATATAAGAAAACCTAAGGGAAGTAAATGATAAAGCACATGCAATTCATTTACAAAAATCTCACATATTGCATGTAGAACCTATACTAAACATTTGAAAAAAGTTGAATTCAATATTAATGTTATCAACAGAGGAGAAACAAAAATTTAAAAATAGAGAAAACCCAAAAGAATATAACTTTTCCATTTCCAATTTTGACATGTAATTTTTCAAACCTTACAATCCTTTAATGTAGCTATTTATATTCCGTTCCCTTCCTAAATTTAACTATGCTTTCCCCATATGATACTCAAGATGTTGACCTATAAAACAAAAAGAAATTCCTAAGTAAGGAAGTATGGAAATGATAGAGGTTCGTGCTGCAGCAGGCCATTATTCAGACTGAAAATAAATTGATTTTCTTTAAGAAGAAACCTTCTTAAGAAGATATTATGTGCCTGGTCTGCCTGCTCACTTCTCCTCCAGTCCAAAGAGATGAACTAAGTTATGGAGTTTGGAATGAATCACGTCCATTGGTGAAAAGATAGTTATTTTTAATAATCTTCCATCTACCCTGATTTAATACAGCTCTGCTGATGTCTTGTTCCTTCCAACTGGAAAAGCTTTTCTATTTCCAGAGTCAGAAGCCACTTCATATACTTTGAGAATGGGGTCCCCTCTTATTTCCTACCCTCTGCCTCTGATGAGTGAGTTTGTCTCTGCCCACGCCTGAGACCCTGCAGCCAGAGGCATGCGCCTTCCTCACACAGATGTTTTGCAGACCTGCCTGAGTGGATCTCAACTTGCCATCTGCTCTGGGACTCCCCATCTCTATACTCTGCCTGTCTCTCCACTCTCATTAGTTCTTGGCATCCTGACAGTGTTGAATTTTACCCAAGTCCTGTGGTCCTGGAAAACCGTGAAGGTTACAAAATCCTCCTACCCTTCGTGTTCTAAGAAACGGTACCCGCAAAGAAACATTCTTTCCCATACAACTAACATAAGGCTCATGGATGCTTTTGTTTCCCTGTGACAAGGCTCTCTTTGCCTAATAAACGACTAACCGATCAATGGGAACAAAATGCTTGCTAACCAAACTTGTGCTAAGATTCTCTCCTTCCCCTGGACTCCTGCACTTGGCCCATCCTTAGCCTGAGCCAGCCTGAGACCCTCCAGGCCCCTCTGGAGAGCATGCCTCTGAGCAAGCCATTCTGTGAACTGCCCACCCCTCACTAATGTCCCTCACTCACTTCTCCAAACCTTTCCCTTTCAGACCTTGCTTACGCCTCCTGATGAAAGACGCTCTTTTGGCCTAACCCTTGACACACTTTCAGATCTCCTGTTTGGAGTGATCTCCCTATCACAGAAGATCTTTCCCCCTCTCTGGCAATAATCCTTTTGAGTAATGTGTCTCAATTAAATCCAAAACTTTTTAAATTATACACAGTAGCAAGCTTTCTGCCTGCATGGCTCAATGTCTGGACTTTAGTTGCCTACAGTAGTCTGTACCTCCCCTCTCACCAACTGTACTGACTCAGACACACACCCTTACAACCACCCCCTCATATGCCTCCCCATACTCTTCCAATCTTCCTTTGAAAGCATTACATGAGTCTCTGGACCACAATTCATTGCATTGGCTTTCTTACCTTAAAATCCATCCAACCCGTAATATCTTTTATTAGTCACAATCGAGACAGTGGCATCCAAATTGTCTTTCATCTACTGCTCTTCCAAAACGACCACATTTCATTGCCATAAAATATCCTCTCATCACATACAGAAAGGAAGGCTTACAGATTTTAAGTAATTTGCCAGGAACTCATAAGTAAGGGAAGAAATCATATTATTTTTTAAAATGTTTCTTATTACTTGAGAAGGAGCTTGATCACAAGACATTCATAGGAACAACACGATTTAATGTTAAGATTGTAAAAGCATAAATGTCACAATATTCAGTTTAGATAAATTCAGAGAAGTGTTGTGTTATAGAATCACAGCTCTTCCTTCAATGTCCGTGTGGAAATGCACAGCTTCATGAGACTCCCTTTGCAGGAAGCAGCTGGGCTTCAGGTGGCATTGAAAAGAATCTGGGGACTGTGAGCGCCCCTCCCTGCCTGTCCTCAAACAGCCACGGCAGGAACCTGTTTTGTGAAGTTGGATAAATATTCTCTCACATATGCATATATACATATATATCTGCATGTGGTATTTCGCAAGCTCAGTATTTTAAACATGATGATAGTGATGTGGATCAATAGGCCAAATAGTGTGAGTCATTCTTTCTTCTCCTTTTGGTCTTCATCAAGGTCATATTTTGGATGATGTTGATGTTATGTGAAATGATATTTCTTTATCAGGAGGTTTTGGCAATTCCAGAAAGAATGTGTAGCATCTATCCCTACACTTTGTCCTACTGCTACCACAGGTTCCTGGAGAGCTGAGGACAGGAGACCCCTGCAGCCTGGTTGGGGGGGTGGGGAGGAGGGAAGGGAGGAGCGGCATTGAGTGCTTTGTCATTATAAGGGCTACACTGTAGAGTAAACTGCGTCACTGGAAGGTCGCTGGAAACAAAAATCTGTAGCTTCAGCACTTTGCACAAACTCCACATGTTCAAATTAGACAAGGTGTGATAGGATGAGGCAATTAAAAAGCCCACACAAATAGAAAAGCTCAATAAAGACATAATTACTAAGAGTGTTGTGATTTTGTAGTAAACACAACAAGGAGATGGTCTCTATCAACAAACAGAAAATGAATCCTACAGTAAGCTAAACTGTACTAAGCTAAAAGGTCTTTGGAAATGTTTATCCTGTCAGCAAGTTGACAGTCACGTTTTAAAAGAAATATTTATCTGCAATTAAATGATGTCATTGGTTCATTTATTTCAATCCCTTCCAATGTCTGTTAAATAATATAATGTTATTATGATGACTTTGATGGAAGTATTTTCTACCTCCATTAATAATTATAAACATGCCGAAACTGGTTTGGCTCAGTAGATAGAGCATCAGCCTGTGGACTGAAAGGTCCCTGGTTCGATTCTGGTTAAGGGCACGTACCTTGGCTGTGGGCAAATCCCCAGTAGGGGGTGTACAAGAGGCAGCTGATCAACGTTTCTCTCTCATCGATGTTTCTGACTTTCTATCCCTCTCCCTTCCTCTTTGTAAAAAATCAATAAAAAAATATATTTTTTTAAAAATTATAAATTGTAAAATTGTAAGCAGTGATTATATTCCAAAATTATGCATACTGCCTAAGATTGCATTTCTTATGTTTTCTGAATGTTCATCACCTAGATCTACAGAATAGATCTGAATGATAAAATAATTACTAATTCTACTAAGTTGAAGATGGTGCTTATTACTTAATATTTCTTTTATTTTTTTAATTGTTATTCTGCACCCAAGGTTATTTTTCCATTGATTTATAGAGAGAGTAGAGGAGAGTAGGGGAGACAGAGAGACAGAAACATCAATGTAAGAAAACACAGGGATTGGCTGCCTCACACACAGGGCTGGGGATTGAGCCTGCAACCTGGATATGTACCTTTGACCAGAATTGAGCCTGGCCTATGCTCTATCCACTGAGTCAAACCATTAGGGCTCTTACTCGATATTTCTTAACACCTTCTATCCACTTTACAGTCGTTTACTGAGCACTTACTACGTGCCAACCATTGTGTTAGATGTGGAGTTGACAAAATGAATGACCTGAGGAGCTTGCTATTTCCTAAGGAAGTTACCTATTCTTTCTTAGAATGTGATCAATAAAAAAGCTTAGGAAACTTCAAGATTTATATCCAAATACTTAAAAATTTGTTAATTATAAATAGTAGGTTATTACCTAATGACTTAAAATAAATAATGTGCCTAAGAAAGTTCCAAATATATCTTAGTGTACAACTCAATAACATTTTACTCACGTGTCTAAATAAAATGAAATCAGAAATAGTCAAGTTTTTTTATATTTTTAAATAAAGGAAACTGATTTCTGGAGAATTAGTAAGCATTTATTTAAGTATTGCACTCTAATTTTTATTGGCTAGCTGAATAAACATAAAACACTTTCTTTGAAAGCAAATTTTTCATTGATGAATGGCTTCTTCCTAATTAAGAATATCACTCTGCCTCTATAAGTTTTTGAACCAACTCTATCATCATACACATCAACATAGACCAAACTCCTGCTTATTCTACAAAGAAAGCCATGAAACTGGCATGGTGAAGGGCTAAAATGGCTAAAATGTCTTGAGAAAAATAAATGTAGTTTTTGGGGGGTTAAAAGTTATTTCTCAACCTCAAAGAGCTTCTTGCTCTTCATCTCCATTCTTAATCTTTTCTTATTTAATGACAAGATATTAACTAATACCCTTTTATGAAGTGAATTCCTTGGTGTTAATTACTAAGCAAGTCTTTTTATTTGTAATAGAACTAGGAATTTAACACCTTCCAGCTAATTGTAATTTTTTCAGTCCATGAGTGGAAATACATAAAAGACCCTGTAAATTGTTCATTTTACTTATATGAAGTTGTTAACTCAGTTAATTATAATTCATTGTCTTGCTATTATTTTTTTCATATAATTTCTTTCAACATGACCATTCCCTTAGCAAGAACCATGCACACTTGGGCAAAGTTAAAAGAAGGAAGATATTAAAGGGTATTTATAGTTGAGAAAGGTCACATTAGCTGCTTTGTGTTCCGCATACTGTCAGCACCATCATCATTTACTTCCTTATAGATGCAGCGTTTGTGATATCTTACATTACTCTAGATGCCCAAAGAGACATATCCTGTTAGACTATGGAGTCTCACACCTCAATCTCCTCTTCAACCAAGTCTTCTGTTCTTACAGCCCACTTACCACATGGTGAAGTGATAGGAAATGAATGAATGAATACAAAATGAAGAATTTATATACGTGGGCAATAAGACAGATAAAATTAGATTTTAAATTATTAATTTGATCCAATTATGCTAAATTATGGGAATAGAATGGATATCTTTCCTATTGGTCACTCAGACGAATAGTCTGACCATAATACTCTTTCTCTGACAATGACTTTGTTCACAGGCTTTGTCAATATGATCCAAATGGTGAATTTGCTGAGTCATGGGAGCCCATTGTTAAATATTCACAATTTTTGGATGCCAGTTGTTAAACTTTGGTAGCTTAAAATTAATCATGATGAGTATTTATAGCATAGCAATCAGCACAGATACTAACAATCAAAGCTTCATTTTTTCTTTTTCTTTTTTAGTTTTTATTTGTAGAGCTTGCTTGCCAGAATACTATGCGAAGCCCTTCATAAACTCTGATGCACAAAATAAGAGCAATATCCCCAATGTTCTTAATTTCTCAATAATCTACTCATGATGTGCTGCTCACATTTACTTTCCACACTTTTTATATGTTTTTATCAAGTCTACTTCTTAGTACTTTTAATTTAGTACTTTAAACTTAATTAACCATTTACATTTAATTAGTTATTGATAAATAAGTACATATTTTGATAAGTGCAAAAATAATTGTCTTAAAAGGTCAATATATTTGGTCAAACAAGCCAGGTCCTCCCAATCTATACACTTTGTGATTTTATAGCCATTGGCGAAATCCCTCCTCAGCCTTGGCCTTTTCAGGTTGGAAGAGTCCATTTCTTTTAAAGTCACCTGACATCATGGCTCTTCGAAGGTATGCTTCTCAGGACCTGTTCATTCTTTACTCTAATGCTGCAATCAGAACCACTCACAGTACCTCCCTCAGAGGGAAAAACAAATCTGCAACATAACCAAGGCAGAAGGATGTCTTTCACTCTTTCGTCCTTTCTTATGAGTGATGTCCCTTAATTTTCACCACAGCAACAGCAAAACAAACCATCATGCTTCACAACAAAGATTATAAAATCAGATCAGATCCAAAGAATCTAGTGTTTGAAGCTTATATTCTCTTTGAGGAGTAAAAGAACCTAATTAGAATTTTAAATTTAGATTTATGAAAAAAAGTATTAACATCAAAGTGTGGATACCTCTTAATTCTCCTTTTCTAATTATCCAGTAAAGTTTTTTTTTTATCGAGTAAGCCTACTTTTTAGGCATCTGTTTGGATTTTCTGTTATTTAACACTACTAATGACTATAAAAGCATTCTAGAAAGTTAATAACATTAACAGTAACAAATTCATCAGCTTTATCTTTTAAGTGTATGATGATTAACATCTCTAATATACTTGATTAAAGCAGATGACTGAGGCCAATTAATTCTGTATTTTTCTAATACTATTCCATAAATATTTAAGCATTACTTTTCAATCACACATTATTATCTCCATTACGCTTACTTTCCCTTTATAGTAGGGGAAAAAAAATCTTTCGAGTATCCAAAGGAAAAGCTTCACTTCCACAGTTAATGCCAACTCTAACAGGTATTTAAAGAAAACTGAGTGGTAGGAAAATTGGGTCTTGTTTTATAATTTCCAATAATTTTTTTTATTTTAAACATTCAAACATAAACTAAATTACATGATCAAGAAACTACTAGATACTCTACTTTAAGCTATTTACCTTAAGGCATATTCCTGAATAATCACAATGTCCCCAAAGAAAGTTCTTTCCTAACTAGGTAGTGAGAAGCTCTCTGCAACTGAATTAAAAATCTGTTTCTTTCTTTTGTAAAAATAAGTCCTTTCAGTTTTAGTATATGACTTTCAGTAAGCTTTGAAGAACTCTCAAAGTAGCATGTGCCTGCATGAATGTCCAAGATTTAAGCACAAGCAATTGATTCTATACCATCCAGGTAGTCACCAAAGTCCAACCAGAGATCTCATATTCTTTTCTGTGAAACACTTGTGTTTGACAAAATAATAGACATGATATTCCAAAAAGGATATAAGGAGAAAGTTTGGAACATAGTGCACCAGAAAAAGAAAACAGGTCTTTTAGACTTTTTAATATGTGAATATACTTTTTGAATCTCTAAGTAGGGAACTCAGAATGCAGTGTTTCCAAAAACAAACAACAACAACAAAAAACACATGAAACAAACAAAAAAAATTTTGACTATAAAATAGTTCATTCTGAAAATGTTCCTTGTTCCTAAAAACCAGTAGTTCTTTTAAGAAATGTTTTGAACTGTGGTGAGTTTGCTGCTGGTGTGCTTGTAGTTCTGCTCTTCAGTTGGTAACTCAGAGGGACCTGGATTCATGTAGACATCCTGCTATCCAAAGGGCTCTCCACAGCTCATTCCTCACAGCTTGCAAGCAGAGAAACAAATCAAGTACAACTTTAGTTCTTGATTTTTGACCCTTTCCAAATTGTAGATGCATTATGGTTCTGAGCATTCAATTTACCATTTATATGTTTGTGTTTTTTTAAGTAGATCAATATATTTCCCTAAAGGCTGATATTATATTTCTGGTAAGATCTTCCACCTAAAATATTGCTGAGCACTTTCTGATAAACAACTCAGAAAAAAAATCAGAGTTGTTTACATTGGACCATTTTAGCTGATTTTGCATTTTAATCTAGCTTTTTCATTTGAAAAGCGAGCTCTAAAATGATGTTAAATTTAAAATGGCATTCTATAATTCTTCCATTCATATTTTTTCCAGCAAATGAAGAAAACAAAGTCACCTTGTCAAAAACAGTCTCTTATTAAAATGTATAGAAATCTGTATAGTCAGTGCTCTAAATATTTACCAACTCTAGTAGATGGAGCTCAACTTGAGGAAAGAAATTCTTTTTGTCTTCACATTATAGATAATAGACCTCTACAAATTCTGGTAGCACTTACAAATGTTGGTTTTGTATTTCTGTTAGGGTGGGTAAAATTGTCAAATAATGTTTCAATTGTAGATACTGTCTGCTTGGGGCCACTGTGCAAGGTCCATGCTTATTTAAACATTCTTTGCCACAACTGACTGCTCCTAACCAACAATGAATTGCTTGTATGGTTCAATGCTTTACAGCCCTTCAGAGAGTTATTCCAGTGACTTGGGGGCTCCATGTGCCCTCCTCTGAATATCAGCTGTCACTCCAGCATACTAGGCAACAAGTTTCATCTCGCACAGGACTGACTTGTGATGTGGGTGGGGTGGAGGAGCTCGCCCAGGTTAGAAATGTCTTACCCCATGGGTCTCAGGAGGGAGAACCAAATAAAGACCTGCCGAACTGAGAGCATCGGGGATGGAGCTCAGGATAGAAAAGGAAATCCGAGTCATGTAATGAGCAAATGCCAGTTATACAGATCAAATAGTTTCCTATAGCTCTATTGATTCCTTGATTTTTAAACAGACTGATACTTAATGTTGAGTTCAGGCATTATCTAGGTTAAGCATTTTGCTTTTTACATACATTTCTCTAAATTTTCTTTTCCTCCCTGACAAATGGGGTAAATTAATATCAATATAAGCAGGCCAGAGAATGAAGGCCTTTGCAGAGGGCTTGGCAGCTCTCCAGCTCCTGCGGGTAAATATTACCAGAGAATAAGCATCAAAACCAAATTCCTCTAGTAACTTCTGTAATAACATTTTCTGAACATAGTTCATGTCCTAATGCTCCTTTCGAAATTCTCTAAAGAAAGGGCTATGGACAACAACATTTATCAAATGTGGGAGAGGGCGGGGTATGTCTGGGGACCTTTTTAAAGCATCAAGCTCAGTGGTTTTCTAGACTGTATGTTAGGGATCAACAAGCATAGTAAAGTTTTCTAAATATGCTATTATTCATACATTTTATAAGGTCAATTATCCATTTCAGTATAATCATTATTATTGTGATGGCTAGAGCTTTTTCAGTATTAGAGCTTATAAATGATGTGGTCACTAAAACTCCTCCACGTCTTATAGGAGCCACTATCAAATTCATTACTATTTTATACCTAATTCTAGGCTAAAACAGGATTCATTTTAAAGTGTTTGTGCTTCTGCTCTATACATTAAATAGGGTATGCACATGTTGCAAAGATTACTTAGGACTCAGGAATAATATAAATAGTATAATGGTTCAAAGGTGCTTTAAAACCAGTGCTGGGCTCAGCCGGTATTGCTCAGTGGCTGAGCCGCAATCTATGAACCAGGAGGTCATGGTTTGATTCCTGGTCAGGGCACATATCTGGGTTGTGGGCTAGATCCCTCGTAGGAGGCATGCAGGAGGCGGCCAATCAATAATCCTCTCATCATTGATATTTGCATCTCTCTCTCTCCTTTCCCCTCTCTCTCAGAAATCAACAAAAATATATTTTTAAAGTGCTGAGCTTGAATCCTGTGTGATATTGGGCAAACTAAACTTCAGAACCCTCATCTGTCTATCAGAGTTTAACAAATGTTTTCTCCCTTAAGGATTAAGCGAGATAACATACATTGAGGAGCTTAACTTGTGTTTACAATTCAGTTAATAATAATAGTAATGACAACAAAACCAAAAATCATCCAAATTGTTTATCCTTAATACCTCCTTCCTCACCTCAAATGATTTTTTAAATGTTTACATTTTTTGTATAATTATG
Source organism: Antrozous pallidus (assembly GCA_027563665.1). NCBI lineage: Eukaryota > Metazoa > Chordata > Mammalia > Chiroptera > Vespertilionidae > Antrozous > Antrozous pallidus. Next base: position 83,569,648 of record CM050519.1, read on the forward strand.
TAATGTATTTCTCCATCTATATTGCCTCCTTTTATTGGGTTCCATGAGCTTCTCTAGTTCAGGTTGCACTTTATCTATTATCCATCAAGACTGCTCACTCATCCAGATTGATCTATCCTCATTTCAAAATCCATCCATTTGTATCTTCTCATGATAGCCTCTATAGAACTGAAAACCGAGGTAAAATGGAGACAAATACACCCGTGCAACACTTGCAACGACCAGCTGTGTGTACCAGAAATAATGATGACCATGGTATAATTAATGAGTAACTATTATACGTCAGGGCCTCATTGCTACACCTTAGCCTTGAGGAAACTGTGCTGACACACTTTGTGTACTAAAATTAACCCTGCTATATCTTTTTAAAAATATATATTTTTTATTAGAGAGAGGGAGGGATAGGAATAGAGAGAAATATTGCCACTAGAGAAACACAGACCAGCTGCCTCCTGCAAACCCACCACTGGAAATGCAGCCCACAACCCGGATATGTGCCCTGACCTGGAATCAAACCATGACCTCCTGGTTAATGGACCAACACTGAGTCACACTGGCCAGGCAACCCTGTCTATTTCTTAAGTTTCTGCTTACACTTTCCACTTGCCCTCACTTCTCACTTTATTTAATTCTCATCATGTTGTATAATCTTAAATCTAGGATATGTGTGTGTGTGTGTGTGTGTGTGTGTGTGTGTGTGTGTGTGTATATATATATATATATATATATATATATATATATACACATATATAAATATAAATAGTATAATGGTTCAAAGGTGCTTTAAAACCAGTGCTGGGCTCAGCCGGTATTGCTCAGTGGCTGAGCAATGTATATATATATACATTGAGAGAGAGAGAGAGAGAGAGAGAGAGAGAGAGAGAGAGAGAGAGAGAGAGGTGACAGGGAGGCTTGTGGGGTTGAATCCAGTTTAATCTGATTTCACAGCACACATCTTTCTCAGTAGGACCTACTGCCTCCACAATAACATTGTATCCCTATGAGTCATGTTGACTTATATATAAATTCTCAGGGCTTGGGCTATAGAACGTGTATAACCTTGAGTTTTGGAATCACAGAGCACTTACAGCCGACCCACAACTTAAAAAGATGTCTCCATGTTGGTGATTAAAATTTCTTGTGATGGCAAAACAGGGACAGCTTTTAAGAACTTACTCTACTCATCATGATGATGACAAACAAAAGTGTGTGATTTGAGTGCTTAGATGCCTGTCTGGGAACATTTCTTCAAAAGTCCCATTCCAAGAAGGCTTTAGTCAAAGCGAGGCCTTGGTGAGAAGAGCTGTGGGAGGCAGAGCCTGGTCTAGAGTGTAGGCAGCCCCAGGAGGGCCCTGGGGCATCCCATTGACTCAGCTGCAGGGACCTGGCACCAGGGCTTCTGGGGAACTCAGAAATGATCCCACAAGAGCTACAGTCAACCTTGACTGCCACCACACCTGGACGAAGGGAGAGCCTCTGATTCTGAAGTTTAGGTTGAGCATCACGATGGAATGGACATATTCATTCCAGCTACGAGAGATCATTCTTTTGACAAAATGATTAGAGGACTTTCGACCAACTTAGAGTAAGCAGATGGAATCTGGGGTCTAAGAGCTCACTCACCCTGGGGAAGGGAAGGAATGTACCACAGAGACGGTTTAGATAGGCAGCGGGGTGGGATGGATGTTGCTTGTGAGTGCACTCTGAGAAGTTCTGCTCTTTCAACATGATGCTTCCATAATTTTACATTACATTCGATATGGGATGTGCTGCATCATTATATATTTGATGCATTATAAAATGGAGCCTCTAAAACAAGGAGCACCTAGAGCCTAGAGAATTTCCTTTCCAATCATTTTAATTCAGAATAACGTGCCACTAGGGTAGCTGACAGCAAATCTGGGACCTGGCCCTCATCCCGCCCTGCTCAAACACACAGCACACCTGGGTCAGAGGTTTCAGGTAAACCATCACCAGAAAAATGTTATTTTACATTATGCTTTGCAGGTTCACCTACATTTCTTGATAAGGACTTGTTGTCTTAGAGCATCTCAGAATGATTTCTTTGCCTTTGCAAAGTAGCTGTGCAGTTGCTAAGGAACCACTTGCACAGCCATGGCTGTTGAGTGATACTATATGTGTGCAATGTCCGAATAATTATGTGAGAGCCAGTGTGAAAACCATAAACCATGGACATTAGAAATAAGAATAGTAATTACATTGCCTGCTACAAGCATAACATACTAGTAAAGGCCTGGCTCTGCACTGAAATGAGTGCTCCCTCAGACAGAGACCAGAGGTGTTAGCTCAGTCTCCACCCCAGCCTGGACGGACTAGTACAAGTAGGATTACGCTAATGTCTGCTGGTGGAATACGAGTGTTTCTTCTCACTACTGCTCAGGAGGGTTGTAATTAAGCCCTGATACCTCCCATCTGCTTTTTCCATTCTCTTCCCCCACAATGTAATTTCGGTAACGTTCAAGCCAGGAAATGCTCTTAGAAAAAGAAATAATATGCTTTTAAGGGAAACATAAATGGAAAATTTGCATTTATATATCCTCTTCACCATTTCCCAAAGTGTATTGATAAGAGCCACATCTTCAGATATTAGCTAACAGTGCCATTTTAAACTTGCTTCTGATCAGTGGTTCCTTTAGAAAACCATGCCCTGTTAAAAGAAGCGTCCACAGAAAAACCACTGGCTTGTTTAATAACTTTGAGACTGGAAGAATTAACCCATCTCCCTGGGTTCAGCTTCTCCATGGTAAAATAAGTTAGAATTTCCTCATAACCTGCTCATTGGAATCGCTATGAGGCTGTGGCCACACATGTGTTTATATATCCGCAGGGGCTACCTCCACTTACTAATTATCTGTTTCAATTCTGCTTTCTGAGTGAAGCAAAACATCATCCGCTGGCATTTTAAAGTTGATGTAACAAAATGTTGACTTATAATCAGTTAAACTATGTAAATGATGTCAGTTTGAGGCAGAGGCTTACATTTAAAATATTCATTTTTATGTATTTGATCATATATCTTGTAGTTACATACTGAATATTTTCAACAAGACTCTAAGCATCTTCCATTACTTTTATATCCCAGGGTCACATGAAATTTTTTTCCTGTCCTTACATATTAACACGTAATGAAGATACTCATCGTAGCTTAAAGATGTTCCTATAATTTGTTTATAGAAATACTCCTGACTTCAGCAGGAAAACTATCATCTTTAGAAGATATATTTATCTTCAGTTGTCTTCAGTGAAAGCAACTATACTTAGAGAGACATGAACTTTAATTTTTACCTGATATTTTCTAACGTACTATACCAAGTGTTGTAATTAAGCTCTGATACTTCCCATCTGCTTCTTACATACTCTTCACCCACTATGTGATTTTACAGACAATAGAAATGAAGTTTGTCTAGCAAAATAAACTCCTGTAATGTTAGCTATAAATTCTTCTCCTGAGCACATGCAGATTTTTTTTCTTTAATTTTCAAATGATTGCACAGTGTCACTAGCCAGCTTTTGATCAGAGTGCACAATCCCCACGGCCTGCCATATTTCCTTAGCTCTTCTAGCTTCTCTGGGGATGTTTTCACTAAGTCTTTAATATGCTGGAACTCACACATGCCATTATATATTCTCTTTTCTGTCTTTCTCAGATCGACTATTAAAGTAGGTGGATCAATAATTAAACTAATTGAAAACATCACAAAAAATTAAAATGGTATTTTAATAAGAAGCTTCCCAGGGAGCTCAAGGGCTGTCACATTATTGCTGTTCTCTGGTGGTGGAGTGAGAGGAGGAGCTCGGGAAGCCACAGACTGCTTTGGAACCCCAGATTTGGCCTGTGAACAAATTTGAATGATCAAGTCACTTAATATTTCCAAACTCCGGTCTTCCTACATATAGAAGAGGGAATAACAGCAACCTTTTAGGCTGATAGGAATACTTGGTAAAATGTTTAAAGAATGTAGCACAGAAATTTATGTTAATCACAGAACATTAAAAACGTTCTTATCTCTTCTGCCTCCCCAAAACCAGGATAAAATGATAGTCAAGAGAATAAAATTGTATAAACCCCACAAGGGCAAAGAGAACAAGAGGAGGGATAACAGCCCACAAACAGAGTCAGAGAATGGGGGAAGGGGAGTGACCAGAAAGGAATGAAGGTTAATAATTCTGAGTTCTTCAAAATAAAACAGTTAAGAACACAGAAAACTAAGCAAATAAAAAAAATCAGACAAATATTAACTGGGGAAAATTAAAAAATGTACAGAAATAAAATATAATCAAAGTGAAAAATGTCTCAAACTTATATAGTACTTCTAAGGATAGAATGATGGTAATATTTACTATAGAGCTTTATCCCAAGAGGATATATATTTACGGTATGTGTGGAGTTTAGGAATGTAGAGAGGTAAATTCTAATCAGTTACTTAGGGAAGTTAAATTTGTAAAAGATCAAGAACTAGTAGTATAAGTAGTGCATTTTGTTTGTTTTTCATAGCGGTAGTTCTGTAGCTTTGTTTTCACACATGAAAATAATACTTAAAAAGATCTCTAGCCCTGACCAGTTTGGCTCAGTGGATAGAGTGTCAGCCTGTGGACTGAAGGGTCCCAGGTTTGATTCTGGTCAAGGGCATGTACCTTGGTGGCAGGCACATCCCCGGTAAGGGGTATGCAAGAGGTAGCTGATCAATGTTTCTGACTTTCTATCCCTCTCCCTTCCTCTCTGTAAAAAAAAAAATCCATCAATAAAATATATTTTTAAAGATATCTTTAGTGCAGTTTAAAGTAATTTCCAGGAAAGGGATCGAACAAATAATGACTCATTTGCATTATAATTCTTGTTGTGCTACTTTTCTTTTAAATTATATATGATTATTTGGAAAAAATATAATTTTTATGAAAGAATCTAACTGATGTATGACACTGTCTGAATGACTCCTCAATATATATCCTAATAAACACCACTTGGTTGGGTTACCATTAATTTGATATTGTTAAGTTAAAACATATAGCACATAAAGAACTACAATTAATTATCCTCTAACTCAAGACCTAACACAGATTCTCATGAAAACAAATGCCAAGTGTCTCTTAATGTATAATTTACTTTTCAAGCATTGAAAAGTGTACTGGGTCTAGATCACCTTGAAGTTGCCTTCCAATACTTAGATCTAAGGTAGTATAGATCATTGAAAACATGCATTTATTGGCAATAATCTAAACAGTAAGCCTAGTACATTCATATTGAAGAAAGAAAGAAAGAGAGAGAGAGAGAGAGAGAGAGAGAGAGAGAGAGAGAGAGAGAGAGAGAGAGAGAAGAGAGAGAAGGAAGGAAGGAAGGAAGGAAGGAAGGAAGGAAGGAAGGAAGGAAGGAAGGAAGGAAGGAAGGAGGGAAGGAGGGAGGGAGGGAGGGAGGGAGGGAGGGAGGGAGGGAGGGAGGATCAGTTTATTTGGTTAATGCTGTGACATGCCACTTGAGATTGGACAGGGTGAATCCCTCAAGCAGAATGCTTGAGAGAAAGCTTTCCACAGTGGGTTGTCTCAGCAAGACTTGTCTAAAAAGTTGGACCCTGGGCCAGTGCAGTCCTTCAAATGGGAAGCCTCTTTCGAGGGAAGGAGCTCACACTCAGGGAAGGTACTTTGGTGTGGGAGGGCAGGGATGCTGAAGAAGGATTTTTCCATGTAATAGGCAATGTAAACATCTACAACTGTGGCCTCTGGATATACTTTATTGAATGTATATTATTTATCTGTCCATGGTGGAATTTGACTGGCTTTTCTAGGATCATGGTGAAGTGCTGAGTCATGCTACTAAGTAAGAAAACCAAAATTCCCAGTTTGGTTCCATGGTCCAAATCTACATCTGCTGTCCTGCTGTCAGTATGGCTAGAGCTGCCTTTCATTCTCAGAAGGGTAAAGATGGATACTAAACTATAAGGTCAAAGGCTAGGGCAGAAATAAGGCAGTCCATCAAAGACTATGTGGAAAAAGATTTTCAACTTAGCTAATGCTTTTATAATAAGAACTTGTCTAAAATAAAATACACACAGTGATGCCTTTTCAATAAAATGAACATAAAAATTCACCCTCTCCTTAATGACCTGAGTCAGTAATTGGGGTGACAATTGTAGGGATATGCCGAAATTCTGATGGGCATTAAGTTGATATAGGACACTAGCTGAATAGCTTCATTGATGTTTAATGAACTACATTTTGAAGAAAAAATAAAAAACTTTGCTTTGATATCAGCTTAATTTTTGCTTATTCACTTCCTTCATATAAAACTGAGTTGCATGTGCAGCCATGTGACCTCCTAGGTATTCTAGCATGACTACATTTCTCCCTAATTAATTAGCAAATCAAGGTTAAAACAATCTTCTCCAAAGTGATAGGAATCACAAGGAGACATGCTCTGTGCTGTCCTTACTATGTCTATCAGGTAACCATTGATTATTTTTGCCCTATTAATACAACCCCTGAATTTTCTGTACTAGTTTTAATTATTAAATTTATTGGGATGTCATTGGTTAACAAGATTGCATAGCTTTCAAGTATACATTTGTATGGTCCATGACCCGTATGTTGCATTGTGTGCTCACAGTCCAAAGGTAAATCATCTTCTGACACCATATATTTAACCCCTTTTAGCCTTTACTAACCCTAACCCCTCCCCCCTTCCCTCTGGTAAACATCATATCGTTGTCAGTGTCTATGAGTTTTTGTTTGTTGTTTTTTTCTCATTTATTGCTTTCAATTTTATATCCCACATATGAGTGAAATCATATGTGATATGATACAACATACATTCACAGTTTAAAAAGTCAATAAGTTAGGTACAGAAGTTAAGTACCTCAACATAATAAAAGCCATATCTAAAAAACTCTCAGTTAATATAATACTCATTGATTAGATGTCTCCTGCATGCTCCACACAGGGGATCTAGCCCACAACCCAGACATGTGCCATGACTAGGAATTGAACCGTGACTTCCTGGTTCATAGGTTGACACTTAACCACTGAGCATTCGGCTTGGCAAGGATAAGATTTTAGGTGCACATTAAACAACAATGACATATCACCTTTGCCTGACATCTTTGCTGAGGTTAAAAACAGCCAGCTGGAGTGAAGGTAAGGGAGTCAGGGACCCTGCAAGACTGTAGGTAGAGTTACCAACTGAGGGACAAGCTTCCTAGAGGATGACTTGGCAAACTGCTTTCAAATTCAAGTGCATATTCACTAACCCAGCAATTCCACTGCTAAAAATATGCAGTAATAATCAGATGAGTGCTCAAAGATCGAGCATGAAAATATTCTATTGATAATAGAGAATAATTAGAAGCAAAAAAATAGAAAAAAAGTCTATCAATAGAGATCTGGAAATGTTATGAGACATCATACAAAGGAATACAGTGTAGTCATTAAAAATAATTGTGTGTGTCTATATTTAGTTATATTTGCCTTCGGAAAATATTCAATGAAAAAAAATTTGAGAGGCTCTGCACCAAAATGTATGTGGTAGTTATCCTCGCTTATATGTTTATGAGGGATTTTCACTTTCCTTTTGTCTGGATATTTAATAAAGATGTACTGCTTTTACACTGAGTGGCCAAATTATTATGATCTCTGAATGTATAATAATCTGGCCACTCAGTGTATATCCTATATAATAAACGGCTAATATGCAAATTGTCCCCTCAACCAGGAGTTCGACCAGCAGGCAGGCTGGCCAATGCCCATGTCCCCTCAGGCTGGCCAGACCCCACCCATGCACAAATTCATGCACCGGGCCTCTAAAATATATATATATATATATATATATATATATATATATATATACATATATATATATACACATGCACTGATTGACTAGATCATTATGCATTCACAGATCATAATAATCTGGCCACAGTGTATAATTTAATAATATAGGTATCTATTACAACATTTAGCTTTTAAACAACCTGCACTTTCCTTCCTTGGGCATGGACATACCCCAAATAGCTTTTGTGCAAAACGTGACTTTTATACATTTCCTGATAAGGAAATATTTTGGAAATTTCACAAACATGTAAGAGCTCCGATTTAAAGCACCCCATGATCTGTCTGGACAGCAGCTTGTTTCATTATTTGTTTGCATTTTGTCTGTTACTTTCGAAAACTTAGTGAAATCAGGAAACGAGCATAGTAATAAAGTTAAGACAAATAACTTTTGCAGAGTTATTATAATTGAGAAAAAATAAAAGTTGTTAGCTTTGGCAGCCATATAAAATGTAAAATCTCAGACCTGAATGATACTGAAGTCAGCCAGTTATTTTAATTACCTGACCTATATTTCCCTTTTGAGGTCACTTCCCCATTTCCTTCTCCCCACTCCCACAATGAACTCTCACCTACCCCCACACAAAGTTGGCTGAATAAGATCCCATGGGGCTTGTGAGAATCTCGTTATCAGGGATTTGAATTAGAAAAAAAGCAATTAAAGTTGGTCCCTCTCTGTGTTCCAGTTGAAAAATATATATTTGAATTTTAGAGGCCCATATTCACCGGACACCAAAAGAGAATCAGAGATGGGGAAAGTTTGTATCCACAGAAAGAAAGATGCTGGTTTATTTTGTTTATCTTCTCACCATGCAAAATTTGACTTCCTGCTTGTTTTCCAGAAGAGAATATATCCTTCTGACTTGAACTAAATTTGTGTAGTGTTCGACTATTTGCAATAGCTGACTTCGATGGGCAGTTTCTAAAATGGCCCCTAGTGCCTTAGCCAATTTGGCTCGGTAGATAGAGTGTCGGTCTGTAGACAAAAGGGTCCCAAGTTCAACTCTGGTCAAAGGCACAAACCTCAGTTGCAGGCTCCTCCCCTGCTCAGGTTGTGTGCAGGAGGCAACCCATTGATGTGCTGCTCTTACATTGATTGTCTCTCTATCTTTTCTGTCTTTCCCTCTCCTTTCCACTCTCTCTAAAAACCAATGGAAAAAAATATCTTTGGGTGAGGATTAAAAAATAAAATAAAATGAAATGGCTTCTAGTGATGCCCACCTTCAGGTATGCAATCCTAGGTAACAGCCTTCTGTAGCGGGCACAGGATTTGGGGCTTGTTTCTAAGTATTAAATAAAACAGAAGAGATAGGCCCTCACTGATGGGCTGAACTGGCTTTCTGTCTTAGATTTTATTTATCTATCGATCTATCTATCTATCTATCTATCTATCTATCTATCATCATCTATCTACCTATCTATCTCTTACTCTCTGTCCTATCTCTGCTTTGTCACTCTGCCTGTCCTAATGTCTCTGTCTCTGTCTCTTCCACTTTCTTTCTTTCTCTCTCACACAGAGTCCAGCCACAATGTATAGAAATCCAGACTATTCTGCCTGTAGGATGAGGGCCCAAGAGAAGGAAGAGGGAGGCCCTCAGCCACCACTCCAACCCAACTGCCAATCATGTGTGTGAGCTTCTTGGAAAGAGACCCTCCAGCTCCCATCAAGCCTTCAGAGGATACAGCCCCAGCCACTAGTGTGACTGCAAAGGAGACACTGAGCCAGAACCAGCCAGTTGCTCCAAGAATCTGGACCAATATAAATTGTGAGATAATAAATATTTTTAACATGTTGCAATTGATTTCAAGTGCATAAGCTCTATTGAAATAATTCATTCTATTGCAAGAGAAATGTGGAAGATTAAATAATTATCCATGAAAAGCTGGAAATATAAGATTAAAAATTATGTTGAAAATTTAAGGTCTAAATAGGAAATTTTAATTTTTAGCTTTCTAGGATTAAAATATCTATCTACTTACATATATACACCTGTATATAAAAATCTATGTAAATATATATATATATATATATATATATATATATATAATACACAAAATGAGCCAACTATATCATGAATTGCTTTTTAATAATATTTCAGGTTAAGGAACATTGCAGGTCCACAGGCTGTATCAATGAGATCTAAGCACTGAACAAATATATTGAAAGAATAAATCAGCAAATAAACTCCCCAACAACAATTGCCTTTTCAACTCTATTATTACCCTTCAATATACAAGTTTTATAATCCTCAGAGAACCCGTGGTTGTGAAATAATCTTTTATGGTAGAACGATATACTTTGTGTGTTAACCACATACATCGAGGGAAAATATTTTCAAAACCAAAAATCCAAAGTGTCATTAAACTGATCTCAATAGCTTTAGAACTTCAATTGAGGCAAGCGTTCAAGTTAAATTAAGAAAGGATTATAAAGTGAAAAAGCTTTTTTTATTATTATTTGAATTGTCTTCTGAAAGAATCACTTTTCTGGGGGGTTGTTTTTGTTTGCTCCTCATTAAAAAGTGAGGTAGGTGCCTTGCCCCGCCGGTGTAGCTCAGTGGTTGAGTGTCAACCTATGAACCAGGAGGTCATGGTTAGATTTCCAGTCCGGGCACATGCCCGAGTTGAGGGCTTGATCCCCAATAGGGAGCGTGCAGGAGGCAGCCGATCAAAGATTCTCTTTCATCATTGCTGTTTCTCTCTCTCTCTCCTTCTCTCTTCCTCTCTGAAATCAATGTCAAATCTCAGGGGAAGGTGGGAGGGGGTGAGTGAGTGGGAAGAGGTCAACCAAAGAACTTGTATGTGTAATTTATGGACACAGACAATAGGATGGTGGAGGCCTGGGGCAGGGATCAGGGTTGGGCTATAAAAAATCAGTGGGAGAAAAAGTGGGACATATGTAATTCTTTCAACAGTAAGTGGTTGTGGGTGTGTTGGTGTGGGTGTTTTTAAGTGAGGTGTCCTTAAGTTGTTTGATGTCCTTAAGTCCTTTGAAAGTAACTGGACTTCTTATCCTGAAGTCCAGGCTGTTAGCCATGTAGTTTAGAATTCCAGAATCACGGGGAACAGGTTGCTTTGCTAAGCCTGGAAGAATAAAGCAAAGTACCAGAACTTGAAGAATGGTGAGCTCGGAGTCAGAACAGATATGGAAGAAAGAGGAGATGCAAATGTCAAGCTCAGCAGAACAGTAGCTCCAATAACGGGGCCGCGTACACAGGGCCGTCACCACGAAGTAAACAAATGGCCCAGAGGAAGAGCTGGAGCAGCCAGTGCATCTGGTAGAAAAGCCAGACTCGGGTGAAAACAGACCTCTGCCAGCTCCCAGCCACAGATGTCAACACCGCTTATAGCAGCAGATAGAAACATGACAGAAGAACAATGAAAACAGTTATCTTTTCATCAATTTGAAAAAATGAGAAGGCTTTGATGGGAACAGCGAGGATATAAATCACATGCGAGATAACTTTAGTTTTGCGGGTTTTTTAGACCTGTTTAACTTACTAGCTCAAGAATTATATTGAGGCTGAATCATAGTATGTTTTATTTGCAAAACAGTCTCTTTTGCTTCATGTCTCAATTGAGAGCATTCGTGTATTGTCTGAAGCAAAAGTACTTGAGCCCACGTGTATCTGACTGCTATGCTGATTCCTAGGCGAAGGCAGTCTGTGTGGGGAAGGGGACTGGCTACCTGGTGGAGGAAAGGAATTTTATCAGTGTGGAGTCTTGCCTTGTATTCTCTAAGCCTGAAGCAAATGAGTACATGAAACTGCAGAACAGTACAAAGGCTTTGTTCCAGGGCCACTGACAACTTACCCAAGGTTTTTCACCTGAACCAAAGAACACAGAACACTATCTGAGAAATCATTTTCTCAATACCCACCGGGACTGACTGTAACTAGTCCCATTCCACACATATAGAAGATCGGAGAATTCATTGCATAGCATGGACAACTCAAGCCATCAGGGGATGATAATTCTCTTGTAAAGCTATTTGCATAGCTGGATTGAAAATACAAACATTAAATTTTTGAGCTGCTGAACCAAAACAGATGTCTAAATATACAATATGCATAAGAAATATATTGAAAGCCCTGTTGGTACCTAAGTGGGAATTTGCTCATCCTATTTAAACCAGAGCATATAAAACAGTCCATCACCTCAGTAAGGGCGAATCCAAAGCAGCTGCCAGGTGCGGAGCTATAGCTCAGAATCTGTGTAATTCAGCTTTCACTGGTTTTGCGAATAAAGTCCCAATGGCTCAAGATAACAAAGATGTATTTCTCATTCACTGCACCTTTTGGCTGTGGGTCAGCGGCTTCTTGGTTACGTGTGTCCCTTCACTGAAAGCTATGCTGAACAAGGAACCCTCATCTGAAACATGATATTTTCTAGAGCAAAAAGCAAATGTGGAACTACGGAATTTTTGCTCCGTGTCAGCATGCATTGGCCCAAGTGCCACATGCACAGGCTCACCCAAAGGTGCTCCAGAGGAGAAACACACGAGGACGGGTCCCAGCACTGAGGGTTCAAATGTGTTGAGCAAATAATGTAACCGAGTCAGAAAGAGAGAACACTCGAGCACCAAGCCTTGTGTGTGTTATAAGTAAAAGGTGGTGGTGGACAATTTGTACAGAAGATTGGCGGAAGCAACCGTCTTTCATAAACTATTAAGGAAGCCATTGCACTTAGAGTTGAACTTCCAGCAATTACAAATCAAAATGGGATAGTTTGTAATTCAACTGAGAACGTCAGCCAAGACTGTATTTATGCATTTTCTTATGTACATATAGCAATAAAAACAAAGTTATAGCTGTCGTGTTTGATATATACTGGCATTAAAAAGACTTCCTCAATATTTAATTTACAAGATGCATAGCATGATTTCATATTTTTCGTGAGTAGTATGAAGAAGAAATACTAATATTTTATGCTAAAACCTACTGAAGCATATTCAGCATACTGAAGAAGGGTAATAATTCTCATTTAGAAATTCATCTGGAACTTATAATTCATTTGGAATTCATAATTCATGTGGGAAATACTTTAATAGACTCTGAATATAAATCATGAGGCCTTCATGGCACGGGCTACAAAATAAAGTTAGGGGAGCTTCACATTTCCTAAGGACACCATATGCTTTGGAGATGGAAGGTGAGGGTCTTAGGGATAGTGAAACCAAAAGTGATGAAAGAAGACCTTGGTGGGGACGGGAGAGAAAGATCCTAGAGATAAAATGAAAAGTCTGCACCCCAGGAGAGTGTGATCAGTCTGTGTCAGATAATGGCAGATGATTTTCTGGGACCAATGTTGTCTGATGTTGAATTTGATGCTGACTTCCACCTATTGATTCTGGCCTTTCTCTAGCTACAAACCTTGCAGTCTATAAACTCCAGGTCTGCCACAATCTTGTGCCCGAAGGGACTTAGAAGAATGAAAAAGAGAGGAAATGTCTAGCATGGACTTGTGAGAGAGAACAGCAGCAGCAACATGGTAAGTTTTTTGTGTGACAAAATATGCCTAACACAAAATTTACCATCTTGACAATTGTTAAGCATAGAGTTCAGTGGTCTTAAGTACATGCAACCAATCTCCAGAACTTTGTCAACTGAAAAACTGAAACTATACCCATTGAAATTTTTGTCTCTATGAATTTCACTACCATAGTACCTCATATAAGTGGAGTCAAATAATATTTGTCTTTTTATAACTGGCTTATTTCAATTATCATGTCTTCCAGGTTCATTCATGTTTTGGCATGGCTAAAATTTTTCTTATTGTTTAAGGCTGAATAATACTCCAGAGTCTGCAATACCACCTTTGTTTACCTGATGGATACTTGGATGGCTTCCACCTTTTAGCTATTGTGAGTCATGCTACTATGTACATGCATGTGAGGTGAGAATTATAAGTAGTGTTCAGTCCATTAGCAAAGCCTGAACAGCAGCATAACTCTGGAGAGGGTCAACTTTGAAAGAGTGAAAATCAAACATGTTACATTCATCACCAAAGTTCTCTAAGCTTTTTTTGATACCTTGTTATCTTATGAAAATTATAATATCAAAGCAGTCATCTCCACTGATATAGCAAATAGGGATCTCAGATTTAACATCAAAACTAACCGCTTCAAATCCATCTCCTATTGGTGCTTTTCTCTTATTAATGAAGGGCAAATGCATTCTTGTAGCTGCTCAAGCCAACAGGCCTATTGCCATCCTGTACTCCTGTCTTTATTTTTTGTTGGCAAATTCTATGAACTATAGCCTCAGCTAATGTACTCATCCAAGCTATCCCCCAACCTATAGTCTAAGCTGCCATTATCTCTTACTTGAAACATAGCAATGGCCTCCTAACTCCCCTGCCCATCATTGCTCTTGCTCCCATTCTATCTACTGGCAACACAAAAAGGAAAGCAATCCTTTCAAGACTTAAGTCAAATCATGGTGCTCTCCTTATCAGTCTTTCAAAAGCCAAGCTTCCCTTTCTGTGTCAGATCCAAAGTCCTTGCAATGGCTTCTCATTCCTTACATAATCTGGTCCCTAATCCTTCTCTGGACTCACCTCTTATTACTCCCCACTCCCCTCATATGGCTCCAAACACATGGGCCCTCTGCTGTCCCTCACAGATGCCAGCTTCCGCCAACCTTATACCAGCTACTTTAACTCCCCCGAGCCCACAACATGCTTGGCTCCCTTAATGTTACATTTCTTATGAGGTCTTTCCCAGGCAACCATATTTAAAATGGCAAGTTTCTCATTCCCTGAAACACCCCCGTTCCTCTTCCCAGCTTTATTTTTTATGGCATTTACCACCTCTCAAAAGACTGTACATTTCACTTATTTTTCTTAGCGACTGTCAATTCTCCACCACCAGAATGTGTTTCATGAGGGTCAAGATTTTATGTTTTGCCTGTTGTTGTGGTCTCAGCAGTGAGCAGTGCTTGACAACTAGTTAGTGTTAGCAGATTTTTGTTGAATTAATCAACTATGTGCAAATGAATGAAAATGGATGCAAAGAGTGAATTTTAAGGAAAAAATGTGAAAACCAAAAAAGTCAACTAAGATTTTTGCATTTTATTTCATTGCCAAAGTATAACATGATGTCACAAATAGTCACTGATTAAGAAATTATGAAAAAAAGAGACAAACATCTTTGACTTTATGATTGCAGAGATTTGCTGTAACAAAATCAGTTTATCTTAAAGTTTACTTAGACCTGGTAAGATGGTGGACAAATAAAAAAGACATGCTCATAACTTCATGTTACTCAATAGATGGAGAGAGATGAAGAAATAATTAAGAATTTGTCAAAGTAGTTAAAAATCTTCTAGTCAGCACCTGTCCCAGCTCTCACCAAAAAAACCAACACAATTTAAATGGGTTAACTGAAGAGAATGGCATTCAAGTTTTACTAAATTAATTCACTGCTTTATCCTAAGTTATGTGCACATGACTTTCAGAGAGTCATAGATACTTCAGTTTAAAGGCATATAGACAGGTATTTTTTATGACTAAGTTCTATATGTCCAAAGTGTTTTCATACTCAGACAATATTAATGCAAGAAAAGAGCTGCCTCTCCCCGACTTATCACAAACCATATCTTGAAAGCATCCGCCTTTAAAATCACACTCAGTCTAGAACTGCATTGCATTTTTTATGGGAGTTAGGAAAATCGTGGCTCTCGGAAATGAATTATATCCAGGATGCCTTATGGTCATTCTCTAAGCACACCACTCCTAAGTATCCCCCTTTCATTGCCTCTGTAATCTTTTAATTATTCATCAGGTTTGCAAACATCTTACCTGCAAAGAGTCCAAATACTACATGGAGAGGTTTTAGCAATACCATTTCATAAACATTCCCGAAGCATTATACTACAATAGTAAGGCAACCATGAAACCACGGAAACAGCCTAGATAACAAAGATGCAAAAAATGAAGATGAAACAGAGAAGAAAAGTGGTGCGAGTGGGTAGCAGTCCACGTCCTAATCGATATGGCCTCATTAAACACTGTCCTAGACTCACTTCATGCTCACGAGGCGTGCTGGGGCTGGACTGCAAACAGATGGCCCAGAACGCTCAGTCTTTTGTTTTCCCCGCTGTGGTCACAGCCTTCGGTACAGAACAGGTCTTAGCATAATCTCTGACGAGCTACCAACACACTTACCATTTACTTATTCTTGGCATACACTTACATAACATTTACCACGTGCTGGCCACTGTTCTAATCACTTTATAAGCATAAACACATTTAACCTTCCCCATACCCTATAAGGTAAACACTACCATTAGCCTCATTCCAGAGCCTAGGAAACTGGAGCAGGGCTACAAAGTGGTGGATCCAAGTTTCAGGCTCAAGGTTACCTCCACGAAAGCTGCATTTATAAAGGGGTGGACAAAAGCAGGCTTACAGCTGTGGGTGCACAAAACACAGAGCTCATTCTTGTACTATATTTTATTAAGTATTTATCACTTATTTGTATTACAACTGTTTTGCCCACCTCAATATATGTTTGTAGGCTAGAAAATATTAATTCTGGAACCTTCTTAATTAACTTTATTTTTCTTGGAGTTATGGTTTCTTTACCTTTTATTCAATCTTGAATCTATGATAAAAATATATAATGTTTTACTTATAGTATTTCCTTTTTCTTGCTAATCCTCAACCAAGGATATTTTTCCCAATGATTTTTAGAAAGAGTGGGAGGGAGGTGAGCAACAAGAGAGACTGAGAGAGAAACATCGATGTGAGAGAGACACATCCATCATCTGCCCCACACACCTACGGCCAGGAATCAAACCGACAGCCCAGGTACATGCTCTTTATTGGAAATCAAACCCCAGGACCCTTTGGTTTAAGGGCTAACACCCTAACCACTGAGCTTCACTAGCCAGGACTTATTTCTCAGAGAAGAGTTAATACCTATTGCCTAACTAGAGGTTTTAACATATATTATTATTAATCTCATTTTATTTGCTTAGAGTTCTCTTTAGCTGCGAACTTTGTCATATTGACCTTAAATACCTTTTTTTTTTTAGCTCTTAAAAATCTATTAATTAGGGCAATTTGCCCTTTCATAAGCCAAAAATGAGTAAAATGTGCCAAGCAGAAGTTTGGAGAAACAATAAAGTTCATTGTTTATGAGAAAAAATTAACTCTCCATACTGTGGCTCACCATTTCTATAATTGAAATATTTTATGTGACATTGTCTCAGCAAAGAATAAACTATTTAATTCAATGACAGATACTGGTTTCCAATTAAAGTACTCTCGTAGTCAGAGGAAAGAGCTAAATGATACAGTCAAGTTGAATAACTGAGAGGCTGTTCAAAATAAATTTCAGAGGCGTGCCCTCGGCGGCCCCGTATCTGTCTCCTGCTCCAACAGTGTTTGGATGGAACATACCCAGGGACACCCCTTCTTCCAGCTGCAGCCTCTCTCCTGCATCCCATCCAGTCACCACCTTCAGAACCACCTCCAGGACCAGCCAATGCACCAGCTGGTTTTCTACTTTAACTCCATGAACTCCCGAATTCATCAATTATTCCACCCAGTGGAGGCTCTGTCACCCTGGCCAGCCTGCCGCTGCGGCCTCCACACCCACCTCTCTTGGAGCTTCATTCCCACCGTGAGGATGTGGCTCTCGGTGCCTGGACCACCTCTTCCTGGAGTTGATGGTGGAGAAGTTGAGGGCGCTGAGCGGCTCTTCAGATGCAAAACCAGCGCGGGGCCGCTTTCCCTTCCAGGATGGGCTGAGGCCTTCCCAGGATGAGCAATTAAAACTCAGGGCGTCATGGAGGCCGCCTGGCCTAGGAGAGGAGCCTGACCCAGGCCCTGTGGGAGCTGCAGGCCCTGGGTCTCCCTGCAGACCCTCGTCTGGGTGACTTCCTGCAGAACCACTTCCTGGTGAGGAGGTAACACCCCTCAAGGAGATGGGCCCCACCTGACTCCTGGCCTGCTGGCCTGGGCGAGTCTCTCCCACAGGCTCACCTCCAGCACCACCAGGAGCCTGTGGGGCCCAGAGGCCTTGGAAGGGCCTCTCTGCTTCCCCTGGTGTCTGGCTTTCCCCGGAGCCTCTCCCCAAAACTGCTAGCCATTCTTTTAACCACCTTGGAGTTCTCTCCCATCCATTGGACCAAATGAAACAATAAAGCTTTGTGCAGGGGGAAAAAAAAGTTTTAGATGGAAACTAAAAAACTTTCTGTTAATATAAGTAAGTAAAGATCAGTAATTAAATTTTCCACATATAAACTGAAGTCATTTTGCCATAAATAATATTTTTGTCTCTCTGACACTCCTCCCCACCCCCAGGTGTCTGCCCATCCACCACTGGAATTTTGCTGGTCACTTAGCCTTGTAGGAAAATCAAAACATCATGACTGGCCCACTCCCGCTCCAGGCCACCTTGGACCTTGACCTTTCTTTTTATTTACTGAGTCAGTCCATTAGTCATTTACAAACTAACAGTAATGGAGCATCTCCTCCTTCCCAGAGAGACGATGATGAAAGAAAAAAGTAGGATTTCCTGGCCTGGCGGATGTCATGTGTAACAGGAAAATGGAAAAATAAATGGACAATTTTTCATACATGTTAAGTCAAGATACCTCTTCAAGACCAGTCTGTAACTAAAGCTCAAATTCTTTCTTTGTGCTACACAAAGCTGCTGATCTATTTCTTATTGGACAGAATAAAATTTGATGACCCACTTTAAACTGAGGAGGCCACTAGATCATGTGCACCTGGGATCCACAAATCCTGTGTTTATTAACTTTTCTATTTACTCTCTTGCAAAAGCTTTACTAAAAATAAATATTTAATAGTTCTTTAACTTTTAAATATCTCAATATACAGGCTTGTCCCTATAATATTTCTAAGCTGTCCATCAGAATTTGTAAAAATCAACCAGAGCTTTGATATGGAGTGTACAAAATGAAGAAAAAGGTAGGAAATAGCAAAACATCTATGAATCATTTAATCCACCAAAAATGATCCTATGAAAACCTTTAGAGAAATGAAAAGGACAAGATTTAGATTATTCTAAGTGTTGAATTGATTGTACAGTTGATATTTAGACTAACAAATAAAATATGATAAGGTCCTCAGAAATATAACAAAAAGGAAGAACAATCATTTTAAGCAACAGCAACAACAGAACCCATTTTATCAAGAAGAGAGATAAGGAGGATGACCTCTAAATGCTTGATGTTTGAGCCAACTCTCTGAATACAGATATTATCTGGTACCTACTTTTTTAATTAAAAAAAGATAAAGTAGACTTGGAGGTAATTAGTTTGCCTGCATTATAATAATCAAAGAAGTATGTTTTAAAAGCTTAAAGGGAAAAAAGAGATTTTGCAGGGTAGGAGGATGCAATATCAATTCTCAGCAGTTGCTCAGCCTTAGGAAAAAAGTACATCACGCTTGAGTAGCTGAAAACAGATCTGGAGACATAAATACCCTTTGCTATTTAAAATGTTTAATTGCATTTTATTTCACTTTATCAGGCACAGGAGATGCCAGGTGGATCTTCTTATAAAGAAGGAAGCACCCTTCAAAAGGACACCAGCCCTTCAGGGCCCCTGTGCTCTGATAATTATTCAAAGTCTGCAAGCTTTTTCTCTTTTATCTGGAGATCCGATTGGGCAGCACATCAAAGTTCAATTAAGTTCAGATTTCTCTGCAGCAATACACTTTATTCCTACCAGTCAGAAGTTCTTGTGATTCCACTTTGCGTAATGTCCGCCTCTTAATCTCGTTGGAGTGTGAGCTCGTGGTCGTCTTTCTCGGTGGGGAAGGCAAGGACCACGCCTGCTGGCGGAGGTCTACTGGCCATTTGAAATTTTGTGAGCATCAAATATTTTATCTCGGTCAAAATGGTAGGAACTCAGAATGAAACCTTTATCCAATTCCTGCTTGAGTCATAAGCAACTGTGTATTCATTTCCCATCTAGTATTTTTCACCTACATGGTGAACAATCATTTTTATTTCACTGAAAAAAGGAAAAGAGATACTGATCCTATGCATGTTCTTGGTGTCAGCCAAGAGAACTAATGTCTTCTAAATGAAGGTTTCTATGTTAGAATAGCCAATGGGTATACAAAATAAATTACAGAAGCCAGTTAAGCACAATCAAATTATTCAATATTATTTTTTGCTTACAGGGAAAAAAATCCTCTTTCACTCTATTTTTTTTTCATAAAATAGAAACCATTTTTAATGCACATGACTAGAGGAAAATACACAGCATTAGGAATCAGGAGATTAAGCAAACTATTTAATCTAAGTTCTCAAAATATTAACTTACATACATTTAAAAAAAAAGATTTTCCCCATTTATATATGTGGTTAATGAAATAGCAAATAAATCTTTACCAAATTTCATAAAAGGTGCTCATTCTGACAAATATACAGGGTCAAGGGGATGTAGGCTTACAGTTTTGAGTGTGCAAAATACGGAGTTTTTTCTAGTATTATTATTTATTAACTAGAGGCCCAGTGCACAAAATTTGTTCATGGGGTAGGTCCCTCAGCCCTGCACCCTCTCCAATCCAGGACCCCTTGGGGGATGTCTAACTGTCAGTTTAGGCTGATTCCAGTGGGATTGGGCCTAAACCAGCAGTCAGACCTCCCTCTTGCAATCTGGTACTACTGGTTCCTACCTACTTGCCTGTTTGCCAGCCTGATCACCCTGTAACTGTTCCCCTGGTAGCCTGATCACCCCTAATTGCTCCTCTGTCAGCCTGATTGCCCCTAACTGCCCTCCCTTGCCAGCCTGATAGCCCCTAAGCACCTCTGCCTCAGCCCCCACCACCATGGCTTTATCCAGAAGAAGTCTGGTCTAATTAGCATATTACCCTTTTATTAGTATAGATTATTATATTATTTCCATATGAACAACTGTAGACCTGCTGTTGCCCCACCTTGAACACTCAGTCTATTAAAAAATAAAATCTTCCCACAATAAAATTAGCTTTACTAAAATGTATAGAAGCATTTCCAATATTTGCTTTATCTTCAGAATATTTGGCAAAAGTACATATTTTTCAAAATCATGTAATCGTACAGACATAGATTTTAATTGAATTGTTCATAGCAATAAGTACATAGTTTTATTGCTAAGTTGTGTTCATAAAGAGTAAAAGATTCACATTACTAAAAACTGATTATTAGATTATTAGCAGTTAATGTCAAAGAAGTCATTATATTAAACTGGTATTGGGAAAGGTATAACAATATTGCAATAATTTATTTATTACAGCACTGGAATTAGACATGGTTAACTAATTTCTTCTCATTGGAGTCTAAAAGACTGTATACAGCCTTAAGAAGATAGTAAATCTAAGACTTTAAAGTCTAGGCTTGCTGCCAATAGTGAGTCTGACTCACTATTTGTATGACCTTGAGCAAATTTTTTAATGTATCTAAGTCTCAGTTTTCTTATGTATAAAACAGAGGTTGAATCCGGGGGGGGGGGGGGGGGACGAGGGGAAGGAGACACCTGTTAAGAAGGACTCCTGATGGCTAACTTCATTAAAAATTTTTACAAATTTTTAAAAGAAAAAAACAAAAACAGAGCCCAGCAAAGAGTGAACTCTCACGCAAATTGTACTCATGGAGAAGTCTGCACTGCATTTCTGCTATTTCAACCAGTCCTTATAAAGAGGTTTCTAGAATCCTATTTCAACCTGTAGAACTGAGGCTTTCCCCATCCAATCAGAGCTGCTCAGTTGGGATTAATCAGAGCAGTTCTATTCTGACCAATCAGGACAGTGCCTTTCGGACCAATCAAGCAGAGATGTGGAGTTCCATTTGCATGAACATGGACCAGTTAGGGACCAGGGACGAAGACTTCTGCCCATATAAGCCAGCTCCCCTTTGGCTCTGAGAGCCCACTTTCCCTCTCCAAGGAATAATGAAGGCTGGGGCTGAGCTGAAACACAGATGTGTAGTCAAAGCAGAGCAGAGCAGCACAAAGCAAACCTTTGAAGGGCAGAGCAGAACAGAACTGTCTAGCCCAAAAGAGGCCTGGCCCCAGGGCCACCAGTCCCTGGGGCTGCCTCACAGCTGTGCTGCTTTCACAGTGCTGCTGTGAAACAAATGAGCTGTTTGGCACTGAATAAAGTGTCCTTCTTCACCACACCCCAAACTGGGGATTCCTGTTAGCACTGAATTGGTACCAAGTGCTATCAGTTGACAATAGTATCATTTCATGTTTCTAGGATGATTAAATGAGACAGTTCCTATCAAGTATGCAACGCAGTACCTGGCACATACCTTGGGACCACTAAGTGTCAGGAATAATTACATGAATCTCTTGAATTGTATGAAAAATATAAAAGTGTCCTGTGTGTCACACTATGCATTCTATCTTCACAAAGTGATGAGCAAACTAAAGCACTTAAAGCACAGTGGAACAAATCATAAAGCCTCAGATCAACTCATGCATAGAGTTCACTAATTTTGACAATGATTTCAAGAATAAATAATTCAAAAGGATAGTTTCTTCAATAAATGATATTGGGAAAATTGGAATGTCACATTGAAAAGAATGAAATCAGACTGTAATCTTACACCTTACACAAAAATTAGCACAAAATTTATTAAAGACTTAAACATAAGACCTGAAACCATAAAATTCCTAAAAGGAAATATAGGGGAAAGCTCCTTGACAATGATCTTGGCAATCAGATTTTAAATTTGAGATAAAAAAAACAATGGCAATAAAAGCAAATATATATCTCAATAATTGGGACTACATAAAACTAAAATTTTTCTTCACAGCAAATAAAGTCAATAAAATGTAAAAGCAAACTACAAAATGAGAGGAAATATTTGTAACCCACCTATTTGATAAGGGGTTAGTATCCAAAATATGTAAGGAACTACTATAATTTAATAGCAAAAGAAAAAAAATCTAATTAAAAATGAGCAGCATGCGTAGTCATATTTCCCAAGAAGACATACAAATGTCTACCAGATACATGAACATCACTAATCATCCAGGAAATGCCAATCCAAACAACAATTAGATACCACCTCACACCTGTTAGAATAGTGGTTACAAAAATAAATAAATAAATAAGTAAACAAATAAATAAATAAATAGAAATTAACAATTTTAAGAAAGGATGTGAAGGAAAGGGAAACCTTATACACTGTTGGTAGGAATGTACATTGGTATTGCTCTTATAGAAAACAGTATGGAGGTATCTCAAAAAAATAAAAAATAGAACTACTATTTGACCCAACTATCCAAAGTCTTAATGTCTATCAAAAGGAAATAGAATCACTATCTCAAAGAGATATCTACACAGCCATTTTCATTACAGCATTATTCATGGTAGTCAATATATGAAAATCTAATTGTCCACTAACAAGTAAATGGGTAAAGAAAATGTGACATCATCTTTAAAAATAAATTCTTTCATTTGCAACAACATGAATAAACCTAGAGGACATTATACCAAATAAATTAGACACAGAAAGATAAATACTGCATGATGTTACTTGTATGTGGAATCTTAAAAAGTCAAACTCATTGTAATAGAGAATAGAATGGTGGTTACCATTCTTGGAGTGGAGAAAAATTGGAGATATTGATCAAAGGATACAGACTTTCAGTTATAAGATAAATAAGTTCTAAAGCCCCAATGTATAGCATGATGACTATAGTTAATAGCAATGTACTGTATAGTTAAACTTTGCTAAGAGAATAAATCTCAAGTGCTCAACACACACAAAAATGATAACTAGGTGAGGAGACAGATATGTTGATTAGCCTGGTTGTAGTACTCATTTCACAGTATATACGTACATCAAAACATCATGTTTTATACCTTAAATGTATATAATTTTTGTCAGTCAGATCCCAATAAATCTGGAAAAAATTATAAGATATGCATTTTTAAAAACATTCAATTTTTTATTAAATTTATTGGGGTGACATTGGTTAATCAGATTGCATAGGTTTCACATGTACATTTCTATGACACATGATCTATATATTGCATTGTGTGCCTACTACCCAAAGTAAAATCATCTTCAATCGTCATATATTTAGTCCCCCTTCCCTCTGGTAACCACCATACTATTGTCTGTGTCATTAAGTTCCCATTTTCTACCCTACATAGGAGTGAAATCATAAGGTTCTTAACTTTGTCTGGCTTATTCCATTTAGCATGATATTCTCGAGTTCCAACCATGTTGTTGCAAATGGTAGTATTTCATATTTTGTTATGGCTGAGTAGTGTTATACTGTATACTAGAGGCCCAGTGCATGAATTCATGCACAGATGGGGTCTAGCCAACCTGGCCCCAATTGGTGGATAATGGTCAGGCCTATTGGGAGAAGGATATGGTCAAAGGTTGGCCGGCTGTCACACCCTGATTGGGTCCCAATCAGGGCCAGTCTGGATGGGGGGAGAGGTCATGGGTGATTGGCCAACAGGCCACACACCAATTGGGGTGAAAGGGGCAACTAGGGCAGGAGCTGGCTCTGGGGAGGGGCTGTGGGAGATGGGCCAGCCAGCCCCACCCCCAAATGGAGCCAGAGGAGGGGCCATTGTGGCCAGCAAGTACCATCTTGGGGACCAGCAAGTACCACTACCTATTCATGTGTGTGTGTGGGAGGGTTCAATCAGGGGTGGAGCTGGTTGAGGGAGGGGCCGTGGGCTGATCGGGGTGGTGGGAGCTGATCAGGGGTGGGACCAATGTGAGGAAAGGCTATGGGTGGTGAGCCAGCCAGCTCCACATCCTAATCGGACTGGTTCACGGGCCACAGTGGGTATAATAGTGACTAGTAGTTTTGGTCATTATGGCATTCTGGTCATTGGCTTTCTATATACAGACTAGAGGCCCGGTGCACAAAATTAAGGCACAGAGGGGGGTGTCCCTCAGCCCAGCCTGTAACCTCTCCAATCTTGGACCCCTTCGAGGGGTATCCGACTGCCCGTTTAGGCCAGATCCTATTAGGATCTGGCCTAAACGGGCATTTTGGCATCCCTCTCACAATCCAGGACTGCTGGCTCCCAACTGCTCACTTGCCTACCTTCTTGATTGTCCCTAACCACTTCTACCTCCAGCCTAATCACCCCTAACCACTTTCTTGCCAGCCTGATTGATGCCTAACTGCTCTCCTACTGTTTGCCCCTAACTTCCCTCCCCTGCAGGCATGGTGACCCCTAAATGTCCTCCCCTGTAGGTCTGGTCCCCCCCAACTGCCCTTCCCTGCAGGCCAGATCACCCCCAACTTCCCTCTTCTGCCAGCCTGGTCACCCCCAACTGACCTCCCTTGCAGGCCTTATCCCTCCCAACTGCCCTCCCCTGCAGGCCTGGTCACCAACAACTACCCTCTCTTGCAGGCCTGGTCCCTCCTAACTTCCCTCCTCTGCCAACCATCTTGTGGTGGCCATCTTATGTCCACATGGGGGCAGCAATCTTTGACCACATGGGGGAAGCCATCTTGTGTGTTTGAGTGATGGTCAATCTGCATATTACCCTTTTATTAGAAAGGATAGAGGCCTGGTGCATGTGGGGGACCAGCTGGTTTGCCCTGAATGGTATCCTGGATCAGGGTGGGGGTTCCCTTGGGGCATGGGGTGGCCTAGGAGAGGGGCTTGTAGTGGTTTTCAGGCCAGTCATGCCTCCTGGCGACCCAAGCAGAAGTCCTGGTGCCTGGGATATTTTATCTTATTCAATTGAAACTTTGTAGCCTGGAGTGGAGCCAAGTCATCTGCTTGCTCCTTGGTGGCAGTCATTTCTGTTGGGATTCATTTATCTTGTATAATTGAAACTTTGTAGCCTTAAGCAGTGGTCAAGGCAGGCCAGGGCTGCAGAAAGCTTGGCTTCCTCCATTGCAGGTGGAAACCCTAGCCTCCTGCTCTCTCCAGCTCTGTGGATGCTGCCATTTTTGTTGGGAACCATTTATCTTCTATAATTGAAACTTTGTAGCATTGCATGGAGTCCAGGGCCACCCAGGATGTGGGGAAATCTTGGCTTCCTCCATTGCCAGGGAAACTCAAGCCTCCCTCCTGATCTCAGTGGCCACAGCCATCTTGGTCGGTATTAATTTGCATACTTGCTCCTGATTAGTTGGTGGGCATGGCTTGCAGATGTGGTAAAGGTGCAGTCAATTTGCATATTAATCTTTAATAGATAGGATATGTGCCGCGTATTTTTATCAAACCATCTACTGAGGGACACTTCAGTTGTTTCCATGTCTTGACCACCATGAAAAATGCTGGAATGAACATAGGAATGTATGTTTTCAATTTTGGGGGATAGCTATCCATAATAGGGCCACTGGGTCATATGGTAATTCTATTATTAATTTTTTGAGAAATCTCCATACTGATTTCCATAATGACTATACCATACTAGACTACAGTGAAAGACTATATGCCACCAAATTCAATAACCTAGAAGAAATGGGTAAGTTCCTAGAATTATATAACCTTTCTAGACTGAATGCTGAAGAATTGGAAAATCTAAATAGACTGATCAACAGTGAGAAAATTGAAACCATCAAAAACCTCCCCAAAAGTAAAAGTCTAGGACCAAATGGCACAGCAAAAAGAAACCACTAACCAAACAAAACAACAACAATACCAAATAGAGTGGAAGGAATTTGTAAACAACAGCTCCAACGAGAGATTAATATCTAAAATATATAAGATACACATTTTACAAAAGCTCATTTTTGTGTTATTCTTTCAGATTCATTTGAAAATAGTGTTTGGTGGGACACAAATCATTCCCTAATTATCATGTTTTGTAAATTTAAAATGTTGACTAAATAATTTTAAGTGGCATTTATCATTTCCCTCAGACATAACTTCTTCATGAATAGGCATATTATTTAAATATTCTTTTTAGCTTGCACTTCAATTATGGGCCATCATTAATAATTCTGCATATTCTAGAAACATCAACATGAATGCATATTAAAAGTACAAAACACAGTGCCTTGGTAGTCATAGATGAATAAGGTGTCCATATCCAGAAGCCTCTGGTAGAGGGATTAGCAACTCTTATCAATAACTAAATTGCTAGGTTGAGTAGGGTGGGTGTGGTAAGAGAATACAAAGTAAGTTCACATTATATCTAGCTGGGGACTCAAGTTGTAAGTAGCTTACTAAAAATGTTGAAACAGGGAGAATTTAGATAAATGGAGAAAGAGAAGGGCTTCTCAGTGAGTAAGATTGCAGAACTAAGTTAAAAAGGAGAAAAGCCACATTTGGAATAAAAAGTAATGAAGTTGAAGGAAAGATGGGCTAATTAGAGGTGCGAATAGAAAGATCATTTGAGGCTTTATTGCGGATAGCATTAAACACAGCAATAAATAGTTTAAATTTCCTAAAATGTACTGTTCATTATAAACTTTGAAAATTATTTAAATGAATTAGAAAAAGAAATGCTTTAGTTATAGATGAAAGGTTTTCTTTTATTATAGATACTATGAAATTCATACACACGGGGGAGAGGGTCCCTCAGCCTGATCTGCAACAATGCCAGCGTCCTGTACCCTGGCTGGCCTCTGGCCAGAGGCCCAAACACCCAACCTCCTTTCCTCCGCGGGCCAGGGCACATGGACACTGGGGCTCCTGGCTGAGGTGACACTGCCCCAACATCCTGCACACCCTAGCTGGCCTCTGGCCAGAGGCCTAGATTCCCTCCATCTCCAGGCTGTGGCATGCAGGATGCTGGGGCTCATCTCTAGGGCAATGCCACCAGCGTCCATCACCCCAGCCACTAGGTACATTGCCATTTTAGTGATGAAGTGATGGTTAATTTGCATATTACCCTGTTATTAGATAGTACTAATAACAGGACTGGTACACAAAATAGTGCATGGGAGGAGAGAGTTCCCTCAGCCCAGCCTGCACCCTCTCAAAATCTGGGACCACTGGCTCCTAAGTGCTCACCTGTCTTCCTCATCACCCTAACCACTCACCTGCCTGCCTGATCACTCCTATCCATCTCTGCCTCAGCTCCTGCTAATGCAGCTTTGTCTGGAAGGATGTCTGGAATGACATCCAGAAGATCATTTGGCTATCCAGTCTAATTAGCATACTATGCTTTTATTACTATAGATTATAATGAATATGCTATCAAATTTTTACGTGACAATTCTTGTACATCAAACTGAAACCTTAATTTAAAAGGTCTGGTAATTTTTAACAAACTTCATGCTCATCCACCTCCTACACTGTAGCAAGAAAATTACTCTCTAGTCATGTGTTAGTGGAAACTACAGCCAGAAGTTATCTCTTGTGTTAGCCATAGAATTTTCTTCTCTTCCTTTTTATTTCTCATACAATATGTTATTCTTTAAAATTTAAAGACATTGATTTCTTATACATGTCACATCTATAAATGGCATTTGGCAGAAAAATAGTCTAATTAAAAAGTCTCCCAGGATATCCATATTGAAAAAACGAAACGATATATGAATATTCCAGAGTCCACAAAACATTATAGAATTGTCAACATAAGAAACATCTAAACCTGTAAGAATTTTTCTTAGTTTATCTGAACCAAACTAATGACGATGGCCAGGAATCAAAACTGCCAGCATTCTTGTCCCAGAATTACAAAAGGTTCATCAATCTGGAGAAAGGGCTGTGCATAGATTAAGCATGAATCCAAAGAAGAAAGATAGTTTTGAAAGGCATTGGGGGTCAGAGGAGCTTCAGCTGAAGGAGCTAAAGACTCCCTTTTGACTAAGGATCCATGCTTTTTATTGACCCAATTTGTCCCAAGGCAAGGTGGTGATGATACACTTTAAAGGGTAGGGTTTCAAATGGTAGGGTTTACAGAAGCATTGTCAGATTGGGGAATAGCCTACAGCTGTGCAGGTGTTTGGCCAACAGGAGCCAATAACATGCAGATTAAGATGCCCTGAGCTGTCTGGCAGCAGAGGATTGTCTTATTCAGGTTTGGGGGAGATGTTGTTTTTTAGCCATTCCAACAGGTAAAACTACATATGTGGCTCAGCCCTTGTTGAGCCCCCCAAGCTTCATCAATTTTTTTTTATGAAACTCTTGTAATTTTAACATGTTGGATTGGTTCCCAGCATAAAATCTCATTGGATTGAGCAAATTCTCCAGAGAATGGCAGTTTTGCACCTTATTTTATACATGACAAATCAAAAGAAGAGGTGTAACTGAGTTACCTTAAATCCATTGATGAAGATTAGGGAGGTGAGAGAAAACAAAGTAGTGGGGAGGGGAACCTCTGAAATTGAGTCTTGTGTTTCCAAAGTCCCATTTCTCTTAGTCTAGTCAGAGAAGAAGTGTAGCTGGGGTTTCAGTTAAGCTGGAAGCAAAGCCAGTGTCCAGACTGTCCTTTCTATGTTGGAGCTGGGTCCCGTTCAGTCAGGCTAGTTTCAGTTCATTAGTTCAGTGTGTGTGGGGTGCACATGGCCAGGGGCCATGTGAGTGAACACAAGGGGAGCCCCACAACCCCAGAGTTACACAAGTCCCAAGAGCAGTAACAACACAACAGAGCAATTTCCTTTGTTCAGGGGATTCACTATCCCAAACCTCCTGCCCGCACAGTGGCCATGCCCATTCTGGCGAATGATCTTTGTTCTCAAGTGTGACTGACAAGCAAACACCAACATTACCAGGTATGCATCTATCTTCTCTTTGTCCCTTCCCTGTTATTAATAACTAGCTTCATTACAACAGTATCAGGTTCAGGGGTTAGCCCAGGATGAGCTGCTGCTATCCATTGCTTCCCTGGTTGCAAGTCCCCTGGGTCCCTTAAAGTTTAGGAGATGCATGCCTGTGGGGGAAGGAGAGGCAGGAGAAAGAAAGGGAGCAGTCCTGGAAAGAAGAGTGCACTGGGCCCTTCATTTTGAAGGTTTTAAGGCTGTGTGTTTAGGAAAGGTCTTAGTGGAGGATCTCTAGAATATTTATCAGCTCTATATTGATGCACCAAAATGAGATTCATTGCCTTAACTTCATCTGTTCTTGAGTGTGGTTGGCAAATGACACTAATTGGATTTCTGCTCTCTCTTTCTCCTTGACTAGGGTGATTTAAGCTATTTACTCTTTGGTTAAGAAAGAGAAATATAAGCCATTTACTCATAAGTGTCCTTGGTCACAGAAAATAGGGTTTTGTGATTTACTAGATGGTTGTAAACTGCTTGACCATTTAACTATCTTTCTCAGTTTCCCTATTCCACTTGCCTTGACTTACTTGCCTGTCTCAATACTAGAAGATACAAAATCTGTAATCTTGTTTGTTTGTTTGTTTGTTTTTCCTTTCCTTTCACAATTTTGTTTTTAGTTTTACAAAAGACAAAGCTTAGATATACCAAGAAAATAGTGAGTGCCCATTAGGCTAAAAAGTCCTCTGGACACAGGATTAGCATAGTTGAAGGATTTGGTTGATATAAACAATATGTGAAATTCAGATTTGTCAGATAATTTTCGATTATACACTGTAGTATTCAGTAAATTGATGAGTGTATCTTTGCCTACAACTATAATACTAGACTATCACTTCTTAAAATATACTTATTTAATGTATATTGTAGTAAAATAGAATGTCATAAAAAAGTGGGTAACATTTTAAGAATTCTTAAGACAAAACATTATTAACCAAACAGTTATTAGTTGAGGTAAGTAACCGTGTGTGTGTGTGTGTGTGTGTGTGTGTGTGTGTGTGTGTGATTTAAGTAAAGGATAAAAAAAACTCTCTAAAATAAAGTCATATTTGGATCTAGAAGAAAAAATAAAATTGGATTATTTAGAAATATATACCTTGTTTCTTTGCCCTCCTAATAATTTCTAAGGCTTCAAATTTCCAATTTTTAGACCTCTGATACATTTCAGGTACCGACAAAAAAAGTGACAAAACCATCCTCAAAGAACAGCAGGTAAGTCACAGAATGGTACATTCCTTATTGATTCTCCATTCTAAGTATACTCTTTCAAGAAATAATGAGGAAGCCATTCTATTCCTTCTAAGATGATGCAATAGCACAAATATTAAGGTAGACATCTCTATTTACAAAATGACAACTTTTCATCATCAAATAAATCTAGATAATATGTACCTGACATTTCCTAAATGTTTATCAGATATAGATAATATCCTTAATTGAATTTTAAAATTAATGGACAGAGAATTACACCAAACCTACATCATCAAAGCATAAAAGAGCACAATGTAATACAAGTTAATAGTATAGCAAATATTATAAAACATATTGTACCTTTGAAAACTCAGCAATGCTAAACTATCTTATTTTTTCTGTGGGTCACTTTATGTTTTAATGCTTTGAGGACTCTAATTGATAATGGAAAGTTTTAGGGAATTGGGTTGAATCCAAAAGCATCCTATGACACATTCTTCAAATTGCCAGCTGGGAAAGAAAAATCACTATTTTCAGCTTATTCACTTTTCATCTATGTTTCTTTTCTTCTCTTATTTTTTCAGAGAGAGTGGAAGGGAGAAAGGGCAAGATCAAGAGAAAAGCATCAATGTGAGAGAAATACATGGATTGGTTGATAGGTTGCCTCCCATACATGAGCCTGCAATGGGGCATGTGCCCTTGACTGGAATTGAACCCAGCACCCTTCGGTCCACTCTATCCACTGAGCAAAACCAGCTAGAACCCATCTATGTTTCTTATAAAATTATTGGGTAACTATGACCCAACATAGTTTTCTCAATTATTTATATTTACTGGTGACTTTTATTGTAAATATAGGACATCTTGCTTTAATGAACATCATGATGATACTTTGATACTTAGTTACAAAATACACTGTCTTCTCACAAAACCTACTCAAATTTAACAAAAATTAACATTGTTTGCTAGTATTTATTACTCAAAAATATTTTCTGGGATCAAGTATAATCACTTAATACTGAACAGAGTAATAAAACCCATGTAAAGCAAAAAGAATGAATAGATAGAAGAAAAGATGATGAAAAAAATCTCTTTAAATGTTCAAAGTCAGAATGGATCAATCAGCTATTTTTATAATTCTGAAATACGTGTATTTATTTATTTCAATCTGTTTCAGAAGCACATTCCAATTACACATTTTCTATATTTTGTGAGAAATAATTATGCTCAAAATGTTTAATTTTTCCTGGCATGCTTGCTTATAACAGAGAATGCTAATTACAATCAATTCTTTGTCATTTTAAGTAAATTGATACACTGAGTTGTTTTTTATGCCTTCATTGGTAGGAAACCAAACTCATTTCATGATACCCCTTGAAATTTTTCAATCATACTCAAAACAGAAACAAACAAAATGTATGTCATTGCTAGTTAAGCAGCAAATGTGTAAGTATCATAGGATCAAACTCACTGATTTGAAAAATAAAATAGGTGTATCTTCATCCTCTCAAAATGGAAACACACCTAATTAAACACACACACACAGACAGACACACACACACACACACACACACACACACACACACACACACACTTGGTTCTTAGTTGCAGGATCAAAGTTTAGGGAGTTGTACTGGAAACTGACTTGCTGGTTATTTTCATTTGCCCTTTTCCATTCATTCTCTGCTTGCCTGTCCATTTGTTTGTTTTGTGCTGACCTGTGCCTTGGCACGTGGTCCCAGGACTACATCAGCCTACCTCTCCTGGACTCTGGCTTTGCTTGGTTCAGGAATGAGAGTTACCATAAGCGACTGAGGGAGTGGAGAGAGGGCAGGCCCTCTTTGCGAGGGCCCTTCTTGTTGGGGTGCTGGAAGCAGCAGCCATGGATTCAGTCTTCACCAGGCTTTGGAAATACTGGTTCTGCTGCTGGCCCCGGGCCTGATGATAGCTTCCAGTTGTTGATAACCTCCGTATACCTCAACATCCCTTGTTGGTTCCCTTCCAATCACTTCTTTATTAGATTCTCATCAAAAACTCAGGTAATTATATCAGCTCTATCTTGCCTGGCCCATGACTAGCAAGCAGAAACTATTAGTAAATACTGGAGATTCTAAAGGCAACTAGGTTTAAAAGGTCTTTGTACTAGCAATGTGCCCTTTATTTCCTAAGGTGCCTTTTAGGTCCGGATACAAATGTCACCTTGATTCATCTAAAGTGGAAACCTACAGTTAGAATTTTGGAGCAATATAATCATAATGGCCATTTTAATTAGGGGCTTGATAAATCTCACAATAGCCCCTCTGAAACGAAGTCATATATTTGCAAAGGAGAAAGAAAGGGAAGGGTAGGGCTTGAGGTGAGCCTTCTGCTGAGCATTCCCTAAGGCTTCCCCTGGAGGACTAGCGATGGCAAAGGATTAGGCAGAGCCAAACCGAACTCCCAGGTTTCACCATAATTGTGTGATAATTGTGTGAGAATTACATAACGTTTGTTTTTAAGACAAAATAATTAGTTTCATCAAAACAATTACATAACTTTCTGCTTCAGGAAAATGCACAGTGTTGATGCCACAGCTTTAATACTCACTGGGACACTACCTCATGTCCTGTTATATACATAGAAGTCCCTATTTGTTTAAAGTACTCTTTTGTGTATTGCTTCACCTGAGATACAAAGAATCATCTGACTATCTACATCTATAACTCTAGCTAGCTAGATAATCATCTATGCCTTCTCAAAATGCCATAATATATAATAAAAAGAATAAAATAATATGTACAACATAGAACAATTATAAATTGCTTTAGTTTTATATATTTTATAAATTATCCTGCCTATAGACACATATATTAGTGTATGTATATGTACATTTAAACCATACCATAACAATAATTTCCATTTTCATGGATTCAAATGTTCTTTAGAGAAACTGACAGCAGCCAACTTCTCTAAACGTCATAAGTAATCTTACTATTATATAAAGTGGGACTTCTAGGCGTTAAATAAAATAAATGAAAAAAAATGCCCGCCATGTGCTCATAGTTTACATGTATTATTATTATTATTATTATTATTATGTGTTTTAAATTGAATTAGAGCATTGTTCACAGAAGGAATTTCCCTGTATAGATATAGTCTCTAGTATAATTTTAAATATTCTTCTTTAAATGTATTTATAGATCTAAATTAACTAAAAATGTAACAATAGGATTGGCATATGACTATGTAAAAAAGTCAATTCACTGGGGAAAAAATTTGTCTGTCTTTCTACTTGGTAGTCACAAAATGAGTCAGGGTTGTTTGTTTTGTTTTCACTCATGGCATGAGTCATTTAACATTTCCTACAAAGAATAGCTCTAAATACTTGAAACATTTTCCAAGTAAAAGTCCTGTTGTGCTTGTTTTAACAAACAGATAAGGATCATTTGTACTTAGAATTTATTTGCATATAAACAATTAATGTGTTCAAGTTTTCCAAACTGCCATTTTCACATGAGGAATAATAAATACATGTTCTGAAATTTTGTTGAAATGACTGTTGTTTCCTTTAAGACATTCTTTGTCATATTGTATCCGGAGGTGTTAATTTGGAAAGGAAAGGAGGGAAGACGGAAGGAAGACAAAAAGAGATGGAGGAAAAAGAAAAGAATAAGCTGCCAGAAAACAGTGTGGCAATATATTTTATTTTAATACAATAGTATCGCTGTGATACTTAAATTCTACATTTACTTAAACTTTTATTAAATATTCAGAAAATAGCATAAATATTCTCTTAGAGATAGAGAAAAACTATAAAACTCTTAAGAGTATAGTACAAAGTGGGCAATAAATACATAGTTATTCATTCAGAGATTCAGGAAGTTGGAAATACTTTCACAAAAATTGCTGTGTTTATTTGTTTATTCTTTGCTTTACTATAGCTCAATGTGCATTTCCTGCCATTTAGAAGTTAGAATTCTGTAAGAAAAAAGTGCTAGGTTATATTTTAAAAGGAAATAAATTTGGAAGGACAATTTCGTAAGGAAGTAAAACAATTAAGAGCAAAGAATTTGACATCGGTCTACACAATGACTTATTCATTGTATTAATGTGCTCATTGTACAAAAGCAAATCCATTTCACCAGTGAATTTATGACCTCCTGAGGGGATGTTTTCTTGAATTGCTTGCTTCAGTTGATCAGCCTGGGTTTTTGCAAGGAACATTTTCCTTCTAAAAATTTATGTGGGACCTGAGGTATGTTAGCCAACCAACAGTCTTGTCATTCATTTCCTATTAAGTTTAAAAGACTCTTCATATGCAGTTGACATTTCAAAATACTGTTAGGACACTGATGGAAGATTTTCCCAAGTAAAACCCTTGCCATCTTGAGAATGGTCCTTATTTCATCTCCTCCTTGGCCCTCCATTAACTCCCTGCATTCTAGAGTCCAAAAACCTCACATTGGCAGTGCAGGCCTGTGACACCCTAGCTACAACCCACCTACCTTCGTTTCTAGCAGCTCTCCACAAAATTGCCTGTGTTCTAGTCGGTTGACTTCCTCTCCCAACTCTGTACAACCCAACCATATCACAAACCCATGCCTGGCTGTCTGCTCTACCTGAGATTTCCCTCTCTACCCTCAGTCCCTAATCCCCACCATCAAATCACCAGGCACAAGATCCTTGCCTCATTTTTATAGCCTTTATGCTATAGCTTGTTCAGGCTTTAAGGAACTCTGATATCAGCCCTCACCTTCACAGAGAAGTCTGTGCATAGTATTTGTGAGCAAATCAGGAAGAGGAGAGATAACCAACTAACTCACTCACTCATTCATTCATTCATCCCAATACTAAGTATGAGACACTCACAATGCACTAGGCATGACCAGACTCGGAGAAGATGGTGATGAACCAGATGCAGCACTGCCTGTCCCTTAACTGACAGGCTCATCAGAGATACAGACAAGGAATCCAAAGATTAGAAACCACTTTCTGGTGGCCATGGGCTCCCTTCACAAAGTGGCCCAGCTTGCTTCAGAAATCAGAGTCCTTCCAGCATGAAGGATGATACAAACATATTGGTTAATACTATTCAGATATGTTTTAGATAGTTTCAAAGCCATCAAAGTGCTTGCCTAAATTCTTAAACTCATTTAAAAGTGTGTGTGTGTGGGGAGAGGTTGTTAGCCATTAAAACTATCAACAAAGCCCTAACTGGTTTGGCTCAGTGGATAGAGCATCGATCGGCCTGTGGACTGAAGGGTCCCAGGTTCAATTCTGGTCAAAAGCATGTACCTTGGTTGAGGACACATCCCCAGTAGGGGGTGTGCAGGAGGCAGCTGATTGATGTTTCTAACTCTCTATCCCTCTCCCTTCTTCTCTGTGAAAAATCAATGAAATATATATTTTTAAAAAACTATCAACAAAGATTGAAAATTTTGATAAAGTCTTCTAAAGTAACAATGGCTGAGAAATTGTTTCCAAATGAGGTTCCTAGCAGCTAAGGGGCTACTATTTAAATTTCATTACAGTTGGGAAAGGTATGCAATTATTTGTTTCAAGTTTTCAGGGATGTCCAATAAGCTAATCTGCTCCCTATCTTTCCACTCTTCTATAACTTTATATGATAAATATCAAAAATACAATGTCACAGCCTGGCCAGCACGGCTCAGTGGTTGAGTGTCCACCTATAAACCAGAAGAACATGGTTCAGATCCCGGTCAGGGCACATGCCCAGGGCAGGGGCTCAATCCCTGTTGTGGGGACTCATAGGAGGCAGCCAATCAATGAGTCTCTCTCATCATTGATGTTTTATCTCTCTTCCTTCCTCTCTGAAATCAATAAAAATAGGTTTTTAACAAATATGGTCTAATAAAATAAAAACTTCCAAAATTATTTTAATTACAATAATAATTGAAATTGAAATCAATTCAAAAGCTTAATAGTTATGCAATATATGTCAATAATCTAACTAAAAGCCTTTGGGATTATTATTGAGATATAATTCATCTGATGATTTAAAAAGAATCCCAACTTAAGCATATATATTGTTTAAGACTGAGAAATTCTAAATTTTCTAATTATCTAGTCTGTATTCATTTCATTCCCTCGCCAAAAGAGAACAATTTTTGTATTCATTTCATATTTGCAAATACACCTAGACCAGGCAGGTAAACTTATCATAACAAATGATGTGGAAAATATGTTTGACCAAATAGAATGTCACTGCTTAAGGGATTTAAATGAAACTATAAATTTGAGAATGTGAATTATATTTAACCTTGAAAACAACTTAAGTTAAGGTCTTGAAGTAAAAAAAAAATCTTAGTATTTTTAAACCACATGCTAAGACATCAAGCTCTCGTGAATAATATCTCTGTTTATTCAGATTTTTTAAAAAGATTTAATTATTTACTATATATGAAAGTAGAGAATGTTTGATTTGGGAAAAAACAGACAGCAAAGATATAAAAAATAACTAATGTTTGGTAAATGCCTCACATGAGCTTTATCTGTGGTAATAAAGTATTTGTACAACTAATATCGTAGGAGTAAAAGGAGCTCAGGAAGTATTGGCATATTCCAAAAGAGAGTTAAGTCTTTGTCAGTAATGAGTCCTACTCGCAGAACCATACAAAATGATTCTGAAATATGAAGGCTAAAATAATCCACGAGAAAAAGACTCCACTTCCACCTCCCCAGCCCTCGGACAGAATCTTCAAGGGGCCAGACACTGGCTTTGGGACTGAGCTCCAGCTCTACAATCCTGGGCAAAGCCATGTCTCAGCTTTCTCCCCTGAAAAATGGCATGAAAGTAGGATGCCTGAAAGGGCTGTGAAGACTAAATAATTTAATATGTACTAAACATTTCAGACAACACAGAAACTCTGTAATAGGAGCTATTATTATAGCCCAGTGCTTTTAAACTCTGCCACGATGACTCTTCTCCCAAGAACGGCAATATTCCTGCACCCAATAATATTGGTTTCTGAACCATTTCTTCATCAGTGTAAAATGTTGTTCCTGAATCCCCCTGCCTGTACAGATAATTGCGCTGGCAGCATCCTTTTCAATGGCCAGCCTCCCTGGAGATGGATGATGTGAACACAGCTTTAGCTACTTCCGAACATTGTTTTAATGAGTAAATGTTGGAAGAAGTTGGAAGCCAGATACTAGTATCACTTAAAATACACCTGAACTGTACAATCTATTTTTCAAAGGTTGGAACACTAACAGTTCATTTAGTTTACAGTCCATAAAAATATGCCAGACAACATTTTAAAAGATTTGCATCATCCCATTTGAGTATCTTCCAGTTATTGTGACTAAGCGACAATTGGAAATATCCCTTCTTGACTTTCTTCTCCAACTTTGAAAAGTGGATTTCCAAATCCTCCTTTTTCAAAGGGAGAGCTACTAGCAACGAATCCATAGTCTCAGGATGAATGTTTAATGGTTGATTGGCACCAATGTCAAGCACTTCAAAAGAGCCCACTTGTCATCAGTAAAACAAACTGGCTTCACAGGCATGAAGTTCTGGGAGGTTTGCTTATTCTGTAGTGGTGCAGCGCCTAAAATTATCATTTCTGCTCAAGTTCTCTGCTTCCTCGCAGTTATCTTCAGAGAGAATTTTGAGCTGCTTTGAGGAAATTCTTCTGGGTTCTATGTCCTTGTGGTTTCTCATTCCTCTCCCAAAAAAGCAAAAACAGCCTGAACCATGTTTATTTTAAACTAGGCATATAGAAAAAAGATGATTGTCAAAAATGTACTGAAATAAAAATTCCCAGATAAAAAATTAAATTAATATCAAAAAAATGTTTTAAAGTGACATGTCAACTGTCACATTCTGCCCACTTAGTGGAAATTATTAAACGCTTACCACTAACGTGTATCCACTTAAAATGGTAAAGATTGGGAGTGGGGGCAGACAGGAG